>JAINEY010000006.1:2400000-3681175 GCA_020002365.1 Trichoderma gracile
ACGCGCACAGTCATTCGTACCACTAACAGATTGGACCATCTCCAATCTTTGCACTTGGGCTGCCCGTCTGCGGGCTCGACGTGGCTTGTGGCTGGACACGGGTCGCACCTCGCATGATTGAACGGCCATTCAGGAACAAGACATGCAAAGGTCGAATGCATGGCGACGAATCGACGAACAAACCAGCATTGGCTTCGTTATGTCATGCGATTTGGTACCTTATCTTTGGCATCCCCCACGGAAGGGAAGCTCAAGGTCGTGGAGGTGCTTCGTACGTTGGCGGCTAATATTTGCCTACGACCTCTGTCTCTTTCTCTCTCGCTCTTGAGAAAGTGGTGTTCAGAGATCAGCCGTGAGATGCGGAGAGCCCACGCGATCGATCTTGGGGAAGCGGGGAGAGGGGCCAACCAAACAACCATCGTCACACCCGCTGTCCTGAGCTAACTTGAAATTTAACCCCCATGTATTGCCCTGTCATTGGACCCCTTGGATGGTGGGTGATACGGCCCGTTTTGCCGGCGACATTCTTGTACTGTGGTATTGCGCTTACATGTACATAATGGTCCATTGTCCGACTTGGCGAGGGCATGGGGTGGAAAGGAAACAAGTGGGATGGCCTCTATTTTAACTTAGAGAGTAAGAAGCTAGATTCTTATGGACTCTATATATACTAGGATTTTTAACACATGGTAAGAACTGGAATATATATAGCGATGGTGGCAGAGACAGCCTGGCGAGTCCCTTGTCAGATGTCGCTCGCTTTTCGGAGATGTGTAACCTGTTTCCACCTCATTGATGACGTATCCGGTATCACCTTCGGGGTGTTTTGGACTTTGTGCCTTGGGAGAGGACATGTCGGGTATCGTAGACGGCGATGAGTACAACTACTTGCTTTGCTTGTTTTGCGAGCTCGAAACGCGTAAGCCCGTCGGATTTGATGCACCGACCCATCGGCCCTCTCCCGTATATATAACCTTGAAGTGCACCGTCATCCTTGCATAGCATATAAACGAGTATGCCACACGTTTCTCGACCGCCGATTATCCAACTCGCAGCGCCGCAGGCATCTACTCATCGTCTTCATCGTCTTCCGCCTCCTCCCCGCTATGCTTCTCCTCGCCCTCCTGGCCATCCTCATCATCGCTCTCGTCGTCATCGAGATTCGGATCAGGCATGACAATGCTATTAAGAAAAGTTACCTGTTGCGTCATCGCAGTCAGTATCGAATGCGAAGGGCACTACGAAACGGCGACTCGATTTGATGGGGGATGGAGGTGAAAGGGAGGGGGAAATAAATAAGAAAGACATACGAATCCAGATAGGCCGCTGAGAATGTCCTTGAGTTTCGCCTGTGCGTTGTCGCTGCAGAGGACTTGGTCGTCGAGATGGGTCATGATGGTGAAGTTGCGGAGTTTGAGGAGTGCAATGTCGCGGTGTGTGACATCGTAGCCCTGGCATTCGTTCGGACAATCAGCCAATCATTTTCACAAGGAAGTGAAACAAAAAACGCAGACATCCGAGCTTCAAAAGCAGGATATCAAAGGCCTTGGAAGAATGGAGCGAAGACTCAAAAACGTACCATTGGCTTCTTCTTGAGCGCATTCTCCTGATTCCTCCCGACAAAGGCCTTGACCACGTCCTCCACCCCCTTCTTCTCCAGCGCGGGGAAAAACGTCTTCCGGAAGAGCGGGTCGGCCATTGCCCTTCGCCATCGTTGCGGCCGCTCGTCGATGCTCTGGCGGAGCTTGGCGAGGTGCGCGGCCTCGGGGTGCCACAGGCCGCCGCCGATGAAGCTCTTCTTGGGCTCGCAGTGGATGTAGTACACTGCGTAGGGGCCCTTGCGGCCTGTGCGGGACCAGGCGGCGGAGAAGTGAGGCTGCGCGAGGAGCATCAAAGCGTTAGCTGGTAGGAAGTGGGTGAGGACGAGAAGAAGGGGGATGTACCTTGTATGGTGTTGGGTCTTTGCTGAAGCGAATGTCGCGGTGGATGCGAAAGATGACGTCCTTGGCCGGTAGCTCTGGGATGGTGTCGTCGACTTCAATGAGGGTTTGGGTTGTTGCTTCGACAAAGGATTGCCAGTCCTTGAGAGCTCTTCTGTATTCTCCGTCGTGTGCTGGTATCGGGGTCTGGATCAGTATAAAAGAGTGCTGACGAGGGCGGAATATGAATCGAGATAAAGCAAACTTACATTTGAGCCATGGCCTCTTGTTGTTCGCCTTCAAATCTCGTAGAAACAACATTGTGTTTTTGTGCAGTTTGTGATCTTCATAAGAAACGCCTCCTGTGTCTCGTAGCTTTTCCAAGGGGATAATCTCGACTTTTCTGGGTCCCTCGTCATCGTCTTCATCCTCGTCCTCATCGTCCTTGTCATCATCTTCAGGAGCATCATTGTACTGATCTTCCTCATCGGGATCCTCCTTGGCCTTTTTCGGAGGTCGTCCGCGAGATCTCTTCTTCGGCGCTATTGGCGCGGATTCTTCCTCGAAGTCGTCCTTGTACGGTTCTTGGTCGGATTCGCAGTCTGCGTCTCTGGCCCGTTTCTTGGACTTCTCTGCACCTTTCCTGCGTCCAGACAGATTTGCTGTCTGTTCTTCGGTTTCGTCACTGGAGCCTTCAAAGTAGCTGCTCTTCACTTGCGTGACTGATAAGCGACCGGAGCGCCGGCGCGTGTTACCGGCTGACTCCTCTTTGGGAGCAGATCGCTTGGAAACAGGCATGACGGGATATTTGAACAGACAAACACTCCTTTTTGAAGATGAAGAGCCAGAATAAGCAGAAATACAGAAAATGGAAGGGTTGTATGAACAAGTTGTATGTCGGGATATCCAACACCCTTTGGCAAGCGTAGGATCTATGGCGTCATGCACCGTCGCGAGAAGCGCGTCTTTGATGCGAACGAGTGCCGCGCTATCACGTGATGCTTCTATAAGCCAAATTCGACGTGCATAATGGAAGTAATTCCTCTTCAAATGCATTGATGCTGGCTATATCTTCATTGATTTACCATCAAAAGAGTTGTGCCACCAGCAAGAATATCAACCATGTAGTCGAACTGTACCCGGTAGATCAGGCTCACAGACCTCAGCCGTCCTTCTCAATCTTCTTCTCCCACGACATCTCGACATCCACCCCCTCCCCCACGGAAGCCTTAAACGTGCCCCTGATCGAAACAAACATCTTCTTGAAGAACTCCAAATCCTTCATCTTCGCACGCACCCACCTCTCCCCCATCTCATCCATCTTCTCCTCCTCCCCTTCCACCGTCAGCGCCTGCGCAGCCGTAGCACAGATCCTCACCGCGCCCTCCAACCTCCCAAACTCCTCCTTCGGAAGCGCATCCAGCTCCTCAGGCATGTAGACAATTTCAGTGACCTTGTAAAGGCGCTCCGCAAACGACATCCTGGAAACCTTCTCCGTCTCGCTGAACCGGAGCAGCTTCTTCCTGTAAATTTCCCAGCTCAGGGGCGGAATGGCGCAGATGTCTGCAAGGACCAGCTCGAGCGCTGCTTCAAGGCGCGTACGTCGAGACGCCGCTATGGCTGGGGTGAAGGATACTTTGGGGGCTGTTGGTCCTGCAGGTGCTTGAGGCGGAGGACGAGGGCGATGATGTCGACTTGTTTGGCGAGAAAGTCGTCTGGGTCTGCGTTTCTGATCATGGTGTGCAGGGCGGTGATGAGTTGCTCTGGGGTTTCGTCGCCTTGAGCCTCGGGGGCCATGGGCGCGACGGGGGCTCTTTTGCGCTTGGTCCTTGATGGAGGGGGAAGGGCGGGAGGGAGTTCGATGTCCATGGCGTCGGCGTCGTTGACGAACAGTGACTCTTCGGATTCGCAGATGGAGTTTTGAAGCTCGCGGGTTGAGTCTTGAGGTTTGGAGGCCGAGTCCTGAGGCGCGCCGATGGACTCTTCCGCTGAGGCAACACGGTTGGCCTGACTGACCTGCAGGAGCCACGCAGGTCAGTATCCATTTCAAACAGTATGAACGCATATGTGAGTATCTCGTCATCAGGAGAAGCAGGAAGTAGGTGAGACCTACCGCTGGAGGGGCGGATATCTTCGCTGCAGCGGAAGGCATATCGCTCGGCGTGACATCCTCCATGGCATCCGCAGCAGCATCGATGCATTCCACACCATTTCCTTTCTGTTTCGTCCCCTCACTGGCCTGGACAAGCATATTCTCAAATGCCCCAGGGGGATTCGAATGGATCGTAGCAGCCAGTTCAGGGGCGCGGGAGCTGTCAGCCATGATCTTTTCCCGGAACCATGCAGCCTTTGAGAGACGGATGGTGAAGACGAAAAAGCGTAGCAATTTCGCAAATCTGGCTGCCTTTGATCGAAAAGGACCATCAAGTGCAGATGCCCAAGTGAAGTGCCCCCAGAGAGCTTCAAACCTGCTCACGTGCTCTCTTCTCTCTCTCTTCGCTCCTCTGCCTGTGCACAGAAGTCACTTCCTCTGCCAACTGTCAGATGAACCGAAAAATTCCAGCAGAGAATCAGGTTTGCTTCTTTTGATAGAGGCGCCACGAGCATTCATTGGCTTAAACCTGACAGCCGAGCCGCGAGCAGCATACTTCCCAGCTGCGAGACACCTGGCCTGCCTGAAATACATGGACGGGATGCACGTTGTGTTCTGACAGGGAACTATGCAACTCGCGGATAATATGACATTACGCGTACAAGAGTTTTGCACATGCTGCTCATTGCAGACTTCGAACAAAGTAGAGAATGCTCGTCTTGATGTCGATGTTGCTGAAATACCTACATGAAGTTGGGCCTCGTCACGATAGATAGTTCGAAGCGGCACGAGAACCGCATCTTTGCACAGGGCTTCAGAGCTTTGCAGAGGAAGCACACTGCCAGCAGAGGATAAGGGTGCATCAGTAATGGCTCGCGTCATGACAAGATTACACTACTGATAAAAAGAATGAGTTAAGGGGCTGACCTTCTATTACATGTAACACAGATGTTATCCAGGTTGCTTCACGATAGTCCTAACAAAGCCTCGTGGGAAATTCCAAGTCAAATCGAATGAAAGCCGAGTTGGGAGACAACTACTGACAAGAGACAACACCACGCATGCATAGACATGATAAGAGACATTTGATCAAGATTCAATTATGCATCTACTACACTCAGAGCTGCATTCGAACTTTACAAGACTGAAAACACACCCGCGTCATAACCGACGATAACACCTGGGAACTTCTTTTGGTTCCTCTAAGAATAAGTATCTATGCATCAATTTTTTCCCTTTTTTGTTTTTTTACAGTTCGTCGTGGAAGTCACCATCGTCCTCGGAGCCACCAGCACCCTGGTACATCTTGGAGGTGATGGGGTAGGCGACATTGGACAGCTTCTCCTTCTGCTCCTCAAAGTCCTCGGTGGTGGCGTCGGCGCCGTTCTCCTCGAGCCACTCGGTAGCCTCCTTGACGGCGTCAAGAATCTGGTTAAGCGTTAGTGAAAATGTCCGCAGTAGAGAGCAGCGATGGATCGGGTTCAACTTACAGTCTCCTTGTCCTCCTCGTCAATCTTGCCGCCGAGACCCTCCTCGTCGTTGACCTGGTTCTTCAGGCTAAAGGCGTAGTTCTCAAGACCGTTACGGGCCTCGATGCGCTCACGGGTAGCCTTGTCCTCCTCGGCGAACTTCTCGGCCTCGGCAACCATGCGGTCAATCTCCTCCTGGGTGAGACGGCCCTTGTCGTTGGTGATAGTGATGGACTCCTGCTTGCCGGTGCCCTTGTCGTGAGCAGAGACCTTGAGGATACCGTTGGCATCCAACTCGAAGGAGACCTCAATCTGGGGGACACCGCGGGGAGCGGGAGGAATGCCGGTAAGCTCGAACTTGCCCAGGAGGTTGTTGTCCTTGGTCATGGAACGCTCGCCCTCGAAGACCTGGATCAGGACAACGGGCTGGTTATCGGCAGCAGTCGAGAAGATCTGGCTCTTGCGAGTGGGGATGGGGGTGTTGCGGGGAATGAGCTTGGTCATGACTCCGCCAGTGGTCTCGATACCGAGGGTCAGGGGGTTGACGTCCATGAGAACAATGTCGTCGGTACCTTCCTCACCAGAAAGGACACCGGCCTGAACGGCGGCACCGAAAGCAACAGCCTCGTCGGGGTTGATACCCTTGGAAGCCTTCTTGCCGTTAAAGTACTCCTCAATGAGGGACTGGACCTTGGGGATACGAGTGGAACCACCGACCAGAACGATGTCGTCGACCTCGCTCTTCTTGACGTTAGCGTCCTTAAGAACCTGCTCGACAGGCTTCAGGGTCTTCTTGAAGAGGTCCATGTTGAGCTCCTCGAACTTGGCCCGGGTCAGAGTCTCGGAGAAGTCGTTGCCCTCGAAGAAGGCCTCGATCTCGATACGAGTGCTCATCTGGGAAGAGAGGGTACGCTTGGCCTTTTCGGCCTCACGCTTGAGCTTGCCCATGGCCTTGAGGTCCTTGGAGATGTCGACGTTGTTCTTCTTGTTGTAGGCCTTGGCCAGGTAGTTGATGATGCGCTGGTCAAAGTCCTCACCACCGAGGTGGGTGTCACCGGCGGTAGCCAAGACCTCGAAAACGCCGTTGTCAATGGACAGGAGAGAGACATCAAAGGTACCACCACCGAGATCGTAGACAATGATCTGACGCTCACCGTCGGTCTTGTCCAGACCATAGGCGATAGCGGCGGCGGTGGGCTCGTTGACGATTCGGAGAACGTTCAAGCCGGCAATGGTACCGGCGTCCTTGGTGGCCTGTCGCTGGTTGTCCTATCGGGCTGTCAGCAGATGGCTCTGGGGATGCTTGAGGAAATTCCAGGAAGAGACTTACATTGAAGTAGGCAGGGACGGTGACGACGGCGTGGGTAACCTTCTTGCCCAGGTAGGACTCGGCGACCTCCTTCATCTTGCCAAGAATCATGGCGGAAATCTCCTCGGGAGTGAACTGCTTCTTCTGGCCGTTGACCTGGACCTGGACAACAGGCTTGCCATTCTTCTCAATCACCTTGTAGGGGAAGTGCTTGATGTCGGCCTGGATCTCCTTCTCGTCGAACTTGCGGCCAATCAATCGCCTGCGGAACAGTTAGCCAATTGCCCGTTTATATACAAGCCAAAAGGGTGGTCAAAACTGACTTGACATCGTAGACGGTGTTGGTGGGGTTGGCGGCGGCCTGGTTCTTGGCGGAATCGCCAACCAGACGCTCCTCGTCGGTAAAGGCCACGTAGGAGGGAGTGATTCGGTTACCCTGGTCGTTGACGAGAATCTCAACCTTGCCCTTCTGCATCACACCGACGCAGCTGTAGGTAGTTCCGAGATCCTGGGCGGAGGGGGATACGTGTTAGCAAGGTTGCCGAGGATCAACACCAACAAGAACGGCGGGGTTTGACTTACAATTCCGATAACAGTGCCGTAGTTGTCCGCATCGTCGCTCGCGGCATTGGCCTTTCCGACAAACGCCAGAGGAGCGAAGAGCAGCGTGATCCAGCAGAGCAGGCCCAGCCCGAGGGCCAGGGAGCTCCGTGAACGAGCCATTGTGGGAAGGGGAAGATGTGTGAAAGAAACGGATTTCCAGATGCCCCGCGCAAAAGTTATAAGCGTTGCAGAGAAGAAAAGAGAAAGGGAAACAAAAGAAGACGCGCAGCGATCCAACGCAGCGAGCTCTATCGTGCTTTTTGTCCTCGGACCAGGCTGATTGCACCGGGTTGAGGGGGGTATCTTTGATTGAAAGAAGAAGAAAAAGGAAAAGGGAAAAACTCGAGTTGAAGCCGAGAGGTGACGATGGGCCACTTTATGAAGTGCCCCAGAAAAAGTTGAGGTGTCCAGAAGGCTCAAAAAGGCCAGATTTCAGGTCTGTTGGAGGCAACGGGTCGCTAAACGCTAGAAGACGGACGGCCAAGCAGGCAGTGGAAGGCCCCGGAACAACGCAGCCCCACGTGACAGGGGTCTTGCGGCGGGCGATCTCGCACGGTTGACACCGTCCATAGCCACCTATCACGCAGTAATAATACAGTGCGAACAACTACCGAGCAAGCACAGCCGTCAAAGGTGCAGCCATGACATCGCCCGCTAAGCAACAGAGACACCTACCTAACTCGTCCACCCGGAGCCGCTTGCAACAGCCACGATTCGTCCCCCGTTTTGCCCCTCCAGGCCCAGGGAGCAGGAAGAAGCGTGGAGAAGCGAGAAGTGGCCTCTTCTTCTTGCGCCGCACTAAAATTTGCCCGTTTGCCGCCTGGGCGGGTGACGGAACGTGGTAGAATTTACGATGCTATTCCAGGCCCGGCAACGCGACTCGGAGCTACTTCATGAGTAGCAGATTCGCCTGGGGAGTTTACTGCTGTTGAATTGCTGACGAAGTTCTTGGCAAGTACACTTAGGTACTCATATCATCTGGAGCTGTGTCCGTATCGATGACTTGTGGCAAACGGAAAAGGAAGCTGGCCTTGTCGACGACCGTTATGGACACGTTGGCGTCTTCTTTATTTGCCCGAGTGATTATGCTTACAGTTTCGGTTGATGTCCTTAGCCGTCATTGTCTCACAGGTACTTCCAGGCTGTCAATAAGGCAGCCGGTAGCCGGGTGGATATCGCTCGGTCCAAGAGGCAAAGTGCCACGTATCGGCGCTTTGCCACGGCAAGGCTGAAGGGCTCACGATGCCACTCGACTTCTCTCGCCTTACAGTTCTGCCAGCTCTGCGAGTGTTGAGAGAAGCAAGTCGAATCAGTGCATCTATCATTCTTGTGGTCAAAGCACACGTAGCCAGCGAGGCGTCCCATTGCCATGATGTGTCCCGCCAACTAGCAAAGCTATTATATACCTTAGGCACGAACTGGAGTCATGAATCATTCTTTGGTATTACATGTGTAAGCGAATTACTTGCCTTATTAGGCAATACGAAGTCAGACCCATGGCAGCCTCACAAGTATAGCGAAATTGAACTTATGGATCAGCATTCTAACCAATACTGAAGCACTCTAGCCATTCTAACACGTTCGGTTTCAAAGCCGCCCAATACCCGAACATCCAGTCTATAGCAGTAACCCACAGTCGCAGCGCTCATACACTTACTCTAACAAGCCAGCGGCAATGGTTTCTCCTCCAGTTCGAATCACAACCCGCTGTCCGGCCTCCAAAGGCACCTTGGTGTCCAACTTGATCAAAACGCGAGCAACTGACCCCGGCTGTACCACCTTGGGCTTCTTCTTGGTCACCTCTCCCGTGGCCTTGTCGAGTAGAGCCGCTATTGACTGGATCTGACCTGCTGCGTGAAGCCTACCGCGGTGGAGATCCACCGGCATGGGCATCAGGTGGGCGAATGCCATGGCCTTCATGGTAAATGTGTCGCCCACGTTGATGGGATCTTTCGTGTGGCAGACAATGTCTCCAACCTTGACGTGAACGGGGTCGATGCCCGTCAAGCCAATGCTCACGTTCTGACCAGCCACCGCCCAGTCCTTGGTCTCCGTATCGAGCATGATGGACCGGATGTGCGCCGACTCTCCGCTGGGCTGCACCAACAGAGCATCTCCCACCTGAATTGTGCCAGAGTCGATGCGACCGGCAAGTGTCGTGGTTCCTTGCTGCGAGCGGAAGATTTCAGAAATCGCCATTCGGAAAGGCTTCTGTAAGGACCGCACGGTGGACGGCACAGAGGCCTCTAGGCCCTCTATCAAAGTAGGCCCTGTGTACCAACTGCAAGCCTCGTCCTCCGACCTCTTGACGATGTTGTCTCCATTCAACCCCGAAATGGGGATGAACTTGATGGACTTCTCTTGAAATCCGAGGCCGGTCAAGAAGCCAGAAATTTCCTCGGAGATCTCCTGGAACCTCTCCTGAGACCACCCGACTGCCTCGAGCTTGTTCACGGCAACGACAATTCGCTGCACGCCCAAGCTTCGCAGCAGCAAGACATGCTCCTTGGTCTGCCCCTTCAGGCCCTTTTCGTAGGCTCCAGTGCTGGCGTCAATCACCAAGACAGCAAAATCAGCCTGACTGGCACCGGCAATCATATTGGGCACAAAGTCTCGATGACCTGGGGCATCCAGAATGGTGAAGCTCGTCGACTCGGTTTCGAAGTGGTTCGTGGCGATGTCAATTGTTACACCCCGGTCTCTCTCCTCACTTCTTTGATCAAAGACCCATGCCAGTGCGAAAGACGTCTTCCCCATCTTCTCGGCTTGCCGGCGGTACTTGTCCACTGTGCGCTCTTGCACAAGCTTCAGCTCCAGAAGAAGGCGGCCCATCAGTGTACTCTTGCCGGCATCGACGTGGCCTTGAGAGCTTGGTTAGTGACATCAGATACTCTAATGGAAGGGAGTGCGCAAACGTACCGACGACGACGAAACTGGCATGTTTCTTGCTTGCGCTCTGCTCAAACTCCTTGATGACATCAATGCCTTTGCTCTTGGGCGGTGGGCTGTCGGTGACCTTGAGGTTTGCAACGCTGCCAGCGAGTCCGCCCTCCTTTGATGATTCCTCGTTCTTCTGTGACTTCTTAGGAGTCTTGGGCGTGGCTGGCGCCTTCTTACCCGCTGGATAGAGAATTAGAATTAGCCCATCATTTCGCCTTCGCAAAATTCGAACCTTTTGCCCGGGCTGCGAGCACAACGTCGTCTGGACTGGGCTCTGAGAAGACCGACGCAACAAATAGAGATGATTGGGTGTAGGGCAATGCGAAGACATCCCTCCTGTGCCGCTGGTCTGCGTCTGAATCCGATTCGAAGAGCGCCTGAGCGAATGCAGAGGGAGCGTGACTGCGGCTCATTGCCGGCTTCGACGCTTTAAGTATAACATTGTCGGTCTTGGACTCAGTGGCAGTTGGCGAGCTCGCACGTTCCCCTAGAGAATTGTCCGTGGAGGCTGTTGGTATGTTTTGCCCCTCTTCCTGAGGCTGTTCCTGCGTACTAGAAGAAGCTGTGGTCGAGTTGCGACGTTGAAGCTTCGACTTGAGGCCCATATTCTCTTCGTTGCCATCAGAAAGCGCAAGTTTTGTGACTTCGCCCTCTAATGAATCGGGCTTCTCTTGGGCCTTCTTTTCTTCGATCTTTCTCTTTCGCATGGCAGCCAGTGCTTGCAACTTTGATACCTTGGGAGCGGAGCCAGTACCTCCCAAGAGCCCGCCGCGAGGCCGTGGCGGTTCAATGAATGTGGTTTCTCGGTTCCGCGGTACGTTTAGCCAGGGCATGTCGTCGAAGAAGTTCGGAGGTATTCGAGGCTTCTCTAGGATGGGGAACGCGCGCGCAAGCGGAGGGATGTCATAGATGGCGGGAGTGTATTCGTCGTCTTCTCCAAGCGGTCGAACAAAAGAAGCTTCGCTAGCAAATAAAGAGAGCGCTCCATTCTTACCTTCTGGTGCCTTTTTCGGCGCCGGCTTCTGCGCTGCTTTTGGCGCTGGCTTTGGAGGCGGCGCAATGAAAGTCCTCTTCAGGTATGCGACGGACTTGTCGACATCGTAGTAGTAATGCCAGAGCGCCTCTTGAATTTGCGCAACTGTGACCTTGCCCGCCTCTTCTCCAAGAGCCTTGCGCACCTCTTCCGTCCCCTTCTGCATTGCGATCTTGTCTTCGGGGCTCAGCTCGTCCTCTTCCTCTCCGAGGTCTTCGTCGTACTGGTCGACGAAGTCGTCGTCGTCATAGTCCTGGGGCGCCATCGCGACTGCGTCAATGAGAGATTATTCGGGCGCTGTTCGAGTTTGACGATTAAAAGATGGTAAATATTCGCTGCGGATGTGAAGAGAGCGGTCGGAGAGGATGTTCAGCAATTTCAAGGCACTAGTTGTTGATCCCGCTGTGACGAAATGCTCGGCGTTGAGTCATTGACTTAGGCAGACGCTCTTTAGTCTTGTAATGCGACCTGCCGAAAAGTACACGCTCAAGAGGTGATCGAGGTGAGGGAGGAGTAAATGAAAAGAAGTGCAAGAGTCGGTGGCTTTTATATACGCAGACTGAGCTTGCGAGAGACAAAGAGTACTTGGATCTTTGTTGGGGAAAAGCAGTTTGAGGCTTCACCAGTATGCTTTGAGGCTAGAATCATCAAGGTAGAGCTTCAGTTCCATCATCGGAGGGGCAACATGCTGCATCCGGCATTACATAAGCCGTCCAGCTTCGGTCATGGAGGGGCATCTTCAGCAGAAGCTTGATAATATGGCGGGGTGGCCGGCGGGCGGACTTTTCTTAGTCCGTGTCCCGCACCCTTTGTGGTGGCAGTTGTAGGCATCCTCCCCCCCAAATGGTCAAAAAATTCGGGCACGATCGCGGGAAGCTTGAAGCTATCACTGTCGCCAGATTACGGGGATTCGTTCTTTTGGTGCCGAGAATCATCGACTTCTTCTTGTTTGTTTAAAACTCCACCACAGGTTCTCCCCAGCCAAGATGTCGCTGAGTACGTGAGAATCAATCCAACAATGGTCAGGGGGGGCATTGAAGCTAACACTCACGCCACATAGATCTAGATGTTTCCAACGGTAAGGCGATGATGGCCCGGCGACGACCACGACCACGAGTAGCCTGCTGACGTTTGACGTGCAGCGGCGGTAGTGAAGGATGAGCAAGGCCGGCCCTTCATTGTCGTCAGAGAGTAAGCTTCGAATCATCGTGTGTGCAGCTGCAGCTGGATGTCGTCTAACAGCGGTCTAGTCAGGGGAAGAAGAAGCGCCAGTTTGGCAACGAAGCCGTCAAGTCACACATCCTCGCCGCCCGAACAGTCGCCAACATCGTCAAGACGTCACTTGGCCCTCGCGGCCTCGACAAGATCCTCATCTCCCCCGACGGCGATATCACGGTCACGAACGATGGCGCCACGATTCTACAGCAGATGGAAGTGAGCAACCACGTTGCTAAGCTGCTGGTGGAGCTTTCCAAGTCACAGGACGAGGAGATTGGTGACGGCACGACCGGTGTCGTTGTCCTGGCCGGTGCCCTCTTGGAGCAGGCCGCCGACCTCATCGACAAGGGCATCCACCCTATCCGCATCGCCGACGGCTACGACCAGGCCTGCGACATTGCTGTTGCCGAGCTGGACAAGATCTCAGACACCATCGAGTTTACAAAGGAGGAGACCTCCAACCTGCTCAAGGTAGCACGGACGAGTTTGGGCAGCAAGATCGTCTCCAAGGCCCACGATCAGTTCGCCAACATTGCCGTGGACGCGGTCCTGTCGGTGGCCGACCTGGAGCGGAAAGACGTCGACTTCGAGCTGATCAAGGTTGATGGCAAGGTCGGCGGTTCTCTCGAGGACACTATCCTTGTCAAGGGTGTCATTATCGACAAGGATTTCTCTCACCCCCAGATGCCCTCAGAGGTCAAGGATGCCAAGATTGCCATCCTGACATGCGCCTTCGAGCCCCCCAAGCCCAAGACCAAGCACCACCTCGACATTACCAGTGTGGAAGAGTTCAAGAAGCTGCAAAACTACGAGAAGGACAAGTTTGTCGAGATGATCCAACAGATCAAGGACACCGGCGCAAACTTGGCCATCTGCCAGTGGGGTTTCGATGACGAGGCAAACCACCTCCTGCTCCAGAACCAGCTGCCCGCTGTGCGATGGGTTGGTGGCCCCGAGATCGAACTGATTGCCATTGCTACCAACGGCAGGATAGTACCTCGCTTCGAGGATCTGAAGCCAGAGAAGCTGGGTTCTGCCGGCATTGTCAGAGAAATGACCTTTGGCACAACAAGAGAGAAGATGTTGGTCATTGAGGAGTGTGCCAACACTCGTGCTGTCACTGTTTTTGTGCGAGGAAGCAACAAGATGGTATGAGGATGCTTTCCATTGTCTATTCGTTTCCCCTTGTCCTCGCTAACATGGAATATCCAGATCATCGACGAGGCCAAGCGCTCTCTGCATGACGCTCTCTGCGTTGTAAGAAACCTCGTCAGGGACAACCGAGTCGTATACGGAGGTGGTGCCGCTGAGATTGCCTGCTCGCTGGCAGTAGAGGATGCCGCTGGCAAGACTCCTGGCTTGGAGCAGTACGCCATGCGTGCCTTTGCCGAGGCCCTGGATGCCGTCCCCATGGCCCTGGCCGAGAACAGCGGTCTCAACTCCATCGCAACCTTGGCGGAAGTGAAGAGCCAGCAGGTCAAGGCGGGCCCGGACAACAGGGGCAAGCTTGGCGTTGACTGCATGGGACGGGGCGACAACGACATGAAGGCGGCGTTTGTCATTGACCCGCTGATTAGCAAGAAGCAGCAGCTGCAGTTGGCGACGCAGCTGTGCCGCATGGTTCTCAAGGTTAACAATGTCATTGTGTCTGGCTCTGATGAGAACGATTTCTAAAGGGGGAGGACGTGTCTGAATATAGATGGAGGTGGCATATCAAAAGCCTGGGAGGTCAAATAGAAACCATTTGCTCGTCACTGCGAGTGATAATATAAGCAATCTACAGATCTGATCAGACATTTGCGCAGTCTATCAGCGTGGCTGTTATATGAAGGAGTGGCAATAAACGACTATACAATTCGAGAGCAGAGCCAGTTCAGGCAGATAAGATGGGCGGCATAAGCATGGAAGAGGTTCCGTGACCAAATGCATCTCGATCCGTTGCCTCTCGATGCTTGACTCGACATCTAATATTTCAGACTGGATTTGACAGTGTCCAAGCTCGGTTTGCTCCTGTTACTTATGATGACTGAGTAATAATATCTTGTGACTATCTCATGAATTGCACCTCGAGATCATGCAAATAGATACCTTACCTTAGTACATGTTTGAGAGCATATATTTCTGTAAGAGGACTGTAGTTATGGAGATAGACTATCGCGCCAACTGTTTACACAACTTCAAACGCACTAATTCAAGGTTGATCTACGAATCCCGAATATGAAGTTTTACAATGACAATGGGGTGTCAGTTCAAAGCATCGATAAGGGGCAGAAGCCGAAAGAGACACCGTTTAGTCCACCGTTTCGATCACAGACGCCGAGCCCACGACCAAAGGGTTTATTTTCATGTTTTACCTCATTAAATCGCAATTTATCAATAAAGAAATTCATTGAAGCTCAACTTCACAGTCCATCACACAGGCCCGCTCAAACAAGCACAACTTGTCTATCCTCGTCACGGGGAAGCGGCAGCACATCAACCGGGCTTGACGCCTCAAACAGCAAACATGAACACGTCGGTCAAGCCACACAAATATTTCTGGTCAAAAGACCAAGGTGACTTTTTTTCTGTTTCCTCACCTAAAATTAGCAGACATGAAAACAAAAACTTGCGGTCTGAACAAGGTCTGGTGTTCTTATCGATCCTTGTTCGCACAAACACGGCGCGTCTAAGTGCTGCTCTTGTTGCAGGCCTTGGTGTTGTCTGCTTTCGCAGCGATAGGTAGATGCTGGGGTTTTCAGCTGCGGCTGGTGCAGCCGGTGAGGAAAAGATCCCTGAACGAAAGAGTGCAAGACTGCAGGATTTGTGCTACGAGAGGCTTTTTTTTTCCCTTTTGCTTTCTTTCAACTTGCTTCTGAGGGATAGAGTCGGTGAGGTCGAATCGAGTGGTCATGGACGCATACGACGTACCTATGTTACATACATACATCTATGGGTGTGTCTTACAGCATGCGGGCCGATGACAAGGTGTCAAAAGCATGGTCTTACAAGATAAAGCACGGAGCTCAGAGTAACATGGAAAAAGCTTGGTTTTTAAAGGTAAAAAGTGAGAGCTGCCAAGCGCTGAATGATAAGATTGCAGTGACACGAATCGAGATGCGAGGCCAAAGAGGCGTTGCTTTTCCCACTTGGTGTAATCACATTCTGCGTGACGTGGAAGGGCTCGAAATGAAACATGAAAGGCACTGCTGCTGCTGGTGCTGCTGCTGCTGCTGCTGTGTGATGTGATAGGGGAAGAGGGCACATCGGTGTGACGGGACGGTGATCCGTGAGGTAAGTGGCTCGAGGGGAGTTGCATTGGCGTGGGATGGACAGGGAAAGACATACACAAATTTCATGCTTCTACATACTTTGACGCTTGACCGGGATCATCGATCAGTTGTTTTGCGTAGAGGCGTCGATTTATTGTATCATCTAGGTTCGGCCAGTCGGGGGACGAGGGCGTGGTGCCCCGGGGTTCGTATAAAAGAGAAAAGAAGAGGAGTGACAGATGTATGTAAGGTTGAGCGCTGCCTTGTTTTTTTGCGTTGTTCGTGCAGCTCGTTTCTGTATGTATGTACCCCTTGCATGGTTCTTCGCTGCACTTGCTTACGATTTCACATGGGTGTAAAAGAGAGAGAGAGAGAAGGCTGGGGTGGGTTGCGGGTGGCGATGACGGAGGATTGATGTGATGAACTTGAACATGAACCAGGTTGGTGGACATCCGGGCAGAGTAGTGGTGATACTAACATTGTCATGGGTGAAAGATGGAAGACGCAGGGCTGATGCTTGGTCTTGCTGCCACACGGGATGGATGGATGATGAGCAATTTATGCTGCAGATGCAATTAATAAGGTATGCATTGATGCCAGTGCTGTATCCGGGCATTCATAGGGCCTTGGTGGTGATGGTGGTATGTATGCATGTGGTGTCTGAGGTGTGAAGACTTGGTGTAGCTGTGAGATGGCTTGTTGATGCATGGCTTGCGTAGGAGCTCCTCATTGATGAGAGTATTTAATGTGCTCATGAGCAACTCTGTGTAGAGTGCATTGCTGATTTATTATGGCATGACGAGTATTCATGATGCTCGATACATGTGTATTCATGTTGTAAGTGAATGGCAGCTTCCAGCCTCGTACAGGTCGCTAGGCTGCCGAATCGAGGATGCCCTCGCACAGAGCATCGCGCAACTTCTCACCACCCTTATGCGAGATGTGTGAGAGTAATACTTGCACAGGACTTGTGTAGCTGAGGCGTCTGATGTCTGTGAGCATTGTGCCTGTGCATGTGTCAGAGTGCGCCCAACGCTCGTGTCAGTGCCAGTGTCCGAGCTGTACGTATGAGTGAGTGAGTGAGCGCTTCTGTCTGTCTGATTGTCCGTAGGTACGTATGTAACTGCTCCCTGCTTGACCAAGAACAGATGAAATGGCATGCATGTACCACTCCATACGGGTACGCGCACATGTTGTGCTAATGTAGGTTGGGCTACCCAGCAGCATGCGGCCCTTCAGGTGGCCAGGAACACATGCTCCGTCTTGCATAGTTGAGAAAAATCGGACGAGCAGCCGTCAGATGCCCAGTTCTTTTCGTGTGATCCAAGCCACGCACCGTTTCTGACGCCCAAAGGGAGCAACAGGACTTACACCCTCGTTGGTTGAAAGAACGCGAGGAGGGAGGGGGGGAAAAAGAAAGAAGAGTTCTGCCTGACTGTGACGTTCTTGATTTATTGTTCACGCAATCGAGTCTCATGGTTGATGGGTTTTCGGGCCAAAGAAGGATGGATGAAGGGGAATCATAGGAGGTCGATGTACGATGGGAGGGAGTTTCGGGGATTCCTATGGACAGAGTCGGACAGATTTGGAGTGTTGGGAGCTCGATGACTGACATGGCTGTGCACCCTCCTCGATTTCTCTTGGAAGGAGCAGCCACTTTGACTGGGGATGCAACGGAAGAGGAAGCCGGGGAATTTGAGGCTTGCAGGATCAGAGCGGGAAGAGGTCGAGTGGTGTGCGTCACGTAAAGGAGATACAAGACACAGAGAGAGATGCGTGTAAGTGCGGTGTTACTAGTAGCAGTGACTCGAGCTATCTTGCCATCGTCTGAAGCGGTACAGGTGTGTGTATTACTCGGGCATCTCGAGGTGGCCCAGTAATACAGCATCGCACTGCTAACCTCGATGAGAGGAACAACAAACGGAGAGTATCCTTGGACTGGAAGCGAGCAGCCTTGCAGCTTCTGGATCGGTACCCAAACGGCGCCGAGGGGTGAAATTACATACATAGGTTGACCAGAGTAGCGGGGAAGAGGCGAAGGATCGTTGACTGGGGAGTAAAGCAGCTGCAGGAAGATAAAATCAGATTATCAAAGGGACGAAAATTCAATTCTTGTTTCCTGTTTATTTTTATTTTATTTCATTTTTTATTCCCACAGGGCCAATAGCGACATGCATCTATTCTTATATTGCGGTGCATAGTCGATGGTGTCCAGCCCCCACTGCCTGATGCTCCCACCTGGCTTCGTCTCTGCTTCTTCTTACGAGTACTCTCATGCTCACTCCTCTCCCTCATTCTGCAACCTCACGATGGCGTCCCCCCCCAAAGACGGAATGCCACCCACGGCGCTTCAGCTCAAGGAAACACCCCCTCCCAGCATCACTGACGAATCCTGCCCTACGCAGCATCCAACTACTAATACCATCGAGCCTCTCTCTCTGTCCCTTCTCACCGCCACCCCCCTCACATCTCCATCTAATCAACGGCGCTGATGCATTGAAGCCGCCATCCCGCGCTCTTCCAGGTCATCTGCCAGACACTTGCTGAGCTGGCAGCACCTCCACGACGGAGGCATGGAGCCATTCGCCCACAGCTGCACAAATTACTCCGGCACCAAGCATTTCTGCAAGCTGCACCCCCTCCTCTGCTGTGCTTCTCCTTGGTGCCTTTTTTCTCTGTTTCTGGGTCCTTCATTTTTCTCCGTTACTTTGACTTGTCAGTGTTAATATGTGTATTTATTTATTTACTTATTTCTTCCATTTTTCGTTGAGATTTTTTCTCTTGTTCAATCTGGGACGTCTCTCTTCGTGGCCATTGGATTGCCCCATGTGCGTCCTTTTGGGCCCATTGTGAGGCCGTGGAACGAGGCCTACTCGTACAAACAGCTGTGTGGCTCAGTGTCACGCACCCACTCCGTTGCACCCTAATAACTCCTCGCTTCGCCCTGTCCAAGCGGTATGGCAGAGTATTACTAAGAGAGATCCCGATACAGATGCGATATCAATGCTTGCTGTCATCCCCGACTTGCAGATGGGGGGTGTGCGTTGTCGTTTTGATCACGGTGAGCAAGCAGGCGGCAGCTCGACATGGCCTCTCCCTACCTATCGTGTGCGTAGTATGTGTGTCTCATGTCTCAGTCTCAGACAAGCCTCTACTATGCTCGTTTGGGTGTCTCTCCATGTCTCTGCTTTGCGTGTTGTCTCATTGCTTCTCCCCGGCTCACACTGCCGGAGCTACCAGTATACACCCAGTTCAACGTGATGCGGTGCATCGTGATAGCATCTGTCACGAAAACGCCTGGATAAGGTCTCCGCAGTGTCTGGCCCGGTCACAGTTGTTCATATCGTTTGAGTTCTATTTGTTCGACTTTAACTGTATTTCCGCATTCCCTGCTTCCCCGACTTTGATTCCGTATTGGGCGGCCTCTCTTCGCCTCCTCTTCTCGATTAAGCCCACCCAGGTGTTCAAGTAGGCAAGAATCTGCGATGCAGACATTGAATTCGGCACGAGCTGCATGTCCATCCACCAAGAAGACAGACGGGCTCTGCCGTCCGTCCGTCCGTCAGTCAGTCATTCTGTCGGCAAGGTCACGATCAGGCAAATAGGATCATTGCATCGTCTCCCCGGATAAACGGGCAGTGTGGGACGAGAATAAATAGAGAAAAGAAGAAATAAAACAAAAAGATATATATATATATAAAAAGAGAGCCATTCTTTCTTTTAATTTTCTTATTGCTGGCTTTTTGCCGCCGCATGGGATGCCCCATGTCTCGCAGACGCAGCTCTGCCGGCTGCAATTCGCCTGAACGAGCCATGCATCATGCCTCTCACGAGCCAATGAGTATGTAAGATAGGCAGGCAAGGCAGGCAGGTGAAATACGCCCTGCGACTGCGAATCCGGGTTGGGTCGCGCTGCCTGTCCTGGGTGATGGAGCGTCTTCTTGTCATTGGATGTTTTGAGTGAGGGGGGGTTTTGCGTGTTGAGATGCTTGCGAGGAGGAGGAGGAGGAGAGTGAGGAGAAGGAGCTGCACGAGGTAGGCTGACCATGCACGTCTGTTTGCCGATACGAGCAGCGATCAAGCATCGTGTGATATGAATACCTTGCATGGGCATGGCGCAGGCAGCATTTGGGAATCAGCCAACCAGAGTCCCGTGGAGAAGCAGGCAGGTTTGGAGGTGTCCTCTCATCTGAAGGCTGGTTTTGTTTACTGCCAATAAGAGCGATCAACGTGCTCCGGCTGGCGTGTTGATGTGGTTGTGGCATATGCCACTCGCTTTGCAGCAGATGCAGTGATTGTAAACACCTCCATATACTGGCAAGCATATAAGTCCACCGATGAGATCCTCGAGAAGAGTATCTTGATCCCTCCTATCATAACCAGTCTACATCTAGGCCACTTGGTTCCAGTATCACCACCATTGGAGCCATCGTAGGGCGTTCAAGAGTCCTCTCAGGGTGAAATTTCTTTCAATAGCTAGACTCAAGTGACTCATGAGCTTAATGACTCCAGACGATGACGACGCGGCATCTCACACATTGGATGAGGGCAGATGTCTTGAGATGAGTTGATCCAAATCTGGATACCATGGAGACGCCGTGGAAGTAACTCCATATCGTCAAAGCATGCATCCTTCACACATTTTCTGTTAGTGGTGCACTTACCAGATTGAAGATTTCGGCTGACCAACTCTGAGCCACTGAGTGACTCACTGAAGAAAAGGCCTGAAGCAGTCACTCGCCCCACTAAAACCTCGGCAGCTCAGCCCCACCCGAGCTTCTGGATATCGCCTCAGTTTCCATTTGCCTCCTATCAAGTGCCGACTCAAATAGAGACGAAGATCTTTTGCCCTTTATCATCTTTATACAATCAGAAACACATAGCAGAGCCTTTAGATTTGGTCTCTTTCATTGTAATACTCCTTTTTTGGCGTTGTGGCTTCATTTCCTTCTCCCAACTTCTCATTATCTGTACACAACATTCGTGACGTCTGTCACGACCCAACAGTCAAAATCCCTGTCATATCCGACTCCCCTAATTCGACATCATCAGCCATGATTTCTCTAAAGACGCAGCCAGACGGCTCCCCTCTGGACCGCAGACAAGCCGTTACAGATACCCCTGGTTCGCGAGTCGTCCCCAAGCCGGTGCCAGAAGCCCAGCTTCAGGACCCACGAGCCTTTCAGATTGAGCAGCTCAAGAGGAGATTCTCACCCAAGGAATCTACAACTGCGGCCGGGGAGACGTCGCTGGTTTTCAAGATCAAGCCCTCGGACCCGGATTTCCCGTTTGAGCTGCCGTACTTGGACTGCGATGTACGCGTCCCCGAGGACTACCCGGAGGAAAGGCCGGTGCTGCTCGTCAGGAACAAGGACATTCCCAAGGGGTTCAGCATCAACATCGAGAGGGGATGGGATAGGCTTGCCGAGGAGAAGAAGGGGTCAACTCTTTTGGCACTGGTCTATGCTCTGGACAGGAATCTGGAACGATTCCTGTCGGAGCAGAAAGTTGAGACGGTCAAATTGGTATCGTTCAAAGACACGAGGCACCTCGATCAAGCAGCGGAACAGAAACAGTCTGCTGCGGTTGAGCCTCCTACAGTGCCAAAGCAGGTTGCCCCTAGCCCTCCCCCAAGGCGTTATGTCCCGGAACCATCATACACGAGAGAGCAGATTGCAGAGGCAAAAGCAAGGCGAGCCCAGGAGATTCGACAGCTCGAGGCGAGGATGGGTAGGATGCCTCAGTTTCGCCGGTCGGCGGACGGCGTCATATTTACGTTGCCAATCGAGCCGAAACGTCGCGGGGAGCTTCCGTCTGGGTTGCATTCGGTGAACAGCATTCACCTCATTGTGCCGCTGTTGTATCCGCTACAGCAGCTGCGAGTGCAGCTGAACGAAGCCAACGCCGAGGATGCGGAGCCCATTGAGGAGCTCTTTGCAGAAAAGGCAGCAGAACAGAAGCAAATGACACTCATGAGCCATGTCAATTACTTGGCTCAAAACCTCCACAACCTCGCAAAGCAGGCGCACGAACAGGCTGTCAAGGCCGAAAAGGAGAAGGCAGCCGCAGCAGCCCTGGAGCAGCAGCATCAACAGCAGGTGTCGACCCAAGTATCTAGAGATGCTTCGGCCGGCCCGTCTCAGTCGCTCGATAAGGGGAAGGGGCATGTCCAGGTCATTCCTCGGCCACCTGAATGGATCGTCCGCGAAGATGGCGAATCAGAAGAAGATAGCTACTCGGACTCGGACGATGCAGAAGACGGCGGTGCCGTGCTGGAGCATGAGGACGATGGCGCGAAAGTGCCCTCATCTGATGATGCGGTTGAACACGGTACCATGATATCGTTTCCAAACATTGAACTTCACGGCATCGAGCTCCTACAGGTCTCTATACTGAGCCTAAGCGTCAAATGCGAGCGTTGCAAAACGCTCAACGACATTACAGGACTCAAACCAGGAGTCGAAAAGACGTCGAGTTGCAAGAAGTGCGCGACGACCCTCACCGCCAAGTTTAGCCAACAGCTTGTTCATCAGAACTCGACAAGAGCTGGATTTATCGATCTCTCCGGGTGCAAAGTGGCAGATATGCTGCCAAGTACCTTTGTGCCTACGTGCGCCAAGTGCTCGACCCCTAGCCAGGGACTTGTCTCCGTCAGGGGCGAGACTACAACCAATGTCTGCCGTGACTGCCACAGCAAGTTCACCTTCAAGATCCCCGAAGTCAAGTTCCTCTTTGTTTCCCCTGGCACGCTTCCGCCGCCCTCCGTTGGCCCCCGACGGAAGCAGGAGAAGCTCGGCTTACACGCGGGCGACCAACTCCCGGATCGGGGCACCTGCTCCCACTACCGCAAGTCGTACCGGTGGTTCCGATTCTCGTGCTGCAACCGCGTGTACAAGTGCGACAAGTGCCACGACCAAGCGGAGGACCACGTCAACGAGTGGGCGAACAGGATGATTTGCGGCTTCTGCAGCCGCGAGCAGAATTACGCCGTGGAGGCATGTCGCTTCTGCGGCCGGAGCGTGATTGGGAGGAGGGGCAAGGGGTTCTGGGAGGGTGGCAAGGGGAATAGGGATAAGACGACGATGAGGAGGAATGATACGAGGAAGTATAAGAGGATTGGGGGGTCGGCGGTGAAGAAGGATTGAGGGCGTTGCAATGGGGAACGGGTGAGTTGGGAAGAGGTTGGGGGGTTGGGGGTATTTGCGTGGGTAAAGCTTGCGAGATGGATGCTTATACAGTTGTTGTGGTCAATACAATCGGAAGCACGCTGTAGTTGCCTTAGATTCACCGTCTTTGCCACCGCTGTTCAAGAAGAGGAATATGGAGAGGCTGGTGGTTATTGCTATACGTAACCTGCAACATTGTCAACGTTGGGACACCCCTTATGTCCCATGCCACGTAACTGGTAATGATATCCACGTCGAACACGGAGAGCAGGGAACATGAGGCGTGTATCATGACAGCCTTTTGAAATATCGAGGTCGATGAATACAAATACAAATAAATTCGAAGAATTCAAAGAAAGGTTTAAAAAATGCTTAAATCTGAAAATATCGTATTCAGGCTAAATATGAACGAACCCCCAAATCGGATTCAGAAAGGTGACAGCTCGGAAAGACAAAACCCCCCCATGGGACTTTTAAAATAACCTGTCGAGCTAATACTGTTGCTTCCTACTGTCGCAATCTAAATCTGGCATCCATCGAGCCCTTGTTCCACCAAAAAAAGATCGTGTGCTTCCTATGTTTATTCTTTCACGTGAAGCCTTTTCAATATTCTTTCCTTTTCTGACATCTTCGTCCGTGTTGGCTGTTATCGGGGGGCGTGAGTCAAAGAGGAGGAGGAGTCTGAGGTGGTTGCAATACGCTCAAAAGAGTGTGTGTACGTATGTATATTGCTCTCGGGTTTCGCATAGAGGTTCATGGCCGAAGCATCAGCATGCGTATACAGATGCGTATGGATTTGGCTTCTTCCGTTGGCAGAGTTGCATT
The DNA here is from genome assembly GCA_020002365.1 of Trichoderma gracile. Taxonomy (NCBI): domain Eukaryota; kingdom Fungi; phylum Ascomycota; class Sordariomycetes; order Hypocreales; family Hypocreaceae; genus Trichoderma; species Trichoderma gracile. The sequence continues at coordinate 2,423,826 of JAINEY010000006.1, forward strand.
TATGCTACGTGCCCCCCCGCGTCTTACCAAGGTCCCTGCTGATCCCGCGACAAACCCGGGGAAAATAAAAAGACAGTCTCCTTCTGCAAAAAAAGAGTGTTGCGCAAAACCCCGACGTTCTCCATGGGGAACCGAAGAATCATCCTCCCGGTCTCAGCAGGACAGGACAGCCCTGTTGGTTCTGAGCAAGGGTGGGAAAAAAGGTGGTGGTGTTGTTGTTGGTTCGTGGTGAAGTTTTCGAGAGCCCGAAGCACGGGGGGAAAGATATCAGCCTATGGAGGGAAGACGGACAAGGTTGATGAGAGGGGGGGAAGCAGGGCCGAATGGGGAAACGGATGGCAAGACGCGGAGAGGGAGGAGGGTGTCGTGATGCCCCGAACAAGCGCGGGTGATGTTGATCCCTTGACAGGTCGAGGTACATACCTCGGGATTGTACGTATGTAAGGTAAGTTGGGGGTGTTTTGAAGGAACGAGGCTATGGGCGAGAACCAAGTACACGATACTTGGATGTGGACGAGGCTGTGGTGGTTTATTGGTGGCTCGTGTTTTTCCGACTGCGGCCACGTGAGAGATGCCTTGTCGATGCGCAAGTACTCGGGACTGTTTTCTTGTCTTTCTATGCCTCCCATGTCTTATTTCATCCTTGACCTTCCGTTGGGTAGAACACTGGCCACTATTACAGAGAGCCGACGAAGCGGGAAAGGCTACTTGCCCAGCTGACAGTCTCTTCTGCTCCATGTGCCCGGCTGCTGCGCCTTGACGCTGGGTGGCAGTCTGCGATAGTGCCTCTTCCTGGGATTTCGTCAAGGGAGGAGAGGGAAGCCGGGGGATTCACAAAGGGTGGCGGTCTCGATCTGGTGCCTATGCCTCCCCTGTTGTACTCTGCAGTAGGTCCTCGAACAGCCGAGCGAGAACGACAACAACTTGGGATTAAACGACATATAGTAATACATGCTCAGAAACGAGACCGTTCGCCGAAGTGCTGTCAAGCTTATCTAGAGGAGCGGGTCTAAAGGGCACGTTTCATGCATTCTCCCACGTTCTGCCCCCATGGGTCCCCCCAATCTGTTGACTTTGTGCCAGGCTGACGGGGGGGACAGAACTGACTTGACTTGACTGACTGACTGACAAGAGCAGACAAAAAGACGGAGGCTAGGCGGATTTCGTCGGGGATCTTCGTGCTACCCCCGCAAAATGGCCGACCCCCCTGGTCTGCTGTGTGCTGTCTGTCGTTCTTGGTAGGGAAGTCGGTATTTTAAGTATCTTCGGGGCTCAGTTTGGGGGGGTTTGGATGAGTGTGGGTGAGAAGAAGGGCACCCTCTCCGGTGATTGATGCGTTTCATGTCTTCTCACATGGTCGCCGTCGTAGCATCTACGCTTTGACGCAGACCGCAATAGTCGACCAAAGGTGTGAGTTGCACTCTGCAGAAGGGTATCAAACAGGATCCCGGCGAGGGCAGTTGTCGAGATAATGCCCACCCGAGTTCCTAGGTACGAACTGACTGGCCAATTGCTTCTAGAAGATCAGCGGAAAAGGGCAGTGGATGGCCGTCAAGGTGCAAATCGACTTTCCTGATCGAGCAAGGAACCCCTAGTGGCCATCCTTATCTGCACTTGAGCGGTGTCTTGAGTGTCACGGCGAGCGGGAGCAGAATGAGGCCGAGATGCTCCTGACGCGATGATGAGGCTCCCCCGCCTTCTGAATGATCCCAGTGTTCACGGACCTAAGAGTTATCATCATCATGCTGGAAGTGACCATCTGGAACGGTGAGGGCGCAGCTGGTGGTGTTGTTTCCGACGGGTGTTCCTATGCAGCGCACTTCAGGAGGTCTGTTTCGTCTCACATCGCCATGGTCAGGACTCAGCCTTTGCTGAAGATACCAGCAGCCTGGACATGAGCACAGTTACGTCCTTCAACGCTGGGTACTCAGATGAACGCCCCAGCCGTCGATGAAGCTTTTCACCTTGCAAGGTCCGCGGCAAACCATGCTTGTCTATCGCAATTCTCCTCAAGTCCCCCTTGGGGACCCTGCTTTTCGTTGCACAACCAACATTGAATCAACCAACTGCGAACACTTATGCTTATTTTGCATTACTCCAAGGGCCGATACCACTTCCGCAGTACACTTCACGATCATAGCGGCCCTTGTATAGCAGCACGTCCTATTGGGCAATCGCATTTGCTGCAACGTCTGGACGGGGCATCGAGCCAGAGCATCCACTCGGAGGCCGATCAAGGGGGCAACTTAAAGTCGTTCATCAGCCCTGCTCAGTCTGATCTGCGCCGTCAGAAGTACGGTCCGCAGCTGTCAAAAGGCGAGAGCGCAAACCCGCTTTGCTGAGAGCCCTCTTCTGTTTGTCCAATAACGAGGCTCGTCGATATCCGAAGCGCCTCTCGGGGACCCTTGGCTCACTGAGCTATCCTATAGCTTGACACGCATCTGATGGCGTTATCATTTCCTCTTTCCGTCGGAATCAACGCCCTGGCTCGAGATTGGAGTTCGAAGCAGGGTCATGAAAATTCTCTCGCGGGCCGACGCGAAGGATCATACAATAGCTTTCAACCGAGTCGAACTGAACTGGAAGATGAGGGCCCCAAGTAAAAATTGGAAGCGATAAGTATATCCGAACAGCCATAATAGGCGGCCAACTCATACAGCATAATCAGGAGCAGTAATGTGTTCCCCCGTGGAATAAGAGTACACATGTGCTTCGGCTCCGGGCCAGGCAATGGCAAAAAGTCAGGCCCCGGCAACAAGACTCTTCCTCCGTCAGCCGAGCTAGCATCGATCAAAACTCCCACGTAACGTTAAAAATGCCACATGCGGATGACGGAGCCCACCCTCCGTCACTCGTGCTCGTGCTTTTCGCTCAGTCACAAGGCCAGCCAGGGTGCCAGATGCCCGACAGGGGGCTTCTTGCGTGTCCCTGGTTGCCGGATGGGCTTCCGGTGTGCTAAACGGAGGCACCTTTGAGAAGGAGAAAACGTGGTGTCTTATTTTCCAGGGTTCGTTTGTGCTCCCCTGGTGTGCTGGGGGTTATTAACCAATTTGGATGGATGGCTGGCTGGCTGGCTGGGGACCTTGTCTCGCTGCTTAATCTTAGTCCGCGGTGCTTTTTGACGTTGGGCCTTTTCAACCGCTTTTCCCATGTGATTTCGAAAGGATCCCCGTCGGTAAAATATGTATTGTCTTTATTATCATCTTTCAAGTTTTGCCTTTCAGAATGGATGGTTGAGATTACGGAATTCTTTCACATGAAGACGAGCGGCTTGGCGTCTTGATTTGATAAGACGTGAATTGGTGGCCTGACAGCACAGGAAGGCTGCCCGGCTGTGGCGTTTTGGATCGAAGATCTCACATTGTTAGCATGGTGGCGGTTTCGTGAACGATCAACGACAACTTCGACCTCGAAATACAATAACAAAGACAGTACCGTTTGCTCGGGGCCATTGAACGTTTGATGTTGGCCGCGTATTACAACAGCTTGAAAAACATAGCTATCCATCGGAGACGGTCCGAAACGGTGGACTCTGCTCCGGGGCATTCGGCCGGGGGTGGAAGAAAGATATCGAGAAAAAGAAAATGAAATAAAATCATTTATTATTTTTTCATTTCTGTTTTTCTGGAAGAATAAAAATCAATCACCAAGTGCGAAATATCCCCGGCCGTGGGCCTTTTTCTCACACCTGGGTAATAATGTAATGAGGTACCTTGCGCAAAAGAAACCCCTGGCAATAATACGGATTTCTGTGACGGCGCTGTTCGTTTTCTGCTTTCATGTGCTTTTTTATGGAGACGTACGATTTTAGCGCGGTCGGAATCGCCGTCAAGCGGCTTTTGGTGCTTTTGGCTTTTAAACGGCGAATTTCATCCTGAATTTCATGAGCTGGCCTTGTTCCGAAGACCATTGGGAGGAGCACTTCTTTCAGTTCCCGTTGGAAGGAGGCGCCGAAATGAGAGCTGGAGAATGTGATGGAAGCATCGTATGTGCTAGAATCACGAGAACGACGCTGAGAGAGTGGCGGATAGGCCAAGTCGGTCATAAGCAGGTGGACGGATGGATGGGTTGACCGTTACAGTATTACTGGTGACGAAGCATTCCACGTCCATGCTGGGAGACCAGGGCTGACTCGCGGAACGGGACAGGGGATGGTGATATGACGCTTTGCCCGTCACAGTCACGGCACATTACGGTTTCGTTGTCACGGGTATGTGTGTGTGTGTCATCAAGCGTTGGGCCTCCGGGTCTTCGAGAAGTCTTCTCTTGCAGTAGGTAATATTGCCTACGGCTGCATGCAATGATATCTGTGGGTGGTTGAATATGCCATGATTACACAGTAGACTGGACTGGACCCTTGGGTGAGACTCCAGGCGAGGGCATATCCTATCTATCCAGCTTACGATTTGGAAGAGCTGTTTGTTTACTGTAGCATGTGAATGTTGATCTGTTCCTTGTCGTGATCCGTTCATCACCGCCCCTATTGTTCACCTCGTCCCTTCATATCGTGAAACTTGGCTGCCTTCTTCTTCTGCAGCAAGGGTCTGCATAGGCGGCCAAGTGGGCTATAGGAGAATTTTTTTCTTTCCCTCACTTTTGTTCGGATCTGTATGTATTCATCGACTGAGACAGAGAGCGACGACGGTGATTTACAGGGGCAGAAAGGCTTTGTTCTCGCCTAGTGCTCATCCTGTTTCATCATTCTGGAGGGAGTCTGCGCTTCGTATGCACGACCGGTCCGAACCACGTTTTCTCACTTCAAGTTTCGGTCTGTGCTCACCTCGGCTGGGGCCTCATACATGTAGGGAGGCTCTATCAAGCATCCATCGTAGCTTATCCAGCATCCAAAAAGGCGGGACTCAATAAGAGTATACAAGGCACCATAGATTACATATACGTGCATCTCAACTAAATGCCATTTAAAAAATCCCAATGAAATTTCTATATATAGCTTGGACTATATAAATTCATATTCTTTTAAAAAAAAACTAGTTAGTGGTTAGGGTTAGTGGGTAAGTTAGGGTTAGGGATAGCATTAGAGGTATATGTTTATATGCAGGATTTAATTAGTCAGCAGGTATTGCGCTGTAATTCCACTTTTTTGGATGCTGGATAAGCTACGATGGATGCTTGATAGAGCCTCCCTACATGTATTCCCCGTCGCCTTGCGTTATATGATATCTGGCTTCCAAGCGCTGTGAGTGGCTTGAAATGGATGCCGTGATCGTCGACGATGCTGCGTTAGCGGGCGGGTCGGTGAGGGAGGCCAAGGCTCCGAATTGCCGAGCCAAGAGCTCTGAAAGCTTTCTGCTGTCGAAGCTGTTTGGCGATCGGGAGGGAATGATCGTCAGTAGCTTGGGCGATCCACTTGCGTGAAGCCGGTGAGAAGGGGGACCGGGAGGCCGTTCCGTGATTGCAGAGGCTGGTGGAGATGGGCGTGAGAAGCTATTTCTTTCTGCTTGGAAATAGCACGGTATTGTATTGGACTCATAGGTACTTGGGTGGATGGAGTTGCGGTGGGATACAGGGCACTTTTTGATCGAATGAGGATTCGCGGAATGCTGCTCGCGACTGCAGAGACGGGAGTGACGATTATCATCAGCCGTGATAGATCGTCGCGAGTCATGCAAGCTTAAACGGTTATCAATTGCTCCGTAGCTGAGCTGTACTGTATGTATGTATTACTTGATCCGAGCAATGTAACGAGCTCAGCTATTCCATGTGAGGCGATCACTTACATCATGACCTCACACCGTAAGGGAGTGCCAGTCAGCTCTTTGACTGCTACAGCACCAAGAGGATCCCAGCCCATCTTTGATGTCACACATCCCTTGATGTGACGACGACGGGCCGTCAGAGTCGTGACGAGGTAAATCCACCGGGCAAACGCCAGAGTTGCAGCAGATTGGCGACCTGGCATGGGCATTGCTTGGAAAGTGACTCGACGCGGGAGAACAAAAAAAGAGGGCTTCTCGGCAGCTGCGATAAGGGGGCCCATGAGGAGGTGGTATTACCGCCGGACCGGTTTCCATGTTGCACAGAGATGTACCGAGAGCATTGAGAATTAACAAGTGGTGATTATGAGTATGGGGAAACCTGGTATGTAAGGGGTTTGTTGGTGATGATACGCTGGGAGATGGGTGAGGAAGGGAGCTTGTGTCACGGGTCACGTGTTGCGGCACATGACCTAGACCATATAGGTCCTGGCACCCACGCCCACGCTTTGGCAGCTAGCTTAGTCTTTTCATCACACTTTCACTCATCGCATACGCACTTTGTTGTTCTTCACGACATCCGAGTCCAGTGCCTTGATTGTTTGTTTCGATCACCACGTTCCCTAATAGCTTGAGTGTTGGTTATGTTACCGTTGTGTGTTGAACTCTTGGGAGGTATCATTTACATGGCACATTTCACTATCCTCGGAACCGATGCTAAGTCCAGTTCAGCGAGTTCTTCAAGGTATGCACCAAGGGCTCAAGCGTTCCCGTGTGTTCTGGTCGACATTCAAACTGCAACTGATTATCAGCCCTGTGTCGACGCCAACTCCACCATTAACATAGCCAGATGATAACCATCCTCTACCTCATTAGACCAGTAACTTTCGTGGCATCATCTTTGCGTTTACACCACAATGCATGAGTCGGCCGGTATCATAACGGTGCAGGTTCCGCACAGGACGCCGTATAGTCTACAGGTTAACAACCGTAATCACCCCCGCCGTATCTGCGCAATACTGCCTCATACAGACAGTCCTCCAGCCTCACCACCTTCATCATCATCAAGACTGCACTCCGTCTTCATGCTGACCAACTTTCCCACAGCCGAGACTGACTGCACATATCAGAGATGTCATACCGTTCCCCCTGACGTGAGCGTCAGAGCAACCCCCACGCCCGGAATCCAAGGCCACGGTTCCCCGTTACCATTTCCGTGAAACGCGATACGTCTTCTGCAACATCGTGGCCCTTGACCAAATATGACAAGTGACGGCCTTGGCCAGCCAGGAACCATGCCCTCCCTCCCTCCCTATGTACCTACCTACCTACCTACCTACCTACCTACCTACCTACCTACCTACCTACCTTTCCCGTACAGTAACAGGCATCCAGCGATGGAAATGGACAATGACCGTTATAAACAGTCGTCTTACTGGGAATGTGCCGTGTACCCCTTGCCTTGTCGACACCTTGTTTTGCTCACCGCGAGCTCTCTCCCGGCTAAAGTCGTTTTCCATTCTGACATTTTGGTTCCGGGCCGGCCCTCGCGTCAGGGATCGTATAATTTACCCACCCTTGCTCCCGGAGAAGGGGTGAGCAAAGCTTACGGGACGGAACATATGAACAGCCTTTTCTGTGTGAGAATGAGCGAAAGCGACAGCCGGCGGAATGATCGAAGATCATCTCGGACGCAAATCTGACCAAGAAGCTTCTCCCCTTGACAAGTAATCGTGGTCAGCAGAAAGTCATGTCACTTGCCCCGACGAGAAGGAGCTTTTCTATTCATCGTCTGCATAGAGTAACTCCAGCGGAATAGCAGGTGATGTTTGTATCTAATGAAGAGGGTGATTACAATTCCCATCTGCAGCTTCATTCTTTCGTCCAGTCTCACATGTTATTTCCATGCCTGGTATCTGAATATGTTCTTTTTGTATTGAAGGAGAAAGGGCATTACCGGTGAGAAATCTGGTCAAGCCGCTGTATAGATGGCTTTGTCTTTCCATCCTCCCCATTGCTCTCTCGGTCTGTCCATCATGGGATTTGCTTACTTGTACTCGATCAAGCTCTCCAGCCCTGGAAAACAGGTTGTCAATGTTCGCATCATGGGAAACAGACCAATCTCTGTGAAGCGTTTCACAAGGAGCACGTGTAGTGTATTATTGGGCATTGACCGGTTTTGACGCAGGGTTTGAACACGAATGAAGCAAGTCAAAACATAGCAAAGGGGGTTGGCATAAGCCCTGTTTGTCATATACTTGCGAATGAATAGACACTCTATGCTGTGTTAAAACAACAGGGTTGCGGTTGCTGACGCTCGGAGATGCAATGCATTCACTTTGATGCACATACACATACACATTACATACGAGGGTCTTACGGATAACCACCCCTGGTGCTGGCACTGATTTGACACCGAGGAGGTCGGGGCGTGATTCGCAGCTGTCCACGTGGGGATGGTGATGTTGCATCTGGTCGAGATTTTATTTTTGGCGCCGAGTGGACAGGCTGCCTTTTAATCTCTCTTTCTCTGGCCGGGGGGCATCTCCCTGTCGATTACTATGTAATATAGAGCTTCGTACCAATTATCAAGATCCGCGGCGAGACAAGGGGCAAGGGAAACAAAGAGACTGCCGACAACCGCTTCCGGGTTTCGATGTCGAGGTCTCGTTTGGCATTCTCACCTTGCAAAATCCTGTCCGAGGGCCGGGATGAGGGCATCTCAGCCTATCTAGCGCATCGAAATGCCGAGCGCATCCCGCAGCTGGTGCTTACACATGCCTGATGCTCGATGCTACCTACATAAGCTGGCTCTCAGCGTATCTCCTGGCCGTTTGTAAGCCTGATGCCCGCCAATGGAGATGGGGACGTACGAATACAAATTAATCTTGTCAGCAGAGAAGCGCCGGCAGTGGATATACACGCCCCTCCCCTTATGCTTACTTTTTGTCGTTGCCGAGTATTTCACGCATGATTACTATAGAGTACGAGGGGATAGGCTCAGATGAGAGAAGTGTTGATGATGAAGATGACTTGGCCGGGGGAGGGACGGGGGACGGCCCGCTCGGGAGTTGCGGGCCTCCACTTTTGTCTAGATGCCGGGATGCATAGAGACAACGGCACTAGTAGGAGCACGGAGTATGCGAGCGATGAGCTGTTGTCAGCGCTGCTGCTTGTAAGATTGAAGTGGTTGCTGCGGTGGTTGATGAGGGCTTTATCTATAAGTGAGGATGCGCTGAAACGTGCTCTCTTTTTGAGATGAAGGAGTAAACGTGAGAGGTATGGAGCCCTCTAGACACTCATGGGACGAATTCCGTGAGATAGCATTCGCTTGATAACGGCTTATGAGCTATCCACTCCGGTGCTCTACGTCTAAAAGCCGTATAGATAAAGTTGACTGTTTTGATGAAGACAGAACTGATTTGGGGCCATAATGATACGTGGCGACGGCCTTCTATAAGCCCAGTGATGTCTCTAAGGTTATCTCTTGAATTCACTTTGATGGGACATGACAGAAGTGAGTTAATAGGCTGCTTAGAGGCCTGGTAGAATGTACTGAGCTCAATATATGGATACTATCAAATAGTTGGACTAAGCAAGCAATGAAGCGGTATTGATGTCTATATAGCATGCAACTAGCAAATGGATCCCAGAATTCCACATAACATTCAACTCTTAGGGAAGTCTTGAAAAAATCTTGTTGAACAGAAATGCAGACGTTTCATATAACATGCTACAGCTTCGACGTGATGAAAGGCCAGAGGCAAGTCATGCAGTCTGTTAGCCAAGAAGCTCTCGACGAGTTGCACACAGCCGCCACAATATTAATGGCCATGCTTACATCTTTTCAAGAGTTATCAGAAGTGACTTGGCTCATCCTTATCTCTCCAGATAGACCTCTTCACACAAGGCACAGCTCCGTCTCACCCCGCCATCCTCCAAGTCTCTCCGCAATCAACTTCCCCAGCTTCGTCTTACCCTCACCTTCCTTCATCCAGAGCCCAATCCTCTTGCTCTGCTCATGGTCTACCTCCCCTCATCACTCTTCGTCGTCATCCTCCTCATGACTTAACTCCTTCTCTAACAATTTCACCACGTCCGGCACATCCTCACATCCCACGTAATGCACCACCACTTGCACCACCCCTTCTTATGTCTTTCCTGTTTCTCCCAGAAACACTCTCATCCCCATCATCCACAGCCGTCCATCCCTCCCCTTCTTCCTCCCATTCGTCCAGCCTGTCCATCCGCTCTCAAGCCACCTACTCTCACAAGCGAATCATTCTCACCCCTCCCTCCTTTCAAAGCACCAATGCTCCCGCGCAAACCTCGCATTGGCCCCAAGCCGCGCCATCATGATCACCGTCCCGTAACACCGCAGATGCCGGGAGGCTTGCACAACACCTCACCCACATCAATTTACAAAACACACAAAAGGAATAAAAAAAGACGAGACGGTATGGCACGACCACGCGGTGCCAGGCTGGGCAAACGACACACTCCCCCCCCATCTTTCCAGCCCTCCTCGCCGTTACACAAAAGTCGCCAAGACGGGGCCAGAAAAAAGAAAAAGAAAAAAGAAAAAATGAAGGAAAAATGACCAATGAAACATGTTTACACGCCAGAAGCTGGGAGAAACAGGGTCACGCTCGCTCACTCGGGCCCTCCTCCTCCCCCTTCCGAGCTGAAGCGGCAGTCTGAAAGAGTCGGTGTGATGAGGGTGGCATTCGCTGGCCTTTCCGGCTGGAGCATGTGTGAGACACGAACCGGTCTCAGACTGTCCGCCCATTCGCGTGGAGGCCGAGTCAAGGGGCCCTCCCCTCCTTTGAATGGGCAACGAAATGGACGAAAGAGAAGAGAGAGAGAGAGAGAAAGCACCTACTACTAGCCAGTAGGGCTCGCGGTCCGCGGTGCGACGTTGGCGCAGGTCGTGTGAAAGCTGCGTGTGCCGCTGTGGCTTTTTTTGTTTCCTTTCTCTATCTTTCTTCTGCGTCTTCTCTTCGTCGGCCTTGGGTTTCTTCATCTCTCTGACTGGTACCTATCAGCTCATCCGCTCATATCCCGAGCCTTGCGCAGCGCAAAGGTGATCCTATACGGGACGGGAGTACGAAGGACAAGTCTCCCCGCCCCCGAAAGACGAGCCCGTTTTCAGAAAAGGCACACTGTTTTCTTCCTTCGCCAAGTGTCGCCCGGCATCACGAGGACCCAAAGAATGGCATCGGCTTGCAAAGGGAACGAATGTAGACGCTCTAGAAGAAGAAGAAGGAGAAGAGTCACGCATCGTGTAAACTTCCCGTCGGGCGAGTCTCGACGCGGAAGAGCCGAATAAGAATGACTGACTTGTCTTGCCTTGTCTTCCAGCAGGTGATTCACAGCCGCATCTACCCCCTTCTCACATGAGCTCTGGTTCTATTCCCAGCCAGCCTCAGCCCGGTTCGGTGTTCAGAGGACTTGAGACACCTTTTTCCAAAAGAAAGAGAACCCGGTCACAGCGAGAAAAGAAGAGGATAGGAAAACGACAAGGCCATCGGCTTCTTTAGGCCACATGATCAGTCTCGAGAATGGCAAAAAGAACGGGCTGCTTCCGCGACCTCCAGTCGGCGCGCTGTGCCACGCTTGCATTTTTTCTTTCGCTCATCCTTCTGCCTGTGGGTAAGAAAGACGAGACCGGGGCGCGGGTTCATTGTTTGCGTTGTACTCCGTACATTGCTCCCGGGGGCGAACCAAACGAAGTTGTTGCTCGTCCCCCAAGAGGCCAAGGCGGCTGTCCGTCTCGGCGACTTACAGCTACTTCATTCGTACATTGAGCTGTGAAACTCTTCTTGGTCCCCCCCAGGTTTCGTGGCCGGGATGCTGACTGGGGGCCACGGTAAGCTTTCTTGCACTCCCGACGAGACAGGCGGTTCATTACCTCTTATTGCAGCATCTCCCCGTGGGGCGTCATGCCGGCAGCCGTCTGCGGATTCATTTGCCCCCCCGGATGCTCCATAGTACCATGCAGTTCGGAAGGAGAGCAACGTGTGTATGTGTGTCAGAGAGAGAGAGAATCGGTGGATGGAGGAGTCTCGGGCCAGTAGATTGCATCTCAAACCCGCTCATCCCTCACACCCTCTCTCCTTGAGAGGGTTGGTTGAGCATGGCGAGAGGAGGGTAGCGCAGCAGCAACGCCGCCGACTGAATCGTGTGCGCAGGCGTACAGGCACAAGGGAGGTAAAGGAGGGGGAGGTCGATGGGTGAGAAAGTCGGCGACGTGCTCATTCGGGAACGCTGGGTGAGCATCTATGACTGAACTGAGACTCAAATATCGTGCTTGGTGTCATGAGTCCTTGACTTGTAGGTATTCCAAGTCGTGACTCGGCGTGGAGTTTCTGCAGGTTGGTGGGACATTCGTAGCCCACGGCGGTCGTGTATCCCAACTTTGATAGTGTATTTGTTGATGTCATGTTCCCCAGAGAAGGACACACGACTGCATATATATATATATACTCCTTATCTGTTTGCAGAACCACCTATTCTATGCAAGTATGGCAAGGTCCAGATACTACCGTCGCAGTCGGAAGAGGACCTCAGCCGGCTGGCAGAGCCTTTCCATCGGCAAAGTCTCTGCCCCTGGTTACAATTACAGACCCAAGCTCCTCCCCTTTCGTCTCCCGACCCCAAGGTCTGGTTACATACAACAGAGTCTCCCCAATCTACCCCGTACGCCATGACACAGGGATGAATACGAGTTGATCTTCCGGGCATGTTCAACCACACTCGCCAGCAGACCTTTGGTGGTGGTGTGAGAAAAAGGGCGAATATGCTACCGTGAGGTTGAGGGCTAACGGAAGCGTGAGTTGTTCGTCAATGGCTCTTGTCCGACGGCCCTGACCCGGTAGCGAGCTATGATGCAAGAAGAAGGGGTCCTTGTTCATGTGAGAAGAGTAATGAAACATGGACGTGAAAAGTGAATTAGGTCAATTTCATTGATGGACACCCTCTTTGGGGGGATTGGATTGCCCTATGGTGGATGGAATCTGGTGTGTGATACCCTTCAATAGGAGGAGGAGGTGACCCGAGGAGAGTCAGTCACTCACAGCCTGACCGGCTAGCAGCTTGAAGACATGCTAAGATAGAACAGAAACAGGAAGTAACATGTAAATAGGAAGTTATCATATACAACGAATGGAAGATGCTGATGAACGGATTAAATTACGTCGTGTGTAAGTGTGTGTGTAACGCTCGTCATGGTGAAACTAGATCACCCCCCTCTATTTTATTTCTTTTTTTTTATTTATTTGCTTTTGGATATTTCACCCATTGCAAGTTATTTTTCCAATTACTTCTTTTATCGTGATTCATTATTTACTTTCCATTAGTGGCATCACTTCTCAGCTATTGCCTCTCCCCTGATGCTGTGCCGTTCGAGATGGTGTATCCTTGCAGCCGCTTTCAGATGCTCTCGGCTTATTCGATAGAGTACGATCAGACGTCAGCCAGGGAGCACCCGAAGTACGTCTATTGCTCTGATCCTCGGATGCCGTACAGTGAGCGAACCAAGAATTGCCATCGTTAATTTCGAATGAGTGCCTCGGATATCCCGTCGTAGAGTGCTGTATATGGAAGAATCCTCAAATAAGTTACGTATTTTGGTGTCTATGAGCATCTCGTCTTCGGGCAATACCGGAAACGTTTGAAGTCTTTCCACGTGCACTCCTCCAGGCTTTTCTTCAAGCTCGGCCAACAGAGGCAAGCGGTACTCAACCTCCAATGGCAGACATGAGCGACAACCTCGGTGATGAACAAGGCAAAAAGGAGGCGCCAGGGAAGTAAAACCCGCGGCATCATGTCGCAATAAAGCCACCTCTGCGAGAAAGTCTCTTCCTTTTGCCCACAAAGACATCACCCAATTGGTCAGATCGTATCTATGTGCCTTTCCCGTTTCTATGTATCATCGACCGCATATGATTTGCAAATTATACGCCAGATATAACGGCCGAAACAAAAAAGTGGTCGGCGACCAAGAAGAAAGGGATGTTTCCCCCACGCGGGCTGAAGAACGTTGAAGAAATGGCGTGCTTTTTTTTTTTCCTGGGGGTTATTCATGGGGGGAATATAGATACAGGCTATGACCCTTGGTGGTTGTCAGCGATGTGACGAGCAGGGGATCTTTTGGTTCGAACAGATCGAGATGACAATCATGATGGTCACCTATGGACAATCCCCTTCTTTGATGGAAGAAAAAGTCGGTCATGATATTTCCACCACTTGGTACTTTGCACGTTTGCAGACAAGACCTCCCTCCCAAAGGAGGAAAAGAGCGTATTATTCCAACGTGAAAAAGGGGACAACGGCTTGGGGAGAATAAGCACAGCAGCAACGGCACAGCAAGATTTCGCGATCAGATGATCCCGGATGCGACCCGGTCGCGCCATATCTGGATCCCCTCTTCTCTTTTCACTTCTTCCCTTGATTCTAGAGGCATCTCTCGATGCACCACTTAGTGAGGATGAGAAGATGCAAGGCTGTGACTGGGATGCTCGGCCTTATATAAAGACTCGCGAAAGTGAGATGCCACGATAGGCAAGGTCTCGAAGCAGGCTCGTGTAAACCTTGGGACCCCGGTTCCATGAACCGTCCTCGATACGGAACCATGAACGAAGAAACGTGGTCCTGCAACCTTGTCCATTCATCATATGACAGTCTTAAACTTTCAATCGATATTTGCGCGGGGTGTCCAGGGGGGGGGCCAAGTCCATCGGTGAAGCAATTCAGACAAAGGGCGATTATTCCTGGAAGCAAGCAAGCCAGGAATAATAATGCACAGGTAGCCTGTATGTCAAAGGAGCCATGAAACCAGCACACACTCGTACACCCCATGCGGACGAGAATAAACTGCGAGGATTGCTGGACGCAAACAAGAACATTTTGGGGGCTGAAAATAGATGCGCAGCCTTGGTGGAGGGGGAACGAGCAAGAGGCGGGTGTGCGCAACGGTCTTGTCCTTTGCAGCTGGCCGGGCCACGTATCAAACCATGGGTGTCACTTGATACAAAAAGAAATGCCATGGACTTTTTTTTTTTTTCTCTCTGCTTATCACGGTCGTAGGGAGGTGATCCGCCGGGCAAGGCTGTGCCAGCGATGGTTTTCTTGGAGGGCCAAGGGTGGAAGCGCTTGGACGGAGCTTCCACATCACGAGATCCTTCTTGCTATATGAAGCGGACATTCCGTCCGTCGCCTTTGTTGTTTTTGTTATTAAGGAGGAGGAGGCACTGACTCGATCTGGATGACAATCAGTACTGGGTGTTTGTTTGTTCGTTTGACGAGGTGTACATACATACATACATGTTGCATGCCTACTTACATGGTTGAGTACGACAGCATGACCGTACTTTTCCAGTGGTGATTTGTCTCTGTCTTGGCCCCCATCATGTAAAGTAGACGTAGTCTATGCAGATTGCAACTTGCAAAGTCCAGTCACCCGCCAGTCACCAACATTCTCTAGCGAACCGGTGAAGCACTGGCAATGCCTGCCTGTTGGACCGCCAGTCACGATGTTCCGAGCTGGAAGCGCACCGCACACACACACACGCCCCCATGGCTTGTGCTTCTTTTCCCCGGTCACGATGCACTTTCTCCGGCAAGTTCCTGGCGAGAAGAGCCAACCAGGCTTGACACGGCCATCGGTCAAGGCGCTGCGGAGAAGCAAATGCTGGAATGCAAATGTGGATTTGAGTGAGTAAGTACTAGTGATATCAAGTGAGGGGAGAACCAAAAATAAAGAACAAAGAGCTGGAGATCTTGACCGCATGATGCAAGGTGTAGGGAACAAAAAAACAACATCGTGATGCCGGGTATTCGAGGCATAGCGATGAGCATACAATACATAGGGTAGACAGTACGGGAAACATGAGCCAATGCAGGTGTGCAGCCAACGCTTGGGCCAGGAATCTCACTTTTGGTGACGTGACCCAGGAAGCAATAAATTCAAGAAAAGAAAAAGAGGGCAAAAAAGGGAAAAAAAGGAATAAAAAAAGAAAAGCACAATGGACCAAAAATGTCATTGAGCCAACAGCATGTTACAAGCTCTATTATATCTAGTGTTGTTGCAAACTTGTTGTTTGAAATTGGTGCTTTTTAAGGTTCGACGCCTCTTTGCGGAGCCGCGCGATCGCCGTTGCGACGGCCTGGAAACTCCCCCGGTTTCTTTTCTGTATTAACATGATTGTTGGGCGGCATCCAGGATCAAAATCGATACAACAAGTGCAGAAACAGAGCTTCCAAGTGCTGTTGCTTCGACCAACGGATACCCAAGTTTATCACCATCATTCATTATTCTCTTTATTTTATTTCTTTATTTGCAACGAGTTATTATTATTATTTTATCTTTTATGAGGCTCCGTTTCTCACTGCCACCAACGGCAATGCGACAACACCACGGTCTTGCTGTTTCAGACGCCATGCTGCTGCTGCTGCTGCTGCCTGTCACTTCCCCCAGACATGTATTAACCATTGCGCATCCCGGGAAATTCTCATAATGACCCCCCAGAATCCTAGCAATCCTATTCATTCTCGCCGTCGGAATCCCATTGCAATGGCTCACCTGAAAGCACGTCCATCACGATATTGGACAGTTTCGTCACTCTCGTGGAATCATCACCCGAGCAGCTCATGTGGCGTGTCTCACCATCTCGAGGCCCTCGTCTCCCTCGCCAGGGCACTGAGACGGTAAGAAGTGCAAATGCGAGTACATAGTATCTGGACTCACACGCGAGATTCCAAGACATGCATACCGTTATCGCGAGTCCAGCGCGTCTAAGGCGAGGTTATATCGCGATGCGCGACTTGCACAGAAGGCATCTGCATCTACACTTTATACCTGCACTTGCATGCCGTTGCGTCGCAGCACATTACATGCAAGCAAAGGCCCGCGATCGAGCATGCCAGCCCTACGAGGCCTACCGACTAAGGCTGCGTGATACGAGTTGCATACTTCTCACTACTGCTGCAAGATCCAAGGGCCCAACGACTGCATTTACCGGCGCTGCGAGCACACGCCAGAGAACGGCTCCGGATGCGCCTCCAAATCGCCATGTAATAACAGCAAGCAACAACGACGACAACGCTTGATGAAGCAATGCCGGATCTTTCCGCAGCTTTGTTGGTGCTGTCGTTTACTAGTAGTAGTTGCTGTTGTTGTGTTTCTAATTAAAGACCGACTACCAGTCGCTCACTCCGTACAATAGCATCACGAAGCTTTGGATATGCCCTCTACGTGATTCGGCAGAACCAGCCACTCGAGTACTGGCATCAATGGGTGTAATGCCACTTGTTTGTTGGCTCTCTCTCCCCCCGCCATGCCAGTCGGCATCGTCAACACAAAACGATAATACGGAACGGGCTCCCTCTCAGACGGCGGTTTGCCCGGAGCTACTTTTGGTAGCTCCAAAGGCCCGAAAAGGGTTGGACGGTGGCCATGCCATGCTAAGTTCCGTTCCAATCGGTGGGACAAAGGGGAGTTTCGGCAAATGGGGCCTTGGATGTCTCTCTGTGTGCGTAGGTGTGCTTCTTTCTGTTGTCTCTTGTGCCTGGGCCTGTGCCTGTGCCTGTGCCTGTGCCTGTGGAGTGAATACGTGTGTGAGAGTGTTGGCTGACATGGATGTATGAGTACTTCTACTTGTAATAGCTCTCGGCCTGGATGAACCGGTTTGACGTGGATGGATTCTGAGTAATTTACCGTTTGCCTGGGACGCAAAAACGTCGAATTCGATAAAATGCAATTCATCATGCGATTAATTGATTCTTTTTTGTTTATTTTATTCGAATTTTCGCAAGTCATGTTAAAGCATGTATATTCTCGCTCGGATATTCATTAGCTTACGACACATCAAACGTCCAAGCTCCAGTTTAAAAAGGCGTACAGTACTCATACAAGTACCATTTCCTCGTTTCTTCCCACTTTATCTCGCATCTCCACCAGTTGACCGAGCCCCCCTCGTAACCTTTTCTGGCCAATCGCCTTTCCTCCCCTCTCACCTCGTTCTATCTTGTTCCACGATAACGCGCGAGGGCAAAAGGCAGAGAGAGCAAGGGGCGGATCCGCCTCGGCAGGTTTTCTTTGGCATGTTACCTCTGGATGGGTCCCTCGGATCACGTAACCCCAGCGTCTGGACAGGACGCGCGGGACCCGGATTCGTCGACCGAGGAGTGGATGGGCCAAGGAAGTGGTTCTGACTCTTCTGTTTTTGCCTGTGGCTCATGAGCGGAGCCGGTGATACGAGGGCGGCGATAAAGACGAGGTAGGCTTTGTCAGTTCAGTTCTACAGTATAGACAGTATAGACAAGTATTGGGAAGAATGAGAGGCAGCAGGCGATGAGATCAAGTAGATATTTTTGGCAATCGGCTTGAGCCACGATCATAGAAGGACACAGTATCAATCACAGTTTGTTCCCAATTTTGCCGGACGTCATGGCATCTATTATCTTGCCAGAATCCTCAAGGCGCGGCTGTGCTTGGCTCCTCCACCGCGGCTGAAGCAGGATCCACGGTTTACCCAGCGTTCGAGCTCTTTTTTGCTTCATCCGGAATCCCCTCCCGGGTCCCCATTTTCCCCGATCAAAGCGCATCCAGAACTTGTAATTGTCCGCTATTATATGCGAGGCTATGCGAGGCATACGTATTCGATGAGAATGGATGTATCTTTCCAGCCTCTTTCTCTATAGTACGAGTATATTATTTTGTTGCCTATATGGTGGAGAGTTTGTTTGCTTCATGACGTTTATTGCCGAGATCAAACGAAGTTAAAGGGCATCCTACACTCCGTACCGAGTATATACCGCAACAGCGAGGCCATCCCAGATTTCGGGATGACACGGGTGGCGGACGCTTGACACGCGCTGTGGCGCAGAAAAACGTGGGTGTCATTCAGTGTTCTGGTGCGCTTCTCTGCTCTGCGTCACTCTCCTCCAGCCACAACTAGAGGCACGATACCATACATAGAACATCGCTCCATGAATACACAAGCGAAAGGAGAAGGAGGCAGCCAGCTCAACGGAGACGGCACGTAGCGCGAAGCTCGAACCCTCAATTCCTCCGTTTTACTGTATGCCCTCCACCCCTCTTCTCCGTTCCGTTTCACGAAAAGCAACAGCAGCAGCAAATGGCCGTGAGAGAGAATGAATCGCGGCTTCGGTTCATTGCTCGGGCATTACCATGGCCCTACTTTTTTGCTGCTGCTGTTTAAGCGGGGACTTGGGGGGGTCAGAGACCCTGCGTCCTTTTTCTCTCATCCAAGGGCCAATGACAAGTTGTCTCCGAAAGGGCTGGGCAAGAGCTGGTCAGCTCCCAGTTTTCCTTGTCCTCTCGTTCGTTAGCCTTGTTCAATGCGTTCAATGCACTACGCTCCGGCTGCGGGGCCGGACAGAGAGAGAGAGAGAGAGAAAGAAAGACTATCGTGAGTTTTGACCTGGTCTTCGTTTTTCGAAACAAGACACCCCCCCTCCCCCTACCCCCCGGTCTTAGGCAGACAGATTTACTAGTCAAGTTTCTACGGATACATTTCTTGTGAATGGCCATCAAGGAGATCGCCGGCCCAGGTTCTACGAAAGTGGCGCTCTTCTAGAAGGAAATAATCTCCAGCCGGTGCTGTTTCGACCCGAGTCATGCCCGCAGCCCAAGCTATGCTAAGAGAAAACGGGCAGCATGTACCTCTCAATGCCAGCAGAGCATGCATATGTACACCCCACAAGCATCTTGAACGTTAAATGAGTACAAGCC
Organism: Trichoderma gracile; assembly: GCA_020002365.1. Lineage (NCBI taxonomy): Eukaryota > Fungi > Ascomycota > Sordariomycetes > Hypocreales > Hypocreaceae > Trichoderma > Trichoderma gracile. The sequence goes on from JAINEY010000006.1 coordinate 2,443,296, forward strand.
CAGCAGACCATTCTGATTGGCCCGTTGGCAGTTAGGTAGAGTTACTTGACGCTACTAGTAATCTAGCCGCACTTATAAGTACAGGTACTAAGCTCTTATCACTAGGAGCATCTCCTTTATAACAAGCCTTTGCAGGCTGCAAGAGGTATGCAAGAATGTATCCTCCTCTTCTAGCTGTAAGAGAGCAATTAGGAGATAGATAGAATATACATTACCTGTTGTAAAGTGGTTGTAAAGAGGGTACATTCTCACGAGAGTGCTTGTGGTGTTATGGCAGAGGTAAGTAACTTTGCTTGCGATTTACTCGAGAAGGTACCTGCAATAACAGCCAATCGAAAGTCGGGTCGGTGGCGAAAGTACTCATTTAACGTTTAAGATGCTTGTGGGGTGTACAGTAAGCTGTAAAGTACCATTACGATTCAACTCAACGCACATGCACGCCCACGGGAGACAGGGCGAAGTGTGAAAGTTGGCAGAAAAGGCGGTCCGATATGATATGCAACTTCAACCCACTCCCGCTCCACCGTCCGGCCCCTCTTTGGCAGGGCCCTGGCCTGAGGAATCCGCCCTTGTTGCATTTTCATTCGCGCTCAGTTTGTTCCAGAAGGAATATCGTTACTACTACTGCAGCAAAAACGGTGAAAGAACGACTTGACTTTCCTTTGGGCCTCAAGGCTGACGATCCGCTTTTCTCTCTCTTTTTGACTGTGGTTTCCGTGCCCGAGAAGGCCTGTCAGAGTCGGCCGAGAGCGACATCATGCATGTGAAACGAACAAATGGTGGATGCGGTGAAGTCCCACGCCATTCTTCGCCTCGCCTCTTTGTCAGTGACATGCATACGCGAAGCAACTGTCGTGCCCGTAGCAAAAGACTGTAATACCACGATAGTAGCTGGATATGGCAAGACGTGGCTGTGGCTTCGAGAAAAAAACCATGTCCAACTGGCATATGGTAGGTAGGTAGCTCAGGAGCTACCTACCAATTCAAGGTTTTCGTCCTCGCACGCCTTGCTAAAAGCTCACGATGAACCGATAGTCTGATGGACGAAGCGTCCAAAGCGCGTTCGATTGCCGTTTGCAGTAATGAATCCCTTCGCTCACCGAGGTTCGCCGCCACGGAATGTCGCTGGTAGGACCTCCTCCAAATCCCGCTAAGCAAATTGGCCGATGCCAAAGAAGTCGATGTCATTTGATCGCTTGAGCTGAGATAATCCATGGGTACTAAGAAGATGATACCGACATACATAGGTATACATACAATAGCGGTCCGGCGAACATGCCTGACTTGACAGCTCCTTACCTAAGCCGTTTCCGTGCCGGTCATGTGCTTCGCCTGTTCTTCTTCCGTACGAGTAACGTTTTCAACGGGCTCAGTGACTCTTTGTCATCGGTCACTTGACTTCCGTTTCTATGGAGCCATAACAGGCAGTAGGGCAGCCTCGCTTTGTAGCGCCTCTCCTCTCCACATCAACAATATGCCTGAAAGCGGCAACGCATTTCGGGGCCAAAGGGCGCAATATCCAGTCCAGTCCAATCCAATTCTCAAACCTCGGGGCAACGACCACGAGCTGGTCCATGTCATGGTCAGAGGATCGTGACCCAGTGGGCATCAGGGCCTCCGTTTTACCCCGCGGGGGCGGATAAGTCTGCCCATGTCGAAAAGTACGGGGTATCTTTACCGGCACTCAGCAGACATGTAGATCGTCTATTGGAAATCCGATAGTCTGACGGCAGGGCCTTGGCAGAATGTGCTTTTGTGTTGGACCGGATTCGATGCTCGGCATGTTGTCAGCTGGAGTATTAGACATCGTCCCCATCAACGGTGAGCCTTGCCGGAAACGAGCCTCGGCTGAACTCACTTGACTGGACAAAGACCCCCGGCCCGACATGGAGACTCAGGTCTTGATGCTACATACGAGTGCTAGTATCACTTTTACTCGTGGTCGTGGTCCCTCTGTGTGTCTGTCATATGGCGAAATACGGGTATCAGCCTGCCTATTCGCACCTGAGACCCTGTCCGCCTGTTTGATAGGCTGTTTGATAGGCAAAATACAACGTCCAATGTCAGGCCAAGGTGGCGATATCTCAGAATTGCCTGGACCCTGCTGTTTTTCGCAGCAATCCGAGCACCGAAGCTCCATATCGCCACAGCTTTCCCCGCCAATTTGATCTGCGATAGCTCCTGTCTGGGCCCTCTTGACCTGCCTCTTTACACGCAGCACCAGAGATACCCCGTCGGGTCTGGACCGAATCTGGCGGGCTCATGTGGTTCAGGTTCAAGTGCTTATGCTCAATGCTACGCTCGACGCCAATTGCGCTAATCTGCGTCCAAGTCCTTTTGAGATGGAAACCGCCGGTCTAAGGGCTATTGTTTGCGCTCGGTCTGCCTTGATCAGATGTACATCTAGCCTCGTCCAGTCCATGGGTCTCCAATGGGATTCACGTGAGCTGGTAGCCGTGTCAACGCATTACAGTACACACGTACTCGGCATCTGGCCCCGTTGAATGGCAGTTGATCGGTGGGTTGGACCCCGTTCTAGATGAGCCTCACGCAACTCACCAGAGAAGTTCCGAGAACGGGGGATATCCACCGTTCCCAGTGGCGGGAGTCATGTGACGGGGAGAGCTGCTCCTCTTTGCTGAGCCTCATGATCTTCAGGAGCGTTGAGCTCGGCGAGACTTTTCCGAGAAATACATTGGGGGTCAATTAAGATAAAATAGGATTGATAAAATATATTATAGAACGGCAAAGCAAAAAAGAACCAATTGAGAGAATTCTGGAGATGTGGGTTTTGATTCATACGATATGCGACGTTGCCGCCCGTATTTGCTTCGCCGCATGGAGCAACTGGAGCTTGTCAATCCACAGCCGCTTTCATCAATGCACACGCGTCTTGCGCGTCAACCGCCAACGTCGAGAATATGGTAGAAACGACAAATATGGGATGGTTTTTTATATCTAATACATTAAATAACTAAATTCGAATTATTCTCAATTGCCATCTCCCCACATGCTCTCTGTCTCAATCCTCCCTCTCGTGCCTGTGTCACTTCAGCAAGTCATTGCCAGCCCCTGGTATTGTGTTGGCAAATGCCCTATACTTGCGATTCCGAGGTGTGCTTTTCGCTAATCGGGACTTTGAGCATTCGGTTTGTTGATGTATGCACATACGTACATGTAAGAAGGCATTCTACTTTGTCTTTATGCGTCACCCGTGATCATCGGAGTATGCATGCGCTTTGGCTATACGGAATTCGAATGCTATATCCGTATGAATGCTTTACATATGCCTACCACAGAACGTGGACATGTGGAAATCGTAACAACACCCCATATCTGGCGGCGTGAGTGCATCATTTTCCTCCAGCAGAAGCAAGGAATGTGTACAAACGGGACAGTTGGACTTACATCGGCTGAATTGCTCCCCAAATGTGAATCACATACTGTAACCCCCCCGAATCGCCCGGCTCTCCAAGGGCGGAACGTGCGCGGTGCCTGTAATTCAACATCCACCAGCCTCGTCACAAATCGCAGCCGCGCGATTGGCCGTGTAATAAGCCCTCCAATTTGATACGCAGGAGAGGAAATAAAGTCACCATCAAATAATATGATAGACGACTCTTCAGGAGGTGGCCCCAACGAGGGAATCCAGATTTTCAGCTCCCTTTCATCTCACAATTTGTGACGGGTCAACGGCGATCCGCCTCCCTCGCATCGTGACCCCCCTTCCCTTCCCTTTCCCTTACACCCTTGAACCTCGAGGTATTTCTTCTTTGAAGCTGCGCCCGGAAACCTGAACCAACGGACTGCCAACTTTTTTCTGTTTTTGCGCCAGATGATCACGGAACATGCAGGATCCGGGCATGGGGTCATTTGCAGCGAGATAACTTGGGTGCAGGACAATCACATCTTTTTGCCCAGTCCTCGAGCTATCATTCGTCGATGCGCAGCGTGATCAGCTCTTCTGGCGATCGAGCGCTGCAAGGAAAAAGGTACGGTGGCGTTTTTCCAAAGTCCCAATCGTTTTTCGTTGGTGGTGTGATATGTTACAGGGTATTGGACGTTATGTGGCTTGGAACAAAAGTTGGAGAAACGCGTGTTGTGTGACCAGGGACGGGAGTTCTAATGGTGACTTCGAGACAAAGGAGATCAATCCGAAAATGATTTGCAAATGATTTGAGAATACATCGGGCAAGTCAATATTTCGCACACTCCCCAAGCGGTAGTACTATGTACCTTGTTCGAAGGGATGAAATTGATATCGAATTTGAGTTGGTTCAGATCTGGGGTGTGCCTGACCCAACTTCAGCGGCTGCGATGCTCCGGCTCCGCGACTTACGCTTATGTGCCGGATCGCCATCTACTAAATGCACCCTGGTTTTGACTACAAGAAATGAGGGGGGGGAAACAGCATCACATGAGGCTCGATTTGCATTCTACTGTCGTTCGATGGCTTTGTTCCTGGGACGAGGAACATTGGACGTGAATGAGACTGTTTTGGTATGAAGAGTTCCCGAGACGGTGGCCTGACGCGTCTTTGCTGAGTCGCGAACAAGTGGAAAGACGAGACAGCGTCGATGTTGGCTGCATCACGGGGGCTCGTCAATGTCAGACAGGCTGAGGCAAAAAAGCAAGGAAAAACAAGAAGAAAAACGGCTTGTCAATCCTTACTTCTTTTCAGCTCTCTCTTTTTTATTTACGATTTTTTCTTTGAATCTTCCAATTCGCCATGCATGTTTGATACGTGATATCCCTGTAGAAAAAAGAAAAGCAAGAAAATGCTTGGTTGTCTCCCTTGCTCTCAAGGGGTCTGAACACACACTGCCACAATGGGAAAGGTCCTCTTCTCTCGAGAGAACAAAGCTGCAATACATACTATTACTTCTTCCTTTCTCTTCTCCCTGTCACGTTCTCAGCTCAGGTATCATATTTGTTCGCGCATTGATCCTTCGCATAGATTGCATGACATTCAGCATCGCCGCCTGATTCAGCCTCACGAGCCTAATGTCAGGCCGGAAGACGCTGCCGGTCAGAGCACATGCACCTCTTGTTTCTTTTTCTCCCACCCATTTCCTTGCCGTATGCCCTCTAGATTGCCATAACGCTACGTTGGGCGTTGTAGCTAATAAGCAAGGAGTACCTTAGCTAGCAAGCAGACACACCAGACCTTTCTGCTGGCAGTTATGTAAGGGTTTGCTCAAAGTGCCTCCTCTCCTCTCTCCCGCCTTTTTATCTGTATGTACTTATATATATCATATATGACAAGCCACGGCTACGCCGCCCTGCGATCGCGCCCCAGCTGCGCGGGGAATCTCGCGGGAAGGGATGCTCCAAATTCAATTTTAAAAAAGTGAAGAAATATTGAAAATTGATTAAATGTGTTTTTTTTCTTCTCTTTCCCCGACAGACGTCTCAGGCTTTCACATGGAAATCCATCAGGAACGGAGCCGACAAAGTCGTTTCTGTCGGCCGAATTGCCTCGAACGGGTAGGTCAGGGCATCGGGCGACCTTATCTTGCGGGCCCCCGTGTAAATTGGACTCCGGGGTGTGTTTTTTAATCTGGAAAGACGTTCGTATGTCCGTCCGTCCGTCGCACTTCAGAAGTTCCAGCACGCAAGAGTCTGGGTTCTCTTGCAACAGAAACCCCATCTCGGACTGATATCTGGCATCCATATGGACTGTGCGTGCTCATAGGTATAGCGCCTCTAGAAATGGTACCGAGAGGGGGGGTTTCACATGCTCGGATGTCCATGTAAGCGGAGAGAAGAGAGGGGGTTCCCGTCCCGTCCATCACGGGGTTGCCAGCAATACATGCGTTTAATATGCCTTGCATCGATGTTCCCCATATGTAGCGTGTGCCGACCGCCTTCATTCGCTCGCATCAGTTAGAAGGAAGACGTGTATCCCAGAAAAAGAAATACAGAAGCCGCAGTATGTAGCTAAACATAATCAAGAGGGCAACACGGCTTGGTCACAAACCTCTCATTCCCCCAATCACGGACGTGGCAGCCCGCTTTTTGCGTGTTCCTTTCAATCACACACTCGTTTTGACAACTCATACTCACACACACACGCTCACGCACTCGCTCACACACACCGAATCTCTGCCGCTTTCATTTGACGGCCGAGCGGGAAGAAGCGCTAGGGCGCGACAGACAAGACAGGCGACGCTAGGACCTCCGGACCGGCAGCCGGTACACTCAATGCTGGGGAGGAGGGGGGAAAAGAAGGAGGGAGGTCTTGAGTGATGCCCGATTCGGCTGCTCGCCGGGAGGAAGCGAATCAGGAGGGGTCTTTTTCTGTCGCAGAGCTCAGGACGAAAGAAGGAAGAAAAAAAAGGGAGGGGTGTTGTTCTCTCTCTCTATGCATGGGGCTGAGCGAGCGAGCGAGCGGGTGGGTGAGTGAGTGACTGAGAAGGAGGGTGATGAGGGTTGTGGTTTGACAGCTGGATCGAGGGTCTAACACATGACTGCGTGAACATGATGCGATAGAAGGCCATGTCCCACTTGATTGGAAGAAGAATCGTATGTTGAGCAAACAGGAGGATGTGCGCTCTTGGTGCCGCCTGCGGCCATGTCTAAGGTATACTCATTGGCTGCGGCATACGAGGGCGTCTGATAGAAGCTGACCTTGACCTCTGGCCGCTGCACTCATCAGCGTGTTACAGGCATCACGAGCTGAAAGCGAAGGCTGCTTGTTGTTGGGATGTGGTGATTGGCTGTAGTCCGGCTTCACATGGACTGGGGACGGCAGGCCGAAAAGTCACGGGGTGCGGAAAGGCGAGCAGGCGCTGTGTTATTCATCTTAGGAGGCATGCAGAGGGCGCTCATCTGTCAACAACATGCATATTGCCATCGCCTCCTCTTCTTTTTGCCGTCCTGATTGAGACATGCATATCGATCCGCTGGCGGTGACTCCCTTTTTTGCAGACCGTCCTGTCTTGAACTTTCCCGTCTCTTTTTGCATTCTCCCTGCATCGCGGTACTAGTATTAGTTGTGGGGAAAAGGGCAGATGGTCATCTCACGATAGACGACCCAATGGCGTCCAAAGCCGCCTGCATGTGTCCTCTGCAAGTTCTGCAAGGCGAAACGAGAAGCGGTCGAACTATTTCGACTGCAAGGCTGGTTTGACTTTCTCGCTTCGATTGACCCTCGTCGACCTGTTACAGGCTTCCCCGCTGCCAACATTTCACGTTGTCTCTGCTAGTAGTATCCCGCATTTTCAGGCTTCCCGCTCCTGTACCCCGTGGTCTTGCGGCTGAAGCTATTTTGCTTTTTCTTGTTCTTTTTCCTCTTCCTCACACCCCAGTATATGGACAAGGAAGACAAAAATGAAAAATCTAAAGATGATTATGGAAATGACGAAAGCAGGGCCACGCAGCTGAAACAATTTCAACGCCCCAGGTTCGGGGATTTAACTGTACTATTCAAGTAATATGTACGCATCAAAAGCTGCCATCGTGCCCCGGCGCGGCTTCCCGGTGCCGTGTCTCTGGGCCTGCGAGTCCCATGTCAAGCAGGGGGTGTTTGTTCCTCCAGCTTTTATTTTGTTTCGATGTGCAAGTTGGTTACGACGAGAATAAAGATAGAAAAAAAAAAAAAAAAAAATAAGGCATCATTTGTTTGAAGAACAAGGATATTTTACGCTGGAATAATCTGATGCTTGCAGCAAGGGCAATGCTTTCATTATGCTGTCCTTTATGATGTATCGATTTTCCCGTCCTTTTGCCTTTTACGCAGCGACACGAAGATTGTTTCAATGTGTTGTTGGTTGTATCCTTGCTTGAACACTCATCAGCCGTTTTGCAGCCCATCAGAAACCACCCCATCATCATTTGGAGAACAAGCAAAGAAGAGGCATTCATCACTTACAAGCCGCAGGGCATCGCATCCTTTGCGCCTCCAACGATGAAACAGGTGGACCGTTTTGCCGCTTCCCCGCCTTTTTCTCCCCCCTGGGCAGAAGCTGTTGGTCAAGAACGTCAAATCATCGAATCGAGAGCCAAGAAGTGAATGAGTAATCTCGTGTAATTGAAAGGTGATGAATGCAATTGGAAAACACGTGCTCGATTCGAAAAGCGGGCTTACATGGAGCTTGAACTTGTTTGATAGAGCATGAGCTTGAGCCGGCTTTTTGGCGATAAGGCCAGGGAACCCCCCTTGGATGGCTCTGCCGGGGCACGTTACATTTGCTTCTCGTCATCATCATATCCTTCCTTATCGATTCATTTCTTCATGCTTCCATCGTGTTTTGCCTTCTATAATCACAAGATATTGCCAGCGGGAAAGGGTTCTCTGTCGTGCAGTATCGCCTCTCCAATACGGACGCCTTACATCAAACTTCAAAGGCAGCATTGAAACCCCCGTATGCGAGCATCGCCATCGCCATCGTCATCCTCGATTCTGCGCCCAAGTGTTAGATATACCCGGCGATTCAATGCTTGCTTGCTTGCCTGCAATGCCGGCACTCGATTGCTTCCTCCCCCCCCTCTCCCTTGCTAGCCATGCGATTTTTGCATCAACCTGAATGGCGGAAACAGCCCGAGCGGTGAGACGTGTAAAAAGCTCACACTAGGTATTCCTCGCTTTCTCTCGACTTTCTTCATGCGGCAGCCCGTGTAAGTAGGTGCATGATTGATAGATACCTTAAAAGTCTCTACCCCCCTCTGTTCTATACTGCTTGTGGCTTTGGCTCGGCTTACCTGCATTGCCGCTATCAGTGACCAGGGCAACTTGTACGTAAATGTTGCAACGGAGGCCCTCGCTGCAAATCGAGGCTGCTAAAGCAGGAAAAGAATACGAAAGAACAAACACAAGAAAAGAAAAACACTCAAACGGACGGACCAAAAGAAAAAAACAGATGCACGGACATGGTCGCGCATAATGCAGCCGAGACGAATGGAGAGACCGGGGATATTTATTATTGCAAAGGGGAAAATTTGAATTATTACACATGGCTCCCCGTTCTGCGTGTAAACGGCAAAAAGTTGTAACTGTTACTGCTTTTTGACTGTGTCCCAGGGATCGTGTCTTCTTGGGATATATTTTCCTTTGATGATGTCTCTCTCCCCTTGTTCTGTCACTTTTTCCTTTGTCTTTATTAAATTGTAATATCGCGATCCGGGCTGCTGGTCCTGTCTAATTTCCCACGCGCCCGGAAACTCGTTCTTCTTTTCTTGTTCGACTCTCGAACTTCTAGACTTGGCTTTTTGACAAAGTGGGAAGCTAATCGCAGGCGGGGAGCTTCCGCGGGCCCGAATTCTTGGGAGCTATCATATTAATACCGCTGGGAATTTTGTTGTCAAGCCTTGTTATGGCAGGGGGGGAAAAAGGTCAAGGACTACAGGCAAAATAGGGAACGAATGGGGTCATCTGCCAGGCTGACTTCAGCCGAGATACTAATCGGCCCAGCAGTCGATTGTCTGATGAGAGAGAGTCTAGAAGCCTCTCTCATGAATGCCGCCATCGCAATAAGCCAAACCCCAAGATACGCATAAGTGCTCCGGTCTTCCGTATTGCTCCGCATTTAGACCCTATTGTGAAAGAATCACATCAAGAGATACTAATTGTAATAGGGAACAGGAAAAGAAGAAAATGGTCTCACCACTAGAGCTCGACTATCATAACCCCGTGGGGAAGAGGAAGCATTAAACTGCTGCCTGCTTTTGGCTTGACTGACTGACGAGACTCCTGAAGCCGGGTCCAATTGGTAGAGACAAGGCTTGGGGGACTTTGTGGCGATGCCATTTGCGGCTTCGCTGATTGGCTCTGCACGAACTTGTTCCCCCCTCCCTTCACGATACAATATACATGCACAGAAACAACAAGGACAAAAGGGAGGCATTAATCACCAGTTACAAAGGCTGCGGCAGCCAACATGCCCGATGCGGGACATGACGGAAAGCCATTGGCCCCAAAAGGTCATCGAGGAGGCTGCACCTGGCCTGTCTATTCTTGTTCCATGATGGAGGGCGAGCAGCTGCATGAGGCATCAGTGGCAGGAAAAAACATAAACAAAAACAGAGCAACCGCCCGTGTACCAAGGAAGAAAAAAAAAGTCTTTGAGGTCATGCGGCGGAGAGCTATGCGTTGGCAAGCTCTGGGTGCTTGCAGCTTGTTTCTGCTCTGGACGGAGGTGTCCTGGTGACCCAATGGCTGGGCGGGTCGGGGGAGGACCCTGCAAAGCATTGGCTCACTCGCACTCCCCCCTGACGAGAGAGCATGAGGAAGCTGGCCGTACTTGTACGAGTAACTGATACCGCTCCCGGCATGGCCTCGTAGGGGCTTGTACGGCCGGACTTGCGCGCGTGTGCTTGGGTAGAGAGTACCTTGGGTTTTCTTTGGGTGCGAGTAACCTCCACGAAGGCGGACGACAGGACAGGTGACCCGACTGTCGCAGACACTTCGCTGGTGCGCTGGCGCCGAGGGACTGGGTGAGCAAGGCCCCCAATGTCACCCCTCCCTGAGCAGATGGAGGAGGAGAATGAGGGTTTGAGGCCGGCGAGGCTCTGCAACCAGTCCACGTACGAGTATTGTAGCAGTTGAGGTATGTGCCAACCGAGGACGAGAGCATCGTCAAACCCATTTGCGCTGCCCCCATGATCCCCGACGCTGCATGGCCGAAAGCGATTGCCAGTCAATGTCATTTCCCCGGGTGGCCTCTCCTGGGTCAGGCGCAGCAGAGAGTGAAGCAGCGGGACAAGGCCTCACTCGGCCTCCGCCAGCACCAACGCCGCCATCCGGCCCGTTTTCTCGACCAAAGAAAGAGGCGAGGCAGGGACAAGGCCACGACCGGACAGGCAGAGGGCCTTGTCCGGCGGCCTGCCCTCTGTGCTCTGTGATCACCAAAGACAGCGGCGATTCGAGCAGGGCTGGGTCACCTGGCCAGTGTGCTGGACCAGTCCAGCCAGCCAGTACTCCGTAATAGCATGTATCAGAAGCACCCCCGGACTGGGCTTCTGGCCCCCAGTCAGGGCACGTCACATCCACGGCGGCTCCCCCCCCAGCCGGTGAGCTGTACTTTGGGAGGCTGTACATGGGTCATAGCAGCTGCTGCGGAGGGCTACTCTGGTGACAAGTAGCACACCTCAATTCGCCGAGCGGCTCGAGACAAGAGAGACCATGAGGGGGGGACCCTTTGAATAGCCGTCGGTCCAAACTAAGGGAGCGTGGATTGGCTCTTTCGATGAGCATCTCGAGTAATACTACTCGCAAGGTACTACTGCGTAGTCGAACAAACGGCGACCAATGCTTGTACCATCTCGATGGCTCATTCGCAGTCACGACGAGGCAGTGACGGCGGCGGCGGTTAAGATTGAATTGCAAGACAATCTCGCCTCTGCCAGCGCGATGCCTTCGCCATGGCCGGTCACACGTCTGTGCAGGCCAGCGTGACGAGCCCTCTTGGGAGCCGCCCGAATGCCGACAGCGCAACAACGCCGGAGCCGCGAAAGCATGTGCCGTTTGTCCAGGCCTTTGCACAGCCGAAAGCCGCCAGACGCTGAGCATATGATATTCGCAAATAGGCGCACCAAGATCGAAGCCGTGGCCGAGTTTAGGTGAAGGGACGGATTCGGCAGCCGTCGCAGGCGGGGGAGGCGTCGAAACGGAGGAAAAGACCCTGGAACCGTTTCTCCTGGCGAACGGAGCGCTTGGACCGTTTGCGGGGGGGCGAGAGGACGGCTGGCACAGGATGGGCAAAAAGAAAAGCGGCTGCGCGTGATGGGCGAGTTGGCAGCTAGCAGGACTGCCTATTCGGGCAGACAACTACTCCTTGCGGAACAGCGCTCCTCGTTCGATGTCTGCTTATTCTGAAAGGGGAAGTACCCACTCGATCTGGACCAAAGGACGTTCTGCTCATCCAAAACGGCATCTTCCTCTCCCAAGGGGACCGTCACATGATTGCGTCCGTCGCGACAGGGCCGAACGTGGTGCTGGGATGGCAGGGCTACAGAGCTGAGAGCAGCGCAGCTGGATAGTTCCCAAAAAAGACTAGACTTGTGTGATTATACTATTCCCGTAAGAGATGCAGTTTAGCGGTACGGCGCCCAAGTAGTGCCTCTTTCGGCCAAGCCCCGTACAACTGATTCCAGCGCTAGTCTCTCCGGGGAAGCGGCGGCACCTCTCCGAACCAGCCCACCAGGCTTTCATCCCTCTCCTGGCCCCTTCTGGCAGCTCAGAGTGCGGCAGCCCCTGCGCGTTCTTGCCCTGGAATCCGCACGCTCTGGCACTTGCTGTCGCTGGGCCCCCACAGCAACTTCGTCCCAAATGCCCACCTTGCGGCGCCTCCGTGCTCCGTGCCGGGGGGGAAGGGTGCCAGCGAGGGTACGTACCGGTTCCGCGGCCAGGTACCCAAGTACCCAGGTACCGCCGGCCCCCCCTCCAACACTGACGCCACGCCCCAGCCTTTGCACCCCCCGGGCGTGGCTGCGAGCGCCTGCCCTTGCGTGAAAGGCGGTACGTCCCCTCTGGCACTCCCCCCCATCAATCCACCTTCTTCTTAAACCTGTCATCGCCCAAGATACACCCTACCTTACTCTTGATAACTAGATCTCATTCCCCAGCTTCTCGACGACTTCTTGATTCTCCATCTCTCCGCATACCCAACTCAACTCAGCGGGAACAGCTTGCAACAACGCTCAACTGCTTCAACTGTCAGCTTGTGCTCGAGTCTTCTCTCTCTCATCATCACCTTGTCGCACATCATCCGCTTTCGATCCGCCTCGACTCACCCTCTCGCACCGCTTCTCTTTCCCCCCTCTTCTGCGACGACCCATATAAATACGCATTCGGCCTTTGCACAACGCCAGGTCGAAACCACTCTCTGCGATCGAGATTCATCCTCAATTGGCTGCGCTGCACTTCCGGAGACGATTGGATTTGGTAATTGCCAGAGTCCAAGCTTCATTACCGGGCAATTTGACAGCCGGGCCCCTCTTCGCTCCTCTCACAACACCACCAACAACAACAAACCTGACCTCGCCAGCATCGCGCACCCACCGCTCGACACCTTCGAGCAACTCTTCCCGGTAGCGATGCCCTACCGCCTGGACACTCACGTGTTAACAGTGGATGCGAACGTCATTCACAAGGTCGACACCGGCAACCCTGCCAACTTGTATTCTATGTGGACAGGTGAGGACAAGGCGTCGAGGACGAAGAGCAACCGTGCATCTGGACTAACACGCGGTGCCTCAGTTTTTTCCCGCTGTGCCGATTCAGTAGAGCAAGGCCGCCGACTAGAGAACCTGAGCTGGAGGCTTTGGCAGCGAGAGCAGCTCATCGACAGCGCCCACAGGACATCGCCAGTCTTGTCTGCCCCGGCAGCACCCCGGGCCATTCCCTCAGAAGCCAAGCTCCCCGAGCTCCCTCAGCTCTCCGGCAGCGTCGACTCTCTCGTGGACGAGGACGCTCTCGACTTCAACTCAGTATCAGCTCCCCTGGAGATCCGCCCCAGGATACAGCGACTGGACTCTTCAGCCAGCCGACGCGATCGCCACATCAGCTCCGACGACTTTGAGAAGATGGTCGTCTCCATTGTCAAGGACAAGGCTCCCCTTTCCGCCCCCTCCCAACCCTCTCTGAGCAAGCCGGTCGAGTCCACCATCACCCGATCTGGCTCTACCACCACCGAGTCCCGCTTCTCCGAACAGCCCTCTGAGGTCTCTCTGGCATCCGAGATGGACTCGTCAGCCCCCAAAGACATTCCCGTCTTCCAGACACTCCCTCCTAAGCCCGCCGCCTCCACCGACGACTGCCTTCCCCAGCCCAGCTCATCACCAGCCCACAAGCCCGTCCAGTCCAAGAAGCAGCCCGCCAAGTTCTCCCTTGGCGGCGTCTCTTACTCGTCGAGCGAGTGTGACCAGAGCGTCGAGACTCGCAAGCCTGTCATGCCTCCCCCCAAGAAGCCCACATTCCAGATTGGTGGATCCTCCGAGGAAGACAGCTCCGTGGCCAGTGGCCGTGCGCTGCCCTCTGCGGCCAAGCAGACCTCGTTCAGCAGCAACAACATCACCCACCACCTCGATGCCGAGTCTGCCATTGACTCCGACACCGAGGGCGAATACATTGACGAGAGCGCCATCGACGACGATGACGACTCGTCTGACTGGGAGGACTCGATCGACGAGAGCGGCAAGCCTAGCGTCGATGAGAAGTTCTTCCAGCGCGTCCCGTCCAAGGCCAACTTGACGTCGCGACCGTCGCTCATCACCCTGATGCTTGCGCAGAACGAGCGAGCCCAGAACCTCGGCAACCAGGCTTCCCAGTCCACGTCGGCTCTCTCCAGGTCACGGTCCGTCATGAACGGGCCTTCCATGGCTGGCTCGCCCAACGACTCGGACGATGGTCCCCTCATGATGAAGGGCATGCGCCAGTCGACCCTGAAGCCCATTAACGAGATTCCTCGGTCGACTGCCCAGCCCATCACCGCCACGGCCAACCACGTCCACGCTCAGGCGGCGCTCTCTCCGCGCACCACCCGCCGCAACATGCTCGCCACCGAGCTGACCGAGTCTCTCCGCCGCCACCTCCTCTGGGAGCGACAGCAGAAGTCGTCCACCGCCAACGCTGTCCTCAAGCGTCGCCACACATCGCACGATGTGGCTAACCTGAAGCAGTACCCCGAGAGGCCGTGCCTGAAGCAGAGCGAGGATGTCAACGCGAGCAGCTGGAACCAGTACTTCACCAAGGAGGCCAACAACGGCTACCACTCCAAGGGCTGGTAAACAACCACCGATCTACACCTTCAGTAGCCAAGGCATTAATCAGACCACACCTGCCTTGGCCATGTATATCATCAAATCAACATTTTGGCGTTTGGGGGGTTTCGGTTTCACACCATCATGGCAGCAACATGGACTGCACAGGCGAAACGGAACTACGTCATGACTGAAGCGACATCATCTTTTCTTCATCTATCTACATCATCTTCCCTTTCTTGTTTCATCACTTTGGTCTCTCATAATGTCTGATTGAGACACCCTTGAAAACAAAAACACCTTAGCACCTTACGAGGCGTTGCTTTTTCGAATGATACCATGGATTGAGCCTTTTGATGCTCACGATGACCTTTTCTTCAGTTTCAACCAATGTACTCTAGTGTTGGTCGGGAAGATGCGAGCTCTCTCCAGGGGCGACCTTGGCCAGGAAAATTTTTTCTCATTTTCTTTCTCATTTCTCTATTCTCCTTTCTTATTTCTCAGCGAAGACATGAGCGGGGGGTCAACAGAAAACATCCCCTGCGCCTGGTCTACAGGAGACCAAAAAAAAGAAGGCAGCAAAGCGATTGATTGATTACAAGGCTAGTGGAGGCCGAAAAGAGGAGCTCCCGTGGGTCTTTGTTCACAAAATGTTTTCCTTCTTACGACATGATGCCAAAAGGTTTTTACCACCATAAAAGGTGTCTTTTAGATAGACAGCTTTAACTAAAAACATTAATAAATGTTTATGAAAAACAATCATCATTGTTGCCCTTTGCGCATATGCCTTGTGACTTGGAGGGGAGCGAAGGGTCGGGATGACGATGGCGGAATGACATGGGGGACTGATTTGATTTTTTCGGTTACGATTTCTTGACGATTTGACTGACAAAGCGATTCCATCTGCAGGAGGAAGTAGTCGGTACTCGTTCCCGGTGCGAATGAGTGCCGTTGGGGACAAGTACCGAGTACTGCCGGTGGAGGAAGGGGGAGGAGAAACTTGGACTCGGAACGGGATGGTTTGATGGCTGATGCTCGGTGCTACTTTGAGTGAAGTACCTTTGGAAAGTGTTCTCCGGTAGGTACATGCAGCCATGCATGCACGCACGATGAAAAGTTTTTCCTCTCTTCTGTCATACCTTGTTCTTTCCTTCTCTTTTGCGTAAGGTACTATTACTAAGGAAACAACTATCGCGAGCGGGAAAGTGCTGTGCATGGAGGTTTTTTTTGTTTGGGATTGATGGTCTTTTTGTCCCCGGTTTTTCTTCTATCGAGTCATCTTTATCCACATTGCTGCAGGTTTTTTCTGTTTATCTAGGAACGTACATGTACAGATTTTGATGGTTTCCACTTGGATGCTTTTGTGTTGAGGCCGTGGCGGTGAACAGACAGACAGACAGACAGGTGCTGTACTGTAAGGTAAGGAAATAAGGTACATACGTCCGGTACTTGGAGAGGGGGGAAAAAGACGAGATGAAGAGATTGAAGAAAAAAAGCTCGTGAAAGTGACAGGGGGGGTGTTTCCCTCCCAACTTGTATAACTTCCATACAGTAAAGTTCCCAGATTTGTCTGTGGTTTCTGACGAACGAACAGTAGCCGGGCGGGATTTTCGTCACTGTAGACCACCGAGGGAGCCGGGCGAAAACAGAGGCGGGACGAGGGGGTGGGTGACACTGTGTTGTTGTTCCGGGATTTTACGGGGGGTTCCGGTTTTTTTGGTGGGTGGAACGAGCTGGATAACTGCTGCAATGAATGCACTCGTAAGGTGGATTTTGGATCTTCAGGTGATGATGAATGGGGCTGGGCGGTGTTTGATTCGTTGGATTTGTTCCTGACCTGTTGTCGGATGGGATTTGAAGTTGAGTCAGTGGGATGGGGACAAGAGGACCATGAAGATGGAGTTGATTTTCACAAGGCTGCGGGAATTCGATTGATTGCTCATGACTGAGGAGAGACTGCGTCATGAGGAGCCTGGCCAATGGGCAGGATTGGAAAACCAGCGGATGCTACAAAGGTGCGTTGTATAGAGAGGCTGAGCTTCAGGGCGGCCGTTTGAATCCATCTTCACGGCGAGCGGGGAAGAATCTAGACTTTTCGATTCTGTGCCTTGCCTTTTGGCCCCTATGAGATAGGATGGAATAGGGAGAGCTCTAAGCCACCGCACCCGGGATCCGGGGATCCGCTTGAATAGCTTCAAGTTCGTATCGGGGGTTGAAGATGGGGGGATCGCTATCACGGGCGAGAAGCCGAGTGACTCTAACGTCATGATAGATCACGACGGAAGAAGTGTAAAGCTCATGATGGTAAATTGCTTTGTGCTTCTAGGCTGAGGACGCGTTGCAAATATCTAGAAATGCCTCCTTTGTTGCCATTACTGTTTTTGATTGGACTACTTACGACCTGCTTTTGTGATGGTTTGGTGGCTTGATGCTTTTTTTTTTTTTTTTTGGGACACGAAGTTGTGAAGTTTGTGGGAAAGCTCTCCCCGGATTGCTTAAGGGTGGTCACCGGGCCGGGGTGCCGGGGGAAGAGGTGAGCTTCTTTCGCGTGTTTTCCCGCGAGGCTTGGTTTTGATGATGAGTGATTGGGCAGTTGAAATAGAAGAGAGATATCTCTCGCGGTGATGGTAGAAAGAGACATCTCGATCTCGGGATCGGGTTGAACGGGCATGGGGAGCTATTCCGGTACTTGAAGCGATTTGTCTGCTCTATATGCCGACAGTGAAGGAACGAGAAAGACGGTTGATTCGTCCATGGGTTTTTGATCCTTTCAAGGACGAATGCTTCTCGGGACGAGGCGGGAGGTTTCTGGTTGGAGGATATGAATGTCTGGTCTATGAAGTGGCTTGTCTAGTTACAAAGGCTGATGAGGACACACACATAAAATGCACGCAGCACATACAAAGAACGGCTTAAGGCAAGTATTCTAGCATGAAATGGACGGACGGAATGTCTGCGCCGTTTGGTAGCGCAAGTGCGTCTTTTCAGAGGTGTAAAGGACGAAACGAGGCGTTTCTGCATGTCTGTGCCTATCGAAACGAGTGATGCAGCTATTGGGCAATTGGTGTGGTTTTGCGAGTCAATTCCCACACGATCTGCCCGTCTGGCGGCGTTTGTTCCTTGGTTTCTTTTGTTGCTGCCTGGGAACTTGGCTTGCACTATTGGAATGTGCGACTTGTCTGGGAAGATGGTCAGGTCTACTTTGATGCGGTAGTTGAGGCCGATGATGGCCAGTGTCACGGCTATCATCATACTCCTGTGAAGCGAGTCATCAAATGGCCGAGTCTAGGGGAGAAGGCCGTCCAGGCACATGCAGGGCAACCAATGCACACGCGGCTTACACGTTGGAACTTGCACGAGCCAAGAAGATGAATCCGGGGGAATACGGCCATCTGTCTCCGCTTCCCCAGACACGCATTTCACATACGAGCATTTGCAAGCTCAAGATCGTACGGCTTAGTCTTTGCGCCTGTCTACCTTCAAAGTCTCGCTTGTGAGCTAGATGAAGCGAGCAGAGCCTACTTCTAGGTCCTCTCTCTGTGGTTTCTGTCTGTTTCTTCCTGCCGTGTGCTGGACTGAGCTAGAAGCCGAACCACGACGGTTTTTACGCCTTGGTTTGCTTTCCCCAGACGCTAGAACATAAGCTGGGGAATGGCGCCCGGAGCTGAGCTGCGCTTGAGGGAAGAGATGCTGGTTATTCGGCGGCTCTAGTGTAAGTTGCTTCTTGCCGGTGCCCTGTTTTTGCCGGGTGGCTGGGTGAGGACAAAGACGGACAGGTTTGAAGCGATCGTTGCGTCGTTTGACTTGGACAGTGTCGTATCAGAACTGTACCTACTATATATCGCCGACACCTGATGATGATGTTTTCATTAATCGATTTTGTTTTGTCGATTCTCTTATGAAAGACGATGGAGACGTGCATATCTCGATGAATGATGCAAGTGAAGTCATAGCCCCAGAGGTGTGGAACAAGCAGCGAGGATCCAAGGGGCCAAAAGCCGATCGCTGGGGACAAAAGACAATTGGGACCCCGTGATGATGGCGCTCCCAAGCTCCCTTTTGCAACGAAGCGACAGGCTCTGCGCTGAGAGATTGGCGGCGGATCGCCGTCACCTGGCCCGGGGTGCTTTTAGCATATTCGATAGGGCTGCTTTGTTTGCTTGGGTCTTGTGCGAAAAAAACCGTAGGACAGCCTGCATACGGGGACATGCAGGCTAAATTGGACGTGATGTTGTGTGACCTTTGATGATGAACTGAACGGATGGATGGGAGCAGCCCTGGTGGGATTGAACCGAGCATGGTGGGAAGAGGGTTTGCCTCCTGGATGGGGAAGCGTGGTGCTTCTCGATGACTGTGATCGTCGAGGAGATCCATCGGCTTGCAACTTACACACATGCGGTATGTCGGCGCTGCCCCATGCTGCCCTTACAGAAGAAATTCACCCCCGGATTCAGCTTTTTCTCGGACCCCCATCTGTGCTCACAATCCCCCACAATCTTGCTGCCGAGAGTGGGTTGACTGGAGACGGCCGAAACCTACAGGACAAAACGTTGCAGTTGCACTCACGGCTGAAGCTGTGAGATGAGACGATCTTCCGTTGCAACGGCTTCCTTCGGCGTATGCCCACCTTCTTTCATCTTCAGGATCCCTTCATCTTTGGTCCAACCCGTTTTCATCACCGTTTTCAGAAAGGGCTTCCATCCGATACAGAGCAACAAAGCGTAAATCCATCACGCGCCAAACCGTCGATTAGCGCAATGCTTCTTTTCGGTCAGTTCCCTTCTGTTTGGCCGGAAATTTGAGGGCGTGCCAGGGATTTGGGTCCTTTCTTCTGCTTCCCCCCTCCCCTCCCCCCCACTGCGAGTTGACCCTCCCCCCCCTCTGCCCCCCCATGGGGAAGTTGATTGTACGAGTCGTGCTCAATGAGGTAACTTGTCTTGAAGAGCCGTCTGTGACCCCCTGGTCAGTGCTGTCGCTCACTTGCGATTTTGGGCGATGTTGAGAGAAAAGCCGGCTTTGTTTCGATTTACTTTCGGGGGGGGATGGGGGAGCATCAATGTCGTCAGCCCTTTCTCTCACCCCTTTTTTTTCCCCTTCATCGACCTGCCGGCTGGAGCCTCGCCTTGGCGTGCGATGCGCACGATGATCTACTCTTTTGTGTGTCCACGACATGTGTTACCATGAGGTAGTAACATGCAGCGAGGCTGGCGTGCGTGATGAGAGATGCTCATGTTAGCCGCATCCCGTCCGTAGTCACGAGCGAGCTTGTATCAACGCCTTCTCGTGCCCGGCTTACAAGCAAGCAAGGCTGCCGTAATATTGCTTCTTTGCTTCACTTACGTCAGGATAGGCACGCTCAATAGGCCGCTCTTTCAATATAGGGGTCCAAATGACTCGGATGACGATCCATCTGGAACAGACGGGTTGTGTTCTTTACAGGATGGAGCATGATAAACACACACGCCGTACTATGTGTAAGTGAGTCGGCTAACGGAGAGCGCCGGGGCGTGCATCATTCTGCAATAATCTACAAAGTACGCCAGATAGGCGAGTTCACCGTCAATGGAGTTGACTTTGGCCGGTAGCGATTTGCTACTGCTAGCATAGTTAGTTTGGTGGTTTGACCGGAAGCTAAGCAGCTGTCCCCCGGAAAGAGCAGCAAGAAAGTTGTGAGACAAGATGCAACTTCGGCGATGGCGCACCGAGGACCGATGGGTGGTTCATGCAGGCCTTGTCGTGTTAGTTAGTTGTCGGCTTTTTGTTGTTGTTGTTGTTGTTGCTCGTGGCCTTTCTTCTTTTGCTCGTGCCCCCATGCTGGTGGTAGTGTGGACCGGGTCAAGGGATGCCATGTTGTTGTTGTTATCGTCGTCGTCGGCCTTTGTGAGGGCATGGGATGTTGTCGGCTTTGGGGTGCGCATGAAAGGTTTGCTTAGCGAAGCGGTGAGGGCGTGCCATGTTTCACATTATTCTTTTTTTCTTTTTCGTTTTCTTTTTTCTTTCTGCATCATGCATGGAACTACGGAGTTGTTTTTCCATAGCTGAAGATAGAGATTTACGTCAACGTCAAGTCAAGGTCGTTCCAGGCAGCCATTTATTGCACCCGGAGCATCTTCTGCGCATGGCTTGTTGTAGACAGTATCTGCACAACAGGATGTGTTTTGAGGAATACTGTGAATAGAGGCAAATCTCTGATCTCGATGAAAATGGACAGAAAGGTCCGACATGGGGAAATCTAAATCTTGCCTTCTCCGCAGATTGTTTTGACATTCTGACAAGTAACGGAAACAAAATAGGAGTGATTATAACCATTGACAAGAGTAGAAAAATGACAGCAGCTTCTATACTACTCTAGCTATTTCAAGAAACACAAGGAAAAGGACAAAGGTATTCGGCAGCCAGCTTCGGGAATTTTCCTCCTCCTTCCCGTTGTTTCTTGCTGCGTACACCCCATCTAGATCTAGACAAACAAAAACGTTTATCCGAGGAGCCCATAGAAAAAAGAGTCGAGTTCAAAGAAAAGGTCGAGAAGGACTATGGCTGACCCTTCGTCTCACGCCCCCCTTCACCACCTCCTCTCCCCATGTCCGAAGCGGCTAAGGTAATGTAGCGAGTTACACCAAATGAACAAGTAAAAGCAGGCGTTTAGACAGCTGCAAATGATGTATTTATGCGCGTGGTGTCCAAGTAACTAGGCCCGACTATGGCTTGCTTGCCTCTCCGATGAAGAGGGGCTTGCGTTACGGTCCGAAGGCTTACAGGAGGGTGACCGAAAGAAGAAGGGGGGAAAAAATACCATCCCAGAAAATCGAAGATAAAAAAATAAAATAAGCAGAGGAACAAAAAAATAAAATAAATCGAAAAATCTACAGTCAGGATGGGCTGGACTGCCTTTAGCTCTGCGCCTCGACGGGCGTGTTAGTCAGTGGTTGCTTGAATCGAACGTCTTCCAGCGAAAAGGGGGGGAAGGGAAAAGCCTCGGGATCTCGATCGCGTATGTGATTGCGGTTGAGAGCTCGCTGCTGGAGGGGCTACGTCATTTTCTGCGGGAGACAGCGTCGGTCTTTGTTGATGTTTGTGTGCGGGTTATGGCTCTGTTTGTTGCTGTCAACGTGACAGATGGATGCTGCACGTCAAGATCATAGCGTTGAGAATCTTGATTTATCGTCTATTTCTTCTTCTTTTTCGAGAATATCATTGCGGGTATTCTTCTTCGGAGCCGTCGCCGCGGAAGTGCTTGAAAACTTTTCATCGCGGCTCTATCCCGTCCTCCTTACAAAGCACTGCAGCGTACATACCGCGTGAACGGAACTCACTCCTCAAACAGACAAACCGTACGAAGTGGCGATGGCAGAACAGCTCCGAGTCGTATACACGTAAGTATACTGCTCCAGCCACAAAGCCATACAAAGAGGAAATACTGCCTCTATTCGGTTATGACGCGGACCTGTCAAGTAAAGGAGAAAAAAAGAAGAGGCAAAAGTTTTTAAGGTACGCGGAATACCGCAATCCGGCACCGCCACCGTACGGTTTCTGCGTCAAGTGTCAGATACGAGGTAGGAGGCCAAAGTAGTCACCACTGCATATGTACCGACCAGGGTGTTCGAACAGGGGTTTGAGCTGGCCGCGGTATCTTTACAGACCCGGTCTATACCTGTATGGTGGTGCCTACATACCCTGGAGACCTCGTACGTTCTTGTCAGAGCGGGATGAACTCCGAGTGGATGTGGCGTAACCGGTCGGTGACACTCTCGGCCGCGCGACTCGTTATTTGCCCTTCGGCAATAAGAGCTGGGAACAAACACCAGCCTCTCTCTCTCTCTCTGTATATTTCATTCGTTCCAGTGCAGTGACGCAGTTTGGTGTAAAAGGTTTGAGATGGCGAGGGTACATACACGTGGCTGATGGGAGATGACAGCCGCCGCGTGGCATTCATGTGGCATGAGCCTCCCTCTACATAAGAGGCTTTCACGGCCGTGTTTCTGTTTCTGATCTTTTCCTCCGCTCCGTTTGCCCTTTCTTCCTTTTGCCTTTTGTTTGCCATCGTCGGTATGTGTTCCTATTGAAGAATGAGGGTTTACGGACCGCGAAAACTGTGGCTGGAGAGCGGCAAGGCGTTGACTCGGGATTTGTGCTCCGTGATGTTCTATAGATGTGACATTCTACTATTATTACCTACTTGATTGCTTTCGGTTGCTCTGCATCCGATTGTATTTCGGATATAGGTACAGTGAGTGCAAGTTGTTTGTGTAGTCTTCTCTTATGACTCTCGGTTAGCAACTCGGCAAAAGAAACACTTGGCGAGAATGTTATCAAACTGCTATCAGACCCCGGCTTTCACCCACGCAAGAGAAACAAGGGTCCAAGGCCACCAGACAAACAAGCATTTTCGTTCCTTATCTCGCAGATGGTTACATCGCAGGGATCCCGACTGTTGGTGCCGCAACGTGTCTCGACAAACAAGAACCGCTCCCAGATTAAATGAATAAACCTCCCTTGTTCGGGGCTAGTCCGGCCCGAATGTTGCATCACTTTAATATACTTGTACAAACCAGGAGTGTACATGAAAGAAGAAGAAAAAGAACCCGGGGAGAATGGGTCAAAAAGATGTCACTCCGAGAGGTGACATGGACAAGGGTTCTTGCTTCCTCTTCCGGGCCTTTTTTTTCCTTCATGGATGGTTTTCCATTATTCAACGCTTCTGCCGCACAACGGCCTAGCCAAGTCATGTTCTCTGCAGCACATGACACCAGCCGCACTTTTTCACCCCCTTGCTGTTACAGCTTTGTGCGTTATGGCTGGAATGTCGGAGAGAGAGGCGTCAAGCTCAGATCCCGAAATACAATAAAATGCGGATAAAAAAAAAACGAAAAAGTAATTGAGAAAATAAAAGAGAAAATAAAGAGAAGATGGAGGTGTGGGGAACCCCGCTTTTGCCAGGCTTCCAGAAAACTTCCATGACACGTGGAGACGCACGAATCAAGTCGGGGGGTGTGGAGACTTGCTTCTTCTGCTGGCCATGGCCTGCGTGTGTGTGTTTGTACCAGTTGTAGTAGCACTTATTACCACACACAAAAAGAGAGAGGAGGAAAAGGTCAAGCAGTTTGGTGGTGGCTTGAAGCCGAATACGGGGAAAAGTCGTCCGTCGACCAATCAGGCTGCATTTAATGCCATTGCCTGGCGGCCTGTCGCTCTCCGTGACACTAGCCTTTTGGCTGGCCTCTTGACGGTTGTTCTCTAGCTGTTGACCGGTGTAGAAGGGAGAGAAGGGAAACCTGGCACATTCCAGTATGTTCCGTTTGGAGGTCGGAGCCGACGTCCGTGTAAGTCACTTGACTGCTTCGGACGAGTGTCCGGTTGCTTAGAGTACGCTTGCGTTCATTGGAAGCTGTCACAACCTCCAAAAGACCTCGCGAAGTGGTGTAGACGAATGACATTCTCGCAGTCGCGAAAAATCAAGATGAATCAAAATGTGGCATTTGGATTCGTCTCCGGGGTTCACGAAGTTTCGTGAAGCGGTTGGGTCGCCGCACGTCGAGGCTTTTCCCATTGTAAGCACAACACAACTCAGCTTGCAGCCACAGCCTCGTGTGAAAGACATCCTGCTGCCCCCTCGTCAGCCATTGAAAAAGGCCCTGAGATTCAAATCTCCCGCCACAACGTGGCAACGCAACGCAAGACGCAGCTCGTGCGGGCAAGTCGGCATCCTCCGATCGTGCAGTTTACAGCGCAAAACGGAGCTGAGAGCCCGTAAAGGAGGTGCCAAAAACTGTGGCTTGTGATCACGGGTACTGGTTCCCTTTTCTTGTATGTACATATGAAGTGGCTTTGCTGGCGCCTCTTTCTCTGGTTGATCTGGGGAAAGGTTGTGTGTACATGTACCGCAATTTTGCCCTTCTTCTTCCTCGATAACAGACGGTGAGCGGGAAGAGCGGAGAATGCGGCGGCCGGCTTATAGTAGCTGTTAATCGCACAAAGATGCTTACCTATGGGCGCCATCTTGTGCTCGTTGGTGCGACAAGAAGTTGTAGCTGGTGCGTGAGAGTTTGTCGAGCGCAGGGAGGCTTGTTCAGCCACGGGAGAGACGGGGAGGTAAATTGGGCCACCCGCGGATGAACTATGTTATGCGCTGCTGCTTTTTCTTCTTCCTTTTGTTGTTGTGAGCGAGTGCCTATTCACCAGACTGTCGGGATTGGAGGCTTGTTGAACAGCCTCGTTTTGTGGTTGTTATTTTCTTACTTTTGTGGTAATAATGGTGGTGGGTGGATATGGTGGTGGTGGTTGTTTCTTCTATTATCCGCCCGTCCGGTGAATAACAGCATCTTTTCGCGTTGCTTATGATTGATTAAGCGAGGTCTGTCTATATCACGCGGTCTTCTTGTTTTGGCGACATAAGAAAGAAAAGGCAAATATACAGTCTCACCCAAGATGACATCAAGTCATAGCCCCCGGAAGCTCACCTCAACGTTCTGGAAATATGCAAATGGAAATAACATCACAAATCAAGATTGTCGAGACACACACCCTTCCTCTGCGATCGTGAGCAACTACTCAACAGCCGAACAATCGCAGCAAAGGCCGAGGAACATTTGCCCAGTTTGATGACAGCCAGCGACATTGGCATGCTATCGTGGTGGCATCCCTTTACTTATCCGGGATTCTTATTCCCCGTGTAATTGCGGAGCTTTCCCCGGACTTTGTTTCGTTTTTTCCCTTTACTGAGCGAACTTGGTCCTCGGTCAGGGCAGATGGATCTCGCGGGGCCCGGCATCTGTCCGCTTCGGCTGTGGATTGAAGCGACCGGGCTGGCTTACACGTGTGTTGTTGTGTGTCCTGATCTCGGTTGGAGGATGCTGACGAAATCAAATGGACAAAGAGGTGTGTACGCGTGATGATCTAAGCTGGTGCAAACGATAGTTTACACAGTCAGCAGAGAAGTGATTGATCAGTTCATCTTCAAGCATCTAGAGCTTGGCCTGTTCATCTAGCATTTGCCAAGAATAGCTATTTTGTCTTTGTCCGTTCAGCCCTATGACTTTGCAGGCTCAATGGAAAGCCCGGGAGCTTATTAGGGTGAGGTCTCTGGCAATGACCCGGGGGTTGCGGCTTTGTTTGCGTTGCCAGTCCAAGCGAGATGCTGTGGCGCATTCCATGTGCTTGTATGGGTTAAGAGCTGTCGGCTTCGATGGGGATACTACAGGAGGAGTACTGGTACAGGAGTCCTTGTTGTTCTCACTTGGGTGCCACTTGAGCCATCACTTCGAATAATCGAAAAATGAAAGAAGATTAAAACGCAGAGATACAATACACAAGAATTTGGATTACACTTTGATAATGGTAGACATGTTACAGCGCTCTTACAACAAGGCTGCACCTCATCTTGCGTCCCTCTCCCCCCCTCTTCACCCCTCCTCTGCCTCGTGAGTCAATTCCCACCAATGATAACACAGGCTGGAGATTCGTCCGGCTTTTTTGACGTAAACCACTTGTCGCAGCAGCTTCATTCGCTCGTCATCCAGTGCGGCCGACCGGCGATTTCTTCTGGTCAAGGGGATTGCAATGCAATGAGCAAATCAAGCAGCCCATCTGTCACTGGATCTTGTCATCCAGGGGCAAGAAGTGCGGGAACAGAAAAAAGACGGGATGATGAATGGCAAGGATCAAACGGCATTGGCCTCGGCTCGGCTGCATGCACTCAGCATGTGCTCATCACTCTATCGGGCCTTGGGGAGGTACTTTCACAGGCACAGATTACGAGGGGCAGGGCATCCTGGAGCTTCCCTTGTATGCATCGGGTATCAAGAAACGAATAGCTCTAGAGAGAGTGTGTGTCTGTATTGACGTGTCTGTCGCAATCTACCGTAACATGTAGCTGCTTGCGACGGGTTGGTAGTAAAAGTGCCCGCGTTTCTTTGATTAATTGCCAGCCCTACGACAGCGAGTGACATTTCGGCCGCGGGTTTAATTTATTTTACATTTTCATCCGCTGCAGATTCTGGGCCTTTGCCGCGTCACTTGATTTCGCATTTCGTCTTGATCATTTCGTCGGGGTATTGCCTGTTTGTGGCAGATGCAAGTTGAGGGACCTTGGCTTCTTATCGTTTACACCAGGCGAAAAGCATCTCGCGTAAGGGGGGAGTAAATAGCCTCTAGGCGTTGCCCGCACAACCAACCTAAACAAACAGAAAATCTACGGTAAATTCGCACATAAAATCAAAAGATTAATCAATAAATTGAGATACACCGCAGAACCCTTGGATTTACAAAGTAGACATGACACTGGAAAAGGCACGGGGCGTCAGCCAGATCCCGGGAATGGTAAGAACATGGGGTAAACCGTCGATAAAAGGCAAATCTCGCAGAGACCAGAGCGAATAAAGTTGTAGCTCAAAATTACTTTCATATAGGGCAGGTAAACAATAAAATGGCGAAACGAGATACTCATACCTAAACACAACAAGCCCTCGGATTAACCACCAATACGCTTCCCCCGTTGGCCCGGGAGAGTGCGAAAAGGGAATACCCTTATCCTCCATTCAGAAGGGCGTAAAAAGGGTCAGAAGTGAAAATTCACCCTCTCATGTGATTCTCTATTTCATCGCCCCCCCTCCTCCAACAGAGCGGGGGGGAAGCGAGGCAGCAAGGGGGGCTCTCTAAGCCGGGCATTGGATGTTTATTCAAGGAGGGAGGAGAGGGGCCTTGACTCTGTATGGATTCGTATTACTTATTCGCTGGACAGCTCCCCGTATGATGAGGGATTGTCGGTGCTGAGCCTCTCTCGCTGGGTTATTGTTCACCTGACACGCAGCCGTCGAGGGAAGCAAAACCTTGTTTAATCCGCTCTTCAGCTGCTCACTCGTCCGAAGGGGCCAGCATCGTGATGCTTCTGATCTGCGGTTGGAGCGCTTCTCGTCGGCTGCATGTGAGCCAGAGCAGTGCATCTTGTGCCGCAGCAGTGGCAAACCCCGAATTACTCGTCCATTGGTTCTTTTGTTCGCTATCAACAGAGGAGAGACAGCAAAGAGGGAGAGTGAGAGATGTGAGTGGACATTTCTCTGTAGCTACCTCCCACTTACAGTATGTACAGGCAAAGGAGCGGATGTCATCAATGATGCAGCTCTTTGCTCAACACCCCCTCGGACATGCGCGAGGTTGGTGCAAGGGGGAGCAGCCGTTTACTGCTGCCAGGTAAGAGTAGCAGTTGTGTTGTATCCATGCAGAGCTAAGGCTGTTCACATGCTTTGTGTCATTTGCTGATCTGGGCTGCCTCGCCATCGCCTTTGTCGTGACATCATGGTGTTGTTGGCCCTGCGCCAAAAGATGCTGTACATACTTTTGTCCAAGAGCTGCCTTGCCTCAATTGGCAAAAACGGAGGGCATAACGGTGACTGAATGGAGGAAACGGAAAGCTTAAAAGAAAGCGCATCACAAATCTAGTGACCAACGACATTTGCATGCATCTGGTGATGATGTTGGATTGCCGATTCGAACATGATGTCGACTCGTGACTTGGTACAACTACGTTGCTGGTTACGTACAGGCACAGTTGCAGTATAAGTGAGTGGTCTTGTAGCAATTGTTGTAGAAGACATCTGATGAACGACACCTCTTTTCCGTAGCCAACCAAACATCATCGTCAATTAAAGACTGATAATTCTTTATACTGCATAGAATGAATAGGTAGACAAAGTGAAGAGGCCATTGAATGCAGTAGCAATCCAAGTGCACCGAAATGCCCTGTAACTGCTTCCATCTCCCAGCTGTCGTCACATGACCACGCATCAAACCCACCGATAAGCTCCAGATTTCGTGACGCAGCTCCAGCAAAGCTTCAGAAAACTTGGTGATTGAATTGCTCTCCAGCAAGAAACCACCTGTAACACCGACAATGGCACCGTCGCCATCGCCGTCTCGCAGCCGTAACCGGTCTGCTTCGCGCTCGCCCCCGCGATCCGTCGACTCTCCATCGCCTGCAGGCCACCGCCGGCGCTACGATTCGCGGTCTCTGTCGCGCTCTCGATCCAGATCTAGATCAATCTCTATATCAAGATCACGGACACGGTCAAGATCACGGTCACGGTCGCGATCACGCTCATACACTCCGCCTCGCCGCAATGGCCGTCACAGGAGCAGCAGTCGCGACAGAAGCCGAGACCGCGGCAGGGACAGTCGCTCCCCCAGCGACAGCCCTCCCAGATACACCAAGGTTCGATCAGAGCCGCCATCACGATGAGGCAAGCCAATGGAGGCGCAGTTAGACTGACCGATGCCGGGGGTTTACAGATTGTGGTCGAGAGGCTCTCCAAAAACGTCAACGAAGACCATCTCTTTGAGATCTTCGGCCAGTTTGGTCCCATCTACGACCTTGACCTACCCATGAACAGAACCTGTCAGTTTCTCTTTCCAATTACTTCCAAATCGACGCTGTAACTGACAATTCTGCACACGAAACAGTCGGAACCAACCGCGGCACCGCATACATCCTCTTCGACCACCACGCCGACGCCGAAGCCGCCATTGACCACATGCACGAGGCGCAAATCGACGGCTGCACGATCAACGTGTCCGTCTCGACGCAGCGCAGCAAACTGTCTTCCGAACCCCCCATGGCCCGCCGCAACGCAAACATGAATGCTCGAGCCTCCTTTCACAGCTCCCGCGGACGTGGGCCCCCTTCTGGCCCTCAGGGCGGACGGCGGTACGGTCCTCGATCCGACGTGTACCGGCCGAACCCCCTGTCGCCCGGTCGATCGCGGTCTCCTCGGGGCGCGCCTCCTTCTCGCGGTGGCGCAGGTCGACGGTATCGCAGCCGGTCGCACGGCTCGTATTCGTCTCGATCGAGGTCGAGATCTAGATCGCCGCTGCCCAGGCGGCGGGGAGGAGGGAACGGGGCAGGTCGATATGACGACTACGATGTCCGACGCCGTAGCCGGAGTCTCAGTCGCAGTCGAAGCCGTAGCCGTAGCTACGACAGCCAACGGAGCGATTCGCGGAGTCGAGGACGGAATTACAGATGACGGGGCTGGCGTTTGCTCTCTGGTGACATGGAAGCCTAGGTCTGGGGTTTTGGGTTGCTTTCGAGCAATGGCGTTTTTGGAGCTTGGAAAAGCATCTCAGGGTTTCTCCCTGTAAGAGGCGTTGAGCATTGAACAGAACTGTTTCGACTTGTAGAGTTTTCGAGATACAGATACCACAACGGCTGAGCTGGCCGAGCTATGGAGAAACATTGGGCGGCTGCCTGTAGATGGTGGTACTCCGTGATGATTCACAGGGAGATGCCCTATCGTCTTATAAGTGTGATGGTTGCAGAGTTGGCGAGATACCCCGATACTTATGGCAATTATCCTGACCTACATGAATCCATCGATTGGAAGTTATCTGACGGCTCCAGTTTCTCGACGAATCTACCTTTCGTCGACGAGCGATACCGATCATGTAGGCTCTGAGTAGACGAGCCATGTGAAACCCAGAGTCTTTGCCAACAGTTATCCATATTGTGTACGGGTTGAGGAGTGTAGAGATATGGCGACTATGGTATCATCTGTTTGTAACAATTTACGTAGAGGCTTTCACAAGTTTCTACCCCTTTTCTGAGGAACAAACGTTTCGCTACTCTACACGTTTTCACAGCATGAGCCAGACGAGCTCTGCCGATATATAGAGAAGCTTTCGGGCAGTTGCCTAGCGATGAGATCTCAAGTTTATACGTGGCATTTCGCTTGATCGTCTTGTAAATCTGATCTATCATGGTGCGAGTGTAGGAGTTGCTCGAGACTTATCTGCCCAAAGGGAGAGTAAACGGATCTTTCTACCCTGCATGAGATTGCTTTTACCATCGTATAAGAAATCCCTGACGCCGTCAATATCAGTAATGAAACAACGCTTGATTGAATCATATTTGATTAACGGAATGGCACGGTACTCTTGACATAGCTGAAAAGAGAATCATACCGTAATGGTACCTGCATCTTGACAAAGCCCGTACCTAGATCCACGCCTCAACTCGATGGCATGCTACGAGAAACAGGTACAGCAATCGAGACTCTCTATTCAGATTTCATCATCAACCCGTCTACTTACAGCACGCAGTTACAACTTCGTCAAGTCATTCACTCCATCAGTCCTATCGAAACCTACGCAGTATTTGTTTCTACTATCATGATTCCATGTGCTCAACGTGTGTGTGTGTGTGTGTGTGTGTGTGTGTGTGTGTTATATATCGCCTCATGTGTATCAGTAGGTGTTATCTGACACTGCCGTCATCAAGTGTATCTTCCTCGTGGTATTTTGTGTTTTCTGTTCCTGTTTCTTTCCTTTCTTGTGTTGATTGTAACCCTGCTCGCCTTCGTCAAGTTTCCATTCGTTGAGCTTTCTTCTCCATCTGTACTTTGTATAATTCGGATTTTCCTGTGTTTGGCTCTTGGTCAGCATGGAATACCCCCGTACACCCATCCTCAGAGCAATGAACGATAAGAGTATGCTAGGGAAGAAGTCGTTCTTCCAGTTCAATGTGTGTTGTTATGAAATACAGATATGGTATATGAAACGGACACTTGATTGAGGTTGAAATCTCCAAAGAAGATTTTATACGGTCTTCCCCTGCTTCTTGCTATATCGTGTTCATTCCAATTCTCTCGAATATGATGATTCATTAAACGCCAGACTCTTCATGATCACCTATATATATGTCTATTATGACGGGTGTACCCTGAAGCAAGAACAGCTCACTTCATGATCAAGCCTCCATCAATTCAAAGTATCATAATCTCATAATGTAATATAACTCATCGGGGAGCAGACACTACGCTCATCCCGTTCTATACAGCATGAAACAGATCCAACAAGAACGGTCCAAAGCCAGCTCATTACGTCCGAGTGTCACACCATTACGTCTCCCACACAGAGAGGCAATGAAGCCCTCTGTGACTCCCTTTTAGACACACCTCCTCAAGGTCCCTTAACCAAGAGAGTTCTATGTTTCTCTCTACGCAATGACAAAGAAAAGACGACCCTTCGCATTCATCATCTCTTCACAACAGCATTCCGGCACCAAGCAAACCAAGCGCCGCCCCAGCAGCATGGATATTCGCCGTCGCCAAAGCCCCAGCAGCACCCTTACTCCTGCTCGTGAAAACACTCGTCGTACTCGCAGCAGTGGGCTCAGCAGTGGTGTTATACGCCGTCGTAGGCACCGGACAAGAAACCGTGCACGGCAGCGCCGACGTAAACGGATTCCTCGCCGTGCTCACGGGAAAGACGGGCGCCTGCGTGGGAGCCGTGGGATTCGGTGCCGCGGCATCAGCGTCAGGGTTCAGCACGCCCGAGATGAGGTGCATGATGCCGTTGGCGAGCAAGATGTCGGGCTGCACAATCTGCGCCGAGTTGACGTACTTGTTGTTGCCGGCCTGGCGGATGACGAGCGACTCTGGGGCGGTGCCGGCGGCGTTGTTGGCCAGCGTGTCGAGGCGCGAGCCGTTGGTCAGGGACGACGAGACGAGCACCTGGTTGGGCACGACGTGGTAGCCCATGACGCGGGCGAGGGCCTTGGCGTCGAGGTGCTTGAGCGAGCCGCCGACGGAGGCGAAGGCGCCGTCCACGGGGGCGAAGACGGTGATGTTCTTCTCGTCCGAGACCTTGGGCATGAGCTTGCTCGCGTAGAGGCCGCCGAGGAAGTTGGGCACGTTGAAGGCCTTGGTGGTGTTCTCGATGCGCGACGGCGGGATGAGCAGGTTGTCCACCACCTGGACGAGGCCGCCCTGGAAGGTGATGTCGCCCTCGACCAGCGTGCAGCGGGTGCCCATGCTGGTGGTGAAGACGACGGTGTCGCCGGGCTGCTTGGCGATGAGGACGTTTTGGCCAAACGTCACGTTGGTGTAGCGAGGGCTGGTGAGCAGCGTGGACCGGACATATGTTGGCCCTGTGTCGAGACCGGCGGTTGTGACGGTGCCCAGGAGGACGTGGTATTGCAGGAGAGGCACGGTGGTGGCCTTGTCATCAGGATCCCAGATGCCGTTGAGGGCGGTATAGGGGATGTTTTTGAAGGCCTCATTTGAGGGGGCAATAATCTAGCAGAGGAGTTAGCAAGAGATGCAGTTTGGTAGATAGAACCAGTGCCTCAATTAAAAGATGACCCAAGGCGAGGTTGATAGAATATACTCATGACGAGACTCATACGTACAGTAACACCTGCATAGCTGGGCAGCTGGAGAAGAACTTCGGGATATTTCTGCAAAGGCAAATTAGTACACACACCAAATGTTGCTCCAATAGCTCGTGGCAAGGCACATACCTTGATGAGCGAATAGTAAGTGGACAAGTCTTTGTTGCTAGCAAGCACCGTTCCTAGCTCCCGGGGATCTGCTGACACGGCAGAGACGAGCAGCGCCGCCAAAGTCAAGAAACTTTTTGACAGCATCGTCACGATGCAGAAGCTGTGAGATGAGATAGTGGGTAGGGTGAGAGGGCAGGCTTGGATGCCAGTTGAAGGTATGAAAAGATCTTGGCGGCCTATAGCAGTCCTACACCAGCTGTATGTCTTGAGCAGATTTGGAGGAAAAGCAGTGTCTAGACAGGTGACTATGATATCTTTGATTGTCGTCAAAGAGATTCAGCTTCTATTCCACAGCGTAAAGACGGTGAGGAAAGCGATTGGATGTCGAAGGATATGAATGGCCCTGTACAATAGCTGGACAATAGTGTGTGAGCTAAAGCAGCTGAGGCGTAGGCAGTCGACAGCTCTCACTGCTCTGGTTCTTGTATTATACCTGGAAGAGTAGAAGGAGTCAACAGGAAGAGGCTGGTTTGGCAGGATCCCGCATGCAGAGAAGAATTCAGTGTTCAGATTCTTGCAAAGTTCAGCCTGCAAGAACGCCAATGTGACAAGATACAGAGTTCAGAGCTGAATGTCCTGGTCTGATCCACCGACACAGTGAGCTGGCAAGAAATGCAAGAAGATGAGGTGATGGAGAGAGATTGGGCAGCCGTACAAACCTGCTAGGTAGCATTTCTGATGCCCCATATACCGTACATGCTGCTTACCATTGGGGCCCGTCTGGTTTACCATGCCAGGGAACACAATTCCTTGGTAGCACCGTGTACGTAGTAAAAGTACGAAGTGATATCCGCTGATTGCCAAACGCCTGGAAACGGGCGAGGTTCCTGGATGATCGGCATCGCGGGCGCCCGGTGCCAATCATCCAGTGGCTGGTATCCGCCGTGATTGGCCTGCAGTCTCTCCTCCGTCTGTTATCACTGACATGGCAACCTTGCTGCCAATGCTTCCTGGCGAGCTGAAGCTGTGAGCCGACAGTACATCAACAAGCAAGGGTTGTTGCTGGCGTTGGCCATAATAGTAGCGAGTTGGGACGTACATACTGCATGTACGAGGCCGGAACAAGAGCCCATGCAAAATCTCGATGATACAACATCCGAGAGGGAAAGAAAGCAAGTCAAAGCAATGCCAAAAGGGATTGCAGCTGCATAGGTGACGCAGCCCGGCAGTAGTTTGGGTGTGTGCTGGCATGGTGCCCTTGCCCGAATTCGACGAAGGATACGAGCAGCCACAACCACATGCAAAGAGGCCGCAAGAGGCAAATCAAACAACTCCGAGTTGCTCTTCCCGTCAACACTAACAAGCGTGGCAACATGTGGTCTGCATCGTATCCTGCTGTGTCAATGGAGCATCTCGAGGACGATGCTGCCGCCCAATCGCAGCAATCAGCAACCCCTGGCAGCTCCGGTCCTGCATATATACGAGCCATCATGCATCACAAGCGCGACCGCAAAAAGCGGAACTCTCCTTCGCCGTTTTCCAAGTAAAGTAGCGCCACGCTACGACGTCTGCTGCAACGGCAGCGGCCTGATGGCAAGGGAACAGAGTGTGAAGAAAGAGGAAGCAGAAGCGATGCCAGCCATGCGTGATCCCTGTATGGCCTCGTCGGGAGCTACCCGATCTTACCCGAGTCATGCTCCGTCCGTCACGCCGTAGTTTTATGGGGACCTCCGGGCTGCGGGAGCGGAAAGGACCATGCCATGGATAAGAGCCGTGCTGGTCCACATGGCTTTCCCCTCGGAGCCCTATCCAGCGGGCCGAGTATCAGGCTTTGCCATGATATCTCGTGTACGATGAGAACGGTGCCGCCTTATGCTTGGCAGAAACACCGGTTCCTCTCAGCGGCGCACGGAAGATCCCTTTGTGCAAAGTTCCTTCAGTCGGCAAGAAGATCCCATACCCGCGTTGAAGTGGTACAACTTCATTGCGACGGCTTGGTCACTGGGTTCCACCTTGAACGTTGTTGCTTCCGTTCTGTTCACTAATATCTCCAGTCTCTCGCACACAGGAAGGCTGAGTTGAGCAGGTGGACATGAGCTGGTAACACAGAGGCGTCAAGTGGACTAGTAGATGGCATGGCGAGTGATAAGTCGGCTCGGTTGGTTGGTTGCACTGGGTAGTTGATAAGATTAGTAGGTAACGCAAGGATTTGTACGAGTATGTGACATCGTTGTTATACTTGCTGTATTCGCAAGTGGTCGCCGAGACGGCGTAGATGTACTAGTAAGTTGCACAATCGTCAATTGTCGTTGGGATACGGCCAAGTGCAGTGGCACTTGACTTCTTCCTAGGAACCTTCCATTGTTATCTCTTCAATCCGGACGAGACCAGTCAAGGGACCGGCGCATGGCCTTTGCGTTCTGCAGCCGGTCCAGCTCCTAAAGTGTCTGTATCTTTCCGTCTGCCATCACGACAAGGCACAGCGATGTCGCCCATTGGCACTCTTTGCCTGGCATCACGCCACGACACACACCCGCGAGCTATACGAGGTTTGCGTGACTGCGATATGCAGCCAAACAAAGTCGTAGACGCTAGCCCTGCCGACAAAAATAGAGAGAGCCTCATCGATTGGTGGTTGCGCCGCTGCTTGGTGGTGGGGGCAGCAGACGGCCTTTGCTCTGGTCTGTCGATCCCAACTCTTTCTGTCATTGCTTTCTTCGTTTGCCCTTTTATCCGCATCTAAACGGGGTAGAGGAACACAGACAGGTGCTCGGCTGGCCGTGATCCTGAAGCGCGGCCGCATATCAGTTACGAAGCGCCTTCGAGCCCATCGAGATCCATGATTCTGAATGCATCTGAGAGAGACCCAGGCGGGAAGAAGCCATGCCAGCAGAGAAACCCCCACCGCGGCGGAGTCAAGCCACACATTAGCCTCGAGACTTCGGCTACCACCGTCTCATAAGCCAGGGTATCCTGCATCCTCTTAGGACGTCCAGGTCGGAGGAGAGAACTTGCGTATAAACGCTCGCAGTAGTCAAAGAGTCGATTGTCGTCCCGCCAAGCCGGACCAATGTTGCCGCATCGCTGTAGACATTGCCAGTCTTGGATTGCCATTCGTAGTCAAGAGCAGTGAATCTGGCGAGCTCCTGTCTGGTGCCATGGCCGAGTCAAACGGATTGTTGCCCAGCGTCCGCCTGTACAATGTGTGAATCGGCAAGGGCTTTCCGAGTGGCGGCCTTGTCCAGCTCGACGTGCCACTTCCTGCGCCCTTATCGGCCAACTCAAATCAGTCGTGCAGAGCGATCGCCGCTCTTCGACATGGTATTGCTTCGACCGGAGACTGTGAGGCATAATAACTTGTGAGTTTGGATCGATCAGCGTGGTGGAGCGGCTACTAGCTGTAGATAGCGTCAGTTCCCCGTGGTCCCTTGATCTTCTTTGCCTGTCCTTGCCCTGCTCCTTCGCTTCCCACTTGTTTTCGAGGTATGGTAGCCGTGGATAGCCCGCAGGAATCAGACGGTGCTTCTGAAAAGCCCCAGTGGTAGGGATGTGGATGTTTTATGTGTCGGGTCTAGGACAACAAAGTTCAGCAGCGAGATCTGGATGACGTAAATGAGGGCAGAGGTGAGGGCTATAAGTGTTCCAACCCCTTGCATCTCTGACTTACACGCACACGTGAGGTGGACACGGCATGGATCATGACCTCAGGACGAAGCATCTGATCATCTTTGCTGTATCGTCAGGGTCAATTTGAGTTTTATGCCATGGACCTTGAACCTTGCCAGGCACAACATCAATGTGAGCGATCCAGCAAGACTCAACGCCGACTTCCCCGAACCAGTTGGATGGATGACCACGTTCCGCACCTAGTAGTTTCATGCCTCCAATGAACCATGCAGAGACGGAACCTTGTCATGGTTCCTTTGTGTTGGCATCAATTTACCCGGCAAGGTTTCCCACGTCTTGCTCAGGCTAACAATGGCACAAGTCGACAAAACGGACCGACAGCTTCCACCGCGGCCTGTCGGTGCACTTTGTTGCTTGCCTTGGCCTCTTGGCAGCATTAACGCGGTGACTGCTGCAGTTTCTGGTGGCCGGAAAGACTCGTCATTCCGAAGTTGCCAGCAATTCTGGCGACAGACAGCCTTTGAGTGTGGCCCTGCCTACCTTAGTACAAATGCGGGAGGAGTCCAAGGTGCTCGATTGACCACGATTCTTGCGTCTGGCTGCGGTGTGTGTATGGTCGCACGGGGCGTGTGTCTATCGAAAGCGGTGAGAAGCCAGACAGGCTGGTTGACAGGGGATCTTCAGGCACCGCACGGAAGAGAAAGGCTGAGTGGCGGGCGCTGAGCAAAGAGTGAAGCCACAGCGGCATCTAATCGCAGCCACCTGCCGCCGCTTTTACAGCTTCGCATCGAGTGGCCTGCACCAGAACCCGCGATCCGGCTTGTGCCGCTGGCAGTGTCAACCTTGAAGCCAGGGGCAACGCAGTCCGCCAGCTTTAGTGCTCGAAGGGCGCCGGACACAAGCCCGACTGGCCTTCTAGCGCTGTCCCCATCGCTGTTGAGAGCGAGCGAATGTGATCTGTCTGAGGCATCTGTCCGTTGTTTTGCAAGAAGAGTGGCCTGGGTCTGCGGCAGAGCATCAGCAACCACTTCGTCCCAGGACGCAGTGCTGTGTATCACCACAGGCTCTCTCTTGTCGTACCGGCAGTGGATACAGCGGATGCGGTAGATGCGGCTGATCGATAGTCGCAAGCAATATCAGTTCAGTCACAGCACAACAGAGCAGAGGGGAAGAGCCCGAGCCCCGAGGCCTGAGCTTGGCGCTGCAACAAACGGATGGCCACGAAGTCGCTGTGTGGGAACGGCAGAGGCCATCATGCGAATGTCCCTCGTATCGTATCGTCCGTACCCTCGTATAGTGTATCGACTGCGCTGGTACCGCACTTCGTAGCACCCATACCTTGGCTGGTTGTAGGCTGTAGGGCGCTTGTCTTGCCACAAGGGTTGCAGTGGGCGATGCTCTGGCGATGCACCCAGCCGAGTGGCCACACTGGAGTCGAGTCCGTCCCTGGGCAGCCCTGCTCCGAGACAACACATGGACGGACCCTGTGCCTGAATTGGCAGTATAACCTTATCTGCTACACCAGTATCCTCGCGGCCGTTCTGTGGGAGATGGCAGCACCATGCGGCCGCGGGAAACAGGCACCGAGTCACCAGCAAAGGTAAGATCTAAGCATACCGGACAACTATTAGCCTCGCCCCCGGCCCTGCTTCTCTGCCTGCTTGTGCCATGCTCACCATCAGCGCCGCTTGATTAGGACAGAGCTTAAAGCTGTCTGGGTGTGTGGACCTGGACCAGCAACAAGAAAGTTGAGTTGAAGCCGGACAGGCTGCAGGGATCAGCTCAGCAACGAGGGACGGCACCTTGGCGCTGGACAGGGAGCTGCAACTTGCTGCAACTCGCTGCACACGCCCTCGACCGGCTCGCGAGTCTCGATATTCCAGGCCCTGCACGTTGCGGGTGGGTGGATGGATGCGTTGCTGAGTTGCCGGGACTCCGCTGGGCGAGACCCGGGGGGTGATAATTGATTGCTGCGATTGAGGGAAGAAGAGTTGCAAGAGTTGGAAGAAGCAAAAAAAAAGTTTGAGGGTGTCGACACTGAATACCTCACAGTTACCAAGGTACCTCGGGTATCAAGCATCGCAGACGCAATTACGCATGTACATGTACCGACCTTTGCCGCCTGAGGTCACACCAGTACATACAGCGACTCGACTCGATTACTGGTACCGATTGAAGGCCCAGGACGGCCTCGAGGGCAGCAGTCGCTTCGTCCATTCATCTGCACGCGCCCGTCCAGCTGAGAAGAGGCTTGGATCCATCACTCCCGATTCTTTCCCTCGATCTACTTGTCCATTACCGCGGCCGCAGTCTCTCTATCTCGTCGAGAGTGTGTACTTCGTGCAAGGGTGTTGCATCTGCAATCATCTTCTTCCTGGCATATCAAACCCGGTTCACTCACTCATCTGTTCCCTCACAGCTCTGCCCTCTCTCTCCAACCTCCCTACGTCACCGTCACAGCGGGCCTCTCCCTTACTCTCTCTCTATCTCTTCCCTGTGTGCGTCTCATAAGGTGGCCAAGCATTCCATCCAAGTCCCATATTGAGACGTCTGTTGTAACCTCGCATACAGACTCCAATCGCGGCATCAGACCATCTCCAGAGCTGCGTCTCAATGGAGCAAAACTACTACGGGCGACCTCCCGTCGTCCCCTCGGCCGCAACCTCCAGCGCGCCCACGCCTCTTCGGCCTGGAACTCCCAACACAGATGCCAGCCGCAACATCTATGACAACACCGATTCGGGCTCAAATGTCCCAGGAACCGGCACAAACCCCTTCGTGAGCCCGGACGCCTCACGGCCCGCTTCCAGCTTCGAGTCCTCCAGCGGTAGTCCTTACGAAGAGCCCGCCGAAGCTCGTGGCGGCCAGCGTTACTTCCACTCGCGGCTCGTCAAGAAGGGCGAGATTGAGAAGCCCTGGTTGAACAAGGTCGATCCCAAGGAGAAATGGGTCACGATCCTGCCCCTCATCGGCATCCTCCTGGGCCTGTGCATTTCAGGCTTCTTGATCTGGGACGGCATGCGAAGTGTCGTCAAACACAAGTACTGCCCAGTCCTGGACGAGGACTTTAGCAGTGGCCTTGATCCCAGCATTTGGACCAAAGAGGTGCAGGTTGGCGGCTTTGGGTAAGTATCTGCTTGACCTTGAATCTCAGTCTCCTGCGCTTTACTGACTTCCACGAACCTAGCAACGGCGAGTTCGAACAGACCACCGGCGGCGATGGAAACGTCTTCATCGGCGACAATGGCCATCTCATGATCAAGGCAACGCTGCAAGACGCCAACCTGGTTGAGAAGAACAACGTCATCAACCTGCTCAAGGACGGCACCTGCACCTCCAAAGACTACTACAGCTGCGTCGCTGCCACCAACACCACTGCCGGCAACTCCACCATTGTTCCCCCGACGCTCTCCGGCCGCATCAACACCAAGAAGGGCGCGACGATCAAGTATGGCCGCGTCGAAGTCACTGCGAAGCTGCCTGTGGGCGACTGGCTGTGGCCCGCCATCTGGATGTTGCCCGTCAAGGACACCTACGGCCCCTGGCCTTCGTCTGGAGAAATCGACATCATGGAGTCGCGCGGAAACAACCACACCTATGCGCAGGGCGGCAACAACATTGCCTCCTCAGCCCTGCACTGGGGGCCCGACCCGGCCAACGATGCTTGGTGGAAGACGAACAACAAGCGAAAGTCTCTGCACACCACTTACAGCTCGGGCTTCAACACGTTCGGCCTCGAGTGGTCGCAAAAGTACCTCTTCACCTACGTCAACAGCCGCCTGCTGCAAGTCACCTATACCAACTTCAACAAGCCCATGTGGAAGCGCGGCGGCTTCCCCGACTCCACGTCTAACGGCACGCGTCTGGTGGACATCTGGAGCCAGACGGGCCGCGACAACACTCCCTTTGATCAGGAGTTCTACCTCATCCTGAACCTGGCCGTCGGCGGCACGAACGGCTGGTTTGAGGACGGCAGGTCCGGCAAGCCTTGGCTGGACCACTCTCCCAACGCCAAGAAGGACTTTTGGGAGGCTCGTGACTCATGGTATCCTACCTGGACCCAGCCTCAGCTCGAGGTCAGCCGCGTTCTCATTACGCAGCAGTGCGACGGTGACGAGGAGTTGTGAGCCAAAGTCTCCAACGCCACTGGTTCTGCGGCACATGAGTTACAGTGGCATCACGGGCGATTATAGACACGAGTGGCGACTCTTTATTGCTTTTGTTAATCTTGTTTATTCTTCTAGTTTGAAAAGGTTCGAGACATGTAGGAGAAGGGCTTGCGGTTGAGTTACAGTATCTCGTTAGGACATTTGGATGGATGGTATATTTGGCTACTAGATGCGCGTACCGAAGCTAATTGGCGTTACATTGGATATATACACTGAATATAAGTTTTGTTCTTCTTGGATGCATTTTGTTGTGAATATGGGCGTGTATTAGCACTCGGGAGAACAGTACGATGGCTTCAACTTTACTTTTGCATGGCACACCAGCTACACTCCCACACGTCTTCTATACGCATTGCCTTAGTTGGTTGACAAACCCCGGCAATCAGGTTACGAAGATGTCACCTCGCTCTGCTTCAGCTCCAAAGACGACGGAACATCAATGCGGTGAAGGAACCAGCTGGAAGCAGGGGATGGGAATAACCCAAACCATCTGCTTCCGGCAAGGCTGCTTTGTTCGCTGGCAAGCCTAATGGCGTGCAATATCAGATGTTCTCGAACTCTTGGCCACGTCTTCCCTTCCATGATCAAGGCTGACTTTTGCATATATGGCGCCAGGGATGATGCAGCCGCAAACGCCATCTTTCGCAAACAGGAAACAAAATACGGGACAGCAGGACTCTTCTTCAAAGATGGACATATCTCGTCAGGCACCTGCCAGAACTATTGGCTATTGTTCGTTTGCCAGTCGGGATATGATAGTAGTATTGCTACTCCTTACATGTGCATACATGAAAAAAACGCTGCAAAGTCCATGTATGGTGGCGTTGGCGGAGGGTTGCATGAAGCTGAATACAGGGATGTAGATAAGGCTGAAATACAAAGTAAGCAAAATGTTGGGCTTTTCCCTTTCACGTCCTTCTATCTTCTTCCGAATTCTATCAAGTCCTGCCTTGATACTGTTTGCTTGCTCATTGTCTGGGATTCTGGCAGGCTCCCGTCTTATCTTGCGCTGCTCTGTGTGGTGTGTGTCGAGATAAATCTTTGACAATGGGCAGGATGCGTGAGATGGGACTAAGACCTGCATTATCAATCCCGTCATACATATGGCCGCACAGCATCTTTCATATCCGCGTGCAGATGCAGTGTATGCGTGGCTTTGTGCCTTCTCACGGCGGAGGTATGCCGGCTGATATCATGGCTTATAGCCACAGTGAGATCACGAGATTGGCTGCTGTGTAAGAAGGCACAAGAGTACAAGGTACTGACAGCCATCTAACAAAATACGTAGGTAGCCAGCCGATCTTCTTTCTTCTTGTTAGCGGCGGACACTAGGAAACAAAGGGGGGGAGGGCGTGTGTATTGGGGATATCTTCCGAATGGTTGCTTGTGGCGGTAGGCTCTTTCTGGCCGCCCCCTTTCGTCTTGCTAGTCTTGCGGCTTAATCTTTTCTAATCGCTCCTCAGCCGTAAGTGAGAACTTGACGACTTATCATTCGGGTACTAATTCCGGATCTGTTCGATTCTAAGATAGTACCTTAGTTACAGGGCATTCTTCATTTATCAGGTGGTTGGATCCTTCTGGTGCCCTGGCACTACGTAGGTGGTGATATCTTCTTACTCTTTCGGGAGGCACGCCGATGTAAACGGTAACAAGATATCAAAGCTAATGCGTGGCAGACGCATGAACACGTTTCAATGCGTGAGAACCTTTCCAGTCAAGTAGTACGTTGTACACTTCCCAAGAGGGAACGGGACCCGGCATGCTCAGCAACGCCATCGATTACTGCGGCATCAAAAGGCTTGGGCGCCTCTGCACGGGTAACAGAGTACGTTGGCAGTTGTGTGATTTGGTCTAGCCGATTCAATAGAGGCAGCCACAACGGAGGGAATGCCGTAGTGTGGACGGAGAGGCAGCTTTTGTCGGTGACGAAGTCCACGGCGTCTGATTACCTACCAATGCAGCCATATCACTCTGAGCGGCATGAAAGTGGTAGGACAGGCACAAGCCACGAAGTCCTCTGGTCAAGGGGTTCGGTCGGTGTAAGTGGACGTGTCTGGTATCGTGATTGCGTTGACGTGGTTACCCGTTGCTGGTGATCCTCCCGTCTGTCTCGGGCATGTCCTGGTTGGTAGCACAGGATACGGAGGGAGGGCTATTATGGCGGCTATCAAGTTCGTGATGAGCGGTATCGAGTTCAGTTCTCAGGTGTCCCTGAAGAGGCGTCTGCGCCTCATCGACGGGCGGCTCCCTCATGGCGGCTCGTGCTTCATTACATGTGGTACTTACATGACTCTGAGCAGAGTTTGCATCTTGACAGGTAAGGGGGCGGCTGATGGCGGCCTATTATACAGAGCGTGGCTTTCTTGGCTGATGAAGGGAGACTGCCGTGGCGCTTATAGCTCACATGGCAGCGGCATGGAAACATCCAAAGTAGTCAAAGCATTCTGTGGAGGCGAAAGGGACCCTTTTTGCGTTA
Organism: Trichoderma gracile; assembly: GCA_020002365.1. Classification (NCBI taxonomy): domain Eukaryota; kingdom Fungi; phylum Ascomycota; class Sordariomycetes; order Hypocreales; family Hypocreaceae; genus Trichoderma; species Trichoderma gracile. Next base: position 2,486,536 of record JAINEY010000006.1, read on the forward strand.
GAGGGAGAGCTCTCAGCACTTGACACTTATTCCAGTACTCGGGGCGAGCCATGATGGTGTTAAGCACATGGGAGGTGGTAGTACTGAAGTTACGCATGACCCTGCCCTGCTGCTGTACACTGGAATATTGCTCCACAGATATACATCCCGTGTAGGTGGCATCCCAGTATCGGTAAGCAGACACTGCAATGGGTGTTAGATATCGTACTCTTTGAGCTGCAGTTACATAGTTTGCTCTCGCAACGGTAGCATCCAGCTGAGTCTTCTCGTGCTCGGACTGGGGGCCACGTGGAGACCTATTGGACAACTGGTGCGCAGGCCCTGGCAGGATACAGACAATGAACCTTGGGCTCATGATACGCAAAGACTGCCGTACCGGGTTGATGGGACTTTGTGCCAACTGGAACATGTCTTGGTTGGAAGGGCATCATGGGAGTCGTTGAGTTGAGACCATGCCAACGTCCCGGTGCAACTCGGCAAGTCATAGAGGCGGAGAATTAACCCACACGAAAAGTGGAAATACGAAGTCTGTGCCGGAGAGATGACCAAAAATAGCCTCGAGTGCATGGCACGAATGCTCCCGTACTCCGTATTCCGTATTCCGAGCCATTATGCGCAGCAACGCAGCACTCGGGAGGGTCGACTGCACTCTCTGATTTGCAGGCCACATGCCATCCACACCAACAAAAGACCTGCGGATCCAGGTATGGGTGTGCCTGGCGCGTTCATCGTGGGCTTCTTCGAAGCAAGTCCAGGGGGAGGGCAGCCATCTCTGCTTCTCGCGAGGAGGTGTGAATTCCAAGCATACACAAGCCTCGCCAGCCGTGTAAGCCTCACCAACAGAGCTAACCGAGTTACAAGCTCTGCGAGGGAGGACTCGTGCGTTCTCGACTCTGTGCAAGGGGGCCGGAGCTGGCAAGTTGAGAGATAGCCATACAGCCTTTTGCTTTCTTTCTCCTTGATGCGCTGTTGCGGTGGCGCTGGACGTGCGTATGTCGTTGTCCTGAATCTGGCGCGAGCGATCCAATCGGGCATCAGGAACCCGAAGTTGTTATCTCTGGGTTGCCGTGACGCCATGGAGCTATTGCCCTGATTGCATTGTCTGCCTGGCTGGCTGACCAGCCTGTCGAAGGAAGGCTGCGTATATCGTGCATTAGGTTCTGCGTGTGAATGCCCAGAGTCGGAGGAGTGACTGGTCGACTTGCTGGCAGGCTCGCAATCTCGCAATCTTGCTGGCGTCTCACAGGGCGATAAGACGGAGCAGACGAGTGCCGGGAGACAGTGCTGACCCTAATCCTCCGATCCGGCTGCCGCGGCCTGGCCTGTGTGCCGTGTCAGCCACAGCGTGTGAAGCTGGTGGTGATGGACGACGAGGGCATTTCAGATGCAGGCCGGTGGAAGATTCAGGTTTTGCGAGATGCAGCTACTGTCTGGCATCAGGCGCTAGAGCACAGCGCTATCTGGGCGCTGCCGCACCTGTCGCCGCTTTAAACGGCCGCTTCCCAGTGGCAGAAAGGCACTGGCCAATGGGATGCACTCGCTAAAGGTTTCCACATAGCCCACCACCTTTGGCTAGGTTTACTTTTCTGCCGCTTGAGCTTGTAAATCTCCACCCCTCCCTCTCCCCTCCTCACACCCCCTACTGGCCCTTTTGTTCTCTATCAATGGGATTGACGTGAAATTCGCACCGCAGGCATTGGACGGACGAGCGATTCGCCGAGAGAGAGCAAGAGCGGGCAAGGATGGACTGGGCAGAAGGCAAAGCAAGGCAATTCGGCACATCTCCACACCATCAGCGAACCCGCCGCAAAAGCTACGAGCAACGACAAGCCTTGTTGACTTTGGCCCTCTCTCACCAGCCGCCCGCTCGAAGCGCGCTGTTCAGGTACAAGCGCAAGCCCAGGGACAGGCTCGTGGCCTTCATGCGAAGGAAGCATCAGACGGGCCCAATTCCATGGAGCCAGCCAAGGTCCTTGAGGGGAGCGAGGCGGGGAGAAGAAAGTCCGGATTACTGGCCCGGCCTTTGACGACGAACCCACCGTGACTGTCACCATGCCGGCGGTTGCTTCCATGCCAACGGGGAGAGAGGGCTTCTGATCCTCATTCGATACGAATCACTGGAGAGGAAAGAAGGCCAGTACTATTCCCGAAAGCCTGCACCGATGGCTGCGCGCATTTACGACAGGCTGTGGGAAGCACGAGGTACCAACAATCGACCTGGTGCGGAAACAACAGCAAACGAGCTGCCATATTCAGGCGGCCCAAAGCAGCCGCAGGCACCAGGGTCCGGTCAAAGTTCAGTTCACGGCCGGGGCATCGATGAATGATGCTCATGGCGGATCCTCTCGAACATTAGGCTGTCTAAAGATGATTGAGCAAGGATGTGCCGTCGCTTGACTGATATTGCCTGTGCTACTCCATACTTCGTACCGAGCGGGTACACATCGCCGTGGACTTGCACGAAATCCTGGGCTGGCTCGAGGAAAACGTGGGCAGTGGCCCTTCAGTAGATTGTTTCTTCCAGCAACGACGGGGCTCCCTCGGCCATCGACTGCTACCACGAGGGCCTGTAGCATCGGTCTCGGATCGTCCAGAACGGGGTGTCTCTTCAGTGAGGGCTGAATCTGTCGTCCAACAACAAGGCCGAGTGAAGACGGCGTCTCTGCTGTGGTGCTGGATATTGGGCATGAACTCGAGCCAGAGCTTCTTCTCCCTGCTTGCCACTCGACCTGCCCCGGCAACCTGGCCCGTCCTTGGCTGCATTCCCTATCGTCGTGTCTGCTACGAGACTCCTGCGGCCTGGCGTGGCGTCCATACGAAGGTCGAATTCCCATCAGCTTGCTCTTGTTCCTCAGCATGCCCACTCCCACTACAGCGATGCTTGCAGCTTGGCGCATCAGAGCTGCAGCTTGTTGCGCTTGCAACCTTGCATTCCCAACCACACGCCCTCCCCCCCTGCCTCCCTGGCCAAACTCTGTCGCTTCTCTTCTCTCTTGCCCTCAGCTCCGACCCAAGAGGTGCTGCTTTCTGGCCACCATGCACACCAGACCGAGAGATCGAGCGGGAGCCACCGATCGGGATGCTTTGAGAGTCCAGCCCACCAATTTCTTGGGCTGCCACCAGGCCCTGGCCTGATCTCGTCCCTAGTCCACCATCCGCGAGTGCATCCCGTCCTCGTCCACGGCCTTGCCTCACTCCCCCACCCTCTCTCTCTCTCTCCAACTCATACTTCTTCACGTCGTCGCACCTCTTTATCATTTCTTCCGTCTTCCCTCCCCATCCCTCGCTCATATACCAGGCCTGCAGACGTTGCGTTCTCGGCCAATATCGCATAAGTGGACAAGGTCTTCGGGCATTGCCTTCGTTTTCGATCCACACCACATTCACTTACACTCGTTCTCTTTGACACCGTTCGTTATTATCAGAGGAAGCTCGGCCTTTTCGTGCGTGCCGGTCTCTCCACTCCGCGGGTAGCATACCTGGCTCTCGTTATAACACCAAGATCGCACGCTTCCGGTTCCGTGAACCACAATCACTTACACCCAGCGTGTCCAGTCTATATCGGTCGCTGGTGTTTCCACGGGTGGGCGTCATTGCCAGAGCTCACACGTCTGCCTCTACTGCATTGGTACACAGACGCCAAGCTATAAGACGGAGACATCTTTGAAGAAGTACCGTTTCAACCTTCCAACACCCCTCCGGTGGGCTTGGGACTTGATAATCCCATTGTCTGGGGCAATCGCCCACGAATCTACCTTCACATCCTCTCCACTTCGCACTGGTCAAGATGGGCATCGGAAGCTACTTCAAGGCCAGCACCAAGAATGCTGAGCAGGCACCACCAGCGCCGCCGCCGGCCAAGCTGGCTCCTCCTCCTCGATTACAGCTGGAAGGCCGGCAGTCGGTAATGTCGGAGAAGCCACCATCGTCCACCTCGGGCAACGAGATGGATCTTCAACCTCCCACCCCCAGATTTCATTCCCGGCCCCAGTCCAGCTCTGGCAGGTCTACCCCTTCAACGCAGAGCTCCATGTTCCTCGACGACATCAAGCATGAGGTCATGGTCAACTATTTGTACCAGCAGCAGTGTTCTCAGCTCTGGGTCAGCGACGGTTCCGGAGAGATCGAGGGTGTCTTGCTTCGTAAAGCTCGAGGCCATTACATGGCCTGTCCCCCGCAGCTTGCCAGTTCTCCCTTTGCGCTGGCATGCGCTGCCCTCAACGTGCAGTGCGCCATGACAGTCAACTCGCGTGTTATCAAGACTTTCTTGCAATGGTCCCCTGACGCCGTTGACGTGCCGCTTATGAACGGCTTGCGAGTGCAGATCCTCCCTACCATTGATGACTTGCCGCGAGCTCGCAAGTACCAGTTTGCTGCCTTTGTCGCGTCCGAGGGTCTCCTGGTTGTCTGGGACGACGATGCCCTTCATCTGGTTGCACGCGCCAAGGCTATCGAGTCCGAGCTCATGGAGCTGGTATGGAAGGCCGGCAACGTAGACGAGGAGGGCGGCGACGAGAAGGGAGGCCAACCTGTCACGGAGGTGGAAATTGATGAAGAGAGCGGCGAGATCAAACCCGAAAAGCGGCCTATTCACCTCCAAAACACTGTCCTGGTGTCTCTGACCCTGACGCTGGTGACCGTCTCCCTTGGCGCCGCCTGGAGACAGCTGGCCATTGAGGTTTCCGTGGACAGCAGCTATATCCGTCTTGCCCTCGTCGCCCTGGCTCCAGTCCAGGTCTTCTTCACCCTCTTCTTCGCCCAGGTCATTATCGGCTGCTTGGCTCAGATCTTTGGTCCCATTCGCCAGCTCACAATCAACTCCAAGTTCTACTCTGCTAGACCTCCGCCGCGTCTGCAGAGTGCCGTCCTTCCTCATGTCACCATCCAGTGCCCCGTCTACAAGGAAGGTCTGCAGGGTGTCATCATGCCAACCGTCAAATCAATCAAGCAGGCCATGTCTACGTATGAACTTCAGGGCGGCTCCGCAAACATGTTCATCAACGATGATGGCTTGCAGCTGATTTCCGAAGAGGATCGTCTCGCTCGCATTGAGTTCTACGCCGACAACAGCATCGGCTGGGTCGCTCGCCCCAAGCACGGAGAGAACGGCTTCACCCGAAAGGGCAAGTTCAAGAAGGCCTCCAACATGAACTTTGCTCTCATGATTTCCTGCAAGGTCGAGGAGAAGCTGCAGGCGATTGAGCGACACCCCGGATGGAGCCAGAATGACGAGGCGATGGCGTACGAAGAAGCTCTCAAGGAGGTCCTTGAAGCTGATGGCCGTGCCTGGGCTGATGGCAACATCCGCATGGGTGACTACATTCTGCTCATTGACTCCGATACCCGTGTTCCCGCCGATTGCCTGCTCGATGCCGTTTCCGAGATGGAGCAGTCCCCTGACGTCGGCATCATGCAGTTCTCCTCCGGCGTCATGCAGGTTGTCCACACGTACTTTGAGAACGGCATCACCTTCTTCACCAACCTCATCTACTCTGCCATCCGTTACACAGTCTCCAACGGCGACGTCGCGCCCTTTGTGGGCCACAACGCCATCCTCCGCTGGTCCGCCATTCAGCAGGTCGCCTACCAGGACGAGGACGGCTACGACAAGTTCTGGTCGGAGAGCCACGTCTCGGAAGACTTTGACATGTCGCTGCGTCTCCAGTGCAATGGCTACATTATCCGCCTGGCTGCCTGGGCCGGAGAGGGTTTCAAGGAGGGCGTGTCTCTGACCGTCTACGACGAGCTTGCCCGGTGGGAAAAGTACGCCTACGGCTGCAACGAGCTCCTGTTCCACCCTATCCGCACCTGGCTCTGGCGCGGTCCCTTCACGCCCCTGTTCCGCCGCTTCCTCTTCTCCAACATTCGCTTCACCTCCAAGGTCACAGTCATCTCCTACATTGGCACCTACTATGCCATTGGCGCTGCCTGGATCCTTACTGCGGTCAACTACTTCGTCATGGGCTGGTTCAACGGCTACCTGGACAAGTACTACGTCGACTCGTGGCAGGTCTGGTTCTCCATCATCATCGTCTTCAACGGCCTCGGCAACATTGCCCTGGCCGTCATGCGGTACCGAGTGGGCGAGCGCGGTCTGCTGTACGCTCTGTTTGAGAACTTTATGTGGACTCTCATGCTGGCCATTTTCCTCGGTGGCCTGTCGCTGCACGTCAGCCAGGCTCTGCTGGCGCACATGTTTGAGATTAACATGACATGGGGTGCCACGAGCAAGGAGGCCGAGTTTTCCAACTTTTTCATCGAGGTGCCCAAGGTCTTGAAGAAGGTCAGTCCCTCACCTCGCCCCTCCAACTATCTTAACCACCTTTGACTGACATTGTGTTGTAGTTCAAATTCTCCATGCTCTTCTCGTTGATCTTCATCGCCGGCATGATCATCCTCGCCCAGGCGCCCTTTGTGCCCTATGACTGGCGCATCAAGGACTTTGTCGCCATCCTGCCCATGGCTACCGTCGCCGCCAGCCATTTCCTGCTGCCCTTGGCGCTGAACCCTGCTCTCATGACCTTCTCATGGTAAACTGGGCATTCAGGCCTATGAACATATACTATAAACAAAAAGCACATGAGAGAAAAGAAGAAAAGAAATTACAGCACATATATAGACGGGATTGGCGTTTTCTCCCCCTTTCCCAGACGTGAACTTTCACACACTTTTTTTATCAATTTCACATATCTATTGCTTATCCTACGACTTGTGCGAGAGGAGACATCATCATGTTGAGTCTTTCTCTCCAGTTTTGTTTTCGTTTGCTTTTCATTTGGATTTTCCGTATCACCTATGGCCTTGTAGTGGAAAAGGCCCCCAACTAGATTCTTAAAGTTTAATCCGGAAAAGGGCTCACCCGGAGGATGTCGAAACTGTTATGAAGAACTCAGGAAACTTGGAGGTTTATTGGAATCAAAAGACGATCTGGAAAGGAAAGGGGGTATGAATGGGTTGGATCAGTGCTAGTTTAGGATACCTAGTAATGGCATAACAAGAATATTGTCCTCACATCGTCTTCGTTCTTGCTACGTTGGTACTGGTGGTGATTATACCCATACATATGAATGAATGAATAGGCAGTAATACGGTGTGATTTGCAAAAGAAACAGTCCATTGATGCTTAAACCTTGGTGAATGATCTACTCTATCCCATTCTTAATTTATTACTTCCCAGAGACAAAGAAAGAAAAAGGAGAAGAACAAATTGAAAAAGAAAAAGAAGGAAATTCCATCTATATACCCAAAAAACGCCTCTATAACCTCTTCATCAAGATCAAGATAAAAAAAAGCCTCTCAAGGGGTCATGCATATCCCTCCAGTCCCTCCCATCATCGTCATCGTCGTCGTCTCTTTTTCCTGCTGTAACCCGTTTTGCGTCGGAGGTCTATCCAGTGTACTTGTAATTCTCCCGCCAGAAACAAAAAAGCGTGCACAAATCTCTACCCAGACGCTAATCTCGAAACCACATAAAACAACCCTTCTGTGTCTCTCTCTAAAACAATTCAAGAGCCCACATAAAAAGAAACAAAACAGCCAAGAGCAAAAAACTTTTCCATCCCATCCAAAGCACACCAAGATTTTTTTACTCCTCATCGTCGGTGTCAGGAGGATGAGGCGTTCCCTTCGGGCTGTTGAGCCACTCAATGTGTCTCAGACGACGACGGACCTCGCGCTCCTTGAGCTCCTTCTTGGTCAACTTCTTCTTCTTGCGAGCCTTGAACTTGAGCTCGCCGTTGTTGTCCTCGACGCCAGAGTTGACGGCGCTGCTGACGACGGAGCTAGCCGCCGTGCTGGTGACGCCGCTTCCGGGACGGCTGTCCTCGAAGCGGTTCAGGTCGACGGCCGTGTTGCCGCGCTGGGTCACGCGTCCGTCGTTGACGAGCCACTGCTCGGAGCAGAGAGCGCCGACAAACTCCTCGTTGTGAGAAATCAGGATGACACCGCCCTTGAACTCGCGAATGGCCACGGCCAGACCTCCGAGAGAGTCTCGGTCCAAGAAGTTGGTAGGCTCGTCCAGAACCAGCAGGTGAGGGTTGTTCCACATGGCGCCGGCAATGACGACCTTGACCTTTTGACCTCCGGACAGCGAGCCAATCTCGTTGTGGTTGGCGATCTCGGGGTCCAGACCGAGATCCTCAAAGTGCTTGGAGATGACGGACGGCTGGAGCTCACGGTAACCGAGACCCTCACGAGACGCCTCGTGATCGTCAAACTCTTGGACGAGCTTGTCGAAGCCGAGCTCGAGCAGAGTCTCACGCGAGATCATGCTGTTGTACTTGGGGAGCATGCCACGCCATTTCCTAACGAACAGTTAGAATCCGATATTAACGATTCAAGGGGAGGAGGTTCGACATCACTTACACTTCGTATTGGAACGTCTTCTTGTACTTTTGACGACCAACAAGCGATTCAATCTGCTTGGCGGGCTTGCCGTCCTTGAGATCAACAAACTTGTCCATCTGGGCGCGGTCCTGCTCCGACAAAGCACGAGTTTGCTTCATGTGCACTTCACGGTCATCACCATGCTGGTATCGCCACTGCAGGTACTGGTTGGGAGTCTTCTCCAGGTGCATCTCGACGTGCTCCAGGGCATGCTGCTTGATGTAGCCAATTCGGAGGTTGGGGTGCTTCTCGACCTTGCCAGTGGTGGGGATGGTCTCGCCGGTCAGCAGCTTGATCAGGGTAGACTTGCCCGCACCGTTGGGTCCGATAATGGCCACTCGCGAGGACAGCGACAGAGAGCATGAGACCTCGTGAAGAGATGGCTTGGAAGCCCCGGGGTAGGTGTACGAGACGTTGGACATGCGGATGATGGCACGGGTCTGCGACTTGATACCGGTGAGGATGCCCGGAGGGGGGAACTTGAACTGGACATTGGATGCCGAAAGAGTGTAGTAGCTCTTGGCCTCGGGGCGCACCTTGACGAAGGCGGCAAGGTTGCCCTTGTAGCAGGCGAGCTTCTTGTTGGGCTCGTAGTGGTAAATGTCCGTGGTGACGTTGTCCAAGAAACCAGAGTCGTGGGACACGATCAGACTGGTAATGTCGGGGTGCGACTTGAGGTAGTTCTCCAGCCAGGCAATGTTGGCAACATCCAAGTGGTTAGTAGGTTCGTCCAGCAGGAGGACGTCGGCACCCTTGAGCATGGCTCGGGCCAGGGCAAGCTTCATCTTCCAACCACCAGAGAGAGAGCCGACCTTTTGGGCCTGGCGGCCCTCGGGTCCAGAGGTGAAGCCGAACTCCTCGAGAACCTTGGAGATGTGCTCAGTTCCCTGGGGACCAATCTCGGGGTCCTTGGAGACGAACTCGAGGATGCTGATATCGGCATCCTCGCCCTGGTTGTGCTCGACATAGTAGGTACGGAGGACGTCCTGAGGAGGGAAGCCCTCCAGCTTGCCAGCGGCAATACTCTTCATGAGAGTCGACTTGCCAGCACCATTGCGGCCGCAGAGACCATAGCGGTGGCCCTTGAGCAGGCGCAGGTTGGTGTGAGAAAGCAGCAGCATGCCACCGTAGGCCAGTGAGAAGTCTGCGTTGACAATCTCGACCTCGCCGTCGTCCTCCTTCTCAGGGACACCGTATTTGCGCTGATCCTCTTCCAGGTAGAACTGCTGCACGGCATCTCCCACCTGTTGGGCAGCGTCGGGGTGCAGCAGGCTCTTGAGGTAAGGTACAATGTTGGCAGAAATTCGGGTCACGTAGCGGTAGTTGACATCGGTAGCAACCATCTCAGAAACGTAGTTCTTGGCGAGCTTGTACATCTCGGACTGCAGCACCGCGGCGTTGTGCTTCTGAACCTCGGCATCGAGAACCTTGGCAACGTCCTCGACGGTGGTCCGGGCAATGATGTCCTTGTCGTTACCCATGGCCTTCTCCATGGTAGCCAGGGCTCGCTCGGCAATCTCTCGCACCTCGGGGAGAGATGCACGGTCGCAGACGCCCTTGACACCAGGCATCAGCTTGGGAAGGAATGTTCGGGCCTCGATGGGGTCGTGGACAAGCTTGGTCAAGTTCTCGACGATGACGACGGTCTGTCTGAGGACCTCCTGGGAAGTGGTGGGCGTGTTGAGCGATCTCTCGAGGAAAGGCGTCAGCAGAGCCAGCACGGGAGACGTGACAACAGCCACAAAGGTCGTCTGGGACAGGGCGTGGATGGCCTTCTGGAGGGTCTGAGGAGAAGGGTGCTGCATGGTGTCGACTAGCAGGGGGATCCGGGGGGCAACGTCGTCGTTGGACAGGAGCGTCGTAAGAGAGTTCATCGTCTTGACGGCCTGCTTCTCGACCTCGGTCTTCAAGTCGTGCATGCCGCCTTCAACAAGGGGGATCAGGCCGGCCAGCTTGGCGCCCATGGCCTCGCGCAGCACGTCCTGGGCCGCAGCCTCCTCCTTGGTGCTGCCGACGACGATCTGGGCCTTGTCGGCCATCTTCTGCAGCAGCTGGTAGGCGCCGACGGTGCCCTGCCACTTGCCCGTCTTCTTGTCGAGATACTGCGTCAGCACGGGCAGCAGGCCGACGACGAGAGCCTCGGGGCTGAGGTTGGCAAACAGGGCGTCCAGGCCATACTGGGCAGCCTCGCGGACGACGGAGCCCTTGTCGGCCAGGGCATCCAGGGCGCAGGGCACGGTGCCGGCGTCCTGGACCAGCAGCACGACCTCGCTCAGGGCCTCGCGCGGCGGGAAGCGCTCAAAGATGGCGCCCAGCAGGTTCTGGCTGCTCTCGCGGCGCAGCCCGTTCTTCTTGTCGGCGGCCGCCTTCTTGATCTCGGCGAGGATGCCGTACGTCGTCAGGCCGGCGGAGCCGACAGAGCTCAGCAGCAGCTCGCAGAGCCCGTAGCAGGCATCGATGGAGGCGGCGGACGTCTGGGCGGTGAAGATTGTGTTGAGGAAGGCCGCGACATCCTCCTGTGACGGCGGGGGAGGGGCCTCTTTCGACACCACCAGAGGCGGCGAAACCGGGTGAGGCATTGCGGATGATGGTTCGTCGAGCGTCCTGCTGGAGAGAGAGATAAGGGGTATTATCAAAACGAGAGAGAAGACAAACAGAAAATCCCCAGAGCAGAGAGCCACAGCCGCAGGACGCAAGAAAAAGCAAGGGCTGGTCTATTGCAAAGTCTGGGGAGGAAGAAAGAGAGAGAGAGACGATGCTGACCAGGAAGAAGAAAAAGAGAGCAGAATGATGGGGATAGACAAGGCGCTGATTTGGGCCTGGTGCTGGACTAAGCCACTTCCTCTGCGCTGTGGTTGGGCGCCTTGAACTTTTTTTTTTTTTCTTTGCTTGTTCGGAAAAATTCTCTTATCTTATCAGCCCCTTATCTGTCGAGACAACGGTCAAACCGCTAAGCATGTGCGGCTGACGTTATCACCACCATTGGCAACGGCTGCGCTTCCACGTGGGCAGTGACGGGCATCGTCTTTGGATGAAGGGGCCTTCTATACAAATTCGAGGCAAATAGGGGCTTGATTCCAATGAGTTGGGTAATCAACTCCTGTGAACACATGCACTGATTTTCAACCATCAAAATCGACAGTTGGTAAGGTACCTTAGTTTGATGCTCGATGGAGTACAGTGACATTCATGTACAGTTCACATTCACATTCACATACAAATGTACCTATAGTAATATGCCACATCATCAGCGGCAAGGCAAAGGTTACCAAACCACATCAGCGTGAGAAATAGAATAGATAACTGCTCTTGGTCTAAGAACAAAAACGACCTTAATTCCTCCGCCAGGCCCAGCATGCTTAACCTTTGGTTCATAATTCGAGTCTACACTTCGTTTGCCCATCTCAGTGACGCCACGCCTCTCAATAAGAAAGAAAATAAAGAAGAAAAATAAAGAAGGAAAATGTAAGGTTGTGTGAAAAATAGAAAGAACGTAAAGAAAAGACAACATCAAGAGAAGAGTAATACAAAACGGGCAGATATGCCACCCACAACAGGATATACAATTAGAGACACATTAGCTATATTCCAACACGTTGCAAGAACTCGTACACTGCTCCATGTATGTATGTTCGTTTCAGCCGTATGTGCTTCCCTTCGCCAATAAATCAAGTGCAAAATAAATAGGGAAAAGGAAAAGGGCAGTCAACAATGTTTAGTTGCTGCGGTAGAAAAGGTCTTGAAATGAAGAGAGTCAAAAATGCAAAGGGAAAAAGAAGCGCGATATACAGAGGTCATAAGCATCAAGGCTCACCCTGGCTTGAACCTCGGAGGGCTACAGGGCCCTGGAAGCCGCCTTGCGAAGAGGGCTTCACAGTGGACATCTCGTGACCTCGAGAGTCTGGTGCTGGTCGTTGGTGCCGGTGGAGGCCCAAACGCTGATCGCCGCTCTGGTAGCTCTTCTTGAACTGGTAGTAGGATGGCGTCCGTGGCCTGCAGAGGACGGCCAGTATGTTCCTCCAGATGCTCGCCTGGTCAAAGGGTCGATATCGCTCGCTCTTGGTGAACTTGTGCGAGTTCATGAACTCTCTCGTCGTTTCACCACGGGCCATCAGGAAGATGTGGTACCCCATGAGGGCAGCCGGGTAGAGAAAGCAAAAGATGCCCAGGATGACCAAGGCCAGAGAGACGCGGAAGTGGTTGACGGACTTGCCAAAGGAGATGTTGTGTTGGTTCGCGTAGATGATGAGCTGGGCAAGGCTGACGCCGATCAGGTAGAGGGAGAGGACGGTGGCGGAGGAGACAAAGGTGAAGAAGTATCGGTAGTTGCGCTTGCCAACGCAGTTGTTCAGCCACACGCAGTGGTGGTCGTGCGTCTCGATGCAGTTGTCGCAAAGGCGGCAGTGGTGGGCACGAGGCGGCCGCCAGATGTTGCACGTCCGGCAGTGCTTGACGGGAAACTCCATGGCGGCAGCCGTCGGCTCTGCTGACTTGATCAGTGTCCAGTCGTTTGTAGGCGGGTCGACACGGAGGGGATCCTCGTGCGGCGCCAGAGGAGGAAACTGGTGAAGGTTTCGGGGTAGGATCTGGCAACATTGATTAGTAAATGATGGTCTTTGCCTCTGTGGAGACGGCAATGTCTGAGTCTGGTTCACTTACCCCGGGATCGGAAATGGAGGCGTGGAGAAAGGAAGAAAAGCATATATATGCGAGATAGCCAAAGATGATTGGAATGGCGGGCGAAACGTGATGCCACAGAAACGAGGCCTCGAAGACGAAGAAGAGAACGCAGGGCAGCACCACAAAGAATCCCGTAGCAACATTGATCGGCCTCTGCCTGGTGTTTTGCCATCGGCCTCCGAAGAGGAACATGGTGTTGCCCTCGAAATACTCATAGTTGCGATGCCTCCTCCTCTTCTGTTTCACAGCGGTGCTCTCCGTCTTAGGCCGGACTTGGGAGTCGATGGGGTTGAGACGTGGCGATGACGCAGCAGTGGAGGCAAGCTTCTCGACGCCGGCCGCATTTCGATTCTCGGCGCTCTGGGCTTGGTCCCGGTCACTCTTGCCGGGGAGGAACGTCGATCCGAACGACTTGGGCGTCTTGAGCATGGGGCTTGGAAAGCTCCTCAGGTCCCTCAGGTTGCTCCCTCGGCTCAGGTCGAGATGCGGGGGAGTCTTCTCCGGGCCCGAGACTTTGCGCAGCGGCCGAACGCTTTCCGAGAGGCTGCCGCCGGGATAGTGGCCGGTAGGGCTCGTCGTCGTCTCCGTCGCCTGGTCGAACGCATCGGGCTCGGTGAAGTCGGTGCCGCGCGAGGGCAGATGCCGCTGGTCTTCGCTGTACATGACGTGCTGGAACTGGACCGGCGGTCCATGGCTGGCCACGGGCGAGGGTGCAAAGTCGTGGATGACGCTGCCGTCGACGTCGGTTGCGTTGTCCGGGAGGTCGCCAAACTGTGGCTGGGGCGCGCCGGGTGGCTGGGCCGTCGCAAGAGGACGTGCCGCCACGGCTCTCTGGGCCTGCAGCTTCTGCGAGCTCATGGGGTGGAAAAAGGCGTTTGACGTGAGCGACGGGACGTGGCTGCGGGACGTGACGCTGGACGTCGACAGGCCCAGGGCCGAGCTGGTCGTGCTGGTGCCGCTGCCTCTCTTGCCGACGCCCAGGCTCTTGCGGGCGCCTCCCCATACCTTGGACGAGGCCCCCGTCTTGGCCGTCTCGGGCCGGATCGCCGACCCCGATTCCCTCGTGCGGTGCGTCCGGGGCGCCGACGTCGATGCGTTGCCGTCGGCCTCGTCCTCGCTGGCGATGTCGGTCATGTGGGAGGAGACGACGCTGTCCGGGCGCCGGTCGTTGGGGGTCGAGGCGGTTGTGCGAGGCGGATAGGCCTGGTTGTTGCTGCCGGACCGCGGCGAAACAGGCGAGTCTGGGATCGGGGACGCCATCGTGATGGTCCCGTACGTGCGAGTTTCGCAAGTCGTCCTATAACATAGCCCGTTGCCTTGATTGTGTGCCTCTTGTATTGCGTTTCTCTTTTTTTTTTTTCGTTCTCCCTTCCGTCCTTCTCGTGTCCTCCTCCAAGTGATGATGTCGAAGGTTGCGCGATCCGGATGTTCCGTCTGACAAAGATTCACTGCGAAGAAACAAGGAAGAGAGGTGAGAAAGAAATCGCGGCGAACAAGCGTATGACAGATCGACTCGACGGTTTGACAAAAGATTTGGCGGCTGTCGGCAACAACGCTGCTGAAGGGGAAAAGATGGAGATGGGCGAATGGATCGGTTCCGCTCGCTGGGGAAGATCGCAAAGCGGGAACTTGGTGCTAGAGTCTCGGCTGGCCGCTTTGTAAGAGGCGTCGCGTAACAAAGTCGGCGCAGGGTCGGGTCGCGAGAATCTCAGCAAGAGGCGTCTTGGTCAAAGGAGTGTGACTTGTGAATGAATGAATGGTCGTGAGGAGACAGAAAAAAAGCAAAAAACGAGCAAGGGGCAAGGTTGAAAGTTTGAGAGAGCGTAAACGAATCGAAGAACTACAGCAATAGGTTAGAGGGAGCGTCGGAAGCGGGGAATCGCTTCAAGATGGTGCAAAAGACAAGAAGGAAAAAAGCCGATTGACAGGCGCTGTTGTGGATGGAGGCAAGGCCGGAAGGACGCCCGCTCCGGCAAAAGCGGAGGAAGGAGGAGAAGAAGGAAAACACGCGAAGAGAGTCAGAGATAAAACACCAGCCCAGCCTGTTCCTTTTTTCCTCCTCCCCCCGTCTTGCAGAGCGTCTGCCGTTCGTCCACTTTTCGATGCCCTGGGCTGTTCCTGTTTCCTGTTCCTGTATTAACGAGGCTGCAGGCATGCCGCCCAGACCCTCCTTTTTGCCAGGGCAGCGCCGCCAAAAGGGGCTGGCCATTGGTGCGTTTGTCTTGCTGCAATCTTGCAATTTGGCCCGTGGACGCAGTAGCTGCTGTCCGGGCATGGCGTACTAGCTACCTGCAGTTACTGGGCGTTTGCTGTTGCTAGCTGCCCGTGGTTTAGCTGACAGTTTCGGCGCCGGGCGGTAGCCGGTACCTGGATGGGTGACTGCCGGTACCTGCGCACGGAGCAGTTGCAGCGCTGGAAGAGATCGTGTTAGTTGACCTGCAGGCCCGGCTGCTCAGCGGCCTGCATGAGTGCATGAGCATGATCATGAGCTGAGTTGCAGGCAGTCAACGGCCTGTGCGCCGGTTTCTGATGTGTGACCGCCTGCTTGTATGTATGTAGAACCTGGAGTGCATGAAACAAAGGAAACAATGAGAGGCATGCTGTTGAAAAGGATAACGAGACGCGAGGGCTATGAGCTCTTCGTACCCGAGTTCCTCTCACATGCTGAATGGGTGCTGAACGAGCACTGGACATCAGTTGCAGCGATGAACGGTCAGCTTCCTGTGCCTTGCCTGTCTTGCCTTGCCTGCCTTGCCTTGCCTTGCTTCAGCCCATGCGCATAAGAAACCCGCCACGCTCGTCATTGGCTCGTTGAAATTACATTCATGTTCAAGCCGTTCTAGCGCGGGCTGATGTGATTGACTGATGCTCTGCCCCTGAACCTGGTCAACGTCGTGCAAGTGAGCTCATGATTATCTAAGACAAGTTCGTTCCCCCGAAGCTCAACCAGGCCATGTGACTTTTCACGTGCAACCATCCCACCTTCGGCATTGGCCAATGGCATCCTCGGAATCTCGGATTGAAATCATCATACGACCCCCAGCTTCTACCAGCAGCTTCCAAGCCGAAATCGACCGCTCCTCATAAAATCTGCCCCCCCCAAAACCTCCGGACCTCCGACCTCTCAACCACAACCCAAGACACAAAATGGCCTCCATGATCACCCGCCGCTTCTTCTCCACGACGGTCCGCCGCATGGAGAAGCTGCAGCAGACGACCAGCAAGCAGGAGCTGCAGTCCGAGTCCAAGCGCAACCCCGAGACTTTTGTGCGTCATAATTGAGGACACCCTCCTCCGGAAGCTTCTGCTCTTGCTTCCTGAGCTTCCGCGTATGTTTGGGAGGATTGTGATATGGCTAATGCGAAGGAATTGTGTAGATCCTGGGTGGTGTCATGGTTCTCGCTCTGGGCGGTGCTGGCTTCTACTTTGGTATGCGAAACAAACCTACAACACCAACACGAACATAAACATCCTGAAACCTATACAACCCATTCATACTCCTTCAAGCCATCCTCCTCGAACTGCGACGAACTTTCCAAATCACATGACGGCACAGTTTAGACGAGAATCCCGCAAAAAGGTACTAACACAGCAACCAGGCCGCTCCCCCACCGGCGCAACCTCCGAGTCCCCCGTCAACGTCGCCGCCATGCCCTGGCAGGGCGACGCCGAGGGCAAGTACAAGTACCACCCCGGCGGCGACCCCAACGCCGCTCCCCGCGACGCCCCCAGCGCCCTCAACGTCGTCATCATCCCCAACGTCACCGCCCCCAAGGAGGCTCACGAGAAGTTCAACAAGTGGGGCAAGGAGGGCTACCCTTAAGCAAAGAAGGGGCTATCGAATTTGCAAATGGGATGGATGATTATGGGTGGCACGGAAAGGAGAGAGAGAGCATGCTTTGCTGTTGGGCTGTACTTGACTGAGAGCACAGGCGATGCCTGTTGTAGATATATCGAGAGGCTGGGTGAGGACCTGGGATTCTATCGAGATGAATCATGTTTTCTTGAAAACGGGACAGTGACAATGAGAGAAAAGAAGGACAGGAGAAGGAGGACTTTTGCATGATTTCTTTCAACTTGTTCCTTCACGTGAAAATACGGATCACGTCGTGAAAGCTTCAGCAGAAGAAAAGCTATCCAATTTCCCAGAGTGAAAGCTACAATATCAAGTACAAGAGCTTAGAATTGTTCTTCAAATCTTACAGAAGCTACCTATTCTTTCAACGGGGGTATGAGCTACTATTGAACTACAGACGTTCAGAATTGCCCGAAGCGGTCCCCCTTATCCCTTAAAGTAAGCATGACATTGTTAAAGCTTCAACAGAAGCTATCCATTCACCGAGGATAAAAGCTACTATATCAAGTACAAGACCTTAAGAGTTCCCCAATGCAGTCTCCCTTATCCCTGAAGAAAAAGCTCCCTCTCAGAAAAAGCCCATCAAGCAACTTCTTCTCCTTACGACGCCGAGGTATCGCTTCTCCTGGCAAACCCTCAAACCCAGACACGCTACGCATCGCTCCTCTCTCTGCCACAACTCCTCAATGCTCCCAAATTCACATTGTCTCAACTCACGAAACCAGCATATCAATCTCCTCGCCCGTGAACCCAAACAGGTACAGCAAGTCCAGCATGCTCTGCCCATTCAGCCTCGCGTCAGCCTCCATCTGCACCGTCGGCTTCGCGTTCCACGCCACGCCCAGGCCGGCCTTTTCCATCATCAGGAGGTCGTTTGCGCCGTCGCCAACGGCAATGACCTGGGACAGGTCGATGCCCTCCTTCTGCGCAATCTCCACGAGCAAATCGCGCTTGCGCTCTTTGCCGACGATGATGCCCTGAACCTCGCCCGTAAGCTTGCCGTCCTCAATGACCACCTCGTTGGCGTGCGCGTAGTCGATGCCCAGCTCCTTGGCCAACCAACCCGTCAGGGGCAAGAATCCACCAGAGAGAACAGCCGTCTTGACGCCGAGCCGCTTCAGCGCCTTGAGCAGCTCGGGCACGCCATTAGTGACATTGAGAACCGGCCGGAGCTTTTCAAAGACAGTGGCCGGCAGGCCCTTGAGCAGCGCGACTCTCTCACGGAACGACGACTCAAAGTTGAGCTCGCCCATCATGGCTCGATGCGTAATGTTGGCCACGCGCTCTGCCAGATCCGGCGGCTCGCTGAGGTTCTCGGCCAGCAGGTCAATGACCTCCTGGGTGATGAGGGTGCTGTCCATGTCGAAGACGACCAGCCTCGGGTGCTTCCTCCACAGGGTGTCCTTTTGCAGCGCCACGTCGACGTTCCACTCCTGCTCGAATCGGTAAATCAGCTCGTGTTTTCGCAGGTCCGCGAGGCTGAGGTAGCTGGGCGACGGAGCGGGCGTCAGCGTCAGCTCGACAACGCGCGGGTTCTCCTGGTTGTCCAGACAGCGATGCGACGAGTGCGGCTCCTCGGCATCGTCAGGCAGCGGAAACGTCGACATGAGGTGCAGGAAGGACGTGATGCACAGCGGCGACACGTACGACCCGTACAGGTGATCCAGCTGCTCCGACTCCTGCGTGGGCGGCTCCAGCGGGAACTCGTCCATGCTCGTCGTCGGCGCCATGTTGGGCGGCAGCGACTCGGTGCTGTCTGCCAGCCCGCCGCCGCCGCCGCCACCGTTCTTGGTCGGCGACCGCGACCGGCTCAAGCCTCCGGACGTGCTCCTGGCCGCCGCCGTCGCACTCCGGTCGGCGCCCTTGTAGAACAGCGTCGCGACGAGGCGGTCCGACTTGCGGCCGGCCGGGGGCGCGCAGTTGGGATGCGAGTAGCTGTGCGAGACGCCGCTGTCGACGACGACGGGCGGGTGCTCGGGCGACGGCACGCCGTTGAAGGGCAGCGCGGGCGACTTGGACGGCGGCGAGGCGTCCTCGACCAGCGTGTCGATGCCGTGGTGGGCGACCGCCTCGGGGATGCGGTGCTGCGGCGGGCGGTACTGCTGGTGGTCGCTGAGGTACGAGCTGCTGCGCATGCTGCTGGTGAGCTGCGGGCGCTGCGAGGGCGCCTTTGCCGGGGCCGCGTCTGCCATGATGGTCGTCGGCTGGTGGGTTGGTGAGAAGAGGAGGAGGAGGAGTTGAGGAGTTTAGGAGATGTCTGGTGCCGACTTGAGGTTGTCGCCAGAAGAAGCCGGAGCGAGCCCGCAGAACGGAGGCAAGTTGAGGCCGAAGAAACAGGAAACAACCGCGAATGTTTGGCAGCCTCGCACCAAAGCCTCACTCAAGAGCAAGAATGAGAAAGGCTAGAGCGAACGGAACAGGATCAAAACGACAGGTGGAGAGGTTGCTCCGAGTCGCGCTAGATCAGCCTCGAACGGGGCGCCTGTGCAACTTGAACCAATAATGGTGTGATTTAGGTCCGTTGGTGAGGGATTGGGGAACGTGAAGTGGTGTGGGAAAGGCTGGTGGTGGTGATGGTGGGCGAGTTGCACGAGAATTTGGTGGAGCGGTGATGGAATGGGCATGACTTATGTAAACTTGCAGATCTGCATCTGATTTTCTACAATTGCGAAGGGGAATTTGAGATTTGCCGATGGAGACGTAATCTGAATTTCCCTTGAGATTTGACTATGGAATATCATGCAGACAAACACAAGAATCATGATAGTACAAAGTGAAGCAATTCTCCTCCTTCGTCGCCACATTCCTCAGTGCTGCCCCGCACACGCCGGCTCAAAGTGCGTCTCCAGTGAGGGCGCACAGCTTTCAAGCCAAGATCCACCCTCACCGGTGATACAAGCAGCAAAAGACTAGATGAAGATCAACACGGGATGCGTGATCAGCTTGACGCTCGCTATGCAGTGTTTTAAATCACTCATCCGTGGCATTGAGATGGATCTTGTTTGGCTCGAGGCGTCTATCTATGCATGGCTTGTTGTGGTTGGGATGCTGATATCTATCGCTTATAGGGAAAGTCGCTGCGGATGACTCCAGTCCTCCCCTACCTGACTGAAGTCGTTGTACGCCCGATATGTCGACATCTTTTATCCTTTACGCCTTATACGCATATGCCAGTATGGGAAGTAAAACAGCATTCCCACAGCAAACCAATACTCTATTCACTCAGCAAGCAATCATCATCATCACCATCCTCACCTCACCCCTCCCACGCCTCCCCCTCCGGCCTCAACCCCCATCTCACCAACACAGGCTTCCTCTTCCCCATCCACCTCTCCATCTCCTCCAGCCCATGATGCAGCGCCCACAGCACCATCCCCAAGTCCTCCATATCCTCCGGCAGCGCCGCCCTCGCGTCCTCCGGAAACGTCCGCACAGTCACCTGCAGCCGCGGGCCCCGCGCCCACATGGCCTCCCATTCCACCGCCGTCCTGGCCTCCCACAGCGCCGCCTGCGCCGTGAACTTGAGCTGCAGCGTGCGCGCCTCCGCCTGGTCCCAGCCCTGCTTCAAAAAGTTGTACGTGCCCGACAGGATCTCCGCCGTGAGCACCGTGCGCCGCATGCTCTCGTGGTATACCCACGACGACCAGCCGTCCATGTTTTTGGAGAAGGATCGCAGGCGCGGATACAAGACCACCAGCAGCGACTGCACGATAGCCTCGTCCCTCTCCGCGCGCATCCTCTCCCCGACGTCGTCCCTGGAGAAGAAGCGAATGCACTGGTACACAACTAGTGCCTGCAATGGCGGCAACAAGTCCAGAGCAGAAGTCCCCGCCGCAGACTCAGACTCAGACGCAGAAGAAGTGACGGCATGCCGGATGGAACCGATGAGCCGGGCAACTCGCTTGGCAATCTCGCCTCTGACGAGCGCCGCGTTGGCCGTGTTCCTCATGCAGTGCAGCGCGCTGGCGGCGAGGGCCTCCTGCAGCACCTCGGACGCCGCCACCTGCGTGTGGTGGACGAAGCAGTTCTGGCCCGTCATGGCCAGGATCTGTGGCTGCATCGCGAACCGGCCGGCCGCCCACTCCGTCCGCGACTGGAAGACGGAGCCGGTCGTCACGGGCGTGTTGGCTGTGATGTCAAAGTAGATAAACTCCGGACTGCCGGAGTACTCGGCTGCGGAGAGCCGGCCCAGCGGCGGAGAGTCCATCGGCCCCGATCCCGGACCCGGACCCAATGACATGAAGGCTGGCTGGTCCTGGCTTTGGAGCATGTACTCGTCTAACTGAGACAGCAGACATGGTACCAGCGGCGGGGGCACCGCTGTCGACAAAGGGTCCGGTGACAAATACGCCGATGCGGCCCCCGGACCGCCGTGGCTGCTCCCGCTGGTACTGCTTCCGCTGCTGCTCCCGCTGCTGGTGTTCATGCCAGCCTCCCAGATGCGGCTCAAGTCCTGCGCGAGATCCGCTCCGCCACTCACCGGCGGTGAAGCCATGCCCGGATCTTGCTCAGAGCCCCCAACTGCCATCATCCAGGGATAAACGCAGTCCTTCCTCGACCTGCTACAGCGACCGCACGACGGCAGGTCGAGATCGCACCGCCGCTTGCCCGCCACACACGCGGAGCACGACTTTTTGCGGGTCGAGATCATAACTGAGGCTGGTAATGTAATAAGTTATCTGGCTGATCTGCGGAAAATAGACAGGCGACAAAAATGCAAGAATTGGGCGGCGTGCGGAAGTGAGTAATAGATTGGTTTGGGCTAAAAGGGAGACGTGCTTCGTTGTGAGATACTCCGAGGCCCTTGTAAGTTGAGGCTTGGGAAAGGCTGTCCGTCCGGAGTGCTGCTGAGTCGTTACCGCGCGGCCCCATAATTATGCGGAATTCCGCACTTGGCGCCGCATTATGGGGTCCGGGGGGTGAAGCTTCACGGCGAGAAATGGTGAAGAGGGACGGAACTCCCTCGACCCAGTTGTATGGGTGCGTGAAGAAGCTGGGATAAAGCTTATGTTGAACTTCACGATGCGGTGTTCCGATGGTTGGTGAACTATCAGGGACATGATGTACGCTGCGTGCAGATGGTATTAGAATCCCCGTCGCAGAGGTCATGTAAAAGGAACGCTGTATAAAGAAAGCGATATGGCTCACCAGCAGAAGAGTAAAAGACAAAGCAAGATCCCTCCGTGAAAATCTCTAAACGGAATCTAAATCGTCCATCAATCTGCCGTACTCGTCAAAATGACAGTCACATCGAACCAAGACTTCAAGATCCCCTACAAGGTCATCTCCATCACGAACAAGACGCACCGAACGTCCTACCCAGCCATCTCACCCTCCCGCCCCGCCCTCTCCCAAGCCGGCCGGACCGTCCTCATCACCGGCGGCAGCGGGGGCATCGGCTACGGCATCGCCCTCGCCTTCGCCGCCGCCGGCGCTTCCAGGGTCATCATCGTCGGCCGGGACGAGGCCAAGCAGCGGGCCGCCGCCGAGAGCCTCGCCCATGAAGCCGGCCCGGACTCGCACACTGAGTTTGAGGGCAGGGCGGCCTCGCCGGCGAGCCCCGAAGCCATTGATGCCTTATGGGATTCTCTGAGCGCCGAGGGTGTCCTTGTCGATGTGCTCGTGCTGAATGCCGCCGTGACGGGCAGCGTGGTGCAGGACTCCCTGTGGACGGCCGGCTGGGAATCCACCTGGGAGATGCTCATCGTCCACGTCCGCTCAATCAACCACTACAGCGAACGTTTCTGGAAGCAGAATGTGGATAAAAAGGCAAGTTGACAATCCTACCCGAGTGTCCTTCCGCCAGGGAAAGAAGATATGCTGTGCAGAATGGTCGATCGACTGACACCAGCGGTGCAATGCAGAGATACATCGTCAATGTATCCACCTCCGCCATCCACGACTTTGAAGCAGGCGAGGCGACCAAAGCCTATGCATTGACCAAGACCTCGGGGATGCTCCTGATGCAGCAGCTTGCACGCGACACGCCGGTCGATAAGATGCAGATTGTCAGCTTCCATCCCGGCGCCATATTGAGTCCGGGCGCGAAGAGTGGCGGTGCGGATGAGAATTCTCTCAATTGGGATGATAGTGAGTAATTACAGCCCACTCTGGACAATGATATCCCGTCTTAACGCCGTACAGTCAGCCTCCCGTCCTCAGTCGCCGTCTGGACAGCTTCAGACGAGGCAGCGTTTCTGCACGGTCGGTTCATATGGTCGGCATGGGATGTTGAAGAGCTGCAGAAGGGGCCTCTCCGAGAGCGCATAGAGACGGACGACAAGTTTCTGCGAGTCGGCGTTCACGGCCTGTGATGGCACATGAAACACACCGTCTGGCGGCTATCCGCAATGTCTTGTGTTGAAAGTAGTAGATATGCAGCATAGAAGCAAGAGATACTAGTAGAGACAGATCAATGCAAAGCACTCTACTGTAGACAACTCTCCATTCCATCACAGCTGCCCTGCATCACATCATGATGGAATCACCAGCCAGCAGCAGAAAGCGTCCAACTCACCTGGGCACCCCTGAGCATGTGTAATCAGGACCATTGCCAGTCTTCTCTCTGCTTCTGCTGCTCATCCGACTGCCCCATCAGCAAAGCAGCTCCCAGTCCTCCCCAAGCTGACGAAGCACACATACCCTCGCCCGCATTAGGTATTAGCCCGCACAAACCCCAGTTGTCCCCCAGCCCAGCCAGGATCACACTCCTCATCCAATGAAGCCTCCCAGCGACGACCCGGCTCGGACCCTCGCGGCGGTACCGCACCAACGGCCCACCATCAATGGCCTTTTTCCAGCCATCCGGCGCTCGGCTTCCGACTCCCGCAAAGCCACCGACAGCCCGACGGCGCACAAAATGGCTTGCGATGCCATCAAATGTTCTGCAGCGGCGGCTCTTTTGGTCCAATTTTGTCTCCCCAGCTCGATCCCGTTACTCTGGAGCCGCCATCACGCAATGATCCCCAGATAATTTCCCACGGCTCTTGGATCGTCCTGCCCTGGGTCTCTGTCGTGATGTCGTGACACACATACTTATCGGCGATGCTTCCAGATGGCTTTTTTTTCGTCATCCGGGATGAGATCATGCCCGCCCTCCCCCTTCACCTTCGCGATTCCACCTTCGGCAGCCACTCAATTTCTAAGCCAACAAGCCCCGGAAAACCCTTCTCTGCCCCAGTCTTTGAAAACTGGACCCTGTACAGGTACAGAATACTCGAGCCGCTGCTGATTCGCCGTGTCCGATGGCGAGTCGATGATACCATCGTCCAGCCTCGAGGGTCCCGCGGCCAGCCAATCACAGCCGCCAGCCCGACATCGCGGAAGCATTGGCGTCGATGTCGTGATCGCTCCTAGACGCAACTCCAGACGCCCAAAAGCTTCCAGGCTCGTGCTTAATGCGTTTTGGCTCGCTTCTGCTGCTCGCCGTGAGCGATGTTCCGAGGCCAGAATGGCAAATTGGACGGGGGGCCCTGATTGCAATTCATTGGAGCAATTTTTTTCAGGCAGGAGAATTAGTCAGGGCGGGCGGGAAACAGGGCAAATATGGTGACCCAGATGGCCCTCCATATACAGACTGCCTGCCCCCTCCTCGAGACTTCTCGTAGTTGATACAAGCTCAGCTTTCCTTCTCTTTTGCTGCCATAGATCTTTGCTCGGGCGTCCCTCCAGCTGCTCCTTGATTCAGTGACGCTTTCTCAGCTCCAAGAATCCAGTTCTCAAAGACAAAAACAGCCTCCTGTAACCTCTGAATCACTTCAACAGGCGATTCTCAGCCCAACTCAAGTAACTTTTGTTGCCCGACCCAGGCACCTCAAGCCTCTCATCCTCTCCCGTCATCATGTCCGTCATCATGGAGCAGTCGGCGGCCCAGTCGTCATCGTATGCCCACGACAAGGTCGACTCCAACGACATCGAGTCCGGCTATGCCTCTGGCCAGTCCGACTACTCTCCGTCACCACGCACAGAGAAGCCCGTCATCTCCCTCAGCAAGTCGCACATCGAGTACCTCAACGAGCAGATGGAGACGATGCACCCCATGGACATCCTCCGGTTCTGCAAGATCATGTTCCCCAACCTGTACCAGTCAACGGCGTTTGGCCTGACGGGCCTCGCCACCATGGACATGCTGTCCAAGATCCAGAAGGAGAACCCAGAGTCCCGCACCGTCGACCTCATCTTCCTCGACACCCTGTACCACTTCAAGGAGACGTATGAGCTCGTCGACCGCGTCAGGGAGAGATACCCCAACGTGCCCATCCACATCTACAAGCCCGACGGCATGGAGACTGCCCAGCAGCTCGAGGAGACGTACGGCGAAAAGTTTTATGAGACTGCCGGCGACATGTACGACTGGATCGTCAAGGTCGAGCCCCTGCAGCGAGCGTACGACGAGCTCAAGGTGGCCGCCGTGCTCAACGGCCGTCGACGGTCTCAGGGCGCTGCCCGCGGCTCCATCCCCATCATCGAGCTCGACGAGGAGAGGGGCATCGTCAAGATCAACCCTATGGCCGCCTGGACCTTTTCCCAGGTCAAGCAGTACATCCAGGAGAACAACATCCCCTACAACGCCCTCCTCGACAGGGGTTACAAGTCTGTCGGTGACTGGCACTCGACCAGCCCGGTTGGCGAGGGCGAGGATGAGCGTGCCGGTCGATGGAAGGGCCAGGGCAAGACGGAGTGCGGCATCCACAACAAGAAGTCCAAGTACTCCGAGTTCATCGCCAAGAAGGAGCAGGCTGCTCCTGTCTCATGAGCGCAGGTGTTGGCTTCTCTCATCGCTGCCCGCGGGCCAGAGACCTTTGATTTTCCGTTT
Organism: Trichoderma gracile; assembly: GCA_020002365.1. Lineage (NCBI taxonomy): Eukaryota > Fungi > Ascomycota > Sordariomycetes > Hypocreales > Hypocreaceae > Trichoderma > Trichoderma gracile. The sequence continues at coordinate 2,512,272 of JAINEY010000006.1, forward strand.
ATGACATGATGACGTTTGGTGGCATTGGCGATTTGGAGTCTTTGAGGAGTTGCATCGCTGGAACTGAATTCTGCAAGGGGAGTTTGGCCCCATAGATACACATCATGGGCGGCGTTTTGGCTTGATTTTGTGTTGTTTCTTCCCTTTTTCGATTTTTGATGGTTCTCATGCTGGGAATTGGTCGAGCGAGCAGATTTGCAGCAAAAAGGTGGTATCACATGCCCATGGCAGTAGATAGCGACAGCGGATAAATGAAAGATAAAATCATTGATATATCTCGTCGTCTGCGTCTGTTGAGATCGTGAAGTGCAAGAAAATTACTATCGTGAAGTCGAGGATCGTCTGTTTGCTGCCTGTGTCAAGGTCCGTTGAGCCACTTGCTGCCCCGCGCCACCCCGTTGCTAAGCGTCTGACAGCACTTTGCGGCACCAGCCACCAGATGCAGATAGTGCCCTACCGCTTCATTTTTCAACGTCCAGGGTAACGTCCGGCGTCCATCAGATGCTACTTTGAGAGTACATGGATCGAATTCATTTGGCCTTTAAGGGATGCTGGCGGCGCATATGATATACTTTGAATTACAGTCAATTTTCCCTGCTTACTGAAGATTAAGACATATCTTAAACTTTGGGGTATTCTACCATCATGCAATCTCCACCACAGCCTTCCTCTCTGTTCACGGAGAAAAAGTCCAAAATACTCCAACAGCTCGCCGTTCCGGACACAGAATATTCCGATCTCTCCCCCAAAGGCTCCGTGGATGCAGGCATCCGATACCTCATTGACGAGATCAACACCACAGAGGGATTTGTGACGACAAGTAGCTGCGCCGGCCGTGCGAGCGTTTTCCTCGAAGGCAGAAAGACGAGGGCAGCAGAAGGAGAGGGTGGGGAGAGTGAGCAGGTTGCGAGAGTAGGTGGCAAAGGGGCGGGAGGCACATGGCTGTATGTCTCTCACGATGCTTGGAGTGATGAGAGTGCGACTCATCTGGACTGGATGAAGAGTCTTGGATTCTCGGATGTGGATGAGATTGAGGTTTCAGATGATGGGCTTGGTGAGAGGAGACTCATACACTTCAAGTTTGAGCCCATGGTGAGTATTCCACTTTCTGTTCGTTGAGGCACCATAAAGACTGACTGAATGAAAAAGATTCTTCATGTCCTGACTGCATCGCTTGGTCATGCCCAGCTCCTTCTACGGTGCGCCTTGCAAGCCGGCTTTCGCGAGTCCGGCGCCATCAACATCACTCTCCCCTCCAGCGAGCAACCCACGCCCATGGTAGCCGTTCGCTCAATGGGTCTGAGTCTCGAATCCCTCGTGGGCTACCAGGACCTGGACGGACAGCGTCGGCGGATAGTCCCCGCCGGGTACTTCAAGATGCTCCTCCAGATATCCAATGAGCGCTTTGTGGAAAACACAAAACGCATCGAAAGGTTCCGGTCCGCATTTAAGGAGGCAGTATTGGAGCCACAAGCGTCGAGCGTCCCCAAAAAGTTGAACCCCGAGGGCAAGGAATGGGAAGATGCGGCTGCAAGGCGAGAGAGACTGCGGGCAGAAGGGTTGAGGAGAAAGGCTGCGCTTCAGGGTCAAAGGAGTAAATCACCCGCACAGGATATAGATGTTGAACTGCAAATAGATTATCCCTTTTAGCGTAACCGTAGCTCTTCATTTTACCCCTGTTCATACATTGCAGCTTTTACCGCTGCCATCTGTTTGCCATAGTGTACAGACACATACACCCATCCCCAGCTCGCTCGCTTGATATTCGGCCAGTGTTCAGATCACCGACTGTCAACAGAAAGTCTATATACCCGTCCATCCCTCTTTTCTTTTGCTTCCACCACCACCTCAAGCCGCCCCCCTTTTCAAGAGACAGCTTTATGCCGTGATCCTGTTAATCCACTCCCTCTCCATCTTCTTCACCTCCGCCTTAAACGCCTCAACCTCGTCATAGCACACCAGCGGTTTCCTGTCATTCTCCCTCAAACACCGAATGACGCTGTTGCGCGCCGCGTCGACGCTCTCGGGCAGCTCCCGCACCTTCTTCCGCTGCTCGAGCTTCTTGCGCAGCTCCTCAATCTCCTTGCCGACGGTGTATCGACTCGGGCCCTTGTCTTCGGCAGCGGAGGAGGACGAGGAGGCCTCGGCGATCTTGTCGTATGCGAACTTGAGGGCGTCCGACTCTTGATTCTCTAGCCTCTTGAGCTCCTCGGCGACGCGGGCTTGGATGTGTTGCTCGACTAGCTTGGCGCGGGAAGCGTCCGTCTGAACGGTGCGTTAGTTCTTGTTTGATTCCTCATAAACTGATGGATAGATCGGATCGATTGCGAAGAAGGAGGTTTTATCGAGGGAGGCGTACTTCGGGGCTAGTTTGAAGCGTCTCCAGGACCGGCAGAGAGACGCTTGGCGGCCCTGAGCTGTTTTGCGTATCAAAATTTTGCCTCGTTAGCTGGTGCATTGAACTTGTGCTGGGGAGGGCATATATCTTCTTTTTTTTGTTGATATTCAATTAGAGGTATGACGTACATCTTCCATGTGTGGCCTTGGGGCTTGGACTCTTGGGCACCCATGGCGACGGCTCAATGGCGATGCGGGCGGGATGGGCTGGGATGGAGTTGAGCTCGTGATAAGCACGTTCTTCTGCAAAATTCCGGGCATATTCGGCTGGCGTCACTGGGGGAGCTTGCCCGGGTCCGGAGGGTTTTCTGCCTGAGGAGCCAGTGTGGCTGGTGGCGCAGGTAACTGTGGCTGGTGCTGTTATTAGATTTTCTGCATTGCGCCAAAATCAGGCACAACCAGCAGGTCACATGACCGTTGGTGCCTGGTTCAATTCGCGCCAAGCTTGCCAATTCACTTTCATCTGATCGATGACAATCCTTCAAGCGGACAATGGCAAGACACAGACTGAGAAGTGTTCGTGTGCCCTACCTGAGTGATCACATACGGGATAAGGAGAGCGCGACAAAATAATAGCCCTCTTCGATTCTCATCTCACAGCAATTTCTGCAATTGTTTCAAAGAGCCTGTCGCATTCTGATTTCAGTGGCGGAGCATAGCCGTTCAGATTGCCGAGGCCGCTGCCCTGCATACCATCCCTTTACGCCCCCAACATACATACAGTACAATACAATGACAAGCAGATTCTTCAGCATCCCACGCATCACGACACAACCCAAATGTCGTGTCGAGCCACGGAATCCAAAGAACTTTCGTCACCCATCACGACATCAAAGCCAAGATGCGGACTACGGCAGTCAACGCTGCATTGGGCATGTCACCGAAGCCTCGTGGGGCACGATTGGGCCAAGTTGTCACCCCCTCGGCATGAGTAGATTAGATGAGTGGCCTTGGCTTCATCTGCCTGTGACATGCTAAATGCACCGATGGGCTGGAATAGGTCCTTCTCCCACTGAAGCAGTCCTGCTGTTGGGTGCCGTCCACGTTTTCTGTCCCCCATACACCCGCTTGCTATTCCTGTATTGTACAAGTTTGCCGGGGCCAGCGATGACATTCGCGTTGGCCGGGTGGAGAGACGTTGCTCGTGCGCAATCTCAGTGGTAATCTCTGGCAATATATCAGTTAATATCCCATCCCCAGCAGCAGTGCAGGCGGAACCCGGATTGATCATTGCTCTCTCCAGGTGCCTTTCAGGTTCAGGTCGAATATTAGCCAGGGGCCAATTGGAAGTGATTTTGGGCGGAAGTGTCTCCTCATGGCCTCGCAAGTCATGCCATGTGCGCGTCTGTCGTGCGATGCGGTACTCGCCATGAAATTCTCGTAGTGGGAGGAGACTACGGCGACAACATGGCAGTCCGGCGTGGAAGTGTTAAGCTCTGAATGAAACAACGTCGGTCCTAGTCTGCCGCGGTGGCTTCCGGGCATGCAACGTGCGCCCAGGCTTGAGTGTCTGACTGGCTGCCGCGGTGTCGCAGCCGGCCGGAACGCAGAACCAGTCAGCGGACAGTGTCACGATTTGGCCTCGCCGCTCGTGTTTCTGTGTCCTCTGCGAGGGAAGCCAGAGTCAAAAAGGCGAAAAAAGCTTCCTGTGCCTCCCTCTCACCCACCCCTGAACTAGGGCCGACAGGCCTCTTGATGGCATGCAGGGCCCGCATGCGTGGCTGGTTTCAGAACCGAGAGGCCCAGCCAACAGCCAAACGGCGCACGTCGTCGTCGAGGGCCCCCGGCATCTGAGGTGCAGCAGTCCCAGCCAACCACGGCGTCCGGAACGGACTTTGGAGATGGTGGCTTGGGTGGCTTTCCCTATTGTGTTGTGGGCCGGCGTTTTTTTTTTTGGGCTTCTTTGCGTCTAGCCATCCCTGCATAGCGCTCCCGAGCCGAGTCGAGAGCATGAGGGGCAGCCTATTGGAGGGCGAGAGGTGGGAGGGCGCCTAGAAGGACTCGACGACGCGGCTGGGAGAGGCCGAGATTCTGCACGATGGTGGTGGCGATGACGACGATGCGGTTTCTGGCCGGGCGTCTCCTGCGTGAATCGACTCGGATCCGGGACTCGGACTCGACAGCGGCTGTGAATCTTGTTGGAATGAGCGAGGTATTATTTGAGAAGCGTCGAGTCACGGGCGCATGCAATTAGGCGTCCGGGGAAGCGTGCATACTACTGTGCAGATCCGAATCGAGGCGTATGGAGCCATTTTGCTGGTGATGATTCATGTCTCTGATCCAGCCTCTTCGCGTCACTCACAATATCGTCAGCATTAAGCGTAAACCAAAATAGAGTAGATCATACCATCGAAAGCTGATGTTGTCGACTATCAGTGCTATGGACCATTAGCCTTTCCTCAGCTGCATGTGAGCAACAGTAGGGTTTGAGTCTATCGTGACCTCTCACCTAGGCCCAAACGAGTTGGCAGCCCAATGGCATCTCGCGCTTCCATCGCACCACCTGCAGCCATTCGGTACCTGCGTCTCGAAACAAAGTCGGGCGTTTTTAGTGGCCGCGTGCCACTGCCAGCCAGCCGAGCGGAGTTGGCGCGCTAAGGCCGTAGCGGCCAGCCACAGGGGGGCCCCTTCAGAGGCTCCATAGGACCCCATAGGGCCTCCAGGGCTCCGTAGCAGTCCCTCGAGGGCACGACAGAGGGAGCAGCGCAGCGAGCACAGGGAGGCAGGGCCCTGGCTTGCTCCCTGTAATGCTGCTCCAGGGCTCTATGCTGGGGGCCCGCGGCAGGGGCGTAATGGCTAGGCGCTTGGCTGCTCGCAGCTTCCAGCGCCCGGCAGCCAGTGATCGCCACCCACAACATGCCATCGCCGCCATCAGGGGGAATGTGGGCTGCCGACGGCGAACCATCTTTTCCTCTCCCTGCGCCCCTCGCCCGCCCTCTCGTTTCCATCGCCGTCCCTTTGCCTGGCTGTCTCTCTTCCTCTCCAGCTTGGTTGGCTCGTCCTGTCCTTTCCCTCAGCCCGTCTGCGTTTCATCGGGGCTGGCCGCTCGTTCGTCATTGTTTCTGCCCGACTCAGCAAAAAGAAAGAGAGAATCTCAGAAGAACCTGATACTTCAACTCTCTCCTTCGCATCACTCATTCATTTCTCAAAACGGCTGGAGATCTTCACCTCGACGCCTGACCAAAACTCCTTGCGACAATAGACGCCGCCGTCGCCTTGTTCCGTCATTCGTCAGAACCTAGATCGATATCGACTCCATCACTCACTCACCATCTCCTCAAAACAACCTCAGCGACGAAGCTGCCGACGGCCTACTATTTGTGTGTTTCCTTGCCCGGACCCTCCCTCCTCGGCAGGATCGGCTTGATCATTGCGACTCTGCGTTTCAACTCTCAACCACTTTTTTGCCGCCACGATTCGCCCAATTAACCGCCTCGCACATACCAGCGATCGATCGTTAAGCTGAAACTTGAAACGAAACGGAAGAGATAAACAACAAGCCGGCGGAAACACACGCGCGCACACACGCACGCAGACAAGATAATCACCCGCTCCTGGTCGCCCTTCTGGAGTCGTTTTCGTGCCTATTGTTCACTCTTTTCGACATACTGGTCCTTGCCCAACGACTCCATCCCTCCCACTAGCTACGGCTTCCCTCTCCACCGGTCCACCACATAGTTGTGCCGTGTCAGCAACCCTCCAAAGACGAAACGCCCGAATCTCAAGCAGGGAAACAAAGTTGGTTGTTGGAGCGATTTATTGGCCCGAAGCCGACTGGCCACTTTCTGGAAGCCATTTCTATTCGCCGCTTTGCGTGGGTGACAGAGGCTGCCTGCACGCGGTAACGGGAGTCACTCGAGTCGAAACCCCTGCACGGCTCTTGACATTCTTTTCGCCTGCTCGGAGCGAACCAGTTTTCTTCACCTCAAACCCCGACTCTCCTTCTTCCCGACCTCCGTTGTTGCACGCACAGGATGCCATTCAACAACGAGGCGTGACACAGCGGATTGTTTCTCTTTCTTTTCTTGCCCATTCCCCCGGCCGTGACTCCATCCCGCTATTGAGTGGCGCTCGTTGGAACACGGTCGACACTCTCATTCTTCTGTTCTCGCGAACAAGCACAATTTTGGTTGACAACCCGTTTCACTCTTTACGTGCGGCTTGTTCACATTCCCTCTCCAAACTACATCCTACACTCTTTTACCCTGCCTCTCCCGACGACGATACCCTCCTTCCTCCCAAAGACACCCAAAAAACAAAGAGCAAAAAAGAAAAAGAAAAAAAGACCAAGGCAGAATGGACGTCCATCCGCGCCGGTTCGCTGGTGGCATCGAGTCCTTCGTTCCCTCACGGGTGCTGCAGGTCAGGTCGTCGGAAAGCTCAGAGGTACCCTCCAACCCAACCATTGCACCCTATACCACCTCGCTAAATGGTGTCAACCAAACGCAGAACAACTTGTTCAGGGACATCCTCTGGACAAGTCTGGGCGCCGTGGCCGTCATTGTCTTACTCATCAGAATCGCAGAGCTACTATGGGCGAAGCTTCGCCAGGTGTCGGCCATGTCGGTGCCGCGGGACAAGCAGGGCTACTGGAAGCACTCGCAATGGAGCTGGATGCCGGGCATGAAGAAGCATCTCATCTACGCGCCGCTGTTCGGCAAGCGCCACAACCGCGAATTCCGCTTCTCGTCCGCCGTCAACGTCGGCACGCTGCCCTCGAGGCTGCACGCCACCCTGCTGTTCCTGTACCTCGCTAGCAACGCAGCGTACATGTTCATCCTCGACTGGACGCAGGCCAACTACTACTCCTTCTGTGCCGAGCTGCGAGGCCGCTCCGGCACGCTGGCCCTCGTCAACATGGTGCCCCTGATCATCATGGCCGGACGCAACAACCCCCTGATTGGCATGCTGCAAATCAGCTTCGACACGTACAACCTGCTGCACCGATGGATGGGCCGCATCGTCGCCATCGAGGTCATCATCCACACCGTTGCCTGGGCCATTCCGAGCGTGGCCAACAGCGGCTGGGCGGGCGTCTGGAAGTTGCTGCTTCACAGCCCCTTTCTCGGCATCGGAGGCCTGGGCACGCTCAGCTTGACGCTCATCTTCTTCCTGGCCGTTTCGCCCCTCCGCCACGCCTTTTACGAGACCTTCCTCAACCTGCACATCCTGCTGGCGGCCGTGGCCTTCGCCTGCACTTGGGTCCACTGCGTGACGGCTAGCATCCCCGGTGGCCTGCCGCAGCTGTCGTGGGTCATCGCCATCCTGTCGCTGTGGATTGCCGACCGCCTGGCCCGGATCGTCCGCCTTGCGTGGGTCAACTGGTCCGACAAGGGCTTTGCCGATGCCCTGTGCGAGCCCATGCCCGGCGACGTCACCCGAGTCACCTTCCGCCTGCCGCGATACATCGACATCAAGCCGGGCACCCACGCCTACCTCCGCTTCTGGAACGTCAACGTGTGGGAGAGCCACCCCTTTTCCATTGCCTGGGTCGAGCACGAGGTCCAGCACTCCCTGCCCACTTCCGAGAAGGACCACCTTACATCCATGGACCGCAGCAATGCGTACACTCTGGTGTCTTTCCTCATCGGCGCCCAGACGGGCATGACGCGGAAGCTCTTCAACACGGTCAAGGGCTCGGAGCAGGGCATCCGCATGAAGGCAGCGCTCGAGGGCCCGTATGCGGGCCACCACAGCCTCGACTCGTACGGCCACGCCGTGCTTTTCGCCGGCTCGACTGGCATCACACACCAGATCTCGTACATCCGACATCTGCTCAACGGCTACAACGAAGGCACCGTGGCGACGCGGCGAGTGACGCTTGTCTGGATTATTCGGGAGTATGAATCCCTCGAGTGGGTGCGCCCATTCATGGACCAGATCTTGCGCATCACGAACCGCAAAGACATCCTCCGCATCCAGGTCTTCGTCACAAGACCGCAGAACCCGCGCGACATTGCGAGCTCCAGCTCGACGGTCAAGATGTTCCCTGGACGGCCGAACGTGCCGCTGCTGCTGGCCAAGGAAGTCCAGGAGCAGGTCGGGGCCATGGTCGTCAGCGTCTGCGGGCCCGGTGCCCTGGCAGACGACGTGCGAGGCGCCGTACGAGCGGTGCAGGGCCACACGGTCGTCGACTTCATCGAGGAGAGCTTCACCTGGTGATGTGCATATATCGCAATCTACTATCTTTTATCTGGGTATTATGAAACGATGCTTTGAAGACTTTTGTTTTATACAATACTACCTACTAGATGGGAGGGCATGCGAGGCGCTAGCCGGCGAAGCAATCTTTGACGTTTTTTTTTCGTCTACCATTCGACCTGTACATATTATAAAGAAACTGGACTCTGCATGACAGCGGAGGTTATACCTAACATCTACGGAAGAGGGCATGTACCCAGACGTTGTATAGAATCTGCATACTCCTCGATATCTTCTTTTACTTTTTTCACTCTTTTTTAACCACAAAGATGAATCGGCGCAAATTGGTTGTGTTCTTTCTCTTTTCTACTTTCATTTACGCTCTCTTTTCGAGAGACATAGCATAGCATCTGGAGGGAAACAATTGGACTGGCTTTTACTTCTTTTCATGTGTTCTACTATTTGGTTCACTTGCTTGAGTGTTTCCTATTTGTGTGTCTCCTGTGTGAGTGTTTCTTGTGTTCATGATGTGGGATGCATGTGTGTTGTCGTGTGACTGCACCCTATGATTTGCGAATTTTTTGTAATACTAGATTGCTTGAAGATGGTAGGTTTTGGGTATATCATTTGTCTGTACAATCATCGTACGAGTGTAATTGTAACAGTATTGCTTTTCCAAGGCTGTGCTGTCCAATGCTTTTCCTGTCCATCCCTGAAGATATGTAGTATATACAGACATTTTCCTACACGTATAGATAGACTCATAATAGAATATCCATGAAACCACAGAAAGGAGAAGCGCCAAACGCCGCTTGGTGATCCAAGCCATTTCCCTCATCCCCATCCAGTCCATCCAAATAGGGGGGTCAGAATCAGAAACATACTGACACAACGCTTACACGCCCAGCGCTAGCCCCTCCACCGCAGCCATCATCCCTCCTGGTCCGCCAAGCTCATCCAGCCCCCTGAACCCTTCCTCGACGGCCCACGCCCTGCCCTTCTCCCTTGGATGCAGGAACTCGCACGAGCGGCCCACGACGAGGAGACCTGGGGGCCGGCTGCCCTCCGCCTCGATGGCCTCGGCGACGTGGGCGAGGGTGGTGCGGATGACGCGCTGGTCGGGGCAGCTGGCGCGCTCGATGACGGCGCAGGGGGTGGAGAGTGGCCAGAGGGCTCTTGAAGAGGGCGTCTTTGGGTGCGATGCTGTGGATGCGTCGGTAGGCTCTGGGGATTCGTTTTCTTCGTCCTCGACGGGGGTGGTGAGTTCGCGGACGAGGCCGACGATGCGGTGCAGCGCCATGAGGAAGACGACTGTTCGCGAGGGCACGTACTCAGGCGGCGCGGGAGCCTTGCCCTTCTTGCCCGTGCCGGTGCAGATGAGCACCTGGTCGGCGACGTCGCGCTGGGTCGCGGGGATGGCGGCGAACAGGGGAGCGCTCAGCGCGCTGGTGACGCCGGGGAGGACGACGACGGCGCCGGGGGCGTCGAAGCCGTGCTGGCGGAAGTGCGCGAGCTCCTCGCCGCCGCGGCCGTAGATGAAGGGGTCGCCCTGCTTGAGGCGGAGCACCGTCTTGCCGGCGGAGGCGGCGGCTAGGGCGGCGGCCAGGAGCTCGTCCTGGGCCTGCTCGGCGTTGCCGGGGAACTTGCGGGCGATTTCGACGGGGGTGCGGCGCGGGATGAGGTCCAGGACGCCCGAGGGGACGAGTTTATCTGCGAGGATGAGGTCGGCTGTTTGGATGGCGTTGTAGGTTGCGCGCGTCAGGAGGTCGGGGTGTCCCGGGCCGCTGCCGGCGAGGATGATTCTGCCCTTGGGACGGCCCGGGCTGGAGGAGTCGAAGGCGCCGCCTCGCCGGGGCTTTTCCGCGGCGTAGGCTTCTAGCAGGCGGTCGACGTCGTGGTCGGCCACGGAGGCGAGCTTCTTGAGGGGCCAGTACTCGCAGACCTGGCTGAGCCAGCGCATCCTCCTGTTGCGCGCGTCCTCCTCCGTGACGAGCTTGTTGAAGAGCGCGCTCTGGTCGACGGAGTCGTCAAGGTCGCCCAGCGCCGGTTCTGACGAGTCGCTGCTGTTGTTCTCATCGTGCTGCTGGATGCGACGCCTTGCTTCGCCGAAGCGCTGGCAGGCGGCGCCCAGGTTGGGCGGCAAGGAGGAGGCGATCTCGCGGCGGATGCGCGAGGCCAACTTACAGCCTCGGCCGTTTGTGGTGACGCCGATCTGGAGGGGGCCGTCGGAGTGGACGGAGAGGAGGGAGAAGGTGCAGAGATGGGGGGCGTCGACGACGTTGACGGGGATGCGGTTGCGCTTGCAGAGGGAGGAGATGTGAGGGCCTGGAGGGGATGTTAGTTATAGGTTGCCTTGAATATCAAAAGATATGATATGGGACACGCACCCAGCTCTTCTCGGGAGCCCCCAGCTGTCACGAACACGGCATCAACAACGCCTCCGACTTCTTCTCTGCCCAGCCGAAACAGATGCTCGTCCGCAAACGCCTCGCGCACCCACTTGACGCTGCCGTCATCTATCCTGCGCTGCAGGCCGTAGTGCAGCTCAGCCGTCTCTGGCGCAACGACAATGGGATGCGCCCCGGCCGCGAGGGACTGCACGCATCGAGCTGCGGCTAATGGATTTGTGCCGACGACGAGGTGGATGTTGTCTGTGCAGTTGAGGCCTGCCAGCATCGAGTTGCCGGTGCTGGCGGCGTGTGAAGGTGTAGCCATTTGGGGGGGATATGGCGGGATGTCGGGAGGTCCGAGATCCGGAGGATGGGAAAAGATTGGAGATGAATGGTTGAGGATGAGGTGGTCTCTTCTTCTTCTTGACTTGTCAGTTCATGGTATACTGAATGATATTCTCATCACAATAGAAAGATCATCAGGAAGAAAGAGGGCTTGTGTCCAAGGCAAGGCGTCTTGATTCCAGTCATGTCTGAATAAATAGCAATCCATCCACCTCGACTCAAAACTCGCCAGTCAGGGTCCCTCCCGACAGCCCGAAGCCCCAACGCCGAAGTCCCGACAAGCTCTTTTTTTCTAGTAGTACTTCTTGTTCATTTTGTCATCAGGAACCAATGATGGCATCAGAAAGAGCTCCATAATCTCCATTTTGCAGACCAAATTGCGCGCTTCTCCAATGGCTCGCTGTGTGATTACCCTCAAAGCTGGAGAATGATCAATCTGCCACCAAGTTGACGCCATTTTCCCCATGTGGGGCCGCTATCGGAAAGATAAGCCTAGGACGGTTCGCAGCTGTTTTTGTGAACTCGTTCAAATGTTGAAGCATGAGGTGGGGCGAAGCATCTCCGAGGCAGTGCTTTGGGAATCGATGCTTATCAGATGTGCGATACCTGTATGCCAGCCGTTTAATAAGGGATCAACTTACATCTCCGCCGAGTTGGGTGGCACTGATGCTTATCGCGTTGATGGGATGGTGAGCTTTGATATCAGACATGAACATCTCCGAGGGGGATTGATAGTTCGCACTCACTTGATGCCATATTACAGCCAGGCAGTCATGGGATATACAGAGCCTCCGCGGTTCAGAAAGCGTGTGATCTGCTTACTGGCCTCATTGTCAAAGCCAAAATCCAGGCGGAGATGATAAGAAAGCTGCGGGGGCATTGGCCATAGGTGGTTGGAAGGCTAGAACGACGTAAACCTCATTTATCCATCGGGAGAACAGGTACCTCTCAAACAGGTTCAGAAGCAAAAGCCACTGAACGGTGGAGCGTCACCTTGCTCAAGAGTAGTTGCAGCGCAACAGCGTTCAGTATTACCATCATTCAATCACTGGCGAGTTCACTTATCGATATCTTTCCAGCAATCTGGTTTATGTCCTAGATCATGCTAAGTTGGAATCGTAGCGGTCATCATGGCCCAGGATTTCAAAGCTTCTTATACCAAAGTTTTGTCCGAGTTTTCATCTAAGACGCTAAGGCGGGTTGGTGGAGTGGTCTAACACGTGCGACTCAAGAGAATATCTTGATCCCTCGAAAGGATTTCGCATCTCGCAAGAGGCGTGGGTTCGAATCCCACACCCGTCAGTCTTCTTGTGCTTTTTTGCGCATTGGCTCCGCGCATCAACTCCTTTTTGATAGTTTAATGGATAGCGTTTATGGGAAAGACACGCAGGAGAGATGCCCTCGATTTTTTCCTTTTTCATGTGGTCGCAAATTGTACCAGAATCGATGGGTTGGCCTTCTGTCTGTAGGTGGACCACGAACCAATAGCATTACACCGTTCCTGGAGAGATGGGGACACTGTCTCCTGATGGACAGAGTAATCTGCAGCAGCTGATGCTATTTAGAGAAGAAGGCGTAAACAAACATATTTCCCATCATGCTACGAGTATGAGTATAGTACTTGAGCTTCATCTTACCGTGTCTGCCTCGAATGTTCTTCCACTGCCTGGACTCGAGGCAACAGCCGCTATGCCCAATGCGGTAGTCGTTGACTGTCTTGGCCCTTGCGTTCATACGCCATCGAGTTGCAGCTGCTGGCACTTCTCGCATTACTCAGCAATATCATCCAGAGACAGCGCGCAAGCTGGCCACGCTCAGACTCGACACCTTCAACCACAGCAGCAGCAGCAGCAGCAGCAGCAGATCCTCAGCCACAGCATTACAACGTTGCCTGCATCTACGAGCGCATCGTCACCATGAGCGGCCCCGTCCATGTCCAGTCCGACGGCGAGTGGCAGTCGCTGCTCTCCAAAAACTCCGTCGTCGTCGCAGATTGTATGGCACTTTGCCGGGTCGAGCCATCTTGCGACAAACTCGATGGGTGCATCACTGCTAACGAGAAACCGTGACAGTCTACGCCGATTGGTGCGGCCCCTGCAAGATGATCGCGCCGCACTTCGAGCGCCTCGCCAAGGAGCACTCGCGCCCGAACAAGGTCGCCTTCGCAAAGGTCAACGTCGATAACCAGGCCAACATTGCCCGCACGAACGGCGTCACGGCCATGCCCACCTTTGTCATCTTCCACAACGGCTCGACCGTCCAGACGATTCGCGGCGCCAACCCGTCCGCCCTGACCGAGGCCGTCACAAAGGCCGTTGCCCTCAGCGACGGCGGAAAGGCCGAAGACGTCTTCAAGACCCCCGGCAGGACCTTGGGCGGCGATGGCCCTGTCCCCGCCCAGCGTCACTGGAGCGTGACCGTACTCCTCAACGTCGTCATGATGCTCGTCGGACTCTACTTCACGTCCTTATTTTCGGCACGTAACAAACAGGAAGCGTAGGATGGAGGGAGGGGAGCAACCATTGCTGACTGGCGAGCCAGATTGATGCGTACAAGGGCGCGGAGCTGTCCATGTTCAACCCGAAGAGACAGCCACAGCGGGTGAAGCCAACGGCAGCTGGAGGACCGGTGCCAGCAGGCAGTGCTCGGCCGCAGCCACAGAGAGCGGCCTTTAAGACGCTGGCTGATTTGTGATTTCCATGATTTTGATGATGCGATGGAGGCGAATGAGTGGTGGTTGGTGGACGGACAATCCGTTTTTTGTTTCTGTGCGCGAGCGTTTTCTACAACTGCGTCAGCTAAGCTGGCAGACAACGGCGATACCTACAGGGCCGTTGTCTGATTATGTGAAAGTTAGTATCACTACCCCGTACTTCTTCTTCAAGAAAAGGGAGAAGACGGTAAAATAAAGAAAGTAAAAGAAAAAGAGACCAAGTTCGCATGCACAACTCCATCGTGTCAAGGCTGGCTCAATGGAGCTCGTCTTCGTAGTGCGACTGTTAGCGCGCTGTCTTGACTCTCACATGCAGGCTTATCGCCAATCGTGGCAAACACGTGACTGCGAAAGTCTGAAAAAGTTGAGAACTGCCATTATCATTCGTGAAGGCAAAACAGCTTCTTCTCTCCTTGAAAAAAAATTTGTGCCAGAAGTGAAGATGCTGTCTTTGAATGGGATCAAGAATGCTTGCCCCAAGTGCAGCTATGCCTATCTCTTCACGGCGTCGAGGCAGTCCAGACACGCTTCCTTCTCACCAGCATCACTGACAAGATCGACTGCCCCACGCATACAGATTCAGCGAGGCTCGTATCAGCTAAACAGTCGATGCTTTTCCACTTCCAAAGCTGCTCTCCAGGAGCCCACAGACATCGCAGGAAGTCAATCTGCAGAGGATATTGAAAAGGTCGTTCGGGAAGCGAAGCAGCGCTTTCGAGACACCCTTCCCAAAGACTACCTCAGCGTGGAGGAGTATGCGCTTTACGAACGGCTCTATGGACCACCTCTTCGAGAGACGGCGCCGGAAGATGTTGGCATTCCGATGCATGCGGACATGGAAGGCCAAGTGTCACGGCTGAGCGATGAAGGGACGCTGCTGAGAGAGTTGGAAGACGGAGGATTCGAGGAAGTCATCTACCGATTACCTGTCGCGGATGGTGAGGTAGAGGAGCCTCCGATCTTGGAACAGCTGTCGGCATCTGAAGCTGCAGTAGAAGCAGTTGAAGAGTCATTGTCTTACATCGACGCCGTCGCCAGAAACCCAAGGGAGCATGAGGCGCTGCAGAGGCTGATGCAGGACTTCAAGGCCGCGCAGAAGAAGCAAATGGAGGATGAGATTGTGGCAGCAAGGGCGGAAGCCGAAGCGGAGCAGGAGGCTTATGAGATGCAAGAGGAGGAGGAAGCCTTCTTTGACGAAGAAGACGTGTCCTCACCTGGGGTGGAGATGCAGGTGCTTTCAGGCGAGGCGCGACGATTCCATCCTTACACTTTGCAGGGCAGGTTCCACGGAAGCCCGGTCGAGATTTCACTACCTCAAACCTCATTCGTCACACCTATCCGGGACCTCCTGGATCGGACTCATCTTTCTCACGTCAAGAGCGCCGCCGAGGCCGCATTCGGCGGCCCAGGACTCCCAACTTCGCCATCCACCCCTGAAGGGAAGAAGAACGGGCAAATGGGCGGCGTTGGCCTGCCTCCGGATCAGCGACACATGACGGAGATTGAGGCCGATGCATTCCTTGCTGGCTTTCTTCCTCCGGCTTATGCCTCGGTCACGTCAGTTCTGCGAGAAGTGCGGAGGCGGCTGGGCAGCGACTGGGTTCAGGAGCGGCTGAAAAGGAGTGAAAACGCAGGTTTGAGTGTGCTGGATGCAGGAGCTGGCGGAGCTGGTCTCATTGCTTGGGAACAGATACTCAACGCAGAGTGGGATCTTCTACGAGAAAAGGGAGAGGTGAAGGGAACGCAGCCTCCCGGAAGGAAAACCGTCATCACTGGTTCAGATCGCCTTCGTCACCGACTGAAGAGCTTCCTTCATAACACTACGTTCTTGCCTCGGCTGCCTGATTACGAACATTCGGGCGAAATGCAAGGCGAGCATCTCGATGCCGGCGACAAGCCACAGCCGCGGAAGAGCTACGATCTCATCATCGCTTCTCATCTCTTCCTGAAGGAGAAGCAGGACCACTACCGCCAAGCCATCCTAAACAACTTGTGGACTCTTCTCAACAAAGACGGCGGCGTACTCATCGTGATTGAGAAAGCCCATCCCAGAGGATTCGAAGCTGTCGCCCACGTCAGAGACACGCTGCTCAAGCAGTTCCTGCTGCCTCAGAACGGCGAGCCCGGCATTCCGGCAGAAGAGCTGAATCCAGCATTCCATAGGGAGCGCGAAGCCGGCCACATCATTGCGCCCTGCACCAACCACGGAACGTGTCCCATGTACAAAGAGGTCGGCAAGAGCAAGGGCCGAAAGGATTATTGCTACTTTAACCAGCGGTTTACTCGGCCCACCTTCTACACCAAGATGCTGGGTAACAGCTCAAACACCCAGGGCGACGTCGAATTCAGCTACGTGGCGATCCAGCGCGGCCACCTAAAGGCAGACCAGCGTCCGGGATGGAAGGCTACCGAGCAGGCCTTTGCAGGATACGAACACTCTCAGGAGAGCCCAGATATGCAGACGCTTCCCCGAATGGTCCTGCCTCCGCTGAAGCGCAAGGGGCACGTCACGCTCGACGTCTGCACGCCCGAAGGCAAGATTGAGCGCTGGACGGTCCCCAAGAGCTTCAGCAAGCTCGCCTACCACGATGCCCGCAAGTCGCACTGGGGTGACCTCTGGGCTCTCGGGGCCAAGACCAAGGTCGCCCGCAGCGTGCGCGTCGGCAGCGGGGTGGACGACGGCGGGAAGCGAGCGGAGGGCGGCAAGAAGCCTCGCAAGGTTGAGATCTCGATGGATGGCGGACGGCTTTCGGCCAACGAGAAGAATGCGCGCAAGGAGCGACGGTCCAAGGGCAAGCGGGATAGGCAGACGGATCTAATCAAGGAGATTTTGGAGGCGGAGGACCTGGAGGAGAGGGAGATTGAGAGGGAGATGGATGGCGAGGTTGAGGAGGAGTTGAGGATGGAGGAGGAGGAGGAGGAGCGGAAGAGGAGGCGATGAGGAGGTTGTGTGTGAGAGGATGGGATACTGTATAACACTGGATAGAACTGTACATTAGGTCAAAGCACTGGCTCATTCAAGCGTTCTAAAATGATAAGAAAAGAGGTTCCTTTCAATGCTGTATAGTATATCGAATGTTCCCATTCCAAGTTTTCTTTCTTTGGGTTTGCGCCGCATTGTATGAACCCCCCTTTTGTTTCAGTCGGGTATGTGCAATCGTGATAGGCGGGATCTTCTGGAGCTGAAATGAGGATCTTCAAGAACCCTTAAAATCAAGCATATCGCCACCAACACCACCCACGCATAAACATCACCAATTGTTCCCCCGCATCATATACAATCGCACCGCATACAAAAGAAAAGCAGACATATTATTCATTTATAAGAAGAAGAAGAAAGACAAAATTGCTGCTTCACATCCGCCTACAAAAGCAGACGAAATAACCCGTATAGCCGCCCAAGCTCTTTAGGCTAACTCCCACAAGTTGTTTAGATTCGCCACCGGGATAGTCCCATTATAGGCACGACGTCGTTTCGATATTGAATACCCCCTTTGATGCGAAAGCTGGCAAGGCTGGGTACCGCATAATAATGCCTAGGATAAGTGAAGCAGACTTGACGGTCTCGAAACAGCCATGCAAAGGCGTCTGTTAAGCGAGAGCAAGTGCTCAATTTCGCATCCGTAGGTACACAAGTCCTGCCACAGGGTAGCAGTTGGCTCATTGATGCTTCATACATAGGTATGTTTTTTTATGCCCGCCTTATGCGCCATTCAAGGGAGAAACTTGAACAACCAACTCTCAAGTGAGGGGGATGCTTCTCTCTCCCTTTGTCTCAGTCCTCAGACAAATCTTCTTTTCACATCTTGAGTTCTTCCCATCTTCTTCACCGTTGGTATCCATATCCATCCTAGGGATGTGAGAGGAGGAAAAGAGCGTCGCGCCCTCGCTGTGAAATATCTGTAACAATGTTTGTCGGCCGTCCACGAATCGTCCGAAATAGCATCCTCTTGACGCTCGCAATCCTAACAATATGGCACCTCGGACTCTTATCCCGGACGCCCACCACATCATTATCATTATCATTATCAGCATCATCAGAATGGTCCCGTCTTGAGCGTCTCATGAACCGCGGCCCGCCACTCACCCCATATCCCGACTCCAACTCCAGCTTCGACTGGAGCACCATCCCCTTCCGCCACCCCCTCACAACACCACCCATCTGCCCCCCCGACGCAAACAGTCCCTCCCCCGCATCCAGCACCTCTTCGGCCCCGAATCCCCAGCCGCCGCCAAAGAGCGCGTCAAGAGGCTCCAGGCAGTAAAGCAGGTCTTCCTCCGGGCATGGCGCGCCTATAAACAGTACGCCTGGAAGCAGGACGCCCTGCTGCCCATCAGCGGCGGCGGGAGGGAGCAGTTCTCGGGCTGGGCGGCGACGCTCGTGGACGCGCTGGACACGCTCTGGATCATGGGCCTGCGGGAGGAGTTCGATGAGGCGGTGGCGGCGGTGGCGGGGATCGATTTCGGGGCGTCGACCAGCACGCGGGTCAATGTCTTTGAGACCAACATTCGCTATCTCGGGGGCCTGCTGGCGGCGTACGATCTCAGCGGGAGGAGCGTATTGCTGAAGAAGGCCGTCGAGCTCGGGGACCTCCTCTATGCCGGGTTCAACACGGAGAACGGGATGCCGGTCGACTTCCTCAACTTCTACTCGGCCAAGTCCGGGGAGGGGCTGGTCGTCGAGAGCTCCGTCGTGTCCGCGTCGCCGGGCACGCTGTCACTCGAGCTGGCGCACCTGTCCCAGGTCACGGGCGACGACAAGTACTACAGCGCCGTGTCGCAGGTCATGGACGTCTTCTACCGGGGCCAGAACGAGACGCGCCTCCCGGGCGTCTGGCCGATCAACGTCAACATGAGGGCCAAGGACGTCGTCAGCGGCAGCAGCTTCACGCTCGGCGGCTGCGCGGACTCGCTGTACGAGTATCTGCCCAAGATGCACCAGCTGCTGGGCGGCGGGGAACCAAAGTACGAGACCATGGCGAGGACGTTTCTGCAGGCCGCGGACCGTCACTTTGTGTTTCGTCCCATGCTGGCAGGGGAGGAGGAAGAAAACGGCGACGTGCTCATGCCTGGAAACGTCAACGTCGACGAGGAGAGCGGAGAGGCGGTGCTGGACCCCGAGACGGAACACCTGGCCTGTTTCGTAGGGGGCATGTTTGGCCTCGCCGGCAAGCTCTTTAGCCGGGCAGACGACGTCGAAACGGGCGTCAAGCTGACCAACGGCTGCGTCTACGCGTACAGGGCGTTTCCCACGGGCATGATGCCCGAGAGGCTCGACACGGCGCCGTGCAGAGACCGCTCCCGCTGCCCCTGGGACGAAGACCACTGGCTGCGGGAGCGCGACAAGAGGCCCGAGTGGGAGTCCCATCTGCCCAGGGGCTTCACTAGTGCCAAGGACCCGCGATATCTGCTCAGGCCCGAGGCCGTCGAGAGCGTCTTCTACTCGTACCGCATCACGGGGCGGCAGGAATTTCAAACGGCCGCGTGGGACATGTTTACCGCTGTGGAGAAGGGCACCAGGACGCGGTATGCGAACGCTGCGGTGCTGGATGTTACGAGGGCGGCGGATGAGCTTCCCCAGGAGGACTACATGGAGGTGAGTTCACATGTGTTCTCTTTTTTTTTCCCCCCGGCTGGGTACCTAGTAGTACCATCACTTCTTTCTCTGGTTGACTGACAGTGACTATGTTAGAGCTTCTGGCTCGCCGAGACTTTGAAATACTTTTATCTCGTGTTTACGACTCCGGACATTATCAGCTTGGATGACTATGTGCTCAACACCGAGGCTCATCCGTTCAAGCTTGTGAAATGAATCGGGGGTGTAGGGATGTAAAGACAGAGGAGCTTCCCCCGGCTGTTGTCCGAGATGGCCACCTACTAGTAATATCACGAACAGAGCGCATGACTCGGGGCAGCAGCTTACGATTAGGTTTTTCATGCATTGCATCAACGTCTCGCCATAATATCCAAGCGAGATGCATCCAAAGTGCCAAGCAAGACTACAAGCCCCTGGTTTGTCGTCGTCGTCGTTGTGGAGCATGGCTCCGAGGACAATGTCGTTCGTAGAAACGACGATCAAGGAGTTTCTCCATCGAAGCTGCGAGAAACCCAGCAACGGCACTTTTAGTTCCTGCGGCCCCCGGAGCTGCAGCAATCGAGATTTGATACCTGGCCAGGCTGTGCATGCCATACGTAGTACCTGCCTACATTGTGTTAGACTCATGTAGACAGAGAAGCTATCAAGATGCAATGGTGACTTGGTGTGTTATGAGTGCTGTGCCGAGAGTTGTCTCAACTGAGATTCGATCGAGGGGAGCAGTGAGCATCGACGTTTGACCTCTTTGACGTTTTTCTCCCCAAGACGGACTCCGTAATAAGCGACTTGATTCCCTTGTGAGGCCAGTCAAAGGGCCGGCTAAGCCCGTTGGTATAACACATAGCGTGTAAATGGGTGGCAAATATCGACAAGTGTAGGAAATATCTCCGGCCATAACAGAATGACCAGCCGGAGGAGTTTTCTCCTGGTACCTTATGTAGGAGCCACTGGCCTCATCACTCGGGCCGCTTAGCATCCCATAGCTGAGCAGAACTATCGATGCTTTGGCTGAGAAGCCGTCCGTCTTCTAGTGAACTTGGCCTTGATCTTGAGATGATTCGATATGGGAGCTCCTCCGGACCAATTGCGCCTCCGCCGGCAATGAGATGGTGGTGGGCAGACCGGATGGAGTCAACCTCGATGCATCGAGAGGAGCCCCTGAAGCCCTAAAAGGGAGGGGGCATGAGAGGAGACACGGCTGGAAATTTCGGAAATAGCACGTACATGGTCGTCAACGCAAGAGGCCAAGGCGTCATTAGCGGGCTCCCGAGCAAGATTCGCCGATGCCATCGTGTAGGGTATGTAAGGCTCGATTACATCAAGATAGTTTCGTCTCGGCCGCTGGGCTCCAGTGACGACGAGATGCATGCGGAGCGACCTCCCAGTGCTAGTTGCTCGCAGAAACGGTGACGATGAGAGAGCCGCGCCGTCCCCAGCCATGTCCCACGCAGGGGATGACGAGAAGCAGGATGAGGAGAGAGCTGATATGCCTGTGATAAGTACCTAGCCTCACTGGGTAAAAGGGCAAACGAGGAATCTTCGTGGCCTCAAACCCCATGCAGACGCTCTTTCTCGCAAAGCTTGACGGGGAATTGGGAGGTAGTGCCATGCCTACTGCGACGTCTGGTTGGCTGTCGGGCAGTTCTCCGGCTGCCAATTGCAAGCCAGTGACGCCAGACGACATGGCCTCGAAGAGTTCTGATTCGTCGTCGGCAGAGCTTCTCCATCCCGGCGAACAAGGAATGCTGATGCGGGGCGTATCAGAGAGCTCCGTGCCGAGTGAGGCACATCTGTAATATGTGTTATGACTTGAA
The DNA here is from genome assembly GCA_020002365.1 of Trichoderma gracile. Lineage (NCBI taxonomy): Eukaryota > Fungi > Ascomycota > Sordariomycetes > Hypocreales > Hypocreaceae > Trichoderma > Trichoderma gracile. Next base: position 2,533,668 of record JAINEY010000006.1, read on the forward strand.
TGAACTGTAGTAGGGTGTGGAAAGCCGACGCTCGCTTCGTGCTTGATCGCTCAGTTTCTTGATTTCTTTGAGAGTTTCGCTGTTCCATCCCCTCCTGTTGTCCCGCACGCCAGTACCGACATGTGTCCTATCTCAAGTCATGTAGGACAAGAGCATAGCGAGAGCGAGGCTGAGGCGTAATTTATAGGTAGTCTGAGCCGTAACGCGGCGTCGAGCTTTAGAGTCCAGAGAGTACTATGCCACTAACTCAAAGCACGTAGTAATAGCCTCGTCGATATTGTGCCTTGTACTACCTCGTCCCGAGCAGATCGCACGTGTTCTCCATCCTCGTCGGGATCAATGATTCGTGACTAGCACTCGAGATGCCCTTCCATGGGATTCTCAGTTTCCGATCCGGAGCCTAGCCAGGCCAGGCGGAGCCGGGTCGGTTTGAGGGTGGGCATGGCAAAGACCCCATCGAACACCAAGCAGCCTTTTCGCGTTCTCCAGCTTACCCGAGACGGGCCCTTCATGTGTCACTCCCTGTGTTCCTCGAACGGTGTCTCCCACGCCCGCAGTTGAAACGTAGATTAACTTGTCTGTATTCGCTGGCCCCGGGAGCCAATAGGCGCTGGCCTCGATCGCTGGCTAGGCTGGCATCTCAGCCAGGCCCCTCGAATCGAATAATACGCGCCCGGTCGCTAGGGGGTGGCCAAGTGACAGCGCGTGCCTGGTTGAATGGCCTGAAAGAGAAGAGCGATGCGCACCGCCTCCAGCTCCTCCAGTGCCGCAGCGCTGGAATTCTGCGTCTGCGCCCCGTGCCACACTGGCTGACGTCAAAGCCAACAAGGGCCGCCTCCAGCTGGTGCCGCGGACTGTCTCGATGCTACTGCGTGATGGCGATGCTCACAGTATGATGCCGCGTTATTGGGGGGACAAAGGCCCTCAGCAAACCGGAGGCTTAGGTCCGGCTGCATCAGTAGAGAACCCGCCTGCGCGCAAGCCACTCACAGCGGCCGCCGGCTCACACTCATGCGCCACAGCTACTGCCCGTTTGGGCGATTGCGCTGCACATCAAGTGAGGAGAAGGCAAGAGCCAGCGACGCTGCTTGCTCTCGGTCGCACAGGCTGGCAGGCAAACCAAAACTCAAAAAAGATACAGCCGTGCATTGGCCAATCAGCGCCTGCGCAAAGACCGGAGTGGATTGACGATCTGGGGAGCTTTTTGGGTCGGTGACGTAGCGGCGCAGGTCGGCTGTGGCTGGTGGGAGCGGCGTTATGAGCAGCTGTGGCGCTGCCGCTGCTCCGCTCTCTAACGCCTGTGATATCGCGAATCCTGTTTGCTGCACGGCTCACGGCTGGTCGATGCAGGTACTCGCCAGACGGAAATGACAGCTGAGGTATACCATGACGATGCAGAGAGACAAAGCCAGGCTGCTGCAAAGGAGCACCGCAGCGGCGCGCAGTTGATGGTGAAGACCAGAGCTCGCCAAAGCATCTCCAGCTCGAGCCACCTCCAGCGACCCCAATCCCGAATACTTGGATCGCCACAACGGGCTCCCGGGTGGAAGAAACCGAAGCAAGTCGTTCCAGCTAGGCAGATCAGAAATGGGACCGGTTCCTGGGCCCAAAACAAGGGCGACTGCAAACGCCAGAACTAGGCAGGCCGGCACCCCCATTTGCCGGAGTCCCTCCTGTGGCCCCCCCTCCTCTCAGCGATGATGACACCAGATTAGCGGGAAGCGCATGTGCTACCTGATATGAACATGCCTAACGTGCGGCGAAGAGCTCATGGTGCATGAACTAGTATCAGAGCCGGGCCACGAGAATCCGGGCAACGAAATCAGGTTTGCGGTTCCCCCGTTGGAAGGATCCCCAGATTCAGTACCTTAGGCAGTAGTACCCGTGTATATATAAAGATTGCCACCGAATGCTTGAGCCCGTGCCGGAGCTCTTCCTCCACATCCGATGCCCATCCATCGCACACGAGACGATACACGTGTCTAGTGGTGAACCAAGAGACCATTCCACATCTATCCTATAGCTTCCACTACCTTACTCTACTCTTACCTAGTACTTACATATTATATTACTCGACCGTCTCTAAAAAAATTCGTACGCAGGCGTTCTCTTGCAGCATCTTGTGCTCTGTCCACGTCCCAGAGCATCTCATTTGTATTCGCCCTATGGGTAACGCCAGACCCCAACCAGCCAAGACAATTGGTACAACATATCCGAGGCCGGAAACGGATCTCCTTCAACCAACACCGCGACTTGTCACAGCATCAACTCAACTACTTAAGACGTGACTGTGCCTGCATTGGGACCCGGCGCAGAGCTACGAGCTTCATCCACGGAAACCTCGCAGGAACACACAGAACATGGACTCCCAGAACGGCATGGCCGCCCTCATCGACCCGCAGCTCCAGATGATGGGCCCTGGGACGACCGCTGCAAGCATGCAGTATCCTCTGCCAACATCCTTCGACACATGGAGCTCTCTGTTTGAGCCCTTGGACTTTGCGCCGCCTACGCAGGACACGGCGATGATGGAAACCGAGTTCCAGAGCGATTCGGCCTCTCCCATGTCTCCCTTCCGCAAGTCTGAGCACGACTTTGGCTCCTCCATGTCCCCCCTGGAGGGCACCATCGACCTGGACGAGTCGCCCGGCAACACCTCCGTTTCCACAGGACTCTCCGAGTCCGGCGCCAGAAGCACAGATCAGAAGACACCGAAGACGTCCGCGCCAAAGAGGAGCCGCCGCCGCCGCAGCGAGACGGAGAAGAAGGACATCATCAAGCAGCGCAACCGGGTGGCCGCCTCGAAATGCCGGCAGAAGAAGAAGGAAAAGGTCGACGAGCTCAAGGAGATGAAGTCGAGCCTCGAGCGGCGCAACAGCGAGCTCCAGCTCGAGTACCAGCGCCTCCGCCAGGAGCTCGGCCAGGTCAAGAGCCACCTGATACGCCACACCGACTGCAACGACCCCAACATTGACCGCTGGGTCGACAACGAGGCCAAGAGCTACGTGCAGAAGCTGGTGCAGAGTGGCGAGCAGCGGCGCCTGGGCAGCGTTGCCAGCGTTGCCAGCATGAGCAGCGCCGATGGCGTTGTCGACGGCCTGCGCATGCGCACGCACTCTCTTGCTTCGACGGGGATGCCCTCTGAAGATCCATACATGGGATTGGGTTGAATTGCTCACCCCCTGTGCTCTCGAATTTCCGCCAAGATCCAGCAGGCCACCGCTATCCTCACTCTCAACGACAACTCAGTTTTTCCATCCTCGGCGCGGACGATACCCACCCGACCTGCTCGTTATCCGAGTGGTTGTTTTTTTTTTCTTTCATTCTCAATTTCATCTTTCTCGTATTATCCTTGCCACGGATTTTCAAAAGTTACCCGGGCGCTCATTGTGCGTTGAGTCCTAGATGGACAAGGCAAAGAACACAAGCAGGAGAGGACTCGAAAAGGGGGGGCCGCGTACCATAAGCATATATGACGATAGCTGTTCTCACAGGAGGACCCAATACTTCTTCCCCCTCACTACACGCACGCACACACATACTCATTCTCACTTACTTCTCTCTGAAAAGAGAAAAAGGAGGAAAAGAGCCTGCATGAAGGGTGAACACAGCCTGCTAACCCCTCCCATCCCCAACTCTTACATAGTACTGAGAGCCGTAAAGATCTAACGTGAGTCACAGGCACGATTCACTGAATTTCTCCTGGCCTTAGCATTTTTTTAATTGTTTCATACGAAGCAAAGCGAAGCGAAGCGATACACGACTTTACGAAACAATACCGATACTCGACCCCGGGGCGACTTTCTCTGGAGACGACGTGAACATAATGCTCTCCTGGGCTCTGACGCTCTTTCTTTTTTTTCTCTCTCGGTTTCAGAGCCAAGGACGACGAGCCACTTTATGGCCATCCGCCTTTCATTTCGATAATTTTGAAGCTGGGCTTCACACTTTGTGCATTGGAATTGCACGCCAGTTTAGGGGCCAGAGGCAGGATTTCACTCTGGCAAAAGGCGTCTAAAGAAGGGGGCTTAGAGAATGGTGATGGCTATGTGATTTTCTCATAACTGCGTCGACAGTCAAGCAGGCGCTTGTGGGCTGCGAACTACATAATCACGGCGTGAGGGAAGGATGGAGGACCATGTTACTGAGCGATTGGTGAGCATTGGTCTCAGAGGGGGTTTGCGATGGAAGCAACAGACGTGGAAGTGACAGGATGCGTAGGGGCCGAGGCTGGGCATCTGCAAAGACCGAAGCATCATTAGGCTTGCTGCCATGCCAGGGATCTGGGGGAGATGAAAGATGACTCTGATGTAGATACAGTTGCTCAACTGAATCTATCGAGATGCGAAAATGGAGAAGTCTCGTCAAATTGGTCAACCAACATTTTAACGAGACGATTTGGACAGACGCACAATTGGAGCTTGTGGCTCTTACACGCGCTCTCCGAGTCCAGCCAGTATTCCAAGTCTTGGGTCACCATTGCTGCCGTCGCCGCCGTCCCGACGATCTGCGTCGCGCTCACTTAGGAGATTCATGCAAGACGTAGAGTAAATCGTCACGCCGGAATTGGCCTTCAACCACTTGTTTGAGGCGTTCTTCGAGTTTGGCAAGCAGCTGAGGTTTGCGGCAGCATCGTGGGAAAACGCAGGTTGGCGAGGCAGCAGTTCTACATATGTAGATGATAGGGGTGCAAGATTTGCGGCTATGTGCAGGAGTGTTGAGTGAGCGGAATAAGTGGGAAAGAATACTGTCAATCGGATGTTGTTGGCTCGATGCCATCACGAAACAAGAAGTGAATTCTGTTGGCCAACTTGATGAGACAGCGAACAAGATGTGAAGTCCGCCCTACGGTTGAAGTTACAGTTGGAACATCTGCTTGGATTGCAATGTTTACTATATATACCAAAAATAATGAGCGCCATATCACCTAAGGATCGATAGCTCAGTGGTAGAGCGAGAGATTGCAGATCTCTAGGTCACGCGTTCGATCCGCGTTCGGTCCTTTGTTTTTGGCTTTTTTTTCACCCAGCAATTTTTACCTATACTTTTTTTCGTCCCGTGTCTCATGCTGTTGGCCTTTATAAAGACAAATAAAATTGCGCTCACTCAAGGATCGATAGCTCAGTGGTAGAGCGAGAGATTGCAGATCTCTAGGTCACGCGTTCGATCCGCGTTCGGTCCTTTCTTTTTCGACTTTTTTTTGCAGTATGTGTGACCTGCCTATTGGGCTTTTCAGGGAGCGAGCGTGATGCTTGCTTTTTGCGCAGGGTGCGTGGTTCGAGAGATGTTTTCGAGGAGGTGGACTGGGGAGTGTGGCCTCAATTGCAGCTTTGCTCCTCTTGAATATCCATCTCAGAACTCACACTCTAGCCATAAGAGAAAGGCAAGAAACATGCCTCTGGCCTCCGCAAATCTTGCCATTCTTTTGCCACGACTATTCCTTGTGGTTTGTTGGTCTACCTGCCTCCAACACGTGTCTTGAAGATGCTCCAGTATCCTACATTGAATCATCATCCTTTTTGTGAACCGGCCTTGCATTTATCCGTCTGCACCGTGAATTGACAGACTTTTCGTGGAAACGATCATGTTACAAAAGTTTCAAACCACATCACTATTGTTGGACGACAACGTACTACCTAGGTAGTCTATCACTTTCAAAGTTGGGATCCAAAGGTCCCAGCTTAGGTACGTCGCAGCCCAACCGCCTACCCTGTAATTGTCGACTCCCGCTTATCGATAAGATAACGCCGCCCCGATTAAAAAGTTTCCCATGCAGTTGCATCGCGACGATCCTCGATTGACCCGAATCCTGCCCTTCGACCTCGACAAACTCCTCCCTCGTTCCCAGCATCTGCGCCGAAAGCCGAAATGCCTGCACGAACTGCTGGAAAGCAGAAGCCCCCGCACAAACCGAACAAGACAGAACTCAAGAAGCAGAAGAGGAAGCGCGACCATGAGGACCTGCAGAAGCTCGAGCAGGCCATTGCCGAGCTGGTGAGTGAAACGGAGCGCAAAGCTTGGCAATGCTTTGACTTGATGGCTGATGATGATGATTTCTCCCTTAGGACCCCAAATCTGGCAAGATAAAGACGTTTGCCGACTTGTCTTCTGCCATTTCACCTGCGACGGCATCCGGCCTTCATGCGTCCCACTTCACAAACATGACCGAGATCCAGGAACAGGCGATTCCGTTGGCATTGAAGGGCAAGGACATTCTCGGCGCGGCGAAGACGGGCAGCGGAAAGACACTGGCCTTCTTGGTGCCGGTGTTGGAGAAGCTCTATCGCGCACAATGGACAGAATTTGACGGCCTAGGTGCTCTGATCCTGTCCCCGACTCGCGAGTTGGCGGTCCAGATTTTCGAAGTGCTGCGCAAGATTGGACGACACCACGCTTTTTCAGCGGGTCTGGTGATTGGCGGCAAGAGCTTGAAGGAGGAGGCCGAGCGATTGATTCGAATGAACATCCTTGTCTGCACGCCGGGGCGAATGCTGCAGCACCTGGACCAGACGGCCGGATTCGACGCGAACAACCTGCAGATCCTGGTGTTGGACGAGGCGGACCGGATCATGGACATGGGCTTCCAGTCTGCGGTTGATGCACTGGTTGAGCATCTGCCCAAGACGCGCCAGACTCTCATGTTCAGTGCGACGCAGAGCAAGAAGGTCTCCGATCTTGCGCGACTCAGCCTCAAGGACCCCGAATACGTCTCTGTGCACCAGGACGCCTCGGCCGCTACACCCACGACCCTCCAGCAACACTACATTGTCACCCCGCTCCCCGAGAAACTCGACACATTATATGGCTTCATCAAGGCCAACGTCAAGAGCAAGATCATCGTCTTCCTCAGCTCAGGCAAGCAAGTCCGGTTCGTCTACGAGAGCTTTCGGCATCTTCAACCCGGTATCCCGCTACTGCATCTGCACGGCCGCCAGAAGCAAGTGGCACGACTCGAAATCACAAACAGGTTCACTGCCGCAAAGACGTCGTGTCTGTTTGCGACAGATGTGGTTGCGCGAGGAATCGACTTCCCGGCTGTTGACTGGGTCATCCAGGTCGATTGCCCCGAAGATGCTGACACCTATATCCACCGAGTCGGACGAACAGCCAGATTCCAGAGCAACGGCCGCGCCGTTTTGTTCCTCGACCCCAGCGAAGAAGAAGGGATGATCAAGCGGCTAGAGCACAAGAAGATTCCCATACAGAAAGTACACGTCAAGGACAAGAAGAAGAAGAGCATCAAGAACAACCTGCAAGACATGTGCTTCAAGTTCCCCGACCTAAAGTACCTGGGCCAAAAGGCATTCATCAGTTACACAAGATCAATCCACCTGCAGAAAGACAAGGAGGTGTTCAAGTTTGACGCACACGACTGGGACGCATACGCAGCGAGCCTGGGTCTGCCCGGGACCCCACAGATCAAATTCCAAAAGGGCGAGGACATCAAGAGGATAAAGAATGCGCCCCGCCGTGGCATGTCGAGCGACTCAGAATCAGACATGGATCTGGACGGGGAGTACGACAAGAAGAAGAAGGACAAGAAGAAGCCAGAGGTGCGGACGAAATACGACAAGATGTTTGAGCGAACAAACCAGGACGTGCTGTCAAGCCACTACTCCAAGCTTGTGTTGGACGGAGGCGACGCAGCCAAGGGAGACGACGACGAAGAAGACGACGATTTCCTGGCCGTCAAGAGACGCCTCAACGACGAGGACCTCGACCAAATCGCCGGCAAGGCACCCGCCAACAACGCCAAGATCATACCCCTCGGCGGCAACGACATGTACGTCGTCGACTCGAAGCGCCGCGAAAAGGCCCTGCAGTCCAAGAAGAAGATGGCCAAGTTCCTCGGCAACGGCTCCAAGCTCGTCTTTGACGACGACGGCAACGCGCACGAGGTGTACGAGCTGCAGAACGAGGAAGACTTCAAGCAGCAAGGCCCCGCGGAGGAGCAGCGGAAGAAGTTCCTCGACACGGAAACGGTCAGGGTCAAGGAGGCGGATCTGGACGACAAGATGCTCGCGAAGCAGCGCAAGAGGGAGAAGAAGGAGAAGAGGAAGGCGAGGGAGGCGGCAGAGCTTGCTGCTGCTGCTGCGGGAGGCGAAGCGCAAATTGGTGGTGGCGGGGACGGCGATGGGGAGGATCCGTTGGCTTTGTTGCGCTCTTTGCCGATTGCTGGCGAGGAGGAGCACGATTCCGATGCGGAGCCGCCGCGGAAGAAGCCTAAGAAGTGGTTCCAGGACGATTCTTCCGACGAGGAGGAGGATGCGAAGAAGAAGAGCAAGGGCGGGAAGAAGAAGAAGGGTGGCAAGGTCATCGAGGTGGATCAGGAGCCGGAGACGCTGGAGGATCTGGAGGCTTTGGCTGCGGGCTTGCTGGATGGTTGAGGGGAAGCGTGATGGGACTTTGGTTGATGGTGTTTGCATATATGTGTTTTGGAGGTGTAATTCAGAGCATTGTAATACTTTTGCAGATTAGAAATGTACAGAATTCGTATAAACAGTCAAAGCGCCGTAATTTTTGGCACTCCTGCTCAACGCCTCCGTCCCCTCTCTTCTCACAAGGGCCAACGGGATAGAAGATGAAGGAATTGTCCAGCTAACAGGCAGGCAGCACATGCACACAAAAGCAACACCAGGAGCCAAGGGTCAAACTGAAAATTTCGTGGTTTCTCATTTCAAGATACGTAAAAAGAATAGTCACATTTCCCACCACATGCCCTCTCCGTGCTGCACGCACATGTGCAAAGAGAAGAAGTGGAAAAAGGGGGGGCATTCCTTTTGTTTCGTCGCGAGCTTCCATCTGCCCAAATCCGTTACACATATCTGACCTTATTCTGCGCGTGCGCCTGGCTCTCAAAAAAAAGATATGTTTTCCCAACTAAAAACGAACGAGTCCCAGACGATGAAAAAAGACAGGAAGAAAAGAAAAGTCAAATTTCAAGATTGAGATCAAATCAAACCAAACGCTCCCCGTGACGCCGCCGAATGCAGAAAAAGTCTGTCTCCTCCCAGTTTTGCTTGGTTTCACTTACTCGCCCAACTCTGGTCCTTTATGCCCAAAGAGGCGGATCCGGTAGAAACACGTGTGATTGGGAGCGCCGTAGTTGCTCACAGCCCGGACAATCACCTGGTCCGTCTCCGCGTTCAGGGCCATGAGTTCGTTGCTGAGACGGTGGACGTGGACGCCGTCGTGGAGTTCCGCGCCCTCGTACGTGAACTGCGTGACCTTGACAAACTGCGGCGGCAAGTCTGCGGGCGTGTGGTTCCAGTCCGCCTCGTCTTCCACCAGGTGAGCCGCGGCAAAGTCCAGCAGTCGCTCTCTCACGGCCCTGTCTTCGACCTTGATGTACACCTCGATCTGCCGCGGCCGTGCCCCGGGATTCGTCGTAGCACCAGGCAGGATGTGCTCAATCACGATGTGCTGGGGGATGATCGAGTGGGCCATGATGACGCTCAGCTTTGCGCCGTGCGGGTTCCCGCGTTTGTTGACCTCGCGAGCGGCGCACCAACAGTCGCCATCGTCATGCCACGGGAGAAGAGCCTCAATGGGCGCGTACGGCTGGGCTCCCTTGAGGCCCTTGTCGTTGAGATGTTTGGCGTCGGGCTTGAAGGTGGTCGAGGTCTGAGAGGGATCGATGATGGCGCCGGCGCCCACTCCAAAGTAGTTGAGTTGGTTCTTGAGCTCCGAATCCCAGTGCGCACGAATCCGGCCCTTGGCCATGGCCTCCAGGTTGGCATCGGCAATGGCTTTGCGCACCAGGCTGTCAACGAGCCTGGTGACCTCCGCCCGTGTCATGCTCGAAGACTCGTCCTTCTCCTTCTTGGCTAAATCGACCGAGTCGCGAACGAGCTGCTCTAGCCTGGGCTGCAGCTCACTGATCTCGGCCATCATCTCCGCTCGGTGAGTGGCAAACTCGTTTTGCAGATACTGCAAGAAGTAGTCCCGAGTCACGATTGTGCTGCCGCTCTTGTTGCTCCCCACGTGCTTTTTAATGAGCTGATCAAGGCGCTTGTCGATGTCCTTGTCCGAGAGAGACCCTGTAATCTTCATCTTGTCCAGAATGGGGCGGAGAGTCTGCTCAACCTTGCGCTGGTTGTCCGTCGCCCAAGCCTCCCACATGTGCGGCAGCTTCTTGGCCAGTCCGTCGTTGGTCTCGTTGATTTTGGAAGCAATTTCTGGACGTCCTGCAAGCCATGCTGCAATGTCCTTCCACTGCTTCTCCGCTGATGGTTCGTAATGTCCGCCCCTGCTCTTGTTCAGCATGGGGAAGCTGCCATCCTTCTCGATCAGATCCCGGATGGCATGCCAGAACTCCTGCGTGATGACAGGTTTCCCGTCCTTGAGAGTCATGTGCACCATCTTTGGAACAATTGCATTGAGCTTCTCAATCGAAGACTCGTGGAGCTTCCCAGCACCCTTCATCAGGCGGAGGTCCCGTAGTACTTGGTTGATCAGATCCTGGAACTCGGCATACTGGTCACCTCGCAGCTCGTCAAGTCCGGGGAAATCATCCCACGGGCTTCTTGATGACCAGGGAATGGAGGGAACGAAGCGCCCAAGCTTTGAGGCGATGTCTCCGAAGCCCGGAAAACCTGGCACGGGAACCGAGGGAACGGAAACTGAAGGCGCGTCTTCGAGGCTGGGCAGATTTGCGATGGCAATGCTGGACAGGACGACGGCCAGCAAAACAAATGAGAAGCCACTAATGGTATAAAACAAAACCTCGCCAATACGTAGCAACCGGTCCCGGAAGGGATCCGTGAAAAGGCCGGAGAAGAGGTTGACCACACTTTCCAAAGCGGCGCTGAAGAACCAGGAGATAGCCCGCAGGTATGTGAGGGGGTTGAAGAGTTGTTGCCAGTTGATGGAGTCATCGGTGAGCGCCGAGTCGAGCTCCGAGTCCTCGTCAGAGTCCGGGGTCGAAAATGTGGGAGAGCCGAGCTCTCCATTTTGCCAGTCCTGTTGCGGAGCCTGTCGCCGAGAAGTGCAGGGGCAGAGAGAGGCGAGAGTACGCCACCAGTTGTCTTGGTGTATCCGACGATCGGGACCTTCACTCTCTCGAATGTCGTCTTGCATAGCATCATCCATCTCGCTGTGATCTGATGGGAACAGAGACGCCGTATGAATGGCCGTTTTGCCTGATGGCCGCCAGGAAGAAGTAGCGGAAGTCGCATGGCCAATGAGGCCATCATTTCGAGGAAGTGTTGTCCGCTGGCCCACAAGTCGTGACTGGTTTGCTACGCTGGGAATGGTGGAGGATTGGGGCACACGGAGCCTTGCTGTAGACTGATGTTGTTCAGGAAGCCTACCAGTGGTGGCCCCTTGACTCAACTGCGTGTCAGAATCGGGTGGGCTGACAGGTGCAAGGCCCCTGCCTCCCAGGAGGCTCTTGAAGGCACCCCAAGCTCTGGTCGGAGCTTCACTGAGGCGGCTTGGCGTGGTCTGGTCATGTTGATCATTCAGAGCCTCGGGTTGGCTCGGTAGAAAGGAAAGTGGGCGGGATGGTTTCGTCGTTCTAGTTCGAGGAATCTGTTTGACGCCTGGCGGCGGCGAGGGTGACGATCTCAACGAAGCGTTTCCATAGTAATCGCCTTCGGCATTGAAACTCCGCAAGTCAGAATCCTCACTTTCGCCGGGAGTGAGTTCTCGCTCCTCATCCTCGACGTCGTCGTCGCCCTCGGATTCCTCAAAAAACGAATGTTCAAAGGCCGCTCTCGCGGTGAATTGTGCAGCTGCGACAGCAATCAGCATCGTTTGACATCACTAACATTGTGAAAGAAAAGAGGATGCAGTTTCTGTCGTATCAGGTCTCGATTTCCCGCATATACTCACCGCTTGATTGTCGAGTTGGCTCAGCGTCTGAACCAGCTTGTGAAGCGTCGTCGCCCAAGCTGTCTTCTCTTCCCTGGTCATACCCATGGGTCATGGGAGGATTCAGCTGTTGTCCATAACGTCTCAGCTCTTCAGCCTCCTTGGCCTCTTGGATTTCCTGTCTGCGAAGGACGCCGTCCATGGCCTCCTGAAGAGTGATGGGCCTGCCATCCAAGCTGGGGCGGCGGAGATTGGACGGTTCCTCGGCAGCTCCGTATGCATACTGCCGCCTTCCGCTGGGTGCGCCTTTTAAGGGGGGTAGATCGGGCTTCTTGAAGTCCTGCACCTGCGTCCGAGTGATGGGCCGCCCAGCAGCGCCGCGCTCTCTTGACCGAAGCCTGCCTCCCCTTCCTCCCCCATTCATCATGATGGGAAAAGGGAAGCAGTAGAAGATGAGTCGAAGTCGTAGTCGTAGTCGTAATCAATGAGATGAAGGGCCAATAGAGAACAGAATGGAAGAGAGACGCTTGAAACTTGGGACTCGCCAGGTATAGGAAGTTGATGAGAGTCGAGGTGAGGGCGGATATGATCTTAAAATAGGAGCGACCACAGAAACAGATTCACGAGGCTGGAGCGACCGAAGCCTATAATTGTCGCAGGCTCAACCTCGAGGTTCTTTGGCTGCTGGATCCGCGATTCTTTGTGTGCCAGCCAAGATGGATCCTTACTGGGCGAGCTCTGCAGTCAACAAAGAGCATCTTTGTTACGTTGGGATGAGACGCATGAGCCCAGGGTCAGCGGTAAGGAGGCGTCGAGACGCCGCTTTCGTCAGTGTCCGAGTCGAGAAATGAATCACCAGCTTCAAAAGCTTCGAGAAGTCGCGATGAAAGAGGAGAGTCTGTTTCAGCCGTGCAACGATGGTGTATTTTTCTGTTCTTTTTTTTGTTGTTCGCTGGTTTGTGCCTTTGAGGTTGGTTTGCGCGATGACAGCTTCACTGAGGCGCGAGTAGCGTGACGCGCCGAGGCTTAAGCGGCGGGTTTTTTTTTGGGTCAAAAATCAGGCACGATTGAGCAGAGTCACGTGCGCGTCAAGTGCGCGATGTCAAGTGCTGTACCAGGTGCCGTTTTGCTTTAACACAGCTCAGCTTCCACCTGGCCCTTGGAGCCAAAACTACTCATCTTCAAGATGCTTTCAGTTGTTTTAGAAGAAAGAATAAAATCGCCAGCGAAGTTTCAGATGCAGCCACGCTTTCCCGGGATCAATTGCAGGCTGCCTTTGTTATCGCTCGGTACCTTACATCTGCGCACAGCCCTGTAGGTCCAGGTACCTACCTAAGCTTTGGCAATGAGTCTCACAGGCAACACAAGTTGGCTGTAGCGCAGCTGGGCTATCAAGAACAAAGGATGGCTGGAAACCGAATGGAAGAAGCCATTTCTAGGATGCTGCCGGAGGAAGGTTGATGGTTTGATGCTGAAAGATGTTACGTCTGTAGGGGCTCTGCGTAGATGTTGAGCTGACTGCCTGTTGTTGTTCAAGCAATGCAAGGGCCAGCGAGAGGTTGATGATGATGGGCGCTCATCTTAATCGCACGCATCAGCCGTAATATGGAGTTCCCGAAACGATCTGCAGCCAGCCGTCCACCGCCCTTTTTTTCCACCTGCTGATCAGAGTCCAACTGCCGGGATGAGAGCTGATTGCAGAATAAACTTGAAACGCTCATCCGAAGCAGTTGAAGATATGGATAATCATCAGGAAAACAGCGTCCTGCTCTGGACAACGCTGGACCCAGTCTGGCTGTAACAATCAAGCACCACCCCGCCATGGCAATCTCCCGTGCACCTTGCTGGCCAACCATTCGACAACGAACCTCACCAGCATGTGGCTTTTCTGCTCAACAGCAATACTAATACGAGTCCCTGCGGATCCGTATTATTAGGTAGGTGCTGTAGTATTGTTAATATCTCACCTTGTCCATGTACTGCCATGTGCATGAAACATGGCGCTCCAGAGCACATCTCCCAGATTCATCTGCAGCCCGTCTCGCGCCCTGCCCCTCCTCGTCCCCCGGCTGCTGGCGTCATCATCACCAGCATCGCCAGCTGCAGCCCGGCGTCTATCCGTGATACTGTCGTCGCCTCTGCCTCGACCACCTGCGCCCTCATCTCCGTCTCCGGGACTTGCAGCAGCGGCCGGAGCGCCAGATCGTCGCCGGTCCAACTCGTGCTACCGCCAGCGCCGGTCCTTTTCCAGCCATTGCCAGGGCGATCGCACCACCACCGTATCCGCCCAAACATTAATCGACTTAGTCGCCCCAGCTTGGAGTACGAGGAGTAGCAGCCATAATAAATTCCGCTCCCCCCTCCCGCATCCGCCTCGTCCTTCCCCCTCCAACCCAGCGATTCATCTGCATCATCTGCAATCCAGACGACGACACTCTACCACAATGCCTGTCGGAACTGTTCTCGTCACCGGGTACGTCTCTGTCCATTCTTCTTCTTCCTGCGCCCTTCTCTTTTGGCTGCTTCTTTGCTCAGCGCAAGCGGCATTCATGCGCGCATTGCCCCGCGCGGCGCAGCCCTCCGACGCCTTCGCGGGGATGCGCCAGCTTGCGTATGGCGCTGAGCGAAGATGATTGCAGCTGTTGTTTGTGCGCTCAACTGCCCTGAACGCCTCTGGACTAACAGTCTTCTCCTCTGCTTCTAATCTGCAGTGGCACGGGCTACATCGGCTCCTTCACGACTCTGTCCCTGCTGGACGCCGGCTACGACGTCGTCATTGTCGACAGCCTCTACAACTCGTCCAAGGTCGCGATTGACCGCATCGAGCTGCTCTCCGGCCGCCGGCCCGACTTCTACCAGATCGACATCACCGACGAGAAGGCGCTCGACGAAGTCTTCGCCAAGCACCCTGCCATTGACAGCGTCATCCACTTTGCTGCGCTCAAGGCAAGTCTGCGAACGAGCCCTTGAGACGAACGAGAAGAGCTCAGACGAAAGAAGCGAGACTAACGTCAGCCAATCTCTGTTTCCAGGCCGTTGGAGAGTCGTCCATCATCCCTCTGGAGTACTACCGCGTCAACGTCGGCGGCAGCATTGCGCTCCTCCAGTCCATGACGCGCCACAATGTCTCCAACATTGTCTTTTCCTCCTCCGCCACCGTCTACGGCGATGCCACCCGATTCCCCAACATGATTCCCATCCCCGAGCACTGCCCCATTGGCCCGACCAACACCTACGGCCGCACCAAGTCCATGATTGAGGACGTCATCACCGACCACGTCACTGCCCAGCGCAACAACCTGCAGAAGGAGGGCAAGCCATTCGAGCAGTGGAACGGCGCTCTGCTGCGCTACTTTAACCCCTGCGGTGCGCACCCCAGCGGCATCATGGGCGAGGATCCCCAGGGCGTTCCATTCAACCTGCTGCCTTTGCTGGGACAGGTTGCGACTGGCCAGCGCGAGAAGCTCATGGTCTACGGCGACGGTATGTGCGAATGGCTAATCCCCCCCCCTGTCTTGTCTTGTTTTGTCGTCTTGCGCCACGGCTTTCGGTGATCCAGGTCTAACCACTTCACAGACTACCCCTCCCGCGATGGAACCGCCATCCGAGACTACATCCACGTCGTGGATCTCGCTCGAGGCCATCTGATGGCCCTCAACTACCTCCGCTCCAACCAGCCCGGCGTCAAGGCCTGGAACCTGGGATCCGGCCGAGGCAGCACTGTCTTCGAGATTATCAAGGCCTTCAGCGACGTTGTCGGCCGCCCCCTCAAGTATGAGGTCGTTCCCCGGAGAGCGGGCGATGTCCTGGACCTGACTGCCAATCCTACCCTCGCCAACAAGGAGCTGGGCTGGAAGACGGAATTCACCATGGAGCAGGCGTGCGCGGATCTCTGGCGGTGGGTCAAGAACAATCCTCAGGGATACCGACAGGAGCCGCCCGCCGAGCTGCTGGCTGCTATCAAGAAGGCGTAAACTGGTTCTGGGTTTGGAAAAGGGGTTCGGCAGAGCAAGGAAGGAAACACAACAAAAAAGCAAAAGACTTGGATGAGATGCTTGAAATAGACGCGACTACCCGATTCAGGTATATCTTGCTATGAGGCGTCATTCCACAGATTGGATACCTACTATTAGACAATGGATCCTTTCGTTATACCTACGTACGATGCGCGAGACTAAGCATCAAAGACACGAGTCTGATTCAATAGAGAAACAAATGATCTGAACTATACATCTCTCTCGCTAATTGTATACATGCGCATCTCTTAATCTCTGTATCGATTCATTGCTCAAACGCTTACTCAATCTTGAGCAAAAGCTTGCCCGTCGTCTTCCTGCTTTCCAGGTCAATGTGCGCCTGAGCGGCGTCCTTGAGGGGGTAGATCTTGTGGATCTTGACCTCGACCTTTTTGGAGAGAACAAGGTCAAAGAGCTCGGACGTATACCTTTCAAGATCCGCCCTTTCAGCGACGTAGCCGTTGACGACGGGCCTCATGAGGCGGCCGTTTTTGGGGCCCAGCTGCAAGATGTTGAAAGGGGGCACGGCTCCAGACTGGATCAAGGATGCATCGGTCAGCTCAACGTTCCTTTCACCCTTTCACCCATCTTTTTCTTCTTCTTTTGATTTCATTTGTTTTAGAAAGGGAGAAGAGTAAAAACTTACCGCGTTGCCAAAGGAAATGAGATGGCCCTTGAGGGCAAGCATCTTCAAATCCGCATCAAACGTCGCCTTTCCCACCCCATCGAAAATCACATCAATCCCATGGCCCCCTGTAATCTCATTCACCCTCGCCACAATGTCATCGTTTGAATTCACCACGTAGTCCGCGCCGTACTTCTTCGCCAGCGCAAGCTTCTCCTCCGTGCTCGCCGTCGCGACAATCTTGGCCCCGACGCTCCGCAGCATCTGCACCAGCAGCGTGCCCACGCCTCCCGCGGCCGCGTGCACGAGCGTCCACTGGCCGGGCTTGACCTCGCCGGCCTCGCGGATGAAGGTCCACGCCGTGAGGCCCTGGAGGAAGATTGCCGCGGCCTCTTCGCTGGAAAGGCCCTCGGGGATGAGGACGACCTTGGCGGCTTCCACGGCGGTGTACTCGGCGTATGTGGCGGATGGGGCGCCGGCCATGTACGCCACGCGGGCCCCCAGGGGAAATTTGTCGGCCACGGAGTCGTGCGCGGCGACGATTTCGCCCGAGGCCTCGCGGCCCATGGTCAGCGGGAAGAAGGGCGCCGGGTAGAGGCCGGTGCGGAAGTAGGTGTCGATGTAGTTGACGCCTGCGAAGTGGTTCTTGACGAGGACCTGGCCGGTGGTGGGCGTGGGCACGGGGATTTCGTTGAGCTGGAGGACTTCGGGGCCGCCGTTTTGGGCGATTTGGATGGCCTTCATTGTTGCTGGGATGGATGCCATTTTCTTTTCTTTCTTTTTTTCTTCTCTTCTTTATGAAGGTGGGCGGAGTAGGGGCTCTACGAACGGGGAGTGAATTTGTGGTTGGTGGTGAGTGATGCTTTTCTTTGAGGGGAGTTTGACGATATTGGTGTAAGTGCGAGTTGTGTTTGTAAGCTGGGAGACGATGAGGGGCAGAGGGGGGCAGATGAAGGAGGGGCAGCACCGAGGTTGTTCGCGTGTAGAAACGCTTCGAATCGGAGATTTTGAGCGCAAGAGACTGGATGTGATGGCAATTCTGCGCTTTTGATGCGTACCTTGGAGCTTGGGTCAATGTCACTCAGAAGTCGACATTAGTAATTCGACGCCCATCTTTTCCTGATTAACGTACACACAGCGTGAAGTGAACAACACGTCTTCATTCTCTTGTATGGGAAGGCTTTGGTACTGCGCCAGTCCACCTACGATATAAGGTACCTTACATTAGCATCTTACATTGGGTTCACACGCGTGTTGGTCATGTTGATGGAAAATAGGGGAATTGTGATAGATCAAGGAGGCTATACCCTCACTTTTCCTCTCCGGTATGATTACTTGAATCGAACTGTATTTACTAACCTTGCCCAGATTAACCAAACTAACGTCTAGAGGATTTAGAGGAAGCGAGATCTGTTTACTAGGTAGACAGTATCAGATCTCTCTAGAGCCATAGAGGATTAGTAAAACAGCCTTCAACGTCATGACTCCCTCAAAACTCAATGACCAGTGTCTAAAGGGCGTAGGTCGCCAACTCGAAGTGACCCAACGTGGTCAAGCGGATGTGGCTGCTGCCTGCGTCGAGTCCAAGAACAGCGCCGAGGCTCTTTCACGAACCATGGAGTTCTTTCAAAGCTGCTTCGTCGAGAGGGATTGGGGGCAGCTTGTTTATTCGCCCGAGTCTTTATGCGCGATCACTACCGGCGTCGATTGGCTCAGAGACTGGGCCTTGGTCGAACTGCAGCCCACCAGCGACCAAGCTCCGCTGGACGCTATCAAGAACAGGTTACACATGGGACCAGAGTTTAGGAGGCGGTCTCTTGTTAGAAGAGGCAAACGTTGGGAAGGGCTTGCAGAAGATCCAAGACCTCCGCATTTGCTTGCAGACAATCTTGCATCTGCGATGATTCTGATAGATGTAGTAGCCCTGATTGATGTCGTCAGGTCTATGAGATGTGAATGTTTCTTCCTTCTACTACCTAAAGTATTCAATGTCAATTTCTATCGATTATGCATGTCTTACTAAGTATGTCGCTTCCCTTTTCCTCCAGAGAACGGATCATTCGAGAGGTAGACGCATGAGACAAATTGGCCTAAATGACGTCGTGAAGGGCACATGTCAAACTGCTTCCCCACGATGTGGAAAATGGAGAGACTTGATATCGCGATAAGAGTCGAAGCCCCGCCAAGGTCAGCCTTACCTACAACCGCAGACTTCAGCTGAATGCCTTGAATGAGCAAACACATCAATCGCTTCAGCGTCTAATTCCAGAGAAACAGGCACAGTATGCCACCTAGGCTACCTCTCAAGGGCTTTCTGGCCGCTGCGCGCTCAGCGCTCACGGCTCCTCCAGCACAACGGTCCAGTCCCCTCACGCTGGTCGTCGGCAATGAATCTGCAGGTAAAACTCACATGAGACTCCTCCCCATCTGCCATAAATGCAACTTACAG
The DNA here is from genome assembly GCA_020002365.1 of Trichoderma gracile. Taxonomy (NCBI): domain Eukaryota; kingdom Fungi; phylum Ascomycota; class Sordariomycetes; order Hypocreales; family Hypocreaceae; genus Trichoderma; species Trichoderma gracile. The sequence continues at coordinate 2,552,572 of JAINEY010000006.1, forward strand.
CAGCAGCTAATTCTCATCGCAAGACCTTGATTCTCTCTGCTCAGCCGTGGTGCTGGCATACATCCGCACCAACTCCCCGCCTCACACACTACACATTCCCCTCTCCAACATTCCTCGGTCCGAGCTCGTTCTGCGCACCGAAATGACTGCAGTCCTTCAGCGAGCTGGACTCTCTCCCTCAGACATCCTCACGCTATCCGAGCTGCCTGATCTCAAAATAGAGGAGACGCAGTGGTTCTTGGTAGATCACAATGCCTTGACGGGTCAGCTGCAGAAGTTTCAGCCTAGAGTCATTGGCTGCATCGATCACCATGTTGACGAGAACGTCACTAGCCGCGACGTCAAGCCGCGCATCATTGAGCCCTGCGGCAGCTGCATGAGTCTCATCGTTGACGAGTCCCGCGCCGCGTGGGACTCTTTTCCTTCATTGGAAGTAGGAGAAGGAGTTGATCCAAAGGATGCCGCCGCCGAGGAAGACGATAAGCTGGCGACGCTCGCTTTTGCACCCATTTTGATTGACACAATCGACCTGAAAGAGGAGCACAAGGTCAAGGAGAAGGACATCAGTGCCGTAAAATACCTGCATACAAAGATCCGTAACCAGGGATTTCAGCAGACCAAGTTCTTCGAGGACATCACTGCTGTGAAAGAGGACATTTCGCAGCTCAGCTTCTACGACATCTTCCGGAAGGACTACAAAGAATGGGAAGAAGCAGGTCTGAAGCTCGGCATAAGTTGCGTCGTGCAAGACTTTGACTACCTCCTCGACAAAGCGAAAAAGCCCGAGGTATTCATCGACGAGTTAGCCCGGTGGGCAAAAGAGAGAGAACTCGATGTCGCAAGCGTCATGACGACGTCGAACCCGGATGGAGAGTTTCAGCGTCATCTCCTCGTGTGGGGGATCACGGAGAAGGGGGTAGAGGCGGCAAAGAGGTTTCCTGGCATTGCGGAGGGATTGGGGCTGGAGCAGTGGAAGGACGGGTTGCTGGATGGGGACGATGGAAAGAGGAGGGCGTGGAGGCAGAGGGATTTGAAGTCGAGTAGGAAGCAGGTTGCGCCGTTGCTGAGGGAGGCTTTGAAGGGGATCGATGGCGCTTCGCAGTCACAGCTGTAGAGAGCGATTTATCCATTGTTGGATGAGAATCAGAAGAGATGTTTCTCGCCGTAGATTGCTTGTCTAGATATGCATATGAACTCTATGATACATGGAGCATGAGTGAGGCTTTGAACAGAGCGAACAAACAAGCAGTCCTCTATACTTTAGAAGCCACCTTCTATGAATCGTGCCACTCCGAATTTTACGAATGTCCTTTGACCAATCCTCAAAAATCCCGGGTGCCCTAATTGTTACTGGACGGCATCTGTCCCGACAGATGGCGAAGGGTCTGCGCGCTGTGCTCCCTCGCCTGCGCATTCGCATAATGCTGCCGCATGTTCTCAACCTCCTTCAACACGCGCACAAACTCCCTATGCGCCAATTGCCGCTGGCCGAACAGATCAAGCCCATCCTGGGGAGGAGGATGATGCAGCAGGTTCTCGGCAGAAGGATCGGCAGCCAGTATACACGCCTTCAAGGATGTGTACAGCGCTCCGACTGGCCATATCTTGGGCTCTTCCTTGAGCATCTCGGGATATACCCAGCGCAGGGCATCGGTGCACAGCTTTCGATCGCCGGTGGCTGCCATGACGCGGTATGCGTACTCGTACAGCTCCGGCGATCGAGGAAGTAGAAAGCGGGCTGGCGAGCGGAAGGCGTCCCAGAATTTGTCCCAGTCCGGTTGGTGCGCGTATGCTGCCATGAGCCGCAGGATCTCACTCGTCTTCAGTGCGGATCTCTGTTTGGTGGACAGCAGATATTCCACGTTCTTCTGTGCCCGCTGCAGCTCGGGGCCATATGCCGGAGACGTGACAATGGCTTCAATGAGGGTGATGAGCCAATCCTTGGACATGACGGACAAGCCGCGCTCCTCGGCCATGAGACTGAGTTGGTCTACTAGAGCGAGTCGTGCCGGCGCAGTATCTTCCGCAGTCACCTCGGCTTGGAAGATGGCCGAGACGAGGCTCTGGAAGATGTCGCGGCTCACTGGAGTCCCAGCGACTTGAATGTCGTGGATGTGCCGCCGCAGCGTAGTCAGATCCAACTTTGGACTATCCGGCTGATCTTCTGTTACTAGAGCTCCGGAATCAATTGAAGTCACTCTAGACTCACTGCTCTGAGTAGGGGCCTGGAGGCGTCGCGCCATGGTTGAAAACTGCCTCTGCTGCTGAGAAGCCAGTTTGAGGGCTTGCCACTGCTGCGCCGAAGGGCTGTCGGGCATCTGGATCTTTGCCGAGACCATGGATTCCAGCTCCGATGGATCCACCACCTTCTTCCCTTTCACCTTTTGCATCTCCTCCATGTTTCGTTTCAGGATGCCTCTCCAGAGAGTTTCCAGGTCAAGTTCGTTTCGCCTCGATTCCGTCATGCACTGCACAACCACCGTTGTTCCCGTCAGCGGCGTGCCAAATCCAGAGAACCGCCCGCTCTCGTCATAACTGTGAGATTCTTGCGCTCCATGATCATGTGCGCTGAAGTTGACGCAGACCCAGCCCGTCGAAATCCCATTGTCCGAGCCGGGCATGATCATGGTGTTGGTTCCCAGCATCTTGGCCTTCTTTCTCAGCCTGCGCAGCTTCGTCTTGAGCTCTCCGGGCCCAATGAGACCATCCGCCCGAGCGCCAACTTGGTGATTTTTGCGCAGCCATCGCACGAAGCGGCCGGCAGAGATATGCAAGTGCCGCTCGCTTCGCGCCGTTCCGAAGATCATGATGAGGTTGGGACCGAGCGCTGCCGGCGGGTCGAGTTCGCGGAGGTCCAGCATAGACAGCTCGTCCAAGCCCATGTCTTCGTATATGTATTTCATCATCGGCTCGAGGAGAGGGGGCGCATCTTCGGGCACTTTCGGCAGCGATGCAATGTGCTGCAGCGGTGCTCGTCGGGGCGGTTCGACATCCAGGAACCACGGCGTATCTGCGTCCTCCGCGTTGCTGTCGACAATATCCTCTTCGTCTCTGAGCTCTTCAATCCCTGTCTTCGCCTCTGCGTTGCTTTGCGCAGCCGTCCCGAACTGCTGGTTTGTCGCAAAACCTCGAAACCCAGAGCTTGCCACCGGCCTGATGCCCCGCGAGGCCGATTGTCCAATGCCCGCCAGTGGCCTGGATGCGACTGCCCGCAGGATCGCCTGCCGGCATCCGCAGCAGCCAAGAGTCGCAGCAACGGGGCGAGAAATCATCTCTGCTGCGTTTCGTCAGCGCTTTTGGCGGAAGATGAAGCTATTTCGAAACCGCCAGTTATGGCACAGGCACAACTTTTGCGCTGCAGAAAAGCTGTCCGGGTGGCGTTGGTGGGGCTGGCGCCATCATTTTGGTCTATCCTGGTGGCCACACGTGACAGTTGGCCTGAATCAGCCAATCATGAAGGGTCTGCATGCTAAAAAGAAAAAAAGATGGGAAAAAAAGATTGGAAGAGGGAAAAAAAAAAAAAAGCAGCAGTCCCGCATCTGGCGAATAAGTTGCTTCTCGCACCACCAGTAGTAACTCTCGATACTGGCCGGAACTTTTTGTTCCTTCAACGCCACTCTTCTCTCTCTTCATTTCTCTATTTCTCTTCCTCAATTCTGCTTTTCTGCTATTTTGAATCACCATTTCATTCCTGCCTTTGCATATCTCGACCGTCTTCGTTGACGGTGCGATTGATATCCGCACATCAAGATGCTGCCGAGGCACGCGGGCCGCAGCGCCTCTCTTCACCATGCAGCTGCCCTCAAGACCATTCGAACCTCCCCCAGACTCTCCTCCCTCCAGTCCTGCATCTCTACACTAAGTTCACGCGGAGATGTGGCCAAGCATCTGCGGCCATGGCGCCGAGGTCTCGATCTCGGCTTTGGCTCACACGAGCGAACGCTCGCCACGGCCGTGGACGACTTCAAAGTGGAAGGGATGCCTTATAATAACCTCTCAAGCTCATCATTACCACCATTCGAGATTCACGCATTCAACCCAGCGTCACCGTTGACCATTCCCGAGCCGGGGCCCCCAAAGCCCCTGACGAAGACGAACACCTACGGCATCCCTGGTGAACCAGAAGATATGCTCATGGTGTTTGACGCATGCATCCGAGTTGGAAAGCTCGAGAGAGCAGCGCTGGTATTGAAACGTCTCAGCTCCGTGGGAACCACAACCGACGAAGAGCGAATCGTCCTCAACAACAAGTACTTGCGAGCATCTCTCAACCAGATGCGCACCACGCCCGATCGAAAGCAAGCCGAGCAGCTCCACAAATGGTACGAGCTGCAGATAAGAAGCAAGAATTTGCCACACACGGCCGAGACGATTGCCTGCATGCTCAAGGCATCTTTGCTGTCTGAGCGAGGCGCCAGACTGGAACGCCTGGTAAAGCGATACATGGGCATGGCCCCGGACGAAGCTGGACTGCGAGTCCTCAGCATGGACGAGATCCTCAGTGACCAGGACCTTGCCGTCATCACCCGAATCTGCCCGACGTACAACTTTGCCCCCGATGAAGGAGACCTTGAGGACCTGGCTCTTGCACCGGAGAACGCTCAAGAGGCGGAAGCGTCCACTCTTGAGACCGAGGCTGGCAAAACATCAGCCTCTGCGAGTGTTCCGGAGCTCATCCCAACCCCGCAACGTGGCGAGGGTCTGAATACTTTGAAGAAGGGCCTTGGACTCTTGCTGGGGCTGCAGAACGTCGACATTTCCAAGCTTCCTTATTCAGATCGCGTGGATATTCAATTGCAGCTGGAACGGGACACAATCAGTTCGGCAATCGAGAAGTGGCGCCTGGACAACAAGACGTTGCAGAAGCGGGGTGTTACAACAGCTCTTGCGCCATCCCACAAGGAAGGGTCCATGTCACAGAACTTGGCATCCTGGATGAGCGCCATGGAGACACGGATCCACCAAGAACTGAGGCTCATTGAACAGTCAGAAGCAAAGAAGTCAAAGTCGGACAAGGACCTGACACGGTGTATCTACGGCCCATTCATCCAGCAGGGTGACCCGGCACGCCTGGCGGCCGTAACGATCCTATCAGTCATCAACCTCGGAACAGTTCTGGGCGTCGAAAAGGGCCTTCCCATCAGCAGGCTGATTACGCACATCGCCAAGGCTGTTCAGGAGGATATTGAGATGTACCAGAAGGAGTTGGCCGAGAGGAAGGCTCGACGAGAGCGCAAACTGCGCTTCGTGGGCAGCAAGGACAAAGCAAGCAAAAAGGCCAGCAGCAAAGATGCTGGCAAAGAGGAGGAGCCGCCCGTTCTGGTCGACGCAACGGAACAACAGTCGGCCATTGAAGAAAACAGCCGGAGCCCGTGGTCCCTACAAATCAAGGCTCAGGTCGGCTCAATTCTGCTGCAGATGTTGATGGAGTCTGCCAAGATCAATGTCGTGGTGGAGCGCTCAGAATCCAGAGAGTTGATCAGCCAGTACCAGCCCGCCTTCAATCACCAATCGGTCCTCCGAAAGGGCAAAAAAGTGGGAGCTCTCTTCTTCAACACTCGCTTGGTCGAGCAGCTGAAGCGAGAGCCCGTGGGCGACTTCATCGCCAAACACATCCCGATGGTTGTCGAGCCCAAACCTTGGCAGTCTTTTACTGAAGGTGGCTTCCTGGACAGCACGACCAGCCTTGTCCGGGTGAAGCCAGGAGACGTTGAGCAGAAGCTGTACAGTAACGCGGCGATCAAGCGAGGCGATATGACGCAGGTGTTCAAAGGCCTGGATGTTCTTGGCAAGACGCCATGGATCATCAACAAGGACACCCTGAATGTTATGATGGAAGCATGGAACAGTGGCGAAGAAATCGCCAACATACCACCACTCAACCCGAATCTCACCATCCCCCCGGAACCTGATTCTTCGGCAGATCCCCTTGTACGAAAAAACTGGATTCGAGCAGTCAAGGCGATTGAGAACGAGCGCTCCGGTCTACACTCGCAGCGATGCTTCATGAACCTGCAGCTAGAGATTGCAAGAGCCTTCCGCAACCAGACCATCTACTTCCCGCACAATGTCGACTACCGAGGCAGAGCGTATCCCATGCCGACATACCTCAACCATATGGGTGCTGACCACGCGCGAGCCATCTTGAAATTCGCTAGAGGCAAAGAGCTGGGGGTCAGGGGCCTGCGGTGGCTGAAGATTCACCTTGCCAACGTCTACGGTCTGGACAAGGCCAGCTTTGACGAACGCGAGGCGTTTGCGGACGAGAATGTGGCCAACATTGTCGACTCGGCCACGAACCCCTTGAACGGCAGCAGGTGGTGGCTCAAGGGTGAAGACCCTTGGCAGTGTCTCTCTGCTTGCTTTGAGCTCAAGGCCGCCCTTGAGCTGCCCGACCCCACAAAGTTTGTGTCGCATCTGCCGGTTCACCAGGACGGTACCTGCAACGGACTTCAGCATTATGCAGCCCTCGGTGGTGACACGTGGGGAGCGAAGCAGGTGAACTTGGAACCCGGCGACAGGCCTGCTGATGTGTACTCGGCGGTCGCCGATCTCGTTAAACAGGCCATTGCCAAGGACAAGGAGAACGGGAATGCCTTTGCGGAAGCCCTTGACGGGAAGATTACCCGTAAGGTTGTGAAGCAGACGGTGATGACGAACGTGTACGGCGTTACGTTCTCGGGAGCAAAGAAGCAGATTTGCAAACAGATTGACGCCTTGTACCCCGACCTGGGTGAAAAGGTCGGCATTTCCAACTTGCTGCTATCGACGTACATTGCCAAACAAGTCTTCCAAGCCCTTGCCACCATGTTCAAGGGTGCGCACGACATCCAGTACTGGCTTGGCGAGATTGGTGGACGAGTGTGCCGAGCCCTGACTCCGGCCCAGCTCCAGCAGATCGTGGATCAATATGGCGAAGGCGACGATGGCGCTTCTCGCGCCAGCAAGGTCAGAAAGACGGCGACGACGACGGCCAGGAAGAAGGTCGAGTTCGACGACCTCATCCAGCAGTTCCGATCGTCTGTCGTTTGGACAACGCCCCTTCGCATGCCCGTCGTTCAGCCTTACCGCAAGACTACTGCTCGCGAAATCAAGACGTGCCTTCAAGCCGTCATCTACCCGATGAGCGACCAGACGGATCCCGTGAACAGGAGGAAGCAGCTCCAGGGCTTCCCTCCCAACTTCATCCACTCTCTGGACGCCAGCCACATGTTGCTGTCAGCGCTGGAGTGCCACGCTCGCGGACTCGACTTTGCTGCTGTCCACGATTCATTCTGGACACACGCGGGCGACCTCGATGTCATGAACGAGGTGTTGCGCGAGGCCTTTATCCGGATTCACGAAGAGGACGTTGTCGGTCGCCTGGGCGCAGAGTTTGCGGCGCGTCACCAAGGTTCGATTTACCTTGCCAAGATTGACCCCGACACCCCGGTTGCCAAGAAGATCAAGGAGCTGCGCAAAGCCAGCAAGCTCTCTCCCAAGGAGGAGCTTCTCCTCGAGCACAAGCGTAACCAGCTGAAGCTGTCTGGAAACCCGTGGGACCTCGAGGCCGCCAAGAAGATTGTCACCCCTGCCTCCGTGTACGAGGAGATGATGGCTGCCGAAGTTGACATGGACATCCAAGAGGATGTTAAGGACATTGGCTTGGGTGCCATTCCGGAAGAGGCCGAGCTTGTCGACGCGGAGGACCTCGAGGCGCAGGCCGACAACTCGGCCGTGTCTGCAGAGTTCACCGAGCGACTCATGAAGGACATGCACTCGTCCTTTTTCGAGACGCAGGTTGTGGGCGAGAAGACGGCTCCGGCGCAGAAGAAGAAGAAGACGCCGCTGCCTGTTTGGCTGCCGCTGACGATTCCCGAGGTCCCCAAGAAGGGTGATTTCGACGTGAAGCGCTTGAGGGAGAGCAAGTACTTTTTCTCGTAAAAAGACGGTGGACGAATTGGGTGGTTTTATGTCTCGACTATGTTTTCCAACTACTACTACGGCCGTTGTTACGATTGGGAGATTCTTGGAGAGGATCAAATGGGCGGATTGGCGTTGAAAAATGGATGCATTTGCATTTATATGGCGTTTTTTCGTGGTTTAGCAAAATCTTGGGGGCACTTTCAGCGGTTTTTTTCTTTTTGATACATTTTGTATATTAGGATTTGCTGACCGCACTGAAGGAGTGGTGTGTCAGTTTTGCATCTTCTACACTCCCATCATCATGGCCAAGCCACGATAGATACCTTTAAATAAGTCAAAGAAGAAAAAAGGTTAAGAGCAGGATATCTCGACATCTCGAATGAACTTGTGATTAAACATCAATCGTCTTATTTGTCTATATACAAACTGTCTTTACCGAACCGTTGCGTTCTTCAGAGACTTGACCGTGCACACACCGCCGCTCTCAGTCACCAGCCTGCCGACACCCGTCTTGCCCAGCTGCTCAACAGCGCTCGCGTCAAACGCAGCCTCAAGGTTCTCCGTCGTCGTGAAACCCGGCTGGAACGTCTCCCAGATCTTCTTCTTGGGGTTCAACACCCCCTCGGGCTCGCCCCTCCAGCCCTCGAAGAAGACGCGCTCGCCGGCCTTGGCACCTTCGGGAGGAGTCACCAGCTCGACGGGGCCCTTGTGGTCGTCGACCTCGCCCTCCTTGACCTTGGGCGAGGCGGCGAGGACCATGGCGCAGGACTTGATGCCGCGCATCTTGACGGGCTTGAGGTTGCACACGACGACGACCTTGCGGCCCTGCATCTCCTCGAGAGGAACGAGGCCGTTGAGGCCAGAGCACACGGTGCGGCAGATCTGGCCCTCGTACTCGGTGGTGTCCTCGCCGGGGGCGTCGCCCATGGCAATGGTCGAGACGTAGAGCGAGTCGGCGTCCGGGTGGTTGACGGCCTTGAGGATGTGGCCGACGCGCAGGTCGATCAGGCACGGGGACAGGGGGGCGGCGGGCGCGGGCGCCTTTTGCGGCTTGGGCGCCTTCTCCTTCTTCTCCTTCTTGGGCTTGTCGCCTCCGGCGGCGGCGGCGGCAGTGCCCTTGGCTTGGTCGACGACTTCCTTGGCCTTGTCCTTGACTTCCTTGGCCTTTTCCTTGGTGCGGTCGGCGAGAGTGGCGTTGTTGTCCTTGTTGTCCTTGTTGCCTCCGGCGGCAGCGGCAGCAGCGGCGGCAGCCTTCTCCTTCTTGAGGCGCTCCTTTTCGGCCTTTGCGTCAACGGGCGGCTTGACGTACAGCACCTCCTCCTGGTCGACCTTGACCTTTTGCTCGTCCTTCAGCTCCAGCCCAAAGACGGGCGCGTTCTGGACAAAGTCGACATGGCGGACAATGTGCGGCAGGCCCTTCTCGCCGGTGCGCTCCTCGGGCGTCCACTTGGCGACGATGGGCGCGAGGGCCTCGTAGATGGCGACGTCGGCCTTGCTGGGCTTGCTGCCGAGCAGCGTCGTCCGGCTGGAGAGGTGGCCGTTGAGCGTCTCGAGAATCTCGGACTTGCTGTCGGCGGCCTTGAGGCGCTCCGAGGTGGTGAGCCACTGCTGGATCTCGGCCTCTTCGGTGGGCGTGTACTTCTGGGAGCTGAGGGCGGCCATTTTGACGGTGAGGAAGGTTGTTGCCGGGGAGGAAAAGCGGAGGCGGAGGAGGGGGTGGGAGATGCTCGGGAGGGAGCGCGGGAGGCGATGCAGAAACAGCTTTGCTAGATTGGGGGGGATAAGAAGCCGAGGTGGTTGGCTTCTTCTCTGGCTATTTAACAGTATGTATGAGATGGTGTTTTGGATGAGTCTTTGAGATGGACGATTTTTTGATGATAGCGGGGTTGGTTCGATGGTGGTGGGATGGAGGGGCACAGGGATCGAGTGTGGCGCTCACTAGCCACGTTGGAATCTTAGAGATGAAGAGATTTGTGGCTTGACGCGATGGAAGGAGAAGAAAAGCCACTTTACGCGCAACAACCAGAAACTGGTAGTGAACTGGCACGTGATCGCGTTGCCATTTCGCGTTCCGCTACGTCACGCCGCATCTCAGCTCTCTTCACGATTCCCATCCCTCGAGTCTGCGAATCTGGTGAATGCGGCTTGGAGTGCACTGCAATTGGCCTTTTGGACAGCTGGCACGCTTCACTTGTGGCTCACTTCCCTCTTGGTTCCTGCATTAGCGCCCGGTCTGCCGGTTTCTCGTCTTTTTCTCACGCGCCGGATTTCTTGTGTAACCCTCACCACCCGTTTTCGTGAATCCTTTGGCTGGCCGGCTGCATTGGAGGGTTACTGGCCAATATTCACTGTACTTTGAATTCTGTTTGCACTTCTTCTACCTCATTGAAGGTTCTTGATTAGCTGCGCTCTGACTGGCTCGTCATGGCGAACACCTCGGCCTCGGAAATTGATTCAATCATGTCGACTTCACGGACGCCGACTACGGCGCCCTCTTCTCCGCCCGTCGATCCGTTTGATGATCAAGAGGATGTCGGCCTCGTGGACGAAGACATCATCAAGGAAGAAGCAAGGGCGCGATCCGCCAACAATGCCCTCGAAGAAAAGCGCCGTGCTTCCCTGCTTAAGCAGCGACGGAAGAAGAAAGCTGAGACGAAAGCCGAACGCGAGGCAAAGGCTCGCGAGCTGGATGAGCTTCTCCAGAAGAGTGCAGCCTTTAGCGACATTTTGACGAAAAAGACACAAGTCCTTGGTCGTGTCGGCAGCAGCCTCGATGGCCAAAAGCTTGGAGAGCATAACCTGCAGATGGCCACGCAGCCGAAATGCATGGTTGGCGGTACTATGCGAGAATATCAGTTGGAAGGGCTGACATGGATGTACGAGATTTGCTCGCAGGGGATGAGCGGAATCTTGGCCGATGAGATGGGCCTCGGTTAGTGATGCTTCTTGTCTCGATCTTGGTAACCGTATACTGACTTGGTGACCCGTGTTTAGGCAAAACGATCCAGACTATCGCCTTGATAGCCCTGCTGCGAGAGCAAGAGCAATACCTCGGTCCTCATCTCATCGTTGCTCCCCTGAGCACACTTTCGAACTGGATCGATGAGTTTCAAAAGTGGGTGCCTTCAATACCTATCGAGATGTACCACGGCAACAAGGCCCAACGCGAGGAAATCTTTCGCAAGAAGATTATGAACCATCTCAAGTCTGGTCGACCCACGGAAAAGTTTCCAGTCGTCTGCACGTCGTACGAGATGGTCCTGAATGATCACCATAACTTGTCTCGCATCAAGTGGGAGTTCATCATAATTGTAAGCATCTCATCTCTGCTGCTGATGTTCTGGAACCGCCCTGCTAACCCAGTCATGTAGGATGAGGGCCATCGTATGAAGAACGCAGACGCGAAACTGTTTCAACAGCTGCGCCAGTTTTCATCCGCCACTCGTTTGCTCATCACGGGAACGCCGCTCCAGAACAACCTCAAGGAGCTGTGGTCTCTGCTGCATTTCCTTTTGCCGAATATCTTCACAGACTGGGAAGCATTCGAGTCCTGGTTCGACTTTTCCGAGCTAGGTGATGAGCAAGGCACACAGCAGTTCATTGAGGACCAGATGAAGCAAGACTTGGTCAAGAAAATTCATCTTATCCTTCAGCCCCTTCTCCTCCGGCGAATCAAGCAAGATGTTGCCGCGTATCTTCCGAAAAAGCGAGAATATGTCCTTTTTGCCCCCATGACCAAAGAACAGACTGACCTGTACAACGTCATATCAAACAAGAACAGTGATACCAGATCATACCTCGAAGACAAGGCCGTCGAGATGATCCGATCTAAAACGGCGTCTCGGGTTACAACTCGGTCCTCTTCACGCGCAAGGTCAACAAGTCAGAAAGATAAAGACGATAAGCCGGTGTCGCTGCCTCTTCGACAAAGTGCTAGAGGCAAGGACAGGTCAGCATCTCCAGCAAATGCGTTTAGCCTCATGATGGGCAAGCGGAGACCAGGACGGCCCCCTAAGAATGCCAAGTCCAACCCCGAATCATCGCCTACCATTCAGACGCCGAAGCGAAAGAGTCCGCCAACGTCTGTTGCGTCAGATACCAAGAGCGCAAAGTCAAGTCGACACTCGACACCGTTAAGCACTCGTGGCCGCCGCCATGCTGGACGATCATATAAGGAGGCCGACTCTGACGAAGAGAGGATGTCTGATGACGAGTTTGAGGAGAAGCTGGCTAGAGAAATGGCTACTGAGGACAGTGACGACAAGCCTTCAGAGCCAATGTCCGCTGAAGACATGGAGTTGGCTCAAACCTTTGACATGGCTAGTATGTTTTCCTTCAAGATCCTTCAAGATGCCAGTCACGGTGATATCGCTCGGATGCTGACAACCTTACAGAGAAGCAAATCTCGCGCAAGAAGCTGGGCAACCCCCTCGCTCAGCTCCGATTAGTCTGCAACAGCCCTCACAACTTCTATAACCCGTGGGCCGTGGCAACCGACATCCCAGTCGACGAAAGCATTGTCACAGCTTCCGGCAAGATGCTTCTGCTCGATCGCCTGTTGAAGCACCTCTTCAAGAGCGACCACAAGGTGCTCATCTTTTCCCAATTCACCACACAGCTTGACATTCTGGAAGATTATTGCAGAGAACTGCGTGGCTGGAAAGTCTGTCGCATCGATGGCAGCATTGCTCAGGCCGACAGAAGGGAGAGCATAAAGCTCTTCAACAGTGATCCGGAGTACAGGATCTTCCTCTTGTCTACTCGTGCCGGCGGCCAGGGCATCAATCTTGCTTCTGCGGATACTGTCATTCTCTTTGACAGCGACTTCAACCCCCAGCAGGATTTGCAAGCTCAGGACCGCGCGCATCGCATTGGTCAAGAGCGTCCCGTGCTGGTGTATCGCCTCGCCACCAAGGGAACCGTCGAAGAGTCCTTGCTGCTCTCAGCAGATGCCAAGCGAAGACTGGAAAAGCTGGTCATTCGCAAGGGAGGATTCAAGACGATGGGTCAGAAGCTGAATGAGAAGGAAGAGGATCTCGATCCGGAGACACTCCGAGCGTTGCTGCTGAAGGATGGTCAAGTGTACGAGGTTTCTGGAGGAGATGATATACTGAGCGATCAGGATCTGGAGACGATATGTGACAGGAGCGAGGAAGCCTTTGAGAAGGCCGCCAGAGGTGATGGAGACGCGGATGCGTTTAGAGTTGTGGAGACGGGTTCGGACTCGATCAAGATGGCGAGAAAGAGCTGATGATTCTTTTGCTGAGATGGATATGTATGGCTGGAATGATTACAATGGCTCCCAAGTAGACGAGATACTCATGAAGATGAAGGACTGATGAAAGTCACTATCAAAGATGCCATTTTATGTCAATCTGGGTGGAAAGCTTGAGGCGTGTGGAGGAGCAGGCAGCAAGCTCACTAGCTACGGATGTTGCTCGTGAAATCAGAGTAGGGTTCTCCATGAATAGCCGTGAGTTGATATCTTACATGTCAATGTATAGCAAAGCTGTCCCTCGTCTGAATGAACAGGTCTTTTGGAGGGATGCTGTGAGAATACAGGAATAGAATTAGCACAAAGGAATCGTGCGAAGTTGGCCAACTCACAAGTACGTGTGATATCCTCATTTCACATTAGGTATGCTAGGTATTCAGGACGTCGACCAAGGTATCACACCCCTAATCGAGTGCATCCATAGCAATTTCAACTCTTCCGACTTGGCTATCGAGCATCCCGGGTTTATTAGTACAATGTTACGGAGTGAGAAGCTTGTCTCGGTCTACCTGGTTTCTCTTGCTAGGAAAGAGAAGTATATCATGAGCCTAGACATATATTACGATAGTGGTAGATGTTCCTAATCTAGTAAGCAAAGAAGTATATAATGACAATAGGTAGGTAGACATATATTGTACCCCTACACGAAACAGAAACCCCTCTGGTATCTATATCACCTAGTAGCAGTATCACCTATAGTAGAGAAGATGCAGATATGTTTACGAGGACATCTAATAGCCAAGTTAGGATGCTGGCTAGCCACTCCATAATACAAGAGCTCTGGCACAAGGCATCGAACCCTGAAATGCCCAGCTTCACCTCAACCAGACGCCCAAACGTACTCCCCCCCCTCTCCCCCCCGAGACCCAATTTATCGCAGCAGTTGTACCGCTCCTCAAGGCCTGCAGAACTTCTCAGACCGGGCTTTTTTTTCTCTCACCCTCTCCTGCGTGTGTACCACTTCCCTTCTCATCCCCACACCACTAATACTTTGACAATCGTTGGGCTTTTCTCTCACCGAAAGCTTTACTCATGACGCCGCTATTCCTTCACAGCAATCTTAACCCCCCTCGAGGGCCCTACGTAGCTCCGTTCCCTTTCATCTATGTCCTACTATCAGGCCAATCATGCTTTGACACGCTTTCAGAAGGACCCGACATATTTCACAGCATTTTCAACCCCCCTCGAGACCTGAAGAAGCTGCTCCTCCGTTTCCCCAAATCCCACAGCCACTCATCTCTCGCCACCGACGCAAGGGCACTACTTCAGGCTGCCATTGGTAGTATCTTCGTTGGGTTTCAACGGCCTTGGTTCTGCAAGCTGCAGTTCCCATGCATTGCAGTGGCCTTCACAGCAATTTTACGCCCCCCCGAGGCCTTCAGTCCAAACGGCAAAGGTTTCCTCTAGCTCATCCCCAGCACATACGCAGCAGCAGCAACTTCTTCTCAAACCAACTTACTTCACCATCAGTGTTCTTTCAATTCCTATCGAGTGAACCACAGGCGCATCGTAGCTACCTTAGAGAAAGGGAAAGGAGAAACAGTATATCGATTTCAACGGTTTACGCCTATTCATAAATCATACTCACAAAGCAAACACCTCGCTCAACACCAATCCAACCGATCCAAAAAACGTCATAATCAAAACTTCCCATCCCTGCACAAAGAAGACCAAAAAGTCAACAACAACTTCTTAACAACACCAATGAACCCCCGCCTTTCAATTCAACTCAGTAACATACCCAATCTGCCTCCTCGCATCCGCCGACGACAAAGGCCCATCCCCCAACCTCCTCGCCAGCTTCTCCTGGCTCTCCACCAACCTCCTCTGCGCCTCCAGCCTCCTCTGAATCCGCTGCTCGGACGCCACGTCGATGCGCTCCAGCTCCTCCCTCTCGCCGATGCGCATCTCAATCAGCGCCCGCGCGTTGCCCGCCCGCTCCGCGTTGAGCTTGTTCTCCCACTCCAGCCCCTTGCGCCGTCTCGCCTCTTCGGCCTCGAGTTCGGACGCCGCCATGGCTCTTGAGCCCGCCAGTGTGGCTTCCGTCACGGCGCGCTGCTCCGAGAGACGGCGTCTAAAGGCGTCGTTGGCGAGACTTTCTTCCAGCTGAGCCTTGGAGCGGACAGTAGCGAGGTCCTCCGACTGTAACCTCCTGCGACGAGCGTCCTCCATTTCCGCTTTCTGTGATTGTATCTGCTGCTCGACAGATGCCAGTTCTTTCTTCCTGGCCAATGCAACGGCAAAGTCCTGTGATTCCTCCGCAAGCCGCTCCGAGCGAGCTTTGCGAAGACGCTCTCGTACTTCTATGTCCTCCGGTAATCCCACAGCCCCTTCTGGCTGAGTGCCTTCCTTGGCATAGAACACGTCCGTGGCGCGGTTGGCGCGAAGAACAGTAAGAAGCTCGTCACGGGCATCGGACGACTTCATAATCTTGTTGACATACATTGTCGGCGAGTACACAAACGCTTCGTCCGCATACTGGTTGAACGGCTTATTGACAAATCTCCACATGCCGCTTTTCAAGAATGCACGTGTCGTCGAGACTGGATCTGCTGACTCAAAGCAGAGGTAGAGCATAGACTTGCCTTCTAACTTTATGGTGAGATCGCAGTTGGCCTTCTCAACTAGGAATGTCATGACTTTTTGCATCCTTCGCTCCCGCTCGGGCGTCATCTCCTCGCCGTCTGCTCCATGCAAGCAGACCTCTCCGAGGGCGCTGCGGCCATTGTGTAGCGGGCTCGGAAAGTCCGGATCGTGACCTGCTTCTATCAGAACCGTGACTGCTGTGAGGTTGAGATCTCGAGCGGCGTTGTGTAATGAGCCATCGTCCTTGGACGGTTCCGCGGCAAGGAGGGTGGACATGATCTTGATGGCGACATCGCCGCCCAGATGGGAAACCATGGCCATTGGAGTCCTTCCAAGAAAGTCCATGGCATCCACATCAGCCCCTTCCAGTAGAAGCAACTTTACGATATCGGGGCGCCGTTCTCGAACAGCTAGCATCAGAGGAGTCGTTCCCGACAGCTTAGTGGCAACGTTGACCTTGGCTACGTTAAATGTCAGTAACTTCGAATCAGCATGCTATTGATCGTGGTTCACATACCTCCACGCTCTACTAGGAGCTGAATCAGATTCGAGCTAACTTTCTTTTGCGGCTGGGCAATGGCCCATGTGAGCAGCGTCATCTCCTCCTCCTCTTCAATCTCCTCGTGAAGCTTGTACAACATGGATTGATCATAATAGTAACCGGCATCCAACAGCATCGTCAAGATGGTCGAAGAGCGAGGATACTGTGAAATGGCTTTCCCCAGCACCGGCATGGAGCCGGCACGCGTGGCCATGACATCAAGCCGCACGTCTCCCTCGTGATGTTCTGCAAACATTTGGAACAGCTCCAACACTTCGTCCTGTGATAGCGCAGTATCGAAAATGCAGTGGAACGCAAACGTGAGGGTTTCTGTGGATGGGTGACACGCAAGGAGCCTGTGCGTCCATTCGACGTTTGCTTGTGATGCCGCAAGCCGCAACGGCTCTCCATTCTGATAGTTGACATTGGGACCATGGGAGGTGAGGACGTCGAAAAAGTCATCAGCAAGCTCCGTGTTGGAATTGGCCCTCTTCATAACCTGAGCGAGGGCTTCACTGAGAGCGTCGCCCTTTGCACCCTTGGTGAGTAGCATCTGCGCCGTTTCCAAACCAGACCGCGTGAACCAAGCATCAAAGTTGTCGGCCTTGAAAGAATTGTTAAACGCCATGTCGATGTCGTGCTGCGGGATTTCAACATCCAACAGGAGAGCCAACACAGAGGAGAGGGACTTTTGTACAGCGTCGACCAAGGTCTTGCAGCCGTTTGCCGATGGTGAAGCGCCGTAGTCCAGCAGAAGCTTCACCAGCCTCTCCTCGGGATCTTCCTCGTTCACTGCGTCGTTTAGAGCAATGTGCAAATCTTCTGCCACGGGTAAGTCGGCCTTCATAAGATCGCCAATTATGTGATACCGAGTGTCACGATTCAGGCTCCAGCACGCCTTAAGTGCCCTGATTAATGTAGGGGAGGAGACTTTCTTCTGCAGAACCACACGTTAGCTTCACACGGAATAATTAATAGCGGCCTCTGGGAGCTTACCTGGCTGTCGCCCTCGTCCCAAAGACCAAGGAGGAGCTCCAAGTTCTCGACAAAGGCGCTTCTTGTAGCTGCAACAACAGCTTCACCATTGGTATAATTCGGGTCTGCCCCGGCAACAAGCAATACTCTCAGAATTGCCTGGCCATCTTTGCCATATCTTGCTGCCGTCTCCAGCTGCGCATCGACTAGCTCTCCCCTGAACCCCTTACCCAGGAGCAGCTCAAAGATCATGGCCCGCTTGCTCAAGTCCCGGACCTCAGTAGCTGCTTGGAATCCCTCCTCGAGAGTCGCATTGTGCACTTGCATATCCGTCCCCAAGAGGACTTTGAGCACTTCCACGGAGCCCCCACGGCACGCTTCGATGACGGCTTGGCCATTATTCTCCGACATGCTCGCGCCATGAGACATGAGAATGTCACCCAGCTTGACGTCGCCCTCACGAGCGGCAACTAGCAGGGCGTTCGACGCCGCGGTTGATGATATCTCGTAAGCCAACAGGCGTTGGCACAGGGTATTTCTGCTTGGACGGTTCTTGATTTCCATCGCTCGAGTCAGCGCCAAGCTGCGGCTGCTGACAGAGTGATTGGATACTTGCAGCAGAATGTCAGTCACGTCAACAGACTCCTTGGATATGGCGAGAGACAAAGCTTCGCCGTCGGAAGCATCAGCCTTGCCAGCCAAAGTCCGTATCAGGCCGAAGTCCTCGGGGTAAGTCTTGATCGCATGGATCAACGCCTGATTGACCTCCTGCGGCGATATTCCAGCCTCCACAAGCCGCTTGGTCAACGTCAGTCTGTTCATAGGGTCTTGCAGCCTCAGCGCATGAGGGAGTGCAAGGCGCAGGGAAGCTTGGTTTAAGCGACACTGTGGTCCGAACAGTAAATCGACGATGCGTATGTTGCCTCCCATGACCGCATGGCACAAGGCCGCGGCTTTGTATGCATTCGGATCGGCCCCGGCTTCCAGCAGCAGCTCAAGGGCACTAAGTGACAACTGTGTCTGACCATGACCTGAGTTCTGGGCCAGGAACTGCACTTCCTGAGCAAGAAAGCTATCCAAGTCTTCCTTGCGATCAGACCTCGGTAGTAATACTCGCAGCTTCCAGGTCTTCGCGTCGGATGGGGTCGTCGAAGCGAGGGTTTGCAGCGCCTTGGTTACCGACTGACTTGTGGGCTTTCCCAGACTAAAGACCAGCTCAAGCACCTTTGGATCGGGGTTGAGCACTGCTTTCTCAATGACTACGCCGTCCAAAGCATTGACGTCGGCAAGACCTTTCTGGAGCAGCAGCGAAAGGAGCGACATGTCCACAGGCTTCTCGGTCAGGGTCTCTGATAGTGCCGTGGCGACTTCGACCACGCCAGCGGAGGCGCCGGCAATGAGCAACGATGTCATGATTTCGAATCTTGTCTTGTGATCATCGACTCGCATAGCATCGTATGTTCTGGCCGCTGCTGTCTGCGGAGTTACCTTCTTCAGTAGAGGCTTGAGAAGGCGTGTGTCTTTTTGTGCAATGAGAGGGGCCAGGCCGGCGCCATTGTTGAAGTTTATGTCCGCATCCCGTTGTAGCAGCAGGCCAACGAGTGCTTCATCTCTCTTAGAGATGTCCTCAGCGATGGCATCCTGAAGCGCGGAATGCAAGACGGGGGCAGGTAGCTTGTGTCTCAGAAACTGTTCCACCATTTGATAGCGGTCTGTGCCGGACAACCTCATGGTAAGCGGGAAGACGGCCGTCAGCGTCTCGGCCGAAGGTCGTGCCGCCAAGAGTTGCCTCGTCATCTCGACATTCGACTGCATGACTGCGGCCCCGATGGCTCTCCCATTCTTGTAATCAACAGATGCAACGGCATGGCGCCCACTTGTCACGGGCTTGTGTCCATTGGGTTGCGTCGTTGGGAAGTGGGTTTTGAGGAGCAGCTCGACCGAATCCACATCTCCAGCCTCCACAGCATTGATGAGAGCTTCATGCAGCGCCTCGCCATTGGCTCCCTTCTTCAGCAAGAGAGTTAGCAGCGAGTAGCGCACTTCGAAGGCAGCCTGCTTTGGAATGGCCGAGACACAACTTGACGCCGCTGGGGGACTCAGGGCCGTTCGCTCGTGGAGAAGAGAGTTGACCAGGTCCAGCTGCCCACGGGCAATGGCACCTTTCAGCATCGAGGCGTCATTATACTCTATAGAAGCGCCGTAGACGGCCAGCAGATTGGCCATGTCGTAGAATTGGGTTTCACATGACAGCTCGAGTGCCTGTGACAGGAAGTCCCCTCCGGCACCGGCACAAAGCAAGAGCTCTGCTAGCTCCAGCTTGGAGGCTGGGTTCATCGACGAGTGCTCAAAGGCAGCTTGAAAGGCGCTATCCAGCCCTGGCCGCTGTGGTGGCAGGTTTCCCATGATGATGGCCACTGCAATGTCCTTCCGACCCAGTTCAACTGCTTGCCTGAGGGCCTCGGCATGCCTATGGTTTCCATCCGCCGTGGAGCGGCTAAGGTAGAGGACAGTCTGTAAGTTACCTGCCCTCGCGGCATCAATCATGGCGTCTGATATCAGGGCAGCAGGAGGTCGACCATCGGACTGAAGCACCAGGCTGACGATGCCGGACATTCCATGGTTGGAGCAAGCATGCCGAAAGGCCGTTTGTGTTTCGGTCAGTCGCGAGGCGTTGGCGCCATATCTCAGCAGGTTCTCGACGATTTGGGCATTGCCGTTCCGAATAGCAATAGTTAGAGACGCATCGAGCGCGAGAGAGTCGGCGTGGGGAAGCAGCACGCGGACCATGTCCGACATGTTCCTCTCCACGGCAGACCTCAGCAGCTGCGTGCGGCCCTCGAAGCTGTCCAGGCTCTTTCTCCTGCTCAGGATGCCGCTCTTGTGCTGCTGGGAGCCCGCCAGGTCCACGCCGGCTGCCGTCAGCTTGAGAATGAGGGCCTCGGCGACGCCCGGCGAGCCGGAGTTGTCGATCCACTGCCCTAGCACGTCGAGCACATCCTTGACGTCCACAGCCTTGCCCTTCTTGAGGCTGTTGGAAGAAAAGGCCCCTCTGAGGCCGCTCTTGGGACGAGCCTTTGCTGATTCAGCCGCCCGCTGCTGGACGAGGGCTTCGGCGACCTCGTCGTCGGCAGGCGTGCGGAACGAGGGCGGCTGCATGGGCCGCGACAGCGGAGGAGGGACAGGCGGGAGGACGATGCCCCATTGCTGAGACAGTTGCAGGATCCTGCGCTCGCGCTCGTTTGGTGTGAAGGAAGGCATGTTTGCTCGTCGATGCCGACGAATTACTACGAGTAGTAGTGCCTGTAGGCCTGTGGTGCCGGCATTTGGTGTTGGCTGTTAACCGTCGAGGTCTCAGCTGCGGTTGTCGCAGCCAGAGATGAGCGATGCTCAATGGAGCAGGCCCGGAGTTCAGCTGGGCATAGGTATGGTTCTTTCGAAGATAAGCGTGACTTTGGTGATGAATTGGTACAGTATGGTGAAATGCTGATTGTTCGTGAAGGAGGAAAGAAACAAAGCAACAGGTGCCAATGGATTCGGTTCGCTTCAGCCCGACGTTGCTGGTTCGCGGTTCCTGGATAACGCCTCCAGCTCTCGAGGTGGCCTGTCAACCCGTCAATGCCTGTCTCAGCTCCAGGGATCAGGCAGTCAGTTCAGCTGCTGTGGGGGCGGGCGCTTGCCGCGACAGCGCCTCTAGTGGCTCTAGCGGCTCTACAATTAGCGTTGCTGCTCCTCTAACCCGCTACTAGCAGCTGGAGCGCCAAAAGAGGCAGCCCAGGATTTGATGTTGGGAGGCAAGGAGGTTCGCGACAAGGAGGAGCACCATCCAGTGATGCGAGCACCATTCGATGGGAGATAGAACGACGGGATGCAGGATACTGATCCTGTAAATAGGCAAAGCCTACAGAGTTGTCTTGCGTAAACCGAATTTGTGCGAATCAATGTACCTTAGGAAAGATGCAACAAAACAACTTGTACGAGTAGACTCGTAGTTGACTCGGCTTCAACTAGTCCTCTTGGTATCACCATCAACTTACACGTCCGAGTCGTCATCCACGCCTTGGCCACCAACTCTCCATAAGAGACGCTGATACGGGTTACTGCGTCAGTTGTGCGCCGGCAATTGCCATTCTAGCGTCTCTCCGGGTCCGTTTGTGGCATCATAGCTCGGTGTGGTGACATAGATCAAAGGCCATGCAAACCACCACTACCACCTGACGTACCGGGGAAGAAACAATATCAATATCTCAAAGGCACCCCAATAACTGATTACGTGCATTCAATCTACTCATGGCTCTTTCCAGCTGCTCTAAGACCCATTTCCGTGCTGAATTGCAACTGCCAACTCCCAGTAGGTCCTCGTACTCGTATTCAACAAGCATAACCCCCCCTTGTCTGCCGCTCAGCCACTGTTCAACGTCCCCCTGCACCGCCTCAATCCCCAGATTTCCTGTGCGAGGGTTGCGCGTCCTTCGGGGATCTGCCGACGTCAATTAACCTTTACAGTAAACTTTGTGAAAAACGAGATGACGACAGCTTATTCCGAGTCTCTCCATTTCTGATTCGATCCGTTTCCTCTTAGTTTCTTTCTTTCTTTGATGTATATGCTGATTGGTCCATGGCTAGACTCATATACATCAACTCCAGTAATCGATGTCTACCTAACGAGAATCGCCACAGTCGGGACTACAGTACATCCCCCTGGAGATGTCAAGTTGAGTCAGTATTTTCTCAGGTGATGAGGCATCAAGAATGATGAATGCATAACCTCTCATTGGTCCTAAACTACCGGTTTGCAGGTAATAGTATATACTGTAAGGTACATGTAGCGGAAGGCAGAGACTTAGCAGCTGAGCACCCACCGCCGATGAAAGCAGCGTCTCTTCACTCTCTCCTGATAAATCCGGTTCACGTTGCTCAATGCACAATCTTTCGACAAACCGATTACAGAACTTCTTCAATTGACTCCGTATATATCTACTTTCCGAAAGAGATTCATAGTAGCAAAACACGATGCATCTAGCCAACGACATCATATGCTTCCTGCTGCGTCCACCATGGATCATCTCGCTCAGCAACTCTAGGCGGTAGAATACGCAAAATTACAACTTCTAGTTCATCATAACCTATGCAATCTGATTCAAAATTACGCAATCACCTCAGGTAAAGTAAATCATCGTATATGCCCATGACTCATCACGTGTAGGCAGATTGCTCTGGTGGCAGCTTGCAGAAACTCAGGCGAGAGCGGCCGTTTGCAGATGAGCCAGAATAACCAATCATGCATTCTCCATGCTAGGTAGGCAAGCCGAAAGTCTTTTTTGAAATGGTCTTTGAGAAAAATTACCTTAGTAACTAAGCCAACAAGCACAATCCCAAGTCTTCACCAACGGCCACTGCTTCACCACTTGCCAGTTCATCATCATCCCGTACTCATAAATACTTTCAAGGAGATATCGACAACTTGGGTACGGCCATAACGGCAAAATGAAGCCATTCCGTCTCGGCTTCCTAACTGTGGGAGTCTTCTTTCTTCACCTTGCTTTGGCTTCCTTCATCCTCACCCAGAACCAGCAAGGAACCCAAATAGCCTGCTGCGCTCAAGGCAATGACCCTGCCACCTCGACTTGCTGTGACGCGAAACAGCATCTCCCAGGAACGGAAAAGGCTGGTTACAGATGCTGCCCACTAGCTCAGTTTGCCAAGGGGGTTGTCTGTGGCAGTCTGGGAAAGATCATGGTCGACGGCGAGTGCGTTTGCCCCTCGGACATGATCGAGGACGCCGATGGTCTCTGCCAAAACATCACCACTGAGCCATCCTGCAAATCGGGCCTCCACGAGGGTAACTTCCAGTCAAGTCTTCGTCTATGCCATTAGCTAGTACTGATGACATGGGGATATAGGAAAGTGTTACCTCTTTAAACTGAGCCATGGTCTGTTTGGGCCTGGCATGGGAGGTCAATATGATATCGTGGACCAGGGTCGAAAGTTTGGAAAGTTCAAGCTCTGCAAGACCGAAGCTTGCTCCGGCAAATCAGCCATCAATCCCCACGATGAATTCCGCATTTACGACGTTCACGGGGACGGGACACCCCAGAGTTCTGGACTATGGATGAGATGGCCACCTGAAGGCGGCATCGAAACCACGGAGACATGGCGCAAGGCCTCCAAGATGGCCATCACTCGGTGGGCGGACGGAAAGTACTGCCTCTCGCAAGTATTCGACGCCTTTACCAACCAGCAATGCTTCCCCATGTGGGTCGTCGAAGTGCCCTGCGACATCCGCGCCCCTGAAAACAACTGTCTCTGGGGCGAATCTTGCGATGGCTGCAATAGTGCGCGCTCCAAGGTCGATGACGAGGATGTCGTGACCGAGACTCCCCCTGAGTCTCCTGATGCGGGGGAGATGCCGCACGACTCGGAAAGACCACACGCGTATCCATATCCGCCAGAGATGTGGTTGACCGCATCGCACTTGGGTTGGAAGGGCCGGTTCCTGTTGTGGCTGTTGCGGCTGTTTGGCTATAACTTGGATGATCCCCAACTGTCTTGAACGGGGTTGGCGATGACGAGTCGCCCGTCTCGCATATCTAACATGATTGGGACTATTTGACGAGCAGTGATGCCGATTTTGAGTTGGCGGTGCATAATCCTGTCTCATGAGACAAAGATTAGAGGCAGTGTGAGACCATAGGAAGAGCAATCGGTCAAGAAGTTTGAGTATCATGGCAGCTACCGTCAAGCAATAGGCACAGTGAGTAGGGCATACGTCAACGACCTGTAGTGGACACAAATATAAAGTCTAGCACATTACAGTACATGAAAAGCAGTTGCTTGCTGTTCGAGCATTACAGTGAATCACAATGCTGCAAGATACAGCTGTAAACACAGAGCTGCGATCTCTGCAAACTGAATGCAGATGTCTTACTAAGACGCGACCCCTCTTACGTCCATCTCGACTCCCCCTGTCAGCATCATCATCAGAAACATGTCACCCCACGACGCTTTAAGACTCGAAAGCATTGGCCAGACAGACAAATTCCCAGCATTATATGTGTATAGTATCCAATGGTCACGGCATCATTACCTCACGCCTCGTGTATCAAAGCAGTCAGAGAATCTCAATCTTCGCAAAAATGCACCAGCCTGCAGGCAAGACGCCCTCCATAAACGCAAGCCGCATAAGTCAACCCCAACATCTCATGTTCACGCCGAGTCGGCAATGACGCGAGACGGCAGACCAGGCTCAATCTTATCCAGCTTCGCCAGAAGCTCATCCCAGATCTGCTTCTGAACCGCCTGCCCAGCCTCATTGGTCACCCACTCCGGAATATGATCCCTAAGAAGCATCATTAGTATCAGTCTCACACCAACGCAACCACTGCAGAGAAAAAGGGGGGGGACTCACTCTCGAATCTCGCAAGAAGTCAAATATTTGCCATGGCTCTCCTCCCCAATCTTGATAGCATGCACCAGCGTCCGACTCCCCATCTCCGGGGTCCGTCCCAGCGTAACCTTCGCCAACCACGCCTTCGCCCTCGTCCACAGGCTCAACTCCTTGTTCAACCCCGTCTTGCAATACCCAGGATCGACAACATTCACAATGACACCCAAGTCAGACACGGGCCGCAGCGAAGCAAGCTGTCGCGCAGCCATATGCTGAAGCAACTTGCTCACCGAGTACCGATTCGTAAAGTCGCTCTCCCACTTGGCTTTATCGTTGAGATCATCCAAGACGCCCTTTGCAGGGAACTTCTTGACGCTCTCGCCCGCAAAGAATGCACCCATCGACCCGACAACCACAAGACGAGGCGTAATCCCATGCGTCTTCGCAACAGCCTGCAAATGCGGCAACGCCAGAAAAGCAAGCAAATAATTCGAAATGAAATTCACCGTCAGATGCGCCTCATTGCCCTCCTTGACCTGCCACCCAGCATGCGAAACGCCCGCGTTCAAAACAAGCGCGTCAATCCTCTCCGCCGTCTCGATGCGCTTGGCAAACGCCTTGACGGAGTCATACGAGGCGAGGTCCAGCGGCCAGATCTCGACGACGTCCTTGCGGCCGGCGTCGCCCTCGAGGCTCGCCTTGGCTGCCTTGCCGCGATCTTCGCTGCGCGCGCCAATGATTACTCGGCTGGCCTCGAGGCGGACGAGGTGCTTGGCCAGCTCATAGCCGAGGCCGCCGGTGGCGCCGGTGACGATGTAGGTCTTGCCCTTGACGTCTTCGGTGGTGAGCGCGATGGGGAGGTTTTTGCGCTGGTTGGGGAAGAAGTCGGCGAGGGCTTTGGTGGGTTGTGTTGAGGCGTCTGCGGGCATCTTGAAGGATTGTCTAAGTGGACTTGGAGAGGATCGCGGGAGGAGGGAAGAAGCGAGATCAACTATCCTGGAACCAGGCTCAAAGCAGAGAAGAGAAGGATGAGCAAGAAATAAAGGAAGAGAAAGAAGATGAAGAGTAGAGAAAGTCGATCTCGGTCATGTCTCTCTCCCCAAGGTCACAGGCCAAGCTCATCAAACAATACAAGACCCCCATCCCTCTTCCAATCCGAGACATCTCCCCCAAACTCGCCAGGCTTAGTCGATGCCGCATCTGCCCTTGCCGTGACGACTGAGTAAAGCAGCCTGTCAGGCATTCAAGGGAGCACGCAAGGCACTTGCCCTGCATGTAGTCTGCAGGTATCTGCCATGTTGTATTTCTCGACCCAGGCCATCGTGCGACCCTGATAAGCTTCTCATGTCGGCAAGGGAGTGCCTACTCACATGAAGCCATACGTGTACCTGATATTTTACCTTGGTATGCACATACCTAGTAAGTACCTACCTGTATAGAAGACTTCATATGGCCCATGTAATATCCCGAATTTGATCTGCAGACACATTGTAAGCGCAGCCTGGCTGGCGCCTGATTGCTTCAGCTCTCTTGACTCTCAACCCGCGACACAAGAAATTATCAAGCCTCCCCTGATATAAACCACATAGTCAGTTCCTGTTCGTCGAAGCGGCTTTGCAACTCAAAAAAGCCAAGTCAGTCACAACCCATCACACCGCATCCATCACCACCACCATCCTACCTGACTCAAAAGACATTTCTAAGACACTCACCCACCGACCCCTTCACCCAGATCCGATACTAGTAGTGCCTCACAAATCCCTACGATAGCCGCCTACCATCGCATCAAACAATCAGTACTAGAAAGATCGGCTTCCAGAAGCCGAGACATTCTTTTATAGTAAAGGGCCCGTGGGCGTACAGTATGTACCCTGTCAGGCACACCGGTTCTTACGTGGAATATTACTAGACTCGGTCGCCTAGAGAGGTACGCTTATATCATTCTCGCCCTTGTCCTCCCTGTAGTAATGCAACACACCCTCCCATCACACAAACACCAAGGCGAATCATCTTCGTCGAATCAAATGCAGTCACCTATGCAAGGGGCAAACCCCAGCCATCTCACCCACAGAAGGGTTTTCACTCAGTCACTGTAAAGATAATCACAAGCAAAAACACCAACCTCATGCTCCAGGGAAGGTGAAAAGAAAAAGGCAAATCAAACATCTAAGTGGAAGATTATATGACAGATGCATAAACGTACAAAAAGCAGGCGCAACACATGTTTGGCATTGAAGGGGAAGAAAAGAGAAAAGCCAGACATGCATTGCGCTCTTTCAGTGAAACACAAACAGAGTCCGACGAAGAAAAACGCCAAGTCTGTCGTGCTATGATAAGAGATTAATCTGTGTCCCGAAAAGGCCCCCCTCCTCTCATCTCCTTCTTTTACACTCCCCAGTCATTTCAAGGCCAAACACTTCGACCGGCAGGCGAATCATAGCTCCGGTACCACTAAGAGAGCTTCTTCTGCCAGCCGACCCAGCTGCGAGAAACCACGCGCCAGATCTTGACCTCGCCGCTTCGCAGGTCATCCAGCTTGTAGCTCTCTTGCTTCACCTTCTTGCCGTCTCTGCCTTGCTCCCAAGCCCTCACCTTCTTCTTGGTGCCATCCCACTCGGCCACGATGCCCACGTGGTCTGGCTTGCCGACCTCGCTGGTGTATTTGGCGTGCATAGGCCCGTGCTTTCCTTGGAACTTGGCATTACGGATGGTGATGATGTCGCCGGGGCGAATGACATCGTGCTGCTGGGTAGAAGCATTGGCCATGTTGGCGTAGACGAGGGCACCGTACGATCTAGTGCTAATAGGCAGCAGGGCATCCTCTAGCGGTCGAATCATTTCCAAGACAAAGCTTGCGGCGGTACCGTCGCCGACAACTTGATCCTTCTTGGCACTGGCGGCTGCGATGATGCGTCGTCCGAAAGTGTCATAGGCCTCCTCCATCTGGTCTTGTCGCATCGCCTTGGGAGGACCCTCGT
Organism: Trichoderma gracile; assembly: GCA_020002365.1. Classification (NCBI taxonomy): domain Eukaryota; kingdom Fungi; phylum Ascomycota; class Sordariomycetes; order Hypocreales; family Hypocreaceae; genus Trichoderma; species Trichoderma gracile. The sequence goes on from JAINEY010000006.1 coordinate 2,580,219, forward strand.
GCCGTTGCTCTAGCTCAACATTTGACGGGTCATAAGGATCGTAGCGGGCCGTAAGAATGGTCTGCGAATAGTCTTGGAAGAGGATGAATGTTTCTCGGCTGATAATTGTCTTCTCGCCTTGGTTTGTCGTCGTTGATTCATCGCACTCAAAGTAAATGTCCTTTCTGCCTTGGAGAACGGGAGGGACTTGGTTCGACTGCTTCCACCAACCGCTTTGCACTGCCAGATCAATATCTCCCGCGATAAAGCCAGAATCCATTGACGGACGGTGGTGATCGATTGATCTCCTGGGAGCGCTCAGACTGGGCCTGGGCATGTCTGCCGAGGTTCGCGGACGCGCTCCTACCGGAGGCGGGACCCTTCGATCAGGCGGCGAAACGGCTCTGGACTCTTCAAACGAGAGAGCAGCCGGCTCATCTACAATCGGAGATTCAGCGGCATCCTGTGGTTTAGGCGCAGTCGCGTTGGAGATGAACAGAGCATCGTGGCTTTCCTCCGACGTGGGGGAGGCCAGCTTAGGCGGAGGGGCCGGAGGCGGCAGAATCGGAACGGATCGCGACAGATCGTTGGATCTTCTCGGGAGAGGCGGAGACTGTGGCACAGGTGGAGGAGGAGCTCTCGGCGTCGAAGCAGTCGGGACTGGAGGGGGCGCGTCTGGCGGCACATCGGTGAACGGTGACTGGAGGCTGCTCTCTTCGAGGCTAGACTCTTGGTCATTCGCTGCCAAGGCATCCTTGTGAGGCACAGACGAGGCAATGTCCGTATCGTAGTCACCCTCATACTCTGTTGCCTCACCAATCTCCTCTCCTGCCTGTGGAGGCCTAGTCGGCGAGGCCACTCCAAACTCCGCCGTAGATCGTCGGCTTGGTGCACTATGTGGCGGAGGCGGCGGTGGGCGAGACATAACCGCAGCAAGCGTGGACGCAGCTCCCGGCACGGGCGGCGGGGGTCTGCTAGCACGCTTGCTGCCCGGAGATGTTGGCGAGAACGCGCCAGGTCGGGGTGGCGATTGCGGAGGAAGCGACGCCTCAAACGACTGAGCGGGTGGTTGGATCGGAGATCTCAACACAGAGGCCACCGATTCATCACCCTCACGGGCCCCATTGGAGAGTTCATCGTCGGATTCGGATCCCTCTGTAGCTGTGGTGATAGCAGCGGCAGCTGGCGGAGGCGGCGGAGGCGATCGGGCTGGACGGCAATAGGTGATTAGCAAGTAAACAAATTTGTAGGTAGACTGTTAGCTTCACATACCTCCAGCAGGAACGGGAGGGGGTGGCGGTCGAGCTTTGCAGACGTCAGCATCATGTACACAATCATAATACAAGGGACATATCTATACATACTCGCTGAGGGAACGGGAGGAGCAGAGTAGTCTTCTTGGGGCACAGGCGGTGGTGCTCTGTGTTCTGCAGAGGGTGCAGCGTTAGCAGGCAAAGACGGTATAAGTTGAAGTGCTTCGTCTCCATGAAAACTTACCCTCTTCAGGGTGCGAGGAGGAGGTCGCGACAGGGGTAGCATCTCCCTCTTCGGATTTCTGTGCTTGTTCAGCCTCTGGCTCCTCGGCCTTTTCTGTCTCTTCGGCGGGCTTAACTGGAAGACCCATGCCAGGAAGTGCCATCATGGTGGGGACAGGAGGAGCGCGCGGTGGTGGAGTGACATCCTCTTCCCGCGTGACGGCAGACTTCGTGGGCGGCTTGGGTGCCTTTTTCTTGGGCAGGCCACCTCCCATCGGCGGCGCTGGGGCACCAAACATGCCGTGGAAACCCATTCCGCCGCTCATCTTGGCCATCCGTGCCCGAAGCTCCTCTCTGCGCCTGACTTCGGGGTCAATTTCTTCCTCCTCTTCCTCTTCTTCTTCCTCCTCCTGCTCTTCCTCCACTGTTTCCTCTGTAGCTGGTTGTTCGGGATCAACGGCCGGGACGGCTGGGGCCGCGGAAGACGAAAGTCGTCGCGGAGCGTTACCCTCTGCGTCCGCTTCAGCAGCTGCACCATTAGCAGCCTCCTCTGCGGTAGGCTCTGTCGCACCAGTTTCAGGTTGGGCTCGGGGTGGAAGGGGGGCCGGCTCAGAAGGAGTAGCCTCCAAAGAAACCCTCGGAGCTGCTTCATCGGTATCTTTCCGTTCGGGCGCCTCAGACCCTTCCGCGGCCTCTGAGGGGACGGAAGCTTGCGAGTCCACGCGCTTCTTAGGTGGCGGCGGCTTCTTCGGCTTCTCCTTCTTGGACAATGCATCAGCATGGCGTTGGGCCTGTTCCATCTGCTGTTTCTGGAGGAGGGCAATGCGCTCCTTGAGGCTGGTGGGCTTGGGTTGGTCTTCTTCGTCCTCCTTCTGGGCCTCGGGTGCAATCAACCCGGCCTTTTCAGCTTGGCCCTGGGTCTCGGCCACCTGCTCCTTGATTTCGGGATCTTCGTCTCGTCGGTAGACTCTGGCCGCAGGGGCCTCGCGAGGAGGAGGAACGAAGGCATTTCGGCTCGGAGGCGGGGCCACGAATGGCTTCTTGATAAAGCCCGATGAGCCAGCACCGCTGAGGCCGCTGGGCTTAAAGGGCGCAATGGGGGGCGCGGCTGACTTGTTAAACGCTGCAATGCGGTCTTTAAAGGAGCTGGGCTTCTCGGACACTGGCGGAGGGGCGGCCTTGGGTTTCGATGCGCCGGCAGCTGGAGCAGTCGAGGCGGGAGCGTCAGCAGGCTTCGGAACCGGCGCAGGAGCTGCTGCTGGCGGGGGTGCGGGAGCAGAGGCAGCAGCAGGCGCAGGCACGGGCACGGGCACGGGCGGAGCGGCAGCGGGAGCGGGAGCAGGAGGCTCTGCCGGCTGGGTATGCTTGACGGGCTCGGCGACTCGCTTCGGGGAGAGCTCTGAGGCCACGTCAACGGGCGGCGGTGTCGATCGCGCAGCCGCGTCCTCGGCGGGAGCCTCCGGAGGGGGAGCAGCGGGAGCGGCGGCGGCGTCGGTCTCCTGCTTCTGCTTCCTCACGGGTCGCGGGGGCGCCACGGGCTCGAACTTCTCGACAAAGTTGCGGGGGAAGATGCCCTCCCTCTTGACGCCGGCGTCGTCGACGTACTCGCCGCCGTACCAGTCGGCGTCATCCTCGTCCGTGACGGCAATGACCTGGCCGGCGGGGAAGTTGAGGTCGTCCTCGTGCGGCGACGAGTACTCGTACAGCGCCTTGACGCGGAACAGGGCGGCCATTGCGGGTGTTGTCGTTGCGGGCGGGCGGCAAGTTGCTGGACTCCAGCCCAGAGAGCTTTCCAGGCGGGTTGGAGGCTTTGAAGAGGAGGAGGTTGTCGTCGCCTGTGGGGGCGCTAGAGAAGCCGTTCCCTTGGTCAGCCGGTGAGTGGCTGTGGTAAAACGTGGGGAGGCACTGGGTGAGGGGGACGGCCGTCGCGTAATTGCTGGCCAAGCGGCGGTTTCAGCCCGGACGCAGACGAGCAGCGAGTCTGGAGCTGGCGAGCCTCGGTGTGTAGCAGCAGAAAGAGGCAAACGGGGGTTGAAGGTGGAAAGGATGGAAAACGGCGCAAAAGAGAGGCTGTGAAACGCGGTGGATCTCTGGCTTGCAAGCTGCCTTTGCTGAGTGGTGAGCGTGAGTTGTGTGTGTGTGAGTGCTGAGAGCGAGTCGAGCGTCGACGTCAGCGCACCATGACAATGACAGGCGGCGGCCACAGGGCAATGACGAGGACGATGCCTCAAGTAGCAGTACCTGGAGGACGGGCCGGATGTGCTAACGAGTACGTGGACGGTGGCGGAGGGGCCAGACAGTGCTTGCAGCAAAAAAGGGTCAATGGGTTGTCGCCTCAGGTACCGGTACCGAGGATGTGCCGCATTCGTCACTTGGGCGGTGGGAAGCTGGCAGGCGTGCTGTCCATTCAGCGAGAAGACGCCTTATTACTACGTACTACCTTAGGTAGGTAGACGGAACGGACAAGCAGAACAGGAGGAGACATCTCTCGAACCTTCAAATATCAACACGACACGCTGGAGCTTCTAGGAGCCTCCAGGCTGCAGTGGAGCGATGTTACAGGCAATCCGGCGCATCTGAACCATGCCTTGCACAACACGAAACGTGCTAGGCCAGGGATGCGAGATCAATTTTCTATTTCCATCGCCATGCGGTCAATGCAAGGGGATGCCCATCGTTTCTGGTTCTGAAGCCCCAGGACTCGACACCACCTTGGCAACTCTGCAGCAGTTTTGAATCTGACAAAACAACGACCCGAGACACAGTTGAATACTACAGCCTAAACCAGCTCCCCGGACCTCCGGACTCCAAGCGCCAGCGACACAAGCTTTAACACAGCCTTCCTCTGCCCTCATGCGGCACATGCACATGGACACACAACGTGAAAGGCCTTCCATGGTTCCATCGCTCCCGTTTGGCACAACACATTCGGACAAAGGCGACGCATGCTCCTTACCAGGCTCCCTTGCGCGACCCCAATCGCCTTACACAGGCAACAGGACGAGCACCTCTAAGCCCCATCGTCCATCATGTTCAGTTGTTCCCACGTTTGCGCCACCGGGCCCATGTTTTCACCCGGCCGAGGCGCCACAGGCGGAAACCCCTCCAGCTCTCCTGTAATAATCTGTAAGCAATCTTCTGACAAGCGCGCTCCATAGAAGCAAGGCACGCAAGCACAGCACAGCAGCAGCTTTGGCTCCCATCCTAGAAATAGTGGGGCCGCAGCTTGACTGCCGCCAAGGCTGTACAGTATCAGTTCTGTACACTAATCCAAAGATTTGCTTTTCTGCACCACCACCACACGCTTCTAGACCTTTTCAACGAACAACGGCATCTCCAGTCCCTTCCAACTGTAGATCATCTGAGAGACGCACAAAGAATTGCGCAAACTGTTTCAAGGCATATCATGGCGAACCGATCCGGCAAGCTCAAGGGCATCCTCAAAGACTCCATCACGCCCTCCAACGACTCCAAGCAGACCGCGCGCGAGGTCGCCATCCACCACGCCACCCTCCTGCAGCAGCGCAAAGACCTCGAAGCCCAAATCCTCGACAGCGTCATCCTCCTATCAGAATATCCCCTCGTCAGAGAAGCCCCCTACAGCTCCGCGAACCCAGCCCCGTCCGACGTCTCAGGCTTCAAGGCCAACGTGCGGCTCTTCCAGCCTTCAGATTACGATGACCTCATCGAGGAGCGCAATGTGAATGAACTCTGCGGCTACACGCTCTGCTCAAGACCAAGACGCCAGACGGGCGGCGGCGGGGAGTGGAAGCTTACGAGCAGCGGCGAGATTGTCAAGCGCAAAGAGCTCGAGAAGTGGTGCTCTCAGATATGTGCGCGCAGAGCCCTCTTTGTCAAGGTCCAGCTGAACGAGACGGCTGCTTGGGAGCGGGCTGGAATTCCCGACATTCAGATTGATCTCTTGGACGAGGACAAGTCTACGGAGACGGAGGCTGATCGGACTGCGCGCAAGCTTGGTGAGCTCAAGTTGGACGACCAGCGGCAGGCTGCGAGAGACTCGGCTGCTTTGGCGATGGAGAGAGGAGTGAATGGCATCACCTCTTCCATGGACAAGGTCAAGATTACGCTGAAGGAGAAGGACGTTGCGGCGCCTTCTGAAATGGCTTCCGAGGTCGGAAATGCCAATACAGAGGATCATTTACTTGTTGACGGCCATAAAGCAAAGATACCTGAGGAGGATATGAAGGATTCAGAATGAGAAGTCAGGGTATCAACATGACAGCATGAAATTGGCGTTGGGTTATCGATTTCATCAAAGGCTTTGGCATATATTGAGGGCGAAAAGGTACGTGGTTTAGGCGCAATGATACCCGTAGGCAACCTGGCTTGGTCGGATATTCTCGCCCACACCATCTCAACCGATTCGTCTGATGAACCGGGTGAGAGCGGATAGCAGATCCAGCTCAATGCAATCCTGCATTCAGTCACATGCTCACAAGGACGTGATGAGAAGGGACGGTTCTTGGCAATCAAGCGTCATCTCGAAATTAATCAGAGAATCGGCGACACCTTGTGGGGTAGAAGATCTTTCTTTTGTGCGAGATCTATGCACTCACTACCATCCTGAGACGCCAACCTGCAAAATGTTGCAAAACCAGAGACCCAATTTCCCACAAAAAAAGAAAAGCTTTTTAGTCGCGGCGAGGGCGGTCGCCGAATCGTCGCTGGCCACGCTCGGGAGCCTGAGCCTGGGAGACGGGGATGACGTTGGTGGGGATGGAGTCGAACTACACACGAATGGTCAGTTAACACAATCCCTTCTCGCCTGGATGTCCAGATATTCGACGTCGGGGGAGAACATACGCCGAGGTGCTTGAGCAGGTCCTTGGTCTCGTTGTCGACGTCCAGCTGGCCAGCCTCGGAGAAGTCGAGAGCGGAGACCTCGGGGACGAACTGGTCCTTGCGCTCACGCTCCTCTTCCTGAAGCTTGAAGGAGATACCACGGACGGGTCCTCGCTGAATGCGCTTCATCAGATGGGTGGTGTAACCGGCAATCTGTATATCCAATCACGCCGTTAGCCACAGTTTCCCCTGATTCCCTCTTCTTGTTTTTTTCGGTCGGGTCCAAAAGTCGAGGATTCGGCCCTTCAAGTTCTGGTGCGGTAGTGTCTGACCTTGTTGCGCAGGCGCTTGGAAGCAATGATGGCAATCTCATCGCAGATGCGCTTGTTGGTCTCGAAGTCGAGGGTCAGGCGGGGGTAGTACCGCTCAATGATGACCTTGGCGGACTTCTTGACGGTCTTGGTACGAACGCGACCCATTTTGACGGTGTTGGCGAGGTGGTGGTGAGGACTGGTGGTAGTGAGTGAAGCGTTGCGGAATTCCTATCCCAGGAAAACTTGGTGGTTGAGCGGTCGCGGTGGGGTTGGCAGCCGAATTGATTAGGGCTCGGATGGTCTGCACGTGTTGGGTCACGTGAGGAAATGTGAGAGGGAAGAACCAATTGCGAGAGGCACCGTACTAGCCATGTTAGGCTAGCTCAATTTTATGTGTCGAGCTAGTCCCTTTTGGATGAAACTGAAGATGTACAGTTGAAGATGATGGAGTCTCTCGAAGCCATCGAGCATCTGAGACTTGGTTTCTGCTCGTACTGCTTTCCATGGATGATACACAGATAGATTTGATAGCAGTTTCATAATATACAGTGACAGGCCATCTTTAACGTAGCCCATATATTCTATCCGCCAAGCACAACCTCCTTCGCCCTCACTCAAGCCCCCCTCATGACTTATCAAAGCGAGACGACTCCCCCAAAACCTCATCAGCAACACGGTTCAGGCGAGCCTCATCTGATACACGCGTTGACTGCTGGCTGGGCTGTTCGCTGGGAACATAGCTCTTCGTGGGGCCGTCGTTGTAAATCTCGGTAAGGCCTCTGCTCTCTCGCGCGATAACCTGGGCCTCAGGGTCCGCCTCCCGGAGTCGCAGGACAACCTTGCCGCTAGGATCAACGGTGGCGGTCGAAGCCTCGACGTAGGCCTTGGCACCACCAAATGTCGTGGTGTCGAGGTGCATGATGCCGTTGAGCACACCCTTGGTGACTGACATTCTGCTGCCGTACCTCGGGTTGAACTCGTTGTCTCCGGAGGGAGCGTCAGCGACGAAACCGCCGACGCCCAACTTGGGAGGGATAGGACCAGTTCTGGGATACACCACTCGGGCCAAGGCGGGCGCTCTCTTGCCCTGGGGGCCGTAAACAGGGTGGTTCTCCATGAAGGCGTTTGTCCGCAGGTAGCTGATACCGGCCGAGGGGTGGCTCGGAGGCGGGCCAGATTTGCCATAGGGGCTGTCGGGAGCAACGCTGTCCCGTTCAGCCCAAAAGGCGTGAATGATTCCAACGGGCTGTCCCAGGGGCGCCAGGTCGAGGAACTTGGAGACAAGTGCGTACAATGTCACTCGGTCGTTGCGCAATGCGCGCAGGTAGTCTGTGAACTGCGCCTCCGTGATATCTCGCACCTCGACCTTGGGGGGAGCCTCTTTCCCCTCGTCCAAAGCGACCTTGTTCTGGTTCGTCGTGATGTCGTCCGCCAATTTCTGTTTGAGAAGTGCTCGGAAGTGCGCCCTCTTGGGGCGGACCTTCTTGTTCAAGTACTCGACAAACTCTCCCTCCGTCATCCTCGCAAGCCAGGGGCCCTGGAACTTCCATCTCCGGTCGTCTCCCCGGCCGCCCTTGAAGTCTGTAAAGTCCATATCCTCCTCGAAGACTGACTTGTGCCACAGCTCGGACCGCGTCGAAGCGGAATGTGACTTCTTGTCGGTGTTGAAAGGCACGGACATGGCCACCCGCAACTCCTGGAACTTCTCCAACGACAGCGAATGGTCGGCCGCGGAAGCAAAGTTGGTGACGTTCTCGACAGTGTCCACCTGCTTGACTCGGATGTAGGGCGTCGAGGTGGCCATGGTCGACTTAAGAGGGAATGGGCGCTTGAGGCCCCAGTCGCCCTTCTCCCGTGATGCCAGCGGCGAGGTGATGGACTGGTGCTGCGGATACGGCCTCGTCATTGTCGCGGACTTGTGATCGCCGATATGGAGGTTCGTCGACGGCGGCTCGGGCAGCGGCTTGGGGATGGAGAACATGCGCGATGTCCTCAGCAGCGCCCCGCCGGGCGATACGGCTCTGCCCGACATTGTGACTGTCGGAGCTCGTGAGGAAGCGCAATGGCCTGGTCAGGATCGAATGCCACTCATACGATCGCCGGCTTTGGATGCAAATTCTCGTTCCTGGAGTTGAGCGCAGCTTTACAATTGCCGACGTTGATCCGGCCAGAGTTCCCCTCGCTGTGGCGGGGTGTGGCGCATGGGCTCCAGACGCCCCGCCAAATTCCTTGCAGATCCAGGGTAACGCACCTTAATCGTATAAGAAATTCCCAAGGCCGAGAGAGCACTAGAAACTCACCGTGAGAAAGAGGCAGACTCATACAAACTTTCAGGCCCAAACAAGGGGCTCCCAAAGAGTATATCGGGGGATAATGCTGAGGACAAAAAGGATGGCGTCCAACGTTTACTCAGCTCCCGCCCTGACCTTTGAACTCATCGCCAAATGCTCAGTCAGTTCCATCCCTCATAAACATTTTGAGTCTTCATGTGACTCTATACTGACTGAGAGTCTTCCAAGCCAGACAACTCGAGCCCGCGCCTCCATTCTCACACTCCCTCATGGCCCAGTTCAGCTTCCAGTCTTTATGCCTGTTGCCACACAGGCGTCACTGAAGGGCATCACTCCGGAACAGTTGGAAGACACTGGCTGTCGCCTCTGCCTGAACAACACCTATCATTTGGGCCTGAAGCCTGGCCAGGAGGTTCTTGATGCCGTTGGAGGTGCTCACAAGCTGCAAGGATGGAATCACAATCTTTTGACAGATAGTGGAGGGTAACTCACGTCCACCTCTTTCTGCTGAGACACTCGTTGGCTGACATTTTACGGCAGCTTCCAGATGGTCAGTCTGCTGAAACTCGCAACAATCACAGAGGAAGGCGTCCGCTTCCTGAGTCCTCACGACGGCTCACCCATGCTCCTCACCCCGGAACACTCAATAGACCTGCAAAACACAATAGGCAGCGATATTATGATGCAGCTCGATGACGTCTTGGTGACCACCTCACCAGATAAAGCCCGCATGCGAGAGGCCATGGAGCGCAGCGTTAGATGGCTCGACAGATGCATCGCCGCGCACAAGAATCCAGATAGACAGAATCTATTCTGCATCATCCAGGGAGGACTGGATCTTGAGATGCGGCGAGAATGCTGCAAGGAGATGCTCGCCAGAGATACCCCTGGCATCGCGATAGGCGGGCTCAGCGGAGGAGAAGCAAAGGCCGACTACTGCCGCGTGGTCGAGACATGTACAGCCCTGCTGCCCGATCTCAAGCCTCGGTACGTCATGGGCATCGGCTACCCAGAAGACCTGATTGTCAGCGTCGCTCTCGGAGCAGACATGTTTGATTGCGTCTGGCCGACGAGGACAGCCCGGTTCGGAAACGCCATCACCAAGCGCGGCGTCCTCAACATCCGCAACTCGAAATACGCTACCGACTTTGGGCCTATTGAGCCTGGATGCGGCTGCATGTGTTGCAGGGAGGGCGAGGACGGCATGGGCGTCACGAGGGCTTACGTCCACCACAACGCCTCCAAGGAGACCGTGGCGGCGCATCTGCTGTCGATTCACAATGTGTGGTATCAGCTGCAGCTCATGCGCGAGATCCGGCAGGCGATTATCGAGGACAGGTTTCCTGCGTATATACGCGAATTCTTCGCGGGGCTTTACGAGGATAAGACGCAATACCCTGAGTGGGCTGTTGATGCACTCAAGATGGTCGGTGTTGACTTGACGGCATGACGATAGAATCTCATAAACTCGTTATAAGAGCATTCATATTTGCCTTTCCGATGTGCTCTTCTTCGATCTATTCGGTTTCGACCTGGATCTCATATATGCGCAACATAAACCCACCCTTGACGAATTTGTATGGAAAGAACGCGCGGTGTTTATAGCGGCACTCCCAAGTCCCTCCCAACAGTTCATGCCTATCCAATCATTAATCACTTCATTATATATCTTCCTAACCATCAATTACACCATCACAACAAAGCCTGCCACCGCAAGCACACCTGCGGCCAGTCCAATTCGAGCAGTCGGCGCCGCATCGTTCGACGTCGTAGTCGCAGCCTGAGTCACAGTCACGGTAACTGGACCACCTGTAGTCGAGCTGCCCGTCTCCTCCGTCGCGGTCGGACTCAGAGGGGAGGTCGTCGGTATCGTACAGACATCGCTGAAGTGGTCACAGTACGTAGCAAACGTCTTGGCCACTACACATTATGTTAGCCGTTGAAATGATGGTTGAAATGATACGTCCAGATGGAAACAGGGGCTCTGATAAACGAACCATTGTAGGCGGTTTCGGGCTCTCCTTTGCCCATGGTGACGGCCCAGCCCCGGCATGTTCTCGCATATGTCTCAATCTCATCTGTCCACGTAACATGGTAGCCATCCAACGCAGTGCGGCAGCTATTCGTTTTGTGCATCCCGTCAGTTTCAAAAGACCTCTCAGCAATACCGGGAGAGTATAGGTCAAACCATACCAGTAGCAGTAAGCCTGCTCTCCCAACGGCAGATCCGTAAAAGAAGGCGTCGCTTTCGTACACTCCTCGAAAATCCCCACCATCTGGATACACGCAGTAGCAAGCGTAATGACCGGAGACGTGGCCGTGCCGGAAGCCGTCCGAGAAGCACTTCCCGATGACCCGGTTGCGGAAGCCCTGGTGGACTCAACGGTTGATCCCTCTGCCGTCACGCGCGATGTCTCCTCCGGGCCGCTGCTCGGGGAGGAGGCCGGTGAGGGGGTGGACTTGGAAGGAGAGGACTGGATGCGCGAGGATTGGGAGGTGGGAGACGATATGGGGGGCTCTCCGGTGGCTGTTGCGCCGGGTTGGCCGCGGCAGACTTCGGGAGAGCCTCCGCAGACGGTATAGAGATAGTCGTAGGCTGAACAGACAAGGCGGCGTTAGAACCCATATATACATCTGGCCGCTCAATGGGAGGAGCATGCCCAATATAGCATTGCTGTTGTAGACAATGGTCACAAGTACACACCGGAGATTTGAGAGCCCAGCTGAGGTGCCTCGGAGCTGAGATAGTCGGCGCAAGTGCTGTAGACGGGAGCTACATCCGTTGTCCCAACACAACACGCACACGCCGCCAGCTTGAGCGGGTTCGCAGTCGACAGACCCTCGGAGCCTCCGGCCTCCGCGACGCAGCCCGCCACAAAGGATGCCGCGACGGTGCACACCTGGTAGCCCTTGTCGTTGGGGTCGATGGCCTTCACGACCTCCTCGAGGTTGATGAGAGGCAGCGTCATGTGTTGCGCGGCAACTACATGGACGCCGCCGGCCAGTATGGGGATGAGGAGAGCGGCCAGAGACATCTTGAAAGACTGGCGGAACGGACAGAGGCGAGGCGAAAACAAAAGACGAAGCAAATGCTAGGACTGGGTATCACATGGAGCAGGACAAGAGGAAACGACACTGGCGAGGAGGAAGAGAGCTTTTTGTTTGGACTTGTACGGTGAGCTACCCCCAGAGCTCCTACAGCTGAACACGGCAGCAGAGCCGCCGTTCCTCAACGACAGCTTTCACATCCTAGCGCCGCGCCATTCACAATAAACAGCCTTCACGATCACGGGGACGAGTCAAGATGGGCGAAGCGAGGCGCAGGAAAGACGGGACCGTTTATGCAGGCCGAAGCGACACGAAGCAGCAGCAGCAGCAGCAGCAGCAGTTAGACCGGGAGGGGAAAGCTCTCTGTGAGCTCCCGAGCTTTGCGTCTCTTTTTTCCGCTGGTTACCTTATTTTTTGTTGAGGCGCGGCCAATGATGGTGCCAGCTTTGGTGCGGCTGAGGATGTAGCCAAGGATTCGAGCGCTGGGCTAGTCGCGGGACGGCTCGGCGGTGGTTGGTGAGAAGGATTCTCAAGGTTGAATTGTCTATGGGGGGGAGGGAATGGTACGATGCTTAGGATTCGAAGGAGAAGCAGTGACTGTGATAAAACTAGTTCTATGGCAACAATGCTGAAGACGATAATGATGGAATGGTAGAGAAGCAAGTTTGATGGTGGTGAGGGTGTAAGTGAAAAGATGGGAGAAGCCATGTTCGTAGGTGGCAGCGATTTGAGTTGCGGATGTGCCTTGCTTGACCCTGAGCCGACTTTGGGCTAACTCAGGCCTTGACCGGCTAGCGAGATGCGTTGTGAGCACATGCATGAGGCGCTATTGACTTGGCATGTCGGAGTGGCTTTCCGTGGGCTCAAGTGGCGATGGTTGGGACGATAAGAGTGAGGCTGCGTGTACGGCGAGTAGTTGCATGTATGTACATTTCCCGAGACGGCCTTGGAGGTCCAGTCATGATTCTGGTGTCATGTTCGGGCAGTTGAGCGGTTTGATGCTTCCTGATTTCCAATGGCACGTTTCTGCCTGTGTGACCCTCCTGGAAAAGAGTGTTTATACAAGGCAAAGAGTTGATGTGAGTTAATGTCGCAATAATGGTCAATTCCTCCAGTCGCTGCGCCGCGATTCATGAACCGCCATCCCACGATGCCATGTGCTCGCTGACTTGTGTCGTACGATAAGCGACCGGATGGAACCTTGGGCATGGATTCCTGCAAACTTGGCCTGAAATTGCCTCTTGCAGCGCAAAGCAATGAATGGGCATCCAGGAAGCAAGATCAAGTGTTACCCTACAGAACATGAACGTTGCGCCCAATGTCACTTCAAACAAGCGCATCCAGCAGATGCCGATTTGCTTGCTGAAACGACTTACATGAACCTGCCCCGAGATTGGCACTGTTGAATCACTTGCGTATGCAACGCCTGGAAGCCTGTATGGAAGACAGCGTACAGGCTGTATGTCACCTCACCTCGACGCTTCTCTTTTTCTTCCATGAGTCAAGAGACAGGCATCTTGGATGTCAAGATCGAGTGCTGGCGTTACCCCAGATGTACATAGCTTAAAAATACATGTAGGAGGCAGAGCAGAGCGGGGACCGCTAATCAAAGCGACCCCTTTCTGCACTCCATTCTTTCGGCTTTTGGGCTCCGTATTTTGTGACAACTTTCGATGAAAGGAGGTTATTTTTAGGTGACAATGTGATGTGACCGGAAATTTCCATGTGACAAGAGGGGATGGTACCTCGTACTGCCTCCCTCATGATAATGGAGCTCTCTTGGAATTTGTAATCGATACCTAGGCATGTAAGATATCCGTGATGAAGTACTGTATGTAGGAACGCAGTCCCTTGCTTGCTGAACTGTCTGAAGTCTTGGGACAGAAACAGACGGATTATTACGGCTCGACTGACAGTCTGCACCATCTGTCGGATATGGGCTCCCGGTCCTTGTTCTGCTAGCCGACTGTGCTAGACCAAGGCAAGGCAAGGTAGTAGTAGCAATATCTTGGGAATACTATCGCTTGCAGCCGTTTATCGGAGTCGGCGGTTCCTGGTGTCATGCACCTCCGTCCACTCCCTCCACTTCGCCCGGCCGCGATGCTGCTCAATCGGACGTCGTCGGCTGTCCATGGGATGCAACGCTGACGACCGGCGACAAATAAGAGGAGGGCAATACCCAAAAAGCCTCTGCTGTTATTCGGCCACGTACAAGCTGTATTCCTGCCTGGAGGTCCACCGCTGCAAGACGCCCGCAGCGGGCAGAGGATGGGATATACGAAGCGTCTAACAGTCTCCCGTCCGGATGGCTTTGAGTGGCCGAGTCGACCGTTGGGCTGATGTCATGGCCTGCGGCATTCACTGCGCCGGGCAGCATCAGGGCCTTTGACTGGCCTCGACTGTGGCCTGCATGTGTCGATGCATGGAGTATCAAGCATCATGGAGCATCGAGACTTCATCATGGCCACTCGGGCTGGGTAAGCCGGCGAAACGGAGTATGCACACACAAGGAAGCAGCATCTTGTATGTACATACATGTGCACGCAAGGAGGAGCAATTCTATAATACCTCCCATCAATGAATTGCTCCACAGCAGAAAAGACATGCCGTTTCGACAGCAAAACTGCTGCCCCCTTGCGTCTGCCTGGGAGAGACAGAGAAACACCCAGACAGTCGGGAGGATGCGCGTGAGAAGCAACGCCGATGTTGTGGTGCCCGACTAAAGGCAGACAGACCAAGGCAGCCCAGTGACAGCGCCCGACCGGCCGACCGGCTCATCACAGTGACGTGAATGAAGCTGCAACGAACATGAATGAATTGACCTCCCAACTTGCCTGCTCTGCTCTTCTCCAATGCCAGCCACACCCCCCTTATGTCTGGCCCGGCACGTGATTTCTTGGGGGGCAAAGACAGGACAGGATGGAAATTAGGGGAAGCGAAGCGGCTATGACGATGGTGACGGCTGAAATTACATGCTCCGTTCGGCCATGTCATTAAACGCCCCGAGCCACAGGCGCTGGAGCAGCGTGCCAGCCCGAGCCTGAGCCTGAGCCTGGACCTTGAACCTGGACAAAACATCAACAGGCCGAAACCGAGACAAAAACAACTCGAGCAGCAAAAGGATCAGCATCGTCGCGAGGCCATCGTCGCACGGCATCACGCACATCAGAGAACGGCCATCGCAGAGCATCGCAGAGCATCGCAGGGCGTCGCAGCGCTGCAGCAGGCATCGAATCGCAGGCTGCATCGATCTCTCGCGCTCTCCACACACACCAGCTCACAGACGCATACGCATACGCATACACAGTACACATCTTCGACCACCATAGCGGCATCTTCAAAATACGCACACACACACACACTTAGACGCAGACACAGACACAGACGCTGCGCCGGAGCAGCAGATACCTACCAGCAAGGCCAGACACTCAAACGCTCTCAGACACACGTACAGGCTTCCTCGGAGTGTTCCTGGCGCCTCTCCTCCTAACGCATGTCGCCTCGCTGCAACCCATCGACTAAGCCAGTCTTATAAGTCGCCCAGATGGCGTCTCCGCCCAATGCTGAGCCGCCACGGCGTGCAGCAGCAACCTCCAGCACCAGAACCAGCTCCAGCTCCGGCTCCAGCTCCAGAGACGAGGGCGCAGGCCTATCGCAGTCACTCAGCCAGCTGTCACTCGGCCAGCGTGGTCCGCGATCTCCCGGCCTCTCGCCATCGCCCTCGACGCCTCAGACGCCCTTAAATGCTCCGAGCCATGCCTCTCCCTCCACCTCTCCCTCTGCCCGCGCTCCCTCTCTCAGTCCCTCAGGCAGAGACTCGCGAGCTGCAACCCCCACCCTCGTCCGCAAAGCCTCGATGAATTCCCTACACTCGGCCAGTGGCCTCGGCTCTTCACGGCCACTATCCAGGCGCTCCAGCCTGGGGGTTATGTCACCGGGCTTGAGGGCGTCGTTTGGCAATCCCGAGCCCGAGTGGCGACCCCCGGTGACGCCCAGCTCCGTGGCGAGCAGCCACTTCAAGGACGAGCTCGAGGCCCATCACGGCCCCGTGTCCACGCTCTACACGGAGACTGTTGTCGTTCTCAACGATGCCGTCTACGGCCACCGCTTCTCGCGCCCACGCACCCCCAAGAGCGCCCTCAACACCATTGTCGAGCGCCCTGAGCGGATCAAGGCCAGTGTTCTTGGTGTCTCTGCGGCCTATGTTCGTCTCGGCGAGCGTCACAGCGACGGCGCGCTGCCCATCTTGCCCAAGAGCAATGTCCACATGCTGCCCAGCATTCCCTTTCGCATCCACAAGACGGACCGGAGGCTGTCACTCCTGTCCCCTGCCGTCACCAACGTACATGGCACCAAATGGATGGAAGAGTTCAAGATGATGTGCGAGTCGGCCGAGTCGATCTTGGCTCGTGGAGGAAAGGAGCTGCAGAGGCCGTCCATAACCCGAGGCCCCGACCATGCTGCTCCGGAAACGCTGCACGAGGGCGACCTCTACCTTTGCAACGAGTCCCTGGAGGCCATCGAGGGCGCTCTGGGCGCAGTGTGCGAAGGCGTGGATGCCGTCTTCTCTGCTGGGCCACGGCGTGCCTTTGTTGCCGTTCGGCCTCCGGGACACCATTGCTCTGCCAACCTCCCCTCAGGCTTCTGCTGGGTCAACAATGTCCATGTGGGGATTATGCATGGAATCCTTAACCATGGCCTGACACACGCCGCCATCATCGACTTTGACTTGCACCACGGAGATGGCTCCCAAGCCATTGCCTGGGCGCACAACTCTCGATCCATGGCCGCCACCAAGAACCATGCCGCCTGGAAGAAGACGTCCATCGGCTACTTCAGCTTGCACGACATCAACTCTTATCCCTGCGAGAACGGCGACGACGACAAGATTAAGAATGCAAGCATCTGCATAGAGAATGCGCATGGACAAAACATCTGGAACGCCCACCTGCAGCCGTGGAAAACGACCGAGGACTTCTGGGACCTCTACGAGACGAAATACTCAATACTTCTCGACAAGGCACGCAGCTACCTGAAGGGCCAGGCGGAAAAGCTACAAGACGCAGGCGTCAACCCGCGAGCCGTCATCTTCCTGTCTGCTGGCTTCGATGCGAGCGAATGGGAGAGCGCGGGAATGCAGCGTCACAAGGTCAACGTGCCCACTGAGTTCTATGCTCGCCTCACCCAAGATGTGGTCCGACTTGCCGCAGAGGAAGGCCTCTGCGTCGACGGCCGCATCGTCAGTGTCTTGGAGGGCGGCTATAGCAACCGAGCATTGACGTCCGGCATCATCAGCCATCTTAGTGGTCTTGTGGGAAAGCAGAATGTGCCGCACCGGAGCCGCCTTTCTTTCCCGCAGGATGACTGCAACGAGGAAGACGAGCGCATTCCGCATTCCCCGGCTTCGATCAACCCTTATGATCCCTCGTGGTGGTCGGCTGGTGAGATGGACAAGCTGGAGGCCGCAGTAGCTCTCCCTGATATCACGCCAAAGAAGCCGCGTATGGTTACGCCCCCAACCTACTGTACGCCGACGCATGCTTCTACGGCCAGGGCTGTAGATCCTCTCAGGATGCGGCGAAGCATGTCGACTCTGGTCAACAGGTCGACAGTCTCCAGCCGCTCTCCATCTCCCTCACCCCCTGAGGTTCCATGGACGGTTGCTGCCAGCGAGCTATCAAAGCTCCTCATCCCACGAGATCGCCAGACCGACAGCTGCACTTTTGAGGAATTGAACGCCGATGCCACACGGGTACGGCGCGACAGGCAGTCTGCTGGCACTCCGGACCTCGACCGATCAGCATCGAGGATGTCGCTTCGCGACCGCAAGCCTCGGGCCATTGACCCCATCCAGGAGGAGCACCAGGCTCGGCAGACAAGGGACCGGAGCAAGACTGTGGCCACCATTGCTGCAGAAAAGGTAAGCATCCGGATCTCTAGTTGACCTTTCTTGATTCAACAGTCACTAATATGGGCTGCCAGGCGACCGCTCGCGGACAGACGCCGCAACCCATCATCGGCCTGCCTCCGAAGAAGACCAATCGACGACTTACCGCGTCGTCGGCTGTTCCCACCCAACGGAGCGTCTCTCGTGCCGCAGCAACTCACGAGGAGCTGCCGCTTCGGCCTTCAACCTCTGCGGGGCCTAGCGTCGGGAGGCCTCTCTCAGTTGCAGGGCACCAGGCCCAGAGCCCCGGCTCTACTGGAAGAGCCACCGTCAGAAGATCGCGGCCCACCTCGTCGAGCGGCGAACCAGCCCTTAGGTCGCCCATGCTCGAAGCCGGAAGGGAAGCTCCTGCGGAAGGAACTACGGCACCTGCAGTATCAAGGCTGGACGCTACTATTGACGACATGGATAAGATCACCAAAGGCATCAAGAAGATCAAGATCAACCTAATCACCCAGTCGCAGAAGGAGGCCCGGGAGAAGGCCCGTCTTGAGGCTGAAGCTGCAGCCGCAGCCGCTACTGCCTCTGGGGAGCTACGTCCCTCGTCTGCCAGCACCAACAGATCCGTAGAATCGGGCGGGCTCAAGACACCAAACAGCAGCGTCGGTCACAGATCGACCGTCAACGCGACATCTCCGGATGGCGCCATGCCAGCGCTGTCGACTGCTTCTGAGAGCACCTTGTCAACGCCCAACTTTGAGCATGTCACGCCAAGGACTCTTTCTCCCGAATCGAGACAGGCCGTTCCAAACGTGAGCTCGCCTCGCTCGTCCAAGGCGACGGATGAGGCCCATGAGTTTCTTCAGTATCAGCCTGAAGGGCCACCCCCGGTGTCCGTTTCGTCCCAAGAGCCGCTCAAGTGGCTTCCGCCGTCGCTCCCTGCCGGTCCTCCGGCTGTACAGCCCGGCCTGGTGAAGAAGAGCAGCACGCTCTTCCAGTATGGCGGCAGCGGCACCATTCCCTTTGCCAAGCAGCCGGCTAACCGAAGCCCGCCTCCTCAGAAGGCTCAGAGACAGCCCAGCGGTTCTGTTAGGGGCACTCTTCCGCCCAAGAAATAGAATGGATGATACGTGAATGCAAGATGGAGATGTCTTTAGATTTTCTTTTCGGTGTTTTTGGATTATGTGGTATGGAACACGGAATGGCTAGGAGTTTATTTGCGTTTCCCGCCCTATCTCGCGCGTTTCTGTCCGCTTAGCACTTTGCTTGAACTTGTTCTCTCCCTTCTCTTGGTCTTTTGAGACCAATTGTTTTTCTAGCTTTGTATTACACCCCTTGTCAAATTACCAGCCTTGGAATGCTGGGCTGCTCTCATTCAGATGATACCCGTTTCTTAACAAAGAAAAAAAATCTTGTCGGAAGCTATTTACTCTACTTTATTCTGCTCCCAATTCTATGTTTTGATAGATGGCATCTATTGAGTTTCTTCTCTTGTATCAGATTTCCAAAAGAGATGATATCCTCCAGTCTATCACAACTTGTCACAGCCCACTCTATCTCTCATACCCTAATGAGACCAAGATCAAGGGTCTCATGAAAAGTGCCGCCGAAACTCCTTAAGAGACACGGCCACATCGTCAAGCGTCGCCCTCGCTGTCTCCCCCGCCGCCTCGGGATGATTCTGCCGCTGAAACGTCCAGACGTGCTCGACGCCCAGGCTCTCGAGGAATGCCAGGCCGCGGGCGTAATTCGTAGCCACTTGCGCGATGCCGTGGCTGTCGTCGGACATTGTGAATTTCCCGCCGAGCTGAAGCCATTTCTACAAACCAACCATGTCAGCCTCCCCTAAAAACTGCTGCAGTTATGTAGCTTTTGGGAGTTAAGGGTTTGTGAAAGTTTACCTCTGAAATGATGCGGCCGGGATAAGGCTCGTCAAGACCCTTTCTCAACGCCGCAGTGTTACACTCAAGCCACGCGCCAATCTCCTTTGCATACTCCAGATTCCGACAAATCTTTTCCCAAACACCCTTCCATAATCTGGGATCTCCCGCTGGATCCTCACTCATGAGGCGAATCAAGTCAAAGTGTCCCACGATGCGCGGCTTCAGCGCCTTGAGCATGTCAAACTGCAAATCATAGTAATCCTCAAACAGCTGCTCCTCAGAGCCGGGGTTGGATGTGGCAGCGAGAGCGGCGGCGTAGGTGGGCTTGTCGTAGTCGATGGGGATGCCGTGGACGTGGTGCACGGATCCGATGAAGTAGTCGATCAAGGGGGAGGAGTTGTAGAGGGAGTGGACGTGGGCTGTGTAGGAGGGGCGGATGAATTCTGCTTCGAAGGCGATGAGGATGTGGATTTGGGGGGCGTATTGGAGTTGTAGGCGGCGGGCTTCGAGGAGGTATGATGAGTGTAGCTTGGGGAGGGTTTGGAGGGAGGCTTGGGGGTCGGAGAGCTGGTTTAAGGGTTAGTTTTGTGAGGTTGATTGATGTGGATGATTGAGTGGTTTGAGTGAAGATGGGTTGGCGGAGGGGATGAGTGTGAGAGGGTGAGTTGAGTGACATGTGAATGCCGTGTGGAGGGGTTGTATGATATGGAGGATATGCTGTGTGACACGACTTGTCCAAGAGGGTATTGTTCGAGGGACAGGAACAGCAAATGCATAGTTCATTGAGGAGGTTACGACACACCTCTTCAGGATACAGATCCCGCTCCTCATAGCGAGGCATATGCTCCGTAAGGCCCATGGTTTTATACCCGAGAGAAATGGCATGCAGGACAATGTCCTCGAGCTGGTCGACGGCATGGCCAGGGCAGAACTGGCCCGAGTGGGAATGCATTGTAAAGGCCATTGCGACTGAGCTGCACCTTCTTGAGTATAAAATACTGAATAGAGATATGAGAAGAATGCTGGATCGTGGAGTGAAGATGGAAGTGAGTTCGACGACGCTGGTTTATGCTCTATTTTTTTCTGTTAGCTGCGAGATCGCTTGGGGTGAAGACGGGAGGCCCACAATTTTCTGATCCCGGGGACGGATTTGGTAACTTTGGGGTCCGTGAGAAGTTGCTGATACATGATTGGTTGACTGCTGAAAGAGTGATGTTGATGGGCTTGGAGGCTACTTGAGTATGATACGCAGACGTCAAATAACGAAGCAATGAATCTATGGGGAAATGCTAGGCATATACTCCCTAACTTGATCGCGGTTGATACTCAATTAGATACGGAGACACCCGTTGCCATGATGGAATTCAACTCTTTCGTGCAGTCAAAGAATCAGCCACAGTCTTCAAGTGTGGCACGTGGCTGCTGAGGCAGATAGGTATCATTCAATATGACAGCACCTCTGATTGGTCGGTAGAGCTAGTTATCTCTTGGCAGGGATCTCTGGGGCTCCTCAAACGGGAAAGAGGGAAGGGCCCACTACTTGTCGACAGCGGAATTAAGCTTCCATGTGGGAAGGAGCAAAGCTCGAGGTCCAACCTTCTGAAGAAGCTTGACCGGGATTTGCAACCTCTATTTTTCTTTTTTTAATTTCCTTTCCTCAACATCATCATCATCGTCAACATTGTCTCTCTAAAACCGCTCGAAATGATTTTCAGACGCTTCCAAGCATTGGTCACTGCGAATACATTGAACGAAGGCGAGTCAACGGGGCACAGCCGGGCACTTCGCTGCGGAACGACGACAACAGGGTCCCTTTAAGCGACAAGCCAGTGGGAACAAGCATAAATAGCCATGGCACCCCGCGTATCCAGACGGGCAGAGGCACGAGAACTTGATTGACACTCTCTCGTGCTGTGCTATTTCGGGAGCTGAAGTTCATCTGTCAATCGGTTTTGAAGATATGGTTGTCGTGTCCGTCGTTCCCGGTCCGAGCATCTCGTGCATATGACCGCGCACCTCCTCTGGGGGCTGAAGCAAAAAGGCGGGCTTTCACTATAATCTCGGGACACCGGCAACGGCTGCGTGACGCCAAGCTCAACTCGATTAGCACCGCCGACATGGAGGACGGGCCTATTCCGCGCTGGCAACCTGGGTGTCTTTGCAGCTGAACGTTGTGCTAGCCGGGGGGCTGTTGAAGCTTTGTCGTGATGCTGTCGAAGAAGCAGACGAAAAGATACAGCACAACTATGCCAACTACCGAGCGCCTCTGCGGTCTCAAATTATCCTCCATCTCAGCCTCTTTTCCCTCATCGTCGACTGTGTTGGATTCTCGCAAAAGGTCCTCACATTGGCGGGGGAGCGCTTAGCATCCAATATTCTGCAGGCTGAATTGGGCCCTTGCTGTCCCAAACTGCAGCTGGAACATGGACGCCAAACCCAATGTGATGAGCCTCCAATCAGCGCCCTGACCCGGACGGACAAAGTTGGTGTGCTTCGCTTGCTCTGCTCTGCCAGGCGGGGAATCTCTGGTGCACTGGCAGGTCGTCAAGAATGCCTCGCCCACGTCTGGACACGAATGAGGCGGCGACATGTGCGCAACCCCTGCGAGCAATCAATGGCCCGCTCCCAAGCCCACGATGCTACTCCCCAAGTGGTGTTAGATGCTGTCGGGGTAGCCCTTCCCCACGAGGGTAGTTGGCTGTCAGGGCTTTATAACAACGGCTGGGATGCCGGATGAACAGTCGGACACAGCCTTGCACCTTGCTGTCTCTCGTGTCCTGCTTCTGTCTGTGAGAACAGAGGTGCGTCTGACGGGTGACGTCTCTGAGCCGGAGCCGATCATGGCGAAGATGCAAAATCTACCGAAATCAATCGCGCTGCTCCTTTTCGTCTCAACTGCCTCAGCTCTGCACATCCGAGGTCGGCCAGCAGATGCTCAAGCTACGCCAGTCGCGCATCCGTTGAATGCCGCAGCTCCGCCCATAATCACTCCTGGTCCCTCTCCCGAACTCTTGGCCGAGTTGAACTTTGCACGCGCAGTGCCTACCATTCCGGCGTGTGCTACTGACTGCGTCGCTTCCGCCGTCACAAAGTCGACAAACTGCAAGCTGGGGGATACCTTGTGCGAATGCAACGCTGCGGACGTCGTCAACAAAGGGGCAGCCCCTTGCGTCCAGAGCGCCTGCGGATATGTTGGTGCCGTCCGTAAGTGGCCATTGAAAGCTTGATGTATGTTGTTGAACGGTCGAAGCTGACAAGACTGATAGAGGCTCAGGTGGCGGGTGAGCAGCTGTGTATAAGTGTGCTTGCTGGTCTCATTCCCGGCTCAAGGTCCGAGTCTACTCCCGAGGCCACTGCTACCAACAAGGACGATGTCGCGCCCAGCCAGTCATCTGGCCCTTCCTCGTCAAAGGATTCCTCATCACCTTCGAACAAGGCATCCCCAAGTGGAACCTCCTCGGGAGGCTCGTCAGGAAGCTCAGACGGTAGTTCAAACGGAGGCAACAACGGGTCATCAGGAGGGTCGGGCTCTGCTGATTCACATGGTTCATCCGGCTCAGGAGCTCTCCCCAAACACAAGAAGGGACTTTCTGGAGGCGCCATTGCTGGAATTGTCGTTGGCGCTGTGGCCGGCATTGGTCTTGTAGCCGCCGCCATCTGGAAGTTCTGCCTCAACAAGGCAAAGGGAGGCAACGCTGCCGCTGGAGGAGACGGGGGAACGACAGCTGCACCACCAGCCGTAGCACAGGTCCCTCCCGCTCAGGGTCCTCCCGTTGACCCGACGAAGCTTACATCTACGACGCCGCTGTCGACGCCTAGCGAGCTGTCAAATAACCCTCACACCGTTTCGAGTATATCGCCATTCCAGGGATCTGCTGCTACGACGACGTCTCCGGTGCATCCTCACGCGGCTGAGCTGCCTCATGGATCGTATCCTCAGCCGCCGGCCGCTTATGCATATCCGCCGCATCCACTGGGACAGGCGTATCACGAGGTACATGCACAACCGCCAGAGATGGCTGGTAGTACGCATTTGCCGCAGGAGTTGCATGGCGGAGGACCGGTGTATGAGATGGGTAACTAAGCGACTTTGTGAGGGCTGAAAATGAATGAGTATATGGACTATTAAAAGAGCTAGCTAATGTATGTAATTCAAACAATGATATCACGTCTATGTCAACTATTTAAGAAAGAGAATCCTCACATGGGATATGTCAGCCATGTCTAGAACAGCTTGATGGACGACTTCCACCAGGGTTTCTTCTCGTCAGTCGCATTATACCCCTCCTCTTGAACGTCATGCTTGCCAACAATATTAAGAAAAACCTCGTTGAGCGTTGTCGGACTGACGCTGTAGTGAGCAACACCAAGGTACCCCTTCTGCTCCTCCAACATGATCAAAAGCCGCCCCCTCGCACTCTCACTCGCATCCGCCGCTCCGGCTCCTGCCCCGGCACCCACCGGCAGCGGCGGCACCGCAGACGAAGGCATCGAGAAGCGCATCTGTCCATGGTACGTCTCGTGCTCGACCTCTGCCCCGGGGAAATTGTTCAGCACCCACGCGCGGAGGGCGTCCATTTCCGCGGCGGACGAATGGGGCGCGGTGGCGGCGACGAGGTGGACGTGCAGGGTGTCGCCGAAGCGGTGGCGCAGGGTGTCGGTCGAGCCGAGGGCGAGCATGCGGCGGGCCATGATGCCGGCGCGGGTGGCCAGCGCGTCGGCCTCCTCCATGCTGTGCGTGGTGAGGAGGATGCTGCGGCCGGGGACGATGGCCTCGAGGGTGCGCCACATGATGCGCTTGGCGGCGGCGTCGAGGCCCGAGGAAGGCTCGTCGAGGAGGATCACGGGGGGGTTCCCCGTGAGGGCGATGCCGAGGGAGAGCTTGCGCTTGTTGCCGCCCGAGAGGGTGTGCGCCATGACGTCCGCGTAGGCTTCGAGGCCGACGGCCCGCAGCACGGCGGGCACCTGGTGGTTGACGTCGGGGATGCCGCGCAGGCGCGAGTAGTGGCTGAGGTGTTCGCGGACCGTCATGTTGTCGATGGCGTCGAACTGCGGGC
Source organism: Trichoderma gracile (assembly GCA_020002365.1). Classification (NCBI taxonomy): domain Eukaryota; kingdom Fungi; phylum Ascomycota; class Sordariomycetes; order Hypocreales; family Hypocreaceae; genus Trichoderma; species Trichoderma gracile. Next base: position 2,604,956 of record JAINEY010000006.1, read on the forward strand.
ACACGCCGAGCTTGGCCCTGGCGGCGGCGCGGTGCTTGGTGATGGAGACGCCTTCGACGAAGACGTCGCCGCCGTTGCGGCTGGGCGCGATGTCGCCGCGGATCAGGGAGATGGTGGTGGACTTGCCGGCGCCGTTGGGGCCGAGGAGGGCGAAGACTTCGCCGTGGTCGACGCCAAAGGTGACGTTGTCGACGGCCGTGTTCTTGCCAAAGGCCTTGGTTAGATGGACGACGCGGAGGCCGTCGGATGGGCCGTCTGGGTTGTCGACGCGGACGAGCTCTTCTGTGATTTCGGGATCGTCAACTTCCGGGGAGGGCTTTGCCTTTTCAGGGGCGTATCGACCGGCGCCACTCTCGATCCAGACGACGATGGAGAACCAAAAGACGGCCTGTAAGATGAGGTATAGCAGAGGACCGCCGTAAGCAGTCATTGCTGCTGGGTTCGGCTGAAGTCGGTCGTTGTCGCACGTCGTCGAAAAGATGTTCTGGCCGACCATCAATGCGCGAACGAGCGAGCCCGTAGGGAAGATGGCGGCAATGAGCCAGTGTGCGATGAGGACGTTCCGATCGGTGTATGCGGCTGGCGACAAGGTCAGGATGAAGAGGTATGCAATAACGTAGACTGCGAAACCGATTGATTGAACGACGGACGTCATGGCATATGTTGCCATTGGGCTCGCGCAAAGAAGAGAAAAGAGGTAAGAGACGATGATTGTTGTAAGGCCGTAAAAGATGAAGATGGGAAACAGATAGCCCCCATGGTACCATGAATCCGACGACACGACCAAGATCGTGGCCAGCAAGATCATAGGGATCAAGATGATGCCAAAGTCGAAGATAACGTGTGCCACCCAGACCGGTAGGGTACGAACACCGCTGGAGTATTGCAGACTGCGAACATTCTTGAGCCTCTCGATATTGGGATACAGACCAAAAAGACCAGGGAAGATAGAACAAGCAACGGCAAAATAGACAACGAGCTGAAGTCCTCTACCTGTCGACGGAGCCACGGGGTAATCAAACTCTCGATATGAAGTTGCGATGGTGGTATTGGCGAGGATAGTGTTGAGAAAGTTCTGGCCTATGACCGCCGAATACATAGAGAAATTGTCTGTCTTGAAGGCAAGCGTTGGGGCCGAGTTGGAGTCGCCGAGCCATAGACCGGCAGGCGTAATGGTTCTCCGGTGTTCCTCAACAAAGTCCTCCATAGAAGAGAGTGAATCCACGAGATCAACAGTGATGTTGCCGAAGACGGCAGAATTGTCACGTCTCCGGGAGGTCGCTGAACTGGGCAGAATTGGCTTGAATAGGTCTTCCACAGCGGAGGAACCGACCTGGGACGATGGGCCACCCACAAGATGGGCGGTATTCAACAGCTTGAAGAAATCATCGTCTGACGCATGGCTGCTCCTCTGAATGGGCGAACATCCAACCAGCTCATCGCTGCGAACAAGCAGTTGTATAACCGCGGCGGCGACAATGGGAACCAAGAAGGCCGCGGCATAAGGAAGCCAATTCGTCTTGAAGACTGTAAAACGCTTTCTCAAAAGCACGCCTGTCTGTTGGATCATGCCAATCTGCCGCCCCGTGAGCAGTGCCAGGTTCTCGCTAGCCATTGGTGTATCGCTTGCAACCTTGGAAACCTTTTCGGTGACGACAGTAGGTTGCCTCTGGGAGCCATCGCCGTGGACCTCCTCAGCCAAGTGAAGAAAGACGTCCTCGATTGTAGGGCTAGAAATCTGGTAAGGGAGGCCCTGAGCTTCCAGGATCCGAATCACTCTGGCAGCCTGGTCCGAAGACGACGACAGGTAAGTCACGTTGTTTGTGCCAACCTTCTTCGTCACGCCTTCGATATCGGGCACTTCATTCAAGCTCTTCGGGTTCAGAACATGGATGCGATAGCCTGCACCGTAAGTGTCCTTGAGTTGAGCAGAGGAGCCTTCAGCCCTCAGCTTTCCTTTGGACATGATGGCGATGTTGTCTGCAAGCAAGTCTGCTTCATCGAGGAAATGGGTCGTCATGATGATTGTTCGCGAGCCACGCTCTTTCAGAAGGATGTCCCAAATCTTTCTGCGCGATAGAGGATCAATACCAGAAGAGACCTCATCAACACAGCAGACAGAGCTTCCGCCAACCAGCATCATCCCCAGCTGCAGCTTTCTCTTTTGGCCTCCAGACAGAGTCTTTGACCAAGCATTTGCCTTTGCGCGAAGTCCAATAGCATCAATCAGAGCAGCAATCTCAGTGTCCGGCGTCTTGTTGAGAGGGTTCTTGATACGACTGAAAAGCCGAATGTGTTCCTCGACGGTCAGCTCATCCCAAAGGACGTTTTGCTGGGGAGCATATCCAAGACCACCAGACGTATCAACAGAGATGTTTCCACTCGTAAAGTCATTGATGCCAGCAATCGCATCAAGCGTGGTACTTTTGCCGCTGCCATTGGCGCCGAGCAATGCGAGAATCTCCCCCCTTTTGGCCGTCAAGGTCAAGTTGTTCACGGCGACTACCTCAGGCCTCGGCGGTGAGACAAAGGAAAAGAATTTGCGCAGCAAGCTTGGCTTGTAAATCTTGGTCATGTTCTCGATGCGGACCGTTTCTTGAACGCTTCCGGTTGAGTTCTGGAGGGCTGTTGAAGCCCGTGTTCCGGTACTCACACCATGTAGAGTCTGCTCTATAAAAGCCGCCGCAAGAGGATACACAATGATCTGAATGATGAAAAAGATCCAGTGGACAATACCGGGCAACCTGGAGGTGCCACTCGAAGGTGCGTGGATCAAGTCGGTTGCCTTGGCATCTTGTTCGAACCGAGCAATGTAGATGACGAAGTAGACGAAGTTGCAGGGAGTGAAGAGCAAGCTGAGTATAGCGACGGCCGCAGTGCTGGGGTGCGGAACGACCTGAGCCACGATACTAAGAGCGATCCAGGTGACAGACGTGACAACCCCTGAAAGCTGAGCCTTTCTGAAGAACGATGCTCCGAGAAGCGACATGGAAGTTATGGCAACGCCGCCGAGAATGAAGAAGACAATCAAGATTCCAAAGCTCGTGTTCGTCCAGATGAGGGTCCTTGCAACAATCGAAGCGACGATCCAACCTGGCATGTAGGTGATGACAAAGGCGTGGTGATTGGAGATGAGCCTGGCGAACTGGCGATGCCAGCCTTGGCGAGTGGGCATCATGGCATCGATCAGCTGGGACATGCCCTTTTCCCTCTCCGTAGCAATGAAGCCAGGCATGTGATAGCACACTCCGATCAGGCCAATGATCAAAGTCACACTGAGGTATTTGATGAAGGAACTTTGGTACTTCCGCCGCACCTCAGCTTGATGTTCGTCCTCGGTCAGTTCGGTATAGGGGTACTGCTGCGTCGTTTCGGGAAAAGAGGACCCTGACTTGAGGCCGGCAATGGCAGCGTCAACGGCTCGTTGGAGTGGCAGTGCGTATATCTGAGCGTCGTTATTGCCCCTGTCCGTCCGAAAGCTGTCGCCAAGTCCGGCGTCAGCACGCAAGGTGTAGTTCCAGAAGCCATCGTTGCCTTCGTCAGGAGAGGAGTAAAACACCACAGCACCGTAGCAGTCGGAAGTGCCGCGGATAGTTCCCCGGCAGATGTATCCCAGGTCGGATTCGTCTTGGATCGTTGTTGCATTCTTGCCCGCTCCCTTGACGGTATCGGAGAGCGAGTTGATGATGCGCTCTATGTCACCGCCAGTGTGGCCGCTGTTGACAAAGACGACGGTGTCTCGGCCTCCATTGGCCTTGGAGAGGGCAGCTTCGAGAGAAAGGATGTTGGCCGGAGAGCCAATACCAAACTTGTCGTTGGGCTGAGTGAACTTTTCGCCAATGCCGATATAGAGCGTGAGGATGATGGGAAGGACGAGGGCGCTGTGGATGGCCGAGGCAATGTGCCGAGTGACGATGATCCTGAGCGTCTTTTCAGTCAAGGCCCAAATCTGGGTGTAGAGGGCCATGATGGGCAAAATGGGGGGATGCCCTTGTGACTTGGATCGTGGTTCGGTGTTTACCATGCGCAGCTGGATTGTGCGTATGGCAATGGAGACGGTAATGGATGGTGAAAATCGTCAACAATCCTCCCTTGAGAATTGCTGATGAAAGAAAGGAAGGCTTGATATAGTTAGCCCTGTGCTTGACATTCAAAGGAAGCATCATGGAAGGGGAGGCTAGCTTTATATACCACTGAGAGCAATGCCTCTATCCCATCGTCTCAGCCTTGAAGGAACTAGCCTGCAGATAGTCGTACCGGCCGCCGTGACAGATAGCATTGATCTGCGCAAAGGCAGACAGGGGTCCGGCGTGTGGATTGCATCTCGCTTGGCTCGGGCCTCGCACTTGTGAGGCCTGGATTGCTGGAGAGAAGCCAAGGGGAAATGAAAGAATGCTGCGCCATGAAGTCCAAAGGTGGGCGACTTGGTGTTGTCAGTGGCTGGCAGTGAAGGCAGCGATAGGATCAGAGCTCCAGCTGCCCTGAAAGCCCCGTAGGATCCCCCTGTCATAGGGCATTTAGTGAGGCCATCCGCTAACCTTGGCGGGCTAGCAGCGCCAGGTTTGGCCCGCAACGGTTTAAGGTGGTGGTCGCTAAGAGCCGGTTGTGGGGCTGGAGCTGGTGTGCGCCACGTACTTCCCGAATGGGACGCCAACGTGTGAACCTCAAACTGAAGCAACAGTTGACTGACGTCTTGTTTTGATGCTCAATCACTCGGTGACATCGTGACTAGAACAAATTCCTCAGACTCATACTTACATCTTTATGCCTGGTTTGATCTTGCTTCATCAAGCACACCAACCCTCTCACAACCGTGATGAATGGCACCATAAAGCAACCAGCAAACCACACCTAGAACCACAGCCTCAACCCCAAACCACCACTGCAACTCTGTCGAATCCCGGCACTTTACGAGCGATACGGCACCCAAGCAGAACGCAACGCAAGAACCCAAACCCTAAACTCTGGGCTCCTTTCACTCCCTAGCGCCCGATCCTCTGAAACGTGGGCCAAAGGCATTTGCGCACTAACAGCCGAAGCTGAGCAGCGCCAAGCGCTTCTTTTGCGGGCGAATACGCGCAATACGGCACATGTACCCAACCGACGAGTCGTGGGGAAGATTGGACGTGATTGGTCGAAGTGCATGAAATGAGCTCTATCTGGGCACTTCGAGGCTCTGCATGCATGGCCCGTCAAGCATTTCGAATTGATTACGTATGCGCATGTTGACATTTATAGTCGGAGTAACTGAGCATGACTCGGAACGAGAGGGAGAATATAGCATCTCTGCAAGAGGCAGTTGTTTCGAAGATGGCCTCTCTGTAAAGCCGTTTGCTTCTGCTATCCCCTTAATTTGCCATGGAGGCGACAGGTAATTGTGTGCGTGTGCGATGACGGGCCTTTTACTATATATCATGACGCGGACGGATGGTGTTGATACAAGTATTCATCACGAGTGGACGCCACTTGACACGTATTCGATTTTCACAAGACTCATCTTCGGACATGGTACCCGATCTCTCATCACAATACACTATCATCTCAGGGGCAAGAGATACAATCACTCATGCAGAACGCCACATGTCTGGAACCCTTGGGCATCTCGTGTACTAATAATAGCTGCTACTCATCATCAGATATATCAAGACTCGCAATCATCGACTCCAGCTCCAAGACAACCATCTCGTAGATGGCCTCCTGGAGCCTGGGCTTCTTCAAATCCTTGCCGTACCCAAAATCGCAGTCGAGGACCTTCTGGGTCAACTCCTGATATACCGGCCCCAGGTAACAAGGCTGCGATGCTAAACGACGGACCCTCTCAATATCGTCATGGTCAATACGCTCCCACCTGCCAATCGCCAGCAGAGCGACCCCCAGACTGTAGAGCGTTATATTTCTCACCCCGTGCTTGTATTGTGCGTCTTCGAAAGACTGTGAGAAGTTGGCCGGCGGCTCGACGTCCATCACACACATGGAGTCTCCGGGCTCGGGCTTGCTGTGAATCAACTCTACGCCAAAATGCAGCGTTTGGAGTGACATTGTCAAATCTTCTCCTTGTTTGAAAAACGCAAGATCTCGGACACTCCAGGCTTCGTTGAGCCATGGTGTGGAGTTGAACTTGAGCACCGCGGAAGCGAGCCTGTGGGCCAGTTGCAGCTGGCCCACGACGGTCAACCTGGTGCTGGCAGACTGGCCGAGTGCTTCATCCACCAGCATCACGTTGTCAGGAGCCAATTTACCGCCACAGGAGCTCGAGCAGGGGAAGAAACAGTGGCGAAAGCCTTCCTGCATGCAGCTGTCGAGATGCCCCAGGCCTTCCGCCTTGCACATCATATCTGGAGTCGAACAGCGCCTTGAGAGTTCGGGGCAGAAGTGGCCCGTAAGCTGCAGGTTGTCTGTCGCGACAATTTCAGATTCGGTACGAGCCGTAGAGGCGTAGGACGGTGATTCTGCGTCGCTGCCTGTATCAGAGCCACCGCCGACGCTGGAAAATCTGACCCTCTGTCGCTTTCGTCGTTCGCTTTGCGAGCTGTCCGCCTCCGAAGCTGGAGTCAACAGCCCTGCACTGGACCAGGTGATGGAGTCTTTGGCCCTCGACCGGACTTCGAGCCTCGTCAATGTCGTCTGTAGCAGGGCTCTTTGCGGCATCTCGGCGCCATAGCATAGGATGGCAATCTCCATCTGCACGTCAGTCTCCGCTTTGGCGTTCAGGAAGAGCCTGACAAAGTGTCCCAGATGTGGCGCCTGAGTGCTCGACCAAGCGGTCCTCAATGCTTCATGGAGAGCCTTGGATGCCCTCCTTATGGCTCCGTACGCCCCAAACTCCGAAGACAATCTGCACGCTCTCGTGGAGGAGCTTCTTGTAGTATAGTGCGGGGGCTTTTGGAGTTGGGTGACTTGTTCTCGGAGACGCCTGAGTCCGCCGTTGGACCTTTCGAGACGGTCGATTTGGTCCTCGAAGGATTTTTTCTCGAATGTAATCGTCACCCGCTTCCTCAGCTTTCGAACGGAGTCTTTCAGTGGTTTTCGCTTGAGTTGCTCATCCTTGAGTGCAGCGCTGGGTTAACAGTTGCACCGCAACCATAGCTGACCAAACAAAGTCATATTCTTACCCGTTTCCGCTCTTCTTCCAAGGGCGCGAAGCAATGGAACGCTTTCTGTAACGCTTCCATGCTCTCCCTGATGTCGTTGACAATATCAATCAGCGACGCCATATTTCTCCCTAGTACTGCTTCCAGATTCTTTCCGAGGCCACGCGATTTCCATTGGCCGTGTGCGGGATCTTTCATCATGTCTTTGATGACATCTTGGTCCTGGACGACGAGCCGTAGGACCAGCTCAACTTCATTGAGAAAGTAATCCCGCTGCGCTCCAAACCTTTTCCGTATTCTTTCAACTTCGGCGGAGTAGTGGCAAAAGATCTTGAACTTCACCCGGGCTGATTTGTATACGTTGACAGCGTTCCCAACCATGGGCAGGATTCCGAGCGTTAGAGATACCGGGTCCATTTCGTGGAAAAGGTGTTGATGCTGCTAGTTGTCGCATATAAGCCAAGATCAGGTGAGAAAATGGTTGTTAGAATCTTGGAGCGGGTTCGTCCAGTGGAAGATGGAAGCAATGGACGTCAGTGCCTCCATTTCCCAAGTGTTCTCAGGCGATCGAGGCGGAGCGGAGCGTGCATGACGCTGCTCAGCCTTGAATCCTCCGAATCCGCCCAATGCAGCCAAGACTCGCACAAGGCCTCAGGACAGAGGCCATTGGTGCACGCTTTCACGCTGCAGCGTCTCTGGTAGTACATCTCCGCAGCATCAGCTGTGGCTGTGTCCAGGTTGACGTTGAAGCCGGGGACGCTTCTCCTGTGGTTTGTTTCGGTGTTGCCACCCTCTCGAGGTCTTTGCGATGCTGGACTTGCGATGACACATGTGTGAGCCGCCTCTTTGATTGAAGTATCCTGCAGATTTCCGGGTGGCTTTCTCTCATTCTTCGTCTTCTTCTTCCCTTCTGCAGTCCCGCCGACATGAGACACAATGGCAGGGTTCCTTCCATCTCAAGCTGACTGCGACCCCGTTCAGAATATCCTGGAATGGCAGTCGCAACAGTTGCAGGTGCAGCCCAGCGATTATGTCGAGGAAGCAGCCGACCACAACGCGATTGCCGGCCTCACAGCGAGCTTATTGTCGCTCTTCAAAGCAATAGTTCCAGCACTTGCAAGAGAGCAGCAAACCAAGATTCCCCAAACTGCTCGCATCAGCCTTGAACGCAGTTGCAGTGCTCTGATCCTGTGGTCCAGCGGCTATGGAATCGCAGAGGGTCGCCTGAACGATGCCTTCAATCGATCGCGGAAACTCCGTTACACGACCCTGAAGAACTTGCTACATATCGGCCGCGTGCTTGTCGAAAGTATGTTCTTTACTTTCTTTCTTGTACATACCTACTTATGTCGATACTGAATGGTACTGACGTGATACCATTGTCGTCTATAGGACTGTTACCTCTGGTCAACGTATCGGAGAAACTCCAGGCTCTATGCTCCAGCGTCGAGTCAAATATCGAAGAGGCAGCTGGTATCATAGCTGAAGCTTCCAGCCGACAGAGCGATGCCTCCTCGAGCGATGCAGCCTCTGACTTCTCAAATGACGATATCCATGAGATTGCCGAGGATCTCAAAACAGACACCCTCGTTCTATCAAATCTCGACTCCTTACTGAAATACCCAATCTTCGACACTCAGCATGAAGATGCCGCCGATGGCGTTGTTATTTCTACCTGGACTCCTGAAAAGCTCTTCTCAGACAGGATCGAGCACAGATTCCCTTCGGCAGCCACGCCGCTTGCCTCGCGTCTAGGCAGGGCCAACTATGAGCGTTTTCTGCGATGCCAAGCGACGAGAGACGCTCAAGAGATCGCTGAGGCTCTATTTGTGACGAACCGGGAAGAGCAAGCCGGCACTGGCACAATAATCGCCGACAGCAAATTTCATGACTCCGGAGTCGGTACGTCTCTGGGCACGTCTATCGTACTGACAGCACCCTACGCGGAAACAACAATGAGTTACAACCATGATGGTCAGTCGGTTCGAATCCCACCGCTCTCCAAGGAAGCCAAATCAGGCCTCCCTTTCTCTTGTATCGCCTGTGGTCACAATATAATTGTCACCAACAATTCTGGCTGGAAGTGAGAAATCCCAATTTTGAAGCTTGTAGCTGAACTAACCGCCTCGTAGACGGCATATCTATCTCGATCTTCAACCGTACATGTGTCTGGACATGTCCTGCCCGTACAGTAGCACTGCGTTTGAATCTCGCGAGAGATGGGTCGCCCATCTCGCACTGGACCACGAGATGGAGCCCCGGTGGGAATCTACTCAGTGTGCTCTGTGCAAAGAGCAAACCGGGAGCGGAAAGATGGCCGTCACCATGCACCTTTCCAGGCACCTTGAAGAAATTTCGCTATCAGCGCTACCTGTCAAAATCGCCTCAAACGCTGCGTCTGAGAATACCTCAGAGATCACTGATATCAGTTTCTTCAGTGAGTTTGGTTATGGTGGCAGTGATGGGGACCGTAAACCCTCTTCCCCTGATGTCCCGTCCATGGCAGAGTATAGGGACATCGTACAAGGCGGCGATGACTTCGATGGTCTGACTCGCCAAAGAGAGTCAGGGAATCTTGACAGGCCTTCGAACGACATTCTACGCCTTGCCGCCGCGCAAGGTGATGAAGAAACTGTGGCACGAATCTTGCAGGTTCACGAGGGCTTTGATGACCCCGAGGCTACGGTAGCTGCGGCAAGGCAAGGGCATGACCTGGTACTCCAGCTGCTTCTCGGTCTCGGCGGTGCTAGTCTGGACCCTGCCCCGGTTGAGACGTTACCGGCAGACATGGCAACACCAATGCTGGCCGCCATCGGCCAGAAGAACATCAAGGTTATAGAACTGATCCTTGAGCAGGCACACTTTAACCCCACGCGGACTTTCAAGGGCGAGACGTACTATGAGATTGCTCGCCGGCGGCAAGGACCCAACTGGGAACAGGAAGAGAATATCTTGAGAAAGGCCTACAATGAGTATAGGAGAACGCACGGTAGCTTTGATGACGAGAGATCGCCTGATGCTGGCACTGGGGCAGATCCTAACCGCTCCAAAGACGCCCATGTCAATGAGGACCTTCAGCGTAAAGATCTGGGCACGAATGCCTCTTTCAAGCCTGAAGCCCCATCATTCACCGAAAATCCGACGTCGCAAAGCGAACTTGAGACCCATCAGACCATTCAGAGACCTTATACCTGCTCGATCTGTCACATGTCGTTCCACAAAGAAGCCGATTGCGACAGACATACCAAGGTTTTACACATCGAGAAAGCAAAGGTATGTTAGAACGCTCGTGCTGTGATGTCATTGTCTTCATCTACTGAGTAATAACATCTTGTGTCAGGACTATCACGACTTCCTCGCCACAGTTAAGTCTTATTTCAAAGATCAGCCGGATAAGTTTACAAGATTCCTCAACATTTTGACGGTAACACTACGCGGCCCATGCCAACGATGCCTATCGAGAAAGGAAAGTAGACTATCTTCCGGAAAGAGTACATTGGTTAACAGATTGTGTAGCTGGAGTGTGATGCTAAATTTCCCAATTCATGTTCGAGATGCCGGTCCAGCCAAGGCTCCTGTATTGTCATAGCTACTCGGCCGCCGAGACGGTTCATCAAGCACATGTAAGTACCAGACAACAGCGTGCATACATCAGTTCTAGCATGAATAAATAGCTGATAGTGAACACGACAGAGATGTATATCAAGTCGTCTCGAACATTGGCCAACTATTCGAAGGCTATCCTTCCTTTGTTACCCAGGAGCTCAGCAATCTCCTTCCGTATCAATACCGGATCGAGGCGATTGATCATTCGAGGGTGCGGTTTTACGCGCCAAACACCGATCCAGTCATTATTGGAGCGGTTAAACGACCAGAAGATTTGCAACGACAGCGGACGTCTGACCACCCAGATGTTGATACAAACGATGTTGCCAAGAGCCACATAGGACATGTCGAGCTTCACAAGGTCGAATTCACTGAAAGCTGGGTGGCCAAGGTCAAAGTAGGTTGAGCAGTCGTCCATGGCAAAGTATGAACCAATTCGTTAACTCGTTCTCCCTAGGATCGTTATATCGGTAGCCCTCATATATACCGACAGCTTCTCGAGATACTCCGGGATACTCAGGATAACACTTGCTCCACCCAGGATGCCTACTTGGCAGCCAACAAGCTCTTTGGTGTAAACAGAGATCTGATTGACGAATTCCAAATACTCACGGCCAAGGGAGAGCTCAAGCTCGAGGAACCACTCTTGCAAAGAATCCGAAGTGTTGCTCAATATGGGACTGGGAGCCCTGAGCAGCTTCGTCCAAACAGAGTAGAAAGGGATCAGGGATCGATGGAGGCTGTCGGTGAGGCTTCCAAAGGCAATGCCTCTGATTCACATCAGCTACTGTGTTGCATATGTCATGAAGCCGGCTCTGGCAATATGATACAGTGTGATAATACCGACGTAAGTCTCCTTGCAGCATCCCCAGCTGAGAGTTGTCACTCAAGGCATGCGCATAAGTATCTAATATTTCAGTAGAGCTGCCGAGGAAAGTGGTTCCATCTGCTTTGCGTCGACCTTTTCACCGCTCCTGCAGCAACGGCAAAGTGGCAATGCCCAGAGTGTCGTGAGCGCGTCGATACTGCAGAGGCTGAAGAGGCCAAATCAGGAGGGTCTGGCAAGCAAAAGCATATCCCATCTTTTGGCAGGATCAACTACCCTCAACCCAACCCGGACATTTATATTTGGCCACCCGACTCGTACGGTTCTGTCGACGAACTGCCGGAGGAGGCGTCGTCTTCATACGTTCCGCAGCCGCTACCACCACCCTCTCCTACCCAAAATGATAACACTGTCCATGATGAGGATGACAGCCCAGGTGAGGATTATCATGCGTGGTATTGCGCCGGCTTGAAGATATAGGTCGATACTGATCTGGTTCTTTACCAATAGCTCCGACGGAGATGCCCACATTCGGAAAACCCCCCCGGGTGCCTGAATCGTCATTTGTGCCTCCTGTGCCCAGTCGTCAACGCGAGGTTACTACGTACGATACTGATGTACAATCCCCAAGTCATGCCACCCCTGAGCCTGAACAGGATGTCCAACTGCATAACAAGACGCCATAAGGGTTGCAGCCTATACGCTCAAACAGGTGTTGGATGAGTGAATAGCAGAAACAGACATCAAGCCACGCTGAGGCCATGCGAGTCTGACATGGGCCGATTTTGCCGACGTTCGTGGAGCTTCATGGTTGATACGATGGAGAAGAAAGGAAGCCGATGAGGAGTCGGGCCAGGCCGTAGAACATGCAGGAGATGAGGTTGATGATCAGATGATGGAATCGAGGCCGGCAAGAATATTGACAGGGTGATGAGGGAAACGTGTTCTCCGCTAGATGGTCCCTTGAGCGCAGATGTCTAGCGGTTGTCATCATGTGAATTATACATTTTTGTCAAGATTTTCAAGGCTTTCTGTACAATTAGAAGGTTTCAGATCATCGTTCCCGGTGACAGCATCTCTTCAAGCGAGAGAGATGTTGTAGGGTTTCAGCAGCAACCTGGGGATGAAATTGAGATGTAAGTCGATGAGCGAGCAGATTCCGATTGCCGTGCTCTACAGCGGGCAGGCTTGATGAAGCTCGACTTTCCAACGATTAGAGATTTAAGTGTTCATTGATACCATCTCCATTCTTCTCTTTCCGTGTAACTGCTCGGGATTACATATTGAGCTTCTACTCGCTAGCTGTGATAATGTACCGTGATCCGAGGACCCTTGTGACGTCAAGTTAAGCCTGAGATGAGTCCGGACTTGGGCATCCGTTTGTCAGCACAGGTGAACTGTCAAATGTGACAAGTAGAGTTGACGCTGGAGCTCTAAGAGAACTTCTTGCCGAAATGGCGCAATGCTAATCCAATGAGGGTCGATTTGTGAACCTAGTATAGTAGTTATAGCCTGGAGATTTTTGAACCTCTGGTTTGCCTGAATGCGACACTTTGTATACTGGGGTAGATCAAGGTAAACGTTGTATTGGGGTATGAGACGCAATAAAGGTGTACCTTTAACGGAGATAGTCGGCTAAAGTCTCGGAGAAGTACGAATCAACGAATCCAAGAGCCGTTATCGGATCGTTTAGCCTTACAGTGAGAATAATAGGTTTTCAAGTAGGCAAGTGCAATTATCTAAGCAGGGTGTATCTGTCATGCCATTCAAGGCAGGGGGACTGTTTGCTCCTTATGGAAAGTACCAGCCAACACCCCCTATGACTTATCGATCTAGATATGCCGGACTCTCCGCCACGTCTGCCGTGCCTGGTGGTAGCACTCGCAAGCCCCAACCCAATACTCGTACGTTCCAAAGGCAACTCTTCCCGTTGTGGGTAATCGCTGGGCGTTGCCGTTCCCAGTTTAGTTCTCTCTTCTGGTTGCTGGGTCCAGACGTGCCGAGTTTGCGAGATAGAGCGACGATAAGACGACATGTCAGAGTCTGAAGGGCGAAAGAAGAAAAAATTCGTCACGGTGGATTGGTAAATGTGGCGACGTGGAATTTACATTGGTCAACTCGATCGGAGAATTCTATCCATCTCCGATGCTATGTTTGAACAAGGGACAGAAGTGGTAGTAAGAGTTTTGGGGTTGGATCTGTGGGATATAAACGAGGGATGTCCTCTGGTTTGCATATAGAGCTCAATTGAGCCTCCGTAACAACGGCCCCGGGCACATTGTGACAGCTTCCTCTTCTTAATCTTGAAGTCGGAATTCTCGTCATGGAGGCATATCGCCAATATCGCTCCCTGGGCAAACGCCTAGAAGCCCAGCTCCAACGGAATCGAACTCGACCACACAGCACCACCACCACCGACGACAACAACAACACCACACCAAGTCCCCATCCCAACCCAAACCAAACAGACATCAACGACACAGAAGAAGCATCCGCAAACACAACCGACATCGAAGACAATGACTCCTCCTCCCCACCGCTCGACCACTCCCTCAGCAAAATCGGCACCAACCTCGCCGCCGCCCTCACCGGCATCGTGCACAAACCACAACCTTCCTCCACAGATGGGAGTAAAGTCTTCATCGTCGGCTTCGAGGGCCCCAACGATCCGTTGAACCCGCGGAATTGGTCGCTGACGAAGAGGATGCTGTGCACGATCAACGTCGGCATCATTGCGCTGGTGGTGGGAATGGCGGCGTCGATTGATTCGGCGGTGATGAAGAGGGCGGCGGAGGATTATGGGGTGAGCGAGGTTGCGGAGGCTCTGGCGACTGGCTTGGTAAGTTTTCACAATCCACATTGACCTCTGGTTCTTAATGAAGAGGCTATTCTAATACTTGGTTGGATGGGTACGTGTAGTTTCTTGCTGGCTTTGGCTTTGGCGCCCTGATTGCTGGCCCCCTGTCGGAAACAGTCGGGCGGAATCCCGTCTATTTTGGCTCGCTGGCGATATACATGCTCTTCCTCGTGGGAGCGGGACTCTCCAAGTCGTTGGGAGGGCAGCTGGTGTGTCGCTTCTTTGCGGGATTCTTTGGGGAGTCGCCGTTGTCGACTGTTGGGGGTTCAATTGGCGATCTCTGGAATCCCACGGAACGGTTGGCAGCCTTCCCCATCTTTGCAGGTAACTTCATCCTATACTCAACATCAATCACCGAGATGGGTAACTGATCTGACCCCTGAACGATAGCTACTGGATTGATGGGACCAGTCATGGGCCCCATCGTTGGCGGCTGGATCTCTCAGGCACACGACATCTCCTGGCGCTGGACCGAATGGGTCACCATCATCGTGTCCGGGGCTCTCCTGATCTCGCTGCTGCTCTTCCAGCCCGAAACATACGAACCGATTCTCCTGCAATGGAAAGCGAGTCACCTCCGTCGTCTGACCAACGACAACCGCTACGTCTCTGCCGCAGAGATCGAGCACGTCACGTTCCGCGCTCGCATGATGACGGCCGTGAAGAGGCCTTTCATCATGACCATCCAGGAACCCACCATCATGCTCTGGACAGGCTACTTGACCGTCGTCTACCTCATGCTCTTCGGCTTCCTGGACGGCTACACGTTTGTGTTCCAAGAGACGTACGACCTCTCCGACGGCATCACGGGTACAATCTTCGTCGGCATCGGCGTCGGCCTGATCCTCTCCTCGGCTCTCCTCACGCCTTTGCTCTACAAGTGGGCAAAAGAAGAACTTTCCAAAATCCAAGGCTCCGAGCCAGCACGCATCCCGCCTGAATTCTTCCTCTGGTACGCCCTCATCGGCGCTCCCGCCATTCCCATCTCCTTCTTCTGGATGGGCTGGACGGCGTACCCGCACATCAGCATCTGGTCGCCCATCCTCGCCTCTGTGCTCTTTGGCTTTGGCATGTTTTCGGTGTTTGTGTCGACGTACATGTATCTTATTGATACGTACGAGGTGTATGCGGCCAGTGCGCTGACGATGATTACGCTGGTGCGGTATGTTGCTTCGGGGGGCATGATTGAGATTTCGATTCCCATGTATAAGAATTTGGGGATTCATTGGGCGTTGACCATGTTGGGACTTATTGCGCTGGTGTTTACGGCGGTGCCGTATGCGTTTTATAAGTTTGGGCCTTGGATTCGGTCAAAGAGTCGGTTTGCGAAGCCGAAATAGAAGAGACATTGTGGGAACCCCTGGGTTTAATCTTTATGGACGACTGGATATTAGTAAAGCACTTCGTATAGAGTTAGAAACGTGCTTTGCTGAGAATCATGAGTATCTGTTAATGCAGGCAGCTTGCCTAGAAGCTACACATTTGATTTGCTTCCAATATCATGTCCAGATAGACGCTTGCATTGGAAATGACAAAACTTCCACCTCAATCCTCATAAGTCTCCTCGTACTCCTCCTCATACTCCTCCCTAGCCTCCTCCAGCTCCTCATAATCACTACTGCTGGCATCTGAATCCTGGACATCGGCAAGCGCTTCCTCGTACTCCTCTCGCGCCTCCTGAACCGACTCGCGATCGCTTGACGACACGGAGTTGCCGTCTTCGTCCGTTGCGGGGAGAACGGCAGGCGGACCACCGCTGTAGTCTTCGTTGTATTCGGTGTTGTACTCGTTTATGATGACCGGTTGTGGTGCATAATGGGGCCTCTCTTCGTCGCTGCTACTGTCGTCCTCCAGGGCGTGATGCAAGAGGGCACCGCCAACGAGACCGGCGGCGACACCGCCCGCGGCTCCGAGAAGCATGCCGCTGCTTCCTGACGACTTTTTCTTCTTCTTTTCTTCACCATGGCCTCCATACTCGCCATGACCGCCATATTCACCGTGACCACCATATTCTCCTGCAGGGGCGCCGTAGCCGGCGGGAGGCATAGGCGGTGCGCCATATGATCCAGAGGGAGGAGGTCCTAGAGGAGCATCATAGCCTCCGGGAGTGCGTCCGTAGGGTACGGCCGGAGGATACGGCGAGTGACCGCTGCCCCGAGAGTCCTCGCTCGGGTACGTCTCCATGGGCGGCCGTGGAGGGGGAGCAACGTAGCCGGGGGCCTCCCACTGGGTTACGCCGGTCTCCTGGTTGGCGTAGTACCACCGCTGGCGACTCTGGTCAAAGAGGGGGATCCAGCCTTGAGGAAGAGGCGGCTTGTCGGAGGGAGGTTGATAGGTTGGCTGAGGGGGGGAGGCATAGAACTGGGCAGGAGGGGCGTCGTCTCGGTTGGCGGAGTGGTAACCATAGTCGCCGTGCTCTCCAGAGGCTGGTTGCGAATCAGTCGTGACTTTTCGTAGAGTATCGATGATGCTATTCTTTCGACAGGCTACTTACTGGGAGGAGGCTGATGGGACTGAGATGCTCCAAGTCCGAGCTCCCCAAACTGGCCCGAGAGATTGTCAACGTATGACATGATGGGAGTTGAATAGCGCAGACGCAATCTGTTTGCTAAACGTAAGGAATCAAGATGAGCGAACAGAATGAAAGAAACCACAAGATGGCGGGCAAAGGATCTGGAAATCAATTTCCAGAGGCAGCAGACGAACAAAGAAGTTCATGGACGCCAGCTTGTGCATACATGTAACAACCTTATGTACGTCTGTGGAGGGTTGGCGGGCTGCAGATTGCACGAGGCGCAGGCACATGCAGGCGGTGATTCGGTGGAGAGGCCGCCCCGGCAGAACCCTGATGCCAGCCCTGAACAAGATGCTCCTCCAATGGACATGAAATTACAGCCATATTAACAGGTAAACTCACTCATCTGTACACAGAGAGTGATTCTGGCGTGTTTGTGGCTTGCTCGCCAAACAGTCACACGGGCCGTGCCGAACGCGCCATTTTCCGCATGACTTCGGTTATTGTTTATCACTTCAGTGAGGGATTCTCACTTCGGAACAAAGGGTACAGAGATCACTGGTGGACTTGTCCCCATGCCTCGCAAAATACAGGCATACAACGCACGTTATCGACCCTGAGAATCAGAGTATGGAGATACTCCCTACATGCAGGGTTGAAGCGATGGGATGCCGACAGAGAGACCCGTATGCCATAGATACAGCGAGGTTACAACCTCGTACTGTCGCTACCTGAGTTCAGCCTGCCAAGTCAAATGATATATTAGAACAATAATATCAGATGATTCTGGACTGGAGGCCCCTCGAAAGGTACAGCCAAGATCTGGTCACCCGTCCATCAGTCAACGTCTCGGCCATTGGATTGGACGTGTCGAGATCGATCTGCAACCCGTCAAGTGCACAGCCACTGAACGTGCTCCCCCTGTCCCCCGCGCGTTGCCGCTAATCGCAGCGCCTAACCGCCTAGAGTCGCTGCAGCTGCAGCAGCCCTGGCCCGCCAAGCCGGACTCCGGGCGCTGTTGGAGGGGTCCCCAAGGCTGACCGCAGGGCTCTTGGCGGCTAAATCGCGATTACATGATGCGCCTACCGTCATCGTGCTGTTTGTCGAGCTGACATCCATTCCTTTCTCCCTCCGAAGCTCAGACCCTTTCTTTCAACGTTGGGGAGACTTTCATCACCACCAACCCATATCTCCAGGTCGCCTTCAACGTCCTTCTCCTTTAACCTTTGACCTCTCGATCGTCTTCTCGTCCATCGACCGCGGCCATGTCCGGATACCCTGGCCAAGGCTACCACGGCGCCAACCATCACGGCGGAGGCGGAGGCGGCTACGGATACGATAACAACAACTATCCTCATCCCAACGGCCCTCCGCACCCGCAATACAGCGGAGGCTATGGAGGCGGCGGAGGCGGTGGTGGTGGTTATGGCGGACAGGGAGGATACGGCTCTCCGCCGCCGCCTCAGCCCGGATACGGCGCTCCCCACGGCGGCTACGGATCCTCGCCGGCTCCTCCCCACGGCGGCTACCCTCCGCAGCCCTCCTACGGCTCGCCTGCCCCCGGCGGCTACGGTGCTCACTCTCCTCAGCCCGGTTACGGCGCTCCTCCTCCTCAGCCAAGCTACGGCGCTCCTCACGGTGGCTACAACTCCCACCAGCCTCCGCCGCCGCCTCACGGTGGTTACGGCCAGCCCCAAGGCGGATACGGCGGCCACCAGAACCAATATCCTCCTCCCGGAGGCCCTCCCCCGAACCACTACCCGCCTCCCTCACACCCGCCTCCTCCTGGCCTCGATGCCTACGGCTATCCTCTCAACCCTCCGACAGCGCTGCACGCAAAGGCCGGCCCGCCGCCGCCCTCGACTCCTCAACAGTTTGGTCACGGTGCCCCGAGCGGCTATACCTTCCAGTACTCCAACTGCACGGGCAAGAGGAAGGCATTGCTGATCGGAATCAACTACTTTGGTACAAAGGCCGAGCTCAAGGGATGCATCAACGACGTCCACAACGTGTCGGCGTTCTTGGTGGAGCGATATGGCTACAAGCGCGAGGACATGGTCATCCTGACAGACGACCAGACGGATCCCGTCATGCGCCCGACCAAGGCCAACATTATACGTGCGTTTGGCTGGCTTGTCAACGGCGCGCAGCCCAATGACTCCCTATTCCTTCACTATTCCGGTAAGTACTTGCTGAACCTCTTTGTCTTACACAGACACGAGCAACACCATATCACTGACTATTTTGTAGGCCACGGCGGTCAAGTGCGGGATGCCGACGGTGACGAGGACGATGGCTACGACGAATGCATTTACCCCGTCGACTTTGAGCAGGCTGGATACATTACCGACGATGAGATTCACTTTCACGTTGTCAAGCCCCTGCAGCAGGGAGTTCGCCTCACGGCCATTTTCGATTCATGTCACTCTGCAACCGTCATGGATCTGCCGTATGTTTATTCCACCAAGGGTGTCCTCAAGGAGCCCAACTTGGCCAAGGAAGCTGGCCAGGGCCTCTTGGGCGCCATCTCCTCCTATGCCTCAGGCAACATGGCTGGCGTTGCGAGCAGCATCATGGGCTTTGCGAAGCAGGCACTGAATGGCGACGGGGCCTACAAGAAGACCATGGCAACACGCACGTCCCCCGCGGACGTCATTATGTTTTCCGGCAGCAAGGATGACCAAACATCGTATGTTTTACTCCTATTACTCTATCTGCTGTGCCGTTCAATTGCTAACATGATGTGAAGTGCCGATGCCACGATTGGAACCCAGGCTACGGGTGCCATGTCGTGGGCTTTCATCTCGGCCCTCAAGAAGAACCCCAAGCAGAGCTACGTGGAGCTGCTCAACAGCATCCGGGAGATTCTCGAGACCAAGTACACCCAGAAGCCGCAGCTGTCTTGCAGTCATCCTCTAGGTATGCCCATCGATCGCCTTTAGCGTAATTGCTGTACTAACATAGTGACAGATACCAATCTGCTCTTCGTCATGTAATTGGAAATCAAAAAGACTTTATATCATTACGAGCAATGTGCAACGGATCAAAGGATTATCTCATTCTAGGTATTCATGAGTGTATAATATGTGCAGCACTAGGTTTAGATCCTCTTGGACAGGCACCTCTTCGCCCCTTGACGAATAGTTACCATTGATTCCCTCATCGGTAGTGTCACAAGAAGTTGAGACTTCTCTTGATAGTGAAGCTGGCTCAACGGATAATCACTCGAGTCCGTGACCTGTCATTGTCCCTACGTTTTTGAAGCCAAGGCATTTATCACATAACACGTGTATAGATGCTTCTCCGACTGCACAAGCTCCCAACTTGTTGTTTACCTGCCCATACACGACATGCATTTCAAGCAACATAGTTTCATCGACACAGTGAGGTCCAGGTCTCTGTTGCTGGAGTAATATTAGGGCAGACAGGAGAGAAGAGTCGAAGAGTACGCAAACAACATGACAAGATCTGAGTCGTGGTCAGTGGGCGACTAGGTAGGCAGATAGGCGTCCATTGGCGGAGTAAGTATACGCATGGAATATAGTCAAGTTGCAAACAAGGTGATCTACTGATCCGTTTCGCAATGGTTGTCAATCTTTTGCTTCACGGGGGGGACAAGATTCGGGGCGCATCTGAGGCCGAAAGACCTTCTAGATGACCCTTCAGAGTCGCAGGGCTAGAGATGAAGTTGAGCACCGCCGCTAGTCAACTTGCCGTGGCCAGAGAGACTCCGTTGCGTCCTCCCACACACCCTCGGACACATGTCGTGGATGTGCCTCTACGACCTTCTGCGCCAAAATGGCGACCTCCCAACGGCATACCATTCTCAGTTTAAGTCAAAGCATGGCCCCTGGCATATGTCTTGCGGACAAACATATTCCGTCGACGATAACAGACGGGTAGCTCCTCAACAACTCCAAAAAGGACACAGTCAAGGCTGGCTACTTCGTCAACCAGCGTATCGCCCAAGACGCGCAAGGCCTCTCCGTAACCATCGTCGACTTGTCGACCGTCGCCATCTCTATGCGCTCCATCAGGAAACAGCATCCGCTCAATCTCCAAAGCCGCAGGAAGGTCCGCATCGACATGCCCCCCCCCCCCCCGTGCCCATGGACCAAGCTTTTCCGCCAGGCCGGCATCGTAGCCGCACGGTCACATCGGCAGATTCCGTTTGGGCTGGTAAATGACTATACTAACGCTGAGTTGGGCGCTCAACATTCAGCCCTTCAGTCAAGCTGCTTCGAGTTGGCACGAGCGGCCCCTGTCTCTGGATGGGCGATGGCAGAATGCCGTGGCTAGACGCAATCGAGAGTCTCTGCCTGTGTGTTGCGGCGATGATGCATGCGTCAGTCCACCTTGCCGGCTGGGACTTGATGATGTTTTTCATCGTGGGTTGAGCACATTTTCCGGCGTGTGTCGAGACTGATCCTGGTAAGCACAAGAAGCCCTGTTCTGTGTTCTCGAGGCCGGCGCGTTCTTTCAGCTTCTCAGCAGCGACTGCATGCATGATGTGACGGATGAGTCTGGAAAGAAAAGAGAGGTGGCTGTCGTGATAAGGTAACAGTGCTGGGAGAAGCGGCATCGGGCTATCGTCATCATCGTCAACCTCAAGGTGAACCAAGAGCCGAGCAAGGCACCGTCTCGCAATCCATGCCGAATAGAAACAAGTCGTAAAGAGACCCAAGTCCCGAATCAGTTGCCTTGATCTAGGGATCCTGAACCGACTTCCCCGTTGCCTTTCGCCCAAGCGCTGGCAAGGCTATATGATACATCCTCGTCAAGCCTGTGGCCGGCCTGCGATCGATGCACTCGGGAGGGCACCTCAAAGACGGTCAACTGGACTGGCTTAGTATCGCCGCGCGTGGGGTAATAAAGACGACATGGATCGAGCCTGCATGTGATTCATGCGAACATGCCGAGATTCGGAATTCGTCAAGAGAGAGGGGATCAAAGTGCCGGACTGATTCTCGAGTCAAGACTGCAGTTCTTATGCAGGCCCTTGTCGAGGACTGGGCACGACTCGATGTATCCTAGATTGATAAGGGAGAGCTCGTTGCACGGTCCAAGTGGCTCGTTAGCTCGTCTGTCGATGGTTGAGATGGTGTCTAAAGCACAGTAGATGCCTCTCGACTCCAGAGAAGCTTCGTCTTGACCACTATGAGATGCGTACAGTGATATTCGAGGTGTGTGTTGAAGCCGAGTTGAAGCTGTTGTAAGTTGCATGAGCCCCTGTTTTCAATCGTTATCGCATTAAGCGCTGAACGTCGGTGAGTCCCCTGTAAAGCCCTCTAGCGCCAACAGCTGACCGCCCATCCATGCCGGCACTCAACCCCACAGTCGCTCGACGTGAACTCTCTCACTCACTTCACTCAGTTCAACCCCTTCACAGCATCAGGTCATCACCTCAACTCGAGTCACTCAACACCATCTCCCATCTCAGCCCGGATCTCCTCCCACCCCGCCCAATATGCACGATCCTCCCCCTAATCCACCATCCCCCCCTCGCACCACAACCACCATCCGCATCCTCGACGGCGGCCTCGGCACAACCCTCGAGCAGAACCACTCCATCTCCTTCTCCCCGTCCTCCTCCCCTCTCTGGTCCTCCCACCTCCTAGTCAGCGATCCCGAAACCCTGCTCCTCTGCCAGAGGTCCTTTGCCGACATCCCCGTCGACGTTCTCCTCACGGCAACATACCAAGTCTCCATCCATGGCTTTGCACGCACCAAGACGGCCCAGCACCCAGCCGGCATAGCAGACGCCTCCCACATCCCGCCCTTCCTCGAAAGAGCAATCCAGATCGCCCATGAAGCAGCAGCAGCAAAGGGACCGCACCCCTGCGCAGTGGCACTAAGCCTCGGCCCCTACGGCGCATGCATGATCCCCAGCCAGGAATACAGCGGGGCCTACGACGCAGGGCATGACTCCCAGGAGGACCTCTACCTCTGGCACCGCCAACGAATGGAGTTGTTCGCATGTATTCCGGACATCAAGCATAGAATCACGTACATGGCTCTCGAGACAATTCCCCGCCTTGACGAGATCGTCGCCCTCCGCCGCGCTGTAGCCGCCGTTCCGGTGCTCTCCTCCGGCATCCCCTTTTGGATGTCCTGTCTCTTCCCCAATGGGGACGATAACACGCCTGATGGAAGCTCCCCTGAGGCGATAGTCAGAGCAATGCTGGATCCTGCCCTCGCGGAGGCAGTTCCCTGGGCCGTAGGCATCAACTGCACCAAAGTCTGGAAACTGGATTCCTTGCTTCGGCGGTATGAAGCTGCCATTCGTGATTTGCTACAGGAGGGCACCATCATGAAGTGGCCCGCCTTGGTACTGTATCCAGACGGGACAAATGGGGAGGTGTACAACACGACTACCCAACAGTGGGAGATGCCTCATGGGACGGAACAACAAGATAGAGTCCCGTGGGAGACGCAGCTTACGCAGGTCGTGCGGGCTACGGAAGCGAGGGGAGACTGGCCAGAAATTATCGTAGGGGGATGCTGCAGGGCCCTTCCCAGCGATATCAAGAGACTTCGTGATTCTCTAACCAAATGATGCCAACAAACCACTAAAACCAGAGCCAAACATAAAGGAAGGAAAACACACAGAAGGAAAGAAAAATCGGTTGCCTAATGCCGTCTAGACCATAGTGTCAAACCAACACACCCCTTCAAAATCCCAAGCTCGAGATATCCGCACTCAGCGGCTTCCCAGACATCATCTCGGCCACAACCTTGCCCGTCCCCAAGCTCAAGCTGATCCCCCACGGCCCATGTCCCGCCGCAATGAAGACGCCGCCTCCAGATCCCCCTTCCGCGCCACCGCCGCCAGCAGTAAAATCCTCGCCCAGCTTATCCTCGGGCAACCTCGCAATGTACGGCGTGCCCCTCTTCGTAATCGGCCTGAAGCACAGTCCCTCGCGCACAATCTCCAGGTCCTGCCCGTCAGGCGTGACAATCAGCCGCCGCGCAATATCCTTGAGCTTCTGCACGGATTCGTCAAACGTCACCGCCTTGACGCGCGGCTTAGGCAGCGGAATAGAAGCATGATTCACGCCCGCAACGTAAATCACGCCGTCTGGCCGGGAATACACCTCAGGCGAGAGGGCGTCCATGGTCGTATACACGGAGTGGCACGTCGTCACCTCCTGGGGCGCCTTGACGACGAGCGAGTGCCCGCCCAGGCTCTCGATGGGAATGTCAATGTAGTACCGGTTCTTGAACAGGTCGTGGAAGACGTGCGGCGTCCAGCAGCCCGCCGACAGCAGCACGCGGGACGCCGGGATCACCGTCTCGTCTGAGCCCTCCGGGTGGCTGACGGCCACGCCCGAGAGTTTCCCAGCTTCGTCCGTCTCTAGACGCGTTGCCACGGCGGGGTTGTGAATCTGCACGCCTGCCGCCTTGACCTTTTCCAGGAGAAACTTGCAGAATCTCAGGGGGTCCCTAAGTCAACAATTCTGTCAGTAAACTAGTCTTGGTCAAAGTAGTATGTGACGAAAATCGTAAAGACGCAACATTGAAGGCAAAAACACTTACACAATCGCCGTGCCGCTCCCATCATCAATCACCCTCACCGAATCCCCCTCCGTCCTCCTCAACCACGCCGGCACCTCCCCATCCTCATGCTCCCTCCTCACAGTATCTACCAGCCCCGCCCTGCTCGTCCCCTCCAGCAGCCAGTCCTCCCCCCTCTTGCCCCCCATGAGCGGCCCGTCAGGCTCGTAGCTCATCGTCACGCTCTTCGCATACCCCCAGCCGTCCCTGCCATTGTGCTCCTCGGCCAGCCTCCTGTGCTCCTCGAAGCTCAGCGCCGCCAGCGCCGCCAGCTCCGGCCGGAACCAGTCCCGGGCCAGGAACCCGCCCGCGAAGCCCGACGCCGACGCGAACAGCTCGTTGGCCGAGTCCACCAGATGGATCGTGCTGCCGGCTTGGTGCTGCAGCAGGTAGAAGGCCGTCGACAGGCCGATGACGCCGCTGCCGAGGATGACGGTGTCGGCCATGGTTTGTTGGGTCGTTGTGTGTGGTTCCACACTGTGTGTTGGCTTGCTTGCTGTCCCGGCAGGCGGATTCTTGAGGTCTTTTTATCAGAAAAATAACGGAAGATCCCTGGTTTCAAGCTTTCAGCTCCCCGGGTGTAAGGTAGCAGTGGCGCGGTAAAGAACAGTAGTAGTAGGTCCTAGGTAGGATTCCTGTTAAGGTATGTTGGTCAGATCAAGAAGGATGAGACGCAGAAGGGGTCCAAGTCCCAAACGAACCCCCCCGGAACCAACCATCTTATACCCATCTCAAAAACCCTCTCCCGCGGCTTTCTCCAGAACTCGTCCGGCTCACCGTACCGGAAGCCCATCCATGCCTCGCCTCTCTCTCCTCGATTAGCCGCCCCTCCACCCCCCTCCCCACATCCTCCAGGGCGGCGCCGGACCTTGCCATCGGCTCCAAGGAAAGGGCCAAAAGAGAGAGAGAGAAAAAAAAAAAGCGAACAAGCCCCGACCGTCCCCCATCCTTGTCCTTTCGCCAACATAGCCCAGCCTAGCCCAGCCTCTCTCCTCACTCGTCCGTTTTCTTTCACTCGGCTTGGATTGAGTAAAAGAAACGCTCCTGTCTACCTCCTCTGATACCTGCTAGTAGACGCTCATACCGCCTTCTCACCCATGGCTTCCAAGGTCTTTATCGTCACCGGCGCCAGCAAGGGCCTTGGCGCAGCCATCGTCGAGCAGCTGTTAGCGCAATCCCACAAAGTCGTCGTCACGGCCAGGTCCGAGCAACGGCTGCGCACTTTCAAAGACGCACATCCCGGCCAGGTCGAATATCTGGCCG
Organism: Trichoderma gracile; assembly: GCA_020002365.1. NCBI lineage: Eukaryota > Fungi > Ascomycota > Sordariomycetes > Hypocreales > Hypocreaceae > Trichoderma > Trichoderma gracile. The sequence goes on from JAINEY010000006.1 coordinate 2,630,668, forward strand.
GCGACATCACAAGCTCAGGGGTGGGTGCTTATTCAATTTTTTAAGGCTGATTTTATTCTTGTTTCATCTATAATAGGCATGTCGTGCGAAAGCAGTATCTGACAGTAGTAATATGCGGCTAGATTGCCGAAAAGCTGGTTCAACTTGCCGTCGCCTCATTCGGAAGACTCGACGGCGTCGTCATCAACCATGGAACCCTGGAGCCGGCCAAGATTGCATCCGAGTCAATGGACGACATCAGGCGCGTCTACGAGATCAACTTCTTCAGCTATGTTGCCATGGTAAGACGGGAGAATCTTGGCGTCTTCCCATCGGGCGGCTGCTGACAATGACGTCTAGGCCAAGGCTAGTCTGGATGAGGTCAAGAAGACCAAGGGCTGCATCCTCTGGGTCTCGTCAGGAGCAGCTCTCAAGCCTTACGTTGCCTGGAGCACCTACGGCTCCTCCAAGGCGGCCGTCAACTCCATGTCGTCTCATCTTGCCGTCGAAGAGCCCGACATCACCAGCATCACCATCGGGCCCGGGCGGGTAGACACAGACATGCAGGCCACCCTGCGTCTCAAGGGCAAGGACACCATGGACGAGAAGCAGTACCAGAGCTTTGTCGATGCCTTTCAGCAGGGCACACTGCTCAAGCCTGAGCAGCCAGGCGGTGTCATGGCCAAGTTTGTGGCCAACCCGTTGCACGAGCTGAGCGGACAATATCTTGTGTAGGTTCGCCGTCCCGCATCACCAGATCAATCGCTAACCATGTCTAGCTGGAACTCACCTGAGCTGGCGGCGTATCAAGCCTGAATTCTTTCCTAGAGCTTCGTTGCGTTAGCCAAGGTCCAACACAAACAATGGAACAACAACAAAAATAGAGAAGGGAAACATTGCAGTCAGTCGAAAGATGAAAAGGCTCTTAATGATCTCCACATGAGGATTCAGTATTAGCATGGAATTTAAGTTTCTTCATCACGCAATGTCGAATGAAGTAGACCAAACAAAATAAAAAGCAAGTCACTGTCGCCTACCTTGTGATTCAGCGCCGGCAAACTGCCATTGTGCCAACCTCTGCTGAGAGCTTTATCATCTGTCAGTCTCTGATATGATCGCTGGCGACGTAGCTTCAGAAACCAGGGTCGAGTGTGGCATTGTTCAGGAGAGTGTGTCCGCAGTATGTATCTCGGAATTTGATAATACTTTACTTGGTACATCACGTTGCCGCGGGTTGTCGAGAGGAGCGGGTCGGTCTTACATTGTCGAGACTTGTTGCGAGTAGCACTGCCTGAGAGAAGCATTGTTAGCCAGGGAGCACAGCACAGGCGTTGCGCGTGGTAGAATAGCAAGACGAAGCTCCAGTGGTGAATCAGCAAGGTGTCTATTGGCTTAGACTGTGTCTCTCAGCAAGGGAGGCTTGTCGGACCTGCTCAGACTGGGGCGACAACATATCTCATCATGAAAGCCACTGGAGCTGCCGCGTGTTGTCTGGAGGTTCCTTACCTTGTGCTAGCAGGCAGTGATACCCTCACGCATCATGCCGATGGTGAGGAACAAGCTCTGAGCTCAATTGGAGCTGGTGCAGGCAGAGCTGTGCTTTTGTTTGCTTCTCCCACTGCAAAGAGAAAAACAAAAAGCGTGGTGGAAGAAGGAAGAGAAGTTTTTTTTCGAGCCGAGACTGAGAGCTTAATAAACACCTTTTTTTTTTTTTTTTTTTTTTTTTTTTCCCCTTCTGCCAGAGCTTGTCCGCGCTAAGACCCAAACTGATCCACTTGTACTCCATACTTGGGCGACGTGCTGCGGCACGTGAACTGCCCCTCTGCAAGCCAGTCAGCGCCGCAGCCTCCCAGCGTTTGCTGCACTGCCATTTGCTGCTGCTCGAGGGCCACCGGCACGCATCACCAGCGCCAGTCCAACTGCAACACCCGCCGGGCGCGTCAAAGTACCCGGTACCTGCTGCAGCACCCTGGCCGTGCACACACACGCAGATTGACACTCGATGTGCTCCAGCAGCGCCCAAGTATAACAACCGCCGCCGCCCCACCGGCAAACCGTCTGGCCGGGAAACATTCAGCATCAGTCCATCCAACTCCCTGAGCTGCCTCGAAAACCGCCAGCTGTCGCATCCTCGACTCACCGAAAGCACCGGCATCCCGCCCTGATCTGTATATAATAGCATCTTCTTCATCCTCTTCCTCACTTTATATTCCATCTCTCTTTTCATTCATCCACGACTTCCGCCCTCTTCTCCGGCTTGCGCAGCTTTCTGTCTTTCGCTCGCCGCATCTCACTTCTTACTTCCACTTCCACTTCCAGGCAGTCGCGCGTCTAAGCCACAACGTCGTCTGTGTCGCAACTCTTGCCAACATGTCGGACCATGAGTTTGGCGGTATGTCTAAACTTCTCTCGAACGCACCTTTCTTCCTTTTCCTTCTTTCATTCTTTTTTCCCAAGGCACTGTCGCAGTGCGTCGCTGTTTCCGCTGTCGTCGCAATGTCTAAAGACCAATAAGACCGAGTCTCCGGTGTCGTTGTTTGCATCCATGAAGTCATGGCATTTGCATACACAAACTTCGGTTCTGTGCCTTGCCGTCGCCAACAACGATGACATCCTTGCGTATCCATATTTGCAGCGCATTTCATCATTCTTTTGCACTGCTCGTCTCTTTGATGTCGCTGCTCAACTGCACGTTCGTTTGAACCCCTCGTCAATGCAGCTTCGCACCATCGAGCTTAAAAATGTCACCCAATCCACGTATGATGACTGGGACCGGCTTGGGCTCAAACAACAGCATCTCATGCTGCGTCAACAAACCTGACACCAAGAGAGTTTCATTGCTAACTTTTGGTCTCTTATAGGAAGCAATGATGACCTATCGCTGCCCAAAGGTATGCATTCTCACTGTCTTGTGATGCAAGATGGCTGCCTCATTTCTACCCCTGGCGGCAATGTGACACATGATCGCCCAGAGGACGATGAAGCTCACCATGTCATGACTAGCCACCGTTCAGAAGATTGTCAGCGAAATACTGCCGCCGCAGACAGGCGTCTCTTTCGCCAAGGAAGCTCGCGACCTGCTCATAGAATGCTGTGTCGAGTTCATCACCCTCATCTCCTCCGAGGCCAACGAGATCTCCGAGAAGGAGGCGAAAAAGACGATTGCCTGCGACCACATCACCAAGGCGCTAGAACGCCTGGGCTTTTCCGACTACGTGCCCGCCGTGTTGGAAGCGGCGGCCGAGCACAAGGAGACGCAAAAGGTTCGCGCACGTCTCCCGCTCTTCTTACCCTTGTCGTTTTTGCAACTTGAGGCAGCGCTAACCCATCATCCATCAAACAGGGGCGAGAGAAGAAAGCAGACAAGTTTGCCAACAGCGGGTTATCTATGGAGGAGCTCGCTCGGCTGCAGGAAGAGCAATTCGCCGCGGCCAGACAGCGCCACACATGATTGGGATCTTTTTGCTTCGGTGATATTCGGGGGGGAGAGGGCGTCACGGTGGGCATTGCTAGGCGTTTTTATACACGGTCATGAGGGTTGGTAGACAGGTCAGACTCTGATTTGGGCCTTCGTTTCCCGGAGTTGGCTTTAACAAGTTCTTTTTCTCTCATCTCGGTACTCGGGAGACGTCTGACGTGACATGTTTCTCTCGCCATCGGACAGGTTTCTCCTGATCTTGAACATCTGATGACGATCCCTCATTCAGCTTATCGATAAGGCCTCACGGCGTTTCAATGATGTAACGCTAAGGTCGCCTCTCACATGCGGCGTCTCCACCAATTGGATGCGTCTCGCTCAGCCCATCTCCAAATTCTCAAGCCATACCTTATCAACACCATCTACCTACTCATCAACAAATCCTCCGAGTGACACCCAAAACAGGCCCCGAAAAAATCTACAATAAATCCGCCAAAATAGGCCGAAAGCACCGCAACCGCAACAAGCCTTCAGGACCTCGCGTCCCCCGCTGGCTTGCTCGCAAAATGGGCCAAGAAGAATCGACTCCCTCCGCGGCCTATGGCCCTCCTGCCACACTCCAGGAACGCAGCCTGGAGGCTGTCGCCGAGCACATCAAGAGCGGCAAAGCCCGGCGCATTGTGGTCATGACAGGCGCCGGCATCTCGACCGCAGCAGGCAGTAAGTCTGGCCCAGACTACGGTCGCTGTCGATGCTCAATTGCAGGCCAACTAACAAGAATCTGCATGATAAAGTCCCCGACTTTCGCTCGCCCAAAACCGGTCTGTACAGCAACCTGGCGCGCCTCAACCTCCCCTACGCAGAGGCAGTGTTCGACATTGCCTACTTCCGTAAGCGTCCCGAGCCCTTCTACGTGCTCGCGCAGGAGCTGTACCCCGGCAAATTCCACCCGACAATCTCCCACGCCTTCATTGCGCTTCTCGCGGAAAAGGGCCTGCTGCAGATGCTCTTCACGCAGAACATTGACTGCCTCGAGCGCGCGGCCGGCGTCCCCGCGGACAAGATCGTCGAGGCCCACGGCAGCTTCGCGACGCAACGCTGCATCGAGTGCAAGGCCGAGTTCCCCGACGAGCACATGAAGGCGCACGTCCTCCGGGGCGACGTCCCCCGCTGCGGAGAGTGCAAGGGCCTGGTGAAGCCCGACATTACCTTCTTTGGCGAGGCCCTGCCCAGGGCCTTTTCGGAGAAATCTCACCACACTGCCATGGCGGACCTGGTCCTCGTTATCGGGACGAGCTTGACGGTGTATCCGTTTGCGAGCCTCCCCGAGATGGCGCGGAAGGAGACCCCGCGGGTGCTGTTCAATATGGAAAAGGTTGGCTCGCTGGGGTCGCGAAGCGATGATGTGTTGGAGTTGGGCGCCTGCGATGATGGTGTTCGGAAGTTGGCTGAGTTGTTGGGCTGGACGGACGAGCTGAATGATTATTGGCGGAATCTCGTTGGAGACGAGGAGGCTGATAGGCAGCTGCGCAGCCAGATGGCTCGTGACGAGGAGATTGAGGACGAGCTGCAGAAGTTGACTGGGGATATTGAGACTATTCTCCAGCTCGAGAAGGATGATGACGAGGCTGAAGATGAGGCAGAGGAGGAACAAAATGAGCGGAAAGAAGAGGAGAACAAAAAGGTAGAGGGCGAGACTACGCCAAGTTATACTCCCGCGTCGAAGGATGAAAGCGTCAAGGAAGATGGCAAGGCAGAGGACACAAATCCAAGAAAAGAGGATACCGAAGACAAGACCACACACAATCAAGCAGCCACGAAGGCAGAAGACATTCAAGAAGAGAAGGAACAGCAAGAAGAGGAAGAAGACAAGGCTACACAAAGCGCAGCAAAGTCAGATGCGACACTAGAAGACAAGCCCAGTTCTAGTTCATCACCAGCAGACGCCAAAGAAAGCGCAGACTCAAAAAAGGAGGACGAAGAGAAGTCTTAGCAGACATAAAACAGCAGAAACCCCGATTTCCTACATTCGTTTCTTTCAATTTACAGCGCGCAGTTTATATATCTGGGGTAGAACGACTTGGGTTCAGACGTCTACTTCATACATGATGTACCATAAATCTATCTCTTTTAGATCCTTCCACGTACCTAGGGTGGTTCGAGTCATATATATCCATTCATTGTTCAATCTACTCGTATACAACAAGATATTATAAACATCACACAAACACTCTCATAACCCCAATCCCCTAAAGCCCACTATCAATCTGCTCCGGGATATTCGTATTCGTCCACCCTCCCCACTGCCTACACGTCTCCGCAACGACGTTCGGAATCCTCAACTTCCTCACCTCCCTCGGCGCCGTCAAAAACTGCGTAAACAGGCCCGCGGACGCATGCCACGCGATGTGGCAGTGGAACGGCCACACCCCGGGGTTATTCGCCGCGTCAAACTGCATCACCACGTGCCCGCCCGCGCGCACCATGAAGGTGTCGCGCCGCTGCGGGTTGGACGGCCGGATGATGGTCTTGCCGTCCCATTCGCCGGGGCCCTCATGGAGGATGTACATGTTGAAGCCATGGAGGTGCATGGGGTGGCTACAATTACGGTTTTGTTGTTAGTCAGATGGATACTTGAGTAAAGAAAAAGGGGTGTAGGGGGGGAAGGGTGATGGAGGAGAGTGTGTATCTTACGGAGCTCCTGAGTGGTTGATGAGGTTCACCCGGACGCTCTTTGCATCGCCGGTATTCCTCACGCTCCACTGCGGATCAAACGTGTGGTTGCCAAGATTGCTCAGCAGCAGAGTAGGGCTGTTAAAGTTCCCCCTGAAGGAAACCCCATCCATCCTCCAAAGACGGTGGCCCGTCTCGTTCTGGTATTGGTCCAGCTCCATGTCGATGGTGAGGTCAGGCTTCGGAAGAGGCAGCTTCATGACAGGCACCGTCAACGACAAGTCGTCGTTCACGCAGATTCCCGAATCAGGCACGTCCCACGGCGTAGACTGCGGTTCTGCGTTTGTATCCGCATTGTCGTAGTAGACTGCCGCAAGGGCATTGGGCTGCCGGGTGAATGCGCACGAGCTGATGTTGCTGCGCATCCAGTAGGCGTCGAGGTCGCCGTCGGCCTTGACAAGGACGTCGCTGCGTTGGCCGATGCCAAGCGTCACGACTTCGGTCTCGTAGGGCTCGACGTCGACAAAGTCGTTGGCGATGACAGTCATCTTGTGGCCGTCGATGGAGAAGCGCTGAAGGCCGGCGGCCCCTGCATTGATGAGCCGGAGGAGGTGCGTCTTGCCGCGCCGGAACCTGAACTTTGCAATGCCGGCGTTGTTGGTGCACGGCGTGCCGTCCGTGACTTGCGAGCAGTCAAAGAACATCTTGCCATTGATCAAATTGTTGTCTGACGGGAAAAAGGCCTCTCCAGGCACGGTGCTCATCGTCTTCTCCACCAGATCAAAGTACGTGTCGTGATACCAGTCAGACAGCATTACAGGGCCTACATCGATATCGTAGTTGCGCGACTTCGGCCCATGGACCACCAATGGACCTACGAGCCCGCCCGCATACTGCGCAGAGTAATGCGAGTGGTACCACGTACTTCCATACAGCGACGCCACGAACTGATACGTGAAGCTCTTCCCCGGCGCCACGGGACACTGCGTCACCGCGGGCGCGCCATCCTCCCAGGGCGTTCCCTGCTGGAGGAACCCGTGCCAGTGCAGCGCCGTGCCTTCTTCCGGGCCCGTGATGTTGTTGTGCAGAGTCACTTGGATGGTGTCACCCCAGTTGGCCTCGATCAAGGGGCCGGGAAAGGCGCCGTTGATGAGGAGGACGTTGCGCTGGTAGCCATCGGGGGCGATGACGCCGCGGCTAATGGTGAAGTCGTAGGACCGTAGGACACCCGTGTTCGGACTCGTGTTGTAGTAGTTGGTGTGAATGCCGAGGTGGCTCCAAGGGAAGCCATTGGGGGTCGGGTTGTTGTTGAGGAAATCAGGGAGGAATGGAGCTGTCAAAGCTCCTAGGAGAGAGAGTCTGCGGGCATGTTAGCAACGGCTTCTTCCGACTCAAGGGAGTGATAACTGAATCGCAAGGCCTACCCGTTGGTCTGTTTCTGGGAGAGTTTGCAACTGGCCCGAGAGACATCTCTTTTCGACCGTTGACGGCTATAATACGCCCCCATGATGGCCGTTTCTGTGTTGTCTGAGAACCACGTCCAACACAACTCTCAGACCAGACATATCCACAAAACCACATTCCATCTCTCCCCCTATATATAGGTAGCATGTGTACGCACATACCCATGAAAGACAGCTCCAAGAAATCGGCCATCGAAGAAAAAAAAGGATACCCTTTTACGCCTTCGGCGTCGAGTAACCCCATCATGCAAAACGTCCTCGTCAGTCCAGCACCCGGGAACGGCCAACTCAATGCCACACACCCCTTAGCCACGCTTGGCGGAAAACAGAAATCCCAGCTTTGATTGCGAACAGCTATTGGTCGAGGCCATTTCAGCCCCAGCCGCCTCGGAGGATTTCTTGCAGCACAAGGATATTTTGAGGCTTTCTCGTATAGAACGGAATAGGGTGCCTGATCAATATTATCGGATGCAAGCCACGCTGGACAGACCCATGATGCTGTATGCAGGCGAGGCAGGACACGGGCTGGGCCACATGGCGTAGAACATCTCCATGTGTGCCAAGTATCGGTCATCGATTGGTAGATCGCCGATGTTCGATCCCGATTCACACGGGACACTGCTGGTTCCAGCAAAGAGATTGAGGAAGCTCGACGAAAAACATATTCGTAGATGATACGTGTATAGGCGCCGAATTACCAAGGACAATGCCTGTTGCCGAGATCCCGGAAAGAGGTTGCTCATGCAGTAGTGGCTGTAACCAGAGCAAGCACTGGGCAGTCAAGAAGGGGGTGCTCTATGGTAGCACTATTCTTGACTCCGTATGTCATGTCTTAGCCGCCACTTGGCCGCTTTGACGCAGTAAAGGCGCATAGAACCTCGGCCCTATAGCAATAGTCAGCAGCCTTTGAAGATGAACAGGCGTGTAGCAGAGTTACACATAACACGAGGGAGGGTGAAGCAACTTCGACAGAAGAGCTGGACAGCCAATGACCTTGGCCCCTACTCGTCATGCTGCCTAATAGTCATGCATGATGGCGCCTTTGAACGAAGCCACCAAAACAAACACGGCATAGAAGCTATTATGACCGAACTTGAAGAGCTTTCAGCTCGAACAGGCCAGCACCTTGTCGTGGTCACAGCCATCTCGAAGAGATATTGGTAACACTGAGGAAATACGAAAGCATCTCGTAATGCCACAATGGTCCCAACATCATGCGAGCAGCCAGGGCGATGCGTCCAAGTAAGGGAATTTTGAAATGAGTCGTTACACGACTGTCCATTCTTCCCGAAGTTGGACGAGGCTGGGAGGCAGCATCTAGTGACCATCACGCCTTGATTTCTTTTGCACAACACGAGTTGGCACCTGGATGACTCTATCAAGGCCAACTGCGTGTGTTTTGAATTGCATATGATTCGGTCGGGCATTCGCTCCATCCAGGGTACCGGAACCAAGAAGGTGAATGTTATGGCTGCTGTCATGTGGAGAAGTGCGGCTGCAGTTTCTGAGGCTTGCAGAAGGAGGGTAGCATGGCCAGTTGTTGAGACTTCATTCGATAATAGCAATGCGGCCACCAGGAGGAATTCCTTTCTGTGCTTTCGTCGTACAGAAGCGGCTGACAACGTAATTTCAAAATGTATCGAATATATAGTCAGTGAGGCGCTGTCGCCTCTCAAATATAGTAAAAGAAAGGAAACATGGGCTTCGTATTGTTCAGAAATGATCACATCAATTAGTAGCAGAACACCATCGGGACTCGTTTGCTGCAAGATTGGTGAGGGTTCATAGCTCGAGCAGGTTTCATAGTTCGAGCTATCGGGGGAACTAAGCCCTCGTTGAGTCCCGAGTTCATGTCCTGAGATCATCAGAGCACAGGCGAGTTATGGCAGACTGATATAGAGAAAGCCATGGTAACAGGTTATTCGTAGCCATAGGATTTGAGCAGTGGGTGCTCTTGCATACCTGCTAAGAACAACCAGGAATCCTCCTGCTGCGCATAATTCGAGACCAGAGCTCCAGCCACATTAAATAGATAGTTTACAAGACATGAATCGCATCGGTGTTCGATCGTAGATGTCGGTTGGTTTGTTCTTAATTTACAAGGCAGTCAATTCGGGCCACCGGAACGTGCATACTGCGACGGGCTATCGGCACTCGGTGTAGTTCGTCATTCGTGATTTTGTGTCTTTCTTTATTCGTCTCGCTTCCAAGCAGGATTTGCTCGCAGGACTATCGGCCGTCGCTGCGCTCGCATGTACAACTCCTGTAGCTTGGGGTCGGCATCAGATCGGATGACACTGCCAACGCCCATGAAGAACCTGAGGCGACTCTGTCAGCATCTTGTGGCAAATGGGCTTCAGGCCGAACAAACCCAAAGGTTGCGCCAGAGGCGCCCATGTACTGGCCCAGAGTCCTCATGATGCCCTGCTGACCAGCGCCATATCGGAAGATGTTAACAGTGCCTATCAAGGTGTCAGCTAATCAGCGCATGGCCAAAGGGTGAATCCGTCCGATGCCATACCAAAGATGAATCCCATAATCACGCCGACAGCTGGAGAGACGTCAGTTTACGCCCAACCCGAAACACAGCTGCTGGAGAAGCCCTTACATCCGCCCATCATGGCGCCCATCTTGACTGTCCATTTAGTGTTAGCGAAATTGCAGCCCCTCGCATTGATTCGATGCCGTACGTTTGTCAAACGTGGACGGGGCCTGCTGCCCACCGTGGTGAATCGGCGCAACGGGAGGCATCGTGAATAGCCGGATTCAAGGCAATGCGCAGAAAGCGTTGGAGGTTGAATTTGCCTTTGCCGTTGGCCTTTCCCAAGCTCCGAGAGTGTAAGTAAAGCGCCTTGGGCCGGCTCCATGCCTTGCTCCAGCGGACGAAGCCGCTCGCGAGGTGATTGGCTGCGGCCTAGCTCCGACGGCAGCGGCAAAAGATTGATGCGGCGCATTCTCACCATCGCTAGCGCCGCTCCACAGTGCGCGTCCGGCGGCTGCCCGCAAGCGAGATACTGTCATGATGCATCACGTGAAGCCAGGTCATGAGCCGGTTCAGGGCCCCATACGGCCCATATGGACAGACGGGGCTCGCTGAGATGGGGAGAGAAATCGCATGGGAGCGCCCGACGAGCGTCTGCAAAAGCACTCGCGAAGCATGTCAGAGCCCGTCTCGACGCCGCGTTGTGGCAGCCGGGCGCCCAGACACTGACAGACACCGAGCACCAGGCCAGACGGCGTGCACTGTATCGTTTGGCCCCCCCAGCGTTCGACGCCGCCTAGCCCAGCGCTTAGCGGGCTAGCAGAGACAGGACAAGATCCCCCAAGCAACACCTCGCAGCAAGCAAGCCGCCTCCCAGCCCGAGCTTCACCAGGCTCGCCAGCGACCGTGTGGAATCGCCCAGGATTGCGAGCTTCCATCATTTCACGGTATGTTTCACATCTGAGCCCAGCGCCCTTGAGCCGGTCCGGGGCCAGGGGGGGGGGGCTTCGACCCCAGCCTCGCTTGGTCGTGCCATGCCATCCCCCAATTGGTGCTCGAACAAAGGAGCCACATCACATCAACATCCTGCTGACGATTTTGTGTATGGCAGCACGCTGACCACGATCCAAGTCCCGAACAGTCTCTGCATCTCTCATCCCCGATCGCAAGCGATAGACCCCGTTTGACATCGACGCCGCTTCGAGAGCAATTTCGACTTGTTTGCGTGTTTCGATTGCCGCACGCGTGGCCTTGTTTTTTTCCCTTTTCCCTGTTTCCTTCCCTCAGCGGGCGGTGGTGGTTGGCGACTCGCAAACGCCCTTGGGTGCACCCACGCGTTTAGACGACATCAACCGACTGCCTGCTGTTAGCGACGGGGGATTCTGCGCTTGACAGAGTTCCTTCCACAGCTCCTCTTCCCCATCGAGCAGGGCAAAGCATCCACGACGAAGCCTCACCCATGACTGCCGTCGCAAATCCTCCAACCTTTCCGCAAATCTCCCGGCCGCCATGGGCTACTATTAACAGCAGCAACCAGATGAACTCAGAGGATGTCAGAGGCATGTTCATGAACCGCAAGAGTCTCCCGCGAAGCAACTCGTCCTCGTCCATCGCCTCCAACGCCTCCAATACGACTGTTGCGACGAATGGCTCCCACTCCAATGCCACATCGCTGTCATCAGCTTCGGATCTGAGCCAGTGGTCGAATGGCAGCGCAAACAGAAAGAGGCCTCAACCAAAGAACCCTTGGCCAGCTGGTAAAGGAGACGCGCAGTCGGACTTTTCGAGGCTTCCCCAAGGACGACCCAACGGCATGGTGCCTCACGCCACCATGCAGCAAGGCGGGCCGGGACAGCCTCAGATGGGACCCCAGGGCATGGTGCGACCTATGGGGCCCAACGACCAGCAGTTCCCTCCCGGCCAGCCCATGCTCTATCTGCTGTCCTTGAACGGCACCTTTGAGCGCAAGACCATCGCCGTGCCCTTTGCGCCCGATTCCATACGGATCGGTCGACAGACGAACCAGAAGACGGTACCGACTGCTACGAATGGCTTCTTCGATAGTAAAGTGCTGTCACGACAGCATGCGGAAATCTTTGCCGAGCGAAATGGAAAAATCTACATTCGAGACGTCAAGTCGTCCAACGGCACCTTTGTCAATGGCACCCGACTATCCCAGGAGAACCGCGAGTCCGAGCCTCACGAACTCCAGACTGCCGACCATCTCGAGCTAGGCATTGATATCGTCAGCGAAGATCAGAAGACGGTAGTCCACCACAAGGTGGCCGCGAAAATCGAGCACGCGGGCTTCTTGAATACGACGAACAACGTTTTGGATATGAACTTTGGAGACCTCGACCCTGCCAACAATGCCATGATGATCCCGGCTGGAGTGCAGATGCGAGGCCGCGCCGGAAGCAACATGTCCATGGGCAACAATGGCCGCATGATGGTTAACGGCGGTACTATGAATGGCCATATGAACGGCATGGCGCAACAGCGTCCCTTCTTCTTGACACCCATTGCTACGGATCAGATTCTGAAGCGTCTTGCTGTAAGCCTGCCTACCCTTAGCCCCCATCTCTCTAATGTTGAACTTGGCATCCACTAACGCAGCCATCAGAATGAAATGAGGAGCGCCAAACTCCAGGCTCAAGATCTCAATCGCACGAGCCAGTTCATCAACACTCTGCTGTCCAAAGACGACCTAAAGGACGTTGAGAAACTCGAAGCTTCGGAAGCACCGAAACCTCAGACCATGGTCAACGGCAATCTTTCCTTCCGATCGGATCCAAAGGCGCGCTTCTCCGATCCTCCTGCGCCGCCCCCCCAACAGCCTCTTCCCGAAAAGCCAGATGTGCCCTCTCTCAAGCGCGGTTCCTCGGATAGACCCAAGTTGGACTCGGCAACCTCGTCTCCGATTCGTCAGGAAAACCTGAGCCAAATCATCCAGCTTACTGAAGCACTCAATAATGCGAAGCGAGATATTGATACCCAGACGGCCCGTATGCGAGAGTTGGAGTTGATGCTTCAGAAGGAGCGGGAAGCGCGCGAGTTGGCAGAAGAGCTGGCGCGACGCCTCGAAGAGTCGGCCAATAACGTCCAGGTGAATGGCGTACAAGCGCACGAAAAGCACGACGGAGCTCAGGAATCAACCCGAGAGGAAGCCAACGATGCAGACGAGACGGAGACGGTGCTGCCAGAGGCGGAAGAGATACCCCAGGCGGACAAGGTGGCGCAGGAGACCGCGGCAGCATTACAATCTCGCATCGACACCATGGACGAGCAGATGCGGGAGCTGAGGGTGCAGATGGAGCAGTGGAGGGCCCGGTGCGAGACTGCCGAAGCGGAACGCGACTCGGGCAGGAAGACCCTCGAGGAGATGGTCATTCAGCTGCGGGAGGAGGAGGCCAGGCGGGTCGCGGCCGAGGAACGGCGACGATCTCGCTCAAGGGCACTCCGCACCGAACGAGACGAAGCAGCAGAAAAGGCGACAACGGCTGCCTCCCCCATCCCTGAAGCCGCCCAGCAGGCACCCAAGCAGGAAACATCTGCTACGGCCTCCGACGAGGACTCGGCAGACGTCCCAACCCTTTCAAGGGCCAACACGGTCACGCCTCAAGCCTCACCGAGAGGAGGCCCTCTAGCCAACCAGCACCTTCGCGCTGGCATCCCATACGCCTCGATGATTGGCGTGGTCCTCCTTGGCATGGGGCTCATGGCATACATGAATGGATGGCAGTCATCGCCGCCTCATACTGCCGAATGATGGATATCGAGTCTATACAAGCGTTCTATTTGCATTGCCACTTTACGATGCAGGTTTTCTTACTTTATTTCCCAATGCTTGGCCTTGGGCAGCACAGCATAGCACACGACATCAACACTTCATCTGTATCCAACGATGACGAGAAAAATGGAGGCGATCATGAGCAGCAAACAGCACACTCTAAAAGAATTGGTCTTTGTCTTTTACTTCTTTGATTTTTTTTTTCCTTTCTTCCTTATGTTTCATTTGTGGTATTATAGGGCTAAGCACTTTGCTTTTGTACCAACGACAACACTTTGATTTCCTTATTGTCCTCGACCATACCTTCCTTCCAACGTGAAGATTTTCTTTCTACTTTTCCTGTCAGACGGAGATTAGGCTGTGTAAACGCATAGGGTTTTGGAGATTTGATGTTGGTCCCGGGGGACTGCGACATGTTTGAGAACAGGATCGATGCGGACTGAGAGAAAGCGAGCTAGTCAACTTCTCAGCAAAGAGGCACGCGATGCTTCCTTATTTACTTCCTTTTTTTTTTTTCCAACCAGATTTGGGGTGCATAGTATGCGGTCGAACGAGGGGGTATAATAACAGAACTTGACGTTTGCTTTTGGTGCGGGCTTTGAGCCTTGTATGAACGAACAATGCAGACCTGCAATCAGGATGCATAAGGTAACGAAGGGACGATTCAGATGATACGGTTGGTTTTTGTGAGATTGATATTGAAAAGAGAGGTAATGATATTTTGATAGCTGCTACCAAGTACCAGGTTGAATTACAATCCTTCCTACTGTTTATCAAGTTCATGACCAGTGATGTTCTCTTCATGTATCACGACTTGATGCCGTCTGAACTGAAATACCGTCGAAATTGCAAACAAACCATTGGCTCTGCAACCGAATAAGGTACTTTACACTTGAAGCTCCAGGTTCTGTACCTTACGGGGTAGCTGCATATCGGCGAGCGGGAAGCGGCCCCACCAAAATCCGGGACTCTGGGAAAAGCATCGGTCCGATCAGCCACAGATAATGCGATGCTTCAAACGTTGGCCGTTGATCTGACGTCTCCAGTTCCACGGTGATACAGCGCAACGATCGCTGAAAACACGTACGAAGCGTTTCTCTGTGCCGCTACTTTGAGCTGCAGATACTCCAGCAAATGCGATTGACTTGGACATACGACACGGACAACTGAGTGAACGATCCAAGAGAGCAGCACCCGCGGCATCGAACCGAGCGATAACTACCGAAACTCCGTGCAAACACAATCACAATCACAGTCGCAATCACGATGCCGACCTTCCAGAACAAGACATTTCGCTCGTCGGCCGACGCCAACAAGCTCGGCATGCGGTACCGAGCCCTCATGAGCAAGCACCCGTTCCTCACCTTCGGGCTGCCCTTCATCGCCGTCATCGTCGCGGGCTCGTTCGTCCTCACGCCCGCCACGGCGATCCGATACGAGAAGCACGACCGCAAGGTGCGCCAGATGACCAAGGAGGAGGAGCTGAATGTCAGGAGGGCGGCGCGCAAGGTGGACATGAAGGAGGAGTACTATGTGAGTTGTTGCTTCCGTAACCTACCCATTTCATCTGTCTTCGCTATGCCGGGAGGCGTGGAATATGCAGGGGTAATGAGAGGACGCCCTTGTCTGGGCGATTTCGATGCTTGGAGGCTAATACAGGATGCTTTGCAGAGACTTGCTGGGAGGGATCTGGACAATTGGGAGCAGAAGCGGGTTGAGAGGTTACCCGGCGAGAGCGACGGGATATTGTAAAAGGAAGGCTGGCATGGCTGAGACAGATGCTGTTTTCGAACTCGGATGATTTGGATTGCGTGATTTTGCTTCTATTCTTTCCAACGCGAGACACGGGATTGCGAAGGGATGGACATGCGGTGCAACGCCATTGCTGACCGCTACACGGGAAACCCCGAAATTGCCATTACACACGGAGTTTACGGGACAAAGGGGGGAAAACAAAAAGGAAGGAAAACAAACAAAGGAAGGACGGCCGGGAGCTCGTCTGTTGATTGGATACCGGGAGGTTGGGTTGCCGGAGTTCAGCTGAAGCCTTCTTTCTTGGCATCATTTACAAATCTCTACTCTATCGTTTGTGTTTCCCGGCTGCCTCCGCCCTCAGCCCTATCCCTTTACGCCACAATCTATCGGACATGGGTAATCATCAATTTGGGCAGACGAGAAGAAGAACAAGCCGGTTCAACTCAAGGCGGATAGTGTTCGCTCGCCAAAGACGAGTCTAGTGTCGACAGTCGCCGACTATCATCACTAGCACATCTTTTTCTTTCCGATGGAAGCAGACTACGGGCGACTCCGGAGTTGACGGTGACTGGCATCAGCTGCAAGGGGGGAGAGCATATAGCTTTTCGGAAGTGCCCAGGCAAAGAAGAGACACCTGTCACATGGACCGCGGAGACTTGTTACCGCGGTCTTGGAATTGTTCCTCTCATGGGGTGAACCCTGCGGCGTGGGACGGGAGCAAATATCTTTTGTACGCCCCCTACATCCCAGCGTCCGAAGAACATCGGACTCTGTCAAATCAGGTCACAAAAGCTGGGAGCATCCTTTCGCAGCCCATCATCTACGAAGCACGCCACGGGACGTCAGCCTAATGCATGCAGGGCGCCTCTAGGGCTGCAAGGGGAATCCTCAAGGCCCCCAAACTACATGTACGCATCTTTGAGCCCATTATCGACTTTGGCTGAGCTTTTCCAGGGGGGTGGGGTGTACGAACGAAGAGTCTAGAATTTGGAACAAACAAAACAGCTGCATGATCTTATAGCCAGGGGCATTTTGATATTCGAAAACAAAACAAGAGTTCGGCTGTCATGTCTGTGTACCACCAGCTTCTTTTTTTTTAAAAAAAAGGCAAATAACACAAGTCTGTGTCTTATAGATAGGCCTTAGCGTGACATGTCAGTTGAGTGCTTATTGGAACATGGGGCCTGTCAAGTGCGAGTTGCATGAATGAAAGGGGACACGTACACATACACGCACATATGTACACACCACTTTGTTTCCCTCTGCGGGCGCCGATTGTGACATGGCCGACTCCGACTCCTGTACTAACCCCAGCCCGGATAGGCATCACACACACACACACACACAGATACATGTTAGTAGGCACACCAATGGAGGAAGAAGGATGGGGTTGTAGAGGCCAGCCGGCGCGGCGACAAGACTCAGGGGTCTTTGTATCTAGAAAGACCGTGTTGGATGACAGGTTTTTTATTGCTGACCATGGGATGCAGGGGAGACAGGCGTGCCGTGCCGTCGAAGGGGGGGAGGAGGATGTGGGAATGGTGCTGGTGTGTTTCTCTTGAGAGGGTGGTTGAGGTTTCAAGGAGTCTATTGGTAGAAGCTTTCTGCATTAAGAGGATGACTTGGCTTCTCCTGGTCTGGGAATTGGGATGGGATGGGAAGGCTGGGAGGATTATCGGACGATTGACTGATGAGGTAAAGTATACAGCAGCTGAATCTCCAGCATGAAGAACGATGAACAAATCCCCTCCAAGCATCAGCCATCTGCCATATAGATTAAAAGACTCCAAGCAGAGATAAATGGGTAACACTTCAAGCAAGAGGACTAAATACCTACCTTCCATACTTTAACATACATGTCCGAGAGAATATTCCCAATCAAAGTCCCCTAATGGCACGAAAGTAAGCAAGCGAGCCAAGACGAATCACTCGCAAATCCAAGCTGTCGGTTCCTCCTCCATCTCTCTCCAGCCCCCCCTGCAGTTCTGCAATGCAACCCGTAAGCTGCTGCTGCTGTGCTCCGCAACTCAATTAAATTTCACGATATGCAGGGTATCACAGCAATTACTTTAAATTTTGTTTGTCAAAGAATCCGCTTCCTGTATTATGAATTGAGTTTTTTTAGGGGATTCTCATTTTTAGTGCTTTGTGTGCGAGGGTGAAGGTTGTACGTGTAATACATACCGTGGTTGGAGCTTGTGGGCGTGTTTGATTCCGGCGTTGTTGTTTTCTGTTCGGGCTTCATGCAAAGGTGCATTCAACAGAGGATGTGATTCCTGTTATTATTTGGAATAATATCATGGATAGTAGTTTGTACGGATCTGGATTTACCTACCTGCTACCCAGAAATATGTAGAGCAAGTAGACACTTACATCTTGACTGTAACAGGGCAGCTTATTCGTAGTGACATGATATTCCGACAAGTCGATCTGCTCTGCTCCTTCGTTCCAATCAGCCAGATTCCATACTTGTTTGCACCCAAACTTCATCTATTTCTGGTCCACGAGCCGTAGAACATCCATGCCAAATATCTAGAGAATTTGGCTTAACCTAAGTTCAAACAACAAGTATCCTTGCCATCAGCCTGGCTCGGCTGCCCTATCAGCGCAGCGCTTACATCTCTCCATCAAGCCAGACGCCACCAAAAACACTATTTGCATTGATTAACCCTCAGACCCAGGGCTACCATGCGATCTACAGGGCACATCCATACTTACTGATACACAACCGTTCCCCATAGGCCTCAGATACTAGTATCATGATACCGGGTGAATCATCGTACCCACAAGGCAAGTCCCTCTCATCATCTAAAGTAATCAGCAAGTTGACCCCGAATCCAAGGGTCTCTGTAGATTCAATCTTCACGTTCATATCATATGATTGCTTACCCGGTCAGCAACCTAACTACAAACCGCAGCTCCCATACCCATGTAGCATGTCACTCCCAAATCTGCGAAGAGGCCTACAATAGCTCTAGGGTATCACATCAGCGGCATGGCCCTCGTTGCTGGCATGGTCGACGCCAAAAGGAACACAAGTGCTTGACTCAGAGGCAGTCCTACAAGAGAGATATCCCGAGGCTTCGGCTGTGAGAATGCCGTGTCTATTTTTGCCCTTTGCTCCCGTCATTGGTGGTATAGTGGTAACCGATGAGACCTCGAGTTTTTGCTTATGAACGGCTCAAACCACGTATAGATGGCTCATGATAGCCAACCAGAAGTTGTTGCAAAGGCAGCCGGATTGAAGTTAAGCATCCTATTCTTCTGGGCAGCATCAGACGAAAGCCATCAGATGAACCCGTCCATAACCCTTCACAACCATCAGCACGTGTCTTGTCACCTCAGCAAAAGGGACTGATCTGCTCCTTGATCTGTCATCAGCAAGCAGCGGCACAGCAGTAAGCGTCTCAACCTGCGCCTAGCGCCATCAACCAAAGCACAAAGAGTACTAGCTTGCAACGGGACGATTGCGGCACGCCTTGCGGGCGCTCATTCGGCCTCGGGAGAACCAGGCAGATAGGGCAGACAAGCTCCCACAGGCCTGCGGAGCAGCGCGACAGCCGACGGTGGGACGCAAGTTGCGGCGGGAGCAGCGGCTCAAACCCTCATAGGCGCTTCCCTCGAGATCATGCCAGCGCTGGTGTCGGATCAGCACGACGGGGCGGATCCGTCTGAGCCTTGTGGTCCCTTTGATGAGACGCTCCGCACACGGGGAGATGTATTCCTCGTCTGTTTGTGTCGTACACCGTCAGCAGTAGAGAAGCGGAGGGCCGAGAACCAACACTGCGGATAGCGGAGTGGAAACCTGACAGACTGCGTAGATTGCTTACCATGGCTGTGGAAGCGACGGGAAGGATCCCAATCATGTAACGCAAGGGGGGACTATGTTAGCGCAGCTAAAGCCGTGACGACTGTGCATGTGAGTCTGTCAAGTCAGTATCATTTCCCGTGTTAGAAGGGCAGACGAATAGGTGCGTGATGACGGGACCGTGGACTTGGATGTTGCCCCCAACAGCAGCAAGGGACAGCATGTCAATAACTCAAGCCTGGGGCGTGATGGCACATCGATCATTGTTTGTTTGATGAGAGATGCAAGGGTCGCAATGGCCGTGGGCCGGGCACGGAGCGCAGCGCAGACTACGGGCAAATGACCAAGTGATCAAGTGATGAGCCCGACAGCGTGGGAGCGACGTGGGTAGCAGTCCCTCAGTCCCGTGAGCGTGGAATTCTGCGCGTGTCCACAAGCCTGGCTTCCAGGCTGGCGGATCTTGCGGCGTCGACATGGAGCCCTGCGTGATTGTGAGGAGAACCGGCTGGCTACCTGTAGAAGCGACTGACCGGTCCTGATGATGTCGCCGTTGGCTTGGCCCTGTTATGCCAAGTACGAGCACGAGTGCCTTTCGGTCGTGATGGTTACCAGTTGCAGGCACTTGTGCGAGCGCTTGTCCTGCATTTCGCCAAAGTGGCTGCAGCCTTTGTTAGGCGTGGCTTTCATGGTGAGCGCCGTGCAGATGAGAATCCCGACAGAAGTCGGCGATATTGGCCAGTACGGCGCACAAAGTGCTCCGTTCGCAGAATAGTGGTGGGCGCGCCTGTATGTCCGTCTGAAAGCTGCAGACTCGTCGTCGAGTTAGAGCCCGGATCCTGGATCCTGTCAAGCCTGTCAAGCACCCAGCAATTGACACGGCGCTGTCATGCGACGCAACCAAGCTGCGGCTTGCAGTGTCACGGCAATCGGCCATGCATGCATTCTTCGGTGCCTGCAGCTCTAGCTTGCGCCGTACCTGCAGCCGGCGTCCTTCTGATCACACACATGCATATGCTAGCAGCAGTACGGAGTAGGGAGGCAGCACTCCATCCGAGATGGATGCACCACCAAGCTCCAGAGCTTTGCACGACCTACATCGGGCAAGGCGGCGAAGGGGCTGAAAAGATATTGACGCGCAATCTTAGGATATTGGCATTGGGGGCCGCATCTTGCATGTTGCAGAATGCGATAGACAAAGCCCAAAGAAGCCATTCAGGTTGGTCGTGCAGCGAGCCGGCCACCTGGTGCGCGGTGTTCAGTGCCTTGACTTGGTACGATAGCTGTTGGGTGCTTGTCTCCTGCAGCTGAACAATTGGTTCCTGAATAAGTGTAAGTCGTACTGTAGTTGTAGGTGCTTGCATGGTCATTGGAGAGCACCCCAACCCTCACCCCTGTCATAGCCTAATAAATCTCATCACAGTCGACGACGTCAAAGTGATCCAGAAGCTTCAGAGGGTCGAGTACCCAGTGATGATGCCCTTACATCGCCGGCCTCCTTCGTAATGGTAATGGCGGTGTATTAATCATAGAGTTGTCGCACTTGGAAAGGCCCGACGCGGGCGGCAGCTTGCGATGAGCCATGTCTCAAAGTATTGCTACTCTCTGGCCGTCAAGCTCGGGTTCCAACGGGTCGGCGACGCAGAAGACGCACAGATCAGTCGTGGCTCAATGTAGACGCATTACCCAATATTTGATTGATTGATGCGCTGTTGCGGTGTGCTTCCATGCTGCCAACAGCAGGGCGACCAGCTCGACACTTGACCGTCGACACCCCATCACGATCCTCATTTCATGAGATTGACTGCGGCTGCAAGGTGCTGGTGCGGCTGAGCTGTCAATGATGCAGGTCTCGCTGGCAGAGTAGCAACAGAGAGGGGCGTGCATGCATACGAAGTCGCACTCGGCAGAGATTGCAGCTTGCTGTCAAGATAGGCAGGCCCGTGCAATCCATTGCCCTCCTCTGCCCCTCGCAGCCCGTCCATTCTAGCCTGCTGATTGGCTCATTGTCCAAGATCTTGGGTACCTGGGCGAACTGGTGCAGCACTCTAGCTGGAGGGGAAAACGTGGGGTTGTGAGAGGCTTCGTTTCTCCGAAGGGCCACACCTAGGAATGCTGGGCTTGCGGTGGTGCAACGCCGCTGTGAAACTGCGTCTCGGGATTTGTCAAGGCCTCGGCCGACTATCAGCCCATCGACACTCGGTGTGAGCCCATCGCTCGCAGCACCGCGAACTCATTCCGCCCCCGGTTTTGAGTTTTGACAGCGCAGCCATGGTTCCTGAGAGGCGTTGAGGGGAAGGCCGTCGCGGCGAATGAGACGGTCGTCTGTCCAAGCCACAGCCCCCGACACCCCTGTCCTGCTGGAGTCGTTATCTAAGCGATCTGGCTGAGGCGCTGCGGGACGGACTGTCTTTTGGCTCGCTTGCGTCTAGGAATTCATGGCGCTGAAATGGCATACCTTGGCTGGACTGAGATGAAGAGCGGGAAAAAGGAACTTGGATTCAGCGAAGCCGGCGATTGAGCCATGGGTGCGAAGGCCAGATCTGCTGCCAAGACGCTGCGCCGGCTCTTCATCGATCGGTCTGGATTCTCAGTCTCGGACGATCCGATTCCAGGGAGCCCGTGGTCCATGGTATTGCGATGGGAGCAGCGAAAAGGCTGAAGCCGCCCGGTTGCGCTATCGATGCCTGACGGTAAGATGGAAGAATTACTTTTGTTGATGTCTTGGGCATCACCACCAAAAAGCAGGGAGGAGCTGCTCCGCACTTGCTCATCTCATCACTTACCCCGTAGACTATCTGGAGCGTATCCGGGGAGTAACTCGCTATCCTGCCAATAGCAGCAAGACTGCGCGCAGTAGCGTATCCATATGCTAGATGGATACAGAGCACTACTTCCCGCTAACTCGAGGCCATGCGGCAAGAGGCAGAGGGGAAGCGTTCCTGCCGCGATGCTCCAATTATCCTCAGCCATGTTCCACGCGATGCGATGGTGCTAACAAAGATCGATGGCCGATGACTAAGGTAAATCACCGCCAGGAACAATTCCGACTCTCCAGCTGCCTTTTGCCACGATGGACTCATGCTATCGTCCTCACTATCCCGTGGTGGCTGCTAATGCTCTTGGGCCTGCCGCCGGTGCCGTGTCCAGCCGTCCAGGGCAGCTGACTGCAAAAACTATCGCCGCGAGAAAAAGCAAGTCTCGTCACCTCGTCACTGATAGCGCCAGTCCGATTCACGCCGGTTCCTGAGCGATCGCTCCAGGCACGGCACAGACGAGAGACACACTATTACTTCGTAACGGGCTTGACCGTCGTGACGCCTGTTGGCAAGTAGGTCCTTTGTGCGAGACACCACCACCGCCGGTCGCTTCGTGCAGAGGCCCTGCCAAGACATTGACACCACTCTGAAGAGCTTTCATCTCCTCCCTTGCATGGAATGACCCAACGCTTTCGTCGCATCGCGCTTCAGGCCTGAGGCCTTGCTCAAGGCGCTCTCCTGGGCCTCTGCGGGCACCCTCAAAGGGGCGCTCAGCTCGGATGCCGTGGTCCTGCTGGAATTTGCTGCCTGCCAGGTACCCGTTCATCTCGCAGGCCGAGCTTCGTGCTGACTGTGACGCGGGGATGCTGTATCAGATACTGTTCCGAGTACGAACCACACACGATGAATCAGGTCCAGGAACAAAAGCGTCAAACGGCAATGGCGGGCGTTGAAAATGCGCTGGGCATGGGCGCCTTTCGGCATGACGTCGACCCACGCAACCACTTTATGGTACGGGTAGCTCACCACAAGGTTTTGGCAGCGTGAAGCCACCGGGGTCCCTGGTCTAGCCGATTATTCCTAGCACCAGCCGACCGGGGTTTTCTCAGCCCATGATTACGAGGTGTGGCCTTGGCTGGCTTGGCCTGGACTAAGAGGGCTCAGTTGGCTGAGAGGACGACCAGGATGCTGGCGCAGGGCGACTTGTTTCGTTTTGTTTGATCGCCCCAATCATCGACGCCGCACGCTCACACACATGATGAGTAGTTTGGGGAAACTCATCATCGGTGCGTCGTTAGTTGCTGCCAGCCGCACCAGGCCTCTGGAATTATCCAGAATGCTGTTGGCACAGAGCCCGACGCAATGGACAAGACGGCAGCCACAATAGCACCGGTCGACTTCAGGTCGGCGAAGCCCAAGCTTTCGGCATGGATGGATTCCGGGAGAGGGATTCACAGCCATGAGGACCAAACTTAACGGAAGGATGTCTTGGTGAGAGTCATCACGACTTATCGGAGGCGTCCATGTGGAGAAGGACCATCCATGGCGCCGTACTCGTAAGGCCTACTAGCAGGAACCGTGCAAGACATGGCGAGCATTCCCAGGTACGATATGCGTATGAGCGCGTGCAGGACGAGAGCCGATCAAAGCCACCGCCCGGTCCAGGCTCCATCCGATGCCCATGCTTGCGAGTCTCCAGGACTAGAACTAGCCCGACGACTCACACGCCCACCACGGACTATTACTGGCACTGGTACACGCCCCTCCCCTCTTGGCACACCTCCGCACGCCGGCTTAGCATCAAGGACACTTCTCTACACATATATGGAAGAGGCCGTCTCCTCTCGGTAGCCCGGGAGTTCCTGCATCACGGCCTCATCCATCGATACCCCTCAAAAGTTCAGCTCTGAGAGCAGTCAAAGCACCAGATCGGCGAGGATTTGGACTTGCAACGCTCGCCGGACTAATCAGCGCTCTCGGATCGTCTGCCACCTGTTTCGCCACCTCCTGCATTTGTGTGCCAGATACGCCATCGCACGCACGACTACATCATACACATCACATCCCCCTCCCTCTGCAACTTAGTTGGACCGATCGATCCGCCTTAGCTCTGCATGAGCGATTGAGTTTGCGCATATACTAGCATATTAATATCAACACCATCCGCCATTCAACGACCGGCTATTTTCTCATCTACACCACAACCGACTTCACCCACTCAATACAACCACTTACATCTACCTTGCATACACTTACACATACACACAACTCACAATACCCACACCCTTACACACACATACACCAAAAACATCTATACAACTGCCATCGCCATCATGACTCTCTTTGGTGGCCTTGGTTCGCGACGGGGCTCTAAACCCCGGGACTTGCACATCCGCAAGGTCTCCTTCTCAGGCTGCTCTCTCGCTTCTACATCCGACCGGTCATTCTCTTCAGACTCATCAACATCCACCATCCGCGGCCTCACTCCTCGCTTGGCCCCCAGCAGCGGTACTGCTGCCAGCTTCGACGCTTTCTCCATTCACTCAGTCTCTCAGCCTCCGAAAAGGCTACATGACCGGCCTTTCATCCCCCTCAATCAACATCACTACAACGCGGCGCCCACATTCTACGACAGCGAGGATACCGACAGCAGCGATCTTGAGGCTTCCGAGAGGGACTTTGATGGCGAGGATGAGGATCAGACCCAGTTTACCATGGAGCTGCCTCACGCAAGCCCTGTAAATCACCACAACGACGAGGGCGAAGAGCCTCGGGATTACTTCTTCATGCACATCAACCAGAGGCCTTCACTACCACGCTCTCGCTGGTCTGAGTCCACCATTTCATCGGTTGATTCACTGGATGATCTTACTCCCTCGACAAGCATGTCCGAGCCTGCTTCATCAAGCGCCAAGGCGGATGCCGAACAAGCTGAAGCCGCAGGCGAGTCTGCGCCTAGCACCGCCACCTCCAACGCCGTTCCCAAGAGGCCGACTTTCAAGACCATCGACAGCTTTGAAGACTATGTCAGGCGTGGAGGCTGGAAGCGAAGAGGTGTCGTCTTCCACCGCGACGACATGGACACATTCTGACTCGACAACGCATCACCATGACGACACTCTATACCACCCATCGACATCGACTAGTATTTCTTCACAGCACATATTTACCACTACGGGCGTTTTAATCCGGAAGAGCCTATTCATTGAACTACCTACCTCCGCTACACGCAAGACAAACTTGCCATTTTCCTTTGTGTTTCGGAATTACATACGGGAGGGGTGTTATCGGTTACTTGGCGGCGGCCTGGGAACATGGCCACATTCAAAGAAGCAACGCAACACTGCATTTTACTACTATCATTGTCTGATTTTGCAATTTTGGGACGAAGCGACGGCTGGGACGGAATCGGTTTGCATTGGGATACCCAAGGGTGGTGAGCACGGAACTGCTGCCACATGCTACACTGTCTATTTTTCTACTGCTTTGATATTCCCTTGCGTCTACCTCACCTACTTTATCATATAGCCATAGCTACCTACTTACATGGGCACACCGCCCTCAATACTCATCTTCATGACTCTTCTATCAACCTCTATACCGAGCATTGAACAACCATGACGCTGATCCCTGTGCACGCGCGAAGTGACTAGAAAATTTTCTCTCCAGATCCAACTGACTGTTGAGCTTGTTCTGGGCATCGTCATCGTCATCGCCTCCCTCCCCACAGTCCCGGGAAACGACGTGCCGAATGTACGAGAGCCAAGCGTTGGCATGCAAGGTACCATCAGTCAGTTCGAGGTACGAGGGTGCCGAGCCACGCGATCCATATTATTGGCGCAGCTTTTGAACGAACCGCACCGCACCCCCTGGCTAGCATTTTTTCTTTCAGCAGCCTTGTTCTCTGATTTTTTTTTTTTTTTTTTTTTTTCCTTCGGCATCGTGACCTGACCTGGGAAGGCTCGGCAAGACCGTCTGCAAGGGGGGAGTTGGGGCCGGGGCTAAGAGTGGGCGGGTTAGTAGTGGTGATGGTGCTATTAATAACGAGGTTTGTGGCAGGGGTGTGAAGAAGAGGGAAGAGGGAAGGGGATTCTAGAGATTGCGAGGAAGAGGATGGGGCACTGGCTGGATGGATTTTTTGATGGGTTGTATAGTTGGTATTGGGGGGTTTGGGGGACGCGCTTGTTCTGAGGTTGTTGGTGCCTTGGACTGGGGGATGTAAGTGGAATGAGACGGCTTCGTACACTTTCATCTAGGTTCTTAGGTAGGTAATTAAATGAGGCGTATAGCATCAAAGGCTACATATCCGTACTCTCAGACACTTCTTTCTTCTCTGTTAACGCGGACTATGATCGATTGATATATCTGCCGAGCAGCACAATTGGCCGCGCTCACTCGTTTTGTCGTGACTTTCGTATTGTCCCCAGGCCGAATACGCCGTTTATCTTGGCATGGGCACAAGGGAACCATGACAGATGCCATCGTACACCATACCAGTACCCTTTGAAATGCTAGCCCTACTCACTACTGAAGTAGCCCGATCACTGCGAATCGAACTTTACCTGTATTTGCCTTATTTTTTTTCTTTTTTTTCCTCTTCTTGTGATCGAAGCTTATCGGCGAACGACCGTGAGTTTGGGAGATGAAGGACATGGGGGCTTGCAAGGAAAAACTCAGGTTGTTGGGTGCGAGATTCATCTTAATGGCACGCTGGGGTTACATCATCGGTGAGCCATGGTATTGGGACATGCAGCTGAGATCTAGATCTCCTCTTTCTTGATATAAATTTTCTATCCCCTTCCTATTTCTCATTCCTTTTTGCTTCTACGCCCTGGCATGGATGGAGCTTGTCGGATTTCCCTAGCATTTTGCCTTCTAGCTAGTAGCCCGACTACCTAATTAGACAACACCTGAAAAAGGAAGGAATACAAAGATACCTAAGGTGAGAGAACATAAGGCAAAGGGAAACGCAAATACCTACAGAAGCGGTAGTGGTGAAAATTTTCCTTCTAGTGCCGCGATCTCAGCTAAAGTAGTCGATGGGCAGTGCCGCGGCGGGTGCAAGTCGAGAACATGATTAGCCTTGCAGCTATCAAAACTTTTTCCAGACCAACAGCTTGCGCCTCTCCGACTAGAACTGGTTGACTGGTAGTTTCTACAAGATGGATGGGGCATGGGTGTCCGAACTACCGGAGAAGTGGCAATGTCCTTCTTTCTTCCCTACGTTTTTCTTTACTTTGTTCGGTTTATTTTTTCCTTGTCGTCTTTTAGAGCGATGGGACAAGTGGTGAGGCTGATGTAAGATCCATGATGCCTGAAGAGCTTCTCGGGGCCTTGCACGTAGGACCTTGTCAATTACATCGGGGTTTTCGGAGGGTCTGATCTTGCTCCTAGGATTCTAACGGTTTTGGTAATGTGAGTCGTATTTGTAGATTGTCCCATTTGGATGAGGACGATCTATTCTACGCGTAGCATCACGATGCTCAAAAAGCTAGAGTGAGACACGAGGCTTTGAATAGCACTATTGCTCTAAAAAAAAGATGCTAACTTCGTAAGAAAGTGGTAGTAGCTCTGCTGGTAGCAGCTGAAGGAGCTCGGCTTGGCCGACGGAGGAGACGGGAGGGTATAGGGCTGGATGAGGCCGGCTGGACCGTGTCTAAATTCCCCTTGTTCCAGGGGTTTAGGGGAGAGTATTTGGCGGGTGAGATACGAAGTGATGAGGTTCCTCAATACCTGTGATGCCGTGGCCCATGCTGTCTACAATGATGACCTGTGTAGTGTGCTGCATTGCTGACGAAGTCGGTTGAGCGTTGCGTTATCACGTTGATTCTGTTCTCCCACCATTTACACGCAGAGAAGAACTAGATGGTTGATTATGCGATAGGCAGACAGCCGAGCGATACTCTGCAGATTCTGCTTCCAGACTGTTCATCCAGACTGTTCATCACAGACGATCATCACGGCTTCGGCAAAGACGACAATGATAACATGGACCGTATCGAGCATATGATGGAAGAAACGTCTTAAGCGAATCAACGAACGCATCGCATAAGTCGTAGAACAACCGCCGCTGTCCAAGTCAAAAAGTCCTATAGAAATCACTTCACCCTTCGACACCGTCAATCCGCCATCCCGCTGGTGAGCTGTCCCGCTCGGAAAATTGAGGAATCCACGCACTATACGCCGTAGGATGTTTCAGTAAGCGCCTACAATTCCAAGTTTGAGAGCACAAAGCTGCGGCTCTACATACTCG
Source organism: Trichoderma gracile (assembly GCA_020002365.1). Taxonomy (NCBI): domain Eukaryota; kingdom Fungi; phylum Ascomycota; class Sordariomycetes; order Hypocreales; family Hypocreaceae; genus Trichoderma; species Trichoderma gracile. The sequence goes on from JAINEY010000006.1 coordinate 2,659,045, forward strand.
TAGGTGCGGCTATGCGGAAGCGTCTTCAACCACGTTTCAACAGCAGTGGTTCCACTTCCAATCGGATCGGAATCGAGGATCTACGATTCAGCTATGCAGTCATTTACCCACAGGATCGGCCTCATCAAAAGAGCAATGATGTTCTCCCGACAATCCATGACAGCATCGCCATGAGGCAAGGCGGTTTTACCCCGGATTTGTGATGCAACCGCAAGTGCAATGTTCGCTGGGAAGTCGATAACAAGCATCAGCCGAATAACTCAGCGCTGCTTACAGCTGAAGGGAGGGAGGTGGACGTTTAGCTACAAGCCGGTAACTGAAGCTTGCGAAGACGACAACTGTGCCACTGAATCAACGGAGACGTGCCAGAGTATCGCGTTTTACCGAATAATTGTAATTGAAGACGTACCAGAAGTCACGGGTGATCTATAGCAGAGCGTTCAAAAGACAAAACATGAATTCATGACTTCAAGATGATCCAAGTGATACAGCCACTTCACCTGAAACACAGCTGCCTTAGTCAGCTATCGTGACCAGTGGCTGAAGCTCCCAAAACGGCAATTGTGGCGCTTCCCCAGCTCTCTGTGGCTGGTGCAGCCATCTGCCACCTCCAGTTCCATGTGTTGTGTTGCTGTGCCACGGATTTTTCTGTTTCGCTCCAGAATTTCGTATCGCATCTCGGGCCTCTGCATCTCGCCCATCTCTGGCCCTCGCGTCGCGCCGTCACTGGCTCTCGCCTTCGTCCCAAGCCTTAGGCAGTCATCCTTTTGTTTTGCTCTACCTCTCTCTTCTTCCTCGTCCGTCGCCATGGCGCCGCTCATCCTGCACAACGTCCCCGACGAAGAATGCTACGTCGGCGAGGACGGCATCAAGCGACCCTATGCCATGATCTATCCGTAAGCATCACTCTGCCATCTCAGCTTCTTTCAATTCTCCCCCTCCCATCATCCGTCTGACCTTTCATCTCCTCCTAGACACGAAGGCACAACCAGAACACGGCGCAGCGTCGCGGAAACAGGCTCCTTCGGCAAGTCAACAAGACGGTCTCGCTCTAAAACAGGGACTCCGGCTCGCGGCCGAGAGAACCCAACCCTCGCCGCCGCCGACAAGCTCTTCTACGACTGGGTCTCCAACCAGGCCAGCGCGAACCCGCCCTCGGGCTCCAACCAGCGCAACAAGGCCACCGCCGGCGCCGGCGCCGTAGCCTCCTCGTCAAGCGCGCAGGAGGACGCCGTCCCGCAGCGCGCCGCCGTCAAGTCGTCCCCCGTCGAGCTCATCCTGCGCGGCTACCGCTCGGCGACGCAGCAGTACGCCGCCATCGCCCACTACGAGGCCCTCGCCGGCCTCATCCTCGAAGACTACCCGCGAGAACCCCCCTCGACCCAGCGGCGGTACAAGTCGGAGCTGCGCGATCCCGCCTTCACGCGCCGCCGGAACCTCACGCCCGAGGAGCGCGCCCTGGTCAACCGCGCCGATGGCGGCGAACACTGGGTCAAGGTGACGTTTGCCAGCGCAGAGGCCGGCAACGCCGCCCTGTACGCCAGCCCGCAGAGGATACTGGGCCACCTCGTGTACGCCGAGCCGTACCGGGGCGTGCTGGCGCCCGTCAAGGACGAGGCCTGCCCGGACATTGAGCAGCTCGACGAGGGGCGGTCAAAGAGCGTGCCAAGCTTTGCGCCGCCGAGCCTGGGCGCTGCGAAGCGCAAGTCCGTCTCGGGCCTCCCCACGACGTTTAACAGCCGTCTTCTCGACCTTTCTCCGGCCGAGTCCAGGGAGTCCAGCCAGACGATGAACTCGGCCACCCTGACGACCAACTCGCACAGCTCCAGCGCCACCATCCTCGACCCCATCCCCTTCCCGCTAACGACGACGACGGCGACGACCACCGGCATCGAGCCCCTGGAGCTCGACCAGGAAGACAGCATCTTCTGCAGACGCATCCCTACGGCGCGAAAAGCCCGCCTGCTCCCCGCCGAGCAGGCCCTCCTGCCGCAGCAGTCGGTCATGCAGCGCGTCCTCAACGCGCTGCCCATCATCAAGTGGTTCTCGGGCAGCATGATTGGCAACGAGGTGCCGCGGACGGAGACGGGCGAGTTCGACTGGGGCCGCGCCAGCCTCTACTGGAAGATTATCTGGTGGCTCGATGCGACGTTTAGTCTGTTCAAGGGGGATGTGTATGCCGTTGATAAGGATGATTAGAGGATGTGAGATGTGTGTTTGGATGGGGCGGCTGAGGGTTCATTTGCAGGCGTCTTTCAATTTTGTCCTTTTCTTCTATTCCAATCTTTTCCCTTGTTTTTCGGGTTTCGAGCTTGGGAATCGTTTCTTCTATATGTGAAAGGAGAGGAGCGTAAAAGGATGAAGCGAGTCATCCGAACAGCGTCTGTGGGAAGTTCATGCCTTCACACAACAGCGCACATAAATCCAAACCTGCCAGACAATAGGACAGGCCAAGAAGGGGGAGACGGAGGTGGGAGGTAGAGGAAAGCCGTCGCAATCAGCATCAGAGGGTTCCATTACCTAATTCATGACAAGTCTTGTAGGCGTTTTACTGGGGCGGAATAAAGGGATACGTGGGTATGTATGTAAGATGAATACCTTTCTTTTCTGAATAGCTCTTCCTCTCATGTTTGGTCTTTTCATCGGGTTGTAGGCGAGAGCTCCTTTGCGTGGCCCTTGAATGCACAACTATATCGTTCTTTTATCAAAGTCGGTGCAAGACGCCATTTACTTTCGGAGTATCTAAGTCCGGTGCTTTCCAGACAAGGCATCTAGATATGCAAAAAGAGAGAAACAGTGTAACAAGGATAGAAAGATGCTTTTACCGCCTTTAAAAGAAACCGCATGCTCTTCAGGGTTGGACAAAGAATGAGAGAGGAAATGCAAAGTGGACACAATCTGTCAAAATCAATTTCGTGAAGCCATTCAATCATATCGATGGCGGAGAAGAACCAACACCGAGCCATGCCAGATACTACACAAGGAAATAGAGTGCAAAGAGGGCAGAAGGAGAAAAGAGATACACATAAAGAGGAAAGAGTAGGAGAACAAAAGGGGCGGCGTCTACATCCCAAGTGCGCGCCCCTACGCGGACTCGGAAGAAAGGTCCAGTTCCAAATCGTTCAGTGGATTGAGCGAGTCTCTGTCGTCAAAGGGAGAGCGGAATCCGAGCGGCCTCCCCCTTGCCCCCTCCTCCTCATCTTCATGTCTCTCGTCTTCTTCGTGATCTCCGTCAAGTTTCCCCTCGCGACCCTCTCCGCGGTCTGCTCCGCGGTCGACGTGAGAGTCAGCTTCGTGTTGTCCTCCGTGGTCTCTTTCGTGGTCTCCGTGGTCTCCGTGATCTCCGTGGCCTTCAGGTTCTCCGTGGCCTTCAGGTTCTCCGTGGTCTTCAGGTGCCCCATGTGCTTCGGGTGCTTCAGGTGCTTCATGTACTTCATGCGCTTCATGCTCTCCTGTTTCGCCAAGCATGAACCTCTCGGTCGTCTCTCCGCTGCCTTCATCAGACAGCTCGTGATCCCTCGCCTGCCCAAAAGGCGCTTCATCTCCGTGCTGATGCCCAGCTTCGTCACCGTCGTCTTCTTCCCTGATGCCCCCCTGCGCTATGGGCGGAAACAGGTCGTCTTGCGGGTTGGGAGACGCCGGACCTATCAACAAGTCAAACGTCACGTCCGTGGGCGCCCGCCGAATCGGCTGCGGAGAAAAGGGGCGGGCATTACGCGGCTTGTTAAAGTCAGCCGAGAAGACGCTCTCCGAATCGCCTCCCGTCGGCTTGGGATCAGAGGCCATGGCGGTGAGTGACTGATAGCGATCACCGTCCATGATCAGGCTCTCGCTCCGTTGTTCAGACGTCGTGTCTGCAAGGATGCTCTTGGGCGGCAGGATAGAGAAGAGCTTAACCCCCTCGCCGCCGCTTGCACCAGCGCCGTGAGAACCATCGTCCTCAATGGCAAACAGGTCCTGGCCCTTTTCCAGGACATCATCCAGACCGCCGCCACTCCAGCCTTTCCTGGCCAAGCTTTCGAATATGTCCACTTCGGCTCGCACAAGGCTGCAGCTCGCCTCGACAATGCGAGCGCTCGTCTCCTGGCTCTCCCTCAACAGCGTCCTCGCATGATCAGCATGCAGGCTTGTCAGGCCGTCGAGCTTGTAAGTCAACTCGACGAGATGGGCTCGGAACCGGGCCACGTCCCTGCGCCTCTGCTTATGCAACTTCAGGCCTTCCTTCTCCAGGCGCTTAACCTCCCTGCTCTGGGCCTTGATGTTGTGCTGGTACGTCTCCTCTTCCTCACTGATGACGGTCTGCCACTTGTCGAGCTCGTGTAGCAAGGGGACTTCGAAAGAGCGGTAGACCGTCTCCGAGAGGATCTGCTGGTGGTTTGCAATCAGGTGATGCACGCCCGAGGCCGACATGAGCGTATCCGCCGTGCATTGGCCCTTGGTCGTGAAGCTCGACGTCATGTTGGCGGCTCCAGCAGGGCCAATCGGCTCCGACCGCGCCTCTTTCAGCCTCGCACATGCCTCCAATGCCGAGCCAAACGTCGAGGCAGCCGTGGACAGGGCAGCGAGAGCAACCCGGTAGGCCTTGGCCGACGTCAAGAGCTCTGCATACGCCTCCTGTGACCGCTCGAGGTCTGCGTTTGTTATGACGGCATGCGACGGGCGTGGAGGAGGCGGTAAGGGCAGGTTATACTGAGACAGCGGGAGAGCAGTCGACGCGAGAGAGTAGACGGGAGAATCAGGCATGGGAGGCAGTTGGGAGGGAGTTGGAGTGGATGGTCGAGAGGCGCTGGGAGTCGCCATGCCGGGAGGATATGAGGAAATTTGAATTGATGAAAATGTGAGAGGAGCTGATGCAGCGATGGACGCTCGTGGCTGCAGGGAAACGAGGCGAACTGATGATGACCGGGTTTCGCTGCCCTCGATGATGATAAAAGCAGAGCAGAACAGAGGCAGAGGCAGATACCACTGTGGTGAGAGCAGCCGCAGCCAGGCAGACAGCCAGAGACCCTTCAGACGGACGGTGATGCAGACTCGACAGGTGCTGGACCGGGAGAAAAGACGGCCAGGTCGCAGCACATGGCAGACTGCAATGCCGTGCCCGCACTTGTACGAGATTTGCCGCAGGAGTTGCGTCTTTGCACAGGTTTATGGATGGATCAAGATGGAAGTTCAAGGGCTGCCCGTTATCCAGCCGTTAGGTCGGGTATCAGTGACCTGCCCATGTCCCCCCCACAGGGCGGTAAAGACGGGCGATGGAGGGGTTTCTGGGCAGAAACAGCGCCGGCTGTGCTTCCAGCAACCCCCCGAAGAGCCCTCTGGAGCCCTCAATTCTGGGCCTCCACTGCAGCGGCTCGGCCTGGGGCCCTCTATAGCGTGATCGGTTCGCTGTGGCCATCCATAAGCCGCCACGCATGACGCCTGACGTCAATGCAGACGGGAAGACGTGGGAGAGACAAGAGGATAGAAGAAGGCAATAGTCGTCGTGCCCTTATCACGGCGTGTGATGCGGGAAGCCTGAAGAGATGCATTGCAGGAGGTATCAGTTCTCACAACATAAGGGGGGGTGACGTGGTTCTCTAGGCAGTTCAAGCCACAAAGACACCAACAATGGACGCCGCTGGCTTGTTGGCTGTTTATTAGTGTTACTGGCGAGGGTCGTACGTGTGCGCTGAAACCTCGAGCTCTGGATGCTGTCGTGGCCAGCAATCGAAGTGCTCCCAGGATCTCATACGGGAATAGCAACACTGGAGTTGCAACATATACGGACTACAGGAGAGAGTACGGATTAGGCATGGCCCAATGCGTTGTTAGCCCAATGCATGGAATACAGCAGATACTTCGTATGTACAGCAGCGGATGATCCATCAAGTGGGACAGGATGCCCTCGTTTCTTGCATTGGCTCAACAACACCCAAAAGGATCCCACTCAACCGCCTTTCAACTGCAGCAACGCATCGGATACGAACACATGCATTGCACCGATCCAAACCCGCCGCGTCTTTGTCCCAACAATTGCAAGACAAAGCCACTCGTATAGACAGCACTAACTCAAGTCATTGTCCAATGTCCCGCGCTTCCAGCTCAAGACAGCTGCTCGTCGATAAAGGCCTCGACATCGTCCAGCTCGTCCTCGCAAGTCGCATGACCCAGTCCGCTGCCCACCACACAAAGGTTCACCCACTGTTAGCATGACCCCCCGATCATGTTTAGCGCCCAAGACGCCGTTATTTAGATTTCAGCAACAAAACTCACGGATACACATCCCACGAGATTGTAAATCCCATCCCCGCCAGCGCTTCCCGGCTCTTCTTCGCCAGCGCCAGCGTCACCGTCCGGTCTTCCATGCCGTGGCCCAGGAAAATGGGCGTCTCCTCGTTTGCATTCTCTTCGGGGATGTACTCCTTGAAGCTGTCGACAAGCGGGAGCCATGCCGAAAGCAGCACGATGCCAGCGAGGCTCTTGGGGTACGTCAGGCCCGCGAGTGCGGCCACGGCGCCGCCCTGCGAGAAGCCGGCGAGCAGGATGCGCTCTGCTGGTGTTCCGGCGCTGATTTCTTCCGCAATGAGGCTTTGGATGTAGTCTCTGCTTGCGAAGATGCCGGCTACGTCTTCGTCCATCTGGAAGGCATCTGGCGAGCCATTGTAGGCTTCCTGTAGCACCGACACGTTTAACAACACAGAAACGTAGGATGACATTCTTCAACCAGACGAAGATCACTTACAAGATCAAACCACGCAGGCATAAACTCTCCCCCCTTCTACACTCCACATCAGCCCCCTCAACTCACAGTCTACCCTCCAGATAAAAGCAGACTTACCGCTGTGAAAGGAATCACCGGCGCATACGGAAGTACAAACTTGACATGGTCGACTTGGCCATTGCCCCTCCAGTGCTCGATTGGCCCGAAGAGGACCTCTGGGGCGTCGCCGAGGCCGTGGAGGAAGATGACCGTTGCCGTGTGCTCGGCCAAGGGCTCGACGACGATGGGGTCTGTTCGGAGAGCTACTTCTTTACCCTTGCCCGGCATGGTTCATCGTTGGAGTTGTAGTCCGATGAGCATTTGATAACATATAGAGCTTGATTTAGCTGCTGTTGACAATGAGTCAGGGGGGGAAGAAGCGAGCAGATACGTGGGATGATTGACAGAGGAACTTCCTGCGAAGTCGAGGCCGCGAAGTTCGAGTCAAAAACTCGCCATGCTCGTGGGAACCCTCCGCTCTGCACCTCTCCCTGGTTATATACCGAGACTCAAACGACAACTCATCATCCGAATGAAAGTCTTAGACAGCCTTGCATATGTCCCGTAGGAACGCCAGTCATACGCTGCGAAAAAGATGCAGGGTAGCTTTTGCAGACCAAGCCGGCCGACGGCCTCCCGCATATGCCACATGTACTGTGTTTAAACGGCGGGAACGTGTTCTCCTTGCAGTTTGGTGAGTCATTGAGCTCTCAATGCTAGTCTTCCTTCGAGCATCATGGCTGTCCATGAAACGCTGTCCTCATGAGCTGCAGCTGTAATTGGTGATCATAGACCGCAGCACACATGCAACGTTGTAGAGCGATATGTAGCAGGCCATTTTCCAAAAGGGGAACAACAAGGCCACAAGTCTAATGCGGTCGATTTCGCTGTCCATTGCTCGGATAAGTGTCGTATTTGACTTGGCCATCAAAGCCAACATGACAAACATCGACATTGACCCTGCCTGGAGACGCGTGACTCTCAACTTCCCACCGTCCTCCTTTCAGAGGCTTCCACTAGGAAGAGACAAGAAACCGAGACGCACATCGCCTCCTGCACAGATCATCCAGATAGACTTCGTATGGTACCCATATCACGTTCGACATGCTCTTTCGACGCCCTCGCCGTATCCCAGACCAATCAATTAAACATGCTATTGGCATCCCACTCATTCCCGAAGAGATAAAGAAAAAAAAAAGAGATCGAAAATATACACAGCGATCCTTCTATCGCTAGCCGCTTCTCCCGTCCGTCGTAAAAGCCCGATGCTTTAACCCCCCAAATGAAACGCCAAAGAACAGCCATTTATGCGGAGCCGACGAGGAGACCGTTGAGAGGGATGTGTACTGCCAGGACGCACCCTCGAGTTAGCTAACTGTCCACAGAAATCGCTGGGATTGTGGGAGGTTGGGGGAGAAAGGGACAAAGCGTACTCAGCTTGACGATGAATCCGACTGCGCCCATGACACCAAAGCCGATGCCGACGGCCTGGCACAGCTTCAGGAACTCCTTCTTATCGGCTGCAGTAGAGAATGACAATGCGCGTTAGCTCCAGTGACAACCCTTCGAGCGTACAGGCAAGCGCGCCATGCCGAAGAACGAGGGAATAGATAGGACGTACGCTTCTGGCAGCGGTTAATGAACTGCACGCCGTCCTTGAAGAACTCGCGGGGAACCTCGAGGATCTCCTCAACCTGGTCGGCCATTGTGATTGATGTTGTAGACGCAAAAGAAACGCTTGTTCAAAAGTGGTCGACAGCGGGCAATTGGTAAAATTGCGCGTGTGAAGGCTTTGTGGAAGAGAGTGAGGAAGGGAAAAAGAGGCAGGATGGTTGTGTCGCAAATGGGATTCACGAGAGTAGCTGGGCGGTTGCTGGAGGAAATCCCCAGTAAAATGCCACCTCGCCTCAATGGGCGTGGGGAACCGGGGGTGGATGTTTGGCCGGGGTTCTGCCGGGTGTAAGCTGAGGGAGGTCCCAGTGGCCTACCTGACCTCCCTTGGTGTTATCGGGGTGCTGTCTGCTTTGAAGTGGACAACTGGTATTTAATATTTTGGATCCGTGATATCAGAGAGGTATTTCAATGAGCATATGATTCATGACACCTGTACTCTATGTATGCGTAATATGGCCGTCAAGTAAAGTACACAGGAACATGGGGCCGTGCCAGGTTATGGAATATCATGAAAGCATTAATTCATGAAAGCATTAAATCTCAGAAGATTCCGTAAATGTGCACAAAGGTCTGAAGGAACTACAATGAAAATAGATTGGGCCCGAACGAACTCCATGATTGAAGCCAGATAAGAGACGTTTCCCATGTAAATGCTCGAAATCCAGTCCCTCATACCCCCACGTGGGAGAAGGTTGTCAAACCTCCACCCAAATCAAAACGCCCTCGCAATGTCATTTAAACACAATCCCATAAATCCCACAAATCCTCATGAGAATACACAGAGCGACCAGCCCGGCTTCCTCTGTATCATTTGCCCTTTCGGCGCTGGCATCACTCGGACTTCACGTCCTTGGGCCCGCAGCGCCATGAACACGCCCGATACAGAAGAGGCACCACCAACTCCTCGTCCGTAAATATCCTCGCTCGCGGGGGTTCTCCAGCATCCTTTGAACTGAGGGAGCATTTCAGCAGCTCCCGCCACTCAACCCATTCAAGGAGAGGCACCACGATCGTCTTTCGACAGGTCGAGCAAGTCACACCACCCATGTCCTTTTGCAGCGAGGTCCGTTGCAAGAGTCTTTGGAGATGAGAGAGACCCTCTGGAATGAGCGAGTCAAGATCGCGAAGGTAGCTGCTACGATAGCAGCTTCGTAGCGCAAGCTCGGTCAGGCTGGGCACGGAACTGGGCGTCGCCTCTCCCTTGCGCAGGCCGGGAGATGCCCCCGAGGGGAGAGAAACCGGAACGCCAGACTCTTCGTCGATGAAAACTGCGACGGGCACCCGTGCTTCCGACGGCTCCGGCGCTTCATCCATCGACGGGAGACAAAACTCTGAAATAACTCTGCCGTTGGAGTTGGAGACTTGCAGCGGAGATCGGCCGAGCCAATGGACCATATAATGGCGCTTGTCGCGCTGTATAGACACCCACGAAGGATTGTGACTCCTCCGCTCGCGCGCCTCGCCAACATCATCCCCTGTGCATGAATCCGGGCGTTGTGGTCGCCATAAGGGATTGAAGGTAACGGACAGATCGCGAAGCTTGCCCCCCGGTTTGACTAACTCAAGGATTTCGGAAGGCAGACACCTGAGCTTGTTGTGGGAGAGGTTGAGTTCCGTTAGATTGGCCAGCTTCGAAATTGCCGGGGGCAATTCTGTCAGCTCGTTGGAGCGAAGACTCAGCACCGTGAGGTTCGTGATATCGCAAAGAGAGCCTGGCAGTCGCGACAGCTTGTTCAGGGCCAGGAACACCTGCAAGTTTGGCGCCGGCGGCGCAAAGGCTACGTCCTTGGCCACAATGGGGATGGATGTGACCTGCCCGAGGCGGTTGACGATGTCGTCTGAGAGCTCTTCCAAGCCCACGCCCCAGAGATCAACCATCTCGTTGCCCCTGTCGATGCACTCCTGGATCTTCTGTCGAGCCACTATTTCAGGCTGCGACAGTCGGGGCACCGTCCGGGGTGCTATCTGAGGCAGCCTTGGCACGGCCGGGGCCTCCAGATGCTCGATGAACTCCTCCCCATCCGTGGTATCGCTGCCTAGAAAGATGCCGCTGTCCAGGTCCCTTTTCAGGGAGCGCTTCGGCGGGACGGTTGAGACCCTGCCAGCTCCGTTGTCCAAGCTGGAATCTACCGAGTCGAGATGCTGCTGGAACCACGATCCAACGTAGCGCTTCTTCCGCCTTCCCTCGACGTAATTGTCGAGCCCCGGGTCATCGTCGCTGGAGAAAATGGCCGGGTCGCTGGAATTGAACCTCAATGACTGCGGCGACACATGGCTGCGCTTGCGGGACTGGAAGGTGAAGGCAGGGAGGCGCGGTGACGACGGCGGTTCCTCAGACATTGTTTTCGCCGACAATTTGGAGCACAGACGTGCCAAAACGACCAAAACTCAAGGGCGCAACGAAATTTCAATTCCAGCGGTTCCCTCTCTTTTAATCCTTCACCTCTTCTGGGCTTCTGGAAGGACGGACTCCAACGACGTGACAGGGCGATGGAGACGCGCCCGACGCGTTGAGAGGAGACTTGGATGTAAATAACTTACACAGCTGGGGAGCGCTATTACATAGCAGATGCCCCACGCCGGCCGGCCCTGGGACCCCTTGTAGGGTCGCGTGCGGCTTACTGTACCGCGATATTGGGTCTGGCAGATATTGCGGAGATGCTGGTCGTTTCAATTCATGGTAATATGCCTGGGAGAATGCAGCATATTCTGTCGTCTTCATGTCATTATCTCTTCTTTTGCCGCACCGCTGGGATTGAGTTTCTCCATGGTTTACTTCAGCCATAGCTCGAGCAATGACCGGAGAGCGTGTTAGTGGTCCGCACTCGTTATCCATCAAGTCGCAGTTCTCCACGCCATTTGATTACGTCAGGGGCGGTCGGGCAGTCTCCCATGGAGGTTGAATGGGACGACAATAGGGGCAATGCTCCCAAAAACAGCCTGGACCGTTAGTCAACGGGTCATTCGCCTCGGTCGATCCAGATATATGGTCCTGCCTGCATGACGACCTTGTTGAGAACGTCCAGGGTTGTCTGTATCATAGCTTATAGAGCATCATGCTATTTGTGATGATGGTCAAAGACCAGCTTCGCTTAGATAATTTGATGGGTGTAGATTCAAGGCTTGGCCACTGCGGAAAGAGAGCCACGAAATTGCTCTATGCTTCGGTGGCAGCAGGAGATGTCTCTGATGGGGGCGACTGCCATAATCTACCGGGTGCACGTAGACGCAAAGGCCCGACTTGAGACCCTCTCAGCTCTCAAACCTCGCTTCTGCCAAATGGTCACCGAGAGCAATAGGGTTTGCTGGTGGAAACACTGGTAGAGACACCCGAGCAAGGCGGCTGCGGGCCACCGTTCGTCGCAGAGGCCAACCTGAACTGAAGCCGACTACACATCCTTGCTCAATCCCAGTCGTCATCGTCATCGTTATCCTGCCCTCTGCCCATATTGCTCGACTTGATACTCTTGCCGGCTAGTCGCTCCTCCTCAGCATCCTCCGCTGCTCTCCTCCTCTTGACAACGCGCAGGTCAGAGTCAGGCACAGCGCCAACCTCAACTAGTAGGTCGTCAATGTGTCGCATATTGGTCCGGGTACCTCCCAAGGTCATGAGGGTCACGATCTGCTTGACGATATCCCCCTTGTTGTAGACCAGGATTGTAGGGCAGTTGCGGTCCGGGTAGTTTTCGATGGCCTGGTTTGCGCGGATCTCGCAGAACTTGATGTCGCCATACTCCTTGGCAGCTTGCCTCCAGAGCTCAGACAAGATCCTTGACTCCACGTTCCCAGCAGCTGATGTGAGGTTGACGAAGACGGGGCCGTTGTTGGAAGCTTCTGTAATCTCGCGCTGATACTCCGGCTTGGATATGGGGTATACAGAGCCATGGATGGCCTTCTTTTGCAGACTGCTAAGCTCGGCCATGCGCTTCTGGCGGTACTGCTCTAGAAACGCATCATCCTCGTCGTCCTCGAGCTCGTCTAGCTCGTCCAAGTCCTTGCCCTCGAGTCGGTTTTCGTGTGCTAGTCTCCGGGCCTCGAGGATGGCCTCTTCGATCATGGGAGTCGGACTAGGGGGCTTCTCGGGGATAACGCCATGCTTGCGCAGAATGTCATTCCTATGGAGGGGTTAGAGGCGTTGCGCATCAGCCAAGATCGCGGGGCAGCTTGCCATTCGGTATCCGCGTTGGGGTCGTCGATTGGGACCGCGATTCTTTGCTCTGAGGGCGCAGCCATGGTGGTGGGTATGTTCGACTGCAAGATTTGGAGTCGTTGTACAGAAGAGCTTCTATGCTAAGGAAAGGGCGGAGCGAGGACAAGACGTCGGATAGCTGCATGAGCCAACGTACAAGTAGCTTCACAGGAGGACCCTGACAGCTGGCTTCGTGGGGGCCACGCAAGATCTCCAGGCAGACAAAATAGCTGGCATCTTTATTTTGGCTGCCTGCTGAGCACAAACCGCCCACACTGCTCTTGTTCGACATCAGAGCGGCGCATAAATCCCCACATTTCTCCAGTCGCGGACTCACAGTTTCTAGCGCAATGGAGCTGCTCAAGCTTGGGCCAATCACACAGGGCCAGATATTGCATCACGTGCCGGTGGGCAGTCGAACCCTATCACGCTATCCTTCATCGGGCGCAAAATTTCCAGTGGCCAGCAACGAAGTCGCCCCCTCAGTGCACCGAACTTTTCCTCGCTTAACTCCCTCCTACTCTCCAGCTTGCGAGCCTTCAAATCCGTCGCCAGATTTCGTCAAGTACTCGACCCTCGCAAGACACTCCACGGCAAATTTTCATCGACACAATCAGACAAAATGGTGAGCGACGATTTCAGCGTTTTTTTCCTCGGGAGGATGGATCGATGCGATGCGTGGGATGGCCGGGATGGCGGAGGAGGACTGGTCGCTCGATGAGGCCATCGAAGATTTTTCATCTTGGGCCAAACACCGGGGGACGATTCGGATTGAGCGACATCGATGGCGGAATTGGAAATGGGGATTCAGAACACACAAGGACATACAGAATTGCTGACCGATTTTTCTACAGGTGCTCGCTGTCGACCTTCTCAACCCTTCAGCCGCTTCTGAGGCGAAGAAGCACAAGCTCAAGGTACGAATCCGAACCCGATGACATCGCGAGAAGAATCAATTCTTGACATGATAACTAACGATTCGATTTTCTGTCCAGACCCTTGTTCCCCAGCCCCGATCCTTCTTCATGGATGTCAAGTGCCCCGGCTGCTTCACGATCACCACCGTCTTCTCCCACGCCCAGACCGTCGTCATCTGCCAGGGTTGCACCACCGTTCTGTGCCAGCCTACCGGTGGTAAGGCCAGACTCACCGAGGGCTGCTCTTTCCGGAGAAAGTAAACTGCCTGCTGGGCGGTTTTCTTTCCTTGGGTTCTCATGACTCTTATGGTTAATGGTGGTGATCCTTTTCGGATCTGCAAATCAACGCAACAATCGACGTGGGGGACTAGACAAATATACCTTGCGAAGATACTCAACCTCTTTGCAGATAGAAGATGGAGCACCCAACACAGGGGCGTTTGGGGGTCCGGATATCTTGCATGGCACAACATCATCTTTCTCGTTTTCCGTTTACGCGCCTGTACCACAGAGTCGTTTTCTTGAGGTCGGAACACAAAAAATAAAGCACTGCATGGGGTCTTGGGCTGGAGAAAGCTTACACGAGTGCCTAGATGGATCTTTCGTGGATTGACTAGGCGCGATGACGTGGAACCGCTGCTTTGAGGATCGCTTCATACCCGGAGTGCAGTGGGTAGTGGAGGATAGCACTGTGCTTTTGCGAAATTCAAAGGTTTCCACGAACATTGTCGTCTTGTCGCACGGTGATTCTCGTGATGTGCTGCCGAAATGCCCATCTGCTGCCCAACTCACGCCGAAGAGTTGAAGAGTCAGCTCCAACAACCAGGGAGGGCGCTTGCTCAAGGCCTGGACCTGCCCAATGGGCCGTCATGGAGGAAATGGATGTTTAGCGTGGCCTTTCGATACATGATTAATGAATCCGAATGTGTCCCATGCGATAAATTACTGCATGGAATGCTATCTTCTCAGGCCCAGTTGCTCTTTTCATGGTGCGAGCTGTTGGTGACCTAGTTTCGAATCATGGTAGTAGGCCAAATCATAGACTTGCGATTACCCAAGTAGATGTATGCTTTGCCGGCGAGGCATCTGCTGGATGTCTACGTTGTGCTGGTACCACTTTGTCGTCAATGTTCAACATAATACCTAGTATGTATAGGCTGCTCAATATGAGAATCTTTCCCATCACATGGCTTGAAGCCTTCAAACAGTCATCTGCATTTTGACAAGATAGATGAAAGGCAGATTTGGCCACCCAATCCCACGGCATGCTTAGCGTAAAGCATCTGGTCTAGGTCATGCGTTTGCTGCGATATGCTTTGAAGTACAACTATGCCTCGTTATCACATCCATGATAATGGTAAGATGTTGAACTTTACAACGTAGCCTGTATATTGCTTTCTTCAATTCCCAGATATGGTGCACGAGCTGCTTGATTGCAAGGGCTTGTGGTTGTCCGGAGATGTAAATGCATACTTCTTCAGTCAAGTTTCGATCACAATGCGCTGTGTTACCTCCCGTGCGTCATACGGTTCTAGAAGGCCACAGAAGTAAAGCAAGGCTGAAGAAAAGACATTCCAGATTCACCCCTGCACAAACCCTTGCCTTGCCCCCCATACACGTCCCCTACGTAATTACCAACTCAACTGAAGCTGTTCGACAGCAGCTTCAAACCTGAAATCTGAAGTCATCACGCATCCAGCTGACTCATCTCTCCCATCCCAAAAACCACTTAACGCGAAACCGTCGCGCAAATGACGCGCCTCAGCCTCTCTCTCTAAAGCCCAGCGAACCTAAAAGGCACGCCCCATGCCCAGTTATTCTAACGGTACCTTTAGCCCCAATCTTCTCGTTACCCCAGCATCCGGGCCAACCTTCTCTTTCTTCTCCTTTTTGCTCCCACAATTCCCATCTCTTCAATTAATAACACCTGCACGATCCGAGACCCTTCCCCTTGTCTCCTTTTCCACTTCAATTGCGAATCAGAAAGCTCTCCACTCTTTTTTCTGCACATTGACGTCGTTTTCTTGTGCAACGCACTGAAGGATTCGGACGCAAACGGAAGTTTGTTTATCTCGCTCAAGCCGGAATTGGCCAATTTTAGCCTTGGGAGGCGAAACGAGGAGCTCCTGACTCGACTACCAAAAACCATCGCAGAACCTCTCTCATCTCATCCATTGCGCTTCTACCATTGAACGAACTCAACTTATCTCAACAAACATCCTCTTCATCACAAAGCACTTTCTCGTCCCAACTCGTCTTGCTACAATACTCCCCGCCATCACCATGTCAACCCCCCGCAACAAGCGCCAGTTCGCCGGCGCAGCAGCCGATCCCGCCCAACGCCAAATCACATCCTTCTTCACCACCCAGTCGCCGACGAGCAGCTGCAACAGCCCCGACCCCGCCCTGCGGCCCGCCCTGCCGGCCAACGTCCAGGCGAACCTCCTCAGCGTGGGCATGCGCGTGCGCAAGTCCGTCCCCGAAGGCTACAAGACGGTCACCAGCTCCAACAGCAACAACAACATCCTCGTGTGGAACGACGGCAAGTCCGGCGGCGGCGCCAAGACGTCCTCTGCGGTTGCGGCGGTAGCGACGAGGAGGCCCGTGGCCAAGGAACTGTTGCCGTTTTGCGGCATCAATAAAGTCGGTGGGATGGATACCCAGCCCGAGCTTGGATATGATGAGTACGACGACGATGGAGATGTTCCTGCTTTGGATCAGGTTCCCGAGCTCAGCATGTCGCAAGAGAGCACGGACAGCGTTGCCGAGAGCGGGCCTTCGCGAAAGCGATTCTTCGATGAGCAGGACGAAGACGTATCGTTCTGGGACAGGGACGATGGAGATGTGGCTGGCAATAGCAGGACCATTGCCGTTCCGCGCTCCCGGATGAAGAAGCAGCAGCAGCAGCAACAGCAGCCTACTGCGTTGAAGGCCGTCGATCAGGAGAATATGGCTTTGGATGACGATTTCGAAGACGCCAATTTTCTGGTCTATGATTCGGAAAAGTCAATGGACATGAGTGTCTAAGACAAGATTGTTTCACAGAAGGAGGGATATGTGACACCAGGGTGGTGCCTTTGCATTTGATTTTTTGAGCTTCGGCGTAGTGGAGTTTTATCAAGGTGCGGCTCAGTTAGCTGCTGTGACACTCGTAATGAGGTGTCTTGTTTTGTCTTCTACTTGTTTGAGCATAGGGAATGGTCTTGGAATCATTGTCATATTTTTGGTTTGTATCATAGCTTAGGAGGCCCGGGGAGCTTAGACTACGGCAGCTACCTACATGTAGTATTATCTCCAAGTCGACAGGATGCATCGTCAAATGATGCTGACTGGATACAAGAATCTTACACAAAACCTCTACACTGTCACATACCCACAAATGGCTCTCGGAACTCGAGTAGGTCTCGCTGGCCGTAAAACTCACCAGCAACCGTGAGGATCATGGTGAGCGTGGCTCGCATGTTCATCCTCGCGTCTCGCCGCTCTTCTTCCTTGCGGCGTTCGTTTTCGCTCTCGGCGAGCCTTGCCAGGAGCCTGTGCTTGGCTTCTTCCAGAGCCGTGGCATCGTCCGGTTGCTCGGTGATCTCGCCCTCATCGGCGCTGGAGTCGGAGGCGGTATCCATAGCCACATCCTCATCCTCGCTGTCCTCCTTGGCCTCCACCACCTCTCCCTTGTCGTGACCTTCAGCAATTTTGTCGTCTTCTCCGGCGGGTATCATAGTTTCTTCTTCAGCAGCATCTGGAATCGGTGAAGACGAGTTTCTGCGGCGGCGTGCGGCAGCTGGTGGCTCGGCTGTCGTGGCCTTGACTGCCGGAAGAGCGTCACTGCCGTCATCTCCTTCTTCACCTCCCTCTTCGATAGTTTCTGCAACCACTTCTTCATCACTGCTGCTCGCGTCGACATTGTCATTGACCCCAAACCCGCTATCCGCGAGCTCCTCTCGTAGAGCAGCCATTTCCGCCAGACTCCGCCCCAGCAGCACTGCGCGTCGGCCCAGGTCGCGAATCCAGCTAATCTCGGCGTGGTTGAGCTCCCCCATGGCCGGCAGTCTGGCCAGCAGGGCCCAGAGCCACTGGCTCGTTCTCGGAGGGATGCTGTATCCGCTTCGAAGGAACTTGCCGCTCATCATGACTCGCAGAATCTTCAGGACGGTGTCTTTGGACATGAGCGCGACCTGGACGGGGTGGGGATCGGTCGTTTTCAGGAGGCGGGACCACAATGTAATGGTAGAGCGCCCAAAGGACAGGGCTTCGGTGGCTTGGGAGCGCGATAGCCGGCGTGCGGCACTGGTGGGAGGCTCTGTGTGAAGTAATTTGCGAAGGTGGTTATACTGTTTCAGTATGGAGGCAAAGTACGCTTCGTCCACTGCCTTTTGCATGGCTTCAGGGTTCTCATCGTCAGGCACGTCGTCCTGCTCGTCACCGTTGCCTCTCCAGGCATCTGAAATGCCTATGTAGGCACCATCTTCGTAGAATCCGTTCGATTCGGGTGCCTTGAAGGCCTCGGAGGCATGAAAGCTCTCCTTCATCTCGCCCTCTTCCTCCGATTCGTCTTCTTCTCTATCAAAGTCGGGAGGGAGCTGTGGGCCGATTTGGACAGGCGGTGCCACCAGAAGATGTGGGATGGAATGAGCTTGCTGTCTGTAGTACTCACCATATCAGTAAATGCGGTCTGCAACCTCAAGGAAACTTGTTCAGCAGATGCAATCTCAGGCTGCAGAGAAGATGGTATCTTACCTCACAGACATCAGATATGCCATGGCATCTGTATCGTCTTCAAAGTCCGACTCCTCGCCTTCTGGAATCGTCGTCGCATTCTCGGTGCCGGAGAAGACGTATTTCTGTCCCCAGGTCGGATCGATGCCCGAGTGCTGGTGCTGGCGCGTCTTGGAGCTGCTCATCTTTGCGCGTTTCGTCTGCGGCTCTGGCGTATCGCCGTCTGTGTCTTCCATTTCTCGTTTGGGAGGCATGGCGCCTATACACTCAATGGGTTCTTGAGGATCATTGGCAGTTCTTCATCGCAGCAGCGAGACCGGATGCAGGGAAGCGAAATGTATCCAAACGTGCTGTGCTGTTGCCAAGGTGAAGGTCTAGGTGATGTGCTGGGGAAAAAAGTTGAGGTCGAGGAAGAACGGCATTGAGCTGGAAGATTATAGTGGATTTACAGTTAGTGCCTGGCACTAACAGCGGGGAGCTTCCCGGGCATTTGGACCCCGCCAACCCACTAAGAGATGCCGCGACTTTTAGCATATGACAGTTGATGCATTCGCGCTTCGACTTTTTCGAGCTCTGCTTCAACTCACCTCCAACCTCTGACGACGCCTTCATGGTTTGAAGCCAACAATGACGGCGGCTCTTGTTCGCCGTAGGGCTCTCATAAATAAGAGATGGAATGTGAACCATGACAGGTCCGCCGGCCAGCTGCCTCTGCGGCGGGCACAAAGCACCTTTAACCACTTTGTGGCAAGCAGTTCGTTCTTCTAAGCAGACCATTCAAAGCCTCAACTTCCACTGACAAATACCAAGCAGCCAAGCTCCAGCCAATCTCCCCTCCGCCGCAGCTACAGCCCGATGCAAAGCCCTTTCGACTCGCCGTCAAGGACAACATCACCACCGAAGAGTTCCCGACGCAATGCGCCTCGGGCATCCTAGGCCAACATGCCTCCCCGTTTGAGGCTACCATTGTTCGCCAGCTGCGGGCCCGCGGGGCATCTATCGTTGGGAAGACGAACATGGACGAGTTCGGCATGGGATCACACTCCACTCACTCCGTTCATGGGCCGGTTCGGAACCCTCTGGCTGCCACTGGCGAGGATGTATCCGCGGGAGGCAGCTCTGGAGGCAGTGCGGTTGCGGTTGCGGTTGGCGATGCAGATGTTGCGCTGGGCACGGATACGGGTGGCTCAGTCAGGCTGCCGGCTGCTTATACTGGCATTGTTGGATACAAGCCCAGCTATGGCATGCTCTCGAGGTTCGGCGTTGTGCCGTACGCAAACTCACTGGACACTGTCGGCTTGCTTGCGCGAGACGTCGAGCCCATCCGGAAACTCGTGTTTGATACGGGGCTGTATGAGGAACACGATGCCAATGATCCCACTTCTTTAAGTCTCGCGACCCGCCAGCGCTGTTCAAAAGCGTTCCCTTCGAACCCCCCAGACTTGTCTCAGCTTACCATTGGCGTCCCCGTCGAATACAACATTGCCGAGTTGGACCCTTCCATACGCGACGCTTGGGTCGCTGCGGCGTCGGCATTGGAGTCACAAGGCGCTCGTATAGTTCCGGTATCTCTTCCTTCAACAAAGGAAGCCCTCTGCGCATACTATATCCTCGCCCCCGCCGAGGCATCCTCCAACCTGGCCAAATACGACGGGGTACGATACGGCATTCGTGGCTCTGAAGGAGATGCCGCTGGAGAAACACTTTACTCTGAAACTCGCGGTGCTGGCTTTGGCGCAGAAGTGAAGCGCCGCATCCTCCTAGGAACCTACAGTCTCAGTTCCGAAGCCATGGATAACTATTTCATCCAGGCGCAGAGGATACGCCGGCTCATTCAGCGGGACTTTGACAGAGTCTTCAAGCTGGACAATCCGCTCTACGAACCTAGGCAGTTTGACCTGAGCGAAATGTCTTCCGATACTGCGCTCCAAGATAAGCAAGGTCCTGCGCAGGTGGATTTCTTGCTATCGCCGACTGCGCCGACGTACCCGCCTAAGCTGAGCGAGATCCAAAAGCGCAGCAGTGTTGATGTTTACATGAACGATGTTCTAACTGTTCCGGCCAGTCTTGCCGGTCTACCTGCTGTTAGTGTTCCGGTCAAGATTGACCAGAGCCACCGATTCCCTGCTGGGATCCAGTTGATTGCCCAGTATTGGGACGATAGAAGATTGTTGGCGTTGGCGGACAAGGTGATGAAGCTGATGGCGGAATGATGCAGCACGTTTGTATATATGAAGGAACTTAAGAGGGGAAGAAATGGTTCTTAGATTTGGCTTGTATGATATTGATGATGATTCCTTCTGAATCAGTGGGCTTTGCCACGGTATATAGCAATAAGCTATTGGATCAGCCCCCCGTCTCAACCTTCTTCTTGAATGGACGATGTTCACCCGCCCTCGTCGTGGGGAGGCGCTCAGGCCTTCTTGCTCGTGAGGCTAGACAGACTGCTTGCTCCTCCAGCTATGAAGCCTCTGCTCATTGCAAACGGTCTTCAGTAGCAGTGGCTTGAGTGTATATCTTGGTCGTATCCCAAGAAGGGGGCGTAGGTGCCAACTGATGGCAATGATCTTGCGGGGTCCAACATTGGGCACGACCCTGAACTGGTGCCTGGTCCGCAGCTCTTGGATAGACTTCCAGACTGCAGCACACAGTTCAAGGCGATCTGCTGCGACTCCTCCTCTCTTCGTCCCGATCCACCTCCATCTCTCCCTTGTCCGAGACCTCACCCGACTCTTCCCTCTCCCCGTTCGCTTCGTCTCGCTCATCCCCATCCTCCTTCTTTTCCTCCTCCTCCTCCTCCAACAGATCCTCCAAATCTCCCAGCGGACTGACCCTCGGCTCCAGTATCTCCAAGTCCTCCAACGTCTCCCTCTTGGGCATCTTCCACAAGCTCGTCGCACACACCCTATCCTTGGTAAGCAAGTCATCCACAAACTCATCCACAAACGTCAACGTCGTCCCCGTCCTCGCCTTCCTCCTCAACTTCCTCCTGTCCACCAGGAACGGCTCCAGCGTCAAGTACACGTCCTTGGCCTGCCTCGTCAGGCGCACGTAAAAGCACGCCAGCGCGCGCAGGTACTTGAAGTGCTCCCCGCCGTACGAGAGGTACTCTTGTAGGATGGCGTCGCTGGGCGCCAGCTCGAGGAGCTTGAAGGCGAGGCAGAGGAAGGGGCTGGGCTTCTGGGAGGCGCCGTGGGTGCCGCCGATGAAGGTGACGTGCTCGACGACGCGGTCGACGATGTCGGCCTCGTTGAGGGCGAAGCACTGCTCCTTGTAGAAGTAGGAGTCGACGATGCGGTCCTTGACGGCCTTTTCCATGATGGTGGCGGGATTGAGGCCGTTGGGGGCGAGGGCCGCCGAGGAGCCGCGCTCGTCGAGGAAGCGCCGCGCGTCGGCTTGGACGGTGTCTGGGTTTTGTTTCGGCATTGCTTGAGGCTTGGGGGTTATCTGCTTCAGGTAAAAGAGTGTAATTGGGAGCGATGACGTCGAGACGGTGGATGGAGAGGTTACAAAGGATCGCGGTTGAAAGTTCACAATCTGGAAGCGATAAGATAGTTGCTGGGCCAACATTTGGATGAAGCGCAACACTTGCAGATCTTCGGGGCGTTGATGTCATGTGAGTTCCCGTCTTTCGTGTTTCCAAACCCGTCCCGCATCCAAACCAGTCGAGCTTTGTGTCTCGTACGGAGATCGATATTGCTCTGTTGTCTCATGTTACACCAATTTTGAATATTACTTTTTGTATTATCTTGTTTCCGTCGTTACAATAAACTCCAATATGCGTCGTGTTCTCCTTACATCGAGTCAAGTGTCCGTGCTGGCCACGGCCGCCATGAGTAAGGCTACCGCATCAGTCCCAAGCACACAAACAATCATCGTTCAACGTGATGAATCGTGACCTAATTTGCAACACGTGTAACAGTCCTTCTTTTCACAAGCGCTCTTTTCCTAAGCGGCTACGCCATCCAGCAGCGGACGCTGCGGGAGCTGCGCGCTGCTATCCGGCCGCGCGAATCCCCCAAGGCGCATCTACCCGAGGAGTTCAGGGGTGCGCTGACGGACATTGAAGAGAGCAGGCTGCTCGTGGTGGAGACTGAGGCCCAGCGATGGTCGAGAGAAGCGCGAGGGCTGGTGCCGCCGCAGAGCCACGTTTCGGATGCGGAGATTCAGGTGGAAGACACGCCGGCAGAGGTTGAGTCTCAACCGGAGACGGTGCCGGAGCACAAGCAGCAGAAGGAGGAGGAGCACAAAGTTGCCGTGCCGGATGGGGAGCCGACAAAGGAACAGCTGGCTATGCTGAAAAGGATTCAGCAGAGTGTTGCTGACAAGGCGTGGGCGGTGGAGAATCCCGATCCTTTGTCGAAGAATAAGGCGCCTATCTCGAGGGCTGAGCGCCGCAAGATGATCAAAGAGGAGATTCAGAGGCTGGCCCAGTCGGACAAGCCCGTCTATTACCAGAGGAGGTTGTGGTGAGCGGGTAGATCTGGGAGACGAGAGGTCAGAAGCTGGTTTTCTTGCCTGGGCTCGGGTTTTCATTTGGGACAAATATATATACGGACGGTATTTGGGTACTATATGGCTTTTTATGAAGGCTAAAGTACATACACGACTGTTGTACATGAGAATTGGATATTGATGATTCACTATACATTGTTCAATATAAGGCGTTTGGCTTCCCTCTTACTGGTTAACTCTGGACAGACAGAGAACTGCATGTATACACATCATATAGATTGACACGGCGGGACGCGATGTCCAATCCTTATTGGCTAGATTCACTGGCAAATCAAGCACCTATGTGTCTTGAACTCCAACTTCAATCCCAATGGACTTGTCCAGAAACCCAGATACTCTGCGGGCCAACCCCCTTTACCCCCCTTTGCGTAGAGTCGTGAGAATTAGCGATGACGCAACTGAGCCTGGCAATCCTTGAGGCATCTCACAAGGATATATATACTTTGCTTCACAAAAATCTACCATCTCACGCACGAATACCTCTTCAGTAATCCGCCCACGCCACCGCTCAACATGCCTCTCCCCCAAGGGCCTCTCACCCTGAGAGGCAGCTTGGCATGACCATGAGGTTCTTAAGATCCAGGATATGGTTAGGGATTTCGATGGGTTTATTCTTCCGTCCTTTTCAACCGCGAAATTTTGCTTGCAAGTAGCTTGTGGCCTGTAAGAGGCGTGAGGAGTAATTGGTGGTATATAAGTATGCCTGAGGAATGGCATGTTGTATAAGTGGCGTTGTATAATCTATCTCAAATCATCAATCGTGAATCATGTCTCATGATATCGTAGCAGCCGCCTGCTGTGCTTCCATCTCCCTCTTCTCATCATCAACCCTCCCCTGTGCCTCATCATCCCCAACAATCGTAACATCATCCTCCACCTCTGCCGTCCCAAACCTCCACGCAGGAACATTCTTCTCAAACAGCACGTCCATCTCGCCATACGTTCGGCCCCTCGTCTCCGGGACCCGAAAGATCGCCCACACAGTCACCAGGAAGCTGATTCCAAACCAGACAAACGCCGTCCTGCCCTTGAGGTTCGCTTCCGTGGGGTTGATCAGGTACGGCTCGATGGTGTTGTCGACAATGTTGACAATATTATACACAACACCCGCAATGGAGAGCGTCTTGGCCCGGACTCTCGTTGCCGAGACCTCAGAAGCAACAGCCCACGTCTGCGGCCCGACAGTCGCAGAATACACAGCCAGCCAGACGAGCGCCAAGGCAGACTGTGCCCATTTTGCAGCGGAATGATTGGAAGCAAAGGACAGGACGCCGATGAGGAGGAGATCCAGCGTCAGGAACGCATATCCAGAGAGCAGCACCGTCCGCCGCCCAAAGTGCGTCATGAGCACCCACGAGACGCAGGTGGCCACGAAGGCAATGCCCATGTTGCCAAAGTTCATCTTGTACGCGTCCGAGGCAGACAAGCCCGCCTGCACGAAGAAGTACGTCGCGTTGTACGCAAGCGGCTGCCCAATCAGGCTCTGGGAGGCAAGCGACAGGCAGGCGATTTCGGTGCGTCGCAGGTTGGCGCCGGTGAGACAGTCCCGGTAGCTCACGTCCGTCCTGAGCTTCTGCTCCAGCCTGTTTGTGTCGCGCATCATCAGGATCTTGTGCTGGATCTGCTCGTCGGTGAGGCCGCGGGAGAGCCGCTTGAGGGAGTGCGCTGCGTCGTCGATGCGGCCCTGGCGAATGAGCCACCACGGGGAATCAGGGGCGAGCCAGGCGAGGAGGAAGAGGGGGACGGGCCACACCCATTCCACGGCGAAGGGGATCTTGTACGCCCACTTGGTGTTGTTGTTGACGAGCCCTTGCAGGATACCGGCAACGATGAGCTGGCCAATGACCCAGCAGATGTTGATGAAGGAAGTCATGTATCCTCTTAGCACAAGAGGACAGATTTCAGACGAGTACACGGCGCCCATGATGGAAAAGACTCCCCAGACAGCGCCCAGGAGACATTGTCCGGCGAGTAGCACGTGGACGTTGGGCGCGAAGAAGGGGATGAAGATGAGGCCGGTCATGATGGTCAGGGCGACCATGGTGACCCTGCGGTGGCCGAAGCGCTCGGTGACGAAGCCGTTGATGACCATGCCGAGGACGCCGCCGCAGGAGCCCGCGGTGCTGAGGCCGACCTGCCAGGGGCCGGAGATGACCTTTGCGCCGAGGTCGGGGTGGTAGGTGCCGTATTTGTCGACGAAGGACGGGTAGGCCATGAGGCTGCCCATGAGGATTGTGTCATAGCCTACCATGACTGCAATCATCGTCGTTAGAAGAATGTTTTGATAGAGTAGGGATTGAGATTAAGATGGTAGAGTTACCGATTGTAAAGGACATTGCAATGGCCCAGAAGATGGCGCTGGGATACCGCTTGAGAGCCTCGCGGACGGTGGTTGCGTGCTCGTCTCTGTTTGCGCTGGCGACGGCCGCGGTGATGGCCGCTGCCTCTGGAGCGGGAGGAATTGTCGCCTCCATGGTGGAAGACTCGACTCAACGAGGCTCTTCCTGGTTGAGCTTCAGTGTAGAGGTGAAGGTGAGATGAGGACAAGAGTCGTAGAGAGACACAATCTCGACTGATGCAACCACACAGCCAGGCTGGAACTGGCTGGCTCAGTCTCACAGGGAGCAACTCGCGATAGCCCCAATACTTGTCTTGGGATGTCTTTCTACGGGCATGACGAGCTCTTTATTTCTTCTAGTTGTCAAGGATCCAGCGTTTTCCTCTTTTATCTGGCCGAGGTCGTAGCTCAGTAAGGTACTATTCCTTCCGCAGCGGGTCCTGATGTCTTTTAATCTTGGTCACATCGTGTAAGTCCGGGGCTTGCTGATAAATCCCCGACCACAATCTGACGCATCTTCTTTCTACGACTGGCCCTGGCTCTTCACAGGGAGTGATAACGAATGAGGAAACTTTTCGCTCTACACATGAGGTGATTACGGGATGTTTTCCTACGAAAAGAATGAGGGATGATGGAGCGGACATTGAAAGCAACACGGCCTCTTCCCGCGCGCTGTCGATGGCTGGAAGGGTCTAGAACTGAACGAGTGAAAAGTGTGGCCCCTGCATGCAGCCTGATCTGGAGATGCTAGCGAGGAGGATCGGGCTGAACAAGCGATGCGCGCTCGGGGCATTTTTGTCCTCGGAGTCCATGTCTTTTGACAAAGGATTTCTCCCGATTGCCATATCCATCAGCAGCAGCAACAAGATGTACGTTGCCTTTGGCTGTCGTGGAACCTGCATGTCAGGTACCTAGACTACATATGCATGTATACATGTAGGGTCTCGTCCTTCTGCGTTGCCGGAGTACAAGCCCTACCAACGTGATTCGACGCTCCCGATGTCCTTTACATGCACTTACACGCCCATCGCGTTGTTGGAACTAGGTGTCATCTCCAATGTCCCAACGCATTCATGCTCCCTCTTCCTCTTGATGCATCTCATGGCTCACATCACCGAAAATCCAGCCCCCTTGACCACATCCCCCTTGTTATAAAACTCGCACCCAGGCACCATCTCACCCACCACCCACCGCGCCGTCTTCGCATGCGTCGACCCATGCCCAAACGGCTCACCCGTCTTCTCCCTCCTCATCCTGCCCTCTCCAACACGCAGCTCCCCCATAGCATCAATCAGCGGCCCCAGCGTACCGCCGTCCATGTTCTCAACGGCACCGTTATCATCCCGAGGAAACGAAGAGTGACCCTCGCACAGCGCCTGGAAGCAGATGAGCTGGTCCTGCAGATGCTCGTCCACGTGTCCGCCCAGCGCCACCTCGTCGTATAGCTCCTTGCACAGCTTCTTGCTGAGAAGCGCAATGAAGCGGTCGTAGCCCTTGGACTTTTTGGGCGCCGACGTGAGCACGTCCTTGGCCCAGCGGATGCCGTCTGCAGAGCGAGCCACGAGAAGAACCGACCAGCGGGCGTCGCTGCAGGAATCTTCGATCAGTTTGAAGGTGATGTCGGCACTGGGCCACAGAGCGCCAATGTCTTGTGCTATTGTCTCCTGAAGCCTCTCGTGGGAGTGCATTGGCGCGATGATGCTGACAACAACACTCTTCACCTCGAATGACTCTGGGAAAGTGTACCGCGGCGGAGGCACAAACCTGAGCTTCTCGCCTCTCGCAATCGGATACACTTTCAGCACGATTGACCCCCTTGACAACGGGCCCAGCGACCATCCACGGGTCTTGAGCTCCCGTTCAATGCGCACGCCAAACCGCTCCTCCAGCGTCGGCGCCAACACCTGGTCGAAGTACTCGTAACTCGGCGAGAAGGAGACGTTTGTGCCTCCTGAAAGCTCCACCACTATGGGCTCATCATTCGTTTCTGTGCTCGCAAAGAGCAGAAACGGCAGCATGGCCTGGAGAACGAGAAGCGTGCTTGATGCTCCCGATTCGGTCCTGATGGCAATGTTCCGCTGGAAGAGCTCTGAAGGGGGTCGTCGAGGAGTGAATGTCACTGATTTGGAGCCGACGCTGAGGCCCTGGACGTCGGCGTCGGTGACGCGGGCGAGCCATTCGATGGCAGCCACATGCTGGTTCTTGAGGCCTGATATATCAGACTGTCAGAATTCCGATACCGAGGTATATTGTGGCAAGTTCATGTAAGTGGTTTTGGATGAGGACGCACCTCCACCTCGCGGCCTGTTGCCTCGCACATTGGTGATCTCGACGGGCTGCGAGGTGAGCGCTGCCAGGGCGATTCCCAGCCGTACGAGCTGGCCTCCGCCTTCTCCTGTGCGGCCGTCGAGCACAATTGGTTTTGATTTGGGCATTTGTGGTGTTTTGTCCGGCGACTGTAAGGTGTGATGTGATGTGATGGTAATGATGCGTGTCGGGACCAACCGGTTCTGATGCTATCGCCGTGACCAGCCTAGCGGACGCGACTATTTTCTGGCGTACCAACTGAAATACACACCTTGGTAATATTCTCTGTAAGCTCCTTCAGGGTTGTTGAAGCTTTATATTGGCTCTTCTTGAATTCTTTCCATCTAGATCTGCACAGCCGCTTCTAAGCCCCAACTTGGGGTTGGTGAGTCACTCGGCAGGTCGCAGCTTACATGCAGTCCTAACCCAGGCACCAGAGCGACAACTTACAGGTCAAGGCCATGTATATGAAGCATCGAATTTGTTTCCACAAGCACACTTCGGTGCGACAAAGGTGGTCTGTAATTCAGAGTCCCTTCATTTTGCAAACTATCTGTAGCGTCACTCTTCAACGCACTTGGTATCGAGTTACGAATCCAAACATGAATCAACCAACATGACTACATGTACATGATTTAATGAGGTCGTCAGGCCAGTGCAATACCTTCTCGCAAGCAGCCTCATCACATCCCACCCTTGGCTGGGCTAATCTTCTCAGCCCGACGATAGAATGGCGGCAAAGGCTCCAGCTTCTGCCGCAGCACCCAGGTTCTGAAATGCCAGGCCGCATTCTTAATCTGGTAGCTCATGTGCTTGCGAGTGCTCACGCCAAACACCTGGTCCAGCTCCTCCAGAGTAAGAGCCTTTGTCTCCGGAACGAACAAGAGGATGAGGAACCAAAGCACGGCACACCAAGCCGCGTACCATCCAAACGCGCCTTGGACGGTAAAAGCCCTGGAAATAGACGGCCAAGTAAACGACAGGATAAAGTTGAAGCACCACGTCGTTGCCGTAGCCCACGACATGCCCACGTCACGGACATGCACGGGGAACGCCTCGGCCGAGTAGGTGAACGGCACAGGACCTTCGCCGGGGGAGTAGAATACCTCGAAGAGATACATGCCGGTCGTGACCATGCCGACTCTCGTCTTGGTGTGGGCGGCGTCGTTGGGGATGAAGAAGGACATGCCGGTCCACAGCAGGAAGATGCAGAGGAAGGGGAAGGTGAAGAGCAGGAGGTTGCGGCGGCCCCAGCGGTCAATGGTGAAGACGGCGGGGATGGCGAAGACGAAGTTGAGGATGCCGGTGCCCATGGAGGCGAGGAGGGCCGAGTTGGTGGAGTAGCCCGAGTCTACGAAGATGGTTGTGCTGTAGTAGGCGATGATGTTGACTGCGTACAGGTCAGTTCCATGTCACTCGGTAGGGGCGTCCAGTCAAGGGTCAAATCTTTACCTCCGCAGAATTGTTGTCTAAGAGGCATCTGTATTAGCAATGAAACCTGAAAGTGATGACGGCTCTATACACTTACCCAAACATGAGAATCCATGTAGCCCACGTAGCACGACGGTTTCTCGGGATAGTGAACAACTCAACAAACTGAGTAAAGAGATTCTTGCCCCTGTTTGCTTCGCGCTCGAGCTCGACCCCGACATAGGTATAGTACGTGTCACGAGCGGCCTGGACGTTGGAGTAGCGGAGGCGCTGGAACGACCTAAACGCCTTTTTGACCTTGTGATGCTGAATATACCAACTACGCGGTGTCAGTACATGTAGTCGTATATGGAGGAGGATATGTGATTGACTTACCGAGGAGACTCAGGGCAAAAGTAGACCTGCACGCAGACAATCAAGGGCAAGACGACGGTGCTGCCGAGCATGAGACGCCAGCCTAGAGACGGATCGATGCCTGTTGACGGACCAAAGGCGACGCCCATGATGTTGCCAAGCATGATACCGAAAGCAGTCCACATCTGCCATTCTGTGCAAGCCAGTTAGTCAGCCACTTCCACAATAGCTTTCAAGAGACGCAGACGTACGCATAACCAAGGCACCCCGAATCGGAGCCGGACTACATTCAGCAGCATAGACAGGAACAGTCGACGACTTGGGCCCAATCCCAAGACCAAGCACAAACCGGGCAAGAAACAGATTCACCCAGGAATTGGCGACGCCCTCCCAGATGGACGCAACAGCCGCAATGAAGCACGAGAGGAAAATGGTTCCTCGCCGCCCAAACACCCTGTTCAGGGGCTCCGTCAGCCAGCAGCCGAGTATAGCGCAGCAGAGATACGGCGCGCCGACGACAAGACCCGTGATGTTATCCTGCATGGACGGCGAGAAGCGCGTGACGTTGGGCCCTGCAATGTCGAGGTCGGCCAGGTACAGCGCCTGCGCGCCATTGTTCACCGTCTCGTCCATGCCCTGCACGGCCGCGGCCATGGAGCACATGCAGCAGAGCCAGTAGAGCATCTTGGGGTGCGACCAGCGGTGCGTCTGCTCCCGCTCAATGACCTCCCTGTCCTCCGGGGACAGCTCCTCGAGCGAGTGGATGGACTCTGGGTTCTGGGCCGCCAGGGCCCCCTTGCGGAAGTCGTCGAGGTGGTCGCCGAGCTCGTGGATGCGGCAGAACTCGTCGACGTCCTTGAGGAGCTCTTCTTTGGTGCGCTGCTTGAGCGGGTTTTCGAAGACGGCGGCGAGGTTCTCTGTGTTGCCGAAGAGGCTGCGCCGGCGGGCGTGCTCGACGTTTTCGGTGCCGTCTTGGGAGACGAGGCTGTTGGTTTTTTCCATGATGGAGAGGTTGATGGCTGGTTCCGTAGTGATGGGGTATAGACAAGCTGGTATCAGGAGCGTCGATATATGCTGGTTCTCAGGCCAGGAAGCTCAAAACCGTGTGTAGCTGGAGTTTGATATCATGAATAGCTGGCTACACCGGCATCACTATCCCTAGAGGTAGGTACACACTCGGGGTCGTGCTTGAACAGCTGAAGGCAGAGGACTTGGAGCACTTATACGAGCGTCATCCCACAGACTTATATCACTACATGTACGAGATACAGGAGGATACTCCTCACTTGTTATAATCCCATTCTCCCCATATCATCCTGCATAACATCCCCTCCATCCTTCACGTCGGGGGGGCGTCAAGCCACCAATCCTAGCCCTGAACAATTCCTGCAATGGTCAGCCTTGCCCTCCATTCCACGCCGATCCCCTCGCGAGACGGGCACCCCAGGATCCCAAAACCTGAGAATCTTGGGTACCATTGGCTTCCATCCGAGGGTTTCCTAGACACACGAGACACGGTGCTTCACTGTATGATTGTGTACTGTAGGGGAGCATCTTCACCTGTTACAGAAGGTCTGGCTTGGAAATCTCGTTGCCTGGAGAAGAAAAGCGGATCTCTGTTCCCTTGGCTCCTCTTTGTTCTTCCTGTTTGGAGTCGGGTATCTCACGAGGTGGTGTTCTTTGACTCCACCGGGGCTCGGGAAGGATCTGGGGAAGCTTGGCAAGCTTGGGGGGAGGACCAGCGATATCAGGCGGTTATGACTTCATTGTCGACAACGGTCACATTTCTCTGCTAAACGGCTGTTTTCTTCGTGAAGGTTACCATTCGTTCCCCACACTCCTCGACCAGCAAACGGTGCGATAGCTAAAGAACTCGGGGCATCGACTAGGCCTCCGTTTAAGCCAAATTGAAGCTACTTGTATGTGTTCTCGAGGCTATTGCTGACCTCCTTCTTGTCGGGGTTGCCAAAGCCGGCGAAGCCAGTGATGTAATTTCACTGAGAAGCTCTGCCCGTCTCGTCACATTGGCTTCCTAGTTCAAACATACAAGGATGGATGATTTGCGCTGAGAGCATCCTTCTTGAGGCTAGCTCCGGCTTTTGGATGGTGTTTTCTCCCGGTGATTCCTCCGCATCGTTTCCTCATCCTTTCTTGTCGCTTGGCTAATTCCGGCCTTGGCTTCGACGTCATGCAGATCGGCGTTGCATTTCAGGTTAAACAGATGATAATACGATGATAAGAACGCAGCTTACATACAGTACTACAGGATGTTTCTTCTACGTTAGCATCAGCCCATTGCCCAAGGCTCAAGATTTCTCTTTGCTGTTGCAACGATCAATCGCAACGATCAATGGGTCAATGTGATCGGTAAAACTTAAGCTTCTGGAGACGGATGTTCCCATGCTCCAGTTTCCCCAGACTTTGGACCCGCCGATGCTCTTCGACTCGTGTTCTTGCCCACATGGCATAGTGATCTGCAAAAGCAAACAATGTAACAATGTGCGACCATTGATCTTGACTCAGTGCTTGGAGGCAGCGACAAGACTATTATGTGACAACAACGTCGTCCATATTCATACCCCGTTTCGTTGGGAAGCGTCAGTCAACAGGTTATGCGATATTAGTCGCAGCCAGAATACGTGTAAATGTTCGCTGTTGATCTCCTTAATGACAGACTCGCGTGCTTCTATTCGCCTCGAGACAAAAAGCCTCTTTTTCTAGACTGCGCCGTCTGGAATGTTCGTCCATCGAAACTCGTGGCTTAACCGGCGATAGGGTTATTATCTCAGCATCTTATGCTCCGTAGTTTGAGGAAGATGATGTCGTGGCTTGCTGGTAGCTTCATCTTCTCCAATTCTTCAGGCTAGAAACCTCGAGGAGGCTAACCTGAACGTTACCACTACTTGACCCAAACGAGGATTCAGTGACCAATCGGCACCCGGGCTTCTCCTCCACGGATTCGGTAGACCTCCGTCTTGTGTAATGTCTCGATTGTTGAATTATCAGCGCAATCTGGGTTGGTGAACAGTCTGGCGCCACTCGGCAAACATGCCTCTTCACAGCCGTGGGGTTGCATCATCGCCCAAGTATTCTGTAGGATTGGGTTGAACAGGGTAACGCTGTGATGCCGCTCCAGTTACTCCAACTCAACGTCACTTCCTTGCGTAAGGGCATCTGCTAGATGGCAAGCCTCATCGGTGGCTCGGAGAAGAGGCATGCCCATCTCGGTTCTGTATGTCCCATACATACTAGCACGCGGTATAGATAGGAAGGTAGGGTTCCTCCTTGACAATGATGAACAGAGACAAAGTATGTCGTGTCTCGGTGTAATTCTGGCTGTATTTGATGTAGGTGATGTATTGGGTATCAACTTCCAGTTCATGTATCGAGGTCTGTATCTAGGCAGATGGCATCTATAAACGTCTCCTCGCACAGTCCAACTTGGCTACGAGATCAAACGCGCAGGTGGTAGACTATGCCCCAGGCAGTTTTCCTCTGGCTGGTACCGTAATTCGCCCTTCCCCAAGCCCCTTTCACGTTTCTCCAATTTGGCGGCAATAGCTCCAGTAGATCGGCCACGTGGGCATGTCAAGAAACGTACAAGTGGATATATGGGAAGACGAAGAGCCTCAAGACATGATCCATTGGAGGGCTGGCCAAACCGGCCTCACTATCCCATTGCTCTTTAGCTACCATCCATTTCAGCCAGTTCAATGGCGGCTTCGGGCGATTTGGTCCGTGAAATGATGAGCTACTACTGGCTTCCGACGTCTCGTCCAAGACTGAAGATTCCAGGACTTGATCTCAGATTTGCGGCCACAGAAGTGATAGATGAGGGAGGTTTAGCCAAGCTGCCGATACAACAAACAGAATCTTGCAATACAAAGCCATATCGCGTATTGCATCAACAATATAAGTTGCTAGTAAAGTATATCAGTCGGCTGCTCTTATAATGTATTCTACCGACCTCAACTCAAGCAGCACTCAAAGCTCTATAGAGGCACATACACCAGTCCGTCAATGCAGACCGTGCTATGCAACCTCATATCGCTATGCGTCATGAAAAACTAATACTGGCAAATTTCAGCTTACTGTTTGAGATTCGAGTTGTCATTCAAACGGGTACGGATGATTGAGTTTGACTCTTGACTGGTACTGGGAGGTAGCCCATTAGTATAAGTCGACGACCAGGAGAAGGTTTGAAGTTACCTACATGTATGCACCAAACCAAGTGCTTCCCAGCTCTACCTTCCAATGTCCGAAATACAAGAACAAGTATCTGGTTGTTATGACACTTGGATCAAAGTGGACGGTTGAGAACTTTTGTCCGTGCTCCATGAGATGTAAGAGAGTCGAAAAGATATGACCCTCTACGAGCATAGACGCTCGAACTACGGACGAGATATATCCTTGTCTGCTCTATCAAACGCCATTCCTTCCAGTCTTGTCCCTTCTTTACAGACATTGACCGGAAGTCAGCAATTGTCACTTCGACAATTTTAGCGATGACTCCAGGGTAGTCAAATTAGGGGTCCAGTGCCAATCTAGGCAAGTCTGGCACACTCGAGGAAGGCGCGATACTGCATGAACGCTTATCAGATTGCGTGATACCTCAGGCAGCCACCAGGTTTCCAAAATGCAACTACCTTGAATGCGAGCATATCCTTCGACCACCAAAAAGTGACGAGTCGACACTTTCTCACGGCTCTGCAGCCCGGAAATGCGCACAGAACCTGCTCGGACCCGGTCAGAAGCGAGCAATGCAGCCAATTGCAGGCCGCAAACGCGCGCACAACTTGCCACTTGGTTGGGCCTGAATCGTACGCTTGCAGCAAATGCGCCTCACCAGGATGCGGCTGGGTTCAGGGTTCGGTGCGACTGCCCACACCGGTTGTCATCCTGCTGCATCCACTGCAGTTCAGTGGATTTTTAAGGGCCTGTTACGAGGGAGGCCGGTGGTGCTTGGAAAGGGTCGCCAGCAGGGCGATTCATGGAGGGAAGCTTGGCGCAATGCCGTCTGGGAGAAGCGCTGGAGAGAGATGCAACATTGGACCAGAGCAGTTGACTTCGTCGAGCAAGCAGGCAGGCAGAGCGGCGTCTTGCTACCAGATGCACATCATCCGCGTGGAGGCTCCCATGCGGGGGGAGATCGTGAGATCGCCTCCCCTTCTCTCCCTTTTGGTTGGTTCTCCGAAAAGGCGGCAGCATTTCGAGCCGTTTGCTCAAAGGGGTCCAGTTTGGCGGAGAAGTGGCGGGGATTCGGTTGGGTGAGATTGGAGATGCAGGCCCGCATCTCCTGACCCTGATCTTGCTTGCTCTGGCATGGCGCTCCAGCCTTTACGCTCCTCAGATCTCGCTGGCGCTACCTCCCTCCCGCCAGATGCCAGATGAGGGCCATGGAGCTGGGTCAACACTATATAAAACGCCAAACACTGCTGCTCCCCTGCTCCCCTTCCGCTGCCATCTCGTTCGCCCTTCTCCCGTCCCCTTCGCTTTTTCTCACGCCCGCTCGAGACACCACAACGGGGCAATTACCGCGGACGGCCAACTTGGAAAACGGGGCTCGGGCCAGCCTTGCAGGGGTTGCTCACCCACGGTGACGTAGGTGTGCAAGGATGCGTGTGGCTAACATATCGCTCTCCTCCTATTGAAAAGCAGTTTGTACGACAGGAACGCCCTCGTCCGCCAGTTATCCGCCTTAACCGGCGCCATGTTCGAGCTACGCTTATAATCAGGGAAAACAGCACCTAAGCCGTACTCGTATGGGGCCCGGACATCCACAATGCAACCAGAGTTTCACAAAGGTCCTGCCTGAATGGCTGTTGGGAATGTGAGCGCGGCATGTTCAATGGACGAGCTAAAACCCCTCAGGGCCCTTGTTGGCTCGTGGGCAAGAGGAAAAGTCCGATCATGGGGAAACAGTTAAAAGGTGTCTCATAGCCATACTCTACGCCGTCTGTGGTCCGTTCATCATCTCCCCCATCTGCCTCCCGCCAGCCCTGGGAGCAGTGTCACCCAGAATGTCCTCCATTACTTCATCTGCGGCGCCCTTGGGGCCGCGCCCCAACGAGGCCGCGAATGTTGGTTTGGACGGGGACGATGACAAGCAGAGGGCGCTCGCTGAGCCGTCGAGAGCGGTAGAGGTTGAGCTTCCAGGGACGATCATGCCGGCTCTGGACGAAGGCGACATCCCAACGACGACAAAGTGGGAGATCTGGACGTGGTATGCCTATTACATTGGCGCCAACGGTCTGTCGCTTTTCAACTTTGGCCCTACGGCCTTTCAGAACCTGCTTAGCCAAGCTGCTCCCGAAGATGGCCTTCTTCTATTTGCCGGCCGGTATCGCGATGTGAATAGCATCGTTTTGCTGGCCAACGGCATCTCCTTTGCCTTACAGGCTGCCCTGTTTCTCATCATTGGTGCCTACGCCGACTTTGGGACAGGGCGCCGTTGGATTCTAATTGTCTGGTCCCTTGTCGCCTATGGCATCGGCTTTGGCTGGCTGGGCGTCCATGATCCCGCGCAGTGGAAGATTGGCACGGCGCTTTACATTGTCGGCCTGATTGCTTACCAGCTGACTTTGACATACTGGACCGCCGCCTTTCCGACTCTAGCCCGCAACACCACGAAGCTCAAAGATTCCCGATTGGCATACGAGGCGGGGGACATCACCCTGACGGAGCTGGATCACCGCGACGAGATGGAACGAAGCCGGCTGAGCAACGTCTCTTTTTACATCCAGTCTGTGGGAGAAGTGGTGATCCTGGCCATCATCGTGGGCATCATGTTTGCCCTCAAGGTGGACGAAAGCGCCGCAAACAACAACTGGGGCCTCTCCGTGCTGGTTGCGTTTGCCACTGCTGTCTGGTTGGCTCTGTCCATTCCGTGGTTCTTTGTGGAAAAGAGCCGCCCCGGCATGAAGATTCCACCCGGCTACAACATTGTCACAGTCGGCTTTTGGCAGCTGTATGAGGCCCTGACGCAGATCCGACAGCTGAAGCAGAGCTTGATCTTCCTTGCCGGATACTTTCTCCTCGGCGACTCTCTCAACACGACAGTGACGGTCATTTCCACGCTGCAGAACCAAGTCGTCAGCTACAACACGCTGACGCTGACGTACCTCCTCATCGTGGGCATAGTCGCGCAGGCCGTCGGCATTGGCGCCTTTTGGCTCATTCAGAAGAAGTTCAACCTGAGCGCCAAGACCATGTTCAACGCAGTCATGGTGTCCATCATCCTGCTCGACGGCTGGGGCATGATTGGCAACTGGACCGACAAGTTTGGCTTCCACAACGAGTGGGAGGTCTGGGTGTACCAGGCGTTTTACGGGCTGCTTGTGTGCCCGTGGTACAGCTACTCGCAGATCATGATCAGCTCCGTGACGCCGCGGGGCCACGAGTTCCTCTTCTTCTCCATCTTCAACATCATTGGCAAGTCGTCGAGCTTCATCGGCCCGCTCATCAGCAGCGCCATCATCGACGCCACGCCCAACCGGAGCAACAACAGCGCGCCCTTTTATTTTCTCTTCGCCCTGACGATTGTCAGCGCGGTGGGCATCTGGACGTTTCTCGATCTGGACAAGAGCGCGCGGGAGCAGGAGGTGTTTTTGGCGCAGGAGAAGGCGCGGATCTTGGGTGACGATGCGACGAATAATAGCAAAACGGCTGAACAGGACCCGGCTGGCGAATGATTTTGGGCGATTTCTTTATTTCCCCCCTTGTTTTTCCCTTTTGATTTGGAGAAGGATGCCTCGGGGCTGTCTTGATACTGGTTGTCTGTTGACGAGAGGCAACACTTTATCTAGACAATGATTTTCGCATCTGCTGGACGATGGCAGATGCGTATGCTCCTCCTCGTGTTAATGCTTGCCTTTTGATATGAACGTAGCCATGGAAGCCCGCGGTGCAAGCCGCCGACTCTCATGATTGTAGATGCTCATGACGATTTTGAAGGTAAAGTTTCTCTGGTCGTAGATGCCCACGTAGGTGAACTCGATGCGTGTACCCAAACCATATCACGATATGAAATGTGTTATAGATACCAAATCTTTGAATGCTAAGTAGTGGGAATTCTGGCTAAACTGGACAAATAGACTTCATTACATTCTCATCCCTCATCGCTCTCATCTCATATCTTGGCCGTCAATCTACAAAAACACGACGACGAAATCGGCACATCCGCCACCTCCAAAGCCCTCTTCAACGCGCCCTGCACCCCCCTCGCCTCCTCCACCCTCCCCAGCTTCACCAGACACTCGTGATAGCCATGCAGCGCCCACACGTTATTCGGATGCCGATGCACCCTCGGCAGGGACTCGTCGACGCCCAAGTCCGCGCTGTACACGGCCAGCGCCTCCTCGACGTGGCCCTGCTCGAGCAGCAGCGCGCCGTAGGCGTGCCGCGCGGGCTGCATCCAGCCCCAGGGCTCGTCAAAGGGGAGGCTGTCGTAGCGGGCGATGGACTCGCGGAGGTGGGCAAAGGCGGAGGCGTAGTTGCCGGAGCGATACTCGATCTCGCCGTCGAGCATGGATTCCGCGACGCAGAGGATGTCGATGCACTTGTTGTTGAAGAGGGTCCGGGTGGGCTTGACGCGGGGCACGGAGGCGAGGAAGAGGGCGCGCTGGGCGCGGGCGTCGTCGACCTGGCCCAGGGCCGCGAGGGCCATGCCCCGCGCGTAGTGCGTCAGCGCCGTGGTGACGCAGTACAGGTCCTGGTCGTCGGGGAGCTTGAGAGCCAAGATGTCCTTCCAGCGGCCGAAGCGGATGAGCACGTGCACGCGCATGGCGAGGAAGGCCTCGAGCCAGTCGGCCATGGGCGGCGTCTCGACGCGGAGCAGGTCCTCGGAGAAGCTCGCCTCGAGGCGCTCGACCGTCTCGAGGGCCACCCGCGACTGGCCGGCGAACATGGCCGAGTAGAGGCGGAAGTGGTAGTCGTGGCTGCGGTACAGCGTGTAGAAGTTCATGGGGCCCTCGCGGCGGAGGAACTTTTCGTCAGCGCGCACCGCGTCCGAGTTGGCCACGACGGCGCGGGCGTAGTCGCCCACCAGGATGTCGAGGTGGCTCGGCATGTGGTTCAGGTGGCCCGCGTCCGGGACCAGGCCGCGCAGGTGGTCGGCCGCCGGCATGGCCGCCTCGGGGTGGTTGGACATCTCCATGAGGTGGATGTAGAGGTGAAGGAGGCCCGGGTGGCGGGTGCCCCCTGGGAGGGCCATGGCGTGCTCGAGGACCTGCTTGATCTCGAGGGTGCGGGCGTCGGCGGCTGGGCTGCCCGTCTTGATGTCCCAGAGCGCCCAGGGGGTGAGGTTCATCATGGCATCGGCGTAGAGCGCGGCAACGTCGAGGTCGTCTGGGAACTGCGCCGAGACAGAGCTCATGGCATCCGCGTACTCTCGATTCCATATCGGGCGGTCAGCCTTCGTCGGGGCGTCCGCCCTCGGGTATCGATGCCGGAGAGCCTCGATCAGCGCCCTCTCGACGGGCGTCGCGGCCTCGGAGCATGCCTTTGCCTTTTCAACCGCCCGATGCGTGCGGTCCGCGGTGCTCTGCCTCTCGCGCCGGCCAAACAGCTCCCAGGGCTTGTTGTAGTTGGGCCCCAGGGCGTAGGCGAGCCCCCAGTAGGCCATGGCGCAGGCGGCATCGTGGGCAATGGCGCGCTCGAAGCACTTGGCCGCCTCCTCGTGGTTGAAGCCGTAGCACCAGACGAGGCCGCGGTCGAACCACGTCTGGGCGAGGGCGTTGCTGGTGGAAACGGGGCGATGAGAGTCGCCGAGGTCGTAGTAGTCGCCGTCGAGACAGGGCCTCGTCTCGCTGGCCGGTTTGCTGGCCTCCTTTTCGTCCATCTCCTCCATCTCTCTCGCCCGTGTCTTCTCTCTGGGGGATAATCAAGGCCTCGGGTCGGATCTCAGGTCAGGCGCTGTTGTTGGGAGAGGCGAATCGGAGAGCTGGCCGCCAGCGCGCCTGTCGAGTTTCGGGAGGGCATGTCATGTCATCGTCTAGAGCAGGCTGGAGCCGGCTCAAGCCCAACATAGAACAGACGCATGTCATCTGCTAGCTCTGGTGGGGATCCGGAGCTTCAGGCGTGGCGCGACGAGCCGAAAGCTTATCCATTGACCAGGGAGGCCCAAGTTGAAGCAAGGCGAAGAAATGTCTCTACGCAGTTTTGCCCTGAGACTGACTGGGTTGCAAGATGAGACGAGAAATCAGGGCCAAGGGTTGCATTGATTTTGGCTGCAATTTCTGGGTTAAGGTCGAGCGAGATCGGCAGGATCTGGAATGTCCCCGCTATGAGGGAGGAGGGGTGGGAAATTGTCCGGGTACAGACGTGAGGTTTGTGTCGATACATCGTCGTCTTCTTCTAAACTGGCGCTCATCTTTGTAGATGTTGTCCATAAGAGAAGTTGCATGATAGAATCTCTATCAGCTTTATATGAGACGAAGAATCTGGGTTGTGTGTTATAACAATGGTCATGTTCTCTGATTCATCGCTCTTTAGGTGGCCTCAACGGTTGAGCCGTGTAAGTCGGCCGCCTCAATGTCTCGGAGGGTCCACCACCAGGCTCAGACTCAATGACAGAGGGATGAATCCCTACCTAGGTAGATCAAATGGAGAGAAGCTGATATGATGTGTTTGACACAAATGACGAACAGGCTCAGAGTCTGACAAGTGCTGCTAATCCTCTGCTTTGCTATCCATTGCTAAATGGAATGCCTGGGAGCCCGGTGCGCACATGTAAGTAAACGCCATGTCTCAAGGCATCCAGGCTGAATGAGCGTTGGGCTCTTGGCTTTGAACTTTTGTTTCCTGATTTGTCCTCCACGATTCTGATTGAATCGACAGCCAACACCATGACCGTCAACCTGGAAAAGTCGACGGCGCACTGCTTCTCTGTCTTGGCGTCTGGCCGATGCCGCACAGTTCTCGTCGTAGCCATCATCATCATCACCAACTACGCCCTTCTCAGCAGAATAGATGACTTCTATCACCAGCAGCCGCCATATGCACTGTCCAAGAGCTCCAAGACGAAAGATGGCACCAATTGGTCAAGGTTCGCTTACACGCAATATGTCACCAACAGCTTGTACCTTTGCAACTCCGTCATGCTATTACAGCAGCTGCACCATCTCGGCAGCCGCGCCGACAGGGTCCTGATGTATCCTTCAAAGATGCTCCCAGATCCCGAGACGTGGGACGACGGAGGCTTCCAAGATGCAGAGCTGCTGATCAAGGCGCGAGACGAGTACGGCGTGAAGCTGAAGCCGATCCAGGTTCAGCATAGAGAAACCGTAGATGGTAACTTCTCTTTTCTTTCTCTCTCTGCGTCCCCAGTCAGTAGTCGAAATAGCTAAATGATATTTCAAAACAAAACACAGACACTTGGTCCGACTCTTACACCAAGCTCCTCGCCTTCAACCAGACGCACTACGAGCGCGTCATTGCCATTGACGCAGACGTCACCCTCCTGAAGCACATGGACGAGCTCTTCCTCCTGCCGCCGTGCCCCATCGCCATGCCCCGCGCATACTGGCTCCTCGACAAGGCAAACATCACGTCCCGCATGGCACTGGCCTCGCACGTCATGGTCATCCAGCCGAGCGCGCACGAATTCGCCCGCATCCAGCACAGCGTCGAGCGCGCCGCCGACGACGAATACGACATGGAGCTGCTGAACAAGATGTACGCCGACACGGCCATGGTGCTCCCTCACCGGCCGTATACGATGCTATCCTCGGAGTTCCGCGAGACGAATCATAGCGCGTATCTTGGCTCTGATGATGCTGGGGAGTGGGATCCGGCGGCGGTGCTGCGCGAGGCGAGGACGGTACACTTCTCGGATTATCCTATGCCGAAGCCGTGGAAGAAGAAGTTGACTGCGTGGGATAAGATGAATATCCGTGATTTGGAGCCTAGATGCGAGATGAAGAAGGGTGAAGAGGGCAATGATGTGGAGGATTGCTCGGCGAGGGAGGTGTGGAGGTGGCTGTACTCTGACTTTCGAGAGCGCAAAGAAGTGAGGTTGTTCTTTTCAATATCTTACACTGATGAGATGGCTAACGAAGATATTGCAGAGAGTTTGCGCCAGAAAGCCGTGGCCGAAGCCTGAAGCTATGAAATCTAGAGGCTCTGAGGAGGAGGCGGCAGAGTCCGAGGAGAAGACTCATTAATGCCATTCCGGGCATTAGCTGATGACAATGGGGGCCTTTCAAGCATAGATAGAACACGGAAACTAAAAGCTAATAGAAAAGGATCCTATCAAATGAATGGATATCATACAGCATCATTCTCGAGGTTCCGTATTGAATCAAGCCATCGTATCAGCAAGCGGAACAGTCCGCTTAGAAGCTGCTCCAGCTGAACAAGTGCAGCCCCGCCCCCACTTCCTGCCGGCCATCCATCCGCTCCAAGCCGCTCCGATTGATTATCAACCCTCAACTTCAACATCGTCACCTCTTTTCTTCAAACAACCCATATTGTTCCTCCTCCTCCTCCTCCTTCCAGCAATCTTTTTACTCTCACTTTCTCCCCCTTCTATTCATTCTCCTTCAGCAATCCGCCAAAATGTCCTCCTCCAGCCCCCCTCCTCCCTCGCCCACCTCCTCCCCCCAAGCTGGCAAACCCAAGTAACCGCCTGGCTCGCCGAAGACACCCCCTCCCTCGACTACGCAGGCTTCGTCGTCGGCGACCACCCCCGAACCGCCACCCTCTGGGCCAAATCCCCCGGCATCATCGCCGGCCGCCCCTTCTTCGACCAGGTCTTCCACCAGTGCGGCTGCGCCGTCGAGTGGCACGCCGACGAGTGCTCCCCGATCGACCTCCGCCGCGACGACGGCAACAACAAGATGAAGGTCGCCACCGTCACGGGCCCCGCGAGGGGGATCCTCTTGGGGGAACGGGTCGCGCTGAATGCGCTTGCGCGGTGCTCCGGCGTTGCCACGCAGAGCCACATCCTCGTCACCAAGTTGCGCAAGGCGGGCTACAAGGGCGTGCTGGCCGGAACGCGCAAGACAACACCCGGCTTCAGACTCGTCGAGAAATACGGCATGCTGGCCGGCGGTGCGGACGCGCACAGGATGGACCTCAGCGCCATGGTCATGCTCAAGGACAACCACGTCTGGAGCAGGGGCAGCATCACCGAGGCCGTGGCCGCGGCCAAGAGCGTCGCGGGCTTCAGCGTCAAGATCGAGGTCGAGGTGCAGTCCGAGGCCGAGGCGGACGAGGCGATTGCCGCCGGCGCGGACGTCGTCATGCTGGATAACTTTACGGGGGATGGCGTCAAGGTCGCGGCGAGGAGCTTGAAGGAGAGATGGGCCGGCAAGAAGCACTTTTTATTGGAGGTTTCGGGGGGGTTGAGGGAGGATAATGTTGAGCCGTATGTGTGCAATGGTGAGTTTCTTACATCTTTTAACCTGTCGTGCAATCGCTGGGGTTGTGGTCCGGGTCACTGACTGTTTGGTAGATGTCGACATCATCTCCACAAGCTCGATCCATCAGGGCGTTCCGCACGTCGACTTTTCCCTCAAGATCAACCACTGACCGGATCGGGGGAAACGGAAACAGACAGGAGTGTATGGTATGTGTATTGTATAGGTAGGTATGGACAGGATATGCATGGTGCAAAATGTGGTTGTTCTCAAATATCCAACAGACTAAGAACAGACAGGCTATATAGAATACAAAAAAGTATATGTATACAAAGTAACTTGCTCATTTGCTCTCCTTCTTGGCAAACAGTCCGTTAAACGTCTTGCTCAGCCTCTTGCTCAGCTTGTCGTCAACATTGGCCCCTACCGCCTTGGGATCGATGCTCGGAGCGCTCCCCTGGAGGTGCGTCACCGGATGCTGCTGTACCGCCGACGTGTTCTTGTCGCTAGAGGCAGTGCAGCACGAGCCTCCCAGAAGGACACTGGCGTTGTTCTTGGAGGAGGGAACGTCAATCGCGGGGTTAACGTTGAAAAAGTCTGTAGGGCGGATGTGAATCTGGAACGTCTCGACTGGCCTGGTACATTTGTCAGTAACGATAGCCTTGATAGTGACAGACAGAGGAGTCCAACTTACATGACGGGCCAGTCCTCTACCCGGGGGTTATGTGTCAGCCCAAAGACACTCCACACCACAGGGCTGCTCCTCTTCCCCTGACCCTCCGCATCGCCGTTGGTCTCTCGGTCTGTGAACCAGTCTCCTCGCTTGACCATGTCGGCCACGCCACCAATTTCCCTGGTGCTCTGGTTCGTAAACTCGCCCGCCGCCCAGAGCTCGCCGTCTCGGTAGCCCGTCACCCAGGCATTGTGCTGAGCAAACTGCGCTCGCTGGGCCGCCAAGCCCTCGGGGTCGGCCAGCAGCATCTGCGTCACCGGCGCCACGAGCTTGTAGGCGAGGTTCTTGCCAGAGATGGGGTTCTTCTTGTTGGCATTCTCCAGTTTGAGCAGCCGGTTGAGGCGCGGCTCGGCGTCGATCCAGGTGGCCTGCTCAACCTTTTCGCGCTGGACCTTGTAGAAGTTGCCGTACGGGTTCGTCTTGGGGTCAATCTTTTGCCCGTGCGACTCTTCGACCACGACCTGGGACTCGGCGTCGTTGTACGAGTCAATGGCCGGGTCGATTCGCACCGCAAAGACGTGCTGGTGGTTCTGGGCCAGGACGCCGGGTGTCATGATGTTGCCGTAGGCACTGACCTTGCCTTCGTCGATGCTGGTGACGCTGACAATGCCCGTGGCACGCGTCTCGAGAGTGATTGAACCAGCGAGATCCAGCTTGTACGCCAACACATACTCGTAGTTGGCCAGAGTGGCAATGAACTGGACCACGAACTCGCGATTGCGCGTCACAACGGCCCGGTTCGTGCGGAAGTTGGTGTGCTTCCACAGGATGCCATTGTCCTGCTCGTGGAGACACACCACGGCCTTGGCTGGTGAAGGCGCACCATCGGGCTCTGTGGTGAGCGCGTCGACATAGTGGATGGCTCCCAGACAATCGCAGCCCAGCTCCAGGTTGTTCGCCGCCCTCCCCATGCCGCCGTCGCCAAAGTCGAAGGCCTGTTTTCTGTGGAAAGGGGGGCGCGGATCCGCGTAAGGGACCGTCATCTCACTGAAGCTGACGCGATACATGACGGAGCGGTTATCGTAATGAACGTCGTGCAGGACGGCGCCTTCGCGAGGGGTGAATCCGAGGCGGAACCTCCACTTCTGCCACTCGATCAGGCCGTCCTCTTGAATTGTGAAGGAGGCGCCCTCAGGCTGTATGATGTTGATGGGCTTCAGGTCCGTCCTCAGAGGCACGTCCAGCAGTTCAGGGACGTACTCGCAGCCCTTGTGGTTCTCAAACAGCTTGACGGGCTCCTCGCTTCGGACTTTGGCCTCGAGCTCATCGTCAATGCCGCCAGTCGCGATTCTCTCTACTCTGATGAGCTTCTTGGTATGCCAGTCCATCACGGGGACGATGGGTATCGGGTAGCCGTAGTGGTTCGAGTCCTCATTCTTCTTGCGGGTGTCCTTTGCAAATACCAATCCCTGCATATACCGCGGAATGTCCTTTTCATCGGCGTTTGGGGGACCGTAGGGCCACGGATCGATGCAGATTTCAAAGCCTTCTGGGAGAACGAACTCGGACATTGCCTCTTTGAAGAGGT
Source organism: Trichoderma gracile (assembly GCA_020002365.1). Taxonomy (NCBI): domain Eukaryota; kingdom Fungi; phylum Ascomycota; class Sordariomycetes; order Hypocreales; family Hypocreaceae; genus Trichoderma; species Trichoderma gracile. The sequence goes on from JAINEY010000006.1 coordinate 2,703,844, forward strand.
CCGAGTTGATGCAGGCGTCGTTGAAGTGGTCAAACTCGCCACTATAGCGTGTTAGAATCATTCTTCCATCGCAATGGCATGATTCAGCTACTCACGGAGTGACATATGGCTGGTGAGGCACTGGAGCAGACACAGTGGCAACCTCGCCAGTGTCCAGATTGACAGACGCATTGATGTACTCGGAGCGATCAGCCCGGATGACATCGTGCTCGACAATGGCCACTCTGTCTGGCCGCTTCGTCTCGTCTGTCAGCTTGCCCGTGTGCTCGGCCTCAAGAAAGGGCTGCAGCTCGGCCTTTTTGGGCTCCTGGACGTGGATGGCTCTGAAGAAGATGGACTCGGAGGGGCCGTGGAGCTTGGCAACGGCATCCCGGGCCTTGGTGTGCTCGGCGGGGGAGAGCGGTGCCAACGGATGCGGCCGAGGAGCTGCGGTGACGGCCATTGTGATGGATGTTGAGGATGGAGAGGGAGGCAAAGGAGAGTGAAGCAATGGAGTAGGGTATCCAACTGCTTCAGAAGGGGAGCGACGAAGAGCGGCTATCTGCGGGGATGGCACAACGGTCGAGCAGGCCGGCTTACTCGGTCTCTCTGTATGATATCAAGCGGCAGTCCGAGATGACTTGGCATTCCCTAGTGCTCAGCTGACCAGCTTGGACGACGAATTGAAGTGAAGAGTGATTGAGAGACAAGCCGAGGTCAGCGTATCAGCGGGATTGTTGGAGGTCGAGAGAGGGGACTGCCGATTGTTTAAGTAGCTGCAGGTCCTCACGATCAATCCGAGCGATGCCTCAGGGATGCCGCGGATGTCCGCGTTGTGAGATGGAAGTGGAGCATTTCCACCGATTGAGGATGGATGTGTCCATGCTGTAGAAGTTGAGGAAGCCCAGTCGGTTGGCCTCGCGTAATAGGATGTTGATCGAGGACACAGTTGGAGGCGTCAATGATGCTGATGAACCAGGTGCAGACTAGAGCTACTATCGTGAAGCAGGGCTCCAGCAAAGGCCGAGGCGGGGCAGCGGCTGCCCCAAATTTGGAGAAACTCCAGCACTTGCACCTGCCCCGCGTTCTTTGCCGGCATCCAGCCAACCAGAGCGCTGCTGTGGCGATATCGCAGTCAATCTACGGAGCTCGTTCTTCACAGCTTTAGCGTCAGTTCTCCTCCTTGATAACAGGAGCCCCAGCCAGATCGATTCCTGAACCTTTCCGTCTACGGGCAATTCTCTTCATCTCCTAACATCCCGTTGACTCTTTCTCGACTTTACCCTCTTTTGAGCACCACTCGGCACAGGACCCTGGCTATGCCTGTTTGGGGCGATACCATGCGGGACGTGCATGAGGCTCAAGAGATGGCCGTAACGGTCCGTGGAGGAGCTGAAGCATGTCTCCTCAGCCCTGTTCGTGCCCGTGGTTCTTCATAGGGTCCAGAGTCGATGAACCTTATTGCCTCTTTTTGGACTTGCTATACTGTATCTACTACCTAAGCGTTATAAGTGGAATCGGAATCGGGGACATTTTTTGGATGAGGGGTTGCAGCAGGCCGGACCCGTGGCGACGGGATGGGCGTTGATGCTTGAGTAATTGCCGAAACGGAGGATTCCTAGAATGGTGATGTCTCATAGACTCTCACCTTAGCCGTTGGCGATATTGAACGAGTGAGGCCCCCACGTCAGACATCAATGCCGCAAACGCTTGTAGGTGAGATGTAGGCAACACGCTTCCAACGCAGCAATGGCTGAACCACGAGAAATGCTCTTCAGAATTTTTCATACTACCTACTATGTGATATCTTGACCGTACATTTTTACTAGGTACAAGATGGTAACAGATATACTGTATGAGATCAAGCAGCGCCTCTTAATCAGTGTTCAAATCTTGACTCATCTGTTTGATTCATTATCCATTTCAACTTCAATGCATCGTATTTCGCACAACAGATAAAGATGTATCAGAGCCCACAGCTATATCTCCAATCTCACGTATCGCCTGATTACAGATACTATCACAAAGATACGCCTCAATACCCATGAATCCCCTCCGCCCCGCCGCGGGAAAGGTCCCCTGTCTCCTCTCCCCCCGCGCCGTCTCGCCGCCCTTCGCGCCGCATCGCGGGACCGAGAAGCGCGGGGCAGAACCCAAACTGGAAGCAAAACCACATGCGGTGCCGTAATCGCTGTAAAGCCCTGTCTGCATTCCAAGCACACGAGGCACCGGGTAGAAGTAGTAGGTAGTAGAGACCATGCCAGCTCCTATTGCCCCAACTGCATCATGATGAGACATATTTCTGTTTCGGGGTTTGACGTCGCTTGGCCCGTCCAGTCATGCCCTTGTCTCGGAAGTCGGCTGCTTTATATAGCAGTGATGGGTCGTCGGTCTTGTTCTTCATTGATGAGCGGTGCAGTGGTTTCTTAACGTCCCTCTGTCATATCATCTTCGGTTTGACCTCGTATGTAAGCAATACCCAAGCGACAGTTGTTTCATCTCGAACAGTTGCAACTATTTGGGTCACACGAACTCTCAAATGTGACGGCGATGCCCAGTGCAAGTGACAGATGGCTTGTTAAACTCAACACGAAACCTCGCATGTAGCCAAATGGCACAAACTCCAAAGGCTGAATCAGGCCTGTCAACACTGTGGCGGCATCGTCCAAGAAGTCTAGTAGCCTGTGTAGTGTATAAATGTCATGCCACTCTGGCTGCAAGCTGGGACTCGATCCCGGATCGAGCCTCGCACCTTTGGTGTTTCATGAGTGCTGCATGGGACATTTTGGAGGCGAGTCGCTGTGTGGTAGCCGGAGTAACTTGCAACCCTATAGCAATGCTGCACTGATCATCAGGTTCGTTGAAGATGCTAGTGGACAGAAGACTGGGATGTGATAGTCAAAATGGATCAATAAACACTAGGCGTACTGGATGCATTCATTATTGGAGTAGTGAGGAATATGGAGTTCGATGCAACACATGGTCAACACCTGATGGCTTGCACATTGTATGTTGTATGTCGAGGACATGGATTCCACCTTGCTCGTGCACATATGTTCATGAATATCCAGACGCACACGTTTGGACAACTTCAGCAACACTGTTAGCAACACCTTCAGCAACACCTTTGGCGGCCTCTCCATTCCACAGCCTCCACCAAACAGTCGCCCGTCATCAAACATTGCCACACGCCACATCACCGACGACGATTCATTGTGGCTCAGCCAACACCATCAATACAACCAGCCTCACCACATCCGCGATCACAACACACATGCCGGGTAAGTAGGCTGCCAGCTGAAGCTGCTTGATTACTCAAGAATTCGCAGGCTGCCCGTCGTAATGCAGCCCTACAGCTTCGCCTGGGTCTCGGCCCGTCCGGCAAAACACGAGATCCGAATCTCGCCAATACGAAGGTTCAATCCAGTGGATTCTCACATACGATAGGCTCGTAATTGAGAACCGGGATACTTGAAGGCCCAGGCATTTAGACGATACTGATTCAACCGTATCCAGTAATCGAGAACGACAGATGTGAGATGAGCCGCCGCACACGGCATGTTTTCTCCAGTGCACTCTTGTGCATCCTCCTCAATGTGAAAAAGGCGAGCCGAGAACAAATCATTGTCAACGGCTGCAGACGTCCAGCCCTACGTTACAGCCGGCACATGGCCAAGCAGATTCGCCTACATATGACTACTACCTCCCCTACCTTATCCATGCACGTCCCTGTGCTATAAAGGTCGGACCGCCTCGGGCAGCACCTAGCCGCTGTTTGTCTGTCACAAAAGGGGCTCTTTCCGTTCCTTTTTTCTCGTTGCCCATGCTCGCACACGGGGTACGAGAGAAACGGATATCACCCACTCGTCTTGTTGCGACGCGAAGATGACACGCCTGCATCATCTCGCCGAGAGAAAGCTTGTGTTGCGAACTACTGCATCTGTGGAGATACAAGTTGCAGCCAAGTAGCAAACAAGGCAGATTCAGTCTCGTATCTAAAGCCCTGTCTCTCTAGGTACTCTGCTCTGTTATTGTGCGAGGTGATGCGGCGAGCACGTAATTGCTTTTACGAAAGCCTGTCGCTGGCATCCATCGTGTGGTGTCGCTCTTATCAAGGCTCGCGGAAAATGAACGCGCTGGAAATGACAGACTACTGCGTACAGTCGCAATTGACCAGGGGTGGCCCTTGTTGTTTAATTCGTCCGCCGGAAAATATTGCAGATACGAGCTGATAACGAGAAAATTGAAAGATGGTCCAATCTCGAAGAAAAGAGACGGTTCCGGATGCTGGATAAGGTTCTCTTGGCATTGACGAGACAATCTTGCAACTCAACCTTAAAACGGCGTTGATCAATTTCACGTGATGACAGACAACTGGCCACATTCCTTAGGTAGAGGTGAAAAAGAACCTTGAGGATGAAACGTCGACAATGGAGATTGCGAAACAGGCCAAGAAATCAATCAAATCACAGTATCTGTCTCGAATAGCCAATGAAGTCGCGCTACTGTAAAACCCCGTGCCTGTATCTATAATAGCGCGAATTTCTGGGTGCCTCTCTGTATGGCTTTGCTTCTATTTCTTCTAGGCTCTAATAGTAATCGTAGGGGTCCATGCTCCGAAATGACGTTTATCTCCACACTGTTAGTTCAGCTTGTCAGCAAAGTCGCTGCTGAGAAGACGCACGTTGCTGAGAAGGGGGATATGATTCAAGGCAGAAAGAGATGAGGACAAGATTGCATTGTAATCATGCTAAGCCATCCAATTGGCAAGACGCACCAATGAAACTATCACTGTGTGATTCTGTAACTGACCTCAAGCGCCAAGCCTCTCGACGATCTGGCAGCACATGATCCAAGATCTTCGCGCTACGTCGTCTCTCGCGTTTCATGTGCGCCTTGTCAGAGGAATCGCCTCCCGTCCCTTGCAATGGGTGTCTTGCCCCTAATACGACCAGTAACGGTGCAGTTGGCATATTCTGCTGGGCTGATACGTTACAGACAGCATGTGCCAAAAGCTCACGTCAACTTTTGCTGTGTTCCGTTGCTTTTACGCGCCCTGGCCAAGACGAGAGTTGGTGGCTGTAGCTCATTGCCGTCCTGGGGAGGTGGTATTGACGCTTATTCTGACGAGATCTCTCGGCTTGATTAGATGGGGTGTATCTTTTATTGTCAGGGGTAAGTCATCGCGGCACAAGGCACGTCAATATTACCATTCCAATGCGATAGAATGCTCGTAGGTGCTTTGTAAAGATGCCTCAAGTTCAACGTCTTTGTATGACATGGTATCTCGTACGGCCTGCCCGGGAGCCTCAAGGCCAAGTGGATTCAGGTTCGTTGCTTGTACGAGGCATCGGTACCTGCTAGTCGCGATTAGTGGCCCAAAAAAAGGCACCAAAAACGGCCTTGGCTCTGCAGGCTGCTAAGCTGAGAAACACCCCTATTCCTGTTCTATGGCTTCTAGATAACTGTGTTCCTGGTGCATACTTTTTCTTAGCTCGTTGGAGAGAGCCAGAAAAAAAAAAAAGTTGGGATAGACAAAAAGACGTGACATGGAAAGAGTTCGATAACGGCCGCCACACAGATGGAAGCACCGCATGCATCCACCCATTTTCGTCCAACCTAAACCTGTCACTCTCACTCTCCTCTCCTCTCAACTTGTTCCTTTTGCACACACACCCCTTCATCTTCCCTCTTCTCTTCTTTCTCCTCGTAATCCTTTCTCTGTTCTCTAATTCGAGGACCTGTCTTCATTTTTCCTCTCGTCAATCGTTATACAAACAAAGACTCGCCTGACGTCGGCATCTCGTTGCCCCCCTTTCGTCATCCCCTCTTTAATCCCATTTGCTGCGTTCGAGGTCTCCATATCCTCCTCCTCCCATTTCGCATCCGAGCGCCCTCTCTTGCCCACGACCGAACGCCTCAGACGAAGCGGAAAAGCAGAAACCGAAGACGACAGGTTACACGGAGTCATTGGAAGCACGAGAATACCGGAAGAGGAACAAACCCACTGTCAGGCCACCCCTGCCCGGCGGAAGCAAGCGAGGAGCCTCTTTTCCTTCCACCCGCTTTCTGCCTTAGTGGTTGTTGGCTGTATTGTTCTCTCTATTTTCCTCGTCGTCTTGCTCGGCCGTCACATTGTGATTTTGTGAGCCGGCCATAGCTTAATTTTGACTTTTTCTTCCTCCCCGGCTCATCTTCGTCAGCTGCGGTATCGACAATCCTCGACACCAATTCGCCTCTTCCGGGGTTACGAATCAAGGGGAACGACGAAGAACAAGACTTCAAGAGGAGAGAAGAGGGCAAGCAGAAAGAGGCAGACAAGAGCCCAGCATGCTGAATCCACGCCGTGCCCTCATTGCGGCGGCGTTCATCCTGACAGTCTTCTTCCTCATATCACGATCGCACAACTCCGAATCGTCCTCGACGTCCGAACCCAAAGATGCCGAAGCGGAAGCCTTGTCCGCGGCCAATGCCCAGCAGCGCGCGGCCCCTCCGCCGCCTCCGCAAAAGCCCATGATTGACATGTCGGGCATGTCAACGTACGACAAGCTCGCCTACGCGTACGAGTACGACATCGAGTCCAAGTTCCCCGCCTACATCTGGCAGACGTGGAAGAAGACGCCGAGCGAGGGCGATTTCGAGTTCCGCGAGCAGGAGGCGTCGTGGTCGATTGAGCACCCGGGCTTTATCCACGAGGTCATCACCGACTCCGTGGCCGACACGCTGCTGCAGCTGCTGTACGGCAGCATCCCCGAGGTGCTGGAGGCGTACCACGCGCTGCCGCTGCCGGTGCTCAAGGCCGACCTGTTCCGCTACCTGATCCTGTACGCGCGCGGCGGCATCTACTCGGACATTGACACGTACGCCATCCGGAGCGCGCTGGAATGGATCCCGCCGCAGATCCCCAAGGAGACGGTCGGCCTGGTCATTGGCATCGAGGCCGACCCCGACCGACCCGACTGGGCCGACTGGTACAGCCGCCGCATCCAGTTCTGCCAGTGGACCATCCAGAGCAAGCCGGGCCACCCGGTGCTGCGCGACATCATCAGCCGCATCACCAACCAGACGCTCGAGATGAAGAAGAGCGGCAAGCTGTCGGCGTTCCAGGGCAACCGCGTGGTCGACCTGACGGGGCCCGCCGTCTGGACCGACACCATCATGGACTACTTCAACGACGCGCGCTACTTTGACATGGAGAACAGCAAGGGCAGGATCGACTACCGCAACTTTACGGGCATGGAAACGAGCAAGCGCGTTGGCGACGTCGTGGTGCTGCCCATTACCAGCTTTTCGCCCGGCGTTGGCCAGATGGGAGCCAAGGACTATGACGATCCGATGGCGTTTGTGAAGCACGACTTTGAGGGTAAGCGGAAAAAGGAGAGCCGGGCGAAGGAACAATGCTAACAGTGATATGTCTCAGGTACATGGAAGCCCGAAAGCGAACGACATATTGGCGAGATTGTCCAGGAGCTTGGAGAAGGCCAAGGAGAGGCTCCGAAAGAGCAGTAAACCAAAACACCAAAGAAGCAATAACAGGGAAAAAAGAAGGAAAAAAAAAAAAAAAAAAAAAAAAAAAAGACGAGAACGAGCAACCGGAAATGCCTCGACAAAACCTATATTAATCTTACGACCGAGTCAAGGAGACGTTATGACCACAGTCAGGAGATGTTCCACCTCATCCCTCCCCTGCATCTGTATATTCTTTCATCATCACCGAACCCTTCTCTTTCTCTTTCCGAAGCGGGCTGCGATGGGCTGGGATTCCACATCGCTGCGCCCTTTTGCATCTGGAAGGAATCATGTTTATGCCGTGCTTTGTCTGATGCGCTTTGCGTATGAGTGACGGGCGTCACGGCTATCTATACCTTGAATCGGTAGCGGCAGGGGACGGAAGCGGATGTATTGTGTTTTTTTCCCTCCTGTGTAAGCATTCATCAGCATCGGGACAAAGATTTAGACTTTATGTATGTTTGTCTTTTTTTCATTTGCTTTTCCTATCGTATGCGGCTGGATGGAGAGGCTTAGATTGCTGGACGGAGTTTCTGTTCTTTTTTTTTTTTCGCATGGTCGACCGACCATTTCGTCGGCGTCACCAAATCTATCGGCATCGAAGCAATTCCATGGTGAATGATATAGCCGTTGGAGCTCCCACCGCAAGCTCACGTAACGTGAAAGCCGAGGTCAGTCACAGAGAGACCAGGAACCACGGACAATTTGATCACACAAAAACAGCCTCATAGAGGAAAAGTTAAAGACTGCTTGTCTCAATAGCCGGGAAAGACCTCGTTATTCTGGAGGTACTTGAGACCTCGGGCGATGAACGCGGTTGTTTGTTTTTGTGTGAAAGCAAGTGAAGCCCGTTGGTGTGGATCTGAAAGTGATTGGCTTGAATAACAGGTAACGGTATTGTAGGGATCTGATGTGTAATTGCTGGATAATGCCGACTGGCGCATACATTCGGCAGACGGACGGATTGGCGTGGCGGACGGCACGAGGGAATGGGAATGGGTAATGGGACGAGGGCCGGGAGGCGGATAGCGGACGGCAGACGGAAGAGCTGTGCTGTCCTCCGTCACGTTACTACGTCTCTCTACCGCCACCAACCAGCCTTTGAGGCCGCACCTGGATACTATACTCGAGTAACTAACGCCTATTGTGTTCTCTAAGTGATAACCCATGCTGCCAAACCAGTGTAATGATACATTTATCTTTACATCTTTCAACAAAGTCAAGAACCCGTACCGTAAATGGAGAGAGTGAAATGGGTACGGACAGCAATAGGGCAGCACCTTGTCCGCCGCCCCTTGCAGCCCGAAACCCGGACCGCTTCCTGTCCCGCTTTCACATTTGATTTCTCTCTGACCACCGGGTCCGGCGGGGCAGCAGCCCTTTCTCTTCCTGTAGAGCGAGGGCCATGATCATTAAGAGGACAATTAACAAATAGCACGGATCGGAAGACGGCTAGCTAGGATGACGGTTGGTAGGTAGGTAGGTTGGCTTTGTTTTCTCTAGAATTTTCCTTTTGGGGGAATACGGATGTGCTTGTGTGATTTCTGCTGACCTCACTTACACTTTGTACGAGCACTGTACCCTTGGGGAGTTTGGTGGCGGCGAGTGGGGACAGAAACAGGTGCTGCTGGGTGAAGGGACTGGAAGGATTTAGATCCGATGCACAGCAGCTTGTGATGGGGATGCCGCAAGTGGCTTGAAGAAGGTGGAAAGCGAAAAAACATGCACAATCACAGGGCGAGGGAAACGCAACTTCTGAGGCGCTCCATTTCACCACAATTCCTCAAGACGGAGGAGGGGGGGGGCTGAGAAGCCTACGAGCAGTTGCAATTGGATAACAAACCACATTGTGGCTCTCTGTCGGTCCATTTGCTTGGGGGTCACTAAAAATGCCTTGGTAGTAGCTGATTTTGGTAGTGGGAACAGATAGATAGAAGCCAAGGAGACTATGTGAAAGCACGACGGTCCGAGGTCTTTTAGTGTGTGGGGAGAAGAGGAAGTTGGGCAAAAGAGAGGGCCATGGGAGGAGACCGAGCTTCCTTTGTCCGCTTTCCGCCAGCTATTTTTTTCGGCATTATCTTGAATGCTTTGTCTGGGGAAAGGAACCACAAGGGAATGGGGAAGGGGGCTACTAAGACGGAGGGGGGCCTTTTGTTGTGTCTAGAAGATTGATGCTAGTTTGATCTGTGGTGTCATCGTAATACGTGTATGCGGATGACGGACTGGAGGATATATATTAGTATAAGGTATATAAGAGGCGAGGAGAGGGCAGGTGATGATGTGCAGACGTCGCCTGAGTGTGTCTGTGTTGATGTAATCTCGTCTTTCTCGGTCCTTGTTGTTTGCTCTTTCTTTCCTTGGAAAAGGATCGGTCTGGATTTCCAGGTTCTGGGCAATAGAAAAAGGGAAAGAGAGGGAAAGACATCACTCTCGTCTCTCTCTCTCTCTCTATTTTCTTCATTTCTTCCTTGTCCTCCCTTACCTCGAATCTTTCAGCACAGCACAGCACACCTCATACAAACGACGACAACGACTCACGCCCTCCCTTGCAGCTGGAGCACAAAAGCAAAGTGGATGGCCCTCTGGACTTGAGTCAAACGTGGCTCAACCTCCCTACTCCTCTCCCCATACGCCTCCTCAGGGCTCCATTCTCATCCATTCTTCATCTTCATCCTCATCTTCTTCTTCCTTCTTCTGTCCCTTAGCGATCCTGTTTTTGTTTGCTTCCTTGTTGGTCGACGACCGCTATTACAATGTACATCCGGGCGTGCGCAAGGCCGCTAGGCCGTACAAGGCCTGCAGTGCGAGTCGCCGCACGGAGAGCCATGGGCGCCGCGGCGGCAGCAGTGGCCAGAGTCCCCGTTGACGAGGGCTTCCTGCATCACCAGAACTGGCAGCCGAGGGTAACGGGGACGGAGGGGCTGAGTATCCGGACAGGGCCGACAGAGGTGAGTGCGCAAGAAATCAAGGAAAGACGGACACAAAAGGAAAAATAAAGTGATGGAGAGGCGGAGAGAAAGAGAGGGAGAGAGGCAGACTTACACAGCTCGCCCGCTCACTCATCCCCATCACGACGACTCACCTCACCACAAAGCATCAACGCACGGCTAACGCTCCTCAGCCCGCCCTCTTCACAGGCACCATCCCCGACCACTTCGCCTCCGTCGTCTCCCTTCACGGCGACCGTCCTGCCGTCATCGCCCGCGCGCCGACGCCCTCGGCCCGCGAGTCATCCCTGACCTACCACGGCCTCGACCTCGTCTCCAACCGGCTCGCCTCGTCCCTCGCCTCCCTCGGCGTCCGCAAGGGCGACCGCGTCGCCGTGTCCCTCGGCAACGGCGCCGAGTTCGCCGCCCTGACCTACGCCCTCTTCAAGCTCGGCGCCGTTCTCGTCCCGCTCAACCCCAGCTTCAACGCTCAGCAGGTCCAGGCCGCGCTCGCCCATCTCGGCGCAGAGGTCCTCATCATCGGCGCCGTCACCGACCTCGCCTACCGCCCGGGCAAGGGCCGCAGCAACCGCGCGCTGCTCGAGGCCGTCGTCGGCGACCTTCACCGCAGCGCCATCCAGAGCGAGGCCGTGCCCACGCTGCGCCGCGTCGTCGTGCTGGACAACCGCGCGAGCCACCCAGGCGTCGACTTCCCGCTCGAGGACTTGGCTGCCCTGAGCTCTTACAATGACCTCCTCCAGGGGTCGGACCGCGCAGTCGTCCCCGACGCACCGCTAGATCCGTCAGACACCATCAACATCCAGTTCACGTCCGGCACGACATCGATGCCCAAGGCGGCGCAGCTGTCGCACACGTCCATCCTCAATAACGGCGCCTTCATCGCCGACCGCATGGGCCTCGCGCCCTCGGACCGCATCGTCGTCCCGCCGCCGCTCTTCCACTGCTTCGGCTCCGTGCTGGGCTACATGGCCACGGCCACCACCGGCGCCGCCATCCTCTTCCCGTCGCCGGCGTTTGACCCCGTCGCCACTATCCGCATGGCCGCCGAGCACGAGGCCACGGGGCTCTACGGCGTCAGCACCATGCTCGTCTCCGTCTTCGAGGCCCTCGACGCCGGCGGCCTGCCCGTGCCGCAGCATCTGCGCAAGGGCATCGTCGCCGGCAGCAGCGTCCCCGAGGCCCTGATGCGCACCATCTTCGCCCGTCTCGGTCTGGAGGACCTGGTCATCTGCTATGGCATGACGGAGACGGCGCCCGTCAGCTGCATGACCCGGCCGTCGGACCCCTTTGCCCAGCGCACCGCCTCCGTGGGCACGCCCATGCCGCACACGACGGTCAAGATCGTCGACCCCTGCGACCCCTCGCGCATCGTCCCCATCGGCGAGCGCGGCGAGCTGGCCGCCTCGGGCTACCTCGTCATGAAGGGCTACTTTGGCGACCCGGAGCGGACCGCCCAGGTCCGGCGCCACGAGGCCGACGGCCGCACATGGCTCTACTCGGGCGACGAGGCCCAGATGGACGCCAACGGCTTCGTCCAGATCACGGGGCGCATCAAGGACCTCATCATCCGCGGCGGCGAGAACATCCACCCGCTCGAGGTTGAAAACTGCCTCTTTCAGCTGCCCGGCGTCCAGGAGGTGTCGGTTGCCGGCGTCCCCGACGAGAGGCTGGGCGAGGCCGTCGCTGCCTTTATCATTCCGCGGGCGGGCTGGACGACGGGCGATGCCGAGAGCGAGGGCGATGAGGCGGCGAGGCGGTTGACCAAGGACAAGGTGCGGAACTGGGTGCGGACAAAGCTGTCGAGCCACCTGGTTCCGAAATACATCTTCTGGGTCGACGACTATCCCAAGACGGCGAGCGGAAAGATTCAAAAGTTCAAGCTGCAGGAGATGGCCAAGAAGCAGCTTGCGGAAGGGTTATGAGTTTGCGCATATCAGATGAGAATTATAAGGGGAGGGGGGCGCGAATGAGGGGAAAGGAAAAATCGACTATAAGAAATAAGGACAAAGTAATGAAGCACCAACAAGTGCTGACACCTGAGACACCATGAACGCGGAGCAAGTTTGGTTTATGCATTTACTGAGATATTTTCTTTGTTCTGGTTTTCCTGGTCTTGGTCTTGAGTTGTTATTTTTCTTTTTGGGATTTTGGTTACATTGGCATTTGGTTTGGGAGGGACTGCTGCAACTGAGCTTATCCTTGCTGAGTACGTATGGGTGTGTATAGGTCGCATCAGCGTTGGGTATAACCAGGATATTATTGATTTTTCTATATAGCCGACCAACAGCATGTTGCTATCCATCTTTCTTGCAGAGCGTATTTGACTATGAGTGCATTGTATGTATGTGTGCTCGACTGCTTCAGTCATATGACGACGTTTCTATCAGACAACCAGTAACGACGATGATTTCTAACGCTGCGTCAAAGAGAATCAGTCTATCACCATGGTCCTCTCACAAGAGAGCTCGAACAGACCACAGGAAGTCAAAACGGAAGAAACATCCCTTTCAAGAGAAATAAAAGAAAATGGGTATATTCCCAAAAAAAGGAGCAGAAGAACATGACATCCCACAAAGTAATAACCAAAAAGGCAATGAAAGAGAAGAAAAAGAAAGTCATGATAATCCCGCAACTAAATCAGACAAAAAAAACCTCAAATCTATCGAGTCTTCTATAGAGCCCCAAATCCTCCCACGTATTCACTCTCTTTTTGCCCCTTGCTCATGGTCAGCCTTTTTTTCCTTTCTTTCTTTGTTTTTCTCTTGTGTAGCAGCATATGGTATGGTATCAATCAATCAATCAGTCAAAAACAATCTTTCTAGCTTCGTCCCGCTTTGCCCAGGTTTCCCCCCCCTTCAGTTTGCCGCAACACAAGAGTCTGTTGTACCTTTGGGGCTGGGATTGGAACGGAGATATCCCCATATCCCGAACAAGGCTTCATTTTATCAGGGCAGAAAACAACCTCCCCTTTTCTAGCCATGACACAAGGGGAAAAGAGGGGTCGTGGGCAACTTATAAAACTCCGCAACGCCATTTGTCCCGAGGAAAAAAGAAAAGACACAAACAAACGCGAAGCACCTCATCCGTCTGGCCCATAGTTTCCCTCCTTTTTTTTCCTTCTGTATGCGTGCTCCACGCCCTTGGTATCTTTATTCCACCTGCTTCTCGCAGCCAATGCGGCCGAGGAGCTCCTTGCGATCGCTGTGTCCCGGTAGGCTGACACCACTGGCGGAAGCCTGCTTCTTAAGCCCGTTGCGTCGCTCCCAGCTCTTGAGGTCCAGCTCTTCCACGCCCACCTCCTGCTCCAGCGGCTGCACCTCTTCGTAGATGAGCTCCTCTTCGTCCTCTCCCTCCTCGCCCTCGTCGTCGCTTCGGGTGTCCTCTGCGCCGTCGCCACGGAGCACCTTGATGGCAACCCGGACGATCAAGCAGAACCAGAAAATCGTAATGCCCTGCAGCAGAAGGAGGGGTGTGAGGAACGCCCACTTGACCGTCTCGTTGAAGCACACGCGGCCCGTCGAGTTGAAGAAGGGCTCAATCAGGTACGTGAAGCCGGAGGGGGCGTCCAAGGGGCCCTGTAGCGACGAGTTTGGTCCGACGAAGCATCCGTTGGGCATGATCTCGGGGGTGTGGGCGTAGATGGACCAGCAGACCGTCATGTAGAGGACGTGTCGCGCGATGAACCAGGTCACCATGAAGAGGCCAAAGGTCAAGTCACACAGCGTGGAGAAGCCGCAGTACTTGAGACATTTGGCAAGCTGCAAATTTGGTCAGCCATCTCATTACTGCCAAGGCCAAGAGGACAGAGAGAAAACTCACCGGAAGAAACAGGTCCACCACGTCCATAATCACCAGGATAAACATGCCCACGCGGGTATGGTGGTAGCAGTAGCACGAGGAGATCAGCGCCGTCGTGATGAGGTGGTGGCTGAACATCTGCCAGTGGTCTTTTCGGCGGTCCTCAATGTTGATGACCACAATCTGCTGCAGCCAAAACGCCCACTGGGCAAGCATGTACCACTTCATCAAGCCACCCATCTCCCGGTTCGGCCAGTCCGTCCACAGCTCCCTCATGTTCAAGTACGCGGGCGAGTTGTAGTACAGATACTAAAGGAATCAATCAGTCAATTTTGCGTCCCCTGCGTCCCGCGTCATGTTTCAGAAGCCACGTACCACCCCCGTAGGCCAGAAGACGGCATAGTAGACCAGTAGCCAGGCTTGCTCGCTGAACCGCGTCACGTCCTTCCGCTTGCTGATTCCATTGAGCCGGCCTAGCGGCGCCAGAATATACTCGATCGTACCAGCTCGGAGCCCCGTAAAGAGAACGATGAAGAAGGCAATCAAGTAGGCATCGTCGAAGCCGGTGGCATACTTGCCCGTCGTGGCATTGTAGTAGGACAGATGGAAGAACTTGGTCGTGTACTCCCTGGCTTTGGGGATGCAGGCGTGGGACAGGAAGAGAAGAGCGAGCAGGTTGAGAGACAGGCCTAATTCGGGTGACAACCGTCCCCGACAAGTCAGCGATTTGGCCATGATGCGATCACTCGAGGGGCGTCTCTGTCGCATTTCTGCACCGCTCGCGACAGGCGAGTACTCTGGGAGGTACAAACGAGCCGCGCAGTTTCATCGACACGAGGGGACCCCCATGAGTTAAAACAGAAACAAGGGGGATCCGCAGCCAACCTACCGACCTGGTTCTCGACGAACCAACGAGCGAGGGGTTTCCACAGCCCTTCGTCCTTGCGCCTCAGCCGACGCACGAGCACGACGTTGCCATTGCTGCCAGAGGCCTGGAGATACAGCGACCCGTTGGGCGCGCCGTTGGCCGGTCTGCTGGAGCTCTGGGGAGCCATGGAGGAGCCGGTGGCCGTCTTTTCGCTCGCCAGGCCGTGCGAGTCGCCCATGGTGTTCGAGAGGCGCGGTGACAAGGAGGCGGCGATGGTGAGCGAGCACTCGAGACTCCGCAAGGACGGGATTGTCAGAGGGAGCGAGTCTGCGGAGGAGAGTCCCGATCGTCCAACAAAACAAAGGAGGCAGAAGAATGAATAGCAGCAGCCAGCAATGATAATACCCTGGTGCTTATAGCGGTTAGTAGTCAGAATAACTAGAATAGCATTGGCAGAAGTCGCAGCCAGAGAGGGTGTGGTGGGGGTGGTGGGATGTCTCACTATCGCCGGTGATTGGGCGCTTTTCCGTCTATGCGTCTCCTCTGTCCGTGTCAATTTGCCCTCTGGTCTTCGCTCTCACACCTTTTGCGCCGGACTGCGGAGTGGCGCCCCAAGGTGCTGATTAGTAGCTCCTATCGAGTAAAAAAAAAAAAAGGAGCTCGAATAGAGGGGAGGGGAAGAAAAAAAGAAAAAGAATATAGGGCTCTGCCAAGCTTCCCTGGTCAATTGCTTGCAGATGCGATGGAAAGCCCACTTTGGAGGCCTTTTTTTAGGCTGGGAGGGGGAAGAGGAGCGTTTAAAGACCGCAATTGACGCTCGGCAAGCAGACTGGACACAATGACCGGGGACGGGAGAAGGAGAAGAAAAGGGTAAAGAGAGCAGCAGGCGGGAGGAAAAAAGGACAGATAGGCGGTGGAGGGTCCAGATCAGAGGGATCAGCGCCTCAGATGCTGCTGCTCGACTCGAACATGCGACTCAGGCGTGGTGCTAAAAACCACAGCACCTCGTACAGAGGTACAGTCTACGGCCGTAACGAGGATCAATACGCGTGGCCATCAGGTAGCCAGTACGGCGTCGGGCTGTCTTGCTGTTTGCTGGCACTGCAAACCGCACGCCAATTGGAAAGTACATGATGCCCCTACCTCCGTACAAGATGCTTGACATGCTGGGAAGCCCACCGTCACAACGCATCAATATTGACTGTAGCCGTATGTGCATGCGGCAGCAGCGTCTAGAGAATATGAGCAGTCATCAGCTGAACCTGCGCTGCTGTCCCCCGCGCATGTCGACTAGAAATTGGTCAAATTTCAGGTGTCTTTGAACCCCTGGGTAACAGATAGCAGCCCATGATAGTCTTGCTGGACTAGGTATTCCCTCTCCCGTCTCTGGCCAGGCACAAACGACGGCTTCTTCAGTCTCACACTCTGGGACAATCAACACAATACTAGTGTACTTGCAGAGTATACAGTCACTGGCAATTCATTGCAAGCCCTCAATCGATATCATTGTTCTCCTCTGCTCTCGCTCGCAGGCGGTGAGGATCCGCCCTGTGCCATCCGATTCAATCAACCACGGCTGCAAGGTGCATCTCCCCCAAGTCTTACAAGTACAGTGTGCGTCGACGTGCATTGATCACCTCGCCCGCTAGCACCAATCCGCCACAGGGCACCTTGCGCTACCCGCTAGCGGTCTAGCAGCCTGCAACGGCGTGCTGAGGCGCTCGCTTGGGGCCCAAAAGGTCCCCTGGGCTCAACAAAAGAGAGGCCTAAGACCCCGCGCCTGATTGGCTCCCGAGATTAACCTCAACCTGGCGCGGCTACGCGGGTGGGCACCAATGGCAGCTGCTGCAATTCCGCTCCAGCTCTGAAACACCCCTCTCTTGGACAGTGTCTAAAGGGGGAAAAGGAGTTGGTGATTCTAACACTTGACGTCTTGGTCGACTGATATCAGGCTGAGCTCATCCAATCTTTTGTTCTGTGTGCTTGTGTTGTCACTTCCGGAGCCTGTACCGTTTGGAAAGATTTTCGGGTGGTAATACAGCTTGACTTCTGGCTCGGAAAATACATGTAATAGCGATTGTGCACCAATCTGGCCAACAAGACACGTGGGCCGGGTATAGGCTACAGGATCCGCGCGACGCCGGATCCTTGTCTGCTGTTGGCCCAAGTCGAGCCCAAGATGCCAAAAGGGTAGCACAATAGGCATCGCTGCACTTTGTTCTCTCAACTCGTATCTATCCAGGCGATGAATCGATGAAATCGATAAATAGGCTTGTCTAAGGCTCTCACAACGCTGAGTCTTGAGATTCTGCAGCATTGGCTGCAGAATCCCCTTCATGAGCAGATAAATCTACATACATACCCAATTCTTGGGGAGACAAAGGGGACCGACAATGAATGGATGGACTTCGGTCTTGTAGACGTCCACGCTTTCCCAGAGATTTTCTTGGAGATGCTTTCAGAGGTTATATCTCATTGCGACCGAGCCTGCAACACGTCGTGCTTATTCTAGAGCATCTTACCCTTCTGATCTCCCCATGTATCCTTCAGCACGACGTTCGTTCAAGATGACTTGGTATGACATAAAGGAAAACGGCGCTTCTTGGACATCATGCTCCTGTCCAGAAACTTAAGGGTCCCTCTACGCAGCACCTCACATCCGTATCGGCAGCACCTTAAAACACTGTAGATGACTGTGCAGCTAAGTACCTCTTACAGCGCAGAAGCTTGCAGACATGCCTAAGCCTCTGCGACTTTAATAAGGTGACGGGACCTACCTACCTAAGTACTGTAGGTACTCTATGCTAATAGCCTAGCAGCTTAAATTGCTGCGGACCTATGGAATCATAACTGCTATAGCAGCTATAAGCCTGATGCCCGCTCAAGCGTTCATAGGGGCCTAAGCGAAGCTGCTGGCCTGACAAAGCTGCTGCTGCTAGCAGGATGCGATCTTGCGTGGAAAGGTGTAGAGTACCTGCCTGTACAGTAAGAGCGATAAGCCCTTGTGCTGTAGTAAGTTGTAGCTTATCTCGTACCTCGCATACAAAAGGGTACCTCTGAGGTGCTGTCGATACGGATGTGAGGTGCTGCGTAGCCAGACCCAAACTTAATCTCAGCCCAGCATATCAGATCGAGTGGGGTGTGCCAACCGTGGCGTCATCAGCAGTGGTGGACCCTACCTTTCCTTCCCTGACCTTAAGTCGTGCTCTTTCCCTATTTTCTTCGACATGCTTCCTATCACCAAGCTTCAAGTTGAGAAACAGCTTGACCTAACTATTCAACACAATAACAGCAAGTATAATGTGGGTGGCGATGTTTACTTACTAGAACCAAGAAACAACACACACATCTGGCACATCTGCGTATCAGTCAATGGCATCAGTCATCCGTCAGCAAACCATTTAACCCTCACCACCTGATCAATCATCTTTCAACCTACCCCAGCTGTCAAAGAAGGCTGCAGGGATCGCAAGCAGAATCAATCACGCGTACACTCATCGCAGCCACCTTCCGCAGCCCTTTCTATCTAGTACCTCTCGCAAAAGTTCTAGGCCCCGGTTGTTTGAGTCAAGCCAAGCTTGGCAACGCAGAAATTGCTTCTCTCTTGTTCTTGTTCTTCAGCTCTACCCGAGGACGGAGTCTACGTGTGTAGCCGGACTGCTCAGTGTCTGCCACATCTTTCTGCTACCTCGGCAGGCCCTGATTGCCTACCTACTAGGTAGCAACCTGTGTAAGACGTCTACCTAGGTATACATGTAAGCAGCTCCAGGAGCTTCACTTGTTGCTGCGACAATTGCCCGTACCTATGTACGAGGCGGGAAATAAGCTGCCCGCTCTTATTTGGAGAATTTCCACGGACGTTTCGGAGCTTCAGCTCCCTCAAGTCAAAGATCCTTAAGGATGCCATTTTTCTCGTGATGCGCCCGTCATGTCATGTTGCATGTTCGTGCAGCTGTCAGTCAAACTGCATGTACTCCGACTTTGGATGCTTCGAGAAGTAGCAGCTGTGATAGAACCCAAAGCTCAAGATTCCCTTCCACCAATCACGCAGCTTTGCACAGCCACGCCATCATCTCGTTCACTCTTCAACAAAGAGGTCCGCCCCGCCCACCAGCCACGTCGCCTCCCCTCCTGACCCAGTAATATATCGTCTACATCATCCTTCCGCCACAAATGATCGCCTTCCTGTCAATCTTCACCTCGTTTCCTCTCACCTCAGCCCATCGCATTCCGTGCTCCAACCACAACAGTCTCTCCTCGTAAGATAAATCTCAGCTTTCTTATCTCCATCGCGACAAAGAGAGAGAGACAGCGCGCGACCACAAAATAAAAAGAAAACAGAGGACACAAGCAGCCATGGCGTCCACGGCGAAGTACCAGCCCGCTCCCCAGCAGGAACCCGACGACGACTACACTCAAGCACCGCCCGCCTACGGCACCGCAGCGTCCTCGTCGCGCCACGATCCCGGCCTGTTTGCTGAGCCGCGCAGCAGCGACGACAACATCCCCGACGACTTCAAGGTCAGTTCATCCCCCTAATACCACACGCTCATCTCGGGACAACTTGCTGCGCGCATGGCATCTAGAGAACAGCTCCTTTGCTGACGTCACTTTCAACAACAGTTTGGAGGCTCCGTCGCCGAAGCCACCGTCGACATCCGCAACCAGTTCGTCCGCAAGGTCTACAGCATCCTCACCGTCCAGCTCGTCGCGACCGCCGCCCTGAGCTCCATCAGCTTCTTCAGCGATGCGTACAAGTCGTGGATCCAAAGCCACCCCGGCCTTGTCTGGGCTTCTGTATGTCACTCAACCACACCCAGACTAACGCTCTCCTCCCCTCTCCCCCCTTCCCAATATCAATCTAGCTGGCCAACATCCAGGAACCTTCTTCCAAGCTAACCACCATCCGTGTCTACAGCTCTTTGGCGCCATGATCTTCATGGGCCTCACCTACTGGAAGCGCAAATCGTACCCCACAAACCTCCTCTTCCTCGCCCTCTTCACCCTCACAGAGGCCTACTCCATCTCCGTCATCGTCTCCTTCTACCAGACCTCCATCGTCCTCAACGCCACCGTCCTCACCGCCGGCATCTTCGTCTTCCTCACCCTCTTCGCCTGCCAGACAAAGTACGACTTCACCTCGTGGATGCCCTACCTCTTCGGCGCCCTCTGGGGCCTCGTCATCTTCGGCTTCATGTCCATGTTTTTCCCCTACAGCTCCACCGCCGACCTCATCTACGGCGGCCTCACGGCGCTCATCTTCAGCGGCTACATTCTCGTCGACACACAGCTCGTCCTGCGCCACCACCACGTCGAGGAGGAGATTGCCGCTGCCATCAGCTTGTACCTGGACATCATCAACCTCTTCCTTGCCATCTTGCGCATCCTCAACAACCAGAATAACAACTAAGGGGGTCAAAGGGGGGGCGATGATAAAACGCTGGCAGCGGTCCCTCTCTTTCGTTCGTTAAATGCCAAGAGCTCCGAGAATGTTACTATGGGCTTCTCCCTTCGTTTTCTTAATTGTTTTCTTTGTTTTCTCCAGCAGTTTTGTAGGATAATGGGATACAGCGGGTGGACACGGAAAGGCAGCTCGCTTGTTATTGTGTATTGTTGATAGTGTGCATTAACTGTCTAGTATAGTCTGTTTTCCTGTTTCACGTATTTGTCTGCGCTGGAGCGCAGAAAAAAAATCAACCAGCTTCTGTTCACTTAATCGATGATTCGCTCGTCTCATCGCCTTGTCAAACAGCAACGGACACGCGTGATGAAGGTGGTGAATGTATTTGATATCTGCATTAGAAGTCCACTACAATAGCTAGAAAAAATAAAAGGACAGTAAAATAGAAAACAGGGAGACCAATTGACAACAGATGGCTATTGATGCGGCTAGCAAACAGGATACCTTGCCAGAGGGAGCATCGAGAGCAACGGCAGCCTCCCAGCTCCTCCGGTAAGAGTGCCAAGGCAACGCCAACCACTCTCGCCTCGCATATTATGATGCTGAACAGCCGCACGCTTTCCCACCCTTGTCCATCCGAGGCATCTCTCTTCGTCGGGTATAACGTTGCGTTCCAACGAAATTCCACCCTCTCCATACCTATGTTCCACCATGATAATTCCCCCCCTTCGAAATCTCAGCCGCGCATCCTCCACCTCGGTACCACTTCGCGGCTCGTCGTAGGTCGCGATAGAATAAGTAAAAGTAGAAAGGAGGAAAAAAAGAAATCAAATGCGATTCTGTAGCGGCCGGGGGAATGTTCTGATGTCTTTGCTCTTCAGTTTGTACGAGAGGTAAAACCCAACGCCGGCAGCGATAAATAGACCAACGTCGCAATTCACTTTTTATAATGCCGAAAAAAGCCCTAATGCGTGATTGGGGACGATTTACTCCTCGCCGTTGAGGCTGGCATCCATCGCGGGCGATGGCTGGGCCGTGGTCTCGCGCTGCATGCGGGCCTCTATCTCGCGGAGCTGCGACTCGCGCGCCAGCAGCTCCTGTCGCTTCTCATTGATCTCGCGCTGCACCTTGAGCTCGATCTCGCGAAGCTTCTCCTCCTCGCGTCGGAGCTGTTCCTCCTTGAGACGGACTGACTGGGAGGCCAGGTCCTCGGGGTTCATGGAGCTATCAAGACTTTACACATCAGTTTCACCGTCGCGTCAAGGAACTGGGAGTGGTATACATACCCAGAGGCACCGCCATCCACGCTCTTAGACAGTTTCTCGGTACGGTAGTTCTCATACAAGAAATCGTGGGTGATTTCTTTCAGGTCAGCCAGGTGGCTGTGGAGGAGGGCTGATCGGATGGCCAGGAAGTCTGAGTGGCGAGGGTTCTCGACTTCGACAACACCCCACGGGTACTGGCGGGCTCGGACCTGGCGGCCACCAATGTCGACGACATCCTCCGAACCGACAATGGCAAAGGGCATGAGTCCTCTGAGCTCGGCGTTCTCCTCAACGGTATCCTCGTCATCCTCCTCGATGTCGTAGGGGAAGTTGTACACGGGGATTCGGTAGTGCTCAATGTCCTCCATGACAAGCTTCTTTGACTCTGCCAGCTCCTGGGGGGTCAGGGTATCGGCGCGGCCAATAACGGGGATAACGTTGACACGGGGCGCAAGGCGCTTCATCAGTTCGATATCGAGCTCTCGGAGGCTAGAGGCGCGTCAGTACAAATGGAAGAGCCATGTTTGCAGCACAGGAGCGCTTCCTTACCCGTGACCGGTAGGGGTGATAAAGTAGAGCATGGCGTGGACACGGTTGTCCCTGAAGCGAGGGTTACGCTTGATACGAGACTCCTCGGCCAGAATGTCGTCATATTGTCTCTCGAGGTAGCCAACGATTTCTGAGAAGCTGTACGCAATGGTTTAGCATGCGACGCGGCGTGGACGAGTGGGCAATGGGTGTGTGGCTAACCTGGCCTCGTTGTCAATCTGGTCGCCAAAACCGGGGGTGTCGACGATGGTCAGCGAGATTCGAGTGCCTTCCTCATCGAGCTCAAGCTCTAGTGGCGCGGTGAGTAGCAGTCCAACAGAGATATTGGGGGCGTTCTAGGGTGGACATCACGTACCGACCGTAAGAGGCTTGATCTTGACGCCCTCCTCAATGTGCGCGTTGGTAGCATCGTCGGCTTCCTTATGCTCGAGGACAGACTTGCCGCAGAGCGTGTTGACGAAGGTGGTCCGGCCTGTAGCGATGCTGTGAGCCTGGAGGTTCTGCCTCGAAGTGCGTCGCATATGGGGGAGGAAACAGTGGCCATACCAGTTCCAGAAGCACCACACACCATCAGGCAGAACTGAATGCCTTTCTTGACATTCTTCTTCCTGCGGATAACCTTCTGCGACGTCGACAACAGTTAGCTGCGATTCTTCTCTGGTTCGGCTCCGTCTGGCCCGCGTCTGGACGCCACGGGGCGTGACAATGGCCAGAAAAGGCATCAAACTACTGCCACATCTTGGGGCGGTCGTGCATCGTGCGTCGCGAGCTGACACGCTCAAACCCAAGTGTGCGGGAAACTGAGGACTGGACGTACGGAGGACATCATGGAAGGCGACGTGTGGCGGAGAAAGCCCTAGAGCGGCGACGGAGCGGGTGATGCAATGGCTGGAGCGAGAGAACGAGAGGCAGAGGGTCGGCCGAGTTCGAAGCTCTTGCAGGAGGAAACGGGGGAGGATTGGTGCGGTGGTGGTGATAAGAGCTGGAGAGCCAGGAGAAGTGCTAAAGGGGAAGAAGGCGTTGTTCTGGCGTCTGGAGCGCAATTTCACAGGGCTGCTCTTGCGGCGTTCCCTCAGGGGCCACCAACGCCCAGCCTAGGCCTAGAACAGTAGAGCCAGACCGCCCCTGCCACGTCCCCCGGCTGTAGCTCCCCTCAAGCCCCTATGCTGCCAGTGGACAGTGCCCATTGGCTCTGGGGCCTGGTGCGACGCTGCCGCCAGAACGGCGCTAACCCGGAAGTGCAGGTGTACCACTAGCACAAAGGACTTGTCACTCGCCCGTTGAATGCTAGAGGATCAAAGTATATCTCAATAGCGCGTTTGCGCCAGTATCCGTGCGAGTTCCTAGTTGCGACTGTAGAAGATCCCCGTACTTTATTTCCTCCGTGCCTGGTGAATGAATTGAATGGATGGGGTGGCCTCTTTTTCCCATCGCGATTTGGAAAGCTCCGTCGTACATGGTAATAGGTACATACGAGCGTCTTCGGGGATTCACCGGGAGACACAGCATTGTGTAAGTCGTACCGCGCATTGTTTGCCAGCATCTCAACAGTTTAGTCTTTACACGATGAAGCACAAGCAGCATGAGCGATCTCTCCGTTGCAGTAGTACGTATGTCTCTACTATCGAGTTTAATTGAGAGGGCAACGATATGTATGATGAGCTTTTGATGGGTAAAGGTTTGCATATGACTCTCTTCAAGGCTTGGGCCACGCCTTGACTGAGCTCTCCATATCCGAGTTAGAGTACTTGAACTACGTCGTACCTTGATATCACTGGTAATACGAGGTGCTCGTCGCTGCCCACATGCAGTTCGTCATACCACAAACTGGTCTTTAGACAAATCTGGAGCTCTCTGGTCAAGTCACAAAAGACAGGACAGCCATAAGACTACCTACCCACCTACTTACTATGAACACGTCATATTTGAGACGGTGCATGTCTCGGCAGCTGTGTGTAAGGCATGTGGCCTGACGTCCCCAGAGTCAAGCCTCCAGACGTCGAAAGGGGCAACGGACTCACTTCTAGCGCTGTGCCACCTCCAGCCGGCGGATCCCTAAGGTAAAGAAAGGTAGGGGCTTCAACTGAGCTCTAAGCTTCCAACCGCCTGGATACTTACCTAACTCTCAGCATCCCGCAAATGCTCTCCAGTGCTGCTCGCCTCCGCATTAAAGCGCCGAGGCCAGCATACAAGACCCGCCAGGCCCTGTGCATCATCCATCAGAAGTGCGCAGAGCGGCAACACTTGATATCCGCCTTGTCCATCGTCTTCAACACATCCGCTATCAAGGAACAGAAGACAACTGGCACTGGCCATCCTTGTTGCTCACCTCGATATTTTCCCGCCTCAGGTACGGATACAGCGTGCAGAATCCCCATCATCGCTGCAGGCTATTATTAGCCATACGCATCTGCCCAAACGGGACGGCTGACGGGACCCAGTCGCAGTTCCGCTCGAGATTACCGAACATCGCCGTTTATCAACAACACAGCATCCCAAGGTAGGCGATACTCTCAGCGCAGACGCATGCTCATACAGGGCGAGCAACAAGTCTGCTTCTCTCCACCGAGTGCCTCGGGTGAGCCTGAGGTTTGATCCAACGAGTCATCTGATCACCGTTGTCTCTGACCTCATCTCAAAGCATCCGCTGCTCTCGGCGTAAGGCCGCCTCGCCGCCATGAACGTACGGCTTCCGATAGAGTCGTCGTCGCCCACGGCGGTTCTGTTTGTGGCCTTTAACAAGGATGCGAGCTGTTTTTCCGTGGGCTTGGAATCGGGAATTTGCGGTAGGCCGTGGGAACACGTCGGATGAGGCTTTCCACAACTGGCTGACCGTCACATAGTCTTTCAAACCAAGT
Source organism: Trichoderma gracile (assembly GCA_020002365.1). Taxonomy (NCBI): domain Eukaryota; kingdom Fungi; phylum Ascomycota; class Sordariomycetes; order Hypocreales; family Hypocreaceae; genus Trichoderma; species Trichoderma gracile. Next base: position 2,729,019 of record JAINEY010000006.1, read on the forward strand.
CATGCCAGCTCAAGGGATCAAGAGGTTGGTGGCTTCATGGCTCATACGCTTTAGTGACGTCCAACATAGCTAACAGTTTATAAGACTTCAACGCTGGCATTGGCCTCGTCCAAATGATGGGCACATCAAACTACCTCGCTCTGGCCGGCGGCGGTAGATCTCCCAAGTTTGCCATCAACAAGGTAAGCACTCGCTTTGATACAGGGTATACGAGACGCGAGCTTCTGACGCGGTGTGTATGTAGGCCATCATATGGGACGATCTCAAGGGGAAAGTTGCGTTGGAAATCACAGCCGTCAGCGCCATCCGCGGCGCCCAGCTGAGTAGAGAGCACATCGCCATCGTCCTGCAAAACAGCGTGCGCGTCTACACGTTCGCCAAACCTCCCGAGCTGCTTCACAACTACGAGACAGCCGACAACCTCCTCGGCCTGTGCAGTCTCTCGGAGAAGAAGCTTGCTTTTCCGGGGCGCACGATAGGGCAGATCCAGATTGTCGACCTTGGCACCGGCAACGTCAGTATCATCCCGGCTCACTCATCCGCCCTCAGGGCCATCCAGCTCAGTACTGACGGAGAGCTGCTGGCGAGTGCCAGCGAGACGGGCACCCTCATCCGCGTCTATTCTACCAGTAATTGTGCTAGATTAGCGGAGCTCCGCAGGGGCATTGATCCGGCAACCATCTTCTCCCTCGCCTTCTCGCCGTCTGGCTCATTGCTGGCCTGCACCTCTGACAAGGCGACGCTACACATCTTCGACGTGCCTCAGCCCAACAAGGGAGCGGGTGGCGCTCGCAGCTCTCAGCACAGCGGTCAAGCCCAGGAGGCAGATCCGGGCAAATGGGGCATCCTCAGCAGACTCCCCTATATGCCGCGAGTCTTCTCCGACGTCTACTCTTTCACCTCGGCGCCCTTTGACGCCGGCAACGAGTCCACCTTGGGTGGCATACCCTTTTCCGAGGCTACTGCTCTGGGCACCACGAGGCCACCCAAGGGCATCATTGGGTGGATCAGCGAGGACAGCCTCGTGGTTGTCGGCGCAGGTCAACAGGCAAAGTGGGAGAAGTTTACGATCGTTACAGGGGAGGATGGGAAGCGGCACTGTGTTCGCGAGGGCTGGAAGAGATACCTGGGGTCTTCGTAGGGAAGAAACATGCAGATTATTACACGGGGATACAGGAAAGATGGTTCATTTAGATGCAGCGGGAGCAAGTACGGCGTTTGTTTGGGACGGAATTGTTAATTGCTCAGTCGAGTGTGGGAAATGACTTGCTTTCTGGGTATTGATACTTCGAGGACTTTTGGCTAGTCTGCTAATCTTGACGCCGAGGAGACCGGCTTCTACTCTTGCGGTGCGATCTCCTTCTACGGTCGTCGTCGACGTCGTCTTCATCATCTCGTCGCCTCCTGTGTCTCTCGCGCTCGTCGTCTCTCCTGTGGGACCTGTCATCGCGTTCGGACCTTTTTTCCCACCGTCTCTCACGGTCCTGTGAATCGTCTCGAGATCTGTCTCTGTGCCGCCTGTGTCGATCTCTAGAATCGTCCCTGTGCCGATGTCTTCTTGATTCGCCCTCGGTTCGCTTTTCTCTCTCCCTTGACCTCTCTTCCCGCCGTGACCTCTCGTGTCGGTCATCATCTTTGTCCCGTCTTGACCTGTGATGCCTATGATGCCTGTGACTATCCGACTTTTCTTTCCTGTCCGCTCTCCTCCGAGCTTCCTCCACCTCCTTCTTCTTTTCTTCAATCAAGAAATCCTTCATCGGGTCATCGTCGTCGTGGTCGCGCATCAGGAGCGCCAACTCCCTCTCCTCAGGCAGCAGTGGCCTCTGCACCGCCTCCTTGTCGCTTTCATCCTCCTCATCCTCGGACACAGCCTTGCCTTCCCTGCGCTGGATATCTTCCCAGCCAACCTTGAACTGCTCCTGGTCCTCGTCGTCTCGCGCTTGGTACCGCGCATGGTCTACCCGAAGCAGTCGTCCGCCAATCTCGGTGCCGCCCAGATTATCCACTGCGAGGTCGGTGCTCCTCTGGTCTTCGTACTTCAGCCAGCCGAAGCCCTTCGACTTGCCCGTCTCCTTGTCCCGGACGAGTTTGAGGAACACGGGTTCGCCGTACTGGGAGAATATCGTGATGATGTCGCCTTCGGAGAGGTCGTACGGGAGGCCGCCGAAGTAGACGAAGGCTGTGTCGCGGTAGTCGACATGCCAGGACGCGTCTGGGGAGCTGCGATATGGTCAGCTCTTTTTGCCATGTGATTGCTTCTGCTGTAGGGAAGGGTTTTGCTGCAACTTGCATTCCGTTTTCAATCTCCTTTTTGTTGAGTGCCTGGATGGCGCGTATCTGATTCATCTTCTTCCGTGCCTGATCGAGCTATGTCGAAGTCTCCTCTTCGTGCCGACTTCAGTGATCAATGTCAAAGTGCCGCAAGGCTGAGCTCTGTGCTTCGATATCGACGATGACGGCTCAAGTCTGCAAGGTTTACACGTAGTGACCAGCTGCCCACTAAAGAGCCCTGGAGCTCCCCCATAGCGCCTGATGACCGCTGCGTTAGGCTTTCGTTAGCGTTGTGTTGCTGTCCCGGGTTATCTGGGCTCCGGCCTCCCCAAAGCGGGCGACCCTTGTTCGAATCCGTCCTGATGAAGGAAATGCTGCTGCTGCAGCTATCTGGAACTCTCCAACCCTCCAAGACACAGGCTCTACGATTTTGATCTTTGAGCTGCAGCTTGACGAGCAACAAGTGGTGGTTCCCAGGTGCTTGCGCAGCTTCTTTTTCCTGCCAGTCGCATCATTGTTGGCATATTGAGCACGATGCTCCACCAAGGTCCCTAGACCTTCTCATCCCACCTTACCTCAGGAACGAACAGCTACCACTGCGACTCTCAGCGCGAGCCTTTGCTCCCTACAGCCACTCAACGACCACAATAACGCGTGCGAACACGCATATGCTCCGATTCTGCGACCGCCTACCTCCTTCACTACTCGCATCTTTAGCTTAGCGGCGCTGTCACCCCGGCGGTGCGGAGACTCGCAGCCATGGCCAACAGGATATCAACATATACCATGACATCGAGGGACGGCGACAGTCAGAATGGCGAACCCAAGAGGAATCTGTGGACGTCAATGCTAGAGTCAGTCGCCAGCGGCAAGAGATTACCGGAGAAGAACCTCTTGGTCTTGGGTACGAGCGGGCGTTTCCCTTGCGTATAGGGGATCAAACCCTCCAGCTTTAGGGCGGAATTTCACTGACCGAGTTTATCTTCAGGAGGCACTCCGGAATCGCAACGGGAGTTTCTGGAATCGCTGGCCGGCTCCGAACCGAGGCGCAACTTTGACCGGCAAAAGATCCCGCCGATTGCGAACAATTATGCCCTGGGCTACACGTATTACGATGTTCTCGACGCGGATCAAGACGGTTAGCCAACCCTTCCCCGCGAATCGCTGGGTCGTCGACGTGGGCGCTGGTGACTGATGGCTTCATAGACACGCTTGCTCGAGTTTCTCTCTACCTCCTTTCCCAGCCCTCGGGCGAGTTCGCTTCCCTCATCGCCCCATTGCTTACGCCCGAGACGATACCGCATACTGCGCTGGTAATACTGCTGGACTGGTCGCACCCTCACCTGTGGCTGCGGCAGATCTGGACCTGGTTACAGGTGTTTCAAGAGGTACTAGAGCACTTGAGCAGGGAAGTGCAGACCGAGATGGAAGATGTCATGAACGCATGGAAAGAGAGGGGAAGAGGGGGCTCGTCGGTCAACCTGGACGGCACGCCCTCTGCGACCGTTGCCAACGGCGATAGCAACGGCTCACTTCCTCTGGGTCCCGGCGAGTGGACTGAGCCTCTTGGGCTGCCGTTGTGTGTTGTGTGCCAAAATGTAAGCTTCATTCCGCACGGCCCTGCTTCTGCGCTCTGTCGCTTTGCTAACAGACAAAATCTAGTCGCAAAAAATCGACTTTCTGGAGAAAAACAAAGGGTGGAAAGAGCCGGACTTTGACGGAGTGCTACAGAACCTACGAACTGTCCTTCTAAGACGTGAGTTTATGCCGCGGCTTCCTTCATCAGCTTGAAATTGCTGACCATGCACGTAGACGGCGCCTCTCTCATATACACATCACAAGGCACAACGTCTCAACTTCCGATCCTCATCCATTCAACTCTTGGCATTACGTCTCTTTTGAAGCGCCAACCCCTGAAACACAACGTCATCGATCGAGACAAGATTGTTGTTCCCCCGAACTGGGACTCATGGGGCAAGATTAGGGTTCTGGGCGGCTCCTTCGACACGGAAAAGGTGTCGCAGTACTGGGCCGAAGACATCAAGATTCCTCTCGGCGCCCCTCCTCCAAGCATAGCGCTGCCCGATCCCGAAGACGACGATGAAAATGGCTCGGGCCAGCCTCCGCAGGTCGAGAGCGCCATTGCTCTCTACGAGGACTGGTGCAAGAATCCAAACAGTGGAGGGCTCGCCCTTGTAGAGAGCGCCATGAACGAGGGGACGGAAGTGGCGGTGGAAAGCGAAGACACGCAGGAGTTCCTGGAGCGACAGCTCAAGATCTTGGAGGCGTACAAGTCAAAGGTGCCGGAAAAGACGACGGATGGCTCCGCTTCCGGGGCGGCACGGAGGGTGGATTACAGCGACGAGAAGACTGTGAATGAGCATATTGGTCCGGTGCAGTTCAATATGGGCGGCATTCAGGTTGATGCTGACGATATGCTGCAACGCCTTAAGGTAAGGACTAACCCCTGTCTTTCTGATTTTGATAATGCTGAGGCTAACTTTCTTTCCCGCACAGGACCGCAATGCACACATCGCTGCCGATGTTCCCTCGTCTGAGCCAGAGGCCGCAGTCAGCAACATGGCCAAGGACTTTGACAACGAGCAGCTGCATGATTTCTTCTCGGGGCTGATGAACAGGACGGCGGGCGCGGGTGATGGGCGCTGAGAGGACTTTCCAATGCCATAGAAGGGTTGAATGCGGTAGCTGATGTGTGCGGCGGTGTGTGTGTGTGTGTGTGTGTGTTTGTGACACTGGTGATGAATCATTTCGTCTTTCTGATTACAGCAAGCAAGCAAGCAAGCTAGTTTTCCTATGAGCGAGCGAGCATTTGGAGACGGAAGAAGGAGAGCTGAGCATGGCTTATGTGAAGAACATTTCATGAGCACAGGAAGGGTTTTGACCATGCTTGGAAAAATGAAAAAAAGAGAGAGAAGAAAAAAAAAGAGGGCAAGATTAACCTCTGGTCAAGGGAAGGGGGGTTATAAGGGGACAAAGGGGGGAGGGGTGTTTTCGGTGCGGGAGTTTGCTTGTTGGCGCGAGGAGGCAAAGTTCTCATGCACTTGTAGAAAATAGATACCCTTGATGAAAGAAGGACGACGACGATGATGATGACGATGATGAGTGCCTGGAATGAAAGACTTGTTTCATGCTTATAAGTTGTATTCCGAAGTAGGTAGATTTACGTTGGATTACCTGGTACTAAGGTTGTATGACGGGGAGCAGCAAAGAGGGCCTTGTTTTGTGGTAACTTTGATTGTCTATATATCAGTAGGCGAGATATGAAAAGTTGAATTTTTGTGCCATACCCTTTCATCCAGAAAGTAACAACCAGATCCAAGACAGCCAAGGAATCCAACCGAGTAAAGGATCAAGTAATAGCACCACAAGAAAAACAGCCTTGTAAGGAAGCAATTCAACTCCCCAACCCAAACTCAATCCGTTGCCGAATCGTAAATCAAACCAAGGGGGTTAAAGGAGGGAATCAAACCGCCTTCTGCCGCGTCGTCCTGTACCGCACATCCAAAGCCTTCTTCTCCAGCCCCAGTCCCAGCCTGGCCACCACGACGCCGCCCAGCAGGCCGGGGAAGAGCCACGGGTGCTGCAGCATCTCTGCCTCAAAGGCGTTGATCGTCTCCCGGGCGTAGCCGGTGAATTTCTCGTCTTGCAGGAGCTCGCCCAGTCGGAACAGGTTGGAGACGGACACGCCGTTGGTGGAGGGCAGGGACGTGTCCATGCCGTCTTTGAGACGGAGGATTGTGTGGGGAGAGTTTGCGGTTGTTGAGTAGAAGGCTCCGGCGGGATCGTAAAAGAGGGAGATTTGGGTTTCTGAAACGAGCAGGGGTTAGTATGCTGGCATTGCAAATCAAAGTAAAGGTCAAATACGTACTCTGCAGCTCGTCGGCGAATTCAACGTAGCTCTCGTCGCCGGTAACGTCATAGAAATCCAGAAGACCATGGATCAGATACGCATAGTCGTCCGCAAAGCCTTCAGTGTGTCTTCCCTCGCACCATATCCGGTACAGGATCTTGTTCTTCTCATCCCACAGCTTCTCCTTGATGAACGCGACACACTCCTTGGCTTTGTTCAGGTACTTTTGGCTCTTCTCCGGGCTGAGCTCCTTCAAGGCCGTGGACGTCCGCGCCAGAGCCGATACTACCAGCCCGTTCCAGCCTGTGACAATCTTGTCATCTACATCCGGGTGCGGCCGCTCCTTCTCTCGCCTCTTCTTCAGAGCCGTTCTGGCGATTTCAATGTTCTTCTTTACCGTATCGACGGAGACATTGAACTGCTTGCTCAGTTCCTCGGGCGTTTTCCGTATCCTCAGGATGTTCTGGTTGATGAAGTCGTCGTTCGGGTCATGATCCTCGTCCACATTTCCGTCTTCCTGCACGTCCCAGTATGCTTCCACTATGGGACTGATGTGTCCGTCCTCGGCATTGACAACAGAAGCAAACTCGCGCCGCGTCCAGAGATAGTACGCTCCCTCCCTCTTCTCAACGTCTCCCTTTTTTGCGGAGGAGTCGGCAGCCTCGGAGGAGGCGAAGCCACCGTTCGGCAACGCAATGGGCGGAGACGTAAGATACTCGGCAAGCTCGACGACGACATCGTAAAACTCACTGTCCTCCTTCCCACCACTCTTTCTCCAAGCCTCGAGGTATAGTTGTAAGAGCGATGCGTTGTCGGTCACCATCTTTTCAAAGTTGGGTATGCTCCAATCGGGGGTCACTGAGCACCTAGCAAAACCAGTGGCCCCGATGTGATCGTGCAGTGCGCCATCGCGAATCTTGCGCAGGGTATACAGAGCCATGTCCAGAGCATGCTTACACTCGGCCTCGCCCACGACATCCTGGACCGGAGAGGGAAAATTGACCAGGTTCAGCAGAAAGGCCAGCTTAGGCGGCGTCAGGAACTTGGGAGCCAGCCCGAACCCGCCATACACGGGATCAAAGGTCCCGGCAATGTGCGTATAAGCCTCCTCAAGCTGGTCGAGATCCAGCTCGCTGGACACGGCGCTGCTGTCGCCCACCTTGGTCGCAGGCTGGTTGGAGACCGGAGCAGCCCATCCGGCCGGAGCGATCTGCTGCTGCTGTGGAGCCGTGATGCTTCGTTTCCCCAGCGTGCCCTCGGCCGCAAATTCACGCAGTTGGCCTATGACCTCGGTCGCCTCCTTGCGGCATCTGGCCTGCTGATCCTTCCAGATGTTGCGCACTTTTTTCAGAATGACGAGGAAGTCCAAGGGCTCGTCGCCGTGCTCTTCTGTCCTCCTAGCGACGCTGGGTCCGGGCCAGTATGTGCCGCCAAACACGGGTTCCAGCTCGGGCGTGAGAAAGAGGTTGAGCGGCCATCCTCCAGAGTTGCTCACGGCCTGGACGTAGTTCATGTAGATGGTGTCGATGTCGGGGCGGACTTCGCGGTCGACGATGATGGGGACGAAGGAGTGGTTCAGGACGGCGGCGCATTCGGGATTGTTAAAGGACTCGAGAGCCATGAGGCGAGTGACTGGGAATGCGTCAGTGGGAGATCCAGCGGATTGCGGGCAGCAGACTCACAGTGACACGCCCGGAAGCCAATGTGCAGAAAGATGAGCTTGTTCTCCCTTCGAGCCCTTTCGACGGCCTCGTTGTCCAGCAGCTGCCACGCCACGAGGCTGTCGGCGTAGGCCTTGACGAATGGCGAGGTGCCCTGCTTCGCGCAGTTTTGCAGAGGTTGCAGCTTTGCTTCTATGCTGTTGCTGCTGCTCTCGCCTCTCTCCGATGGCGGCGAGGACTTCATGGCGGCGGCAGACGCCGTCAGCTCCGAGACGACCATGGCTGCGTTTTGGGGCTTCGTGATATCGGTTGTGTGTAGTTGTATGAGATCGATAGATCCGCAGCTCCCCCGCCAAGCACGAGGATTCGATTGCGTTTCGTCGCCAGTCGAGACCAAGTAACGGTAACTCTGCGATTCTAGATGTAAGTATTTGTATCTTGAGGCTTTTGCGACTGTCCGCGACAAGCAGCAGCAGGTGAGATCAGGCAGACGTCGGAACCTACAATACCTCAGATAAGGCGCCGGGTCTTATCGCGGGTCAAATGGAAGAGAAGACGTGGATGGTAGGGAACTGCTTCGGGAGACGTCGGTGCAACGTGAGCGTGTCCAGCTGTATTTGTTGCGTAGCTTGTCAGCCAGCTAATGAGATAGTCGGAGAAGTGATACTTGACGGACAGAGGTCGGGATTCGACCCCGCCGAGGGGCGGACAAGTTTGGACGGTCTGGATACCCTAGACCAAATGCGGGAGAGGCGAGGCGAGGCGCTGGAGGTGGACGAGGTGAGTGGTCGATGCTGCTGATATGCTGGTAGAGTGATTGGATAATACGGGAGAATAGTAGCTGTTTGGCTAGATGGAAGAAGTGCGATGATGCTTGTGCTGAGGCTGGACTGTGTGTCGAGGCATGGAGGTGGCCTTGTGTGTCACTCGAGGTTACATTGAGCTGGGGAAAGTGGATTGTCTAGGTACCTAGGTAGCATGAAGCTTGTCTCTGTGACAGCTGCGTACTTTGTACCATCTATTCGAACGCCAAACTTGTTACAATTGCATATCATAACGCAAGCCCAAGGAATAAGAGAACCTGCATGTTGACAATGTAATTGGACTGCTGTCCCTGTTTGGTGTGCCGCTTCCAGGTGCGAGTTGCGGCACCGCGATATAGAATGGCTTGCTACTATTGAACCTTATGCCATTGTCACATATGATCAAAGTGCCATACAAACGAGCATTGCTGTGCCTCATAGTCCTCTTGTAAGCATCAACATGCCATGCTGGCTGTACCACATCTCTGGTGGTATCAACCACTGCACCGCTGCATCTGTAGATGATGCGCACTCGGGTTCCACGGCGATGTTGCTCAACTGGACAATAGGGCATTTGACGTGATTGCTTCAGCTTCTGAGCAACACCAACTCGATCCATTGCGCCCATTACATCATCATTGACGGCACAAGATGAGACTCAAAGCGTCTATTGCTGTCGTTTTTACTGCACACGCACCGCTAGGTCTTACCCGTAGCGACAACAGATATTACAGATTCAATGCCTCAATCATCCAGAAATGGGCATCTCCGGATAACAAACAGGCATCAATCACTTGTCGTCTGGTGCAATCACAACGTGCCAGCCAAGATGCTGCAGGTTGCCGTGTCACGCCCCCCTCCCAGCGCATCGGCCACAGCGCCTCGCCCAGTAAAAGGCCCCCCTGACGCAACGCCCAGCAGGTACCGCCAGGTGGTTCCTACAGCGCTAATGCAGCGTCTCCTGCACGCTGAGCCGCTAGGCGCTAGTCCGTATCGGCAGGGTAACCTTGGACCTTTACGGCATCTCGGGCCAGCCAGACGGACCTCTTCCATGTTCTCTTGTAGCAACAAGCTTCAGGTTCAATCTTCGCCATCTCCTTCATCATCCGTCTCTTTTCCCTCCTTTTCTTCCCTTTGTCCTCTTTTTCTTTCCATTCGCGCATAATGGCAGAGCCTCAGTACACAGTCTTCATCCGGGTCCCGATCCCTCGTCGGGGGTTTGTCGATCCACCTCCCGTACGCCTCTCTGCTCGATCCATGTCTGCCGCATAGCTCCATCTGCAGCAGTGACAACATCGCGACACCTGCTAACACACACGCCCAGGTCAGTTGGGACGTCGCCAAAGACGAGGCTCTGTGGAAGATTCTCTCCGGCCACAAGGAGATAGACTGTATGATGCGCCCCGTCTGCAGCATGTGCTGAGATGCTGGAGTTGATTCCGCTAACAGATGCTCAGGGAACCTAGTGTATGCGCCGCCAATTCTCACATGTCGTGCCGATCCAACTCCTGAACTGCCAACTGACCATCACCCAGCGCCGACCGGTTCGAGGTCCCCGTCGATTTCCTGGTGCAGCAGGTGGCCTACCTGAACGAACGACACCAGTCACACTTCCTCGCCCAAGTCCGAAAAGCCACGGCCGCAGCCAAGGGCTCTGCCACACAGTCGCCCGTTCCTGGGTCCGACGCAGGCCATCTGAGGACGCCGTCAGCCTTGTCGATCCGCCGCGATGTGTCCACGCTGCGAAACGAGAGCGGCGCCGCCGCCGGGCCTGCTATTAACTCGCCGATGCGCCCGACCATGTCTCGCAACGCCTCGGGAACCACGACAGTCATGAGGGATGGCAGCGGCGCCTCCCCTAGGATAGGCACCCGGCCTAGCCTGCGAGCGCTTGACCAGGCTGCGCGGACGCGGCTGTCATCGCTGCCCATTCCATCGCCGTCTCCCAAATCTCCCGAACCGCCGCTTGCCGAAACCAACAGGGCCAACTCGCCTGGCCCGGCCGAGTCGAGCTCGTCTTCCTCATCCGACGACGAATCATTAGCGGTTCAATCCCGCATCATCCGCCGACCACCACGATATCAGCCGCCGCAGGACTCTTATGCCTACCCCGGGGATGAGGACGACGAGTCGGAGCCTGCGTTTAGACCGTATAATGCGCCGTCTGCTGGGCCGTCGTCGCCTGACCTGTCGTCGACGTTGAAGTTGCGGAACGCAGACGGTCGAAGCGCGGCGCGGCGCAATCCAAGGCCATTCTCTAAGGACTCTCACCACTCACAGACCTCCGACTCGTCAGCGAGCTCCCCTGCCATACCGCTGCGACCGGTAAAGGCAAGAGAGAGCCACAATGTAGACCCGTCGTCCCCTTCTCGCCGCGCGACCGACACTCGAAGCTCGAGGGACAACAGCGAGGGCACGACGAGCATCAGCAGCAGCTTTAGTGACCTGGATGGTATGTCCATGTATGTGAAAATATCTGCCCGTATTGGCTAACATGCTGGTGGAAATAGATGCATCTGTTACGCGTTCTGCCATGGAGGAAGCTCTGGCAAGTCGGATGGACCGCGGCAGCGCAAGTCGCTTCAGCTTTCCATTCCGAAGCCGTTGATATTTTGGCACTTGATATGGAGTTTGTGGGCTAACATGGTGCGCGTTTACGGGCTTGACGAGTTTCGGTGTTTACTTGGAAATGGTTGTACGGATGGTCTGGCGTTATCTGGCTCGGCGATGGAAAGATGACACTTTGATGATACTTTCTCGCGGCGTAGATTTGGTTAGGGATGTAGTGTGTGTTTTGCCAAATATACTTCTGGGATATGGTAATGATTCTTCCCAAGATATTGCATAAGGTATCTTATAGGACTTGATTGCCGGGCCCCTCGCTTTTGCTTGATGCCTGAAGACTCTTTCAATCCCATGGATGGGTTGTTTGTGTTGTGCGAAGGCTTCATGGTGAGAGAGATAGAGCTGGGGCATGTTTGCTTCACCCCCCTTCTCCCGTCACATGCCGTAGGAGTACCTTAGAGTTCAAATGGTGCGGTCAGAGCTGTACTCGCGTTGATAACGCAAGTCGGCGGGATACGTGCCTGCTCTTCGTCGACGGCTGCTCACAGCTGGCACACGGCTCTTCGCATACAACACTCGGCGAGCTTCTTTTTGTGTCTCAAGGTCTCTGCCCTTCCCACAAGGCACACAAGATTCTGAGAAATACAGTCTTCTCTGTTATTACAACATATATTTCTTCCCTTGTGCACCGAGGCTACGTCTGACCGCCTATCAGCTCTGATTCTCTCCACTGCATCTGTACACGCACCTGGAAGAGGAAATACGACCATCCTCCTGCCTCCTCTATAATCTAATACTCCATCAATGAGACAATAGAGGCACAAAAGAGAGATTACAGCCATGTTTCGTCGTCTATGGTCGGGCCTCCCAGAGGACGTCACTTTCCCCTCGAATCTGAAGGGCCTTGGGTTCGTTTTCCTCATCTGCTGCTCTCCCCCAAGTTGAAGACTTTCTCTTCCAGTTGGCATTGCTGACCAATGGCTTGGAATAGATACTTTGTTAACGAAGATGATGAGATTCGCTCTATCGAGAATCCGGACAATTACTTCAACTTCTTCATCAACCGCAATCCGAGAATCTGCGCTCGCCAGCGCTTTGCGTTCAACCGTGAGTTGCTTCAGCATCATATCATTCACAGACCGAGGCAATGGAAAGCTCCCATAGAAAGTAACTTACAGAATGATATCGACAGATGCCATGGAATCCATGGTCCACGAACGCCTACAAAAAGAAGGAATGCAGAAAGTCATCCTCCCCTACGGAACGCCAGCCACAGAACCTCACATACCCATCTTCATCACCCCAGACCTCGAATCCAAAACCCGCATCGTCGTCATCTTCGGCGAACCTACTCAGGATCTTGGCATCCTGGCCGGCCGCGTGGCGAATGGACCTGGAGGCATCGACGAAGGAAGCATGGTCTCGGTCGTTCGCGCCCTCGCATCGCAGCGCTCCTCTCCCGACGACGCTTCTCCACCAGGGATTGTTCTGGCGAACACGGGCCAGACGTACTGGTGGCCTGAAGGCAAGAGGGCCATTACCGTTTCTGCGAGCGCGGCTTTGCCGCTGCCTAGCTTGGTGCATAAAGGGATTCGGGAGGTGCCGGCTTTGAACAGAATCCCTGGCAATGAGAATCCGACGGAGCATGTCAAATACATCTTTGACAAGGTGCTTGGTTCTATGGCGGGTGAGAAGGCGGTGGTGGATGTTGTGGCTATCGGAGAGACGTGCGAGGTTGTGGAAAAGTTCTTAGATGGCAAAGAAGCGTGGGATGCTTGGGGCAAGAGACTTGGTTCTCTGATCCTGCTGGGCCCGGTGTTTGAGGCAGAGGCTTTAAAAAAGGTACAGTTCAAGGACTTTTTGGCCAAGGTATGAAGTCGTCGAGCCCTTGCATAGCTAATCATTCAAGCTAACTCAGTCTATCTAGAGAGCTCGTGGCTATCTTCTTTGCTCTGAGCCCGCCGGCATCCCTCTGGCTCCCCCTGAAGGCAACTCGGAGCTCAGCATTCTACCCATGGGCTTTCCATGCGTCTCTTCGTCCGAGCCGTCGCACGTCGAAACTATTCTCATCCAGGCGCGATCCCACATTCTCTCGCATCTCCAGGACGTAGCCATGGCTGCAGACTCCGAGAATCCCGCCATCACGGTGGCTGACTGCCTACGCCCTGCTCTCACCGAGCAGGACTGGAAGGACGTGCCCGAGGAAGAAAAGCCCATGATCTCCAAGGCTGATCCGGCGGAGTTGAAGAAGGAGCTGAAGCAGGCGAAGCGCTGGAAGAAGTTTGCGGAGACTGGCATGGCGCCCGATACAGACTCGGAGTCGGAATCAGATGTCTAGAGGAAATGGTTATGAGGACGGTGATACTTTGGCACTTCCTACGTGCAGACATGCCTTGAAGTCGGCACCATCTCAGAAATAAGCAGGAGGTGATATGAAAAAGCAATCGTTTGCCATTTCGACTAGCTATAATAATACATGAAACTTGGCGAGTCCTGTTGTCGGACAGCACAATTTGATACATAGCGGTGATGAATAACCAAGTTGTGAGCCATATGATGGCCAATATGGTAATAGGTAGTGACTGAACACAATTATACCTTGAAAAACGACACGATGCCCGGCTTGGGCGCTTGCACATCCTCCAACAGTTCCCGCGTCCGCTTCACGCGCTCCTGAATAACCACCTCCTCTGCCTCCCACCGACTCTCAGAGTCCTGCGACGATCCGCTCCAGAAAGAGAACATGGACGACGGAGAGCCAGACGCCTTCTTCTCCTTCTCCTCCTTGGCCAATCTCGAAACCATGATGGACCAGTTGCCCAGTCCCGTGGACAGGCAGTTTCTGCACGTGGTCTTTGCCTCGCGGGTGTCGTCTTGGCTGAGTTTCGGGTTTCGGAGCTGCTCCTCTGCTAGATCAACGCCGTCTCTCGTCCATGCTAGGCCATCGTCTCTGGAGCCTGTCGCGTAGAGGATCTCGCCAATGTAGAGGTTCAGAGCGGCTTCCTGGCAGCGCTCGGAGGGGCTTCGCCAGGGTGGCTGGGTGCCGTCTGGGGGAGGAGGCGGGTACTCTGGTGGGGCGAAGAAGTTGAGCACCTGTCGGGTGAAGGATTGGGTCTTGCGTTTGGGGGCGGCTGCGCGGGGAGGATCGTCGGAGAGGGAGCGCCGGGCTTTGAGGATGGAGAGGTAGATGGGGAGGGCGGAGGCGACGTCGCCCCTGCGGGCTATGTGGTTGGCCGTGGCTGTGAGGGCGTCGAGGAGGTTCAGGGAGGGAGGTTCAGCGCGCTCCTTTAGGACAAAGGTCCTCGGGTCGTAGGGCAGCTTCTTGGGGTCCAGGCTGAAGGTTGCTTCGGCTAGGGCTAGCTTATAGAGGGATTCGGCGGCTTCGGAATTGTTCTTGAACTCCATGAAGCTGGCGAATTCCAGGCATGCCTGCACCTTTTGGCGCGGGGTCAGGCCCTTGGTCGCCAGGATCTTGGTGTACCAGTTGTCGGCGGACGGATACGCGGTTTCGCAGTCCTCCTCGCGCGGGGCCGACGGGTTGCCAGGTGGGATCGGGGTCGGGTGAGGGTTCGAGGGGCCGATGACGAACTCGGGAGGGGTGACGATGTTCCGCGTCGTGTCTCGCAGCCAGCCGTCGACGTGCTCGGCGGCTTTGGCGGCCAGCATGATGGCCTCGAAGTAGCCTCTGCGCCATTCTTCCGACTTGGCCGATATGTCGCATGCGATGAACTCGCCCGGCACCTCTAGCTGAGGGTCAACCACGTCTGAGAGCTTCACCACATCCTGTCCGTCGTTCGCGGGGTCTTCTAGCCGGATCACGACGCCGCGCGAGAGCTCCAGAGCCCGCGCCCAGTTGATTTGACCATTCTTGGGGTCTTTGAAGTTGTTTGCGTCTCGTAGGAACTTTCTCGTGAGGTAGTGCCACTCGTGGGGTGTCGGGAATTCTCGTTCGAGAGCCTCTTCATTGAATGCGAAGAAGATGGTTAAGACGCAGATGACGACTCCCCAGAGGGTCAGCGTGTAGCGGACCACCAGCTTTGCCTCATGTTTCCACCATCGCCTTCGCTCGGATGTGTAGCGCCTAACGGAGTTTGGACTTCTGGGCATGAAGAGAAAGGGAAGAATGGGTCGTGAGCGGTTCGTGGTGGTGGTGAGACGAGACTGTATAGCGAAGCGCCTCAGGCATCGAGGTCGAGCGCCTGCGGGATGAACGATAAGCCTCCGGGTGATTAGTCTGGGGGCCATGGCAGCGCTGAGCTGGAGGAACCGAAGTCCCGGACCGGTGATTGGACAAGTCAGTGGCAGAGATCAATTTATGGTAGAGACGAAACAGTGGTAGAGACGAAGTAATGGCGGCAAAATCAATGCTCTGGCTTTTTGAGGTTTGCGATAGTCGATTCTTGGTGTTTTGTCTGACCTCACCGGCCAAGGTGGGTTAAGTCTGGCTGACTCATCAAGAAAACTTTCTAGTGGGCCAATTGCTGGGTGCATATGAGCCTATCAAATCGTTCCGCATTATTGGAGAGAAGAGAACTTGAATGCTTTCCAAGTACATGATGTGACTGTCATGCCTTCATTCTTGACAGATACGATCTCAAATCCCCGGATTCAGCTGCTCGCCACAGCGGCTGCTTCTGGGGCTGCTGTAGCTGGACTCATCTTTGGCTATCAGGCGTTGGAAAGAGAGGAGCGACTATCGGAGCTGAAGAGCTCAATACCGTCACTTTCAAATGACAATGGCCGTTCTGGAAGGGTAAGCTGAGCCCTTGAGTCTATATCATCACTCATTACTTATCAGTACCGCAGTTGAACAGCTTTGGTGCCTCATCAGAGTCAGGTCTGGACCCTGAAGATGCTCGCAACATTGCCCTGGCCAGGCGTGCGCAAGCCGGCGATTTTGACGAGGAACTCATCCTCGAGCAACTGGCACGCAATCAGGTCTTTCTCACTCCCGAGGGCCTACAGAAGCTGCGGGATTCTTTTGTCATAGTCGTCGGATGCGGAGGCGTCGGTTCACACTGCACTGCTGCTCTGGCCCGGTCAGGAGTCTCAAAGATTCGTCTCATCGATTTTGATCAAGTCACTCTGAGCTCGCTCAACCGACATGCCGTCGCCACTCTGGCGGATGTTGGCACTCCCAAGGTCCAATGCCTCCACCGACGACTCATCGCCATTGCCCCCTGGATCAAGTTCGACCTTCGACAGGAGAAGTTTGACGAGCACGTTGCTGAGGCGATGCTGGCGCCTTGGAAGGAGGGTGGCCGCAAGCCGGACTTTATCATTGACGCCATCGACAACATCGACACAAAGGTTGCCCTGCTAAAGTACTGCTACGACAACAAGTTGCCTGTCATCAGCTGTATGGGGGCAGGATGCAAGGGAGACCCGACAAAGATTGTCATTGGCGATATTGGAACGAGTAAAGACGATGGACTGTCACGTGCAACGAGACGACGACTTAAGCTCTTGGGTATCACCAGCGGCATTCCGGTCGTGTACTCTACTGAGCAGTCTGGAGAGGGGAAAGCTGAGTTGCTGCCACTCCCCGAGGAAGAGTTCCAGAAAGGATCTGTAGGTGATTTGGGGGTTATGGCCAACTTTAGAGTGCGAATACTGCCTGTTCTCGGAACCATGCCCGCGATATTCGGACTCACAGCTGCCAACCACGTTATCCTTCGCATCACGGGATACCCTATTTCGTACGTCCCGGGCAAGGCCCGAGAGAAGATGTACGAGGGCATTCTCACCTATGTGCAAGGCTCTGAAGAAAAGCTCGCAAGATTGTTCGTGCCGGACACTACGGGACTCAAGACGCCTCTGACGCTGGGCGACGTGGCATTCCTCACCGAAGAGCTGTACAACGGTCGCAGCATCCTGAGCGGGATCCCTACAAGGCTCGTTCTCATCAGATGGAAGAAGCCGGAAACGTCAAGCATGACGGTGATTGGCGAAGGCAAGGACGAGCAGAAGTGTTCCACGATTCGGCTGCGCGACCTCGTGTGCATGACGAAGGAAGAGGCTACGAGACACGAGAAGGAAGTGTTCAAGGCGGGCAAGCCCGTAGAGGATCTGTATGACGCGGAGACGATACAGAGGGTCGAGGAGCGGATGAGGGAAGCAGAAAAGTACGAATGGTTCCGCAGATAGAACGTTCAATAGTGCCTTGTAACGAGATATCACGAACATGCATTCTCAAGTTGTCGTCGCCGCGTAGCCACCGAATGATTCGGCCTAGGCCTTCTCGGAACATAGTTGTATATGAGTCCACTTCTGCATGACGTCGATAGTAGTAATGAGATACAAAAAGGCAGACGGCCCCCAGACGGTAACTCACAACCGGGGAATAGGCATGCCAAGTCAGCTCGGAGAAAGGCAGCAGGTCAGCCGACCTCTTTGACCGCCTCGACGTTGGATATAATTAGAAGTACTCTTGCTTGTACGTCCGCTGGCTCGTCTCACAACCCAGTCCGAAGCAGTATGGCCAACAACCTGCACGCACATCGAGGAGATGTTGAGCCTCAACCGTCATCGATCGAGTGCTACAAGAGTTCTGGCAATCTTACGTAGGTGCTAATTAACACGCGTTACTCACCGGTTGCTTCGCTGCCTCCACGTTGTATCTTTTGACTGGGACTATGTGCAGGGGTCGTGGTGGATTTCGTCCTGCCGAGTGTCCGCTTGCCTGCATCGTGTCTCTAACGCCTTTCGAGACTGACCCGTTCGGGAGAGCGCTTATAAGGCAAGGCGAAACAAGGACCACATGTCTCGTTTTGATGAACGGAACTGCCTTTTCCATTGCCCTACTTTCTGCTTTCACCGAGCATGCATCAGGGAGCGCGAGGCCAGTTTGGAATTTGGGGTTACAAGGCAAGGGGGTTGACCCCAGACCAAGAGTAACGAAAACGGCATCTGCAGAGACATCAACTTTTATCCTTGCATGCATGAATCACATGTCCAAAATCAAAACTATGGACGGCTTGCCTGAGTTACCGAGACCTTTTTCGCCGATTGGCGTCGAGGTTTATAGACTCTGTCTGGTATAGAGTGCCTTGAAGTGTGATAGGATTGCATTGCAGCGGCTTCATCAAATCACGAGCCTACAAGTAAATGAAAGACGTGCTGCTCCAATGATCCTTGGGCCTCGAAGCGCCTTCAACAAGCCATGAATATAAGAGAGGGGAAATCCAGACTTCAGCCGTGGCCTTTTCCCCCGTTTGCATCCATCTCATGTTAGCTCAGCTAACACAGCTCGTTGTGCCTTGCAAGGATAAGAGCAAGTTTTTCTCCCACAGAGACAATTCTTTGTCTTCTATTCGGCTTTGGCACTCAACGTTCAGGGATCTCTGTCCGGATCCCTTGTTCCGCCAGGAGCGCCTCTCGCGCCTGCATTCGCCTCTTCACACACTTCATGCAGAACAGTGCCAAGGACTAGGTATGTGTTAGTTGCCTTGCCTGAATCATGAGTTGCGTAACAGAGTGCTATACCACGAGATCTCTCCCTCGCGGTTCCCACGGCGACATGTGTATTGAAGTAGTACATAAGATGGAGCATCTGCCGTTGCCTGTCGTACTGGGTCATAGTGACACCGAACAGGCACGATTCAGACATTGGTTGCCTCGCAAAGAAGTATTCTGCTTGGGAGTGGGTTTCTCTACCCTTAATGGATTTGTTCATCGTGTGTGTATAGGTTCAATGGGCAGTCGACTATTGAACCTAGCATACGCCACCGCATGGCCTATTCACCGAGATATGCACAAGCGACAAACAATACCCTGGCTGCAGAATCCTGTGTCTCGACACCATCTTGGAAAAAACGGGAGGCATAGAAAGGCGCCGGTGCCTATCATCATGGGTTTTCGGATACAATATTGCCCGAAGTTGCCTTGGAAAATCAGCAGACAGGGGCGTGATTCCTGGAACAATGTGGCGAGGTTTCGATAACACGTCCGAAAGGCGGCGATTATACTGCAGAGTCCTCCTATTTGCACCGTAACAGATTCCTATTTGAACCGTAGTGGTCTGTGCCACCAGCTAGACTAACACCCTAGGTAGAATATCCCACACCTAAGCACCAGGATACAGTGTTGCACACTGGAAGTCTTTACCACCAAGGAGATATCGCAAGGTAGAGGGCATACAGGATTAAGCAACACCAGGGTATCTGCTACTGCTGCCTCAACTGCTGCCTCAACTGCTGCCTCAACTGCTGCCTCAACTGCTGCCTCAACTGCTGCCTCAACTGCTGCCTCAACTGCTGCCTCAACTGCTGCCTCTACTGCTGACACTACTGCTGCGCTGGCTCTGCTGCTGGCTCTGCTGCTGGCTCTGCTGCCGTGACTGCCTCCGCCGTCTTGTGGCAATAACAAGTGCCGCCTTTCAGATCAAGCTGTAACAAAGTGGTCGGCTAAGGTCCGCAGCAAAGAGGTCTGCAGCAAAGAGGTCTGCAGCAATAATTGAAGACAATAACATACAGCCGCGATCTTGTGTGGTATTGTGATACTGTATGTAACGACAAGCTTGCCATTAGCGCACACTGTAACTGGGTGTGCGGTGATGGACTTAGTGGTGTATGCCCAGTAATTTCAACCTGTGCACAGACCACTACGGTTCAAATAGAGATATGCTACGGTGCAAATAGGAGGACTCATACTGCAAGCCTGCCTGGGTTGATCAATCGCTTGATGCATTGCCATTGCCTCTTTCCAGGCTGTGAATACGAGGCTGCCGTTGGGGTGTCGTCCATTGTGGCAATTGGGACCAATGAGTTGAAGAAAAGCTTCGCCGGTTTATTTCTGGTGTGGCGATATCGAAATTAGTAAAATAGCATTGAACCATACATTTCCGATGACGATCATTTGATAGACAAGGAGTGCTAGCAGATCACGAATAAGGCAACACGAGATCTGCAACAGGAGAACTTCAATTGACCAGTCAAAGTAGTTATTGTAGGCGTACGCCTCGATGGAGATCTTGTCGGCACTGATGATGCCTGTTGCCTAGACTTGAACGAATGATATGAGCGAGTAGGTATAAGACCTCGGAAGCGCTCTGCAGTCTGAATGGCCTTTACAACTTCCGCATAAGAGAAGGAGTTATGGGTACATCTTGACCAATAGCAAGTCATAAGTATTTCAATTACGATTGGTGGTCTGTACGTATGGGCTGACATATGCATGTCGGTTTATACATGTATCCGATGTCATATCGTTGGTTGATTTATCTCTTATTTCGAATGGCCTGGAACCTCGATGAATAGAACACATGCTTGGCTCATATGTGAAACGACTGCCAAGCATCGTCATCGAGCATGATTGCTCTTCTATTTGGTACGGAAAGGGTGATTTCCACATGGCTTACACGTCAGTGCCGAGCCCTTAATACAGTCGACATACTTTGACAGCTCAGTACATGCAGTCTTACATGCATACGGAACCTAATTCCGTGGGATGCATCTTATCGATTGCACTCTCCAGATAGTGTGTGAGCTGGCATTTTGTTAGAAAATGTGACGTAGTGAGCCGAGGC
The DNA here is from genome assembly GCA_020002365.1 of Trichoderma gracile. Lineage (NCBI taxonomy): Eukaryota > Fungi > Ascomycota > Sordariomycetes > Hypocreales > Hypocreaceae > Trichoderma > Trichoderma gracile. The sequence continues at coordinate 2,749,716 of JAINEY010000006.1, forward strand.
ATGGTCCATTCTCGTGAACTTTGCGTTTCTCAGAAAAAGGGGAATTTGATATGAAACACACAAATGACAATACATATTACCTACTTTTACAAATCCTGAGTAGGTGTTATGAATACGAAGAGTATGACGATTTCATATACATCAAAATCAGCCCATCATATAGTGACTGGACATACGTGTTCAGTTGAGTGTCAAAGTTGTCATATATGCATCTCACTCATTGGTGCAAGCCCTTCCGTCCGTAGGCAGGGAAATCTTCACAGGTGTTATTGCCACGACCATCGTGATGTGATTGATGGGAACCGTCTGAAAGATTTGATTGATTCACGGCCACTCCGAGCCGTTTTGCCCCATACCATACCATGTTCTGTTCGTGATAGGCCGACATAGAGGTGGTGTAGATAGGGGCGAAGTTGGGGCTTCGTCAGCTCCCTTTGCCTCCTAACATAGCATGAGTGCATGTCCGGCGTGAAGGCTCAAACAATCAACTAGAGGGCAATATGGCCAGAGAACCGTATTTGGCATCTTGTGATAGCTGACGATGGCTATGCAGCGCATTCGCCTTGGGCTCATTTGGGTCTGATCTACACCATCCCGGCAGACTGCCGTGCATGGAGTTTAGCTCGCTTCAATGAAGAGAGCCCAAATTGCGGCCCAAGACGCGTTGCCCTGCCTTTGAACTTACCATTCTTTTCTATAAAAGGAGACCGAAGAACTGTTTGCCTCGTTCTTTGTCGCCGAGCAAATCAGCCAAGCTTCAAAGCCCAAAGCCCAAAGCTGCGCCTCTTCAGGCTTTTGCGCAGTGAGCGACAATCGCCCTCTCGTGGTCATTCGACAAACAGCTCGGGAGCTCGGTGAGGTTGGCTTTGCGGCTGGCAACCTTGAGGGCAGCCAAGGCAACTGAGACCGCCATCACAGGCCCATCCATCATGTGAGACAAAGAAGTTGTGTCTGAACCTGTGAAGGGATGTGAGGCTTCGGCGACATTATCTCGCGCTGTAAGCTTCCCCCTACAGTGACTCAACCCTCCGACGGCGCATCATCGCCGTTCTCCCTCGAATACCCATCTTCGGCAGACGAAGCGAACACCACGACGACGACGACGACTTTGATCGACAGGCAAGGCAGCTGTGCTCGCTACAGTGCGGGAAGGCGTCCCGTTACCTAAGACCTCATTGGCAAAGAACGTAGCACTCCGTGTGACCTGCGCGGGTAACACCTGTTTGTGCGGCTGAGGGCAGGTTGTGGGATTGACACTCTGTTTCGTGCGCGAATATGAAGCCTGATCCTGGAGCCATTTCTTTCTTCTCTCTCTTCTCAATGTGCATGTACGTTAGAGATTCATGATTGGTCTTCTGTGATATCTAAACAAACAAACAATGGCGGTTGATGCCTGCTGAAAGTTTGCTAGTGAGCGGCTGAGCTTTTTTTGATGGTGAATCACAGCAAACGGATATCTCACCGGGAAAGAAAGTGGTCTGCAGTACGCGCCTTTAGTGATCAAACGAGCAAAAATATCAGAGGCGTCGAGTCAGTCGCAGCTTTTGTTTGCTTTGATATCAGGCAGTCGCCGTAGCCCTTCTCAATGAGTGATGCTGAGTCGCGAGCCTTCATCTGGGACTGGCAATGGCAAAATGTACTTGTCGTTGAACAAAGACGTACTCGTCCTGCGGAAGAGGTGAACCGCAGGGCAACTTGGTATCGAAGTGCTTCAAAGGGGGGATGAATGGAATGAACCTACCGAGTGAGGCTCTGTGGATCGCGGCAAGGCGAAGCAGCCGGATTATAAGCACACAAAAGGCAGCCCTATGAAGGTGTGCAGATGAACTTAGCCGTGAGCCTCTCTGCCCAAGAGGTCGACTGCCTTCGCCGTCATGGTGTGTCATTGAGATAAGGTAAGGTAGGTAGGGGTTGATGCCTTAACAAGTATTGGCGCAATATGGCAATTGAGGTAAATGTAGGCCAAGGCATATACTACGTTAGGCAGGGTAGGCAGTACCCGATGGATTGAGAATTGAGGTAACACTACTGCCTTACCTACCTCCTCTTACACTCCTTCACGTACATACGTTATACAATCCCGTGAAGTGAATACGTGAGCTCAGAGTTACCAGGACGAGCTGAGGCTGTGTGATTTTACGACATAGGTAGATACCTACATATACCTACAAGGGTGGGAAAGATGTAAACAACCTCTGCCGTGCTTTGAATGGGCTCTCGCGCACTGAATCGCATATGCCATCTTAGGTACTCAGATATGCGACTCTCTTGTACGCAGGCGACACTTGTATGGTTGTATGAGGCTCCACGAATTCGATGGTCCGCCTCCAAGGTAGAAAGGCTGAAGGCATACATTAGGTTCCAGACACACCTTATTAGTGACCTCTTGGAAGGGGTGGCAGGGGTGGTCACAAGGGTGCGCAACTCTTTATGGTAGCTATTGGATATTCCTTTAGGTACCTGATGTACGTACCTCAGTAGGTAGGTCGCGGCCAGTTGACCTTTGCGTATAAAGAGCATCTTTCGTTCCTCTCATCGTGTAAACGTGGTTTGCAGCACTCTCACTGCACTCGTCTGTTTCTGCTCAAGCAAGATATTAATGCTGCAGCCAGACACTGACAGACGCACATGACCAAGCTTGCCGCTGGACTTTATGACTGTTCAAAAATCATCCTTCACCCACGCCTTTCTTTCCCCTTCCTCGGCATCACCGTCGTTTCCTCTGCAACAGCACCTCCGGTATTTTGCAATTGACACCAGATCGTCCATCTCCGTCATAAAAGTCGCTATATGCGGCTCAGATCGCGTTCGAGGTGGGTGGATGTTCTCAGATGCTCTTCTTCCCTTTGAGCCTCAATTAGGCAGATGGTTCGCGCTCCAAATTATGGGGCACACTGCCTTAGCGGACTGACCCCTGCGCGCATGGATTGGATTCCTTCGGAAGGGGACGCCCGCTGCAGCCACACAACTAGGCCGGTCGCTTAGGCCTGGGCTGCCCTGTACCCGTTCTGTAGGACCAGGTGCGCTACAGGGTTGCATTCGGCTTATGTAAATTGGAAGCCAACGTCGAACGCAGCTTCACCACTTCTCCCCAGACTCACAACACAGTTTCACGTTTCCATATCAAGGCCCCTCGGCGGCATCTCCAGCACCGCCAGCCCGCGCACGAACCATCGCCGCCGCTGCGCCTTCGAAATGCCCTCAGCTAACGGCTCGTGCAGTATTAGATTCGATCCGATTCTGCGCGCCTGACTGGTTGCTGAAGCCAGGCTGAAACCCTCGTGCCAGCCTTTGTCTCACCACCCACATCCACTCGACTTAGCCGTCTTCCAGGACTCGCCTCGGCTAGCCTCCCAAATCTGCAACTAATCCCACGTACAATACAGAATACGGAGTAGTACATACATAGTTCCCTCCACAGCACCATGTCTTCCGTCCAACCACCGGATATCTCCAAGATCTTCGTCAACTACCTCCGCAACTCCCGGCAGTTCAGCTGCCCCATCTGCCAAAAGGACGTCAAGCCACCAACGCTCGATGGCTTCAAAACCCATGTCCAGGATAGCCCGGCGAAGCATCCCACCGAGGAGAAGGCCATTCTGGAAGAGTTCCAGAAGATGAAGCTGGGCTCTGCCAAGACGCAGTGAGTCCACTCCCTCCCGATGACGTCCGACTGCATGGGACCATGTCACCCCCTCTGACCTCCAGCCAGAAGCCAGCCTACATCTGCCACAGATAATGACCAATCCAGAAGGTCGAGGAAGAGGTCGGGAGGGACAGCCGCTCTCGACATTCCAGACGATCCGCTGAATGCTGGTCGACTGCAGCCAAACAGCAAAGAGGGCTCTGATACTGAATCTCGTAATAAGAAGCTTTGCTCCCCAAGCAGTAGTCCCCCGCCGCCTTCTGCAACACCTAACAGGCGTGGGCGTGGAAGGCAGCAGGTTGATAGCGCCAAAGAGTTTGACCGCGGCACCAAAGGCTCGAGCACTCGGCAACTCTGGAGCCCAGTCACCGGTGGCCTCCCAAGACCGGCTCAGGCCGCACCCCAGGGATCGGGTCAGCGGTCGGGTCAGCGGTCTAGGCAGCCGCCGCGCGGGAGAGCAGCCCAGCATGAAATGGAGCAGCCTGATCCTGAGCCGGGCCCGCCGGGCCCGGCTGACACTGAAGACGCTTGGGAAGAGGACCCGTCTGTCACCCAGATGATTCGCCAGCCAGAGACGAGGCCCATTTCCCAAGAGCAGCTCGTCGCCGAGGTCAAGGGCATCTATGCCGGGCTTGTCATGGTTGAAAGCAAATGTATCGAGGTCGACAACGCCCAGTCAGCGAACAAGGACTCGCCACAGCAGCTGAACAACGAGCAGTGGCAAGCGCTGATTGCCCTTCATCGCACGCTGCTGCACGAGCACCACGACTTCTTCCTGGCGAGCCAGCATCCGTCTGCCAGTCCGGCGCTTCGACGACTGGCCTCCAAGTATGCTATGCCTGCGCGCATGTGGCGCCATGGCATTCACTCGTTTCTCGAGCTCCTCAGACATAGGCTGCCTCTGTCTCTCGAACACATGCTCACCTTTATCTACATCGCCTACAGCATGATGGCGCTTCTTTACGAGACTGTGCCGGCATTTGAAGACACGTGGATCGAATGCCTTGGAGATCTGGGCAGATATCGCATGGCTATCGAAGATGACGATATTAGAGACCGCGAAACTTGGACGGCCGTTTCTCGATACTGGTACTCAAAGGCCTCGGACAAGCTGCCCACCACGGGTCGCCTTTATCACCACCTGGCTATTCTCGCTCGCCCCAACGCGCTCCAGCAGACTTATTACTACACCAAGTCTCTGTGCGTCCCGATCCCGTTTCTGAGCGCCAGGGAGAGCGTCATGACCTTGTTTGACCCGGTGTTGAGCTCAGGGCCTCCCCGGTTGGAGCCGGTCGACCTCGCCTTTGTGCGCATACTCGCAATCTTCTTCTGTGGTAAAGAAAAGGACCTTTTGGGAACTTCCTGCAGGCAATTTTTGAGCCTTCTGGATGGGCATATTGCCCGGATGACCAAGGCTTGGCTCGAAGCTGGGTGAGTTTATGTGGTCCCCGATTTGGTATTTGTTCGCTCTGATTGACTTTCCACTGCAGCTATTACATGGGCATCTCCATCTCCTGCGCCCTCCTTGGCTTCGGAAGTGACTCGAATGTCTTGAAGAGCGCCATTGTCCCCAAGCGATCTGATGAAATGGACTCTGCTGGCGAAACTGCCCCGCCGGAAGCGGTCCCGACAGACACCTTTCATCAATCGCTCTCGCTGGCTGTGCAAACGCTCGAGATAGTTATTCAGCGGTGGGGGGATATGAATATATTGCCCTTTATTCATACGCAGATGGTTTTCATCCATCATCTATCAAAGTTGCCCTCTGCGATGAAGCATATTGAGCAAAAATATCCCTGGAAGCTCATTGCGACGATGCTCACCTATCTGAAACAATCGTGCAAATTTGAGCCTCGCATGGACGGCGAGGTGTTCCCCGGCGCGGATAATCAGGACCATTACCGGCCACTTCCGGAAGATTATGCCATGCGAGGCCTGATTTACACAGAGGAGTATTTTCCACTCAAGTGGTTTGCGGGCGAGGCTGTCGAAGAGGACGAGAAATACTTTGAGCAGGCTTCGATGGTGGACGTCAGAAAGGAGAGAATCCTTTGGATTGGACGACAGATTGCTAAACAGGGCAAATGGATCATTTGGAAAGAAGAGAGCGCAGAATTCGACGTGCCAGCCGAGTATAACGTTGAGTTCACACCGAAAACGCCAGCCGAGGGAGCCCGGGAGATTGTCGGCCTCGATGCCGGCTCAGGGGCCCTGGGTTCTCCGCGTCAGGCACATTAAAACTCCAGCATTTCGTAGGTTTGCATAAAAGGGCGTTTGATGGATGTTTTTGATGGGTGTTTGATTTTTGGAGCGAGTGGCGCCTGGAGCTCAAAGTGCATTGGAGGCTCGGGGAAAATGCTTTCTTTCTTTGATTTTGATTTCTTTCCTTTGTTCCTTTCGACCACACTCCTTTGGTTCCCTTTGTGTCTTATTAGAGCATTGGTTTAGAGTTTTCCTACAATACATGATGTTAAGACTTACAACCGAGACTTTGCTTGGCAGCCTAGCAGCCCCTGAATTCGAGTGTTACATTTTCTGGGGAAATGCCGGGGAGATGTGACGATTGGTTCTTCCTTGCGACGAGTCATATGTATCCTGCTTTTTGCTATCTTGGTGCAAAGTATTACTGTGTGTGTGTGCGTGGTTGGGGGCCAAATGATGCACGACGGAGAATTTTCAAGGAGATGACGATCGAATCGGAAACCAGCCTTTGGTCAGGGGAAACCAGCCTTTGGTCAGGGATAGCACAATCCACCTGCCCAGTAGTACCTGGAGCTGCAGCAAGTCCGTGTCATGACATATGAGCCAGTACAATATAGGATGATATTGATCAATGCGTAGCTTGATAAAAGTGCACAATAGGTGACTTTTCTAACTTGCCTTTAGATAGTTAACTTCATATATGTGTGACGGCTTCGTGCTTGAGGTTGGGAGGGGTTGCGGAGGTGGAGGCGAGGATTTGGGGGCCTGCGAGGGCTAATCAGGGGTAATGATGTACAGAGTGAGAACTCTGCCCATATTCCGGATGTTTGAGGGCTTCCATTCGAACTCGATGTTTTGTATAAGGGGAGATGGATTAAGGAGGGGATAGATGGGGTTGTGAGAGCTGGATATCGTTCAACAGGGATCCAGGTGGCATTATCAGTAATCTCAAAGAGTAGGTTATAGTTTAACACCAGGACTCCATTCCCAGTGACCATTTGTGTCCATACGACACATTCCGGGTCACAATCGAAAGAGGTACCTTGTGTAAGTGCTGCTGGCGTCCTTATACCGCACCTCACTGGTACCGGGATTGGCACCAAGACTGATTGTATTGACCTGTCCTGATCCCTTTGGTAACGAATTCGGCAAATCTACTAAAGCCATGCTTATCCCAAATTACTTTGACAGACTTGAGACTGCTTCAGTCCCAGCTGGAATACGCTCGCGGGACCCCTCCGGCGAAGTCCGGCTCGCCGAGGGTACGTACCTTCTTAGTCTGAGGCAATCTTCTGGCATATGCAAGACACCGCATTGGTGGCGAGGCTGGAGTATGTCTACCACGAGATACCGGCATATGCGGCACGTGGATAAAGCATGGGCAGGAAAGCACGTGGGCAACACGATCCATTACAATTTGCTGTAAGTGGATTCTTCTGATAGGCGTCGAATCAAACGGGATTTGTCGTTACGATCTTTTTCGGCTCAGCTGAGGCAAAAAGATGGAAATGGCAGTATTCATGATTCTGCTGGTTTATTCTTGGAATTGGTTACCCAGGGGTGAAAAAAAGAAGAAAAAAGCAAAAAATGAACAATTCGATGGCAACTGGGATGTTTTGCTCCCGGCAGGGCTTGAACCTGCGACCTTCGCATTACCAATGCTTCTTAGCGCAAGGCTTGAAAGTATTAGTACGAAGCTCTAACCAACTGAGCTACGGAAGCCTTCGAATTGTTGGAGAAACCGGGTGGATAACCGGCCTATGAGGGCTGTGTGATTGTATTGCACCCACTTCTGGGGTATGTTGAGGGGGTTGCGGTCGAAGTCGTCTGTTGGTGAAATTGGAGTACATGTTGGTGATGGTTGCAAATCGGGGTTCCATGTAGCCACTTTCCCGACAAAAGGGCTTCTTCGATGGGGGGTTTATCGGACAAAGTTGCCTTGGTCAAAGAAAGGCGTCCACCCTGCCAGGAAGTGAAGGATGCATGCATTGACGGTCAGCCTTGCTCCTCATGACCAATGGAAGTGAACTCATATGTTCGTGCAGCCCTTCTGAACTCAGCCTGATGCCTCCCCTCTCTATGGGCTTCCCCGCTTATCCGAACTGTTGATAATTGTGGTCAAAAGGGGTTGCACGATTGGGCGAGATATACAGCACGTCATACAAGGCAGCCGTCTTCCTACTTTATGTAAAATGCACTGGTGACACTTCCTGCCACTCTCGCTGGCCATGGCTGATGGAGAGGTTGTCTTGCTTCACGCGAGGCTGTCACTGTGAAGGGCCGATCTGAGCACAAAATGGTGAGGGGAACACCCAAGAATGGGTGCTGCGTGACGTGATTCTAAGTGGTATGGGGATCCATGAGTGTACAGGAGAACGCGTTGGTGAGGGGTAAACGTTGATATGTTGGAGTGGTGGATGCCGTGGATGCGGAGGAAGGGCACACAGCCTTGCGCCATATCAAAGTCTGGGCACAAGGATGTGGGAGTCAATGTCGAAATGGTGCACATCAATCTGCAAGACAGGCCTGAAATAGAAACACGTCAAGGGCATGTGAGGTTCTTTTGACGTTACAAGATGAGATTGCCCAAGATTACCGCGGGCTGTGGGACACAGCTCTGCTGCCGGTTGCTGTACGAGTGATCAGATGTTGGTAAGTCCATGTCTTTGAGTGTTCGGTGATGTGACGTGATGACCATGTTCGGAGGGCATCCGCATTAGGTACCTATGTCGCATACCCGGTATGCATGCGCTGCTGCGCAAAACTCAATGGCAACCACACTGATTCCCTGCGGGTGTTGGGTTCCCGTTTATCCTCTTGCAATGTCCGAGTTCAGAGCCAACATCACAGCGTTTATCAAGGCCGCCTTGCAGGGTTTCGAAGCCATCTTTGCACTTTTCGGAATGGATTACATGCTATACCTTACTTTGTCTGGCGGTAAGTATCGAGGAGCCAAACCCCGGATCTTCACTGTCAGACTTGCTTAGCATGTTAGATCGTTACAAAAATAGAAGTTGGAATTTTGGGAAAACGCTTGCAAAGGAACACGAGTGCATGTAAGCTGGTACATACATAGCCTAAGGGTTTTGCTCGTCTGCCTTCGGGATCGCTGGAAACATTTGATGGCATTACATGGGCTGCCTGCCTGGGTACCTTGTTGGGGAGCTGGTTCCTGCCGGCGCTAATGCGGTTGCCTTTTTTGTCTGTGCAATTTGACTCGCCAACAGCCTCGCAAACCTGTTACACAGCATTAACGCCGGCAATGCTTGTACCAGACCCTTTCTCCAACACTTGCTATCATGACTCCCGTAGCGCTGAGGCGGAGTGCGGAGTTTCTCTGATGGACTGTTTTGTGTTCCTTCTTGGAATATGCTGTGTCAATCCCTCATCTATAGATGTGCAGCTTTGCTCCCGTACATGGCATTCTTCGTAAGGCAACCTGCCCGATATCCGTCGTACTCGCGGTTATCCCCCATCTCACACACCTCGGGTATGCACATGTAGACAGCCGTGGAAACGTATCGGGTGTATGAACCTACATCCTGATGGCCAGGTCATGTCGTCACAGGATTCAGCTCAGAATGAGGCGCCAAGATCCACGTCGGGGACGCCTTTTCTGCCTACGGATAGTGAAGCGGCAGTCCACCCACTCCTCCACTCCTAGCATCTCAACGGAAAAAAGGCGCCTATTGTAGATGAGGGCAACTCCTTGTACTCCGTATAAGTCATGTATTCGTGATCATTGGTCCTATTAATTAACGCGCAGGGCGTTCTGTTTATATTGACTAGTCAGTGCATTCAGCTGATGCCTAAGCGGCTGAAGAGAGCACAATATCGTGTCGCTAGTGGATTGGAGCTATCAGTTGGGAGCCTCAAGTCACACCGAACAAGGATTCAGCTCTCTACATGTCCAGTTATGCAGCTGTACACACATTGTGGCGCACGTTACATGTTGCGCAGATGAACCGGGAAATGAAATATTTGGGACCTATCAGATCCCGTCAAGATGAGTTTCCTCGACGTCAATTATCTTCTTCCGAGCCAACGGGATCTAGAACGATTCGAGATCACTTGTCAGCCTGAACGAGAGACACAAGGCTACCAGTCAGATGTCGTGTTTTGACTTCGCCTTGAACAGACCCGATTGTAGCAAGCTACATATCACCAACAGCAACACTGATATGCAGTCACACACACTATCAGCTACAGAAAAGCACTCCACCCAAACCCATTACAGCCTCATGGAGCTACTTGAGGCCCGTATCATACATGAGCCCAACAGCTCCTCTTCCAATGAGTTCTTCCCGCGCATCCGAGGCCTGCGCGAGTAATGGCCAGAACTGGGAAAAATTTGCTCAACCTTACCAATCTGTAAGCCTCTTCTGCCCATGTCGGTGTACTGTCTCGTGGTTGCCTTGCGCAGAATGGGCCTCCTGCATCTCCGAAGGGGGTCCCCGTTCGCCAAGTACCTTCGGCGGACCAACAACAAACGTAAACCTGTGGCTCAGATTTCGGACCCCAATCTTCCACAATACTCCAAACTCCCAAGCGTAGAAGGTTGCCTTCCTGGATGCCTATCGATAACCACAAGAGCTGTATACTTTTTCCAGCTGCTACATAGTGATCATGGGATCTGTCTTTGCTGCGCGTCATCTCGTAGCTGGTGGATCATTTACACAGTGAGGGACGGCTCGTTAGCAGTGACAGGTCATATAGACAGGGGCTAGTCTGGAACCCTCTTCTCCTATCTAGGTAACACATAATATCAGGAGAGATGGACACGGGATGTGTACCTCCTCGTAAGGCTTCCCTGCACCCCTGAAGCTATGATCCTGTGTAGCCTACCGAGCATAAGAGCTCGTCAGGAGCTTCTGCATTGCTTACCACATCACCGGAGACAAGGCATCCAAGACATGACATCATTTTACGGACATCCGCTGATGCTAGGACTATCCCCCAAATAGAGGATCTTGCGTAGCGAGCAGCGACTTTGTGATTTGGCTCATGGGCAGAGTGAAAAGCCGTTTTGCAGTTCCAATTCGCGTATGGGTATCTCTAATGGGTTTAGTAGAACGGTTGCCTACAGTTGGGACGAGGCAACAGAGGCTAAATCCATGGGGAGTTATCGTTCGATCGTAGAAGCGGTGAAGAACAGGGGTAAGTCGGGGAGGGGTGGCAACTGGAAAGCACGTGCAGTGAGCTTCTGACGACTTCACTCTGTGCTCGTCATGGTCGGTTGACTTTTATTGAGGGTTTGATGCAGTTTTTATGCTCATAATCTGTACTCATTGAGCTACTCAAGCAGCAGAGATGTCTCGAGGGTAAGGTTTATAGAATGTATTCTGATGTGTCAGCCCGTATACGGGCCAAGAAGCGATATGTGATCGACTCCCTCGAACTATGAAATTGTGACTATGATTTCAATGCGTTCCTATTAAGTAGCAATTTGAACTGAGATGTAGGAAATCTGGAGGCATGGGGTAGACTAAGTCAGATACAGTGATTAAGGAGTCTGCTGGAAACTAGCAAATAGAATGCGGGCGCTCTACCCCTATGTAGACTTTATATGTTCTCAAGTCTTAATTTGTGCCGCAAGTCTAGATCATTGACAGCAGTAGCTGTGAAGCAAGATCGCTGACAGCTTGATGTATAGATCAGCAAGAAAAGAGCCAGCTCATCGGGACGCAGAGTCGAGATAGTGAAAGATACCATGTTCCGCAGTGTACAGCCTCAAGGTCCCAATTGATAGAGTCGCAGAGCGTTTTCTTTCTGTATCCATATCATTTATTGGCTGGTTCAAGTTCGTTAGTTCTTTACTGGCTAATAGTTGATTTTTTAGGAGACAAGACATGGTCGCTCAATATCCCCTTTGACTTCAAAGTATTGTCTCCATGACATGTTGTGCATTTGCAAGCCATAAAGACCTACTTTACAACCCAACATCAACGCTGTAGCCATCGAGGACAAGATGTGTGAGATACAATACGAAGTACATCAGTACATGAAGATCCTTTCGATACATTGTGAGCTATCCAGCCCCCTGTTTAACTAACCAATCCCTCGCGATGAAAACACAGCCACTTATCACCGGCACTCTCTTACCCAATCAGCCAGCCCCTTGGTGATCCTACTTTGAATCTCGACTTTTCCGTACCTATACAGAGATGATACACGTAGCCCTCACCAAGCACCTGTAATATCAAGCCACGAATCCAAGACTCTACTCTGCTTGATTTAGATTCCTGTAAGGGCCTAAGAAAGGCAACCAAAGCCCTCCTGCAGCATAGCCAACTTATCAAGACCATTTCCGGCAAGGCAACCGGGCATTTGGGGAGGAGGGGTGCAGCTGAAAAAGTGACATCCGTTTTAGTGATCCTCTCCGATGGTCTGACAGTCATATGCAACTGGGTATCGAACCCGAGGTGCGTAGGCCGCAATATTTTTTGGTCTCGACCGTTGATCAATATCAGTCGACCAGGCCTTTCCAATCGCACGGAGCTCGTGTATGCAAACTTCAGGTCATCAGATTCCTTCTTGGTGATCTATCATCAAACTGTCCGGCTAGAATTTGGCCAGGACGTGACCGAAGGTGTGCCGACGGTCAGTGGGCGTATCTCACTCAAAGACGGCACGAAACTAGAGCCTAACCGGCCGCCTTTCTTTACCAAGAGATACAGTAGCGCCAGTAACGTAAAGGAATGGGGCCTTATGTTTTTTTTTGGGAATTCATGCCGGGATACTGTTATATTCTTTGAAGGCCACACCATGGTGTACGTTGACGCAGGGGGAGGTGGGCTCAGGTGCATAGAAGCGTTTAGGCAGATCTGCATTCTGACCGTGCATACGTGGGCTTCTCATCGGAGTTGCTCCGTGATGGATTCTCATGGGGTAGTAGCTTCATGAGGAAGCTCCGGCAGTTGCCTTTGCCTTATAGCTTTGATTGACCCGGAGCTCTAGATTTCTAGGGTGGACTTGGCGTCAAGTGGGTTGAAGTCCAATGTGCGAGGTGACGAGGGTTGGGCAGCCATATTGCGGTACTACCATTTCAAGCCTCGGAGACTTCTTTGCGGCCTTTGAAGGATCTATAGTGAAACTGATTTGCAGGTGCCAATGAACTTTTTGGTCCACTAATTCGTCAAGCCAACCCCGGAGGAGCTCTCATGTTTTAAATAGAATGGAGGTTTCTCACGTATACGGGCTGTGCAGGAGGAAAATGGTCCCTGAAGAGAGCAGCCTTCTGAATGATCACGCTTATAGGTTGCGAAAGATTACAAGTTTCGCACTCTACCGAATTGCCATGACCGGAACCTTGTAAATCTAGTGCAATTGTAACCGTTGTAATTCTGGGTTACTGCGGACGCTTTGTGGAGAGCTTGTTCACTTATCACCACATGTAGCCTTCTGACACTCCTCGTGGAACTGAAAACGCTACCTAAGACTAAACCTACATGTCGCTATATTGGCTATACTTGCAAATGAGCTATCTACCTAGGCTCCGTAAAGCCTCTTTACACTGCTTGAAGCAAGGAGACGAAGAAAGAGTGAACACTTAAACTTTCAACTTCAATGTATGTCAGTAAGTCATGTTGAACAGCAGACAACTCCTTTCTAACCATTTTCATCAGAATGCTATATCGCACAGCGAGCCCCTGACTTGGGATATCTACATAAAGCTCGTGCATGTCCGTATAAGAGAAGAGACTTCATTGGCATTTGAAGAAGCTGCATTCCAAGTCGCCAGAAGGCATCACAGAGTTACATCGAGCGAGGGTTGACATGGTGTGAAAGGTATTCCTCACACAAGATAATTCAAAGCCGCGGCAATGGAGCCGAAAGGAGCTTTTGCCTCTGGTCAGGGGCTGGGCTTCCTGACAAAGTTCATGATCTTGTTAGTGGTTTACACAAAGCTTGCGTAAAGGTTCGCTGGAGGATTTATTGAGCAGGCAAGCAGACAAGCTCTCCAGAAGACACCAACAAGGTCATATGCAGTGCTCAACACAGAGCATCAGAAGTAGTCTAGCTCTAAGCAACTACCGTGAGATGACAGAATATTACTAGATAAGAGAGTCATAGATGGGATCTATCTAGGTTTTGACATTCCTAATAGTTGGAAAGGGAAAATGGGCAATTTTGTCGTATCGTAGGACCTTCTTTCCATCACCAAGGTATGCCCTGATAACTTGAAATAAGGTGGCATTAAGTTGTAGGAATATGGAAAGGCTCTCATTCAAACGCCTTGTTTCGAAGTAAAACCCACTGAGTATCGTGTGCTGATTGATGGCATACCACCAAATTGATAGTTGGTGCAGGATCCGTGAATTGATGCCTAATGAACGACTGATTTGCTTGTTGAGCAGCTGGAGGGGAAGAACCAATGCGAAACCCTTCTTCTTTCCTGTGATAGCCATATCTCACAGAGCCGAGATGGACTCGTTCATCTCAGCGCGTGGTCAGATACTCCTTACCAGTATTCGGCACAATTCTTAGGGTAGTTCATAGAGCGTATTTATCTTCCACTTGTAAGGTAGTTACTTTGATTGTGACACAATTGCGGGACTAGTAGGAATTCACGTCACATCACGAACTGATCAAGACAGGATGAGAAGTGCAAGCATCGAACCTGGAGACAGGCAAACCATGGAACACCTCATCTGATGGCTGTTACACAAACTTAAACCTTGAACTAGTTGTCGATCTTGTAGCGCAGAAGCATAATCGAAGGCTGTTCGTTTTCAGATCTTATCTGTCTGTCAACAGCCATATGTACGACTTGCGAGGCCATGGTGGAACCTCAGGCTGAGAGAGCCGAGAGTCGGCAGCCTTGTTTTCGCGATTTAACGTGCATCCATCCAATGGGAACCGAATCCTTCGCAGAATGGCAGTGCTCGCAGTTCACGTGGCTGAGTCGTTACTGGACGGTACCTTGCCTGGTCATGCACACAATGCCACCCGCCTTGCCTTATCTCCCCTATCTTCCTTCCTATTCGTGATCCATCTCCATTTTCCATCTTTCCATCTTCCATCATTTCATTCTTCATCATCGTTGCATTGCTTCTCCATGTGCCGCAGAGCTTAAAGCTTTACTCATGGCCTTCGGGCCTTGCTCAGCATCCCTACGCAGCCTCGCTGAGTTGGCGGCCGGCAACTACATCGCGATCAATCGTACCGCCCGCCTCCTCTACGACGACGAAACTGCCGGCCTCTGAGCCTTTGTATCTACAAGATCTGTGTGATACGCAACGTGGCAGGTGTCTCCGTACGACAAATATCTCCGTGGCGACTGTTAAGATACACTCTGAGAGCTACACACAGTCTCACTCCAACGATTCCTGGAAATGGAACGGCGGTTGGAGAGACGGAGGAAGGGTTCTCAGGAACCTGCATCGTCAGATCCCGATCTGATGCACACCGGGTGCCAATTCGAAGAAGTTGGTATTGAGCGCGGTGTCAGCTCCATCGAATCGGCCGACGCGACCCAGCCAAACTTGTCTCACCTGGAGGACAAGGACTCTTGCGGCGGCATCAATGTCGAGCCCGAGGCGGACAAAGCATCAGGCCCCGGATCGTCAACAGACTCCTCTGCTCCGTCAAAGGACTGGAAGAGCCCGCTTGATGTCGTTGATCGCGACTATACGGTGGCGCACCGATCCGATCCCTGGTTTCCTATTCCAAAATGGTCTCGAACGACTTCTACATACGCCAAGCGGGTGGCCTTCAAGTTTGCCATCCGGATGTTTGATGGGCTGTTTACATCCTCTGCGAAGATTTCGGAAGGCAAACCGGCTCCAAGTGAGCAGACGGATTCTGCATATGCATCAATGCCCGGAGATGCGTCAACACAGCGCCCAGCCAACTGGACACGACGGTCGCAAGATGTCCATTCAGATCTAGAAGCGTCCCTTACCAGTGATGCTGTAATTATGACCGAAGTACAGACAGGTTGCTCAGATCAAAGTTCCGTTGACGCAAACCGCTTTCGAGACTATATCTGGGAGCTCACCCGCCATCTCTACCAGCGGACCCGTCCCTTACTCACAGCCGACAATGTGTCATCTGCAGTGGGTTTGCTGCCTGACTTGCTGTCGGCGTTTGCCCTGCAAAAGGGTCAGGAGTCGCAGGCTCAAGTCAACCAAGATATTCGGTGCTTTGTATACAAGCATAGGCTGTAAGTCTTTCTAAGTTCTCATAGTCACTTCTGATCCCTGGTACTTGATGTCTAACACGAACGATACAGCACCATAGCACAATCGTTGAGGGCCTTTTTCGAGACCGAGCAAGCCTCAAAGGCAGATCCAAGACTGGACAGAGGTGTCATGTCAGTAGCTGAAAGAATGAGCCTGACATGGAGTAACGCATCTCAGAAAAGCAACTCGTCAGCCCCCGAGAGCCCAAGTCCAATCCTTGATGCTGATGGAGACAACGAATTGCCCCAGGAATTTTTCCAGTACCGGGAAGCAATTACAGCTGGGCCAGCTTTCCAATGGGTTGTTGAAGAACTCAAAAGAGAGCTCAATCCATCTTCAAGTGGCCTGAATATCATGGAGAAAATATCCAGCGACATCTTGATAGGGTTGTCCAAAGGCCAGAGAATTAGCAAGGGGCGTACCTCAAAGCTATCGAAGCTGACATTCAATGTGGCATGCGACATCTTTGCATACATGCAAGACCAGGGATATGCAATGGATGCTGATGAGGTCCTACCCAGAGCAATCACCTTGACGGGTTCCAGCACCAACGCGCAAGCGCTGACTATCAGGCAATATGTGTGTCAGACCTGGCCAACGATCGGATGCAATTTGGTGCAGGCAATTCAGGCCGCCTTATGTTCTTCCGGGGCTTATGGATATGATGCGCCGCTCCAAAACTGTCCTTTATGTAGGTCATACAGGCCTGCAGTTAATCGTTTGCAACCCCTGATGTGGTGAAACTGACAATGAGATAGGGATTATAGACGACGTCGGGACGGAAGTTAGAGTCTCCATCGGCGAAAAGATGATGAACGTTGAGGCGGTTGGAACAGCTCGCTCCATCGCGCTGGTTGGTAGCCAGCTCGGATGGCTTGCCACAACTCTCAGCTCATCCCATCGAGAGCATGTGATCTCGTTCTGCCATCCGGAGATCAGCGGGTTCAGTTCGCATTTGCGCGAGGACGGTTTCGACAATACCTTCGTCTGCAGAGTCAACACCGAAACGGAACACTTGAGGGACAACCTGCCCAGTGTCAACGGTCAGTGCTGGTATCGCCTATTCAACAATCCAGTCGTTGTTACGGGTTACCCAATCAAGCCCAGAAAAAGCTTCGCGGTGGAAGCCGGATTGGAATTGCCCTTTGATATGATGGTAACGTTGTCAGATTGCCAATACCTTACAACGTGGGAGGGAAAGACGGTAGTCAAAGGCTTCTCGGCTATGCTGATTCCCACGAGGGTGCAAGACAACATCATCTCTTGGCACTTGATTGTTTCTGAAGGCGGAAAACGGCTGTCGTACGCAGACGATCAAGTCCCGAAAGGAATCTTGATTGCGCCTCAAACTCTTTCAGACTCCCGGCACGTCCTGGGCTGGTGCGCAGAGGCTCAAAATGACATAGGTAAGGTGCGCCGGATCAAACGACGAACGGGATCATTCTCTAACAATATGCATTGCAGGAGCCCCAGGAGCAAACTACAATATTGGTTGGTCCGGCCTCCCGCTGGCAGAAAAGGATGTTTCCTGGGGACCTGTTACGACCAGCTTTGGCGTCGGCGGCTTTTTCAAGGTCAGCTCGGATTTCGAAAGAGGAAACAGGGAACGGATCATCTCCAGCTATACCGACAGTCACTACGGATTCCTCGTACGCCATATTGGACAGCAACATTTCTTACTGTGGGACGTTGATGAGAAGCGTGGCTGGCTTACCGATGGCTCCAGAGCTCACCTTCACCTCGTCAGAGCCTCGCTGTGGGAAGACGCCAGGGAAAAGCCGAATAGCTACTTCAATAATCAGATCACACGGCTCAACGAGCTGGCTCTGTTGAAGGAAGATGCGGTTGGAGTTCTATTAGCTGCCGAGAACCTAGACGCCGAAACCGAGCGAAGAGACCCAGCATACTCCAGCCTGAACACAAGGATGCAACGCATTGGTTCCCTCATGGAGAAAACTATAGACCAGGTGCACAAGGCAACTAACAGTCAGAGTACCTCAGTGGGCATGCCGGTCCATGTTCTGGAAGGATACGACTTCATGGACGTGGCTACCCTCAGAGACCTGCACCTTCACACACTCAAGTTACCTGGGCTGGAGTCCGGCGATGGGTGGGCAAATCTTGTGCCGCATCTTCCCGTAGTCACCCTCTTCGGCAAGAAGTTCGGGGAGCTCATCCGGCCAGGGGCAAACAACCCTACAGAGTCGTGCGATAAGTGCGGGTTCGTGGTGAGTCTACCTTCAGGGAAACATCTGCTGGCCGTATGTGTCGACGTGCTGGAGAAGATACTCAGAATTCGCGGCAACAAGGACTCTCGCCCCTGGCAGCTGATCAACGAGCTGTATTGGCCGACACGAGAGCCTGTCTTTGAGCCTTGTAGGTGCACCGGCTCCGATGGGCGTGGGAACAATGACGCCCGTATCCAAATGCTTTTAGGAAAAAAGCCAAGGGGCGCGTCATTCTTAACTCCTATCAAGCTGGAGAAACGGGGTGCAGTCATCTTCGGTCACAGCCTCAGACTATCCTTCAGGCCGAGCCGCCTGTTCCTGTCGCATGGCAGAGTCTCATCTTCAAGTATCAGCAGTGCAACGCAGACGACGAACCAAGTTCCGGATGTGCCTGTCTCTGCAATGCACGACGAGAGCTTCGATACGAATGAAAACCCGCTGTCCGACACCGTGAGCTCTATCACACCTTACACCGCCACCTGGTCGAAGACAGCGGATTCGGTGTCGAACAATACTACTATCGAACAGCAGAATCAGGCCCCGGTGCCAGTCTGTGCAAAGACAGAAACTCTTGCTGCTTCTCCACCACAAATGATGCCGAGTACGCCGCCAAAGGTTGCTCGCAAAAGATCGGCAAAGAGGTTGAAAGAGTATTGCGCAACAGCTTGGAAGAGGATGAAGATGATGAAACAACGTCACAGAAGATAGAGAGGAACCAGAATGTAGGGGAAAGACTGAGGAGGAGTAGAAATAGTACGAATGGTTACGGTTTATGGGACGGACATATGGATGGGCACATACAATATGAATATACTAGGAGTTAGAAGGGATATCAATGTCGGAATTGGGAAACGGAGATAGGTACCATGAACATGGGCGATAGATCACAGGACATCACGGCATTATATAGATGGGAATCTGAACCAAGGTGTGAGTTTGAAGAAGGGACAGTTCTCTCATTGGTTATCATCGACGAAGGAACTTGTTTATGATGTTTTGCTATAGTTCGACATATTCTTTTCTCATACCAACCCAGTCGACTTCTTCACCATTACCGGAATGCTCAGTCCGAAGCCGTAAACCCAACCATGATCGATGAAAGTACCTCCACACACTTCTGCCTTTGACCATCAAGTCGGCATGCAGGCCACGCTCGCATGCCCAATCATCGCTTCAATAAGCGATTGGGGGGCGTGTACGGAGCGTGCTGCGGACCATATGCGTACATAGAGACTCGACGTCATGCCAATAGAGTGCCCGGGCGTCGATTTTCAAGCATTTGAACACCAGAGAAGGTGTCCGGCTCATCGTCTTCGAAAATGGAAGATTGTCCGTAGAAGAAAAAGGCAAAAGGAGCTCCTTGTGTGAGCTGGAGATGAAGTACGTTGTATAAGGCCGGCATCGGGAACGGCCATGGCGCCGTAGGATAGAAAGTGCCGCGGACCGTATTGTTCGCGAGCAGAGGCTGTGTGATCTTTCGCAAGAGACGGACGAAGTTCGAGTGACGTTGGTCGTAGGAGGCCCCTCTTGGATTGTGAGGGCATGGTGCTGAATCGAGGCAATCCATGGTCTGCGTGGAAGCCGTCGAAAGGCAATCGTGGAATTGGCTTATGCCATACATTGCCAGCGCCACGTGTATGCTTGTTGTATTCAAGATTCCAAACCAGCCAAAGATGAGTCGTCAAAGAACTCCGGATAAGGAGGAAGAAGAGAAGAGGGCTTGCGGCTTCGGTAATAGTGATCGTGAAGATGACGGTGGTACGGCTAGAAACAGGAGACTGCAATCCAGCAACCGCATGAGCATTCCTCCAACTGCTTCTTCTCCTCGGGCCTCCTGACTCATGCGCTTGGCCTGAAGTTGTGTAGTGGTGGTGGTCATGTGTAGGAAGCTGTGCTGCGGCGGGCACATGATCCGCGGACGAAGCCGCTGGACAAGAGTCTCCCAGAAAGTGGTGCTATGCGGCTCGAAGAAGGAGTTCGTCGCCAGCCATGATTGCGCTTGTTGTATGATGATAGCTCATTCGGTATGAGTGATGATGGGCTAGGGTGCTGTCGAAGCTGAGGCCCGTCGTAGAAGACGGTCAGCATGATGTGCGTTTTTTCCCTTCGCATTGCCTGTGGTAGGATAACTTGGCTGCCATGTTGCGGAGGCATGATGACCGCAACAAGAGTTTGTGGGGATGATCGGTGTTGGTTCGCTATATCGTGTTGCAGAGAAGCAGATGAGCCAGAAGGCCAATGCCTCTCCAACAGCGGAGTCGTAGTCTGCGTCTGTCTATACTGCCACGTAAGGAGTCAGCAGTGTGTCCATGGAGGTTGTCTGCGACACGGGCGTACGAGTACCACTTACAATGAGCCGCATATTCCTTAGGGGCGACTGCTCTCTCGATGGTGAGCACCCATACATCTGGCCGGGTCAGTGGCTATACAGCAATGTGTGAGAGCTTTGATCTGCCGCTTGGTCTCGTTGGTTAGCCCTTTTCGAGTGGGAAGTCGGGGGAGAGAGGCTGTTTATGTAGACAATTCTCTCTCTTGCCGAGCAGTGATTAAGAGTTGACCTCGACTAGACGGCGATTCTGAGGATGAGATGATGCGTGGCTATGATGCTCATCCAGATACGAGAGCAACTGAATCATACATTGACCGATTGGCACATCCAACTTCTGGATTTGAGACAATGTCTCAATCAACAATAAGTGTGTGTATGAGTTGATGTTGTACGGCAGTGATGATGAAAGTGTGATTCCTCACTCTGCGCCATCTCTAACTTGCTGCTCTATACTTGTCCGTATGGCGTTTACATCCTGTCTGTTATCCCTCGAGTTATGTATGTGTATTAGCGTCCAATTTCGAATTGATCCCGGCGACATGAGCTTCTAGTCCCCGGACTGAGACACTGATTCACCTCTTCACGGCACACTCCCCTAAGTGACGCTTCGCTAGGGATCCTAATGAAAAGCTTTGATTGTCAGCTTCTTTATCCTCATGTCATCTCTCAGATCTCATTGAGATCGCCATGACGCCACGGTTAGATCGAGTCGCTAACTTAGTGCCCTCTTCAACCCTCACTTTAGATCGCCACTCCGGGAAGATCGATCGTCTTCTGTTGGTCCCCCTTCTTCTCTATTTCGCAGAGAAGAGCAACCCCTCCATTTCTCCATACCCAGTAGAATTGAGGCTTGGCTGCCTCTTCTGTTCTAGCGCCCACGATGTGATCAATGCTCCTGGTCCCAGTACGATGCATACTGAACCTGCCAGAGCTTTGCAGACTCATTTCCCTCTTTTTTCCCTTCAATTGTTCTTCATACTTTACTTAATAAAGTTCAATGGCAATTCAGTCGAGCTAGGGAACTTGTTCGTTCGCGGAGAGATCGACCTCCACCCGCATCTCGCGTCACACTCGCTTTGTCGTGCAGCTTCGTGGTTGACGCGTGATAATACTTCGAGCGGCACGCCATTGCTTTTCTCGGGTCGTTACAGAACGCAGCATCTATTATGAGCCTCAAATATCGCTGTTAGACAGAAATTCGCAGCATCAATGCCTTGAAGCCTCCTCGAGCTTTCTCCGAGCTTCCTTCGTCACGCCGGCTTCGATATGCGGCATTCTCATGGACTGCCACAACGCCATCATTCACCATGAGAGCATCTCCGTCTGCTGCCTCCCCGGGCAGTGCTCACGTCTCTGGGCAGGCCAGCAGGCCCATGTCTCAGCCAGCACACAGTTTGACGGCCGGACAGGTCCTGTCAGAACTCCAGGCCATTGCATCGAGTGGTCTCAGCGCAGATGGGGCTGCTAGACGACTCAAGGAACTGGGACCCAACGAACTTGAGAGGCAAAAGGGCGTTCAGCCATTGAAGATATTCGTTGAGCAGATTTTCAATGCAATGACTCTGGTAAGGGCAAACAAAGTAGACTCGTTTAGATAACGGTCAGCTTTCTCAGCAAAGTGAAAGTGTGTTAGGTATGCTGATTATAGAACTGATCCATATAGGTGCTGTTAATGGCACTGGCCGCTAGTTTTGGCATCCACGCCTGGATAGAAGGCGGCATCTTGGGCGGAATCATCGTCTTGAACATCTTCATCGGCTTCTTCCAGACTCTGCAGGCAGAAAGAACCATCGACTCGCTGCGCAACCTAGGATCCCCCACATGCAACGTCTTTCGAGAGGGCAGAACCATCAGCATCCAGACGTCAAACGTGGTTCCAGGCGATATTGTCGATCTGACAACGGGTGATTCGGTGCCTGCGGACATCAGGTTGATCCATGCTGTCAATCTGGAGGCTGACGAGGCGCTTCTCACGGGCGAGTCTGTGCCTGTCCTAAAGAATCCGAAGGCTGTCTTTGATCAGGATACCGGACCCGGGGATCGTCTCAATGTCGTGTATAGCTCGACAACAATCACAAAAGGCCGTGGTCGTGGCGTAGTTTTCGCAACGGGGATGTGCACTGAAATTGGACTCATCGCCAGCGCCCTGCAAGGAGGAGACTCGATGAGCAAGGGCTTTGGCCCTCAAACCGCTGCTCAGCCTGAATCCAAGACCAAGATCTGGTCAAAGTCGGCAATGCGATGGATGGGGAAGTTCCTCGGCCTCACTGTCGGCACACCGCTGCAGAAGAAACTGGCGCAGCTATTCTTGTGGCTGCTCGCTTTTGCGGTCGTTTGCGCCATCATCGTCCTGGGAGCCAACAAGTTTGATACGCATCGAGATGTCATTTTGTATGCTGTTACGACAGCCGTGGGCACGATACCTGTCTCGCTGTTGCTGGTGTTGACGGTGACCATGGCGGCTGGCACGAAGAAGATGCTTGAGAGACATGTTATTGTTCGTAACCTGTCAAGTTTGGAGGCTCTCGGCGGAGTGACCAGTAAGTCTTGAGACTTGTGACTACTGTCGGTCGTGGATTTCTGGTAGAAACTAACCGTTGCTATAGATATCTGCTCTGACAAGACGGGAACAATCACACAAGGCCGAATGGTCGCACGCAAAGTTTGGCTGCCAGGACACGGCACTTACTCCGTCGAATCAACAAACGATGTGTACAACCCTACAGTCGGCCGCGTCTCCTTCAGTCCTTCTCAGCCCCGAGACGCAAGGGACATTGAAAAAGACCCATCAGAAGAGGAGATCACGCCGCTGGAAGAGGTTGCTAAGAGACCCTTTCTACAGGAATACCTCAACATCGCTTCGCTCGCCAACCTCGCAACCCTCGAGCAAGAAAAGAGTGATCCGACACAACCTGATCAGTGGAAAACTCGTGGCGCGCCGACTGAGATTGCAATAGAAGTCTTTGCATCCCGGTTCGGGTGTAATCGTATGCAGTTGTCGCAAGGGCCAAAGGCGAAATGGAGTCATGTTGGAGAGTTTCCATTTGACTCGGAGGTCAAGAAGATGTCGTCTCTCTTTTTAGACACAACTACACAAGAAACACATATTTTCACAAAGGTACTCCATATTTAGAGAGATCACTTACCGAACAGGTCTGACTGACACCATCTTCATCATGTAGGGTGCGGTCGAACGTGTCATAGAGACATGCGACAGCTTCGCCTCAAAAGACAAAATCAAGCCCCTGGACGACATAATGAAAGCCACCATCCTCGAAAACATGGAATCACTCGCAAGCCAAGGTCTTCGCGTCCTCGCCCTCGCTCACAAGGTCATCCACAAACCAGTCTCTCCCTCAGACTTCACAGACGGAATCGCCCCCAGCAGAGACCGCTTCGAGCGCCAGCTCGTCTTCCACGGGCTCATCGGCATTTACGACCCTCCCCGTCCCGAGTCCAAGCACAGCGTCCTCATGTGTCAGGGCGCCGGCATCGTCGTCCACATGCTCACGGGAGACCATCCGCAGACGGCGCGCGCCATTGCCATGGACGTGGGCATTCTTCCTCCGCCGGACAAGATGCGCATGCTACCGGCGGATGTTGCAAATACCATGATGATGACCGCGCACAAGTTTGATGCCATGAGCGATGAGCAGATTGACGCTCTTCCACAGCTGCCCCTGGTAGTCGCCAGATGCGCTCCAAGTACAAAAGTCCGGATGATCGAGGCTCTTCATAGACGAAGCCGCTTTGTAGCCATGACCGGCGACGGCGTCAACGACAGTCCCAGCCTCAAGCGAGCAGACATCGGCATCGCCATGGGCTCGGGCTCAGACGTCGCCAAGGAGTCATCCGACATCATCCTCACCGACGACAACTTCACCTCGATATTGAACGCCATTGAAGAAGGCCGTCGGATCTTTGACAATATCCAAAAGTTCATCCTCCACGTCCTGGCAGCCAACATCGGCTTCGTCATCTCTCTGCTTACCGGCCTGGCGTTCAAGGATAGCGCAAACGTCTCGGTGTTTCTGTTGACGCCTGTTGAGATCATTTGGATGCTCCTTGGTACCGGTGCCTTTAGCGAGACGGGACTTGGTTTTGAGACTGCTGTCCCAGATATCCTGAATCGTCCTCCCCAAGATGTAAGCTTACCCCTTATTGCCCTCCTCTACGATGAATAGCCTACCATAAGAGTCTTAACATATTAACAATCCGTTCGTTCTACAGCTCCGCTACGGCATCTTCACCCCCGAATTCATGCTCGACATGGTCCTCTACGGCATCCTCATGGCCGGCTGCGTCCTCGGCTCCTTCACGACCGTCATCTTCGCCTTCGGCGACGGCAACCTGGGCTCCAACTGCAACAACGCCTACTCGCCCTCATGCCACACCGTCTTTCGCGCCCGCGCCACGGCCTACACGGCCATGACGTGGATCTTCCTGCTCTTCTCCTGGGAGCTCATCGACTTCCGCCGGTCTTTCTTCGACGGGCGCGGCGGGGGGCCCCGTGCGTGGGGGAACCATCTGTGGGGGAACCGCTTCCTCTTCTTCGCCATCACTATCGTCTTCTTCATTGTTTTTCCGACGCTGTACATTCCGCGGCTGAATACAGTCGTCTTCATGCATGCTGGGATAGGCTGGGAGTGGGGGGTCGTAATTGTTGCCGTTGTTGTGTTTGTTGTTGGTGCTGAGGCGTGGAAGTGGGCGAAGAGGATCTATTTTCGTAGGCGAGACCGGATATCACGGAGGTCATACCTCAACTGACGGTCGCTCGCGTCACTGACCTGTTAGATGCTCCACAAAGTGGATATAAAAGCGGGTCAAAACGCTACCTCAACTAACAGGTACTCATAATAACCTATTAACAGTTAATTAACAACCTATTAACAACCTATTAACAACCTATTAACAATCTATTTTATAAATTATTTTAAATATACTATATAACCCTTATTCCTAATTCTAACCCTAACTTACCCCTAACCCTAACTTAAACTAACCTTAAATACCTTATTTTTTTAATATTTAATTTATTAATGTATTATTAATAGATTGTTAATGCATTAATACTAAATAAAAAAAGAATAGAATGCATTGCTAAAGGTGACCTGAGCTAACAGTAGGTAAAAAGTGTAAAAAGTGTGAAAATAGAGCCAATCAGCGCGTCAAGACTATATGTCAGTTGAGGTCGCGTTTTGACCCGCTTTTGCATCCACTTTGTGGAGCATCTATCAGGTCAGTGACGCGAGCGACCGTCAGTTGAGGTAAAACCCTGATATCACGGGGTTCAGCTTCAGCGAGCGAAGTCGCGGTTGCGTGATTGCTGGTTATCAGTTGGTTGGCTGGGGATTGAACTGTGCTCTTGGGGAGGGGATATGGTGGTATAGGGACTGCAACGTTGTATGACTTCGCAATCCCAAGTAATCGTACACATCATCCCTTTGTTTATTAAACTGGCATCCAATATCACTCTATGCACCACTATGCGTAGAGATATTGAGGTATCAATGGACGGACATATCGAGAGTCTCTATTGTCACATATTACAAGACGCTCATCCAGCTTCTGGAGTGTCTGTACGATGAGTCGGCACAGAGAGGCATCGGTCGAACCCCCTGGAGCGGGCATCTCGCCGCAACCTGGAGGCAGACATTGTTAGCAGCTCCCGGAACTGCGTCTTGGCCCAGATCTGACTGCAGGGATGGAATCACTGCTCTCTCTTAGAATGAGCGACGACTCACATTATGCATGATGTATCGCGGGGGAGACGGACAACAGAATAAGCTCTGATCTTGGCCCACGGCTCGATCATCCAGCACAAGGCCCAGGTGGAAAGCAGTGGATCCACGGCCTTTCTTCAACTCTTGCCGGTCTTGGGGGTGAATCACACGGATAGGATCCCGGTGCTAGTAGGATGAGCTCTCAACTGCTGTCAGGCCTCGTTTGAGCAGGAGGCCGAAGCATGTCCAAACGTCACCACTCAGCAGACATCAGCGTTAGGGCAGCATCAAGCGTGAAGAACCCTTCCCAATCCATGCTCTCGCCAAAAAGGTTGAAGACCAAGCTTTCAGCAGAAAGGACTCGTCGTGTAGGATTGCCCTAGGGTACGATGCAGTCGCAGGGTGATACCGAAATACTACGACAACGGCGTCTCACGAAACGCATCTTTCGACAGCCTCCAACAAGCGAATGTGCTTGCAACCAACGACGACTTCGTTGTCAGAGACCAGCTCATCGGCTACTCGGCCGCCAAGACATGCAGAGGAGTCATGCACTCATTCCAAGCGTCGCTATCTCTTCAATGTCGCATTGTCACATGCGCGGATGGCATCTGGCCGCAACAGCTTCATGTGATGGAGTGCCACACATGCTCGTACGAGTAGTAGTAGCAACCAGTGCTGCTGCTGCATGGGATGAGCCGCCGCTACTTTCTGACAAGCGGTTGGCGTTCTGAAAGGGAGAAAGGATGTGTCGTGAAATATCCTCACGCATGTCATGTTGGGCTGCGAAGGGCTCCAGGGCCCCCCCCCTTCGCTCCCTCCTTTGACCTTGGCAACACATTCACCGCAACTCAAACACGATGTCCCTCACAATGCTGCACTGGTCCGTTCTCCGCGTATTATTGAACTTGTCGAACTCGAGCCAGATTTTTGACAATAGGTTGTCGTAGGCTTTTTTTCATGTGCGGCTTGAGCCAGCGTGTGTCGTCCCCGGCGGTGAACCTCTCATCCCTACAACGTGCTTGGAAGACATTGCATATCCCTACCAACGACTCTGTAACGTCGTCGTCTCTCCGGTCGCAAACTGAGGCCTTTCTGCCAGCATAGGTCGGCGCGCATACCATGGCAGATAGCCGAAGCTCCCCTTATCAAAAAGTAAACGGCCCGCCTCGTTAAGGAGATCCGTTCGTCCACAGAAGAAGGGTCTCATACCCTTTTAGGCAGCCTGTCCCGACCGTTTTCTCCAGCCCTGGGCTACATCTCATGCCTGGTACGGTGCTGGACAGGCAGTCTCCCCACTTGGCGGCAGATGAAGGGCTTTTCTCAAACTGGCCTCAGCTGGCTGGATCAGCCGGGGCACATGAATGACAGTGGTGTTTCATGCAAGCTTGCGAGTCTCTTTTTCTTCAACGGCATGCTAGGTCGATAGGTTTTCCTGCTGGCGTCGTCCGCGAGACCAACGGCAGCGGAGTTTGCTGATGCTTCCGTACAAGGGTCAGCGTCTTCGGGTAAGGAGCAAGTATCCGCAAGTCGCTCGGCGGAGAGGTCTTCTCCTTTTCAAGGGCGTTGTCTACCTCGGCACTTGTGGACGAAGCCAGATGCTCTCTCGCTCGGACGGGCCGTGAACATGACGAGAAATAGGACGTCTTGGCAGTCGTGATCTCCTTCAAGGACCTGGCCGGGGCCCATAACTTCGAGCGGAATTCTCTTTGACAACTTGGTACGAGTAAGGAAGAATGTCCACCTTGTGACACGGTCGTCAAAAAGCAAACGGCAGGGTGAGGGTGTAGACAGCGAACTGCAAAAGACAGAAAGGGCGGCAAGGGGTAGAGACAGCTAGGGGGAGTTCGATGATGATGATCATGGAGAAACGGACCAGGGCTGCGTCCTCCCACTGACGGCGGCGGGTCTCGCCTCTGAAAGGAGCCCTGTCCTTGACACACGCGTGTCTTTGACCATTCGGGACCCATCTCGGGACTCTGTGGTCTTCCCAGTTCTGACCAATTGAAATCTTCCCAATAGCTTGGTTGTGATCGCCGAGGCATGGGTTTTAGCGCAGTGCTTGCTGGGGCAGAAAGTCCACTTGTTGTGAAATAGTCCCTTTTACCCGTTCCAACCTACCACATTGGCCCTCTCGATTTTCCGGAAGCTGTCCTTGAAGCACAAGCGTGCATGCAGAGCGGTGATGGAAGAGGACAAGACAGACGTTGCTGGTGTGAACACGCCAATGCGACTGCATCAGCATCTTTTGATATCGTCTGATTCATAGTAGCTAGGTCTGCCGGGCAGGTCGTGCTTTGTTGATGGGGCGCTGAGGTGGACATGGTAAAGATGGGGGTGCAGGCTTGGAGCCTAGGGTGTGCACAGTGAATCCTTGGAGACAGGGGATGAAGACGACGGGGACGGGGAAACCGTGCCGAACAGGGATTGACCACGACAGGACCCGCCAGGGCGTAGCTTGACGTCGGTGTAGGGATGCTTGTCTCTTTCGCATCTTGTTCGCTGGCGCTTCCTGTCTGAAGGGTCCAGCTCCGTATAAACGACTTGTCCCCCGCTCACTCATCAATGCCTGACCGCCTGTGGGGACGAGAGGAATAATAGCGAAGTCTTAGGAACTGGAAGCCAGCCAGGGGAGGCGTGTCAGTGTGGCGAGGAAGATGCGAGCTGGATGGAGCCGTAGTGATCAACAGCTGTAGCAGCCATCTCCGAGCGAAATCCGGAGGAGCTGCTACACGAGCAGCCATCCCTGTTTGAATTACGACCGCCGCCTGCTTGAGCCTGCAATCAAAGCCAGCAAAGACGTCAAGCCGTCAACTCATCGGCCGAGTGTTCCAGCAATGAGGAGTAACGGCCACTGCTTCCCGAAGCCATATCGGCAACATAATCCTTTGCGATCCTTAGTACAAAACTCGGAGTCATGCGGGCGGACGCAATGGTGCAGGTCGTGGAAAGATTGAAACCTTATGGCGCGTGTCTCAGCTGGCAAACGGGCTTCTGCAACAGATGGAAGAGCGTTGAACCACCTGGACATAGATAGGTAGGTAGTCGGCTTTGAACTGTGATACAGACTTGAAGCGTGTATGCCGCATCCAATATAAGCAAAGCCCATACGCAGCATTCAGGCGGATATAAGCCACCATTTGGGAAGCGCTGGCGAATTGCGAGATACAGAACATGGAGCCTGGGCAGGAGGCGACATGTATTCTTGGAGGCCAATAGACATCGGTAGAGTATTGTCCGTGGCAGCTGAGGTGAGCTCCCAAGAACAGACAGGCAGCAGATGCAGGTTGCAGATGCAGGTCACAGATTGTAGGTTGTGCGGCCTGAGGCACTCGTTATCGATACCGCGTTTCAGCGTTTCAGCATCGTGAGGTTGGAAGGAAGGTACCAGCTTCACACCTCAGGCATCAAGTTGGTCATTCATGGAATTCCGCACTCCAGACTACCACATATCATCACCAAACGCACAAAGAATCCAGACGACAGGTTCCGACGGTGACAGGGAGCGACACAGCACTCACAAACCGACGCACGGGCGCTTCTTGCAGAGCCTCGAAAGCCGCGCCGTTTTTTCTTCTGAGTCGCTTGACTACATCCAGACGAGTATGTATACCGCTCCCAGCTGAATGGTTTGACCGCACCCCTCATCACCTCACCTCAACACCACCTAAATATCCAACACGATACGAGTTCTGGGTCGTGCTAAGGCAGATTTAGGTACATGCTCCGCAGCCGCCTCTGTAGCGCCGCCCCAAGTACCGCCCCGACCGGCCGTGCGAAGTCGGAAGCCGCCGGCAACCTCTTCAAGCTCCATGAACTACGGCTCTAACCCGGACAAAGCGTCGGGACTGGGATCAAATGTGCAGAAGGGGGTTGCTAGGCGCAGCAAACTAGCGTTACAGAGTGTCAAGCACGAGTTATTGCATTGGTACGAGCAATTGGGCGTGTCTCGGTGGTGTTCAGATCGATCACGGCTCTGGCTAATGCCTTGATTACTTTTGATGAGCCGACTTGACAGATACAGAATACAGACCACCGGATATCGTCCACGAGTCCAGCAAGGAAACGCTCATGGTCCCTTGAAGATGCGTCTCCTGCGATGAATGCAAACGGATTGATGATCTTCCAACCTGAGCTGGTAGCAAGGTTATTTATCCTACCGACATCACTCAAGCGAGCCGGGAAAAGAGACGGATTTGCACCCGCTCATCGCTTGGAAAAAAGTATGACCCAGAAGTTCAACAAGCTGAAACTGCTTCTACAGCCAAATAGCGAGTGACATTACATGCTACCGGAGCTCCCCTCCGACGGGATTGATGTGTTCGTCTACGGAGTCCGGCCGGTAAGTCAACTTTCAACTCCGCATCTCCCAGCAAGCACTTCGCTGATTATCCACATTTCGCAATTCATGTCTTGGATTGCCGTGCAAGTGTTAGTGTCGATAGCAAGACTGATCCCGCAGCTAGGTGCTAGAGCGCCTCGAGAGGAAGTCAACGGCCAAACACTCGTGCAGTACGAGTACTACTAATGGAAACTCGGTAAAACTGGAGAAGCATGCCACGAGGATTCGCGCGCGGGCCGCCGAGCGAGCACCATCAGCACCGGGGCAAATCCGCTTCCACATACAACTCAACATTGGCGTACCTTGCTCACTCGGCTTTTGTGGTTGGAAAGGGGTGTGTGGTACTAGAGCGCTGAGTGCACATATGGTACCTGGTGGAGCTCTGGTTTAGGGCTGCATGGGTACTGGAAAGACTGGGAGGTGATGAGTCAATAACCAAAAGATCTCCAGCTAACAAAGTCAGAGAGCGAGCGAGATGGACAGACGAGCGCCCGCAGAGAAGACACCATGCGCGCTGTCAGACGCTTTTCCCCTTGCCAGGCCCCTTGCTAGTTGTCTGTTTTACAGCTGGAATTACCATTTCGAGAGAATCGATGACGATGGTTATACGTGATTCGGCGCTTCGTATATTGTTTCGAAAACTGGCAGATAATCACGCGGCCATCGACGATGCGATGGACCTTTCACCGCCGACAAGAAGAATGAGACACACGGCGAGTGAAAGCAGCTTGTAAATCTGCTGATATAGGTACTCAGTGAATCAGGTGCAATGTGATGCCTTCAAGGCGACATGGGCGGGGGCTGCGATTTCAGGGCTGGAGTTGAGGGGGCGCTTGTCCTAAACTCCTGGGCTTGAACAGGTAATACGTGAGTGGTATGTACCGACTGACTACTGCCCTGGGGTTCTTGGAAACGCTGTTGCTTTCCTTTAGCTCTACGCAAATTGATTGGGCTGTCATTAACTTTCCCCTTCCTACCTTTCCTTTCCCTCTCGCCTCTGTCCATCCTTTGGAGGACGTGGGGAAATTATCTGCCGCCAAAGGGGAAACTCCATGATTGCACTTGCAGATGGCTGACACCGACATGAGCGTCTGGAGATGCAGTGGTTTGTCGACGGCTTCCAGGTTCCGAGCCAATGGTTCAGCCGCAGGCCACGAATTTTGCCTGTCTCAGGTGGTTGGCCCTCTTGCTATCGGACCACGCTCCGTCTCGAGGCATGAAGCTAGTACGAATCCGCAGCGTAAATCCGTGGAGAGTCTCCAGGCACACGCCCTTTGGTTCCCGAACACCACTGCCGGGTTTCTGTCTCTGGAGCTGAGAGCTGAGCAGGACGCGAAATCAAGCGGTTCCTACGCGAAACCATGCTGCCGTGAGTCTAGCCCAAGCCATGCCGGAAGCACGGTATGAAATGACATGTCTTGGACTTAGCTGGCCCCCTCGCCCCCTCGTCCCAGCGTCCCATGGCGCTACCAGCCTGACGGTACGCGCCAGCAGGCTCATCTAAACCTAAAGCTGTTCCAGCAATCTCGTTGGCACCACGTGCGAGACATGGGCCAGGCAAGCACCGTCTCCGCGCTTCCTAACAACTCAGACGCCATCGCCAGACAGCTGCGCAAGCGGTGCCTCGAGTCAACGCCTCCTCGTGACTGCCTTGATTCATGGACAATGACGAACTTCTAGAAGTTCCGCCCTTTCCGGATGCGCGGCCAGGCCTTTGCGCCGGCGCGGTCTCCATTCGTTCGGCTCGGAGCAAGTTGCCAGGAGGGCGCAGTTGAATGAGTGCCGCTTTGCGCGGCCTTTGGGAAGAGGCACTCGCACTACGAGGAGTTCTTGGGACATGGGAAGCTACAAGACGTTGCGTATTCGTCGTATTCCGTAAGGCAAGTTGCATTTCGGAATAGACGAGGCACAAGGAGCAACAGGTTTGAGTGCAGTGTGAGATGAGATGAGAAACTCATTCATCGACTACAGTGGCCAGGCGGCAGGGGGTTACTCGGCAGATGCAACTCAGGCGCAACTCCGGGAGCCAGACTCATTCATCAAAGAGTCTCCAAAACAACGAGCAGCGATGAATAACGACCCCGAAGAGCGAGACAGATCGCATCTTCTAGCCCCCCGGACATCAGTTACGAAGCGCCAGAATCAGTTGCAGCCAGGAGAGCGGAACGAAAGCCCAAAGCCGAGTGGAAGGCCTTAACACCGGGCACCCGAGATGCCAGCAGTTGCGGCGGTAGTATTACACGTCGCATGCTGCGGACTTCGCATATTGCTTCGTACATATGTCCAGGTAAGTAGGTCGTCTTCGTTTACTTCGTACCTGTGTGTGGCCGTCCATGCAGTTGTTTCCAACAACGCCGCGACTCGTCAAGAGATCCGAGACTTTACCAGCCTATTGATTCGTCCGATGTGGCCTGATTCTTGCTGTATCCCTTCTCGCAGTCTTCAATTCCAGCCAATTAACCCAGATTATCCCGCCGCCACTAGGCTGTGATTCGCCCCCTTGTGCGTACGGCTGAAGTGACGCTTGCTTTAGTCCCGCATCGATAGCCTGCTCCTGGCGTTGCGTTTACATCCAACGTCCATCCATCCATCCATCCATCCATCCCGTTCTCATTAGCCCAGACCTCTTGAGCAATCCCGAGACCTCCTCTGGCGCCAACGCATGCACTCTGTCGATCTAGGGCGTAGCGCCCATCCGTGTCGCACATCAAAACTGGAGTCGTCTCGAGAACAACACCCCCTCCCACTTCCTCCCTTGCCTCGTGCCTGTTCTTTGCTTTTTGCTGTTGTCTCTTTGCTGCAGCTGCATCTGTAGGTGGCAGTGCTGGAGCTGGGTGTCGTCCTCTGGATAGAGTGCTGAGAAGAACTTGCTAATGTTGCCTGATTTGCGAAGCCCGTCAACGCAGAGCAAGCCTCCTTGCATCTCATCGACGGCTCTAGAACTTCATGTGCTCACCTGGATATCCGGAGTACTTGTCCCGCACACGCAGCCCGCCAGGCTATCCGAGCCGGACAGAATCCAACGCTGGCGCCTGGTTTTCCTCAATTTTTACCTCAGACTTTAATCAATGGGAACCTTGGGTGCCCGTCTGATAATGCATATCAATATATCAATGCAGTTCGAAGCCACCAGTAGCAGCAGCAGAGCGGGTATATGTCCGCAGAGGTGCATCAGACCAACAACCATCCGATGCTGGGACCCATAGCTACAGGCAAACCACCAGTTTGATGCTACGGACGACTAACAGCAAGCCGGTGATAGCACCTCATTAAGCCCGTCTGAACAAGTATAGAGCACCACCCAGACTTGACCCCCTTCTTGAGCGGGCCTAGGCTGTCCGTCAGCTCAGCGCCAAGTCACCTCGGCAGCCACCCAAGGTAGCAGTGATTCTGCCACTGCAAGTTCCAAATCATCGACTTGCAAACAAGTAAGCTGATAGGCTTTGATAGCAACAGAATCGAGAACTGGCCGAAAAAGGGGGATAAAGGTCATCTTACAACTAGTATGTGCGACTAGTAAGTATGCTGCCGCCTGTGACGATTTGCTCATGGGCGGAAATACTGCCTCGAAACGAACACGGCGGCTCTTCTTCCGCGGCTCTTTTCTGCGCTCTCTGTCTCATCTCTCCCTGTTCCGAGCTCGCTTGGATTTGATTGCTCAGCCCAGCGTCTCTGCCTGGATCTCAGGCAATCTCGATGCCGCTAAGCTTGCGCTTCGTACGAGAAGCCCAGCGGTTCCGTGCGAGAAGAACGGGGTAAAGCTCCGTAGCCCAAGGCTAGTCCGAAGGCGCGAGCATGCAGCTTGGAACGCCAGCTGATGGAGGTGGTGGCCATGCATCCTTAGTAATGCATTGGGTAAGACTGTGCTAAATTCATCGCGTCGTTTGGGCTGCAAATCCCCCCCTGGACACACCAGCCAAAGTACAGACATGACTGCCTTGTACTGACCTCATCGACAGACTACAGACGAACACTCGTGACTTCGAGTCTCGCTATTTTGGTGGCTTTCACGATGACCTCTTCTGTGTCTGTTCATCTCCGTCTCTTGTCTTCCGACCCCGGTCCAAAACGCCTCGATGACAAGGACCCCAAACATGCGAGATGCCTTCTATTCTGCAGACACCCCCTACCTTTTCAATTCTCGCCCTTGAACAAGCCAAACACCCCAAATAAACCCCCGTCCGGATATGCAGATCAGCAGTTTACGAACAATCGGGGAGCCTGAATCTCTGGACCCGCCTACAAGAGCAAGGGGCGTCTGAAGGACATCCTGGACGCTCCAGGTCCGAGCAATCACACCCATGCAAGTGTTCTTAGTTGTATGCCGACTGCTGCTGCTGCTCTGCTGCTACTGCTGCTGCTACTGTACGTGTACATACATGCTACTGCCGCTGCAGCAGCTGCTGCTGCTGTCTTTTTCGTCTCCTCCCCAGCCGCGCCCGCGCGGATATTTCCTCGTTTGGAAAGGCGGGCTGGCTTCGCCTCTCCTCTTTGTCCCCCTTCTCGCAGAAAACCTTGGGGAAAAAGCAAACTTGATGCGGACGTGCATCGCATGTTCGGGCAATTGGCCACTCTGGCTCCCCTTCCCCAAGACCTTGAATCCTACGTCCCCCTATCGTCGCCATCGGCCAACGGCCGCCCCCCGCTGCGCGCCCTCTTGTGGCTGTCACTCTGCATACATACGCTTCGTCCGGACATATTGCTGCTATCTCAGGCTTTTGTCCGTCTGCCCTGCTTGGCATCATGGTATGTATGGATGCATCCCAATGATGCTATCACGAAATTGATTGGACACCCTCATTAACCCAAAGGGAACGACCATCTTAGGATGAGCCTTACGAATCACAAGACCCAAAGATAACCAGGCACGGAAAAACAGAGCTCGGCGCCGCGAGGAACAAGAGATTAAGCTTTCTAACTTTGCCTTTTAGAAAGCTCACTTACAGCAGGATCATGACCACCACCACCACCTACCAAGCAGGGCCAAAACGCCAATATATGAAACTGAATATTGGGGTGTGTGATATTTTGTATCGCCGAGCGAGCATGACCTTCCATCTATCTTGCTATGACTTTGTCAATGGCGGCTTTCGGCGTTTGGCTCTCATCACGGTACCTTTCTCTACTGCCCTCGAACGAGAGCTTGCAAACGCCCAATATTGGTATTTACTATAAGTCATCGGTCGAGGTATCTCTTCCTGATGCCTCATGCTCATACAGCGTACTCCCCCTCGTAGCATTGCACCACAGCGGTATCAACATCCGCCTGTCCTATTTTATCCCCTACTTTGTTCCAACCTCTTCAACGGCGCCCCCCCTGCTTCGTGACTTATACCCAAGCTGCATTGCCGAATGTCTCGGCAGACAAAGCTCCTCCTATATACCACCACATAACCGTACCTGGAAATCTCCCCATACTAGTGATGCTACACTCAGCTTACACGCTCCGTCAAGCAAGAAAAAAAAAAAAAAAAAAAAAAAAAAAAAAGGATTTAAGCCCCTCAAATAGCAGTTCTTATTCTAGGACTTTCATTACGAAGCAGTAATAGCAGCAGTACTATTCCCTACAAGTATATATCTTTACAAGCACCTACCTGACCTAGCTACCTCTATCAGTATCTGGTTATATACACCACAAGGGTATGAAGTTAGGTAGGTCGTACCACTAATAACTCCACGATACTCCAGCAAAGGCAAAACTTCCTCCCCCCCTCTCAAAACAGCCGTTTTACCGTCCTCGGCACCACACCCGCGCGTTTCAAAGTGCCGTCTCTTTTCATTTCTTTGTCTTCTTTCCTTTTTTTTTACCTTGCAGCGCACGAGCCAACCGGGAGGATTTCCCGCTGGGATTCCTGCATCATCGTTGCTTTTTTACCCTTTCTTGTACAGATCATCTCTTTTTTCTTTTTTGGCGTTAGTAGTAGTATTACACATCATGCCACTTTGTGATATTATAAAAGAAGAGCGGGAGAGCCAAGATTGAGGAGGAGGAGGATCGACATGGAGAACCGAGAAACAGCACACCAAACATCCGCCCGATTCCTTTTTCTGTTTTTAGGGCTTCAAGGGGAAAAAAAAGAAGAAGGGGAGGGGCGTGAGACGGACGGGCGAGGTTTTCGCGTAGAAGCCGATAGCCGTACTACCTTTCTTCAACGCTATGTATTCAAGCATCATCTCATTCATACAAGGGATTCATCGAAGAGGAATTGCTCTGCTCGTTGTCTTACTAGTGTACCTATGTCAAAAAACAGCAGCAATTCTGCCCAGAAGGAGTCCGCCCAAATCCTACGGAAATAAAACTGTCGGATATACACAGACCGCACATGCCAAACCCCAAGAAGAAATCCCTTACTAGGAGGACGGAAAAGGGACAAATGGTAAAGAGGCAGATCTTCGTCTGTGCTAGGTGTGGGGGATGGGGATCGCTCTGGGGACACAAAGACCGTTACGAATAATGTTTTAACTGAAGCACAAAGAGTCATACCAGGAAGAACCACGCCCGTTTCGTTTTTGTGTCTTAAGCCGCGGAGAAAATGTGAGACAATCGGCCGGGTGGGTTGCACAGCAAACGGAGGCCAACGGCCAGATGGAAGCAAACTTCTACCACTCACTACCTTAGAAACACCAGACTCTTTCTTAAACAGTAGAGAACAAAAGGCACCAAACAAGTAATGGTTCTAAAGATATCGGAATTGTCTCACGAGAGATTTGATTTGCATCTATATACACCACACAAGGCTATTTCTTTTTTTCCCAACTCAATAGCCGCCCCTCCCAAGGATTTCCCTGTTGCCCTTTGCTAAGGTTGAAAACCCGAAGCGAATAAAAAGCAAACGCCATACTGATGCAACTGCTCTGCAATTTGGATTGTTTTTTTCCCAGAGCTCCCTTCCAGCAAAAGAATATGTCCCATAGACAATGATACAGACTTTGTTCCTCCCCCTAGTGCAGCTTCAAGGCGCTGCTCTAATAAGGGATCAGAAAGCAGTAGTTAGACCAACGAAAAACCCAGTTCATGAACACGTCCCATGACTTGGTAGCAAGACACAAGTCAGTAAAAGAAGCAGGACACACTTTCCTCCCCGGCGCCATGCGGACCCAAGTAGAAAAAAAAAAAAAAAAAAAAAGATGTAATGGAAAAAAGACAAGGATGAAATGAACAAGCCCTCCTGAGGCTCGAATTTCGCCCGTGCGACCCGCTGGCATCTTTGTGCCTTCTATTTCCCAGCTCTTTTATGAAAATGTGCGGATGTTCTTCATCCGTTCATTTTCCCTGTAATAGACAGTTGCAAACAAAGAATGAAAAAGAAAATGCTAGACCCAACGCGTGAGCGTCTTTATGCAAGGAGAATAGGCCCCTTGCCGACGTCAAAGCCATGGCAGCCTCGCTCGTGCCGCTTCATGTTGCTCCGGACGCTAAAGGCCTTGCCGCAGCCGGTGTGCGGGCACTTGAAGGGCTTCTCGCCCGTGTGCGAGTGGCTGTGGATGCGCAGGCTGCTGGGGCGGCTGAAGGCCTTGTTGCAGGTCTGGCAGATGTATCGGTCCTGGGTGGGCGGGAAGGGGATCCCGTTGGACGGGTTGAGGTAGTGGTGATGCTGCCAGACGTAGCCACCGGAGGGTGTTACGCTCAGAGGGCTGGGAGGCGGCGGCGGGAAGGACTGGGGCAGCGGACGCTGGTAGTGAAGGCCAGGGACCTGATGAGGAGGAGGAGGAGGCGGCGGAGGAAGAGTCTGCACGGGGTAGTAGTTGCTGGCAGGAGACTGGGCAGATGCCATGGCGGGCTGCTGCTGCTGCTGGACGGCCGAGGTTGAGACAGTAGGCCGGGAGGGAGCCATCCGATGACGGTGAGCATCGTGGGCCTCTACAGGGGGGGTGGTCTCATAGTAGTGGCTTGGGGCAGCGTGCGAGATGCTGCTGAGCTTGCTGGACGGAGAGCGACGGATGTCAAACGACGCATCTGTGGACATGGGCGGTGTGGGCGGCAGCGTCCTATGTCGAGAAGACGGGCGGCTCTCGGCCTTGATGGCATCATAAGGTCGGGGAGAGTTGTGCTGAGACTTGAGGGCCGCTTCGCTCGCCAGGGAGCCTGCATCGGCAAGGCCCAACAGGTTGGAGATGGAGGGCAGGGAGCACTTTGGCTCGTCCATGGGCGGCGACGGAGGCGGCCGGTAGTATCCAGAGTATTGTGTTCCGTATGGAGGAGATGTGAAGGAAGAGACCAACGCCATTATGCGGGTTGGTTGGTAGGCTGGTTGAGGCGGGAGGGCAGAAGTCAAGAAAGGCTATGTGAGGCAGCCTCGAGAGAGTCGGGCGCAGACGTCGAATTCGTCGTATATAGTGGTTCGTTAGGTGAAGCCCAGAGTCAAGAAATATTGACTACTCCAACAGTGGGGTTTGTTGTCGTTGATTAGCAAGCAAGAGATGTATGTACCAAATCGTCCGTCGTCGAGACTTTCGATCCAAAGGAGAAACCAGAAGGGGGGGGACTGGAGATGGTATATAAGTAAGTAGCTTGAGCCGCTATGGGAACGAGACCAGCGGTTTGGGGTGTGGAGCGGCATATCAGATCTGTCTTCCGTCGACATTAAGTACTGTATCCCACACGACAGGCTAGGAAGTGAACCCCCCCGGCCTTTGAACATCGCAGATATTAGGAGTGGGACACGCCCCCCCTGGTCTGGGTCAGAGAAGAAAGCAGCCAAAGCCATCATTCCCAAAGAAAAAGTCTGGGAAGCTCGGCCCATCTAACCATACCAGGGGGAGAGGCTTGAGCAACTGGGGTGGAAACGGGCGTCCAAGCCACTAAGAAGAAGGGGGTGGATAGAGATGACATCGACTTGCAGGGCACCTCTAGGCTTCGGGATTGGGGCCTCCCCCAGCAACTTGTTCCTGCTCCCAGGGAGGAAACGGTCCAGGTCCAGGTGGAAATAGTGGGAGTGCCGTTAGCCTCACCAGCAGAAGGGGGGGGTGGTGGCACAACACGAGGCGTGTCCAGAGGTGGGGGCCTATTTTGGTCGCTCTCCTTGACCGGGACCGCGGATAGAGATCGTAGGCG
This sequence comes from Trichoderma gracile, assembly GCA_020002365.1. NCBI lineage: Eukaryota > Fungi > Ascomycota > Sordariomycetes > Hypocreales > Hypocreaceae > Trichoderma > Trichoderma gracile. The sequence continues at coordinate 2,789,425 of JAINEY010000006.1, forward strand.
TGGGTGGTATTGCATAGTGGTGGCTGAACGGAGCTCCAGGGATTGTCATCAGGGATCATTGTGTGGTCAAGGCCGTTGGCAGAGGTGGGCCGCGACGGAGAGCACTTCTTGTGCTGTACTCTTGTGATTCCGTGAGCGACGAGCGCCAAGCGTCCCTGGTCGCAGACGCCAATTTCTTCCTTTTCTCTCCCAGCTTCTGGATTGCAATCCGCAACAGACGGACGCGTGCTTGTGCTTGTGTCCGTGCCATATCCAGCTTCACTGCCGAGCGATCCCAAACGATCACGTCCCATCTCTCAGTCATGGTGGTAAATGCCCCGACGTTGGCTTTGCCGCTGGCTTTGTGTGCTGCGGGCTTGCAAAGGGGGGGAAAGCAAAGAGCTTTGTTTCATTGCTGAGTCGGTCTTTGCAAGATGCATCAACAACGGCGGCCGCAACCCCAGCCAAGGACTGCCTCGCATAGCAGCAGCACATTGCTAGCTCGTTAGCATGCAGTTTTTGCTTGCCTCGAAGCAGCAGGAGTACGAGTAATAGGCGGTAACACGCCGTACGTAGCGTTTCTATTCGCCCGTAGTCCAAAGGAAAAAAAGCAAAGGGGGAAGCGTGTTGAAGCGCCCCGAGAAGCCGCCCCGCGTCGGAAATCCTCCCCCCCTTCTTTGGAGCTACATACCTGGCACAACTTGAGACGATCTACGACTCGCGGACCGTGGATCACGGCGCTCCGTCTGCTGGACCTTTGCCAAGCTGATGAGTAATGCCCGCGGATGCGTTAAGGGTGACACGCGAGAAAAGTGCAGCAGGACCTGAGCTGGCGGCGGCGCTCCGTCGTTTTTCTAACGCGATCCAAGTCGTCATCGGGGCGTCACAGCGACCAACAATCTCGATCCGCTTCGTCGCCGAAGGTGAGAAAGAAAAAGACGGTCTGCGGACGTACAGTAGAGAGAAAGGATGTGTGATTCTACAGTACAATCCCGTACTTTGTTTGTGCATGTCCTGTCAAATTCCATGACATCGGGTCGAGACAGATAGATCTCTTGTATCCTAGCTAAGCCTCGATGCCTCTTCTCTCTCTCTCTTCATCCACAACACGCGAGCCAGCCCCGAGTTGCGACGGGATCCTCCGCCCCTTCGGTGAACACCTCAACTCGTGGGGTGGCGGTCCGCCATCGACTTCGGCAAACTCTCGTCCTGGGAATCGTGCTGGCGCCGGCGTTATCTCGAGCTGCAGCCAGGGCTAGCTCCGTTCTAGGCCTTTGTTCCATCTCCAAAAGCGCTAGCAAAACAGTTAATCAATGCCACAAATCGTGGTCTTTTCACAGCGGGCGGTCATCAACCTCGTGGCGTGGCGTCCAGTCTCGAAGTGTCTTGGGAGTGCGCCTCGCCGCCATGGGGGGGGAGACAAGAGTATACAGGCTAATTAATGATCGTCGTGCTAGCAGAGGCCCAGGGAGCAGCCAGTAGATTGTCCTCGGGTTGCGTGATTCTCCCAGCTAGACCTGGTCGATGCAGGCGCCACTTGGGTTGAGACCCCTGCTCTGCCAGCATGAGCACAAAGGCGTGTCATGATCTGCCCAGTCAACCAGTCCTAGGCATTACATATCAAGAAGCACTTCTCAGAGCAGGGGGTTTAATATGTCTCTTCCCTTCTTTGTTCGCAGCGGAGTGTGGCCCGCGCTTGGGACCTCTCTGGTCGCCGCTCTGAGCCAGTTCGCCTGCTTCTCCCACGCCGCAGCAAGTAATACCCTGTGTTTTCAGAGGGCTGATGCTACGTGCGTCGTCATAACTAGGTTGCTGTTCCTTGCTCGGACTTGTAAGGTAAGGTCGGGGGGGTCGCTGTTGAACCGCTGCTGGCAACAATCAAATAGACTGCAAAACGGCAAAAAGCCACGACTTTCGGCTCAACTGTCCTTCTCTCTGCTCGTACAACCCGACAGTGGCCTGGCCAATATCACCGACTACAAACGCGTAGCAGGTAAAAGAAGCACGAGCGCCGCATGTTGGGTGTTATCGGTGCAGTATTTGAACTGCGTTGTTGCGCGGAGCAGCAGCCAGCACCTTGTCAAACTGCCGTTGTTGGATCGCCAGCGATTGCTCCCATCATCTCCAAACAGCGCGGGTCTCGAATTCTCCTGCGCAACTCGCTGCTCTCTTGATGGGGTCGACGGCTATCTCCCCCCCTCCCGAAAGAGAAAATCCATGCAGTTTCCTCGTCAGCAGGGCTTTCGAAAATTTTCGTCGATCCTATTTCCTAAACGTTGCACCCTTGACAGGGGGTGAGCTTCTCACGGCCATGACATATTACGGGTAATTGCAATCTGTTAGGGCAGGTGTCTCCGTCCGCGTGGAGCACATCCATATTTGAGCCGCTGAAATGAGCTGTCAAGATGTTCTGGAAGGTCAGGATCCTGTTCACCCCCCGGGCGCCGCAGACTCGATGTTTTCGTAGTGAGGAAACAGAACAGAACAGTATGCTCCGAGACAGTTTCATCCTTACAGACACGCCGGTCCGGGTTGGAGCAAACAAGAGAGACCGGCGGGAACGAGCACATCTACAATTCTTCGTCAGCCCGTGTATCACTTGTAGCGTCCTTCTTCACAGTACATGCGTACCCCAAAGGCATGGGCCAACTACTGTACCAACGACAGATATGAACCAACTGGATCTCGCTGTGATCATCACGGGTAAATACAATCATGCGTCATGGACGATGGAAGGCTCGCGGCCCATGCTGTTACAGCCTGCAATCCTTGGGGCAGTCATTTGCTCTGTAAATTAGCACCCTTCGCCCATTCGTGGATTTCCTGACGCTTGTGGTGTTATTTGGCCGAGCAGGTTGAATCGCTGTCTTGGTAGCCGCCGTCGTACCTGAGGCACTCCGTATGCTCCTTGCTCCGCACCAACTCCGCAAATTTGGCACACGGAGTTGGCTCATCAACCTGAAGTGCTGCACTCGTTGTAAGGGGAGCCATCACTCGGCCGGCAACGTTGTGAAACAGTGACTGATGAAGGCGGCCACCTCCCGCTGTCCATGACGATATCCTGGATTCTTGAGGTTAGTGCTACCATTTTGCCATGTCGACACGGCGCTGTGATGTCTCAAGAAGCCAAAACGTGGACGTGGCGAGACATGGCTTGACTTCCCCTGGTAGATTTGCCTCGGCCCGTGGAGGCACCCACAAAGCTCACAAGTCATGGGCACGAGGGCTGATCGCCATCATCAAAGTTTAGCCTTGAAGCATCAACTCCGCCCGATCTGCCAATGGCTGGCCAAGCACACAGTAGCATCGCAAGTTTGCGAGGCTGGACGGAGGGATCGCCCTTCGATGATACAGCAGGAGGCCAAAGGTACGACGCTTACGAAGCAACGGCGTACTTGGTACGAGTACAGAACTTGCAAGAAGGCCCGGAGAGGCAGGATGTGAGCCGGTTCCAGAAGATCTGCCTCCATGACGAATGGATAAGGCCCCTGGTGGGCTAGTGCCGGGGTAGACTTCCAGAACAGTTTAGGGGGAGGCGTTGGCTGGGTGCGTTGATCAGCAACGTGCAGGAAGATCCTCCCGCCCGCCAGAATCAAACCCATGGACGCTATCGCTGGTGCGGCTTTCGAGGACGGTTAACGCCCAAGCTCCATATAAGCCAACCACCAAAAGCACTCACGGGGCAGCATCACGTCGAAGCCAGCGTAGCATTCAAGCTTCATCACCAACAGCTCGGACCATCACCGGCAAGGAGACACGGTCGGGCCCCTGCTCTGCGGCTCACTTGTCCCCTTCAGTCACAACACTCCGACCTTGTCCGAACCAGTCGAGGCGGTGGATCGCTCCGCTAACCGACGGGAAAGCGCCGATGCTAGCTTCAGGACCCAATGGACGCACAGTCCAGCTCGGACTCGTGTGAAGAAATCCAGAGGCTTGCTGGAGTCACTGGAGCAGGGAGGGTGCTGGGCTGTGGCAAGACGAGCGACAACGGACGTGCCGCAACTATGGGACCAGTCGCATGCGTGCTCCGTACTGTACAGGCACTGAAGTGGTATCAAATATGCCAACTAACGACAGGTATTAGTATTATTATTAGGCCGGAGTTTCGAGGACGGAGTACTCGTAAGCAAGGGAACAGGAAGACCAGACCACCTACAGTCATTAATTAGGCTATAGCCACATACATACATTGCTGCCGCTTCATGTGTCCGATTGCACCCTGAAAGCCGTCAAGCTGCCATCGCGCGGTTGATCAGCCAGAGCGGTCTGCGCATCAGACAGGCAAGGTGCCCATCGTGATGCGTCGCCATCTCACGGCTTCGGCGACTCCTCGTCTGGCCAAGGTCTGCAGGATTCGAGTCTGGTCTGGCTCGGTTTCTCCAGCTCTTGAACGAGGGGATCTGCAGCCGATCGCTCTCTGTGAGATTAGCAGGCAGGATTGCCGTATGCATGTGCAGTATAGCCGCAATTCAATGCACAAAGTGATCCGGTGATGTCACCGAAGCGGGAGCTGATCGACTGACGCATTTGACGTCGGTGGTGATGCGCTTGGAGGTGGGAAGGGAAGAGACACGGATGGTTGGGGTTGCAAGAAGCGGTACCTTAGGTAGAGGTTCACTAGAGCAACGCCTGCAAAAGCCCGTACTGTACCTGAGGAAGGAGCAGGCCCGTTACCGAGCGCAATGTACCTTCCATTATCATTTACCTTCCTAGCACTCCGTAGGTATCTTGAGATTGGTAGGTGCTAACGTTCTGTTGCAATATGGGCAATTACCAGACGACTTGATGTGGCGGATGAAGCCCAAAACGATCCAACAACACAGCATCTGATGACGTTGCTACCTGTCGCCCTTTTGCAAATGAAGGATGAGGCGTTCAGCCGGACAGTTAATTCAAGACCAATGCAGCAAACTAAATTAGCTGTAGATCTCGGCAACAGCCAGGCGGCTAATACTTTGTATTCCAACTTCAGCTCTACGATGTTGCGAGCCTCTATTCACGATACAGGTGAAACAATAAATTCTGTCGGGACTTCGGCCACTATACCTCCGTACCCTGAACTCAATAAGCGGTCAAAATATGACCTGAAAGCATTGTAAATACTGTGTAAGCCTAAGAATATCAGACGTGGGCTTAGGGTAAGGTAGTGTAGCATCGAATATCATGTCATCCCAGAACACATTACACCATGATTCAAATTTGGGATAAAAGGAGCAGAGGGAGTGCTTGCGGTTGATGCGACATAAGTGTAGTTTCTAGACAAGTCCAAATGGAACCGGAATGAACAGAAGCAACCAAACCTCTGCCACGCATCTGATTATATCTTAGACGTATATGCCTATATTACAGTTTCCCTAGCCTCGGCTCGGGATCCTTGTTATCCCGAATTTGGCTGCCACGGAAGATTCCTTTAAGTCAAGGCTCTGCTGCAACTCTATTCAATTATAGCTGCTTCACCAGGCTAGCATCGACACCCCCTTTCGAATCATGACCATGACATAATGTCAAAGTGATGGAGGTGTCTGGTTTAGGAAAATCAATATCAGCCAGCCTTATAGCCCAAAATAGAGCGAGGCTTGATGCTAGTATTCTATTTCAAATGTTTTGTCTTACAACACTCCCCTTATACCAGACGGGACAACCATCCTTCCGGAATCCTTTACACTTGCAGCCACAATCACATACCAGAAAACGTGTTCACGCGGATACTCCCATCGTCCGTGCACTTGAATCTTACCCATATCGGCTGTTCTTTGTTCGGAATGATACGCTCAGGCGTAATTCAGTACCGATGCAGCCATCTCGTGTGCCATCTCCCGGAGCCTTTTAACCGTATTTTGCAGTTGACTCCATCAAGTCTGTACATCACCTCCAGCTCCTAAGCATCATGAACGGTCAATGCTGGGCAATAGGGGGTTAGCAATTCCTTCCCACATCCATCCCAGGATTGCAGACATCTGATAATGGAGTACAAGCCCTCCTGGCTTTCGAAAAGCATGCCATGTCCAGCTGCTATTCATGGAGGATATTTGGGTAGTAGATGCAGTTCTTTCTGCGGCATTGCTCACACACCATTAATGTACGCCGGCGCTTGGATTGCAATCTACCAATAAAGTCACAAGACTAAGCCATGATAATGAAATCGGCGCCATGATCACGAATTTGCGCAGTAGCCCTTCACCTTGAATTGGAGTTACCTGCTAGCAAGCTGCTTTACAATGACGTATCCGACGCAAAGAGAAGTAGACCCCCTTTTGTCCACATGCCGGAGAAATCATACATCTCACCTAAGCTATTTCGTATACGAATAATCTATGCTCATCGGCTTCAGTATGCTGTGTGATTCCATACCCCCTCCCTGTCGCTTCATACCGTAGCACCCAATCTCCAGCATTATGTGGTTCTATGATTGGTAGAATTATATCCATCATGATCAATTTTCTGATATACTGAATGGTTCCTGAGGCGAAAAGATTCGATGATACGCTGATTTTGTCGTGCTTCCTCGTGACGTGTCTGCTCACACTCTCATGGTCAGTCATTGACTACATGACAGAAGATACAGCCTCATCCTTGTCTCCAACCATCAGGCACATATGTAGAATGGTCAATACATCCATGCACACTTACAGACAGAATCATTTTGTCGCTTACCAACGACTGGGGCAGTCTGACATGCCTTGCAGATTACCAGGTCTGCATAGTCAGAGGACGTTGACACGCATGGATGTCATTGGAATGTTCTAACGGTGAAATGAGTGGTCTGTGTGTTCAACACGGGTTTGTAGTTGTCATCATATTGCTTCAGCACATGTAGATGTGTCGTTCTTATATCTGGAGCATTTACAAAATCTCCACACTATGTAAAAGGGCTCTCACCCATTTCCTAAGTGACGGTCCTATTCTAGATACTTTGAACGAATATAGCGAATAACATATGACCAAGCAAACTGTATCTTCCTCAATCTTATTTCCCATCGTCTGTAGCCCATACTGTGTCCCGTCAGCTTAGCCGGCTGTTTCGGAGCCCTCCGTGTGCACACTAAGATCCTCCCCGCCGCCCTCGACGATCTCCCAGGATACACCCTGCTGTCACCCACGCGACAAGTGGAGCCACGGACTCACTTCCTCTCGCCGGGCGTCCGGTGGCACAGGCGGCGGCGCGCAGCCTCTTCCCCCTTTGCTGTTCGCTATTCGCCCAGGACTTATGAGAGACCGGACCATCGGGTCGGCGCCGGCGTAAGCCTCTTTGTGGTCCTTTGTGGCTGACTTAGTTTCCCATCTATTGCTTGTTGTAAATGTGGGTTAAATTCAGCTCACCGAGCGCGCTCGGGGGAACGTAATGAGAAGCCGGTGGTTTTTTTCTCGCAGCGATTTATTCGTTCTAGAAAGACCTTGTACGTAATTCAAGGAGTCGCATGCGCTATTGCATCCCGATGACGATATCCTTTGCTGTTTCCTCTGTTGAAAAGTGCTCATCATGAAGATTCATCGATCTATCGTTCGACGGAGGCCAGTCCGAAAGGCGATGGAATGGGCGCATTCACCCCCGGGCTGAATGTAGTAAGACTAGCAGTATACAGCAACGATAGCAGAAAGTAGAAGCCTCCTTTTCAATCTGTATGATAAGCACCAATAGCAGTAACAAAGATGTATATAGATAGGTTTGAGGGGCTGCCGAATAGCCAGATCGTGGTGCTGGCTACGGCTACAATTCGAGAGGGCAGAATGGCTAAAGAGCCTTGCTGAAGAAGATTCAGGCACCGTCAGACACACTCGTTGCCCCGGAAAAACCCTTCGGGCAAAAGATGGCGAGCTTGACTCCCGACCAGCCAAGTGTCCATGTTCAAGCCTTGAGATTTTACCTGTCGGCGTTCAAGGCAAGCCACCAACAGCAGAGACAAGGAATCATCCACCAAGTGCTTACAAGTGAAACACCTCAACAACGGCTTTCACGACTAGTACTACGAAATAGTCTGGCAGCGTCGGTTGTGATCGCAGTCTTCCATGTCGCCCAGCCAATCTCAGGTCTACCATACTAGGTCAACCCTTGAGTCTCCAGCAAAACATGCAGTTCATCGAGTATTTCGCTGCCAAGTCCGCGATCCACAAGTTGCGATGCAAATCTCACTCCGCTTGTGTCGAATAGGTCTAAGAGAAGAAGCGGGCGATAGATCTAGTTATTCTAGTGACAGCTTTCAGACGACTCGCGCTTTGTTAGTCGGCGATTACCAGGGTCAATGAGTACTAATCGGTGTGTTTGTCCGTCTCATACTTGTTGTTTACGATGCAAACGTAACATGTTGTGAATCATGCAAAGCGAACAAGCCTAAAACATTAGCCGTTCTCGCCAAAAAGGCATTTGGAGATTATGATAACTTGTGGGACGCAAAGTCCATGATCTCGGCCGAGAAATAGTATGGGCGAGGGTCCCGGGACCTCTTCTAACAACCCTACTCCCTCGTACTTGTACTTGCAATATCCCTTCGTGGAATAACCTCCTAGTTCTGGTTGCTCAGTGCCAACAATCACGTACTAATAACTAGGAGGTTCGATCAGGAGGACTACTGTAACAATCTAGCAATAGTCTTGAGCTGGCACGGCGTTTCTGCGCGAGCAAGGGTATGCCACCCACCATCCCATCGAGGAAGCCAAGCCTTCATGTGCGAGAATGTCATCGTCGCCCGCAAGGCAGCCATGTTAAATGAGGGGTACAGTAGCACCGAGAGGCCAACAAGGCTGGCAACAATCTTCCGAGTTATATTTCTCAAGGCAAAAGCCAGCGACTATCCGTTCGGGCTACTACGCTAAGAATGTTCAGGCGAACATGCGTTCTCTCGGTAAGTGGGCGGGGAGTCGACTCTTGACACTTGCTCTCATCACCGCCGAGGGAGACATCATGTTCTTGATGCCCGGCCAGACATCTAGAAAGAGAGTGCTTTGTAGGAGTATGTTCGTATTTTCTAGTTGATGTTCGGTGTAGGAACAGCTTACCACTGAGAGCCTTCACACGCACTTCGGACGGGACAGGCTGCGCGCAACGATACATACACCCGGTGACACTATCTCGTCAAGGCCTCGCATGTCATCAACCAAAGCTGGTTGCCCCAGAGGCTCTTCCTGCTCTGCTATCTTTCAGCGACCCTGATGAAGTAGGGTTGCTAGCCACTGTCGTAGTTAGTTGTATGCAGCCGGGAAACGTAGCCGAGGAGGAAGAGACAACCATCGCTATCACTGCTACTACCGGAAACAATCTTCATCGCCTCGAAGAGCACCCTGAGCCATTCAAATACTATCCGTATCTGGTAAATGCCGGGGTAATGTCGACTCCGGTGATGCGATAGACAAGGGACAGCATGGGTGCATGTGCTGTACTGTCAACTGACTGCGCCAGTCGAGGTTCGGAAACACTACGCCGTATATGAGGACCTTGGAGCTTCAGTTCGTCTTTATCAACAGAACAGTCTCAGCGATGTCGATATGAGCTCTTGCAAAGACCTGCAATGGTATGTGGCAGTGGAGTCCGACCGGGTCATGGCTTCTCACTCCGAAAGCATCGTCAAGAAATGAGGAATTTGCGTATGTTATCCCGCAAAAGCCTACCCACCCCGGGTATTACTGGATGAATCCTTCAGACGATCGCTCCTACAGCTGCCTTGTCGTTGCCTAACCCGGCCTCTTCCACCGGAGAACATGGGCATGGAAAGGCAAAAGAAGGCAAAAGACCCGAAACCAGGGGGCCTCTGCCCAGTCCGTTTGACAAGCACCGCTTTTCGCAGCCTTGATGTAAATCACCGGACCCGTTCCCACGGTCTCGGCTGCACTCCGAGCCCAAAGGCAACATGGGGGCAAGATAGGGCCGTTTAGCGAATCCTCCCAGCTGGGTTCTTGGGACTGGCTCGTCAGCCCAGAGGGACTGCGCTTGGGCAAATCAGTCTGCTGCTGCTGCTGCTGGGAAGCCGTTGGTTCTGGTTGTAATCACCATAACCCCGAACCCAGCAGGCATCCGTTGGATTTCTATACCTAACTTCTTTATTTGACAAGGCTTCCGCCCCCTTTTTTTTGTTTTTTCTTGGGAAAACCGTCAGCAGACGTGAAATCGCCGATGCCAGTGACCCATGTCCAGTCATGTCAGCAGGTTAGCCCGTACCTTTTACTCCGTGTTGGAGGCGGCCTCGCTCTGAGACGGTGAAACCGTTCCTGGATGAACGTCGTCGCCTGTCACAAATGATACGATTATTCTCTCTTTTCCACAGCCAATGTACATACAGTACGGGATCCATAATTGGGCGAAAACAATGCGTCGCAAATGCCGGGAAACTCCCCGTTTGCAAGGGATGGACGGCATACCGGCCACATGCACCGTCTGTCCTTATGACGACAAGGCTGAGATAACAACGTCGATACATACATACCTACACAAGGGGGGAAGGGGGGGGGGGGGGGAGTAGAGACATACTGCTCGTACGAGCAAAGTCGTCCACCCAACAAAGAGATCAGAGTAGTACCCACAGACCGACGGAGAAGCAGCGCCCGTGATGGTATTACTTCGGCCACTCCCCAAGGGATTGGGAGAACTTGTAATCTGACCGATCGACTGGAGTACATTCGGCATCCCTGGAGCTGCGCCGCGCTTGATATCGGATGACTTCCAGTTGGCTGTTCCCTGCATGGCGTGTACATACAGTTGGTACATGTGTTGGTTGCAGTGCATGTACATGCAGACTAATACGGAGTATGCACATTATTGATCCTCTAACAGTGTCGCCAGGTAGGTAGTGAGCGAGTTTCCCTCTCGTGTCAAATTTGTAATTCGTATCGCCGACCAATTCTGACAGGACGCCGTTTACTCGAGTTTTGGGGGCGACTAAGAACCCTAAAGCTTAATGAGATTACTTTTTCTGAATTCTGACGGCGCCCAGGGGCATGACAGTTGTCACATGAGGGAGCGTACCTGGCTTAAAGCAGAACGGTGGTCGACTTCCCGTGCCGTTGCTTGGCTCTAACGATGAAGAGCGGCGGTTGTGTGGGAGCATCGGGCCACCCCAGTTGTGGAGGGTGACTTGTACAGAAAAGTAGTAGGGGCATTTGCCTTGCATAATATGGTCGGGCTTCGGGGAGTGAAGTCGAGAGAGACTGTTAGCCGGACCCGGGCCAACGGCTCTTTGGAGCCGGGCTGGATGCTAGGTGACGATGACAACGAGGTCACGCTGTACAAAGTAGTGAATGGAGTAATCCAGAGGTGGTAGACTTGGAATCACATGCAAATTGAAGCGGCCTTTCCCCTTTGTGACAGTTGATATTCGGAGTATATAGTCGAGATGAGTATGGGGTGGATGTGATCCTGGTCCGGCGTATTCATTTCCATACTCTTGTCAAGAGCCCAAAATGACCCGTTACAGAAGACACTGATGTCACCGTTGCTACTGAGCCCTCGCAAATTGTTACCATACAAGTCTTAGTCGTATGGAAGTATGGGTGATGGAGGGAGATAGAAATAAGTACCTCTCTCAAAGGAAATTGACAGGGACGGCCACGCAGTCAGACATGTGGCTTGATCATATCAAACCTACATAAAGCTATACAGTGTAGTATATCTTGTAGGTTGGTTGAGCTTATGGGATGCGAGAAAGTTTATATACTCCCAAAGTTCGAGGTGACATTTCACGAATAAGCATATAACGGGAACCAAAAGACTTGAACCTCTACAACGGAAGCTGTGGAGGTAAGGATTGGTTATCAGAGAGCTTCAATTCACTCAGTGATGAAGGCACAGAAGAGGAGAATAAGTCAAACACAACGCGATAGATGTATCCCTTATCAAGTGACGGCTGAGCTCACAAACCTCATGATAAAGAGCAGCTGAAGGACAGCAAACCCAGCAATTTTGCAGTATGTTACCTACCAAACACTTGAATTTTGGAGTATCCTAGAGTAATTACTGGACATGTTTGTGCTGTGTGAAGGGTGTGAAACGACCAGGGCTGTACCTCTTTTTACACCGCCATTATTTTGGGACTGCTCCATGAATGGGCTGTTAGTGTGTAAGTGCAGTCGACGACAACTCATGTCCTCTTATTCTCCCTCGAACTGTAGCAAACACGGGAAAGACAAGGAGAAGAAGATGCTGAAAGAGCAATGAAAGACAGCAGATAATCTGCTAATACTTTCATAGAATATTCCATCACTAACTTATAGACGGTCGACGACTTTGAAAACCGGCCTTCTCGTGGTAAGGCACTTACCTTACCATACGGATATACCCAAAGATCCGACCAGACTTGAGAGGGTCCATTCTGAATTATTCAACTGTGTTCATTAAGAGAGCAATATGCTCCGTTCAGTGCCTCGAGTAAGGCATGGCTTTAGTTGAAAATGGTGAGATTATGGGCAAGGTAGAGACGCATGAACATGAATCATGTTGATGGTGTCTTTGTTCTCTCTAACAGTATATGTGCTTGATGTCAATCAACCATTCAGCTGAAGTCTAAGTGTATCTCGAGACTATTGATGGAAATGTCTCCTACAGCTTGATTGCTAGTCTCTCTCATATCATAAAGCCCTGAGATATCAATAGTATTCTAGCAGTCAAGCCCTCTGTACAGTTCAGTAGAGCTGCCGCCGCAGCCGCTTGCGATCCGAGCCTCGGAGAATCGGACCACGGTTCCGGCGCCGGTCTCCCGCAGCGCCTAGTGCGCGAGTTGCGCCTTGGCTGCCCAGCTGGGGCTAGCGGCCAACTTGTCATCAAGCTGAGGCGAGATTCTCGTCGAATTGCCTTGAAGCTGTCACAGGGCTCGCTCGACACAACCACCTAACATACTACTGTACTTGCTTCAACCACAGCCAGTGTCGTCCGAGTCCTGCCCTGTCATGCGTGGTCAGGCGCTCCACCGATCCCCTTCCCGGCGAGTGCAGAAGCGTCGCCGTCACCATGGGCTCAGGCTCCCCCTCCGGCTCACCCCCGGGCTCGGCTCCGGCTCCGGCCCAGGCCGTCCAACCACCCACCAAGCCGTGCCACAACTGCCGCCGGCAGCGGCTCCGATGTGATCGTTCGTACCCACACTGCAACAAGTGTGCCGCTGCCGGCAAGGAGTGTCTCGGCTACGGCAAGCTGTTTCGCTGGACGGGCGCCATCGCCAGCCGTGGGAAGCTCGCAGGCCGGACATCGAGCGCCCCGGTGGAGGCAGGGGAGGCGGATGAGGCCGAGGCTGAAGCCGAGACCGGGTCCGGATCCCGGGGCAACGGAGTGAAAGATGCAGAGACCTCGCCTAGCCTGGCTTTCAGGAGATCGTCATCGGCAGCCTCAAGGACTCCAAAATCGCCAGGATCACCAGGATCGCCGACATGGCCAGTAACTCCCCGGCGGCCTGCCACCGCCTTGGCCTTGAACCGTCCCTTTGTATCAACCTCGCCAACCGGAATCTTCTCCCATCCTGCGTCTCAAATTGCCAGCCCGAGCATTTCCCGAACGCCAGTCGATCCTTTATTTCAAGATCTCAACCCATCTCATCGATTCTATCTCGACTACTGTGCGTATTGAATGAATTTGAATTAGTCTGGATGAGTCGCAAATGGCTATCCAGCTTCAATATCCTCATTGGGCTAACGTCACCTCACGCCAGTCACAAACCGCGTATGCAAAGACCTCGTCTCCAACGATATGCTGGGATTCAATCCCTTCCGTAGCCTGATACCACTCACCGGCGCTCATCCGCTGCTGCAGCACATCATCGTCGCCGCCTCGGCGGCTCACATGTCTAACCTCATCAGCATGGGCCTGCCCTTTCCAGATGATGGCGGATTCATCCCCGCGAACCGCCCCGCGGCTTCGGCCAAGGCACTCAATGATGCCTTGGTCGCCAAGCACACAGCGCTGAAGCTCATGTCTGCCGCCATCCAGAATCTTCATGCAGTCGATGGTGACGTTGTGCTTGCAGCGTCGCTCTTCTTCATCAACGTGGAGTTGATTGAATCTGGGAAGCACGGCTGGAGGGCACATCTCGAAGGAGCAGCCAAGATCATGTCCTCCTTGCAGCTTACACAGGCCTGGGATAGCTCATTACGGGACTACTTGCTCTCCGATTGCTTCATGTGAGCCTCCTATCCCCCCTGTTCTCATCTTCCATCAGGGCTGAACTCTCTGTTTCCTCATGTGCCTGACTGACCGTTCAAGTTACTTTATCCTCGCCTCAGCATTCATGCCGGCACGGTATGCCACGTCGCTCCAGTTTGAGTCTTCACAGATACCCTTCGTCCTCGGGAAAACGGTGGCGAATAGCTATCTGTGCTGCCCACCGGAGCTGATGGAAATCTTACACGCTGCTTCTCAACTATCAAGCGAGTTGGTTCATGACCAGACCAGCGAAGACATCACCACGGCTGCAATCACACTCATCAACCGCGCCCAAGCTTATGATATCTATTCATGGGCGCGCGACACTTCAGGAGTACTCGAACTGCCAAAAGACGTCATGAAAAGCCGCATGCATGCGGGAGCCAGCCACCGTTTGGCCGCGTGCATCTACATCTTGCAGGCGATTCCGTCGGCTGGAGAGAGGCTCGGTCCAGCGTTTGCCGCCTTTTTGGCCGACGACTTGATGGCACATCTGAACATGATGCCCGTGGATGATCCCAACTTCAAGGCAACCACATGGCCAACGTTCATTATAGGCGCCGAGACGAGGGAGCCGGAACGACAAAAGTTTGTCATGGAGAGACTGCGGATCATGACCACTGTTTGTCCATGGGGCTTCATCCACACCGCCATGGAAACGCTCCAGGTTATCTGGAACCTACCTGATGAGGAGAGGGGGTCCAAGACCTGGGTACAGATGCTCAAGGATCCGGAGATGAACTTTTTGATCGTTTGATTGTCTGGCATGTCGACCGTCATCTTGCATGAAGCATAGCATGGTCAAACGGGCATCAAGAGACCGATGGTTAAGCCTCTTGCGCAGACTTGGGGTGCTTTTGGAGTATCTAACCTTTTGGAGAGCTCCTTTCCCAGATTGAGCTTTGATCTATCGGATTTTGCTGAAACGGTCTACGAGTTGTCGATGGACGAGCTCGAGGGGCTTCACTTGAGATTGACCGGATGACTCATCGCCAAGGCTGGCGGGCTGGCGCATAGCGATATTTTGTTGTCCCGACATCAGCATAAAGCCTACTAATTCATGATAGATGTCTTCATGTTAGACGTCCTGTATTGATTACAAGTGTCTACGATGGACCCTGCGTGGCCGGATCTGCTACTACCATGCTCGCCATCACGGCGTTGCCTCGACCGCTTCAGTCTCATTGACGAAGAAGTTGAAGATAAGGATGGAAGAGTAGCTCTTTGGCCGCTTCTTCAACATGTGCTTCAACAGCCAGTCACGACTCCTACCCAACTGGTAGAAGCCCTCGATACAATTGCCAACACGGCACATGGGTCTTCGGGCACGGCGGGCGACTTTGGAACACTTAGAGAGGCCGTAGACCAAGACAAGGACACATTCTTCTCGCGGATATGGCCCACTATTGTAAGGCTCTCATTGAAGCTACCTGACCTCTTCCCAGGAGGAAGCATTCCGCTTCTGCGGCCGGGCGAGGAATTGCGTCTTACCAGAGATATGGTTGGGAGCCTCGTGGCTCATCAGTTTCTTTGCACTTTTCAATCACCCCCATGGCGCGATGGGTATCACGACTTTGGCATCTGGTATGACTCTGATCAACGACATTCTCAGGCTGTTCGAATGTATCTTGCGGCACTGTTCTCCTATTTCGATCAACTCAGCGCGGAGTCCAACTTGGAATATGCTGAATATGCCGGCGGCTTAGTGGAATTTTCCTTGCATACCTTTGACGACAGAGGCATCTCCTTGCAGGAAGATTGGGCACATATTCGACTAGGGAACCTAAACGTTGTCCACGTCAGACCTTCAGCACAGAGCAGCAGGAACTTGAGTACCAAGGACACGACTGCGCCGTAGTAGTCTCCGCCAACAAGGACATTGGCTTCGGGCAATCGGCAACCCAGGAGGAAGTCTTCATGGGCAACTGTCCCGAAGCCTGTCCCGCAGTCCTCTTCACGCCAACGCTACAAGACAACCAGATCCTAGCCATCAACGGAGCCCGCCCAATGCTGAGAATCCAAGGTCAGCGCCGTGACCTCTCATGGGAGAAGCTAGCACCAAAAAGCAGACGCGGAGGAAGAATGTTGCTGATGGACGCCCTGGAGCTCGACGAGGCGGAAGGCTCAGCATCACTGCTTCCCGACCTGAAGCCTGAAAACATGCAGCGAGAGATGCGAAAGGCATACACGGCATTTTCTTCCTGGAAAGGCGAAGGCGGCAGCGCATCTGCTGTTTGGACTGGACTTTGGGGCTGCGGCGCGTTCAACGGGGATCCTGGTGTCAAGGTGCTTCTGATGTGGATGGCGGCGTCGTTGGCCGGCAAGGAGCTGCGTCTTCTCTGCGACGACTCGCAAAGGGATTTTGCTGACAAGGTTGAATGTTTTGTGGAGAGGGTTCGTTCGGTTTGGAGTGTTGGGGAGCTTGAGAAATGTTTGAAGGGTGTTCCTGGGGGTGTTGGAAGGGGGGAGACGATGGATTGGTTGCTTGAGAATGTGCGTATTTGATACTGGAGGGATACGATTGTCATATTCACTGCTTGAATGTTTTATGTAGTAGATCTCTACATTGCTGAGTAGCTTCTGGTTGTAATGATATACTGGTTGGACTAAAGATATCGAACGACGGCATGTGAAATAGAGGATCGACGCATGTTCGTACAACTTGACACTGAGGATGGATCACCTACGATATGAACTAATTGAAGAGCAATATCCATTCAGTCGTAAACGAATGGATAGGCCAAGCAACTATTTCACAGCGTGGACCATAAACATGCATACTGCCTTACTCATGCTTCGCTCATAGGGGCCGCATGGGTACGTGCTGGCCGACTCGGGTGACAAGTGTTTGGTCTCCTTCGTGGTCTAGGTACTCCATCATAAAAGACCACGAGGCTACATGTACTCTTTGTCCTTTTCTTAGAAAATGAAAGCATCTTATTGGTTATGGACTTGAGATATATGAGCAAACTATAGGTATTACCAGAAGAGTATGATTATATGGCTCTTCAAAAGACACATCACCAACATTGTCGCACGTGTATTCGTGACGCTCAACTGAAAGCCTCGGTAGCAACACATCAATAAAGGTCTGCATTTCATCCTCTTTATGGTAGCCTCACCCCGCGTAAACGAGATGCGTCACTTAAGCAAGCAATTAATTGGGTGCGATGATGCAATGACGCCTCAGCGTGAAACAAAGGGAGAAACAGTCTCTTGACGGCATTGTAATTTGGAACCCGCCGCCAAGATATCTAGCAATAGTGATCCATACCAAGCGGCTTCAATAGGCGCGATATTAAACATCTCAGTAACGCGAGTTCAGGCTTATAGTCACATGCAGTGACGCCACCGTCGCACAACAAGCGCTGTGAGGCAATCGATTGATGCAACACCATGACAGTCACTTGACTGGTTGATGCTTGAGAAGGAGCTTGTCCTAGCATGGCTGTCATTGGCTGGGCTCTCAAGGGCTCCCCAGGAGGGTGTCTTGAACCGAAGAGTAACAAGCTCCCTGGATTGTGAGGCCGAAGAAGTTCCTTTCGAAGAGGGTGTGAGGCCCTGTTCTAGAATGGTGCGGTGCAATTAGGCGGTTCGCGAAAAGAAGCTCGTTCGCAACGACGGACGATCAGCCAAAAGAAGCGAGCTGTTAGTGGCACAATGATGTGCAGCTTTCGCAAATTGTTCGACATGAGTGGCCGTCAATGGAAGATCCTTTTATGTTGCCGAGCCAGTGGGATCATGTTGAGCTAAGGCGGAGGGAAGCTGTCATGAGGCTTGCCCATGGTTACATGGGGCTACAAAGGCATCAAGCTTCTGCACGCTGCTGCAAGCCGCGCAGCCGGCCGGAGGGTGATTTGCATAAGGGCCGCTGCAGGCGATCCCGCGTGCGCATCTGATGCAAGGCGGGCCGGCGCCCGATATGGCGGAGGCTGGATGCGGTGCAACTTGGTCAACGACGAGGAGCAACGGCTCTTGGGGCTCAGGAACTGCGTCAGGAGTGAAATCAGTGAAGTCGACATGCAATGACCAACGGTAGGCATAGATTCATGATGTAAACGACACACGAGCCTTTCTCTACCAGAGAGACGGGACAGGCGCTCCACAAGCAGGGGCGGGATGCGCAACCACGATAATGGCTCATAACCAAACGAGCACGCACTCATACTAAGGCAAGTCATATATGACGATCGCGCGTTCACCAAGATGGCACAACAACAGAGAGGGGTTGGTGCGTAAGGCAGAGGGTAGCCTCGGGCCAAGGGGAAGGGGAGAAGTGCATCTCTAGACGGGCTCTCGCATGTGCCTGTGCATATCCGTCGCATGGAAGATTCTCGCGGATGGGGTCAAGCCAGAGAGTTGAGGCACCAGCCCGCGGGGCGACGTAACGAACCGGGCCTGCTTTCAATGGTGTCGAGAGTATCAGGTACCGAGGCATGATGTTTCGGTATGGCCTCGCATGGCGCCATTTGGTGTTGCAGGGCGAGCGAGGCCAGTCGGCGAAGCGAGAGGAAAGGGATGCTGAAGCGCCCAAGATGCTGGGCATGGAGGTGAGGGGCGGTTTGGCGCTTGTGGCCGTGACGGACGAACTGGTGGGCGGTGATGGAGATGGTGGTTGGGCCAGGCCGCGACGGACGAGGGAGGCCTGAATGGCGGTTCCGGGATTACATCTGCTGTTGTTGACTTGGTAAGGGGGACGATGTGAAGTAGACGATGAGAAGACGTATGCAGTCATTGAGGATGATGTTGATGAAGCGGAAGAGGATGACAGACAAGATAAGAAGAGAATGGTGAGAATAATGGACAGGATGAAGGCATTGGAGAGGTGAGAATAAGGAAAAGCTGGCAACGGGAGGTTGACAAGAACTGAGGTGGAAGGGAGGAAGGAAGTACATCCACACTCGTCTCTTGCAGGCATTGATTGCGATGGTGGCCGCCGCGGCAGGAACCTAGGAACCCTCTTTCCCAGGCTGGAGGAGGGGCCGTCCCGAGGGCAGGAGCGTGAAAAGCGACGCCCCTCGTGATCGCCTCTCTTTTTTTCCCTTTTCCCTCCTCTCGCCCTCGCTTCTCCCTCGCTTCTCCTCCTTGGCTCACCATCCGTAATTAATCTCCCCTTCTCCAGCTAACGTTTGGCGCTGACCGTCACACACCATCTTCTGTCCGTCCGGCCGTTTGGCTTCGTCCCGGTTCCCCTTCTGTCTCAGAGCCAGCTGCCTATCCGGTCGACGATGGTCCGTATAACATAGCATGGTCTGGTTCCGGCTGGTTCCGTCTTGTTCCTTCAGCGTGGGACAGAGAGAGGGTGGGCGGCGGTTCTGCTTAACAGCGTCTTGTCAGTGTCGAGCAGCAGCTCCCACATCTTGCAGACTGATCTGATGCGACGCCGAGGCCACCAAGTCGACCGGGACTCCGAGCATCCATCCAGCTTGTCTGTTACTTCGTATCGACCAGGTACATGTAACACGGCTGCTCTGCTCCCTCCTCTTCGAACCAACAACCACTCGAGGCAAAGCATCTCTTGCAGTCTCGGTGACAGTGCAGCAGAACAAGACTCCGCGAGCCATGAATTCAGCCTTTTCGATTCTCGCCGAGTAGCTCGCCCACCCTCCCTCGGCCAGCCTTCTTATCGGCGAGCAGGAAAACGAAAGGGCCAGACTAAAATCCCATCTCGATGGGCGGAGCGCAAAACAGCCCCCAAAGACTTATTACCCGGCGTGCAGCGATTACCCCTGCAGTGATTGCATGCTGATAGCCGTCAAGATCAAACGGCCTGGGGCTAGGTATTCGACAATGCTTCTAGTGCCATGTGATTGGCAGCCGTTCACAGCCTTTTGAACTCTGATTTCTAGCCGCATAAATATGCGAAAAATAGCTCCTGGCAGCGGGAGGGCAATCAAGCGCGGGAGGAGGCGTCACCCCTGCGGCTGGCATCGCGCTCAGGCTGTTCCGAAATCGTGGTTCGGTCAGTTGCTGCTTGACAGACTCGAGGGCATTCAAACACCTTTTGGCTAGTGGAACGTGGGGTCACAGCAGGTCCATGCCTCATACTCGCCTCTGGACCTGGACACTAATACTTGGCCGCCCGCACCGCTGGAACCGGGCTGCCTTCAAACAGGCCATGCAAGGCCGTGTCCCGTCACTGGCGCCAGGCCATTCACCACCTCCTCGACCAGCCGTTTGAGCCTCCGTTTGGGCTCCTGTTTGAGTTGCGACTTCGTTTCCCTCTCCCCATCGGCAGCAGAATCACACACACCTCCTTCACCATTGCCAAAGCACGGCTGCGTCACTGCTGCGGCTCCCACGGTGAACGTCTGCCAGCCGCCGGCCTGAAGCAACGACCGCCTTTATTAACCCCCCCACGATCCTGATTCTCCAATCACAAGCTCCCTGCCTGCTCAGAGATCCTTGGGTAAGGTCTGCGCCAAAACCTGGCCACTCCGGGGGTTCGGTCTCAAACCACTCGCGCGCCGCCGGCTCTTGATCCAATCTGCGGCGTTATGCAAATCACTGCCGTCATCATCCCGAGACCATGACCCTCGGTGCATCGAAGCTGCCGGACAAGACGCCATCGTCACTCGAACATTCATGCGCAGTCCCAATCTCGCCCTCCGTCGCAGCCCTCTTCGTCCTACGATATAATCGATCCGACTTGCTGTGTCGTCCACAGCCACCGCCGCTACCGTCGTCGTCCCATCCCATCCACCAGCCTCGACTTCGACCCTATAGCCATTCGCCTTGCTACCGCTGCTGGCCTCGTCACCGCCGCGGGTGGCTCTCCCTGTCCAGGAGGCGCCGTAGCGCCTTGCACGACAGCCAGCCATGGCCACCACAAACGCCGTACCAGACACGCAACTGGGACTCAGTGCCGAGGAGATCCAGCTGCTCCGGCAAGGCCAGGCGGCTCTGGGGGGCGGCGGGGGCTCAGCAAGCTCTCGGGCAGCCAGCAGAGCCAGCAGCCAAGGCCTCTTGATGCTGGACAGCACGTCGCTCTCGGCTCTGGGGCGATACTTTGATCGATTGATGGCCGGCATCGAGCAGAACATTCGCTATCTCAGCGAGCAAGCCCAGATGTTCACCCAGGTCCAGTACGACCGAGCCGGCAACATCATTGACGGCGCCGATGCCGAAATCGCACGCTATACAGATATCCTGCGGCAGCTCGATGAACTGGAGGTCGATTTCGACAGGATAGCCCACATCAAGGAAATCGTCAAGGGATACAGATCGAGAGTTGAAACACTAGAAAGAGACTTGGAGAGCAGCGGTGGCTCGTCAAGTCGACACAAACATTCACCGTCACATCACCACAAGCACTCCCACAAGCACAGCTCTTCACGCCACAAATGATGCAGGATGTCAATTGCACCGTTGATTTTCTCACTCTTCTTTTCCAACTTCTCAATCGGTCTGGCCAGAGCGACTTGCAGCCAAAATTGCTTTTGACGGCCCAAAACTTCGGACACCAATAGTCACTGTACGAGATGAAGAGGCATTGTGGGCTTGTCATGAGAAAGATCCCCGGACTCTGAAAGCTATCTAGCAAGTTTCCAGCGGAAAGTATTGGTCATTACACAAAGGAACAAAAAAGAGTTGTCTTCAGTTGCCCTAGGGCGGGATGTGTATCGCTCTCGAGATTGCGGGATTACGGCGACGGAAGTTTCTTACAGATGGGTGAGGCCTCGCGGCTAGGCAAGAAGGAACAAAGCCTCACGGCTCGTTATTCAGTGTTCAATTCGGGTATTGTTGGTTTGGCGTTCAAGTGGTTTGCTGTTCTCTTTCGTTATTGCTTCTTCTTTCTTCTCCTCACCCTTTTGGCCATATCCTCTGCTGCATCACAGACGCTGTTTATTCTTCTGGCCACGCGGTTTCACCCCCCAACCATGACACGGAGGGATGGGGGTGCCGCATGCATGTATGTTGGGATTGACTTGCTTCACCAAGTCAAACGAAGAAGACACATGGATTTTCTACTTCTTCAAACGATACCGGGGAAACGGCGTTCGCGGACTTATTGCTATTCTTTTCTTCTTCTTATACCCTGGGACATGGAGAGATGGCCAGTGATTCTGGTCTCTCGTCAGGCGTCGACTGAAAGAGAGGCACAAAACCCCCTTGGTCAGGCACCGAGCAGCCTGAACGGATGGTGTTTGCACTCTTGGCTACCGGGACGCAATGCATCGATCCCTCTCGCGGGATCGAGGATGGACCGCTGCTCACTCGGACAAGCGAGGGCGGTATGCGGGATGCATTGAGATGCGTTGCTAGTCATTGTTAGTTCTTGTAGAGTAGTGAACACGTAATGTTGAGCCGGCGCAGCTACGACGGCGCCGGCATAATCAGTTGCTCGTCCGTCTCCCACTTGCCCCTCTGGTGGCCGAGTGTCAATTTCGGTGTAGACCGGGATGGTGGTTGGCTGTGGAGGGCCAGTCACCGCATCGACGGCTGCATGATGCAGTTGTATTGACCCAATGGATGGAAAGCGTGGGGAGTGAAAACGAAGAGGAAAGACAAGAGTGACTTCATCATCAAACCCCGTCGGACTGCGTTGAGACGAGCGGGCAAAAAGATGTCCGGAGAACGGCAGTTACTGAAATAGTCGCGATTGGACTGCCCGGATTTGGGTTGCCTAGTATCAGGACATTCCCGCGCCCGCTCTTCTGTGTGTGGTCAATCCGTGGTATCAGTGTGCTTTAGGTATGCTTCGGGGGGAAAGAAGACAAGGAAGGGGGAGCTGCGAGGGGATTTTAGACTGTGATGAGGATTGGCGAAAAGGGATTCGAGCCGTCTACCGGTCCGTCTTATGCAGGAAGGCGATGGGAAGATTTATATCCTTTTTGGTCTCTTTTTCCCCCGCGAGCATTTGTTCCCATGGTATGAATTGGCCTGGCTGCCCCTGGACGGTGGAGTGATTGATAGTGTCGAATGGCTTGATACCTTGTTCCGGGACATATTAACAGGTGCAGTATACAGATACTCCGGCCTTGTGTCTCTGATGCTGCATGTTTGGACTGAAGTCCGCCATTTTTCACTTTCGTCTTGGATCAAGTAAACAACATTAAGGTAAAGGGAGGGAAAGTGTTGTTCTTTAAGGTAAGACGAGGGCGAGGTGACCAAAGGATGCGTGCCTTCCAATCGTCTACATCCCGCTGTTGCTTTTATCTACTCATCTACATCTGATGCAACATTGTCTCCGACATCAAGGACCATATCATCCAGTCACTCACTTGGATGCCATCAGTATTACCTCTTTCATATCCCATCTCCAAAACAAGGACGCCATCAACCTCTCCCACTGTCCACCTACGTACCAAACCACCCACCATGATAGCACCATACAGTATTCAAGCACCATAAGCAAGCAAGGCACAGATCTAATGCAAAATAAACATGGCACCAACCACCAGACACCTCATTGAAATAACATCTTTTGTTTTCATGCCTCTTTCCTTAAGTAATCTGTATCATCATCGTCATCACCTCTCTCCTAAACGCCCAACAAAACTAAACCGAACCAAAAAGTAGAACAACAGCCAAGACCAACCAACCAAAACAGCAAAAGGTAGTGAAGAACCAGCCAACAAAAACCAGCCGGCTATATAAACAAAAGCCCTGTTCCCCCTTAGCGCGCCTCATTTCTTCGTAACAGACACTGACAAAAAGAAGACTCCAACACACCAAAGTACATGCGAAGACAAGTCGAAAAGAAGGGAAAGGGGGATGGTGAAGGAAGACAGGAAAGAAGAAAAAAAAAAAACTCCGTGGCTTGGGAATGCGAATGTGCCAGCTTCTGAATGACTTCCGCGTCTATGTGCATGTGCTCTTCCTCTGCACCTCTCGTTCTTGTAAGATCAACCGGCAGGAGCACAATGTGCAACTCCTGTTGACTCGTCTTCCATCCTTCTTCTTCTCAAAGCTCCAATGAGTGAATGATAAAAGGACCCCAAGGGTCAATATAAGTGACAGAAGAGAAAAGGAGGGGGGAAGAAGACTGATTAGAAAAATCTAAACGCATGGATTAACAAGTCCATGTGTTTGATGCTGTTCTTGGCATGCTCCGAAGTATTTCATGCGTGATCCACGGAAAGTAACGGCTCTTCCTAACGCTGATGTCGGCTGCCAAGCTATGCATGACGAAAGCAAGGAAAGCAGACCCAAATCGAAATGGCGAAAAGGACGTAATGTATGGTATCCATATGTATGTGCTGACTTTTTTTGCAGTTTTCTCTCTTTTTTTTTTCTTTGTCTTTCGTGGAATGGTGTCGATGGGACATGTCCGCCTTGCTTGAAGCCACGCGTGGGATGAAGTTGTACAACAGCAGCCATCCAGAAATAGGGGGTGAGCCACACTTGCAAAGTCGCAAAGGCAGCCAACAAATCAAGAGCCGTTCGCCCCTATTTTGTCCGAACAAGCCCCCTCGCATCACATCAGGGATTCCTAAACCCTCGCAATGCGGCGACGGTCCAAAAAGGGACTCGGCATCTCGTCCGTCTCCGGGTCCCACACGGCCACCGGCCCGTATCCGGTACTGGCCACGCGCTCCCGATATGCTGCGATCCCGGACCTCTTAGGGCTCACGTTCTCGCCCAGCGGCACGCTCGGGACGCTCATCGGCCGACCTCCAGCGCGGGCCTGCGATAGCTCGATGAGCGTGCGGCCCTTAACGTTGCTCTTAGCTATCCTGCCCGCCGACTCGGCTGCCTCCTTCCTAGCAGACAGCCTGCGCGTCAGGCCGGAGGACGACGACGACGACGATGATATGGGTGAGGGAGTGTTGGCGTCGCTGGTAGTGGTCGGCTGCGTCATGTTGGCGACGGAGGGAATCTTAGTCAACCTGCCAATCGGAGACCGCTTCGGGCGACCTGCCTGACTATTAGGGGGGATGGCAGCCTTGGACACGAAGCCGCTGGAGGTGGTCGCGGTACTCCTGATACGAGCGGTAGCACTTGACGACTTCTGTGCGAGGAACGGCCGATTCTTGCTGGTGAAATGATTCTTAATCGATGACCTGTGCTGCGTCGGCGAGGGAGGGCTGACATCTTCGCCGTCCGAGTCCTGGGCGGCGCCGTCTCTCGCCCAATCGTCTGGGTTGCCGGTCGCCTTAGATCCCAAATTCGCAGCGAAGATATTACCCTGGTGCGTCAGGAGCTTTTTGTGGCGGCGCGGCGACAGCGATAGCGAGGCAATGGCCATGGGACTGGGCGATTGCATCTCGATATCCATCGGAGTGCCCATCTGGCCAACGAACATGGTCTGCGCCCGCTGGAAGGGCGTCCGCACGCCTCGCTTTAGCTCCTTGCTAAGATCCGGGCTCTCGGCCGAGTACGACAGCTCCGTAATGTCCGTCGTGGAAGGGAACTCGTCGCCGCTTCCATCCGCGGACGAGTTGTGTGCCCGATCCGACTTTGCCATGGGCGAATCGATCCGCACCTCTTCCACCGGAGGCGGAGGAGGCGTTCTCTTACGGCGGCTCTCCAGCTCCTTCTCCACGCGGATCCTGACCTCTTCTTCAAACTGCTTCTTGAGCCTCTCCACCTCGGCGCTCACCTGGCGGTCAATCTCCAGCCGGGCCTTGACCTCCCACTCTCTTCGAACCGACGCATCCAACTCCTGCCGCATCAGGTGCTTGTCCTTGTCCAGATTCACCAGCCGCAGATTCAGCTCCGTCTCCTTTTCGCGAAGAATCTCCTCACGCGCCTTGAGTGCCCTGTTCAGGTCAACCACCTCCTTTTCCTTTCTCGTGAGCCTCACAACCGGCAGGTGAAGCAGCTGTGCAGTATCCGGTCTTCTATCGGGATTGACTCTCAGACAGTCCTTGATGACCTGGTTGAGCTCGGCAGAGTACATATCGGGTAGGGGGGCGATTCGGCCCTCTTTGATCTTCTGCACCAGTTGGTAGTGCGACTTTGCGTTGAAAGGGGGCTCGCGCGCGCAGAGCTCGTAGATGATGCAACCCAATGACCAAATGTCCGACTTGAGCGTGTATTTCTCGGCCGCGCAAATCTCGGGCGACATGTAGAAGGGGGTGCCGACGTAGGTGGAGGCGAAATCGTGGGACTTGATCATCTTGGACAGGCCAAAGTCGCCCAGTTTGACAGAGTTGTCTTCGCCGAGGAACACTATTTTGTAGAACATCGTGTTAGTAGTTGGCTTGGCCCACGAAGAAACCCCCAACGTCGCTTGGACATGCGCGTGTATAGAGATGCTCACCGTTTTCGGGCTTCAAATCTCGATGCAGAATCGTCACCGCTCCAGCCGGAGTCTTGGGCGCCATTCCTCCCGCCGTGCCCAACACATTGCCGCCAACATCCGGGGGATCTACCCCATAGTGACAGCGATACAGAGCCAGGACCAGCTGGCTAAAGATGCTCCAGACGAAGCTCTCCTGCGCCCTCTGGCCCTTTGTCTGCAGCTCCTTGATCACGCGGCCCAGGTCGCCGTTGCCGCAGTATTCCATGTACAGGTGCAGGTCCTGGCTCGCCTTGAGGTGCTCGCGGTGGTAGTAGGCGACGATGTTCGGGTGGCGCAGGTGCGAGAGGATCTGGAACTCGGAGTGCAGCTGCTCGCGCTCTTTCTGCGTCATTCGGAGGTAGGAGATTTCCTTGCGGCACATGATGAAGCCGTCTGCCTTGCGGCGGACCTTGCGAATGATGCCAAAGGAGCCATGGCCTGCGGAGAAAATGGCGCAAAGCCAGCGTTAGCAGACCTTTTTTTCACAATCAAAAAGTGATGGCGATCTTCGTTTTCGTGTTCGTCGTCGCTATGTGGCGTGTGCCGTCATTCAATGGTGGTGGCTGGAGGATGTTGGTTTCTGCGCTCGCACTCACCAATCTTCTCCAGCGTCTCGTATTTGTCCTCGGACGACATGTTGCGTCGTTATAACGGTGCTGCCAACAATGCTTGTCCGCTCCCGCGCCCCATAAAGCAAACTATTCTGACGAGAAAAGCGATCCAAAAGTTATGATAAGGGGAGGCGGAAGAAGAGAGCGAGAGAGAGAGAGGAGGGGAGGAGAAGAGGGGGGAGGTAAGGCGAGAGGGTATAAGATCGAAGCGCCCAGGAAAACTGCTGTTTTGCTGCGTAGGTCTCGTCTGACGTAGTCGTTCCCAAAGCCGAGAAAGAAAGAAAAGAAGAAGAAAAGGAAGAAACGCTAGGAGAAAGTTTGTTCTGGCGATGCTGGTAATCAAAGGGGACAAAGAAGTGCACAATAATAGAAGCGGTTGGAATCGTCGGGGCAGCGAGTCGTCGAAGAGGCTTGTTGAAAAATAACGGTAGGCAAGGTTTAAGAGGTAAGACAACGCACAGCAGCGAAAGCAGGCGGCTTCTCACCACCTAATTAACGGGGCAGGTCCCTGTATTAGTTTAGCCCAAGCATGGTCATGGTAATAATAGTAGACAGAAAACGGCTCCAAACCTAAACAAGGCCCTGTGTTTCCACCCTCTTTTTTTGTTCTGCTTTCTCTGTGCTCCCCCTTCTCTCTGCGCTGCTTTC
Organism: Trichoderma gracile; assembly: GCA_020002365.1. Lineage (NCBI taxonomy): Eukaryota > Fungi > Ascomycota > Sordariomycetes > Hypocreales > Hypocreaceae > Trichoderma > Trichoderma gracile. The sequence continues at coordinate 2,817,005 of JAINEY010000006.1, forward strand.
TTTGCTTTTCTTTTCTATGCGACAAGATAGAACGGATTGAATGAATGTTTGAAGGACAAAGCAACCAAAAGGAATCGAGACTGGACCCCTGCTTCGCCGATTCACTGGCCACTCAAACGCACCGAAGCAAAGGCTGGACGTAAACAATTCTCGTTGTCATGGCAACAATCGGGGAATGTGCCGGGGTATATCCGCTTATCGCTGGTGGAAAGCGACGGTGACCTGCACGGCTAGTGGGGACCAAGAAATGCGTGGCATCATGTGAGGCGTCTGTTTGCGTGTGGCGTCTGCGTGGCAATGATGCACTCGATTTTTGGTGCTGCCGCGGCTTCTGTGGCGGCGAAGGGGAAAACTGTCTCGATTTCAGGGTAGCAGATGAAGTTGTCAAAACAGCAAGACAGCAGTATCAGGTACAGAGATCTTGATAAGATACGAAGGGTCAAGAATCAACAAGCATCTCCTCTCAACAGCCTGGTCATACAGGCACTATAAACGGACGAGTAACAGCTTACTGGCTCGGTTCCGCAATGGCAAGTTCCGGTGACGTGCAGACGAGAATAAGCGGCAAACTCGATTATCTCCGTGAAAAGAGGCGGGTTTACATAAGCCTTCAACAACTTATCGCCATCTCAATTCTGTCTCGTCCCAGCGTCCATGTAATACTGTAAACCTCTCATAGCGAAAGTACATTTGTCAATTCTAGATTCACAATTCCTTCTCTACTCGTCCGTTCTCTTATTCTTACTTTATAAATTTGTTTCGATCATACCAAAGTACACAAACATGGTGCTAAAGAAACACGAGCTAGAAGGCAAACTCGGCGAGGAAAGCCTCCTCATCAAGAGTGGCGTGCTGCGAGACGAGAACCCTCTGGATACAAGTGCAGAGTTTCACGAGTTCCTGCTGGCGTGTCGGCGTGGCGATTTGAGGAAATGCCAGGAACTCATTGGCATGGGCGTCAACATCAATGGCAAGGACAAGTTTGATTATACGCCATTGATCATTGTGAGTTGTGTGCACATCAACCCTGGACTTGGCGGGGTATAAGAGACTGACGATGTCTGATATAAAACAGGCCAGTCTCTGCGGTCATTATGAATTGGTACAATTGTTGTTAGAATCCGGTATGTCCTCTAAACATCTCCATACCTTTGACTGTCAGAAAGAGTCCTGAGACTGAGACACATTGCAGGCGCCCTCGCCGAGAGAAACACCTTCCAAGGAGAGCGCTGCATATACAACGCCCTCAACGACAGAATCCGCAACCTGCTCCTCCAATACGACTTCTCCAAGAGCTCAGACCCATACGTCTACTGGTCCTCCCACATCTCCACCCTCCTGGGCCGCTCAAGCCCCCCAACGGCAGACATCTCTCTCGACGCGGAGACCCGGTCCTTCAAGCTGCACAAATTCCTGCTGGCCTCGAGAACGCCTTACTTCCGCAGGAAGCTCCAGGCAAGCCCCGAAACGGCATCATGGAAGCTCTCGTCCACCATCCCCGTCGAGGCCTTCCAGATTGCCGTCCGGTACATCTACCTCGGCGAAGTACCCAGGGATCTCGCTCCCCCCGGGTCCGCCGCCACGGAGGAAGACGTCGCCAAGGGCCTCGACAAGATCAGCAAACTGCTTGAGATCGAACAGCTGTGGGAAGCCATCCTCGTGGGCAACGACCGCCGCCTGGCCCGCCAGCGGTACCAGGACGAAGTCGCGCGAGCACTGGGCCAGGTGACCGACTTCTTCCAGCAGAGCGTCCTCGCGCACAAAATGGTCGTTGACACGGACCGCGTCGACGAGGTCCGCTGGCGCCACGACAACTCCATCTTTGCAGACGTTTTGCTCCGCGCAGACGAGCCCTCGGCAGAGGACACAGACGGCATCCTCCTCGCCGCTGATGCAGCGCCCTCTGGATATACCGGCGCCGGCATCCCCGTTGGGCCCTCTCATGAAGCAGCAGCTGTAGCAGCAACAGCAGCAGAAAGCAATGGCGTCAAGAAGAAGACGAAAAAGTCGGTGCTGTATCCCGCGCACAAGGCCATGCTTATCAGAAGCGAGTACTTTGACAAGATGTTCTCGGGCGACTTCGTCGAGTCCAAGAAGTCGGATCACCTGCACGTTATTACGGTCGACTGCTCGCCGCCCGTGCTAGAGCTCATCCTGTCCTTCCTCTACACGGAGAACGCCTCGTGCCCCCTCGAACACGCCCTGGATCTGCTCTACGCAGCAGACATGCTCTTCCTCGACAGCCTCAAGAACAAAGCCGCCATCGCAATCAGCACCCTCGGAAGCGGCACTGCAAACGCCCTCGTCGACCGCACCCACAACAACACCAACAACCCCGACACACCCTCAAACAAAGACACCCCCGTCCCCGAACCCGAACAAGTCGAAGTCGAAGTCGAGCCCATCAACATCTACGACGTCATCCACGCAGCATGGGACCTCCGCGTCCAGCGCCTCGAAGAGTTCGCCGCCCGCTACCTCGCCCACCGCCTCGAGGACTACATCGACGAGCCCGACTTCCACGAGCTCATCCGCGAGAGCGCCGAGCGCATCCAGAAGCGCGAGGAGACGGACACCATTGAGCTGCTCGACGACATCCGGTATTACCTCTCCGAGCGCTTCAGGCTGCGCTTTGAGGATGCCGGGCTGGAGGAGATGATGGATGAGGAGGGCGAGATGAGCGCCGAGGTGGTGGCTGCGCTGGTGAATGGTTCGTCGGCGGGGGATGCTGTTGGAGAGAAGAGTGGGAAGCTGGGCGATGGTGGTGACGAGGGGGGCCAGGAGAATAAGGGGTTTGTTGAACCAGGGGAGGAGGGTGTCAGGACGTTGGATGGGGAGGCTGCGGAGGATGAGTTTGCGTCGGATGCGATCAACTATCAGATTTTGTTGCATAAGATCGATGCCATGTTGGAGGGACTAAAGTTGGATGCTTGAGGTTGCTATGAAGAGAAGGTCGAGAGAAACGTTCCTGGTTATGGCATGTCTATAAGAGTTGGGTTCACACGCATTACACAACAACACATCGATACAAATACAGAGGGATCAAGGTGTAACATATTTGCATTCTTAGTTCGCTGTCTATACAACTTTTGGCATAACCCTTGCTCATCACGGCATAACCATCCGCACCAACAACAAGTCAACCCTTGAAATCAGCCAACAGAAGAAGAAGACACAGGAATACAGCAAGAGTCAGAGCACCGTCTTATCGTACACAGAACATCTGGTCACTCAAGATGCCCTTTCCCTTATTGATACTTGACGAGCTTGATCCTCGCCCGCAACGCCTCGGGCAGCTCCTCCAACTTGACCAGCCCCAGCTGCACAACATCTCCCCAGAAAAACATGGCCCTGTCCTGGGCATAGCTCAAGTAGTCAAACTCATCTGCGCCAAGCTCCTCGTTGGCAGCCATTCCGTCCAGGCCCGGCACCTTGGCCTGCACAATGCCCCAGGCAACCCACTGGGCGCTGTTGGCCGGCTGCCACAAGCGGGCCTCCTCGATGAGCTCCCGCACCTGCTGGTCGACCTGCTCCTCGCGCGCCTTCTCGACCGCATTCCAGTCGCCGCCGGGATAGCGGGCGTCGAGCATGAAGTCGACAATCGAGCTGCTGGACGCCGTCGGGTGAAGCGACGGCGTGGCCGAGCCACTGGCGGCTTGGCTGTCGATGGGCGTCAGGCGAGGCGTCGAGTTGGAGTGCTGGGAATAGGGGCGGTGTTCTACGTAAGCCTTGACGAACCGCTTCTGCTGCTCGAGGCTTGGGTAGCGATCGGGGTTGCAGGCCCAGGGAACCAATGGGTCGTGGTAGTTATACATCCACTCGGTGAAGTGGTTGGCAAACTCGAGTCCGGCGGTGTTGGGAGCCGCATATTCAAAGTCAATGACAACCAGCTGCTTGTGCTTGTTTGCAGGCTGAAGGAGGGGCGACTTTTCGTCGTCGGGGCGAATCCTGAGAATATTGCCATATTGCGTCTGTAAAGTCTGTCAGTCCTCTGCAACTGCGTTGACCCAAGCAAAGAGGAGGTACTCACATCGTTGTGTGCAAACACGAGCCGGTCCCTGATGGACCTGTGGCCCTTGTAGCAGTTGTTGAGATGCGCTCTGTACTTGTTCACCATGTCCTTGAACTGCTCCCAGGGGACGCCGCACACATAGCCGTTGGCTTTCCACCCATGGGCAAGAGACGAGTCCTTCCTGGCAGCTTCGGGCGTCTTCTCCAATTCCTGGTCCAGGAAACTGGTGATGCGGCCGACATTATCAACCCACTGATCCCAGTTCTTCCACACGCCAGGCCCGCTCTCTCGTTCATGCAGCAGCACCTCAACACCATCATGCAGCTCTCGCATACGCTTCGCAATCTGCCTCGACGTTTCAGGCTCTCGCAGATCGGTCGGGGTCAACGTCTGGGCATTGAAAAACTGTTCAAAGCGCCCGTTCTTGAATGTTCCCAGCAGCCGCGGACCGATCTTCTTGCGCGCCAGTCGCTGCAGCACCTGAAGCTCGTTCTCCCGATCAATGAGGTGTTCCACCTGCGGTCCGTAAACGCGAAGCAGCACCTTGGTCGGCGGCTTCTTGCCCTCAAGCTGAGGCATGTCGGCTGGTGGCGTAACGACATAGACGGCGTTGGTCAGAGCACCGCTCAGTCGCTCAACAGACAGGGCCTCGCCGCTGCCGAGTGGGATCCTGCGCCAGCCCTTGAGCCTCAGGGTATGGGCTATGCGTAGTATCTCATTCTTGAAAATGGTCCATGCCTCCCGCTCCTTCTCGACCTTGGTCGCTTGAGTCGCTACATCGTCCGTGCTGATGCTGGCTCCTCCAGTGTAGCTCATCGTCTTGGAATTGTCCAGCCAGGCGTCGCAGCTGGGCACGATGGCGTCGCCGTCGACATAGTCGGTGTCGGAGGAAGCAGCGCGATGAAGAGACGTGCGCGAAGGCGGCCGCCGGTGCTTGTTGCCAACTCGCGGGCTGAATTTCGGCAGCGAAGTGAGTCCAATGGACGCCATTGATGTTCGCAGAATGTGCTCCAGGCCGTCAAAAGATATGTCGCTGGACTGCGAGCTCGTGGAACCCGATCGGTCGCGCGAGGACTGGCTGGGAGCCGGAGCCGGAGCCGTAGCCGTAGCTGCGGCGCCTTCTGCAGCCTGTGTCTGGTCGGACGGGGGAGACTTGGACTTGCGCCGACGCGGCTTCAGCTTCCTGGCGGCTGCCTTCTTGCGCTCGCGCTCCAGCCACTCTCCCACCTGGGCCAGGATCCTCTCGCTCTGGTGGTTTCGACGGTGGTGGTGGTGGTGTCCCGAGGGAGTCGCATCGTCCACAGGTCGCAAAGCCGGCGAGGCAGTGGCCGACAGCCTGCCGCTCAGACGACGAGAGGGAGGAGCCGCTGCGTGGCCGCGGCGCTGCTTCGCATGGTGGGAATCGTCCTCGATGTAGTCCTCGGGGACGGGGTCGGCAATCTGCACCGCTGTTGGAGTCGTAAGCCCAGGATCGCAATCTCCCGTACGTTTGCCTCGCTCAATTTCCTTGCTGCTTTTTATTCTCTCTCTTCTTTTCCCTTTGCCGTTCCCTCCTCGGCTATGCAAGCACAGCAACGCAAATCGACAGGCCATTCACCCCACCAGAAGAGCCCCGCGACAGCAAGCGAATCCATCGTCATCGAACCAGCGTGGGCGGCGCACAAACAGCATGCGAAATCCTCCTCCCGCGTCCAACGGATATCTTCGTCCCTCCAAGCCATACGGCTCCCTCCAATCCGGTTCAACTGAATATCTTCTTCCATAGTAACGTACCTTTCAGCGTGCCACTAGCAGGCGGAGTGCGCGCAGCATCATCGTCCATCTTGAGAGCCGAGCGCAATGCCGTCGGAGGGTGAGTTGGTGTTTCGGACATGGCAGCTAGAACGATGCGCTCTCCTTATATGGTCCGGTGGAAAGGATTTTCCTTGTAGATTGTTGCAGTCGAGTAACCTGGTCCAGATGACAGCCTCGAGGCCCAAAGGATCGGAGAGCTTCGTCGTGAGAGTCGGCAGACACCTCCAACCCAACAAACAGAGAGGCGCTGGCTGATAAGAGTGACAATGTCTCGAGCTAACAAAAATCCTGTTCCTGGATGAAACCACCAGACGTCACCAATGACACAAAAGAACGGCTGAGCTGAGCAAAAAGTAATGAATCCAATAAACGCGAAACAGTGTCTTAAGTGAGTGTAAGATAACAAAGAGACAAAGAGGATGCAGGAAGGAGGAGGATCTGGGGAAGGACGAAAGTAGCCCTCGTGACCTGTGACGAAGGCGGGATTGGGGGGAAAAAGAAATCAGGACCAGAGTCCAGACTCTCAAATGTTGAGGAGCGACACTAATAACAGCTGGAGTGAACGCCACGCTGTTTAATTTAGGGGGGTGTGTCGCTATATTAGTCCCAGAAGAAGATAAGTCATTTCATTAACAAAGGGCCTTCGAAGGAACGGCCGTGCTGGTTTGTTTGTGCTTGCTTGGTTGCGATAAGGGATTTTCCGACTTTGTTAGGTCCCGTTTTGTGTGTGGTTCGTTTCTGTTAGTTGATGGATTGATAGGGGGGGCCCTTGCAAGAGGATAGACAGAGATAAACGACTCAGTAAAACACAGAGATAGTCGGCGTATGACGTAGGGAAGTGGCTTTGAATGTCATCTTTGGTTTCTTTCGGTGTACCGACTCAGTGACTCTGATTTCATCATATTTTCTTCTAGATATTCTCAGGCACCGTCCAACCTTTTTCTTACTGTACAAGGTTCAAGCCATGGATCGACGGCCCGTCGCGCAGGCAATGAATGGCAAGGTGTCCAAATCGGTCGAATATTCGCTCTGCCTTAGCTGGCGGACACGGAGCCAACCCGCAGACATGTGATTTTGGGGGACGCTATCCACAATTCATTTTTACTCCCTGTCAATCTCTATCCATACACTCCCTTCAGAGGTAAGGTATTGTTAGTAGACATCACCCAAGAAATCAAAGCTACTGCAGTAGTACTCGTAGCAGCAGCTGAGCCTCCCCTCCCTGCATGATGCAACCGCATGTGCTGCGTCAAACATCCCTGGCATAGAAAAGATCATTGTTCTCGGTCGCCGCATGAGGAAATCCCAAGCGTGCCTCACCCTCTCTGCTCGCGTGCGCACTTTGTTAGTCTATGTAATACGAAGCATCCATCGGCTCTAATGGGGATCTATGTCGGCTCTATATATGTGATGTAGCAGAATCTGGCCATTCAGGGCTCATGGCGATAGAATAAGAATGTGACGAAGCAAAAACAGCAGCCCAACACATAGAAAATGCACAGAAAAGGACGCAATATCACCACTCACACCCAGTCCTCCTCGTTGGCCAGCCACTCCCTCGTCACGTCCACCCCCTCGTTCCTCATCGCCCACACAATCGCATCAACCACATCATCCACCACCACCGCCGGCTTGTGTCGCGGCTCCCTCTGCGCCGCCGTCTCCCTCCACACGCCCGTCTTCACCAGCACCGACACCCACTGCGTCCCGTCCTCGGGCGCAAACTCGTTGGCGCCCCGGATGTCGCTCTCCGGGTTGTCGCCAATCATGTAGACCCTCCGCAGCGGCCTCTTCTTGGCCCCCTTGCCGTGCAGCTCCTCCGGCGCGTGGTGAAGCAGCCGGTCGTGCGCGTACTCGTACGTGTGCCGCGACGGCTTGCCCAGCGCGCTGAACTGCAGCTCCGCGCCGCCCGTCGACGCCGACCACACGCCCTTGAGCGCCTCGACAAAGGCCCCGGTGCCGAAGCGGTTGACAGGATACTCCGTCTTCCACAGGAGATCCAGGTTGGAGATCCAGAGCTGAGGCTGGCCGTCCTGCTGCCAGCCGTTGTTGGGCAGCTGCGCGTTGCCGTTCTTGTCGGAGATGGTGCCCAGATACCCGCGGTGCGAGATGAGTAGATCGTGAATCACCTGGATGTCCAGGGACCAGTCCCGCGGGTCATTCCACACCAGGATCTGGTCAATCTTGAGCGCATCCGCCGGCACATCCTTGCTGTAGGGGTCGATGTCGTTGGAAATAACCTTGCCGTCGGGCAACGGCCGTGACTCTCTGTGAAGGCTCTCCCGCAGGTTGTCAAATGGATATACCTTGTCGTTTGCAGCGATGATGTCCGCCGGCGTCACAGCCCTCTTGAACCCGTATCTATATTCCGTATGAGCAAGAACTCCAAATAAGAAGGGACATATGGTGTTTGCACTCACTCGTTGGCCACCTTGCGGGCAATCTCTGGATGAGATCCCGTAATCAGCACCGTCCCATTCTCTTTGATCTGCTCATCCCAGCCGCGCATGGGTGTGTGCGACAGGATGACCCTGTTGCGGATCACGTCCTCGTCTTCCGACAGCCCCAGGCGTTTGGACAGAGACTTGACCTTGGCATCTTCGTGAGTGCCGCCGCCGTTGGTCAGGAAGACGTATCGGACGTCGTGAGACCTGATCTTCCTAAGCATCTCCCTGGCTCCGGGAATTGGCCTGTGGCCCTGATACAGAACTCCATCGATGCTGTGATGTATATCTTAGTCAGTATATACTCCTGACTACAATCACCAGGAAACACCAAAACGAAGGCAAGGAGGGGTTTGTGATAGCTTCACCACGTACTCAAATGCAAATGCAATCTCAGATAAAGCCTTCCGCGCTACATCATCCACAATGCGCTGCTGAAGTGTTCGAGAAGGAGCATTGACCTTCTCGTGCAAAAGTGCTGCCGCATGGAATTGCCGCCTGTCGGTGCTCGCTCGAGCCGCGCTCACGCTGAGGCTGTTGAAGGCTGGCCATGACCGAGTGACGAGACCGAGGCGCGATGCGGACATCGGCCGGCATCGGCTCAAAGCCCGTGTGCGCGACATGTAACTGAACCAAAGACTTCCAAATCTCAAGCCGTCTATGCGATGCGAAAAGATGAAATCAAAAGCGGCCTTGCCAGTGAATGCGCTCCAGTGAAGATGATGTAAATGACAGGATATGCTGGGGCAAGTCCCAGAGTGACCCAGAATTGCAGCTCGCCGATACTGGCCGGGATTGCGCCGTATCCCCACTATGAGCTCCTCGGCATCACCAAGCCGAACAATCCGATATAGCTACACACGAAGCTCATAAGTCGTTTAGCCACCTGAGATGCTATAATTGAAGAATGTATAATAGCATGACGAGATTCATTTGTTATATACAAGTTGAGTGGTTCGTTGCGAGGTTGGCATCCATCCTTCTATGACTTAAGTCGTACATTACTGTTACAGGCAGTCTCCCTTTTCCATTGCTTTCCTCAACTCTGCGACAGCAGCGTTAATGGCTGCTCTTCCAGTCCTTGATATGGTCGATAATCAGCTGCGCCGCCTGTTCCGGCGAGTGCTGTCGCCCCAGCGCCTCCACGAAATCGCCCTCAGGATCCATCAGGTAAAAGTATATGCTGTGATCAACCAGGTAATCCTGCCCAGGCTTCACATCCCGCGGCGTGCTAAAGTACACCCTGTACTTTTTGCACAAGTCCTTGATCTGGTCGTATGTGCCCGTCAGGCCGATCAACTTGGGGTGGAACTCGGCGAGGTACGTCTTCAGCGCCGCGGGATCGTCTCGCGCCGGGTCGCACGTCACAAAGATGGGGAGCAGCTGGTTGTTGGGAAGCTTGGCGTCGACGATATCCAGCATGCGGGCCATCTTGTCGAGCTCTTCGGGGCAGATGTCGGGGCAGCGCGTGAAGCCAAAGTAGACCTGGTCCAGTTAGCCTTCATCACCAAGAAGCAATTTCACCCGTCGCCAGTCTTTTGCTTACCAATGAGTGCTTGCCCTTCATCATCTCGCTGGTAAAGGGCTTCCCGTTCTGATCCGTCAGCTCAAAGGATCCTCCGACCTTGGGACGGCCGACGCCCTTAGTCGCCTCCGCGATCCTCTTCCGCTGCATGCGCTCCTTCTCGTGCTCAAAGTACCAGACCAGTCCACCACATGTGATCACGAACAAGACGGCCGCTTTCCACGAAAAAGGCTACCCAGGACGTTAGTACAGCGCTTGAATCAATCAGCAGATTGTAGAGAATCGCCCCATACACCTGTGCTATAACGGCTCTTGGCCTGCTCGATCGTCTTGTACTTGGTTCGCTTCTGTGTAATCGGCTGTCTGGACTGGACCGGCGATCGAGGGACGACCGGCCGGAGCTGCTTCGGCTGGAATGCGCTGCTGGAGAAGCATCGCCGACATTGTTGCGCGGGGAGGCTTCGCAGGGCGCCTTGAAGGGCCCTTGACGAGGCGACTGACTGCGACATGTTGTTTGCGCCTCAATTGTTGTTCTTGCGCGACGTTGGTAGCAGGACAAGTGAGGCCGAGAGCATCAGACTGCTAAATATCGACAGAGATGCTGCCCCACCATTGGCTTCCGTGAGGTGAGCAAGTTTGCTAGTAGGTACTAGCAGCAAACCTTGCCTTACCTAATCACATGCTCTCTGGTGCTTCCTTTGCCACTTGGATGCTGAGTCAGGCTGAGATTCCGTCTTTCAGTATCAAACGCCTTCCTGAACGCGTCTGAACAATATCTACCTTGTGCAAGAGAGTTTGATATAATCTGATAGTCTTGTGTCAGAGAGAGTCTGCCTTTCACTGAGGCGACAATGTCTCTTGTGTGGCCGTGCTGAGTTTTTTCTGTGTTGCAGAAGTTCGGGTCACTCAGCTTGCTCCTACAGGCCGGGGCATCTTACCTGAAAGCGTTGATGCTTCTTCATTAACAACTTAAGCCTTCTACCTTGCCAATGGATGCGCCACGGACAGGCGCAGGACCGTTCATCATGGAAACCCGGTTTGAGCTCATCGATGAGGACATCAAGAGTGAGAGCGCGGTGAATTCACCCGCTCCGCTGCACTCTGATGCCCTCCCGGCCTTTAAATCCTCGACTCCCTTGCCTTCCACAGAACCTGCAGATGCCACGGATCCAGCACCTCCAATGGCGGGCTCTTCCGCGACAAAGAAGAAGAAAGGCACGGCTTCTACCGTCAAGAAGAATGCCAAGCGACCAAAGTCCACACGGGAGCCCAAGAAGCCAAAGTCGGCGCGATCAGCTGTGGGGAGTGAGGCCAACAGCACTGCGGCAGAAGATGCATCCGACGAGGACGACGAATCCGACAATGGGCCATACTGCATCTGCCGAGGGCCGGACGACCACCGCTGGATGATTTGCTGCGAGAGATGCGAGGACTGGTTTCACGGCGAGTGCGTGCACATCAGCAAGGACATTGGAGAGAGCCTGATTGAGAAGTTCATCTGCCCCAACTGCACGACAGATAATCTGGTGACCATCTACAAGAAGACGTGCACGCTGGGCTCGTGTCGGAAAGCGGCCCGACTGACTCACAGTCCGCCAAGCGTCTTTTGTTCGGATGAGCATGCCCAGCTGTGGTGGGAGCGGATGCTGGCCAAACTGCCCAAGGCCAGGGCAAAGTCTGCTCTGAGCGACGAGCTGTCACAGGAGGAATTCATGGCCCTGCTCAGCAGCGATCTTGCTACTATCGATGGGGATGGGTCATGGACTCTGCGAGCTCCTTTTTCGGGAAAGCCAGCGGAAGTGAATGGAGACGATACAGGTAGGCATCCCTTCAGATGTGTTTACTGCAAGCAGCCGACTAACAACTTTCAAGCAGCCGAAGAGCGTCTCGCGCATATTTTGACAGAAGAAGAGAAAGAGTATCTAGAGAAGAAGGCGAACGCGCGGTTCAAGCTTGCAGAAGAGACGCTTCTCTGCCAGAAGATGATAGCACTCGTCGAAATGGTGCATGAACGTCGCCGAGCAGCCATCAGCGCCGGCCGTATAGGAGAGGATATTTGCGGTTACGACCAGAGACTCGACTCTATCGGAGCCCGAGACGCGTTTGCTGCATTTGTCAAGTCCCCCGAGGGCGAGGCCATTTTTCAGGCGTCAAAGGTGGACGACCCCCAGGGAGAAGGCGATGAGGTTCGGGGCATGTGCGAGCGAAAGCGGTGCAAGATCCACAGCGGCTGGCATAAGATGCTGCTCCTTGCTGTTAAGTACCAGATCAAGGAGATGGCAGACCAAGCGGCCGAGGTTGGCGAGGATGAGCGCATACTTCGGGAGGCTGCAGAGGAGAGGTGGAGGAGAAGACAGGCCGAGAAGAACTGGGTGGAGGTGCTGGATGGGTAACTGTGAGGAGTGTGGAAGGTAATGTGTCATGCATCGGTTTGTTCCTACGATGAGTATTTGAAAAAGGTTACGGGAGTTTGGCGTCGAGGACAGGACGAGCTCGGTGGAATGCAGCATTTGCCTCCTAATTACTAGGTCCTCTCTCATTGCGTTTCTATAGGAATCAATAGGTGAAAGATCCTGATGCTTTTCACCACTCCGCTATATCCATCGCATGTGAGATGTGATCCATTACTAAGATGCGATCTTGACGCCTTATAAGGTGCTCTTTGGACTTCAATCTGATGATAATATCGCAGTGATTTATATGCACAGCAGCAGCAGAACAGCTTGAGCAAGCCACTCCCTGGTCGTACATACAAAACCTGGTGGGGTTCTGATCCAAGGCGGGGGAGGGGTCCAAGGTCGAGAAAAAAAAAAAAAAAAAAAAAAAAAAAAAAAACTACCAGCATCAAGAAGCCGAAAGATTTCTTGCTTATCAAGCAACAAGTGACATCTTGGCTGAGCGGAAGGACCAGCTGAAACTTCTTCCGGAACTGCCTTGTTCCTCATTCTTCCTCTCGTCTTTTATCCTATTGAGCTACTCTTCTTCTACTTCACATCCAGGCGGCGCTCGTTCCTTGTTGCGCCTCTTCAAACACATTCATTGTTCCTGACTACGCCTTCGCATCGCTAGACAACATGTCTGCTTCAAACCACCCCGAAGACGAGCTCGACGACAACCTCCTCGACGCCGAAGAGGTGGGAGAGGTGGTCGCCAACGGCGTTGATCAACATGGCCACGACGAAGATCACGAGATGGACTCTGACGACGAGGAGGAGCTCGAACTGCAAAACGACTCGATCGCATACTTCGATCTGCCCCAGGACTCCCTCTTCACCGTCGCGCAACACCCCGTCTGGGGGTCGCTCGTCGCCGTCGGCGGCTCTGCCGGCCAGGAAGACGAAGCGCCTGGTGCGGGCTGGATCTTTGACATTTCCTCTGCTCCCTCGCGACCGGTGCTGCCCCCGAGCTACGCCAGCGGCGCCGTTTCCGAACCCCAGACGAGCCGACTCGAGAGCCTCTTCTCCCTCGACGGCCACACAGATTCCATCACCAGTCTAACCTGGACCCTTCCGCAGGGCGAGGTCCTGATCAGCGCAGGCCTGGATGGCCGGGTCAAGGCCTGGAAGACGGACGTGCAGCCACCCGTCGGGATTAAGGTGACCCCCCTTGGCGAGGCGCAAGAAGTCGACGAGGTCAACTGGGTTGCGGCTTGCCCTTCGCCGTCGCATCCCAACACCATTGCCCTCGGCGCCAAAGACGGCTCTGTCTGGGTCTACACAATCGATCCCTCCGACCCTTCCAACGCCCTCCAGATCGTCCAGTCTTACTTCCTGCACGGCGGCCCTTGCACGGCCGGAGCATGGACACACGATGGCCAGCTTCTGGCTACCGTCTCTGAAGATGGCAGCTTGTATGTCTGGGACGTGTGGGGGGCTGCTGCTGCGCAGGGTCTTACCAACGATAATGGCATGACCATTGTGTCCCTCACAGCCGAGGATCAGCGATTCGAAGTCCTCGGTGGCCTATACTCCATTGCCATTGATCCTAGGGACACGTTCATTGCTGTCGGTGGTGGTGACGGTTCCATCAAGGTCGTGTCCCTGCCCCGCCTAGGAGATGCGGCGCCGTCAAGGCCAACCGGCCGCGGAGGTCGAAATGCCAGATCTGGGGCCGATCCCACTGCTGGAGGACAGATTCTGGCCTCCCTTCAGAACCACACCGATAGCGTCGAGACGCTGTCCATATCGGTTGCTTCGACCAGCCCGCTCACCGTCCTGCTAGCCGCCGGCTCTGTGGATGGTGGCATCACCGTGTTTGATGCCACGCGCAGCTTTTCCATCCGAAAGCACTTGGTAGCCGTTCACAACGAGTTTCCCGTTGTCAAGGTCGAGTTCATCCCCAACACGTGGGTGCTTACGAGCTGCGGCATGGATGGCGTTGTGCGGAGATGGGATGTCCGGGCCAGTGGCACCACAGACACATCCAGCAGTGGCTTGCTGCGAGAGTGGAAGGGCCACAGGGGAGACGGTGATGGAGGTGGTGTGATGGATTTCGTGCAGGGAGGAACCGGGCAGCGCGTGGTGACTGCTGGTGATGATGGCATTTCATTGGTTTTTGAGTCTACATAGACGCTTGGGGGAGGAGTACAAAATGTGGATAAGTGGACTTGCATTGCTATCTTGGCTTTAGATATCGAATCATGATTTTGCCTGAACATATACACGATACTTTATATGAGGTTAGTGAGATGTAGTGGTTTCCCTCCAGTAAATGGCAGACTTGGGACCAGATATGTGCAGGTTTTCAAAGATGCCTCAACTACAGGTACACAAATACAATAATATCTTTTTCCAATTGTTACTTTATCAACTAAATGCCCAATTCCATTACACCTCCATAACGCAGTGTCATTTGTAGTCTTTGTCGTTCGTGCTGCTGGAGCTGAGCACCGGCTTATCGATTGTGTCCGGGGTTACTTTGATCCCACAGCTCCAGAGTGGGGAGGCTGGTCAAGGCCGCGATTACATACGCTGCTGCTGGCTGAGGACGTCAGGCAGGTGCCTCTTGCGTTACCCACAGCAGCCTCGCCAATCAACGAAGCACCAACTCTCTCGCTCTCGTCCTTGTTCTCTCCAACAAACACCATCGAGTCGACTCTGGGCCTTCAATCCGCGATCACAAACGCCCAGAATCCGAATACGAGACACACACACACCGCAGCTCCTCCCATCCGCCAAGTCGACGCAGCACGCCGCCACAATGTCCGAGGCAACCCTCAAGCCCGAGAAGGACTTCTCCAAGGAGGTTGACCAGCAGCTTCCAGAGGCCGAGGCTCTGGCCAAGGTAATGCTCTCTCTTGGGGAGCTGATAGTCGATGACGTCCGTGAGCTGACCCTTTCGAGCAGACCAACCTCCAGGGCGCAATCGAGAAGCTTGCCGCTCTTGAGAAGCAGACCCGCCAAGTAAGCCGCCCAGCACCAGCTCCAGCTTCGAACGAGCTTCCCTGACTTACTTCCGCAGGCCTCTGATCTCGCCTCAACATCCCGGATCCTCGTGGCGATTGTCACATTATGCAAGAATGCCGGCGACTGGAGCTTAATGAACGAGCAGACGCTGGTGCTGTCGAAGAAGCACAGCCAGCTCAAGCAGGCCATCACCAAGATGGTCCAGACCGTCGTCGGCTTCCTCGACGAAACGCCCGACCTCAAGACCAAGCTCTCCGTCATCGAGACGCTGCGAACGGTGACCGAAGGCAAGATCTTTGTCGAGGTCGAGCGCGCCCGCGTCACCAAGATCCTCTCCGACATCAAGAAGCAGCAGGGCGACGTCAAGGCGGCCACAGAGATCCTCTGCGAGCTCCAGGTAGAAACCTTTGGATCCATGGATCGACGGGAGAAGACGGAGTTCATCCTAGCCCAAGTCGAGCTCTGCATCGAGAGCGGCGACTGGACGCAGGCGGCCATCCTGGGCCGCAAGATTAGCACAAGATACCTGGCGCGGAAGCCCAAGAAGACGGCCGAGCAGCTAGAAAAGGAGCAAAAGGAGCGCGAGAAGAAGAAGGCCCGCGGAGAGGAGGTCCCGGAAGAGAAGGAGGACGACACAACGGACCTTAAGCTGCGCTTCTACGAGCAGCAGATCACACTCGCCAAGCATGAGGACAAGTACCTGGACGCATGCAAGCACTACCGCCAGGTGCTCGATACCGAGGCTGTTGAGCAAGACCCCGCCAAACTGCGCCCTGTAAGGCTATTTCACCCGCTGTTTCTTTCAATCATAGGCTAACATGTTGTCATCAGGTCCTCCAACGCATCATCTACTTTGTCATCCTTGCCCCCTACGACAACGAACAACACGACCTCCTTCAGCGCATACACCGAGACTCTCGAAACTCCCAGGTTCCTCTCGATGCCGAGCTTCTCCGCCTCTTCACAGTTCACGAGCTGATGCGATGGCCGGAGATTGCCAAGAAGTTTGGCCCGCATCTGTGCGAGACCGACGTCTTCGACGCTCAGCCTGGACAGTCTGCAGATGAAAAAGCCAACCAGAGGTGGGAGGACCTGCGCAAGCGCGTTATCGAGCACAACGTCCGGGTCATCGCCAAGTACTACACGCGCATTCAGATGGGCCGCCTTACGGAGCTCCTGGACCTTGCGGAAGATGAGACGGAAAAGTACATTAGCGAGCTGGTGACGTCCAAGACTGTGTATGCCAAGATTGACCGGCCGGCACGAATCGTCAGCTTCGCCAAGCCTAGGGACGCAGACGATGTACTGAACGAGTGGAGCCACAACATGAAGAGCTTGCTGGGGCTTTTGGAGAGGATCGATCACCTCATCACCAAGGAGGAGATGATGGCACGCATTCAGCCAACAAGCTCCAAATAGAAGGGCGAGAACTGGGGTAGGAAGGGGTTGCGGCGCATTGAAAAAAGGAGCAACATCACATGAATACATGCAACGGCTTTGGTGGGGGGTTTTGACAGCTTGTAATGATACAGGTTAGATAGTCCTTGGAAGGAAATCTGAGGCCATATAAAGCTTTTGCGTTGCTCGTGTCTCCGTCTTATCTTTCATTGTGCCGCCCTGGCTTGCTTCGTCTAAGGCATGTCATGCTCTCTAGCGGACATGCTTCTAACTCTAGGTATTTTGAAACCATAACCATCTATCTCTATAGGTCTCAGTTCGCAATACCGCTGACGTGGTTCCTAATGAAGCCAGCCAGGGGCATCACCCACTCTTTGGATACAGGAACGTGATGCCCCCCGGGATGAACCACCACCACAGGCTCCTCACACCTCTCCACCAGCGCCCGACTCCGACTCTCATCCACGACGACATCCAGACTGCCGATATAGTGCAGCGTCGGCGTAGCAATCTTTGGTTCATACAACCACTCCAGCTCCTTAACGCCCGTAGCATAGAACCCAGACCAAGACACGGCGAACTTGACGGGCCTGCCACCATTCGCATCACGCAGCTGACGCGCCCAATCGCCGCTCGGACCATCGGGAACGACACGCGCAGGCTCAAGAGCAGCGGCGACAAAGGCCGCCATTGCGCCGCCCTGGCTGAAGCCGCATACGCCGTCTATGCCGCCTGCTTCGCGGATGGAGCGGGCGATTGTTGCCATGCCTTCGTTGAAGAGGCGGTATGTGTTGTGGGCTTCGTCTTTGCGGAACCAGGCCCACGTGTCTGGGAGGTCTTCCTGGGCGTCACCACCATTGCTGTTGGCGGTGCTGGGAGAGTAGGAGTCGCCGCCTTCTTGGGGCGCGGCGGCGGGGGTGAAGCCCGGGTAGTCGGAGGGGAGGAGGCGGTTGGGGGCGGTTGGGTAGGAGAGGACTGGGAGGAGGGAGATTGGGGAGAGGGTCTTTGCGAGGAGTTTTTCGAGGGCGCGGGTTTTGGCGCGGAAGAGGGGGCCTGATTGGGTGTAGCCTATGAGGATTGTTAGGATGTGTGTCGAATATCAGGATGTGTTGAAGCAGTGAGACGATAGGTCTCCTGAGATGAGATGGGATGAGATGGGCAGCAGATATAGCGCTTCGGAGAGAGGAACAGGTAGGATTCTGGCTGGGAAACTGGGTATGCGGTTGTTATAGGTTTACATACCGTGAATCATCAATATCTTGACTTCCTTCTTTGCGCCGTTCTTCTGAGCCTGCTGTTCGGGCCGCGGCGTGCCAATCGGCGTTGATGCGGATGACATTGTTCGGAGATGGAAAGTCGATGGATGTGATGTATATGGTGTATATGCGCAAGATGAGAAGCAGGACGTTCTGTATATGCGAGATCGAGACAAGAAAGATGTCATTTACGGTGTTTCTGGTTTTTGTAAAAGAGTGTGTAAGTGAGGGAGTGAGATGGTGTTCTGAATTGATAAGGCTGTATGAGTCGGAGTTTGAGTGACTTACCTTAGTAATGCAGTGTTGGGTGAGGAAGGGGAAAAATTGGGAGTTGCGGCTTGTTCCGTGGGGATTCCGAGATAAGCTCGGGATGACTACCTCTTCGTATGGACGTAATAGTCGCCAGGGTTTCTGATATTGATGGCTGAGAACAGCATTTCGATGTCGCTCATTGATTCTGATCCTAGATTTCGGACATTTCACATATGGCTAGCTTTCTACAAACCGAGATAAGGTCCATTTCCTAAGTTCAAGTTGAAGCATACATATCACAGGGTAAGAAAGCTCATAGCAAGCACACATTCAGTCCCTGATGGTCCCAGTCTGCCAGCATTCCTCTACTCAGGTACAGCGTAGCACAAAGAGAGGTAGCACCCTCAGTCACCGATTTCCTGGATGCCTGAGATATCAAACGGCATGGTCCGTTCCCCGTCGCTTGATCACAAAGGTCTATTCAGCCCTGAATGCGAGTCTATGATACAGTGCAGCGACAATACCGGGCTGCCTTCTGTCGAGTCGAGTCGTCCGGATATGTCCTCCCTCCTCCTTGCAGCCTCCGTCTCGATCCATTTTTTTTGTTTCCCTCTGTTTCGTATGACTTAGTGGGCCTTGTTGCCGGCCTTGACGCTGGGGTTGCGAGGGTCGTTCTTCCACTCGTCGGCTATGTCGTCGTCAGCATGATTGAAGCTCCAGCAACGTTATTCAGGGTCGCATACAGGCCATCATGGCGTTCTGGGCAGAGTTGGCGCCATAGGCGATAACCAGGCCTGATATCCCACGTTAGTCGATCTCGGTCCCCAAACACCAGCAATCCAGCACAATCGTCGCATAGTCGAGTCATATGTCGTCGAAGCTACCGATCGTAGTCGCAATCACATACCGGCGGCGAAGAAAGGCCAGTACGGCTTCACTGCAGCAAATTGTCAGTCGCCATCTAATCCCATGCATCTGCTCGTTTGTCTAGGGAGGAATGGCCCGTGGGAATCGAAGGCAGCTTTTTGCTTGTTGGACGACGTACGGAAGGGAGCCGGGAACTTCTTGAAGGGGGCGACGCCGAACCAAGACATGACTGCGGTTGTTTGCGGGAGTCGCGCGGAAAGAGGCTGAGGAATTGAAGGCGAGGGACGTGGACGGAAGTTGCTTGGTTGAAGGTCTTTCGAAAACGAGCCTTTTTCCCTTTGGTCCAACCAGACAGAGGCTTTCCGAGCCAGAGTTGATGCGAACGGCTTAGCGGACCAGGGTGGTTTGCCTGAGGCAGCAAGTGAGCTACAGGTACTGCAGGTACACAATTTGGAGTACCTTGGTTAGTCACATGCAGTGTCACATGATAACTGCTTACATAACTCCCTAGAGCAACCCCTGCCTTATGGGGCTAGTGTGACATCATGCCCCCCAATCCTGCTCGTGCCTTGTTCTCCGCACCGAAAAGCGGCCCAGCTGGTACAAACGCCATTGCGCGGGCTCCATCTTTCCCCAGGTTTCCTCGGTCTGTGTCTCTCCTGTCGTATATATTGCTCTCGACATCAAGGTTAATCTGCAATCTCACCAGATTTTTCTTCTCCCAATTGCCTGTCTGTCATCTTCACCAGCAACTTGCATCCTCTCCTGATACATCACCTCCGTCAGTGCCACCAGCTGCACACACACACGCATCTTCAAACCCTCGCCAACAGCCGCCGTCCAATCGCCGCGCAGGCATTTGATCGTGCGGGGTGAAGCTCCCCCGGCTGCAACGTGCCTCCTCTTGGCTGCTCCGAGCTCCAAACCTCTCCTCTTCCTGGTTCGACCACGGCTTTGGCTGCCACCGCGCCTAATTGACACCGTATCCAATCGGCCCTTCAGCCTGCCCTCCATCAACGCTGCCCGCCCTGTGCCTCCCGCCACTCACAACTGCTCTCTGCTCTGCTCCCCCTGCTCTCTGCTCGCAGCTCCTTTAATCGACGTGCCCGCCTCTGAAGCTGCAACCAGCAACAACCTGCGCCTCGACTCTTTTTAGGCTGCAGCTCTAGGCGACTTTTGCCTCGTTGTCTCTGAGCCTGTCCTTTGTCTCAAAGCCTCGCGCATCGCCCTTACGTCTTTGCTCGAAAGCACGCTACTACTACAACTTGATTCCTCGCCGCGCGACGTCACCATGCTTTCTCAGAGGTTGTATCGCCACGCCGCTGCGGCAGCTCCGCGAGTCGGCGTGCGCGCTCTGGCCACGACAAGCCTGAAGCAATCGCGAGCGCCGTCCATGGGCGACATCAACCCCACGCCCGAGTCCATCGAGACCTTCAACGAGCGGCAGAGAGCATTCAGAGAGCAGCTGGTGGAAGCGCAGAAGGAACGGGGAGCTCGTGCGTTTGGTTCCCAGAAATTGCCTGATTCGACCACTCCTGACCAAAGCTCACCTCAAACTGCTGCAGGCGCCACAGCCGCCGTCAAGGACACCGAGCCTGATCGCAAGCAGGGTCCGCTGACCAACCTCATCTACGGCACCAAGGAGGGCAGGGAGATGGAGGCCCAGATGGAGGCCAGCTTCAGCCAGGTGCTTGCCAGAGGCAAATACGTCCACTCCATCGTGTTTCACGAGGTCCAGCCGGACAAGGTGGACGAGTACGTCGCGCTGACGGGGGAATTTTATCCCAAGATGGCCAATACTCCCGAGAACAAGGTCCACCTGGTCGGCAGTTGGCGAACAGAGGTTGGCGACTGCGACACCTTTGGTAAGAGCGGCTGCGCGCATAGATGTTGATCTCAGCTAACGTCTCCTACAACAAGTTCACATTTGGGAGTACCAGCGGTACGAGGGCTACCACGAATCTCGATACTCCATCTCGCATCACCCCGAATTTGCCGATTTCAACAAGAAGCTCAGCAAATTGATCAAATCTAAGAAGATTTCCTTGATGCAAGAGTTTTCTTTCTGGCCCACCACTCCCCCGCGCCAACTCGGAGGCGTTTTCGAGCTTCGATCCTACACGCTACACCCCGGCAACCTGCTGGAGTGGGAGACTCACTGGAGAAGGGGCCTCAAGGCCCGGAGGGAGGTCATGGAGGGCGTCGGCGCATGGTTCGTCCAGATTGGAGAGCTTAACACGGTCCACCATCTGTGGCAGTTTGCCAACCTCGAGGAGCGGAGGACGCGCCGAGAGAAGAGCTGGTCGGTTGAGGGCTGGAGCGACACGGTGCACAAGACGGTGCCTCTGATCCAGTCCATGCAGTCGAGGATTCTGATTCCCATGCCCTGGTCGCCCGTGGCATAATGGCTGGAAGCTCATGGTTTGTATCCCCTGTTTTATACGTTTACCTTGGTATTTGTGGCGTCATGGAGGGCTTCATGTAAGGAGGAGTTGGCATTTCGTATGCGACAGAGAGGCATGACCTTAGCATTCATGTCTGTCTGAGACTTGTTGTTCTATTTTTTTCACCAATCAAGCTACCGCTATGTTCTACTGTCCGGGCCGTGACAATATGTTCAATTGGGATGATGATTCGCATCTGTTAAGTGGGTATACATGTATCGACACGCTGCAAGCAATCGTCGAGGGAGGGCTATATATATATGTACAAGCTTGACCAAAGCAAACCCCGCGTACTGTTCAATATTCAAGGCTCCTCCGTGTACGTCTTCAACTGCACACTCATCACGGCATCCAGATTGCACCGTGCCTGGTCTAGCATGATGCTGAGATAGCCCAGCTTCGAATACAGCGAGATGAGGCTGGGGTCCGCGCTCTCCACCCGCACCTTTTCCCGCACGTACACCTCCTCCAGCTGACTATCTGAAAGCTTCCTCGACGCCGCCGGCGGCTCGACGGTATGGTTCGCGGACACGCGCTTGGTATCGGACAAGTCGTCCCCGCCGGGCTTCCACTTGAAGACAATGTCTGCCTCGTCGTGCTCGAGGCGCCGGTACGTGCCGATAGCGAGACCGAGCTTCGTGCCGAAATGGACAGGCGCGTCGACGGGCTCGAGGGCGCGCAGGACGAGCACGATGCTGCACTCCTGGAGGGTGATGTAGAGGCTAAAGTTGGGCATGAGGGGCGGCGAGAAGTGTCCCGGCGGGCAGGACTGCGTGGTCCATCTCGTGTCGGGCTCGTTGATGGGCGGGCCCTTGAGGAGCGCGATGGAGGAGGAGATGGAGTCGGCGAGGAGGCGGAGGCCCGAGGAGAGCGATTGCGCGGTGTTGTTGACGGTCGGGGTCTCGGCGTCGGGGGTGGAGGAGGAGGGCTTGCTGTTGGCGAGGAGGAGGCCGAGGAGGTCGATTGATTCGTTGAGGTGGGTGTGGACGGTGTCGAGGGCGTGGATGTGGATGGGGACGGAGTGCGAGAGGGTGAGTGCCTGCGGTGGGATGGTTCGGAATTGGAGGCCGAGAGTCTTTTGTGTTGTTCGCAAGTTGTAACTGTGTAAGTAGACGACGATGGTGGTGAGCGTTGGGGGAAATCGTTTGCGGTCGAAACTCACCCCCTTGACGATGCGTGTCCCGACCCGTGTGATGGTGCCCTTAACTCGCTCGTTGCGCGGCGTGCTCATCACCAGCGTGCTCCCGGGATCGACCGGCGCCAGCAGGGCGTAGCAGTCCTCCAGGCCATGCTTGAGCTCCTCGCATATCTCGAGCGTCCTCTCCACAATCCAGGCCAGCTCGAGCCTCTTGAACGATATCAGCATGTTTGGCTTTTTCCTCTTAGAATCTTGGAAGGGTTGCGGCACTACTTACCTGGGTTTCGGCGACCTTTATGGCGAGCTCCTCTGGGGACACGGGAGGCCAGATGTCCAGAGACATGGCTGTTCAGCTCGTCGCGGGTTGGGAACGGTCGGAGCCTGGGATACAGGCAGCCATTCCCTCCTGGTGAGCAAGAAAAGAGGCCAGTTTGTTCGACAGTGTCTTTGGGAAGGGGAAAAAAAGAAGACTTCAGCTGAAGGCTCACCAGCAAGGGAAGGAAATGACGTTCCATGTGTCACTGCTAGTACAGGTGCAGCAGAGGGTTCGCTGGTGGTGGGGCTGTGCGATAACGGCAAGCGATAAGAAAAAAGCGGGTTGAAGAACCAGGAGGCAGGTGCTAGGCAGTCGTAGATGGAAGTCTCCCTCATCATTATTTCATACCTGCCTTGAACGACTGTTTCTTCACCACCAAGAAAACACACTTCCATAGTATCGCCTTTTTCCCGACCATATTTCATCAATCAACTCGCTGAGTTCTCAGATTTGATTGAACCGTGCATTGTGATCCAGAACACCTCTATCCCCTCGTTCAAACACTACTGCTGGTTCACGCACAATGACACAACCAGAAAACGCCCCGTCTAAGCTGGTGCCTGGAGAGATCAGGAAGATGGCCCCAATTCCAGAAGGCAAGATACGTTTCTTACAGTCAATCAGGACACGTTGAACATCTTGCTAACGGCCGGGCTCTAGGCGCCAGAATTCAGAAGCGTCCCCTCACCCGGCGCCAGCTCCCAGCGTCGTCCAAGACGCCCGTCATCTACGTGTCCTCAAGCTCCCCCCTCATGTCTGTCGTGAGGCGTACCAGGAAGTTCCTGGACAAGGCCCTGCGTAGCAATGCGTCTGCTGCCAAGAACGTGTCGCTGCACGCCCGCGTCGAGGCGCTCAAGCGAGGCAGCGGCAGCGGGACCGCTCGCGGAGCTGTGGTGACGGTCATGGGCACAGGTAAAGCGATTGAGAAGACACTAAACGTTGCGAGCTGGTTTCAGCAGCAGGGAGACTGCGTTGTTGAGATTAGGACGCGGACTATCGGAACAGTAGACGATGTCGTCACAGGCGACGCGGACGACGCGTTTGGGGCTGACTCCGAAAGTCGACTGAGGAAGCTGAATTGCTTGGAAGTTGCCATCAGTTTAAAGTGAACCGTTCTCGGGCTCAGACACCTCGTGGAAAACCGACAGCATGATGGGGTTACTGATCAAGCTCGCTCAAGGACGAAGTCTATTAGCGATGCGGGCATGCAGTGAGCTCTGATGCAACCATTGCACGAATCTCGCTGGCCGATCAGTCAACAGCAGACAAGCATCGAACAACGCCCATGAGCCAGGATGCAAGACATAGTCTCGCCAACCCCGAGAACGCCTCAAGGAACCTCACATTGCAGCTAGCAGAATGCCTCCCGAAGCGTCCAGTGAAGAAGATATCTCGCTTCAAAATCCAACATGCCGAACGAGATGCCGCCTCATTAGGGAACAAAAAAATGAAGAAGAGAGCGAAACAATATCAAATAAAGGAACCCATACTCCGATGCCGATGCAGCCAGTTACCACCAACAAATACCATAAAAACAATCCAGAACAAACTCCCACGCTTCCAAACTCCGCAGATCTGCCGTCACCCGACGAGTCGTCGCGAAACCCGCCATACCGTTGCGAAAACTCCAGAGAAAATCAATCCGTCTGCGCCGCTTCCCTATGCTTTGTGTCGATTCTCCTCCAATCGCGAGTCCTTCCAAGACATTTTCGTTTTGTTCTCGCAGGCGTCTTTTCCCGATAATGGTCTCATGGCGCCATATTCATGTGAGGCGATAGGCGCTTGGATCCCGGTTAGCCCCTGCTTCGGAAACCGACTAACGGCAATGATCACGGCACGGTTGGGTGATTGTTTTCAACTCACTCGATAATCAGCTCTTCGCCTCGCCACACACCACTGGCGACCCAGAGTCCACAGTTGACGAACTCGGCATAGCGCTTGTCCGCAGTCTTGACCGTGGCAAAGGTCCGAAAGCCGTACTGCCGGGGATCGATGTTGTCCTTGGTTTCCCGAGCGCTGAGTAGGGTGTCGAGGACGTCACACGGGCCCGACAAGGACCCTCGCGTGCGCATCTCCAGCATGGCCGGAGGCTGGTCGGTGGTTTGCAGGACAAATGCGCCCTCGACGATGCGAATCGGACGAAAGCCCCGGGCCTGCCCGAGATCATACCCTCCCGCCTAACGATTTGTCAGCTGATGTTGTTCATTTTCATCACATATTCGCCCTCCACGTCCGTCTGGGCCGGGATCGGTTCGGGAAGCCCAGGGTGCATCATACCATGACTCGGCCGTTGCCAAATGAGCCGGACCACCTGCCTCCCTTGATGGTGGTGATCTCCTTTTGCACGCGATTCTCGATCCGGGAGGGCTCCGGGTTGAGAGCGACGGCGATGCGAAAGTCGAACTCGAGAGTGGGCATGGCGAAGGAGACGCTCGGGCAGGGAAAGTGTTCGAGCGAGCGCTTGCACGCCTCCTCTACGCTCCTGTAGGAGGACAAGAGGGTGGATGTTAGCCAGCAATCGGAGCTCGGCCTGCGCTTCAGAGGCCTATCGCACTCGTCAGGAGTCGGCTGCGCGACGTACTTGCCCGTCGCCGTGGCATCGCCTCCCTGATCCTGCTGCTGCTGCTGCTGCTGAGGCTGCTGTGTCTGGTGCTGAGAGCTCGTCGCGGAGTTGCTTGGCCCTCCTAGCTGGGCGGGAAAGTGAAGGCTGGTGGCGATGCCCGTGTCCCACTCATCGGCGCACCACTCTCTCTTGATGCCGCGGCACTGATGCTCGTCGTGAGGCAGGCATGTTGACGCGGCGACCTCGGTAGGGGCCGTCGTGGTCGGCAGAGAGAGCGTCTCTGTGTCGGTCGCCATTTCGAAGCCAGTCGAGGGATGTGGTGCCGACTTTGTCTCTCCCTCTTTTTGTATCCGTGTGCGCGTGCGTTGATGTGTGTTGAGCTTGAGCTTGAGCTTAGGTGATTGGAGGTTTGAGGATCGACGGTTCGGCCTATGTGTTTGCGCAAATCTCCCGTGTCACGAAATCCAGGACGTCCTCGGAGAAGCGGTCGGACTTGATCCGAGAAATCGCGATGACACCTCTACAATATGCTGGTCTGCCGGTGATGTATGGTCAAGCGCATCAAGCCTCGAGGCGATGGGATGTGTTGTATGAGATGTCGTCTGTTTTTGGTAGGGGAGGGGACGGTTTATCGACCAAAGGCTGGTCGGCAGCGGAGAGATGGGTATATGAATCTCACAATCAGGCTCCGCTTTTGGATAATCCCGGTGGGGGGTATGAGCGAATGTGTAGTTGTACGAGGGTATGTAGCCGGTACGTCCCGGGGCAGAAGACGCCTTACACGGCCCAAAGAGGAGCTGGGTGCCGCTGTCGCTGCTGAGTGAGCGGTGCGTCGTGCGTGGTTGGGTAATTGGTAATACTGGATTACTCGGAGGGGCAGCTGAGGAGCTTGGTCGGGCTGGATGGGACGGGGCAAGGTTTGGAAGGGCTTGCTATCGCCGGATGTCCGCCAGTCCCGGCCGAGAGAGAGAGAGAGTGAGTGAGACGAGGACGAGAGCGAGGCGGCGAGCGAGGGAAAAGGCTGGGCAGCGAGGGCTTTAGAAAGCAGAAAAGGGTGCTCGGGTTGAGGTGTCTTGGACGGGGGAAATCAAGTGGCGTGCCGTGTCTAAGTGGTAGCGTGTGAGTGGTGCGTGGGTGCGTGCGTGTGTGTGTGTGTGTATTTTCTAAGGGAGGGATGCGCCTGAGGTGAAGATGGGAGGCGGACGGGACTGAATGACCAAGCAGAGCAGAGCAGGCAAAGAAGAGCAGGCAGCTCAGGACCCGTTCGACGATTTGCCAGCGAAGGCGAAGCTTTTTGTCGGAGCTGGGAGGGGGCTGCGGACTCCCGTGTGCCTTGGAATGGAGGCAGCAGGTATCAGATGGGTGGCACCAGCCCGCGAGGCAAGTCAGATAAGGTAAAGGCGGATGGGATGGGATGGCCACCACCAACGCCTCGCTCGCAGTTTGTTACTTGGCACGAAGCACGCGCGTGTCAAGGTTAAGGAACCTGCCTGGGTACTCAGCTACGGGTTTGGTCGGGGTACTTGTCAGCTACCTAACATGCCTGGATATAAAATCCGAATGAATGATTTCAAATGCGGGTCGCGGATTGGTGCAGGCAAAGTAATAATACATAAGCGAAAACTAAGCGCTACCTACGTGTGCTGTGGCAGGATGGGGGATGAAATTAGCCTTTTTGCGCCGTTGGATTTCATTGTATTTTAGGAGAGGGAGGGAGACAGCGATTGAAAAGCATTGAATGCGTTGCGTTGCGTTGCGTTGCTGAGTGCAGGATGCAGGTAATACTAGATAGGTACCTACTATACGGAGTGCAGATTTCGAGGCCTAATAAAGCGTGAACCCAGTAATAATAAGGTAGATGGGCCCTGTTGGTGCTACGCTGGTTGGGCTGGTGTTGCCGCGACTGCTACTGTGCTATCTGGATGAAACTCTTGCCATGCAGAGGGACCGATTTTGATGTCATGCCAATAGAATGGGATGCTGCTGGTTGGAAACGAACGATTCCGGGGGGGGTTGGGCTGCTGTGAAGAGGAAGTACTTGCACGGTACCTACAGACTGTATTGCTTCCAGAGGTACCCATTCAATCCGAGGGCAGCAGTAGGAGGAGCTTGAAGTCTGGGACTGGCGGTACCTGATGGATACTTTGGGTATCGACTTATAGTGCTTCTGGAGAAAATAGCAGTTGTTTGCGCGATGTCCGGTGTCCGAGGTGGGTTGGCTGCCGCTGCGGCGGTGCGGGATGATGGAGGACTGCGAGGAGGGGGGAGGAAGAATCTCCACGGACCTTGGACTTTAGTACTGCTCTTCTCATTGCGGCATTTGCTTAGCGTTCTATGGCTGCCTTTCCGTGGCTAATAAGATGTAGTATTATAAAAGAGTTTACATGTAAGTATATGTGTGTGTACTTAGGTATGTGTATGCTACTACGTGAGTACAAAGCGGCGATGAGAAGTGGTGGATGTGAGGCGACGTGTGCTGTCTCGCGCGGAGTTTATGATATCCGTACGGATGTACGTAGACTATTACCATACGTCTAAAGAGCGATGTGTGCGTGTGAAAAGAGAGGAGGATTTGAAATGGGAGAAAGAGGAGAAAAAGAAAAAGAAACTAAAGAAAAAGTTGGCCGGTGCGGTGCCTTTCGGGGTGCCGAACCGGCGGGTTTTGCGGACCGAGGATGAATGCGGTAATGGGGGGGACATGAATCGATGAAGCTGTGTGCCAAGCAACGCTTGTACTAGACAAAGTCGATACATACATAGAAGAGGGTTGACGTGTATTGACGGTGTTCATGTTGGATATGGTCCTGTGCTCGACTGGTTTACCCCGGAATTTGAGGAGAGATGGTGATTTGGTTTGACCGGCTGGACTGAATCTCGCTGGGTTTAGGGGAAGATTGGATGAATTCCATACCTACGAGAATAAGCATCCGTGTACTACAGATGGTACCTTAATATGTTCATCTTCAAAAGGGCTAAGAAGCAACGGAATATCATTGCTCAGAAGGGAAAAGACGAAGGAGAGCATGGGAAAGCATAAAAAGCATAGATTAAGTCATCTCCTTATAGTTATAATTTAACTTGCTTAGCTTTCTAATAAGCCAGCTTACTAAATGCATAAAAAGGTTACTATTCTTAAATTAATAAGGATTTACAGCATAAAGTTAAAATAAAATACCTTACTAAGCATTATCCCTGCTAAGCCTTTATAATAAATATATTATACTAGCTAAGGTATAATAAAATAAGAGAAGCTAGTTAAGTAAGCAGTAGTAATAGTAAGTGGTTATATTTAGACTAAAGCTTAAAAAGCTTAAAGGTAAGAAGGTATAGCACACTATACTTATATAAGATAGAATTAGGACTAATTCTATATAACCTTAGTGCGCTAAGGCGCTAGCTAATTAAAGGCGCAGGTTAGGCCTATGCCTAAGCGCTAAAGTTTCCTTATATAAAAGGAGGGCAAGGCTATTATAGTAAGGCTATAATTAATGCCTAAATCTTATTATAACTATCCTCCCTTTTTATAATAACTTATCCTAATTACTACTTTCTTTTTTAACCCCTTTATTTTTAAAACCTTAAGGAATCCCTACTATTAAAATACTATCTTACTTCCTGCTTTTTTCTTATAATATTAGCCCTTAAGGTTTATACTGCTATATTAATTATAATATTTACTTTTTTTATTTACCTTTACCCTTATTTATTAAATTAAAGTAGACTTATAAGGCATTTAGCCTTAAAAATAAAAAGGCTTATACCTTCTTTCCTTACTTTTTTTTTATTTTAGCCTTTTATTTCTTTTTTTTTACTACTATAGCTAATAATAAATTAAAAAAAATAATAATATATATTACTTAAATAAATAATATAGTAAAATAAAAAAGTTATCCTTATCTTGCCTTAGCTTATTTCCTTTAGTATATATACTGCCTTTAATTCTTTTATATTAAGGATATTACTAGTTTTTAAAATAATCTTAATCTTATTATTTTTATTAATATAAATTATAAGTTTATTAATTCTAACTTCTTTTACTATATTATATATAATATTAAAGGTAAATACTATTTACTATAAGTTTCTTAAAGCTTTCTTTTTTATTCTTTATTAATTAATTCTAGTCCTTCTAGTCTTTTTCTTAATGCTATTACTTATTTAGGCAAGTAGCTTATTTACTTATAAAAGTAATATAAGTTAAGGAATCCTAATATAAACACTTAAGTAAAAGCAGGGGATATAATACTAATACTCTTTTTATAAGCCCTTTATTAGAAATTTATAGCTATTTTTATTAACTTATAGCTTACTTTTAACTAGCTAGATTAAGCTTATTATATTAAGTATAGTCTAATAAATTTATAGCGCACTAACTTAAAGCCTATTATTAACTATACTTAGCTAGTAATAGCTTATTATTAGCTTACCCTTTTTAAGTTCTTTTAGCTATTACTTTATACTCTTTTTTTAATATAGCATCCTTTTTTTTTTAATAGTTTTTTTTATTAACCCTGCTTTAAATAAGAGTTATAATAAAGTAGTAAAAGGCTATAGTATTAGCTAAAAATATAAAGGTATAAAAGAAATATTATTAATATCCTTAGCTTTTTTTTAAGGATTATAAGTATATTACCTAGAATCTTACCCTAAAGGCTATATACTAAAACTATAATACTGCCTTATTAAAGGAGGTTAAGATTAATTTTAAACTTTAAGCCTTATATTAGCAGGAGTTACCTTACTTTTAAAAGGAGGTATAAGGGGGTTTAAATTAAAGGTTAATATTAATTTACTATATCTTTTACTACTGCTAATAGTAGAATTAGTATATATAGCTATAGATTATATAAATAGTATTAATAGTATTAGTAGTATTTATAGCTATTACTTACTTTTTTTTCCTCTTTTACTTTATTTCTTTTTTAATAAACTTTTATTTTTTTAAGCGCTATAGTAATATTCTTATTAATAATAATAAACTCTTACTTAATATATAATAGGTTATAAGGGCATTTAAGACTATTTTATATAATATATAAATAATAAAAGACCTTTTTATAAGCTAGCTAGACTAAGGTATTTATAATTCTTTTATAAAAAAGGTCTTTTTATTAGGCTTTATTATTATAATATAATTTAGTAAATTAAAAGTATTTATTTATAAAATTTATTAATCTAGGTTAGTAGTAATAAAATAAAGTCTTAGGTATTACTTTTTATTAGCCTTCTTTTTTTATTACTGCTTAAGTAAGGAAGTATAATGCTTTTCTCTTAGTCTTTTTTAAAGGTAAACTTAGGCTTTTATATTTAGCATTATTATTTATATTTAAGTTAGTATTAGTAAGCTGCTTTTACTTAATCTTTTTTAAAAGCA
Organism: Trichoderma gracile; assembly: GCA_020002365.1. Taxonomy (NCBI): domain Eukaryota; kingdom Fungi; phylum Ascomycota; class Sordariomycetes; order Hypocreales; family Hypocreaceae; genus Trichoderma; species Trichoderma gracile. The sequence goes on from JAINEY010000006.1 coordinate 2,847,793, forward strand.
GGAGTTTTTTTAAAAAAGCTTATATTTATAGTAATAAAAATAAGGGTATTATTAAGGTTTTTATAAAAGCGCTTAATACTTTTATTTTAGCTTATTATATTTTTATTTTCTTTTTTTAGCCTTTTTTTTTACTTTAAGCTTAAGCTTTTTTTCTTTATAGTTTTAAAGAATATAAAAGGCATTTACTAAGTTATTTTAAGTTACTTACTAATTATACTTTATAGGCTAGCCTGCTTACTTTATAAAGTAATAAGGTTTACCTTTAATTATTATATAATCTTTAATCTTTTTAACTTTTTATTCTTTTTTTAGGTTATTAAGATTAGGCATTATTAAAGGTTTAGCTAAGCTTCCTTTTTAAACTCTTTAAGGTTTAAGAAGGCTAATATAAAAAATATTATAAATTTAGGTATATTTTTTTAATAAGGCTAGCTTATAAGCTTATAACCTTACTTTTTATATAATCCTAAATAGTTTAATAAATCTTAATATAAGCTTCCTCTTCCCTTCTTTAATAAAAAGGTTTTTAATTAATAGTCTTACTATATCTTTAACTTTAAGGGATATAGGTTTATACTAGCTATTATAATAAATAGCCTGCTTTTTTACTATAATTTACTATTAAATCTTAAGTTATTAGTATAGCTTATTTAGCTTTTTTAGTCTTTATTATATACTTAAGATTTCCTCCCCTTTTATACTATCCTTAATATAAATATCCTTAATATAAAAATTAGGTTTATATTTATTAAGTGCTTAAAAGGGTAATATACTAATAGTTATATTCTTAGTAATATTAAAATAAAATTAGGCTAATAAAAGAAAGTTAAGCTAAGCTGCCTGTTTTTTATTAATAAAGCAGTAAAGGTAATATTTAATAACTTAGTTTATTCTCTTTATCTAGCTATTAGTTTAAAAGTAAAAAGCTATTAAAAGCCTTCTCTTAATTTTAAAAATATAGTAAAGTTTTACTTAAAATTTACTTATAAAAATAGGTCCTTTATTACTTATAATCCCTTTAGCTAGCCTATATATTAATTTAATCTTTTTATAATATAGCTTAGTAAGGTTTATAATAGTTATTATAATATTAATAAGAAAGTATTTTAAATACTTTATAAATTAGTTTATAATTATAAGAATTATATTTACCTCTTTACCTTTATAAATTATAAAAAGTAAACTTATAATAAAGTTTATTATAAGTTCTTTTTAAAATTTTAAAGGAATTAGTAGTAATTTAAGGCAGCTATATAGTTTATACCTCTTAGCTATACTACTTTAGCATTATATATATATTTATATATAATACTTAATATCTTAACTTATTTACTTTTAAAAGAACTTCCTTTATATAAGGTTAAGTATATAGCCTTTATTAAAGTAGCCTGCTAATAAATTATTATAATATAATTTAATAATTTTATTATAAAAGTATATACTATTTAAAATATAAATACAGTTTTTATATTTAAAAAGACCTTTATTATTTACTACTTATATACTAGGCTTTTACTTTAGCTTTTTCTTTTTAAGGTCTGCTTTATATTACTATATAGTATTATCTCCTTTTTAAAGCTTTATAATTATATCTTTTAAAGGGGTTAAGGGTTCTGCCTTATATACTGCCTTTTAAAGCAGTGCTTTTTTTATAGCTCTAGCTTATAATATCCTTTTATAAATTAAAAGTACTATAAGCTAGTTAACTTATTACTATAAAATTAAAAGGGCCTTACTTCTTTTTTTAATAGCTTTTAGCTTTTTACTAAGTAAAGATATTTTATTATACTATTAGCAGACTTAAGGGCTATTACCTTATAAAAACTCTTAGTTATATTTAGACTAGGTAAGTGTATAAGCCTTCTTAGCCTTTTTTAATATTTAGTTATGCCTTTTATAATATATTAAAATTATAATAATATTCTGCACTTTTATAAGCTTTTTTTATAAGCCTAGGAGTAGATTTATATTTACTAAGGCTTTAGTTTTATATTCTAGCTGCTTTAATAATATATTAGTAAGGTTACTCTTCCTTAGTTAATATTTAATAATAAAGTTAAATAAGGTAAGATATATATATTATCTAGCCTGCCTGCTTAATAGCTTAAGCTGCTTTATAAAGGCTTAAAAATTATAATAGTTTAATAAGACTTTTATAAAATTCTTAGCCCTTTTAAAATAGTATTATTAATAAATAAATAACTTAATTATTATAAATATCTTTTAATTAAGCATACTATAGTTAAGCTTAGCCTTATTAAATTTTCTTAACTAAAATGCTATTAAGTAGTACCTTTCTTTTTTATTTAGCTATAAAAGGATTCTTATTATTATAAACTTAAAGGCATTAGTTTTAATTTAAATTAAAAGCGCTAGATTAAAGTAATATAAAAGTAGTGCTTTAATAAATACTAGCTTTAGTATTTTAAATACTTTACTTTTTATTAATTTTAATTTTATAAGCCTAGGTTTCTTACTATTTTTACTTCCTTTTAAAAGCGCTATTAAGGGTGCTATAATATAAAAGTATTTTTTAATAAATCTTTAATAAAAGTTATAAAATTTAAGGAAGATTTATATTTTTTTATATATTTTAGGCTTTAGCTAGGTATATATAGTCTTTACCTTTTTTAAGTTTATAGTAACTCCTTAAGTTAATAATATAAACCTTAAAAATTTAACTTCCTTTTAAAAAAAGCTATACTTAAAGGGCTTAGCATATAGCTTTACTTTCCTTAGCCTTTTTAATACCTTTTAAATATAAGCTATATACTTCTCCTTTATTTTTAAAAAAATAAGAATATTATTAATATAGGCTATATAAGTAATATTAATTAGGCCTTTTAAGGCTTTATAAATATAATATTAAAAAGTAATAGGAGTATTAGTTAATTTTATAAGCATTATTAAAAATTTATAATAACTATACTTTATTTTAAAGGCTATTTTTTATTTATTTTCTTTCTTAATTTAAATATAGTAAAAAGTATTTTTTATATTAATCTTAATAAAATACTATGCCCTTTAAATGCAGTTTATAATCTTTAAGATTAAAGGTAATAAATAGTAATTCTTTATTATAACCTTATTAAATCCCTTATAGTTAATATAAAGTTAAAAGGTACTATCTTTTTTTAATATAAAGAGGATTAATGCCTTAACTAGGCTTTATAATAAGTAAATCTTTTTATTCTTTAAGTTCTTTTTAAGGTAGGCATAAAGTTCCTTAAGTTTTTTTAAGAAAAGTAAGTAGATTTTTTTATAAGGTAGCTTAATACTAGGCAAGAGGTTAATTATATAATTTATTAATTTCCTTTATAATAAAATGCCTGCTTTTAAAAAATTAAATATATTTTTATAATTTAGGAATTTTATAAAGATCCCCTTAAGCCTGCCTAGTTTATCTTCCTCCTTTTTATCTTAAAAAAGTAACTTAATTAAGGCCTATATTATTATATATATATAGGCAATATCCTTATAAGCCTATTTAAATTTCTTTATTAAAAAGGGCTAGATTTTTTACTAATTTTATTTAAATTACTATCTTTTATCTTATAAGGTTAAATAAATATATTTATTTACTAAAGTTAGTATCTTTAAAAGTATTAGTAATCTTTTTAATTAAAGGTCTTAATTAATCTTAATATAATAGTATATAAAACTTTAGGTTATTTTTTATAAGTTAGTTAGTATAATAAGTATAGCCTAAGTGCTATAATAAGGCAAGTTAAAATTATTTAAGACTTTAAGGCTTACTTTAAGTATAAACACTTACTAATACCCTTACTTTTTAATAAAGTTTATACTAATAATATTTACTTTACCCCTTATATTTAAATTTATATATAAATTTAAAAGGTTTTAGTTACTAATAGTAACTAGTATATAAAATTATCTCTTTACCTTTATTATAGTTTTTTACCTAGCTAAAGTAAAAGCAGTTACTTTAGCTATTAGTTTTTTCTTTAATCCTTTAGCTAGTGCTTAATATTTAAGTAATTAGTAAAGTAGTAGCTAGGTTTTTTATAAAAGTAGTATACTATTTTCTTTTTTCTTTTATTATAATTACTGCTATTAGTATAAGGGGGAAAGGGGTTAAGGCTCTCTTTATTTTCCTTATTAAATTACTAATAAGGCTTTTTTTTATCCCCTTCTTATAACCTGTTTAATAAGCATTTCTTATATCTTTTTAAGTATTATTTCTTAAAATTTTATTATAATAAGTCTTAGTATTAAGTAATAAGTAAAAGTATTTCTTTTTATATTTCTAGGACTTTATTACTATATTATTTAATTTTTTCCTTTAGTAAAAAGAGAAGCTTTTTATAAAATAAAAGGGTATATATCTTTTTATTAATAATTAGGAATTATTTTTTTAATAAATCTAAATAAATATAGAATTTATAAAGGGATTGGTTTTTTTATTAATATATATTCTATAAGGCTATAATAAGGTATAGGTCTTAGTAAATAAAGTCTTAAAGTAATATATTACTTTACTCTTTAAATACTTTTTAGTCTTTTTTAAGGCTTTTCTTTTCTTTAGGTCTTTTATTAAGATATTAATTTTATATTATATAGAAATCTTAATTTATATATTTTTATATAAGTAGTATTTTTATCTTACCTTTTTTATATTTTTATAATGCTTTTTTAAATACTTGCTTAAGGTTACTTAGCTATTTATCTTAAAGTTATAGGTTAGTATTAATAATTATCTACTTAATATTCTTAACTTTAACCTCCTTCTTACTATTAAAAGAATTACTTTTAATAAGATTAGGTCTTAAAACTAAATTATAAGGGCTTTAATTTTTAAAAAGGCGCTTATAAAGTTCTTTTTTTTATTATTAATATTTAATAAGTTATTTAAGTTAGAAAATATAAGCTTAAAGCGCTTATTCTTTAATAATAAGCTTATTAATATCTTTATAATTAGTTAAGGGGGTTGCTATTAAAGAGGTCTTTTTCTCTTAATATATAAGAGGAGGTAGAATCTGTTAAGAGTTAGTAAAAGCTTTTTAAAGTGCTAGCTATAGCTTTACTATTATAAATTATATAATAACTATTATAGCTGCCTAAGTGATTTATAATAAAAGCTTTAGAATATAATAAAATAAGAGAAGCTAGTTAAGTAAGTAATAGTAATAGTAAGTAGTTATATTTAAACTAAAGCTTAAAAAGCTTAAAAGTAAGAAGGTATAGTATATTATACTTATATAAAATAAAATTAGGATTAATTTTATATAACCTTAGTATATTAAGGCGCTAGTTAATTAAAGGCGTAGGTTAGGCTTATGCTTAAGTGCTAAAGTTTCTTTATGCAGAAGGAGGGCAAGGCTGCTATAGTAAGGCTATAATTAATGCCTAGATCTTATTATATAGGGCATTAAAAAGCTATAATCTTAACCTTTATAAATATAGTTATTAAGACTTATATAGTAATTCTGCTAAATTTTAAAAATAATAAGTATAAAAAAAAAGTATATATACTTATATTAATAGCTATATTTATTATTTTACTAGTTTTATTAAGTTTTAGCTAATATTTATAATACTAGGATATATTTAATATTAAGTAAAGTGCTAGGCATTAATTAGCTAATACTAAATATAGTTATTAATAACTAGTATTAATAAAAAAATAATCTTAATATAGCTATTTTTATATTAGCTTTTATTACTTTAATAATTAAGTCTATTAATAACTTACTTAGTATTTTATAAATTAATAATAAAAAAGTAAAGTTAAGGTTAGCTATTATTAATAATAATACTATAAGCCTTTTATAAAGCACTTTTATAACTTTAAAGGAATATTATATATAGCTCTTAAGCTTTTTAAATTTATTATTTATTACCCTTTTTTAATATAATAAAGGCTATATTTTTTAACCTTTACTAGTAGTTATATATTAATATTAAAGTAAAAGGGAATTAGTAGTAAATTATTAAGTAAAAAGTAATAGTATTTTTATAAATTTATATATATAGTAAGCTATAAAAAAATATAATATTATAATTTTAAATAAGCTAAAGTATTATATTATAAGTATTTTATAAGCTAAAAGATTTTATATAGTATTTATATATATATTTTATTTAATAATTAAAATTAATATACTTATTACTAGCTATTAAGCTTAATATTAAGTTCTTAGCCTTTAATAATATAATTAAGGCTATTAATAAAACTTTAATCTTAGCTTATATTCTTAAAGCTAGGTAGTAAAAATTTTAATTAAAAAAAATAATATTTTATAAAATATATTTATAGCTATTACCTTTAATAGCCTTTTTTATTATATTTTAGCTAATATTAAAAGATTTATTAATAACTTTTTATTTTTATATTAAGTTTTAATTTAGTTATTTATAATATTAGTAAAATACTTTTAGCTAAGTAATACTAGCTTTAGGCTATAAAAAGATATTATTACTTTTTATAATTATAATATATATTATTATATTATTATTTATAAAATTAAAAAATAATAACTTAATAACCTTAAAATTAATAAAAGCTTTTTAACTTATAGCATGCTTAAAAAAGGACTATTATAAAGTATATATTTAGTAAATATAAATAAAAGTAAAAAATAATATAATATAATATTATAAAGTATAAGCTTTATTATAGGCTTAGGCTTTGCTTATACTTAGTTATTATACTCTTATAGTAGACTAGCTATAGCTTAAAGCTATACTAAGGCTATTTTAAAAATAGCCTAGGTAAAGTATATAATAGTATAAAATACATAAGTAAAATATTTAGATTTTTACTTTTTAAGTATATAAATTTATATATAAACACTTACTTATAATAGCTATAAGGCTAGTCCTTTAATAGTTTATATACTTTATCTTTTTTTTTTAAAATAGCATTATACTTAAAGACTTTATATAGTATAGCTAAAAAGTAGGCATAACTTATTATACTAATTAAGTAACTTTAATAAAAGGCAGTAACCTTATATATATAAGTAGCTACTTAATAATAAAAGCTAGCTAATTAATAAGTCCTGCTTATACTATTAATATAATAAAAGGGTTATATTATACTTAATATAAAAGTAAATTAATAAGGCTATATTTTTAACCTATTTTTATTATAAGGCTAGACTATTATTAAAGTAGTAATAGTATAGCTAGTAATATAATAAAAACTACTCCTGCTTAATAACTTATATAATAATAACTATATAATATTTTTTATATAAAAGTTTATAATAAAATATACTTTAAAAATAAATTAAGATTTTATTAAAAGTAAAAAGGACTAGTTTATTTTCTTTTAGTAATACTTAATAGCTAAAGCCTAAGCTAAAGTCTTTAACTATTATAAAGCAGCTATAAAAAGTAATACTTATAATTTATATAACTAGTTAAAGTACTTAACCTTAGTTTTTATTAACTTATATTAATAAAAGGTTACTTTAACTAAGCTATATTATATATAGTAATAGCTAGGTAAATCCTTTACTATATTTTTTATATACTTTAAATAAAAGATATTATTAGCTAAAGGCCTTTTATAAGTAAATAAAATTAAACTAATCTAGCTTTAAGGCACTTTTTTACTTAAAATATAAAATTATAGCCTAAGATATAGTATTTTTTAAAATAATTATATAATAGCTATAGTAATATATTATATTATTATAATAAAACTTAAAATATATATAATTAAAAAGAAGTACTATAACTAGTATATTATAAAAAAATAATAATATAATTTAAATAAAAATAAAAAAGGAAATATTATAATAACTAATATTAGTTTAATATAAATAAAATTTATAAACCTAAAATAATAATAAAGCTAGCTAAGCTTAGGCAGTATAAGGCCTTAAGCTAATATATTATAAGCTAAGTAAGTTACTTTTAATATTTTAGCTAATTACTAAAAAAAAAATAAATACTTATACTATAGTTTTAAAGTATACTAGGCAGCTATATATAATCTTAGGCTAGTAACTTAACTTATTATTATTAAAGCTATAAAGATTAAAATAAAGGATAGCTTAAATAAGGGGATTAAGTTAAAGGGAAATAACTTACCTTTAAGCTAAGTCTTATATAAAGGCAGACTACTTATATAATACTAGTAATACTATATATATTAATTACTTAATAAAAGTTAAAAAAGATATTATATAATATAAATAAGCTATTATTCCTTATATTAACTTTTTTTAATAATTATTAATATTTAATTACTTAAGTTAATAGTAAATATAACTATTATAGTATAATAAGTAAATAGGCTATATAAAAGGCAGGCTTAAAAATTACTTTAATACTTATGCCTTAAATATTAAAAGTAGTTATAAAAAGCTATTATAAATACTATATTACTTAAATTACTTAAAGGGTAATAAATATTAATAGCTAAAGGTGCTTAATAGTCTTTTATATAATTTTAAGACTTATTAAGAATATTATTTTAAAAAAACCTTAAATAAAGCATAATAGTATTATTATTAATTTATAAAAAGATTAACTTATAATTTATAAAATAAATAACTTATTAGTATATAAGCTAATTATATATAATTAAATAACCTTTATATATTAAATTATAGGCTTAATATATAAAGCTTTATTATAATATAAGTGCTATTAAAAGGGAGAGGAATTTACCTTTACTTTATCTTTATTATAAAAAATAATAGCTATTTTATAAACTGCTATAATACTACTTTTAAACTCCTTAAAATAAGCCTAATAAAAGCTAAAATAAAAACTTTTATAAGAACTTTATAACTTTTTAAACCTTTTTAATAAAGTAAAGGTATTTAGCCTTCTCTTATATTAAGGGCAGCTTAATTATTATATTAATCTTATTTAAGATAAAAAAGAATAAGTACTAGATCTTTTATAAAGACTACTATATAGTATATTATAAAACTACTTTTTAAAGCTTTAAAAGCAGATTATAAAATTAATAAATAAGAGATAGATTTAGGCAAGCTTTTTATTAATAAAGGCCTTAGTCTCTTTTATAAAAAAAGTAAGTAAAGGCTAATGCTTTTATATTAACTACTAGGCCTTAAATAAGGTTATTAAGTATAATAAGTACTTACTTTTTTTTATTAAAGAGATGCTATGCTTTTTATTTAAGGCTAGACTATTTATAAAATTAAATATTTATACTGCTTTTTATAAGCTTTATATTATAAAAAAAAATAAGCACTTAATAGTATTTTAAATCTAGTTTAAGTTATTTAAGTAGCTAATTATACTATTTAAGCTATTAAAAGTATTTATATTTTTTTAATAGTATATTAATAAAGCATTAAGGCTTACTTTTAGTAATTTTACTATAATATACTTAAATAATATTTTAATTTATATAAATAAAAATAAAAAGGAATATATATAAAAGGTAAAAGATATACTATACTAGCTTTAAAAGGCTAAACTTAATATAAATATTAATAAGTATGCTTTTAAAATAAAGGAGGTTAAGTACTTAAAATATATTATAAAAGCAAGGGTTTATATTTATCCTAACCTTAAAAAATCTTAATAATTACTAAATAAGCAGCCTTAATAAAACTAAAAGATATAAAAAGCTTTTTAAAATTTATTAACTTTTATTATAAATTTATTACTAACTTTATTAAAGTAGCTAAGCTACTTACTTACTTAATTTAAAAAAGGGTCTTATTTATATAAAAGGATATAAAATAATTAATATTTTAAGTATTAAAAAATACTTTTACTTTATACTTTATATTAGTATAATAGGATTTTAAAAAGGATATAGTTATAAAAGCTAACTTATTAAGCTATACTTATAAAGGTTATCTCTTATAGTTTAATAAAAATAAAGTACTTTAGCTAATAGTATATTACTTTTACTTATTAATAATAATAAAATAAAACTATACTATTTATAATAAAAAACTGCTTATTATTATTTATAATTTAAAAGTATAATAATTTAACTTAATAAAGGTAATATACTTATTTATAATTTTAATTAATTATAAAAATTTAAAATACTTTTTATAATTATACTAGATTTTTAAAAGATAAGCCTACTAAGTAAAAATCCTTTTAAAATTTAGCTTTTAGCTATACTTTTACTTTAAATTATAAGTAGTATAGCCTAATACCCTTTTATAATATAAGTAGAATAAAAATAAGGAATTTAAGTATATTAATTACTTAATATATTTTATTTTTATTTTAATTATAATAACCTAAGTAACTAGGTACTGCTTTAAGATTAAACTAGTAATTACTAATAATAAGGTAAAACTAAGGCTAAAAAAACTATTATTAAAAGTAAAATTCCCTTAAAGTAAGATATTATTTTTTAATACTTACTTATAGTTTTTATAAAACTAGGCTGTTTATATAAATAAGACTTATACTTTCTGCTTTAAGGCTATATAAAAAGGTAATTAAAAATTCCTTATTAATATAAAAATATAAAAGTAAATTATAAATTATAAGTTAAATGCCTAAAAGGCATTTATATATTAAAACTGCTTATAAGTTCTTAATTAAAAGCCTTTTATTATTATATTAATATAATATATATATAACTTACTTATAGTAAAATACTTTAAATAAAATATAATATTTATACTTTTATAATACTTTTATTATTAAAATAAGATATTTATATTAATTAAACACTTTATAAAAAACTACTATTATTATAATAGTTATTTATTTTAATAATAATAATAAAAACTACTTTACTTAATTTTAATAAGTAACTAGTTTTAATAATAAATATTTATTAACTTTATAATTAAGCTTTTAGCTTAAGATAAAACTAGTCTAATATACTTAATAGTTATTATAAATTATATATTTAAATATATTTAATTAAAAGCTATATACTTAATAATAGTAAAGGAATATATAGCTTACTTTAAGAATATATAATAGTAATTTTATAGCTTCCTCTTATAAATTATTAATAATTATAAATTAAATTAAGTTAGCTAATTTTAAACTATACTTTATAAGTTAGTAAGAATAAAGTAACTTTTTTTAATTATATACTATTTTTAAACTAATAGTAGTATAAAAAAGGCTAATTAAAAAGTTTAAGCTATATTATATATAATAGTATTCTTTTTATAATTTAACTAGCTTACTTATCTTTTAGTATATTAATTAGCTTTTAATAATTAAAATTTCTTTATTACTAAATATAGCCTAACCTGCCTTTTTTATAAATATAATATTAACCTAGTATAATAAATAGCAGCTTTAAAGGCAAGTAAGTTATTACTTAAAAAGTATGCTATTATATTCTTTAACTAGCTTAAGAAAAGCCTAAAGCTTATATAAGCTACTATTACCTTTATATAATAATAATAGTAAAAGATTATAAACTAAAGCTAATACTTAATAAAAAGATTTTAAATTAATAATAAGGTATAGCTATTCTTTTATAATATTAAAATAAACTGCTTTAATAAAAAGCTAAATTAATAATATATAAAGTATAAAATAGTTAAGGTCCTTATATTTATAATAATAAAACTAAATATAAAAAGGGATATTTACCTTATCTTTTATATAAATTTAATTAAAAGGGCTGTTAATAACCCCTTTTTATTTTAATAATTATTTAATTTTAAACTAGGCCTAATATAAGTCTACTTTATAAAAAAGAATAAGCTATAAGAGGAATATAAAGTAAAAAAGATATTAATAATAAAAATAAAATAAGGGTAAGGTAAGTAAAGGCTTATTTATATTAAATAGGCAGGATATAATAAGCTAATATAAAAGCTACTAAAAGAATTTATAAATATATATATACTAGTAGAATTTAAAAAAAATAAGGCTTAGTAAAAGACTATAATAGCTTAAAAAAATTTAAATAAAAATTAAAAATAAATTAATTATAAACTATTTACTTATATATATAAAATTAAAAATAACTAAAATTAAACTAAATTAAAAATAAAAAAAAAGCTAGATAAAAGGAATATAAGGCTATTAATAAAAAGCAGCTAGTATTAATAAAAGGAGTAATATAAATAAAAGTAATTATTTAAGTAGTAAAAATAGTATTATATAAAAGGTAAGTTTTTTAAGTTAGGTGCTAATATAAGTATAAGATAAGTATATAAATTATAATAGCAGTTATTAAATAAGTAATATACTAGCCTTAAATTAAATAAATTAAGGCTTAAATACTTACTATAATAATAAGCAGACTTAGGCATTTTAGTTAAAATATAGCCTTAAGTAAAGGGCATATTAATAATAAAGTAGTATAACTGCAGGTTATATATAATAAATATTAAAAGCAGTTATTATAATATTATAAAAAAAGTTAAAGCTAGGTAATATATATTAGCTACTTAAGTAGCTATAATATAAGTATAAGTAATATTATTATATTATTAAAGCATATTTTTATATATATATTAAGTAATAGCTTATATACTTATAAGTAAGGCTAGCTAAATAAATAAATATATTAAAAAAGCAGTAAGTATAAGGTATATTATAAATAACTAAAGGTTAGTTAAAGATAAAAAAGGGATAAATATAAAGGGCTATAAAAGTAAAAACTTAGCTAAAATAAGTATAAGTATATATAAAAATAAACTAAATAAAAAAGTATATTAGGCTAAATTTAGGTTAGTTAAGGCAGTAATATATATATTCTTAAAATTTAAAAAAGAGTGCTTATATAAGACTTTTAAAAGTAATAAAGTTTAATACTTAAATAAAGTAATACTATACTTTAATATAAGAAGTTAGTATAGTATATTATAGTTAAAGGTATATATATTTAATTCTTAATAAGCATTATACTTATTTTAAAGCTATTTATACTTATTATAAGTCTAGTCTTAATCTTATTAATTTTTTAAAATATAAATAATCTGCTTATTAATCTTATATTAACTTTATAAAATATATTAATATAGGTTTTTTATAAGTATAAAAAAGGGATAAAATATATATAAAAATACTAATTAAGAAATTATATATAAATATTAATAATATTATAACTAGTAATAAAAAAAGTAAGAGAAGGTTAAATACTAAACTTAATTATAAAAGCTAAGTATAAGAATATAAGTATATTTTATATAGCTATATAATACTAATCCTAGTTTTAAATAAAGCTAATAAATTTTTAAAATAAAATAGCCTAATTACTTTTAAAAATACTATTACTTTTTTTTTATATTAGTTTTATAATATAAGCAGGATTAAAAAATATAGCCTAAAGCTTATACTAGGCCTTATATAAAAAAGGGTTAGTAATAAATAAATTATTAATTTAATAATATTTTTTATTTTTTATATAATAAGTATTATAAGCTATACTATACTTATACTTATAATTAAAATTACTATTATTAATAATATAACTAATATACTATTTATATAAGTAAAACTCTTATATAAAAGCAGTAGCTAATTTATTATTTAAATTACCCTTAAGTATATAATTACTAATAGTATAGTAAAAAAGCTTTATAAATTAGTTTATTAAGCTTTACTAAAAGCTAAAACTATTATTATTATTAATACTATTAAAAAGTAAAGGAATACTAAATACTATAAAAGTATTGGCTATACTTAATAAAAAAAAGGATTATACTTACTAATAGTTTAATAAAAAGGCATAATAATTTAATAAAAAAGCATAATAGTTTAATAAAAAGGCATAATAGTATAAGATAAAAATAAAGTAATAGTATTATAAAAAGTAGGTTAATAAAATTAAAATATAAAGCAGGCCTAGGGTATAGGATTTATAAATATATAAAATAATAATAATAAGTAAGTTATAGCAGTAAGGTATAATAAACCTAACCTTATTTACTTATAAATTATAAAGTAATAATAATATTATAAAAATAAACTAGTTATTTATAATAAATAAAATATATTTACTTTAAATTTAGTATAGTTTATTTATAAATATAAAAGGCAGTATAGTATATTAATATAATAATAAAAAGTAAATAATAAAAATACCTTATATAAATAAATTAAGCACTTTAAAAAATAAATAAAAAAAAAGAAAAATATAATAAGAATAAAAAGTAAATATAGCTTAAAAACTTAAAGGCTATAAATTTAAGTATAATAAAAATATATAGGCTATAGGTTTAGTTAAGCAGGTAGTAATAAGGGAAATTTTTTTTATTATAATAATAATATAATAAGGGCTAATAATAATATTAGCTAAAGAAAAAGGGTATATTATAAGCTTAGGCTTTACTTATACTTAGTTATTATACTTTTATAATAAACTAGCTATAGCTTAAAGCTATACTAGGGCTATTTTAAAAATAGCCTAGGTAAGGTATATAATAGTATAAAATATATAAGTAAAATATTTAAGTTCTTACTTTTTAAGTATATAAATTTATATATAGATACTTACTTATAGTAGCTATAAGGCTAGTCCCTTAATAAGCTTTTAAACTAGATTTATATTATATATATAGTTATAGGCCTATTTAACTTTATTAAGCTTAGTAGTAGGATATTAAAGTAATACTATAAAAAAGAGTAACTTATTTTAATAAACTATAAATAAGATTTTATAAATTTAGCTTTAAAATATATTAATTAAGTTCTTTTATTATTAAATAGCCCTTAAATATAAAAGTATATTACCTTTTAAGCCTAAAAATATTATTAATAGTATTTAATAAAAAAAGATAATAATACTAATTATTTTAATAATAAAAATAGTAATAATAATAATAAAAATAATAAAAATAATAATAATAATAATAAAATAATAAAAATAAAAAAGATAATAATATTAATAATAGTTAAGTTAAAGTAGCTATTTAAAAATAATTTTAATATTAAATAGCATTAATAAAAGGTAAAGTAAATATATTAAAATAAAAAATAAATAATTTATTTATTAATAATATATTTTTAAAGCTATTTATAATTTAATATAAGATATTAAGAATTTAATAAAAAGTTAACTACTACTTATGCCTTTTTTACTTTATTAAATAGTATTAAATTTTATATTAATAAATTTAATAAATCTTAATAAATTTATTATACTAAATAGGTTATAAATAGCATGCCTTATTTTTTAATAAATATAAAATAATTTTAAATTACCTTTTTAAAGTTTTTTACTTTAATAGTATATTAATTATAAGTAATATAATACTTTTATTACTATTATAATTATAAGTTATATATTATAAATATAAAAGTAAGCTTATAAAAGCTTTAAAATATCTTATTTAACCTTACTGCTTTTTTCTTTTTAATTATAAAACTATTTACCTTAAATACTGCTAATAGTATTATTAATAATTACTATAATAGCTTAGTAAATACTACTTATAATATTAAAAGTATTAGTTATAATAAAAACACTAGATATAATAAAAATAAATATAATAAAGGCATTAGCTATAATAAAAATAATAATACTATTAGTAATAGTATTAATAAAAATAGTAATATAAAAGGCTAATTAATAATATTATTATTATTACTGCTTTTTAATATTACTATAATATTATTTTAATTATTATTAATAATAGTAATAGGCTAAGTTAAAACCTTCTCTTTTATTATAGTATTATTTTAAATAATAGTACTTTTTAAAGTTATATTTTAGCTATTTTTAATAAAAGTAAGCTTATTACCTGCTTTTATAATATACTTATTAATAAGTAAATTATTTAAAAATATTTTAAGCTATAATTTAAAAGTTATTTTATTATTAATAAAAAGACTATTTAATATAACTTAATGCTTTATTAAGCTATAGTATTAAATTATAAGCTTTTTATTTTACTAGCTTATTAAAAGCTTTTTTATTATTAAATTATATAAGGTTTTTAATATTTTTTTAATAGCTATAAATACTTTTTAGTACTTTTTTAAATATTAATACTTATTTTTAAGTATTTTAATCTTTTAAAAATATTTTAAAAAGCGCTAAACTATATATAAAATAAAGGTTTAAATACCTTTTTATAAATACTATTTTTTTATTAATTTTAATAAATATTACTATTAGGCTTTAAAAAGTAAAAAAAAAAAAAAGTATTTACTAATTTAATTATTTTATTATTATATTAAATAATAATTTAACTTATAATAATATAATAGCTAATAACTAGCTTATAATAACTTAAAAAATAGCTATAATACCTTATAATTTAAGGTATTTATAAACTAGAAAGATAAGATTATATTAACTAAAGTTAAATCTAGTTTAAAAGCAGTAAGATAATAATATTTAATTTTAGTATAGTCTATATTACTAGGATTTTTAAGGTATAAGATATGCTAACCTGCTATTTTTACTAGTAAAATATATTTTATTTAGCTGGCTTATTAAAAAGCTAAGCGAGTTAAATCAGGACCTATACCCTTCTCATGCCCTTTTATCGGAGCATTCTGAACTTTAGGAGGTGGATTTTAGAGCTTGCTGTCGGCGCGATTGTTAACCCGGAAAGTACGGACTGCTTTCGTGTCAGGTACCGTGAGGGTACCCATGATGTGGGCTTTTTGGAGGCGGGTAATCCCCGATGGGCTAGGGGGCGGAGGTACTCGGAGGGTACTTTGGGCTTGGTTTGGAGATGACGAGTGTTTGGATTGCTTTTTCTTGGGATGGCGAGTGTGTTTATGCGTGCTTGAGTAGATAGGGAGTATTACTAGTATGATTTGAAGGTGGTTTGGTCTTGTGTTAGAGGGTGCTTGCACATGTTGTGGCACGGGAAAGGAGAGAAAGATGCAAGTTCGGAGTCCGAGATTGGAGACATGGGATTTCAATGCAGACACTTGGTAACTATGGCTGCACACGAGTATTCCCAATAGACACCTCTTTGACTGAATCCTTCTGCTTCAGGGACGTTTGCAACAAACAAGAGGTGAACAAATATTTTCAAATACATAAGAATTTCTTCTTGACACAAGATGAGGTACAGTCAAAGAACCTCTGCTTGAAAATAGGCACTCGGCAGCAAGTGACATTCCAGTCCCAGCAATTTGGAGACGTCGGAGAATGGCAGCCTTTCTCGGGATCTATCTCCGCTCTGGTGGCGCTCAATGTACTTGCCAGGTACTTGTTGGAACCAATCTGTGTCTCCTCTTACATGGAAAGGCAACGGGCGTACTGGTGATGCTACAGGCCCTGCCATGTCCTGGAGGCTGTAATAGTTGTCTCTTCTATAATGACATCTGAACTGCTGAGATCTCTCAGCTGGAACATGTGCATACAGACAGACAGACAGACAGACCCCATCTTCGCTCGCCCCTTGTTCTTCCAATGACACTGCAATCCGATTCCGAGGGTGGAAAGGATACCTTACCTGTACAGACAGTGTGACCGACACCTCCTCCTCCTCCTCCTCGTCTCGATTCCTCACACGCTGCTGTCTTCTCTCGATAGTAAACTGACGTATTACTCCATACCGGTTACATTTCATGCACTGGCAATCAATCCTTCGCTCCATCGTACCGAAACCAGACTTGGCACCATCGTCATCTCGCCCTGTCGGCCTTTTGCCACATCCCGAAGCGTAGGCCAGAAATGCGGGAGACTTCGCCGAGCGACGCGGGAGCTCTTTTCATTCGATGAACGGGGCTCGCTGTTGCATTCATGCACGCGGTGGCTGACGGCGAGGATACCTCTATGCTGGAGAGCCGAAGCCGTGTCTGATTCCGTATCATGAGAGACATTCCGCTGTAATAAAAGCTCATCCGTTAATACAAAGGGAAGATGTGTAGAGAGACTGCCGAGCTTGAGGCTTCGCGTCGGAATGGGAGAGGGGAACAAATGGCCAGGCCCGGAATTACAATACAAACTGCGGCGCTGCGCAAACACGCAAAAGTCCGGAGTCCGACACAGCGCTCGTTTCTTCTCCTCTTCTTTGTCAACTGTTTTTTTGTGGTGCTGACAAGCACTGTCTATGCTGTGCTTTTGTATCCGTAAAGTATTTCTCTCCATCTCGCTTTGATGGGCTTTGGATCTGCCCGGACTTCTATGCGCCTTCTTTCCGCGATGCCGTTCGGCTTGTACACCGTGCCTCATCTGTGGTCTGCCGTTGACGATGTCATAGGTAAGGTAAGGGACAAAGCTGCTGGGCGGTCATCGGCTTGCAGAGGTCGACAATGGCACGTCGCTGCTTGAAAAGACCGTCTAAACACGCACACGACGTGCGGATCTTGAGCTCCCTGCTACGATCTGTTCTCGATGCTGTTGACAATGAATGCGGTCAAACAAGCATTTGATGAGGATGATGCTGGTCCCGTTATGCCTTGACTGCTTGCTAATTTCCAGCTGACACGCCACGGAATATACACACGAGCTCGCACCACGCGCACACATTGAGACGACAAGCGCGGAAAATAGTTGTCCTGCGTATTTCCCTATTCGGAGACGTCCAGCACATGCTTGTAAATCAGATCGATTTTCATCGACGATGGCTTCAGATGCAGTTGGATTTGTGGCAAGCTATTTGCACTTTTTCGCTCTAAGGGTTGCCTTCTCTTGGCTGTCTGATGCGTGTGAGCTTGGGCGAGTCAGTGAGGCGGGAAGGGCTGGTAGCTTCTAGCAGAAACTTGGTATTGCATCTCGAGATTATTAATTCGAGCTGTGAGATCTTGTGACAAGGTTCGTTTGCTGATTTCTGTCATTTGTGGGAAGGATGCGTCTGCTTTGAAGAATTAAAGGGAGTTTATGGAATCATGGGGGGTTTGATGAGCAGGGACGGGCGAACAAAAGCAGTCGATCGATCGATCAGCACGTCCTATTTCAGATCCGTCATCCTCTATTTTCGCATTGTTTCTTACCTCTTTCTTCCGTGATGCCTTTGTCATGAATTCTGGATGCCGGGAGGAGCGGAGAAAGCTTCGTGTCGGTGACCTCTTTGTTTGTCATCCGTCAAATGGTAGAGGTCGATGGCAAGATCGGGGGCTTCTTACTACTTGGTCTCGTGTTTCTAGTCGTGCGTGTCAGAATATAAATGGCTTGCAACTTCCCGCAGTACATGTACGCACAACCGTTGGGTCCATCCCTATTATTCATGGCTGACTCTGTTCGGACTTTTTTTTGGTTCTGCTTTGGAAGGACTGGACGTGTGTGTCTAATGTCCGATCCGGGTTGGGACTGTGTGACCTAAGCTCCGAAGCTTGTGCTCCGGTTTCTCTGTGCTTTGTTCGTTTTTCTCTGGTCAAGAGATGGAAGTTGCTTGATCAACCTGCACCTACAGTATGTAGAGGTCGTATATGAAGAAACAAAACATTTTGAGGGCCGTAGAATTTGATGTTGGATATCTGACCTCTTCATACGCCTCTTCATCCGGTTCATCTCCGAATCCCTCGGGCGCGGCAACTTCCGCTCTCTTTGAACACCTAACTGAGCTCAAGCTCCTTCTAGTCCCTCACTCCACTTGGCTCTTTCGCTTCATCTCCATCCCTTTTGTCGGTCATTGAACATTGTACTTCCTCGTGTAACACAATTGTCCAATATATTCTTCTCCCAGTTGTTCTCTCGGGCATGTTTCTCGCTTACATCTAGTTCTCTCCATCTTTCCCAAACAAGGTTCTTGGTGTTCCTGTCTTGCCCTCTCCACATCTCCAATGCTGAAGCCTCGCCCATCACTGACATAGAATATCAAGGCCTCCCTTCACATCCTCGGAATCGGATATCTGCTCAATCTTGGAGGGCGCATGCCCTCACGAGACCTTCCCCCTCACACACACTTCCTTGCACATACACACAAGCCCACCTCATGTGTTTCCCCTCCCCCTCGCTTATACACCTCTCGCCTTCACAACAACATACCTTCCCCCTCCACCAATCCTCTCCCCTCTCACATCCTCCGTAGCTTCATCGAATATTACTCACAAATCAAGGAAATAGTCTCCCTCCCATCCCTCCACCTCCCACCTCAAAAAGCCGCTGTATGAACTCATCACCCCTCTCATCCCCCGCCATCATCGGCATAACACCACACCGAAACCCAGACCCTTTTCTCCCACCCCTCTTCTCATACACCACCAGTGATCAGAGCAACATGCGAAGCCAGCCACTATTCCCACTGCTACCAGCAGGAATTCCATCAGCAGCACCGATAAAGCCATATTGAAGGCGCAACATCTGCTATAACAAAACAGTTTTACAGTCGAGCTTGTGTAGTGGTGATTAGATAGCATACAAACCCTTATAAGGACAAAACGTCCAGATCTCATGGTGACGCTCACATACAGACACGACTACGAATGCTCTTAGAACCTGGTATAGCCCTTCTTGAACCATCTTTCAGAGCCTTGAGTCTTACTCAACGTCGATTACCCAATGCTTCATGACATGCTGGATGTTTTCCACGCCTCACGGTTGACATGCAGAGTCAGTGTCCTCAACTCAGACACACATATACTCTCTCGGGGCATACCAGAATATAGCCCAATAGGAACATTCCTTGTGCCCAACTCCCGCCGTCACACCGTCACACTCATGAATAACATCACGATCCTCCCCCCGCAAAGACATGCCATAAATAAAGTTGATTTGCAATCGTGCCTGCATACCATCTATGGTCATTTCATCTATTCACAGAAAACAAAGACTAAGCACCGCCGTGCCTCCATATGTAAAATGAACCGGAAAACAAATCCCTAGTGTCAAGACCTACGAAAACCCCCATCGTCAACGCTCATCGAGGACAAAATCGTTCATCCACCGAGGACGTCTTCGACAACAGCTCGCAGGCCAAAGAATCGAAATAACCCCCCTCTGTGCAAATCCAGCACACCGTTGGGCACCATCCCAGCCCGATAGCGCCCCTTTGCCGACCTGATCGTGGATCCGTCTGTATACTCATCATAATCGACGCCATGCACGTTTGAGTGGATCGTGAAGCCAAGGAGATGCCACCGAGAGTCGGCCAGGAGAGCCGCTCCTAGTGTTTGTGTGGGAAAGGTGAAGTAATAAAATCAAGTTCCAGATTGTCAAAACGACATCGCGTAAGATACAATGAGAAGCGAAAAGAAGATTTCGTCAAACGTTCCGATAGTCCGAAACCCTAGCCATACGTCCTCCCCAGAGCCCGACAGCCACCGTTTGTAACGACCGAGTCCCAACAGAGTCTGCATGGATAGGAGAATGAGGCAAGTGCCAGAGAGAAGTCTCCGTCTCCGCTTAGATACGAACGGTGGCGTCACCCAGAGGCTTGAGAACGTTCTCAGCGTAACGGCCGCCAAAGTTTCCTAGGATCAAACGTCAGTTTCATGGGAGGACTACTCAGGACAACGAGTACCGGGCTTACCTGGGGGGCTGTAGTTGCAGACAGTGTACCAAGACTGCATGGAGAGGACGGTGCCAGCAGGGCACTTGGCGGTGTAGCATCCGACCTTGGTGGACGACTTCCAGATGAGCTGGGTGTAGTGGCCCCACGAGTCCAGGTTGGTGCCCGAGGGAGGGTTGGCGAGGCCGTAAAAGGTCCAGTTCTCCATCTCATCGTTGTACCACTGGTCGGTAACGCCGCGGCGAGCAGCCTCAATCTGCTTGTCGTCAATGTCGCCAGTAGAGCCCCAGCTGGCAAGGTTCTGGCCGTAGCCACCGCCACCCTCACTCCTATAATCGTGTTAGCATCCCGATCTCCTATCGATTCGGTTTGCGTGTCCTCTACTTACATGTCATGGGCGAAAACGCAGCCCTGAGCGGTCCTCTGGGCATATCCGGCAAGAGTATCGTCCCACTCAAGAGCGGGAGAGGAGTGGTTGGCACGGTGGACGTTGTGCTGGTCAACCATGACGGAACCGTAGTCGCTTCCAGAGGAGGGAGCCGGAGCCGGCGCCGGTGCAGCAGACGAGGGAGCAGGCTTGGGAGACGGAGCGGGCTTGGAAGACGGGACGGGCGAAGGCTTGGCCACGACCGGCTGAGGAGAAGGAGCCGGCTTGGGGGTTGAAACCGGGGCCGGAGGAGGAGACGGCTTCGCAGGGACGACAACTGTGGTGAACACAGGCTTAGGGGCTTCCGCTGGAGGCGGAGCCGGCTGAGGAGCGGGCTCGGGAGCGGGTTGGGGAGCAGGCTCGGGAGTCGGCGAAGGCTCGGGGGAAGCGGAGAGGGGAGGAGCGGGAGCGTAGACGGGCTTGGGAGCCTCGGCCACGGGCTCAGGAGAGGCGGCGGCTGGCTTCTCCGAGACGTTCTGGATGAAGACTCCACCGGCGGTTGGCGTAGCAGAGGGGCTCGCGTTCGGGTCGACAGTCACGGTGACGGTGACAATGTCGGTGACCCAGTCCGTCTCCATAACCCGCTTCTCAAGGGGCACGGCCGAGACCAACAGGGCACCCGCGGCCAAAAGTACGGCGGACTTCATGTTGAACAGCTGAAGGATCTTTGCTTGGAGTTGTTGATGTCAAGTTGAACTTGCTGAATAGAGAGTTAGCTGTTGGGCTTATTTGAGGCCATATCACAATAGAGACAATGCATATTGGGGACTTGTCTGCAGACGACGAAACCATCAAACAACTGGCTATATAGGGCTCTGAAAGCAACAGTGAATCACAGTAGCCTTGCTCAAGGAAGAGTTTGTGCGTCATCCCACAAAATGTCAGAGGCTGGTGATGCCCTCTGGAACGCGGGTTGGGCTGATGAGGAATGTAGCACCAGGGCACAGCCGTCGAAAACGGAACAATGTGCCACGGTCTGACACCGAGACTCTGGGGGAAGAAATCTCGAAGGAATGGACAAGGAGATGCTGGGACAACGTGCGCACGGGCACTTGCTCAACTGCTCCAAAGCCAGGGAGGAGGGAGGGGAGAGGCGCAGAGGATCATGAAGCCCTCACATGTAGGATGAGGGGACGTCCAGACTGGGAAGCCAGTGGCTTGACAAGGAATAACAAAAGCCAATCATGATCCGTAACAGAGGTTGACATAGACAAAACAAGGTGTGAAGGAGTTGTCGATCACTGCCTTACCGTGAAGAGTTGATGATGCAGCGACACAAGGCTGGAATCCAGACGGGCGATCGAGGAGGATTTATATCGGGCGTGCGTCAGAACCAGTCTGGGGCAGCACTGCTTTCGAGGATCCGGCGAGAGAAACCGAGGGCAGAGGGCGCAAGCAGCTGCGGTCGGCGAGACAGGCAACTCAAGAGGCTCGACGATGTGGTCGTGGAGCGCGGTCGACAAAGAGAAAGGAGCGTGTTGAGTCGGCGGCTGGGTGCACTCGACCTTGTATGTAACGTGACGGAGGAACCGGATACCAGGCCGATAAAATAACGAAGTGAATCAGATTCGGGTCTCAGAAGAGGAGAGGTGGAAAGGAGTGGAATGTGCCGTCGAGGACACGGAATAAGGAGCGTTTGTGTGAGAAAGAGGGGGGAGGGAAGGGAAGAAAGATGGTCGCAAAGGCCAAGATTTCTCGTCTCTGGGAGTGGAGGACAAGGAGACGCAGGACGGCGGCGGCGCAGCGGCAGGCGGGCGACGTTAAAAAGGAACGAAATGGCGGATCGACGGACCAGGAGGCGCGCAGAAACGAACGAGGCGGCGGTACCAGGTAGAGTGCATAAGCGTGTTGATGGCAGGGAAGAGAGAGGCACGAGGTGGAGGAGGCTACTGGGGAGGGGAGATGAAGCTGGGATTGCTGGAGTTTGCAGTTGTTTCGAGATGCGCACGCCCCCGCCCGGGGCCAGGGGGGGTTCAATGCTGCCTTTAGGCGTCTTTAGGTGCTGGAGAACGAGGTATGGGGGGGTGAGGGCCCTGTAAGTGTACCTGCATAGAGGGGGCGATTTAGCGGTGGTCTGCTGGAGGGCTGCTGGAAGCCAGCTGAGCAGAGTTGAAGCCTCGTCTGCGCGTGCATCTGATAAGTGACCACCTCACTCGAAGTCTACCTCTCCACCAGCATCCTGTCATTACAGCTATTGATGCCATCGCTGCTTCAATCAAATCAGATGCCCAATTATGAATTCACAGGATGCATTACGAAGTACCCATGGTCACACGCACTGGCCAGCTGTTGGCTTATACGACAAAAATAAAGAGTACAACAGACAAACAAACAAACGAACAAGAAGAATGGAAGCCCACCCCCATTGGCCCCCCCCATAGCGGCGTGTTCCTGAAAATCGTGTTCCTGTTCCTGACGCTACGAAACAGCCAAGTTGCTTAGCACTGCACCTTATTGCTGTGGCGGGCTCGGTCTAGCCCTGTTGGGGTCGCGGGGGAGGGATCAAATGCACAGGGCGTGGCTTTAGTGACAGCATTTCACAACCTGAGGACAAACACAAACACGCCCGACAAAAGATGCGAAGTTCCATCGAGTGTCAGTCTGCTTCCGGCATCTGCGCAGGCTCAGCAGCTGCAGATTGGTCTCAGATTTGGTAACCAGGTATACTCTGGTGCGACCTCGAATACGGAGTGCAGAAACTTGGAAGGAGACGTGGTACGATGCCCCTGTGCGACGAGTTGGACGTGATACCAGCAGCAGACGATTCATTTGAACAGGTAACCCTCCTTGACTCGATGAGTGATATTACTGTCCGTATACCAGCTGCAGCACCGTACTATAGTAATTCTTTGCTTTTTCGGCCTCTCCACGAATACCACTAGACGCATCCTTCTAGATGATCCGCCTCCAGGCCCGCGCTCATCTTGCGCCGACAAGGCTCGAGATTAAGACTCCCCCCAAATGCCAGCAATTACCGCCTTGGCCAGGCCCAACTGCCGGGGTACGAGATTCGCCAAGCAAGCCTCTTCCTGACATCATCTCGTAATACCCTTCTTTTCTTCTTCTTCGTTTCTTTCTATTCATGATAATCAGCCTGGAAAGCGTGGGCCTCTCGAGGATCACGCACATCATCGACGATACATGTGTTTTCTTATGTCTGAGATCGGATGGCGCAGCCGCACTAGCGAGGGGGCAAGAAGAGGAGAGAGAAGGGACAGAATGTCTCTGAAGTGAAGTCTCGTGGTCCCCGCCAAGTCGACACCATCACGTTTGCATCTTAGGTGAGGTCTATAAATTGTATGCGAGAGCTGCTTCGTATTGCGAAACCATTGACATGAGCTGCGCGTAGGTGGCACAAATCGCTTTTCTAGTGTTGGCCGGCAAATGCGTTGAGCAACTCTAAACGCGCTACTCTAGGCTCTTGACCTGCACTCAGATGATGATGCAGCTAGCTTCTCCAGACGTAAACTCTCCGGCTGCCATGCTGGCCGTCCGTGCTCTGCGTTCGATCATGAGGCACGCACGCAGATGATGGCATCGAATTGTTGGTGTCGTTCAAGTCCTACTTTAGGTATTACCCCTTGATTTTACCTGACCCGCCGTCTACCGAACGTTCCATTTCCCTTCCGTAATGTGCTCAGAGTCTGGAGTCCTTCTCAGCCCTGAATCGGCGCGATTATTCGCCGAGTCCGCGTTTCTCGTGTATCCTTGAAGCATTCTGGGGATCAAACGTCCCTTTTCTTGGGTGGCCTGGTCCTGGATCTGTGTTACCGCTGCTCCAAGCAAGTAATGTCTGTCGGGCGACAAGATGTCATTGCAGCCAGCACCAGATCACGAAAATTCTAACAGGCTCTGATCATGATATCACGATCTCTTAGCACCTTTGAGGGAGCATGACCTTGATCAAATGTCAGTCGACTCCTCGACACTCTCTGCATCCGGGCTTGCATCGAACTGCCATTGTCTCAATCCCCTCTGCCCATCGCAGGTACTGACCGCTACTCGCACGCCCCCTCACCCTTGCGCCCGTCTGCTCGTACCACTCCGTATCTCGTCCATCAATCCTCTTTTTCCCTCCTCTCACAGCGCTGTGCCTTGCAGCTCCAGCGGCTACTTTTGCCCACAGCCAACCAGCGCCGGCGTCTCCATCAAACAAGCTCCAGGCGGCCTTGCGGGACTTTTTATCCCTGAAACGGCACTAATCGCTCTGTGTCACCCCCTCCCTCATCTCCAGCGCTCTTTGTCAGCCTATCGACGGCCTGCCATTGGGCCCTTTCCCGGTCAACGGGGGGACCCTTTTTCTTTGACATGGACGAAGCATCAAGTACGAAGTACATGGAATGGGGCAGGAGAACTGATGAATGTCACTCATTTCACCCTTGGGTCTCCTAGGTAAGGTATACAGTAATTCGGTGCTGTTGTTGCTTGAGACTGGCGATTGTCAACCCCATACGTACATGCAAGGTACTTACTGACCTGCCGGATGGATCTTCCAGGTTCTGGAGCATCGTTTCAACCAGCAAGAGAAGATTTGCGCCCCCGGATCTCGGTCGATGCGACGTGAAACAGCACCGCAAAGGAAGCCGTTCCCAGAGGATCGAATCTGATGGGATTCATGGCTCCCGGCCCGCGTGTGCCGACATGCACAAGCAGAGTTGCATTCTTGCGTCCTCTGTATGTACCAGAGACTTGATATTAATGCCAGTCCGTATTAGACGCAGATCCCAATTGTCCAGATGCGGGGTGCGCCAAAACAGCAACCGCGCTTGGCAGGCTTCACCTGCTGCCATCAATCTTTCGTTTCTTAGTCCTCTTCTCTTCTCTTCTCTTCTCTCCCTTTTCACCTCTTCTTCCATTCATCATGCCGCTTTTGACATTTCGCCTTGTTGCACAGACTATTACCGATACCCATATTCAGGACGTGGCTTGCTTCAGCCTCTTGTACCCCCGTCTCATCAAGCGCACCGTCTAGACACACGAGGCCCAGCGAGGCCCCAGCTCCTGGATACACCAACAAACGGCCGCCGCCCTTTTCCCCCTTCGGTTTTCCCTCCGTCTGCGCAAGTTGATTGGGATGTCATCGATGACTTCCCCCTTGCCGCCGAAGCCGTCGTCTGGCGGGGCTGGAAGGCACATGGCTGTCGGAATCCAGGGCAAGACATTCATTGTCTCCCCTTGCGCGTCTCGATTCTGGGTTCACTTCCACCACTAGTACCTAGTGCTCCTTGTTCGTGGTACTATCGTGGCTCCATTCCGGCCGAGTAGCCGCCGTCACTCCCTGGTGGCTCCCTGATTCCCTCCGGCTGCACGCCGTCTCCTGCTCACGGGCACCATCACGTCTATTGACTACGAAGTTGTTCTCGCTAGCCCGTCGGTACGTCGGCCCATCTTGTCTGATGGTCCCACAGCCTTGATCGAGTTATCCGCTTGATGCTAGCCGTGCTGTCTATCCGCATCCCCTGGTGAATCAGATAGACAACCGCTGCCACGATGCAGTGGTCCCTAGGTTCCCTTGTCCGCGCCTCTCGGAAGCACAGCTCCTACGTCCGGCCCGGAATGACTTGAGTCGAGACCCAACGGACTCAGCTCCGCGTCCACGGTCGAGACGTTCTTGGGGGCTCGTTCGAGTCTTACAGGCGCCTCCTTCTTCCATCTACAGACTCCATGAGTCTCAGCAGCAGTGTCCGTTACATCTGCCGCTAGCCATGAGCGTGGAAGACGGACACCGCGCAGCTGGACATCTCTTGGCGCCCTGAACGGATCTGCTCGCGTGCTGGAATCGGGCAGAATGTGTGTTGACCTGCAGACAAAGGCCGTTCGGTCTGCCGCTCCAGATTGAGTGTTAGATTAACTCCACTGACCCTACGACTGTCATTTACTTTGATTGATACGGTCAATCAGGCATTACCAAACCGAGGTCTATTTTTCTACGTTTTGCCCCGGAAATTTTTACCTGGAGACGCTGGTAGCTGTGTCTTGCGTAAATGAAAATCACGTAATGAAGGGATTCCGGGCAATTTCCACTGATATCCATCATAGTCAAGTCAGCCTCCTGGCAGGATGCCCGGCCCTTCCAGAACGTTGCCAGGACAGGCAGGAATCCACCAATCGTGCATTCACACCCAGGTCCATGTCGCCGTCTCCCAGAATGATTTATTAGAGTTGCCGGCTTGATGTTTCCCTTGAAAGGCAAAGACTTAGATATCCTCCCCTTGTCGGCCAAAGCGATAGACGGGAACACTCCGAGCGGTCAACGCCCCCCTAGGCCACGGGCTTTCCGGGCCTGCGGGACTGGCTACGAGCCTATGTGAAACAAGCCGCCGTCGACGCCTGTCTCCGCTTGACTTTGCTTCATTATCTTCTTTCTGTTTGCCTGTCGGCTCTTTTGACGTGGCTAGGCTGGTAATAGGGAATGCACATAAGCGCCGCTAGGAACCGATGCGTGAGTGAGTGCGTTCCCCTATTCAGCTTCCTCGGCGTGGCTGCGTTTGTGCAAACTGAACGCAGCAGCTGATCTTTTTGTTCTGTTATGAGGAATCTATTCATTTCAGCTGAGCCTAGGAGTTCCTGTGCTGTCGCGCTGAGGCTTGTATTCACACGTAGTACTCATTACGATTGTTAGGAGTTGAAAGTCGTTAGACCAAGTATAATGTAGGCTGAATCGGAGCTGCCCTTTTGCCACGGCCGACGGGTACAAAAGGCTCAGCCGGCGCCAAGTGGCTGAAACATCAAAGACGTGTTGTTTCTCGCCGTCTGCTTTTGTTTTGGTGATCATTTGCTGGTGGTTTTTTCCCGGCCCGTCTAGTCGTCTTGTCTAGAGTGCTGTGTTGTGGAACCGGGCGGTTTCATATTAAGCCATCTTTCAGAGTTTTGACCTCTGGAGACTATTTGAATGCATCGGTTGCACTGTGTCTTGCCGCAGAGCGGGAATGGTCCCAAAAGGTGCTAGGTTTGCCGGTGTTGGCTTGCTTGGAGAGGGAGGCTGCTTCACGGACATGCGGAGAGCCTTTGGAGGGGAAACAAGTTACTAGACGTCGGCTGGTGATTGAGCGCTGCCCGTATCGATGCGAAAATACTACAATTTTACTACTGTAACAATGCAATTATTTCAATCTATTCATCAAGCCCGATGTTTGTCACTAAGTCCTTTTGTTAGGTCGTTGTGTGCTGCCCACGGCCTTTCCTGGGTATTCTCCAGGGTAGCAGTGCCTCTATGCAATGGCAACTCCAACTCGTCCCCTCTGAATGACTTGACCTTTTTCCGTGCTCGAGTAAGCTTTATGTGATTGACTTGTAAAGAACGGCGACTGAGTCATCTCAAGGCTCCAAGCATCTGCCCTGTGCCCTTCTCTTACTCAACCACGTAAGCCCCCGTTGTGATACGGCATCTCGAGCTGACGGCTGAGAAAGTACATGCATATGTATGCGACGAAAACACCAACGCAGACGTCCGTCACGCTGTCGAGCCGAGTCAAAAACGAATCTCAACCCCAAACTAGACAAAGATCTGGTCCAGTCACCCCGCGGTCTCTTCGCACCAACTAAGAAGGTATTGTACTTGATGACGACAGTTATGTAGATGCGGCTGTCAGCTTCCCAGAGTGTCACCAACGACAACAACAACGACGACCGACGCCGCGGATATGCATTTGTCCCCCCCAGAGGGGGGTAGCAGCGGCAGCAAGTTGCCGGACTGCCACAAGAAGTTGACGAGATATATCTCATGTCGAAATGTCTCGGGTTCGTCAGATGCCAGTAGCCTATATGTACCTTACCTACCGCGTGAATGATGACATTGATAGTGCATCCCCTCGTATACGGAAGCTTGCTGGTGAAGAACTCACCTATCTATTGACAGTGAGGACGAGGGGGAACCAATCCCTCATTGTTTCCTTCCCTTTTCGGTCATTTTAGAGTTTACAGTAGCTGTTGTGTCATGGTATGATTCGTGATTCCATTCCGTTCTCCTTTGTGATGCCGGGGAAGCTTTGCCCGAACGAACGACGACGACGAGCACAGCATGGCGGAGATCTTCGTGTGAACCTGGGGGAGTGGAGGAGGGAACCGAGTAATACCTAGGTCTCTGTGGATGTGTGACTGATGCACTACACACCTTTTCCAAGATGGGGCTTGAAAGCCGCGGCCGTAGGAGAGAAATGCAAAGAGAATGCCCGCGGGAAGAGTGTTGCGGTCCGACGGAGGGAGGGGAGGGGAGGGGGGGGATGCTGAGTTGTTCCGTGTAACGCTGGGTTTTGGGGTTAGGTTAACCTTCTATTTTGGGTTGTTCGGCGTGTGTTTTGTGGTGTCGATGTCTCTGCGTCAAACGGCGTTGCCTTCATGGTGTTTCGGTCAGGACTACCTACCTAGACATTTCCCGACTCTCGTCGCCCCCCTCCCTTGAAGGTCCCTTCTTTTCACGAGTGTGCCAGGGAGTCTCAATGGATGGGACTCACATGTTGCCGAGGAAGTAAAACTGCAAAGGCATCGTATGTGATATGTTGAGTTATTTTTTGGTGTTCTTTGTTCTTCAGTTTTCGACTCAGGTGACAGAAAATTGTACACGAAGTATTCCTCCCCCAACCGCCTCGTTTCCACCATGCCCACCTCCCCCCTTTCGCCCTCTTTTTCAACTCCCTCGCACTCACTGTGAAGCGCCAGACTGCGCGGGAACGAAAGGCTTGCCGTCCCCAGGGCCGATTCTCACGTCGGCGAAGATTTGTTTCGGCCGCAGCTCAACGGGGGTGACGTTGGGGGGCTGATCAGGAATCTTCTTCTCCAGTTTCTATATGAATGACGATTGTTTGGTCAATAATTTTTCTTTTCCTTTCACGGCGCATTGACATGGCAAAGGAGATATAGAGAGGTGTTTTTTGGGAGGCGTACCAGGTTCTCGTAGACGCACTTGCTGAGCTTCCACTCGGCGGGGCGGCACTGCCAGAGCTGCTGGTTTCGGTTGTCGAGGCATTCCCAGTGCTTGCGGAACTCGGCGAGGCAGTGTGTGTTGATGTCGGTGAGCCTGCATGCAATATCATCCGTCAGTGTTCATTCTCAAACACGCGAATTTGCGCGCTCCCCCTGCTTCTCTTCCCAGCTTTCAGTCCTCCCGCATATATATATGCCTCGCTCCGAACCCCCCGCGAATTGAAAATAGATCTTGATCGTGAGTATCAGAAGGTGAAAACGTACACGCTCTGGGCGCAGCGGGTGACCCTTCGTCCCTCCTTGAGGCAGTTCAGCTCGCCCTTGCCCGGGTTCTCCGTCTTGCACTGCATGTAGTCATCGTTGTAGTCGCGGCAGCGGGCGCCGATGAAGAAGGACGCCGACAGCAGGGGCGCGGAGCTGGCGCCAATCTCCTGGACGGGGGGGATGCTGTCGGGGAGAGGCGTGGTGTCGATGAGCACCTGCTGGTGGAAACTGACGAATGCTGTTAGCTGCTGCTGCTGCTGGGTTCGCGGGGAGGGGAATTATTGTCGCCGGGATGAGGACGCCTCAATGGCGTCGCTGCTGGGCTTTTCGAGGGGATGGTGAACGTACTGAGACCGTCGGGATGCCATGGTTGCCGGGCGGTTTGTGGTCGACACCTGTGTGAAGCCGGGAGGAGGATAATGGAGCTGCAGTATGAGGTCTCTTCGGATGGGCTTAGTTGAAAGATTGGAGGTTGCAGTGGCCAATCAGAGGCGATCGGGGGGTCAGCAAGCGCAGCCTTGTTGGTGTTGTCGAGGGGTACCTGAGACGTGTCAGAAGTACTTGGCTTGCTGCGATGCGACGGTTCACTGGTGCCTGAGGCCTGCTGTAGCGGGCTGTTTTACTCACATTTGGCGCTATGGTCTCTGCGAGTTAGCGGTCATGCAATTGCTGATTAAGATCCTCAGGTACTCTAAGTAGCTTCCTGTAGCGTTCCCCAGAACTGCTGACTCATCCATCAGACAAGACTCTCCCGCATCGTCTCATTGCATCTTTCTCCAATTTCACCTGGAATCAGAGTAAAACTGAAAATGTAGAAGAGACCGAGCCTTCAGACTACTACCTGATTCTGCAATTGACTCCAAACAGTGCATCATCCAGCTGTTGCGCCCATCAGAGCTGCGTGCCGCAATTCGAGGCCGATGACGAGCTGTGATTGGCTGGGTCGTGGACAAGGCTGAGCTGCGCGGTAGCTGGGTACCTCCCAGATGTACCGCTGAGCGCGACCCTGCAGCAATTTTGTGAGCAAGTCAACAAACTGCCCAGCGACGAGAAAAACATCCGCGCATCAACCTGGACGACCCTCGACGCTGCCAGCAATTCGCCAACGGTTGACATCCTCCGAGATCCGGAAATACGCATTGCAGATACAGCCCGCGCCTTGACCCATTCCTTCTGCTATTCCAAGCTCCTCTGAGGAGCTCGGCAGACAACCCTCGAGACCTGCGGTCTGCCTCTTCTGCTACCTACCATGTCGCTGTTTGGACAAACGAAGCCTCTGGGCTCGGGAGGGCTCTTTGGCTCGACCCAGACCGCGCAGCCCGCCCAACAGACGCAGACGTCCGGCGTCTTTGGCCAGACCCTGGGCGCAGGCCAACAGGCGCCGGCGATTGGAGGCTCGCTGCTCGCCCAGCCCCAGCAGACACAGCAGGTGCCCGCGCTGTCGCAGTCACAAGCCCAGCTGTCGAGCTCTCTATGGCAGCCCGGCCAGGAGACGCCTCGTGAGTTTTTTTTCTCTTCTGGCCATTGTGTTTGCTTCCAGGAAAGTGCCGCCGCGAACAAAACTTACTGACAACCGATGGTGATGTGGTGGACAGACCAGAAGCCGATCCTGGAGCAGATGAAGCTGGTGACGGAGAAATGGGACCCTGCCAACCCGAGCTGCGTGTTCAAGCACTACTTTTACAACAAGGTCGACGAAGCACACATCCCCTTCTACAAGCCGCAGCCGCACGAGGACCCCCGGGAATGGGAGGAGGCGCTGCAGAACAAGCCGGCGCCGGGCTTCATGCCGGTGCTGTGCGCGGGCTACACGGGCGTGGCGGACCGGCTCAAGACGCAGAAGCGAGCTATTTCCGAGTTCAACACGCGGCTGCACCAGATCAACGGCTGCCTGGACGCGCTGCTGCAGCGGCACGAGCTGGAGACGGAGACGCGAGCGCTGGCCGCGCGGAGGCGGCAGACGATGATTTCGAACCGGTGCCTGGCGCTGGCGGCCAAGGTGCAGATCCTGAGGAACAGGGGCTACGCGCTCAGCGGCGACGAGGACGACCTCAAGAGCAGGCTGCAGGCGCTGGAGCGCGACGTGCAGGACCCGGCCGTGGGCGCGCGGGAGGAGGAGCTCTGGAGCAGGCTGATCGTCCTGAGGGAATACTCTGAGAGGCTGAACAAGGAGCTGGAGAAGCCGGCTGGAGCTGAGAGCGAGGGGCTGGACGAGGAGACACAGGCCAAGGCGAAGCGGGTAAGTCGAGATGTTCCATCAGATATCTACTGGGTCATGGGGATGATGGTGGCTAACAAAATGGACTATAGGTACTGGAAGATTACGAGAAGCAGCTGCAGCACCTGAAAAAGGAGCTCGAGGCGCTGAATGCGGACTATCAGGAGTGGGAAAAGAGCAGAAACTCGACATCACGGTCGCGATAAAAGCTTCTTTGTGCGTGTTACGGAAAGGTGTCGCAAAGAAGGGGGGGAGGTTTCTTTACTGAAGGCATGATGCTACTGGTGTTAATTTGGAGACTCGTTTTTTGTGTGTTTTGACGTAAACCGGATTGGAACGTTGGTAGGCAGTTTTCTAATGCCATAGAAGGGTGGTTTGAGGCAACTGATTTCAGCAACTGTACGGTGCTGCAGAATGGAACGAATTCAAAGGCGTTTTGTACGGCGTACGCCAGTGCTTGTATAGCTTGTGCGGATTATCGTTTCCCTCCTTTGGACACACACTTTGGCCGATTCGAAGGCCCTTTGAGGTCTGTCACCACATATTCACCAGCAGGTATAGAGCATGTGGTTCTTGAATTCCCGTTTCTATAGTCGTTCCGGTTCGTTCATGTTCGCCGCGGATGACCAACACGAAGCATCCATCTCTTGTCATTCAACCTCGAGCGGTCAAGTCTATCGTACAGTGAGGAGGAGGTAATGCCCTTTGCTTGGGGTTGTAACCCCTCGGCAGTACCTTATATAAGGTAGGTACCAGCATTTCGCCCATCGGAAATCCGGCGCGGGCATCCGCCAATGGATCATGTGCCGGAGCGAGAAGCAATGTGGTGTAAGGTAAGGTAGTGTTGCATGATGGTTTCGGTTGGTCTATATACGAGTGTTTGATCTTCTTCTTCTTCTTTTCGTGCTCTTTGTTTGCCGATTTAGAAGATGCGGCTGATCATGTCAACGGCAAAGGGAGCTGTTTATTTGTTCTTGCGGTCAGCAACGGCGCACAATGTACGATGCAGATGACATCGGTAAGGTACGCAGGGGGGAGCATACAGAGGTAGAGCATGATGGCGGTGGCAGCGACCTGCTGGACGGTGAAGGTAGCTTCGGCCTCCATGGCGCGAATCTCCTCGGGCGACTGCTGCGGGGGTGCGACTGGACAAGGGAAGAGAAAAGAGAGAGACGTCAGCACGAATTACATTCTTATCACGATGACATGGAGCTCATTGAAGAGAGAGTATCGAGTCTCGCCCTTGATACTCTCTCTCTCCCGCGGCAGAGCCAGGGATGGGGTTCCTGGGTTCGCTTCGGAGTTGGGCTGGATCTGATCGGGGTTGGGCGGCGCAAGAAGTAGCAGTACGTACATCCTCCAAACATGATGATGATATGCGCTTTTTGTGGTTGTTTGTTGAAGTTGAGTGCAAGAGGTGACGGATCGTTACGTAAAACGTGTGCGAATTCGGAAGCGCGCCCACTTTGTGCTGGGAGTACAAGTACAGTGTGCGATAAACAAAGAGAGAGAGAGAGGGAGAGCAACAGAAACAAAGGAAGGCCTGGGGTTGGTGTGAAGTCGGGTCGGAAGAGAGAAGAAAGGTCAAGGTTTCTGGAAATCTGATGACCCTCGCATATGCATCCAAAAAAAAAAATATGATGCAGGTTAAGACTGGTTGCTTATCCGGGCTGGCGAATCAGAGGCCGCGGCTTGATCGCTCAGCGTCGGGCCGTGAGTGGCCGATGACGTTTGTGGTCAAGCGCGCACAGTAGGAAGAAAAAAAGAGATGGGAGAAAATGATAGTGATGGATTGATTGATGGACCAACAAAAGTCGATAATCATCCTTCTAACCAAAAACTTCTAGCCTGAGCACAAAGGAGAAGCGCCTTTTTTTTCGGGAGAAAGATTAAGCTGGTCCCATTGATGATGGTCTTTTCTGGTTGTTATTATCAATGTGGGCATGATTCATGGATGGGCACTTGGACTATCTGGCGCTCGAGGCTATGCTCCAAGCATATAAGTCGAGGGACTTTGCGGAGTCGGGCGTCTCCAGTATTTACGGAGTAGCAGTGCGAGAGTGATGCTGCCTGTAATAGTTGTTGTAATTGTTATTGTATGTCCGGCTGGAGAGGAGCTACGGAGTACGGAGTAAGTAATACAATTGGTGGCCGTTGGTAGAGTACACGCGACATGCCGTGAGGTGATCCGGAGCGAGTCAATGTTGCCATCTTCGGGTCTGGGGAACTGCGGATAAGAAGGGGAGGTAACGAGCGAATGAGGGAAAAGCTACAAAAGACGGATGCAAGGGACTGTGATGGAATATGTAATAAAGTGACTAGAAAACGTAAAAAAAAAAGAGGCCCATGAGGGACCCTGTGATATTGCCTGATCCGGTCGGGGCTCTATTGACAAAGATAAGAACGGCCATTGATCCTCTGCAAGGCCAGCCAGCAGTCGGAGCGGAAGGGCAAGGAGACACGGAAAGGGCCTCACCGTTCTTGTATCCTCCAATTCCATCTCTTGCATCTTTCTCTCACCAGCTCCAGCCTCTTTTCCAGCCGTCTTCCATCCATCTCCAAAGTGGTCTGATCTGCCCTTGTCGATTCTCCTCCGTACACGCAGGACGAGACGAATATAAGACGGGCTGCTCGTCGTCCAGGTCCGCTGCCGGTGAGGGCTTCCACGCTCTAGCGCTATCACGGCTGCCGGGCTGCCCCACGAAGATCCGCCACGGACAGCCAGCCATTCACGGGCCTGGAGAGGCGACGCTCATCTGAAAATTTCTGGGGGGCGGCAGTGAGAGGATTCGAGGCTACTCAACTCGCGGCCGTCCGGGCGGCGTCGGTTCAAATTTCTTGGGGCGGGCGGCGGCTTGTGCGAGCGAGCGAAGGGTCGAGGCGCAAGTCATTGTTCTTTAATTC
Organism: Trichoderma gracile; assembly: GCA_020002365.1. Classification (NCBI taxonomy): domain Eukaryota; kingdom Fungi; phylum Ascomycota; class Sordariomycetes; order Hypocreales; family Hypocreaceae; genus Trichoderma; species Trichoderma gracile. Next base: position 2,883,782 of record JAINEY010000006.1, read on the forward strand.
TTCCTCTTCTCCTCCTCCTCCTCCTCCTCCTCCTCTTCCTTCTTCTCCTCGTTATTCCCTTCGTCTAGTCTGTCCTCGTCCTTCGTTCTCCTCAGTCCCGAGCCATTCTCGAGGGAGACGCTTTGCTTTCTCGAGGCTCTGCTGCCGAGCATAGCATCTCTCTCTCTCACCCCCAGCCAGTTCCTCTTTCAGTCGCACTCAGGATCTGTGGCTCGCCATGGCCTCCCGGCTGGTTCTCGCCCGAGGGGCTTCCCTCCGGCCCTCGCTCGCATTGGCCCGCCATGGAGCGAGGCCTTGCGCGCCTCGTGTGGCGGCGGCCTCTGCCTCTGTCCGCAGCCTCGCCCACACTGCCAACGCGGCCGCCGACGTGCACCGCGGCGACCGGCGGGCGGCGCACGAGGCGCTGCAGGATGACCCGACTTACAGGGAGATGCGCCAGATCCGCGCGGCCAACAAGCTGCCGTGGAAGGACTTCAGCGCCCGCCACATCGGCCCGCGCGACGACGAGATCGAGGCCATGCTCAAGGCCCTGGGCCCCGGCGCCGAGACGCTCGACGCCTTTGTGTCGCAGGTGATTCCCGCCGACGTGCTGGATCCGCCCAAGAAGACGATCCAGTCGCACGTCTTCAGCGAGTCGGGCATCGTCAAGGCCTTCAAGCACATGAACGCCCACAACGACATCCGCGTCTGGATGAACGGCGGCGGCTACTATCCGGTCGAGATCCCGGCCGTCATCAAGCGCAACGTGCTCGAGAACCCGGCCTGGTACACCAGCTACACCCCCTACCAGCCCGAGATCAGCCAGGGCCGCCTCGAGTCGCTGCTCAACTTCCAGACCATGGTGTCGGACCTGACGGGCCTTCCCGTGGCCAACGCCAGCCTGCTCGACGAGGGCACCGCCGCCAGCGAGGCCATGACCATGTCCCTGACCAGCCTGCCCGCCTCGAGGCAGAAGCGGTCCGGCAAGACGTACGTCGTGTCTCACCTGGTGCACGACGCCACCATCCGGGTCATGCACGGCCGTGCCGAGGGATTCGGCATCCACATCCAGGTGCTGGATCTGGGCGCCCCCGATGCCCAGGACAAGATCAAGGCCCTGGGCGACGACCTGATTGGCGTCATGGTGCAGTATCCCGACTCCAACGGCGGCGTCTCCGACTTCCGCGAGCTCGCTGAGCTTGCCCACGCGCAGGGCACCCTGCTGAGCGCCGCCACCGACCTCTCCAACCTGACTCTCCTGACGCCTCCCGGCGAGTGGGGGGCCGACATTGCCTTTGGAAACGCCCAGCGGTTCGGCGTTCCCCTGGGCTACGGAGGACCTCACGCCGCCTTCATGGCCGTCCAGGAGGGCAGCAAGCGACGTCTGCCCGGCCGTCTGATCGGTGTGTCCCGGGATCGCCGAGGAGACCGGGCCCTGCGTCTGGCGCTGCAGACCCGAGAGCAGCACATTCGACGAGAAAAGGCCACGAGCAACGTCTGCACGGCGCAGGCTCTGCTGGCCAACATGTCGGCCATGTACGCCATCTACCACGGCCCCGAGCAGCTGCGGGAGATGGCCATCAACAACCTGCGCCACGCCCGCATGATCCAGGCCGCCGCCCAGCACTACGGCCTCAACGTCTCGACCCGCTCCGTCGACGCCGACGGCAAGGTCCTCTCCGACACCGTCTCCCTGCACTTTGACGATCCCGTCGTCTGCCGGGCCCTGCGCCGCGAGCTCATGGACCAGGGCATCAGCAGCGGCAAGGCCTGGCAGCCCAATGAGCTTGTCCTGGCCGTGCCCACCACCTTCACCCTCAAGCTCTACGTCCGCGTCGTCAAGGCCTTCCAGACGGTTGCCTACAAGAACCACAGCGACGCCGACCTTGATGTGTCCGCCAAGTACTGGAAGGAGGGATTCGCGCAGTCTTCCGAGGAGCTCATCCAGAGCCTGCCCGAGTCCGTTCGACGACAGTCCAAGTTCCTCACCCACCCCGTCTTCAACTCCCACCACAGCGAGACGGAGATGCTGCGCTACATGTACCACCTCCAGTCCAAGGACCTGTCCCTGGTTCACTCCATGATCCCTCTCGGCTCTTGCACCATGAAGCTCAACGGCACCACGCAGATGGAGCTCATTGGTCTGGAGACCGCATCCAACATCCACCCCCACGCGCCCTACAGCTGCGCCAAGGGCTACCAGCGACTCTTTGATATCACTTCTGCCCAGCTGGCTGCCCTGACCGGCATGGACGGCACGTCTCTGCAGCCCAACTCGGGTGCTCAGGGCGAGTTTGCCGGTCTCCGGGCCATCCGCAAGTACCACGAGCAGCAGCCCGGCCCCAAGCGCGACATCTGCCTGATTCCCGTCTCCGCCCACGGCACCAACCCTGCGTCCGCCGCCATGGTCGGCATGCGCGTCGTGCCCATCAAGTGCGACACCAAGACGGGCAACCTCGACTTGGAGGATCTCGAGGCCAAGTGCAAGAAGCACGCCTCCGAGCTGGGCGCCATCATGATCACGTACCCCAGCACCTACGGAGTCTTTGAGCCCCAGGTCCGCAAGGTGTGCGACATTGTCCACCAGTACGGCGGTCTCGTCTACATGGACGGCGCCAACATGAACGCCCAGATCGGGCTCACCTCGCCCGGCGCCCTGGGTGCCGACGTCTGCCACCTGAACCTGCACAAGACGTTCTGCATCCCTCACGGCGGTGGCGGCCCTGGTATCGGCCCCATCTGCGTCAAGAAGCACCTCATCCCCTACCTGCCTCACAAGAGCACGCAGACGCCCGTGTCCAGCGCCTCCTTTGGCAGTGCCAGCATTGTCCCCATCAGCTGGTCCTACATTTCCACCATGGGTACGTTCACAATCCACCTCCCCCCTTATATTTACCAACAAGAACTGTTTACTAACAAATTCAACGCAGGCGATGCCGGTCTGCGCAAGGCCACCACCGTCGCCCTCCTCAACGCCAACTACCTCCTAGCGCGCCTCAAGGACCACTACCCTATCCTCTACACCAACGACAAGGGCCGCTGCGCGCACGAGTTCATCGTTGACGCCCGCCCCTTCCAGAAGACGGCCGGGATCGAGGCCATTGACATCGCCAAGCGCCTGCAGGACTACGGCTTCCACGCGCCGACCATGAGCTGGCCAGTGCCCAACACGCTCATGATTGAGCCGACGGAGAGCGAGAGCAAGGAGGAGCTCGACCGGTTTGTGGATGCCATGATTAGCATCCGCAACGAGATCCGCGAGATTGAGGAGGGCAAGCAGCCGCGCCAGGGCAACGTGCTCAAGAACGCGCCGCACCCGCAGCGCGACCTGATCCTGGGGGATGCCGAGGGCAAGTGGGATCGGCCCTACTCGCGCGAGAAGGCGGCGTATCCGCTGCCGTATCTCCTGGAGAAGAAGTTTTGGCCGACGGTTGGCCGTGTGGACGACAGTGAGTTTTTTTCCTTTCTCCCTCTCTCCCCTTATAGACGTTCCGACAGAGGAATAATCTCTGAATATCTGTGTGCTAACTCCTGAACAGCCTATGGCGACACCAACCTGTTCTGCACATGCCCTCCCGTGGAGGACACCACCGGCTCTGCCTAAACACACTCACCAAACTTTACTTCACTATCGAAAGAATAGCCTTTTCCAGCTTTTTTTCGATTCCATTCGAAAACATTTCAGCAACACGTAAATATCACCGCCACGACATACCATAGAACAAATCTCTTGGCCACACAAAAAAGGGGGAGGGGAAACAAAACATGGGACCGGGAATTCGGAGTATAACCATCTTAACATGGTTTTTTTTTGTTTTCATTTTTCAACATTACAGATTTTCATAAGACAAGGCGCATAGCGGGGTTTCTGAAACTTATATACACAGAAAAAGAGAGAGAGAGAGAGAGGAGCATGGATACTGGTTTATTGGGGGTTTTTAACATGGTTTTATAGGATGGGAAGCGCCGGCTAATCTCAACATTGGGACATGGGATGTGATGAGATGTGTTTTGATATTTTTCTTTTTTACTGCTGTTTAGATGATGGTGATGGTGGATTGGGTTGAGTTATTTCACCTGATGAGCAATACAAGCCAAATCAACCTGAAAATTGAGCGTGCGATTTGTGTGTGCTGCGTCGTAGAGACTGGATCTAACGCTTTCGACTCAGTCAATATATTTCATTGCCACGAGCGTTCGTCATGGCCAGGCTGGGAAATGGAATCGAAGGTCCATACCTGATTATCATTACTACTTACTAGGATATTTCCATCGTGTATGTACATCCCAGTTTCCATCAACCAACCGTTATCAAACGTCGTATTCCGCACGCCTCCTGCCCTCTTGATATCAACACACTGCCAACTACGCATTCATCAACACGACAGATGATTTTTATAATTGTGCTGGTGCGGACAGACGCGTGCAATGTGTAGCCGCTCACTCTCGCACATCGTCAGATGGCACAATCACTCTCAGCGAACGCCCCAGCCTGCTTGCAACAACGGCCCTATGGTCTCTCGGGTCCGACAGCGCGATAAACGCCCTTTCGGATCGCATGCTCGTGGGGCTTTGCTCTGCCAAGCTGATGGGGGACATCAGAAGGGGCTCCGACGATAGCGATGTGGGCGAAACTAATGTGGCATCGGAATCAGAATCCTTCCCGCGCGGAGATGCCAACAGAAGAGATCCGGAGGCAGACTGTGTCAAAAGCCAGATCTGCGGCTTCTTGACCTCTTCCTCCTGTTCCGCGGTTAGTGTAGCCGTGGTGTCGACCGATGCATGCCTATCCGCGTCCCCAAGAAGGCAGGGCGACTCTGCACTCTCCTTCTCTGCATCTTCCCCTCCGCTATTCTCTCTCTCACGTCTCGCGTTTCGGCGGCGTCGATATATAACGCAGAAGGAGAGCCCCAATGTGTACACTGTCAACATTATCAAAATGGGGATAACAACCGGTGCGGCCCAGCGACGGGGGGTATGATGTGACTGTTTCTGTGGTCAACGACTGATGCTTGTTGGGTGGCGGCGATCCAAAACTCACATGTTCTTTCAACCTCCAAGGCGGAGAAGTCGTCCAGCTTGCGCGAAAATCTCGAGAAGATGAGAGCCAAAGCGTGTATAGTTCATCATCCAAATGGTCTGGTGTCCATGAACATGTTGCATTTGCATTGTTCATACCATCTGAAGAGGCCATTCGGCGTAAGTTTGCGTATCTTCAACCCAGAAAGAATCGTGATGCATACCTGTTAAATTCGATACCAGCTCATATACAACATCGCCGTCTCTGGGATACGTAATTTTGAATAGCCCAAGCTCAGGCGATCGAGCCTCGTCTAGTGACTGATTCCACTGAATCGTAAAAGGATGGCCATTCGAGATGCTATCGTTCCATTCTTCATTCAGAAACCGAAGACCGATACCCTCGACTACAGGTCCAGTAAGCTGATCCGGTCTATGGCTCATAATGCGAAAGTTCTCTGGTCATGTCGTGGAGGACCGCAGCTGCCGTGAAAGAAACAGTGGGAGCTAATCGTTGTATGCTGAATAGGCAATATTGCCCAGACTTGTTCTCAAGGTGAAAAAACACCGTGTATCAAAGCTGAAACTGGCCAGATTAACGTAGCTGTAGAAACCAGGAAAGCCATTGCTTTAAAGTAATGATCTTCACTGCAGCGGGCGCTGAAAGGCTAGCAATCAGAGAATGGCTGGCGCACAAGACGTCTCAGTCGGCAAGGGAGAAGCACTGCGCAACTAGTCATGGAGTTGGGGCGTCAAGTGCCGGAAGGGGGGTGTCGACTGAGGACGGCGTCGCCGACTGGGCGATATCGTGAAAAGAACAGAAGAGCAGGACGGCGCACACGATCCGAGCGGCCCAGGGCGGTTCTCTGGTTGGACGAGGTCACGATGGTATCTCATCGCTTGTTAGCTCCATCCAAAGAGACACAGGTCATTTCACGATGCCTTCGCTCGCATGCCTGACCAGAGTCACTAGCATATGTGCCGCAAAAGGTACCCAAGGGACTCGGATTAGTGGTGCAGCCATTGGGCCAACCGGAGGGACATCTGTCCATGACCCTTCACGATGCATCCCAGCTATGCCTCCCACACAGGCACATCTAAGAAGATGTGTCGAAGCATTGCGGCAAAACAGGACAGAGGCAGTGCCATATGGCAGCAACACGAGGCGAGGCTTTGAGTTTCGCCGATGCAGACTGTTCCACCGTCGGGACCCGCGGATCGAGATGCTTTACTCCGAATCTCGTATCGACTATAAGGATCTTCGCCGTCTTGCGTCAGGATGAACAATGAGTTGCCGAGATTCGGGTAAACGACGTTGGGACAAATGGCTGAGGGCGCATCGAGACAACAGAGGAGAGACCTGGGACCGGCCGTGTGTAGCGAGGCTGGAGTAGGTTGCGGCGATGCTTAGGTTGCGGCGATGCTCGTCGAGAGCGCGTGAGAGGGAAGTGAGAGGACCGTCATCTGGTATGTAGTGGCGGCATTCCAGAGCGATCAAGCGCTGGCTTGGGGATGAGACATGACGAATGAAAAGGGGCTGTTTGAGCACTTGCGATGGGGGGTGTGAAGCAGAAACGGTTGCTTCTTGACCATGGCAGCATTCAAATAGGTGTGTCTTTGAACAAAAGGACCTGGAAGATGACGAGAAGTAAAAAGAAGAAGATGATGAAGGAGAGTCAGGCCAGGCGGTTCTAGATCTTGTCACACTCAGCTCACGTGCTGGCCGAGTCGAGCAGTGCCTTCCCTTGTAGTCTTGTCGACGTCGAAGAAGGAGGCTACCCCACAGTATCGTATCGTACCTGCCGAGCACCGCGGCAGCTGGTGTGGGGCTGCTGCTAACTAATCGACAAGAACAGAAAGACGTGCATGTGCTTTTAGCACCAGATTCTGGCGGGGCATCTTGACTTCAAAGTGTCTATGTGATTCCTCTGTAAACAACAACATCACCAGCTTCAGCTGTTCGTGTCAGCATCGCCACCATTTGGCCCAAGATCAAGGCAGCGGCAATATCGTGACAGCCTCACAGACTACAACGTCGATATCAAGCATCACCCCGGGTACGACTGGTTGCTGCCCAGATTCTAGAGTCAACTCACAAACCGAACACGCACACGCATCGGAGCGCGAGACAATACGAGGCCGCCAGTCCTCCAAGGCATCTTCCCCACATTCTCCAGCAAGACCCTGCCCACAAATCGGGCTTGGGCTCGACCTTCTGCATCCTCGTCCTCCCAACTCCTCCCGAATCCTCGGCATCGTGAAGTCCGGCCCCAAATGGCTTCCAGGACGGGCCCCGGCGGCGCAGCTACCTATGCCGACTGCGTCGATTCGCTGCGCAACTCGCTCAAATTCCTCGAGGCGTCCGTGGAGACGATTGACCGCGGCGTATCTGACTTCCCTCGCCTTATGACCGTCCTCAAGACAGTCCGAGTATGTTCTCCCCCTTCTTGTCTGCTCATTGCAATCAATGCAATTGCATTGTACATCGTTGTTGACCTTGGCCACCCCCTCTGCTTCCACCCCTTTGTAGCATTACGAGCTCATTCCGCAACCCACTCTCGCTGCTGCAGAGGCTTCTCTGCGCGACGAGATTGGGCCCTACATTGCCTTTCTGCTCAGCCGTGCCGATGCTCAAGTCGAACGGCAGGAACGCCGCATCGAGACGCTTAAGGCTCGCGCTGAGCTGCAACAAGGACGGCTCGCCAGGTCTGATGACCCCATGCGTGGCGTGCCAAAGACGTCTACGAAAAGCCGGCAGCTGCGTGGCGAGGACAAGCTGCGCGCCCGGATTGTGCGTCAGCGCAAGGAAGCACTACGATATGGCATCGAGCGGTTGGAGCTGGAAGTGCTCCAGAAAGAACGAGAGCTGAGAAAGCGTCTGGACACCCGGTGACGAGATACTTGGAACAGACGACAAGACACCCCACGACACACTGAAGACGGCTTTCTGGCTTGGGCGACTGCGAGACTGCCCTCTCCCTTGGATGGGTGAACAACTAGAGGGAGACACTACCGAAATTACCATGCCACTCCCTCTACAACCACCACAACGCCCGGCAAGGTCGGCTTTCACGATGCCTTCATTTCCGCGAGAATCTTGCCCGCATACCGGCCTGATGAGCAGTGTCAGCCCTCCGATTGCGCTCTGGCCTGACCCGCCTTCTGCGCGCTCGCGCCACTGGGGCGAGCCACCATGTCTCGCCCTTCAGCTTGAAGAACTTGGATTGAGCGCCCCTTGTCTCGAAAGGATCTGGTCTGGGCCTTTGGTGTGCTTGTACGGAGTATGTAAGCCTATGATTCGGTTAGCTCTCCAAGCGCGTCCTTGGTTAGATGAACAGACTGCAGTTACCACACCTCCTTGCGTGCCTCGTGAGCTTCCGGATTAGGAAATGAGGGCTTGTTGTAATACTTGCACTGCACTTCTCGTCAGTTCACCCCTTGCTACCCTGATGACCGCCAATGTTTCTCCCTGACTATGCTTGTTCTTTCTTGTCGCGAGCTTTTGTTACGGTGGGTGGCCATATCTTTCCTTTACTCATCTTCTTGATCTCACCACTTCCTTCACATAGGTAACTACCCAGCAACCTGACAGGTTCACCCATCCGAGAACTTGCCATGAGCTAGCAGTCCGCTCTCTTTTCGTCTTTTGAACACAGACCTGCAAGAGGCATGCACACATAAAAAAGGCAATATCGTCACATTCAAAAAGCTCTTCTTTTATGTTGTACAGTGGGGCACAATTGATTCCGAGCATTTACATGGCCATCGTGCAAGGAAAATGCTCGAACGTTATGGGAGTCACTGTATGATCTGTATGTGAACCTCAGGATATCAAAGTTCGTGGTCCTTCTATTTCTGCATGTTCTCACTGGCATTGTGTCTCGTGAATTTACCATCACAGAATAGCCCTTCTTATTTGGCCAAGCATGGATAAAACCTCACAATAATAGCCTTGCAGCGCAACATTTGCAAGAAAGAAAGTGGAAAAGACAAAGAATCAGGTATCATTTTTTGAACTTTCATTCCAACATCAACTCCTCCCCTTTCCCCCCAAATCGCATCGTATGGGGCAGACATTGCCCGCTTGACTTTTGAACTTTTTCTACCTTACTTACTTACCAACAAGGAGACTGCAGCGCCCGGGTTCCCATATCTGCTCCCCTCTCTGTCTCTTTTTTTTTTTTTCCAGCGAGTTCCCAACGTCCTTGTCTGCCTGGACCACGCTCGCGCCATAGAATAGAAGAAGAGAGAAGAATGATAGAAAACAGCAATAGATCGCAGCCTAGAAAAGAGGGCTGCAAGAGAAAAGCGACCATCCCTCACTGCTCATTTGACGATACCGCGTCTCAGTTGACGGGTCCACGTACAGTCAAAAGAACAGATGCAGCAGAAAAATGGCACCCTAACAAGAAACGGAGAGATACACAGGGGACAAGAAGAACAGGGTCTCGTACGTCAATGATAAAATGGACAAAAGAAGAGCAAGAAAAAAACGAATCAGCATTGAAAATAAGAAAATAGAGACAAGAGCCCCAAAAAGAAGGGGTGCTTCTGATTGCATTGCCCGTTCAGCAAGGCCAGTCTCCGGTAATTGGTCTCGTCCAAATATACTCCATCCAATATATAACCCTAACCCGATTGCGCAAAAAAAGATTCCCGGGAGTCGTGACTCGGGGCGTGAATAGAAACAACCAACGCAGCATCAAGAGAGGCAAAAGAGAGAGCGGGAGAGCGGGAGAAGATGAGGAAAAGGGTAATATCAAGAGGTAAATGCGAGAAGGGTAGCCGTGACGCATAGGTGCTGTGCTATCCCCATCCAGAGATTGCTCGCATCGAGCGACCATGGTGGCTTCGCTTCCTCAAGAGGGCGGCACTCTCCGTTCGATTCTTTCATCCTAGCTCATAACAGGATGAGATAATTGCTGGGCGCAATACCCGTCTCTCCCGTCTCTTTCCGTGCCTGCCACCATCTTCCGCTAACGTCGGACACTTCCAGGATCTCGTGCTTCGCAAAGGAGATTTCGTTCGCGTCATCGGGGTTGGCTTCGTAGCTGTATATTGCCTTTGCTCGGTAAGGGTACTCGGTGGGTGGCACCACCTCGGCGTCGGGGCCGGTCACCTTGATCTGCGCTGGCCCAGTACCTCCAAAACCGGGCACGTTGGAACCGCGTCCGCCACCGACCTGGGAGGCGCCGCCAACAGGCGAAGGATTTTCGAAGCCATTGAGCTGCGCAGACGTGTACATTTGCGGCGGCTGGACCGAGTTTGACGTTTCGGGACGTCCCATGCCTCCACCAAAGTTGCTCATGGTCTGTCGCCCCATGGTGGCAGACTCCTTGGTCAGAGCAAAGGAATCGAGGAAAGCGCGGGGCGTAGCGGAAGGCGTCGATCCAAAATACAGAGTCCACACAATCTACGCGCGCGGCGCATGTTAGCATACGCGCAAAACGATGACGAACAACGCCCGACAGCCGGGGGAGAAAAAGCGCGTTTCCAGCTCGAGATGTGACAACGTACCACAACCATGGAGAGAAGGATGAAGCCCGCAGCCGCGGCCTCTCTCGCGCCGCTCTTGGAGTATACCAGCGAATTGACCGACGACGTCACCAGCACCATGCCTCCAGCGGTATAGCCCGTGATCGCCACATGGTAGGTCTGGATCGTGTCGCTGCCGACGACGTAGAAGATGCCGATGATGAGGAAGAAGCTGTATATGCTTGCCCACCAAGCAAACTTGGGAAATGGGTCTTCGGTTGTTTCCTGGATCTGGCCGATGACACAACCGACAATGGTGATGAGCCACGCAAGCTAGGGCTACAGTTAGCTCTGACGCTTACCACTTTGACGCAGACCTGTCAGCGAGAAAGGGGGGGAGGCAGCGGGACGGAACGCACAAATGCAATGGACGTGGTGGCGAGCGCAAACGGATCGCCCAGGATGTTGCCCGACTGAAAGCCTCGTCGTCTGTAGATGTTGGAGTTGTCCATTTTGCGAAGTGACGGCGAAGTGACCGAGTAGGGGGGCATAAGAGAATTAGCCAGCTTGTCGGTTTGGAGGGCGAGCGGCCGGATGCGACAGTCGACGCTGCGATTGGATGCGCTTCAGGCAGAGAGAGTGTCGTCGAGAGGCGCGCCGGTTGTCGATCGGACGGACGATTGTCAGGTAAAAAGACGTGTTTTTATTTCTTTGGTTGGTTGGAATCCGCGTAAGGTAGCTGGTGTCCGGCACAGCCGAAGGGAGAACGAGTGAAAGAGAGAAGAGAAGAAAAAAGAAGGGAAATGCGACCGCGACTGAAGGGTCTCGCGTGGTTCGCCGGATCGTCAAGATGGAGATTGAAAGAAAGAAGAGAAGGGAAAAAATGGGGGATGTCGGTTGCAAGATGGAGAAAGAGAACGGACGGAAGGGGGAGGAAGAGGAAACGAAACGGCTCCGGGCGAGATGCGGCTGGTGGAGTTGGTGCCGACTGGGTCAGAAAAATACAGACAAAAATACAGGCAGCTGTGGATTTGAATGTTTCGCAGCAGATCCGCAGAGCCAGAGACGGCACAGAATTCCTCAGGTCGGGACGGCGCTTGTGGCTGTGGCTGGAGGGAGTGGTTGACGGGCAGCGCAGTTGCAGGAGAAGAGAAGACGCGGCGACGATGCGGTCCCCAGCTGCGAGGCTGTTGCTGTCTGGTCCCTGGTTTGGACAGTACCTAGATTTGCGAGGAGACAGGGAGAGGAGAAGAGAGGAGTGACGAGTGGTGAGGGTGAGAGGAGAGGAGCCAGACAGACAGAACACAACAGAGAGGCGTTGCAGCAGGATCGGACAAGGTACAAGCAGGGTACCTGGCGAGGGCGAGTGCGCAAGCCGCATTGATGCAGCCACTGGAGCGGCGCCAGCTAGGGGCCTGTGCCTGGCCTGGATCGGTCAGTCAGCGCCCGTGCCTGGGCCTGTCCAGCGCCAGACAGCACCAGACAGCACCCACTCGTGCCTGGACCGTAGGGGGGGTGCGGAGCCCTGTGCGCTGGGGCTAGACAATTGGCGAGGTACCGGACAAGTACTGCTAAACGGGTTGCCATCAGCGCGGGACAAACGCAGGCAACGCAATCACTGCAATCGTAACTGCGCCTGCAGGTAAGATACGGGAGGAGTCGGCAGCCCCGTATGAACGCTTCGCCAGCCGGGATGAGGCCTGGGCTGGCGGTTGGTGCAGGGCCTAGAGGCGCGGTTGATGCGGCAGGGTTCAAGTTAGTAGTGCCAGCGTCTTGGTGCTCTGCAGGTTGCGGTTGCGTCGCATCGAGGCTGTGCGAAATGAAGGGTTCGACAAGCATGGAGGCTCTGTCGTGTGCTCGTCTGGCTCAGGTAGGGCCAGGTACAGAATAATAGGTACCTAGGTAGGTAAGGTACTTAGGGGTTACATGAACGCGCTCTGATGAATAAGGTAACACACTGCAGCGAGCGTCTACAGTGCTTTTCAATGTCGATGGCATCCATCTTCATCCGATATCAGGGACTTGGTATCTCACTCTCCTCTTCATCCTCCCGCCCTCTCTTACTCTCCATATTCTTGATGACATGTGAGACTATTGAAATGGATTGATCAAGTCTTTCCCGTTAACGCGCCACGCGATGACACAGATTCAGCCCGGGATAGGAATGACAACACGTGGAAGCTCTCCCGCCTCGAAGCTGTCGCCCTTCCTAGGAATGCACCCCACGATTGCTTCACCGCGACAATCGCCCTTCCGCGTCCGCCTGTCGTCATTCGCTTCTCCACCAGACGTTAGATCCGCAGCTTTCCCACGCCACGCACTGCATGCACACCAGCGAACCGCCGGGGAAACGAAGCTGCGGGCTGGACTTCATAGTTATGTATCCTGTGCCCTGCCAACCGACATCTACATGCTGACTGGCCACGAGATGAGGTATTCCCGATACTTTACCTTATAATGTAGAAGCACATGCAGAGATTGATTACACCAACCAGTGGGACAAAGCCGCTTGTGCTCCGTGCTGCGTGCCGATAGTCTTCGTCAAAGCTCTCCCGCGCTTCCGAGAGTCTACTTACTTCTCCTCATCCTCCAGGTCCTTACACGCTCACCAACACCCTGCTGCGCATCTTCTCAACCGCTCTGCCGCTCTCACCAATCGGACGATGGCCATGGCGATGGTCTGAGATTCGGCACTAGCAGAAACAGGCTCGCGATGCTGCGGGCGACCCCGGTCCAGCAGAATGCAGGGGAGTCGAGGGCGCTCCTCCACACCGAGTTTCATGCTTCGTCTGGGCAGCCCCACCGGACACGGGTCTTGCAGACTGGACATGGAAGATTGTCAGCCAGTAATTGAAGTCGAGGTCTTGCTTGGACTGCTCAGCGATTGAATGGAGTTCAACATGTGCATTGATGGATTCACCACCAAGGCGTTTCTCAGCGGTGCGCGTGGTATGAAGACAACCTGTGCACAGATATTCCAGACCACCCTGCCGCTGGATGCGTAGAAAGTGCAACATGGACTCCACGCAGCCATTGAAGCTGTTTCCTACTGGCCAGCAGACTGTTCGATGGCGCCGAACGACTGGCTCGGACTGCCGCATGCCTGAGGCGGCTCACCAGTTGATGCGCGGAGAATGTCGTGCATCCCTCTGACCCCTCATCAGTACATGTAGGCGCTGCGGCAGGCATGGGCCGGTCATAGCTGGACATGTTTCAATGACTGCCACGCAACTGCGCGACGGAGCAGATCTGCATGAGTCTGTGTTGTCGCCCGGCTTGTGTTCCGGCTTACACGCGCTTGAGCTCATATTAGGTATTACTAGGAGTCATTGCGTGTATTCGTCAGATAGACGTACTGACTCCCGAGCTTATCGATGCTGGTTTGTGGTTACATGTGCCGCGGAAGCTATATCGATATTCTCAACTGCACTGTCAGCGTCGTAGTGGCACGCGATGGTCGTGATATAGTACAACTATCCATCCAATGTGAGACAAGCACGCGATGAGCCATTCGTGGATGGTGATACGGGAGCTTCGACGCAGATGGATAACGTTGGAGTAGAGGCCTACCATTATGTGCCACGCCATTCAGGGTCAGATGCAACTATTGGTGGTTTCGTCACAATCACAATCAACGTGTTACTCTTGAACACCCACCACTTCGTAGAGTTCAAGCCGGTCACCACCCTCTTTCAAAGTATCGTGATGCCAAATACCCAATTAACTGGTGAGGATACTCCAGAACATGAATCCTTGAGCTTTCGTCGAGCAAGTGACAATAGGGAATCAAACTCTATGCAATGCCCACCACTAAAGGAACATTTTCAGCCGCCGCTCTCTTCCATATAAAGAGGTAATGTAGGAGCATGTCGTAGTCATCAAGCAACTTCAAACTCGCATCGTCGAAATTGAAACTGGCCCCCGTTCTCCATCATATACCCCTGACTAGACCCGTTCGGCGGCCTCTTTTCAAGGGCCTCCAAGGTTCAGCAAGGTTCAAGCATTGCTAGCAGCAAGAACGGGGAGTACGTACCGCCCCGCCGGCCTTCATTGGCTGCTGATCAGGCACGTGTCAGAAACGGTGGGATATCTTTCGGCTTATTCCTCTTGGAGACAAAGTTTCAAGGAAAGTTGACCTTGGCCGAAAGTGAACCTTGGCTTTCTGGTTTGGTTGAAAAGTAAGACGCCACAATTTCTTATTGTTGGCAGAAAACGTTTTTTCCTTGCATTGGATTTTGGTGGGTGAGGAAGTTGTTGTTAGTTTGGTTGAATCCTATCTATGAGGGATGTGTATCGCGGTCATTCAGGCTGGATAAGTCGGCAGAGGAGACGGACTATAGTCGCAATCGTGGTGGGAGACTTTGACTGTGGCATGGCATTGCTCAATGCTGTCCGCCGAGCTGCTGAGGAGCGAATAGAGAGATGATGCATCGTGGGGTTGAAGTCTATTCGAAACTCGGGTTCTATAACCTCTGCTCTGAGCAGCATACTCTGCTGAGGTCCTCATGGACAAATCGTCCCGAGCGGCAGAGGTGTATGTAAGTTTGACCGACGCCTTGTCGTGATCGGCCTTGGAATACATTGGAACAGTGTATCGTGGCAGTGTCTAATCTATAGGGGGTATCTGTCTTTCATCATGCGTCTCTGTGTGTCCAGCGCCGCAGCTCTCGATCCCAAGATGTCGTAAACACGATCTCCTTAGCTGATGCCCACGGCCATTCCTCCTGGCTGCTCGGAGATAGTCCCTTTCCCCATCTGACAGTCTGGTCCCGCAGATGAGAAGCCTGGCTTGCTTTCAGGCGGTGATCATGATAATGCGAGGGAGCATCCACATCCATCACTTTGATGGAAAAGTAAAGTCGTGGCTGGACGCCACCACAAGTTTCCCGGGAGATGATCAAGCTTTGGTGCTCGTAGTTGAGTAGTTCGTACTGCAACAGCCAGATCTTCTCATTCTTCGTGCTTCTCTTCTTCGAGCAGTCGCTCTCTTCTCCTCACTTCACGCTCGATCCTCTGGATCCTGCTCTCCGAGTGCGCCAACACCTGAGAGCCCACCACCGCCCCGTTCTCGTACCATGATCGCACAAGCGCCTCGCTTCTACTCCGGAGCGCGGAAATCTCTGCGGTCTGGGCAATCTGCGTAGCTTCGATGGCCTTCATGCGCTTGGTGAGCGCGATCAGGCTGGCGCTGGTGGAGGAATCGGGGATGGGAATGTCCTTGACGGCGGTGAGGGCGGAGAGGGTGGCGGGGAAGGAGGCCGCGGACGAGAGGACGATGGACTGGATGGCGTCGGAGTCGAGCTGAGAGGGTGGCTGGGATGGAGGAGGAGCGTGGAAGAGGTCTGGATTGGACTTGTCTGCATTTACGAAATGGTCAGAGACGATGCGCTTGTACAGCGAAGGATAGGTGATAAAGTAGGTAGGCGTGAGAAAGCTGCACTGACAGATCTTGAGAAGCTCCGCATAGACGCGAATCTGGGAAGTCATTCTGGCAAACCGCCGCTCCAAGGCGTCCATCTTTTCGACAGCGGTCTCATGCTGGCTCTGGCTGGAGAAGGGAGAGGCGGCGGTGCCGTAGAGGAGATGCTCGATTCGCAGGAGGCGCGATTCAAGGAGGGAGATGGTCGCAAGAGTGGTTTTGTCGAGAGGGTCGTCCATTTCCGCTGACATTGTGTGCTGGATTAACACAGGCCGCTGCAGTCTGCGTATGGGGCTGATGAGCTGTCTGCGTCTGCTCTGCAAGTTGCGCGGCACGGTTGAGTGAAGTTTGAGAATATGGAAGCAGATCGTATGCGGTTGGTTGGTTGCACAGGTATGACGATCTGGAGGAGCTGTCGCTTTCGGGTTGAAGCTCCCCGTCCGTTAGCGGGCTAGTGCCGTGCGCTGTGATTCGTCGATTTTAAGTGCGCGGTTGATGCTTCAAATTCTGGATTATGAGCATCACACAAAGAGGTAGCTAATAATGAAGCAATTGTTTGTGACCCTGAAGAGCCTTTCACCAATACAAGCAACAGGATGTCAATTGTGACATTCAGTAAAACAGGCTTTGTGGTGCGAGATCGTGGATTCAGATGATAGACAAGATGAGCCCTCAATTTCTGCTCTGAAAGAACCAAGTCCTATTACATTAGTATCTCTGCTGGAGTGGGCCTTGGGTGAACAACAGATCTACAAACACAGCACACGAGCCACTGATTGATGATACCATAGAACTAGTTTGTATGATTCCCTTTCCACCCCATCATCAATTTAATCAATTGTCTCCGTCCTGCCAGATGCATCGGACAGAAGACGGAGTGGCGCAATCGCAATCGGGTTCGGGGTTCACTGAGAACCACAGGCTCCGCCCACTCTGATTGGCTGCGGGTGCCGGCCGCCAGGGTCCGGGGCGCACCCCCGCTGTAAAATGCAGTCACTGGCCAGCACAGCGCCTTTCTGCCCCCGTCAGGGCCAATTTAGCAGCCGCCGTCATCTCTATCGTCAACCTCACCTCATCCTCGCCTCGCCGCACCTGGCAGCCAGACGCCGCTCGTTTGCCATCGCTCTTCGTCCCGCCGACACTCGCTCGCTCTTCCGACAGACGACGCATCGCAGCGCCTCCGAATACCGGTGACCGGATACCGCCGACCGCTGCTGCTGTCGCACGACCGCGCTTCCGTCTGCCACACCCAGAGTTTGGCATCGACCGCTGGTCACCCGACCAACTTCGGCTGCGTCTCAAGAGGCAGAGAGACACCTGCCGGGAGAAAACCTCGAGGGGCCGTTGAGCAGCGCGACTGCCCGCCGTTCATGCTGTAGCGAGACTGGCTATGACCAACTACCAGACCATCCCAGACAGGATCGCCTCTCCGGGGGGCTCCAGTAGCATGTCAAGGTGAGCAAGACAGCCGCGGTTGTGCGCATCTAGATTCTGAATGGCGGCCTGACGTGCCTGTTTTTGGCTTATAGATCGCGGCGTCGAGTTGGGAAAGATGGCCATGGCGGGCAGGCCACGATGATCAGCAGCATCATCAACCTGCTGAATACCAGTTCGCGACCCCCGAATCCCAAGCGTCGATGGCGCATGCGCGGTCGCATGTACTAACCTGACGGTGTGTAGTCGTTGGAGCCGGCACGCTTGCCATGCCCTCCGTCTTGTCGCACATGGGAATCATGCTGGGAGTCATCCTTATCCTCTGGTCCGGCTTCACCTCCGCGTTCGGCCTCTATCTCCAGTCCCGTTGCGCGCGCTACCTCGACCGCGGCTCATCCTCCTTCTTCGCCCTGTCCCAGCTGACGTATCCTAACGCATCCGTCATCTTCGACGCCGCTATCGCCATCAAGTGCTTTGGCGTCGGAGTTTCATACATGATCATCATCGGCGACCTGATGCCCGGCGTGGCATTGGGCTTCAATAGCAACGCCGACAGGATACCCTACCTGGTTGACCGAAACTTTTGGATCACTGCTTTCATGTTGCTGGTTATACCCCTGAGTTTCTTGAAGAGACTTGACTCTCTCAAGTATA
The DNA here is from genome assembly GCA_020002365.1 of Trichoderma gracile. Taxonomy (NCBI): domain Eukaryota; kingdom Fungi; phylum Ascomycota; class Sordariomycetes; order Hypocreales; family Hypocreaceae; genus Trichoderma; species Trichoderma gracile. Next base: position 2,901,762 of record JAINEY010000006.1, read on the forward strand.
CCAGCATAGTTGCCTTGGTGTCTATTGGATATCTCATCGTTTTGGTCATCTATCACTTCTCCGTCGACCCCCACGCCGATCCGAGCGACATCCGCGTCATTCAATGGGCTGGAGCCGTCGAGACGCTCAGTGCCTTGCCCGTGGTCGTCTTTGCCTACACTTGCCACCAGAACGTACGTTTCCTGCTCTCTCTCCCTCGGTTTCCGTACAAGTCACTAACTCTCCGCAGATGTTCTCCATTCTCAACGAGATCAAGGACAACACCCCAGGCAGCGTCGTGCGAGTTGTCGGGTCTAGTATTGGATCTGCAGCGTCCATCTACGTCTTGGTGGCCATTACCGGATACATCACGTTCGGTAACTCCATCGTTGGAAACATTGTATCCATGTGTAAGAACTTCTTTGACTGGCATGATGAGGCTCTCCTGTTAACTCGATATATCAGACCCTACCGGAGTGGCGTCTACTATTGGAAAGGCTGCGATCGTCGTACTCGTGTTATTCTCCATTCCTTTACAGGTCCACCCTTGCCGTGCCTCACTCGATGCCGTCTTCAACTGGCGACCGAACAGGGGCAACACGAGCGGTGGCCGAGCTGGTTCCCCCCTACTCACCTCTGCACCGGCGCAACGCGGTGATCATGGCAGCACTGCGCCGATGTCCGATCTTCGATTTGCGCTCATTACGACAATCATCCTAACCCTCGCTTACATCACGGCTCTCTCCGTTAGCAGTCTCGACCGTGTCCTCGCCTTTGTTGGGAGCACGGGATCCACCTCCATCAGCTTCATTCTCCCCGGTCTCTTCTACTACAAGATCAGTGATCCCGAGAGCATCCATCATCAGCGTTTGGCCAAGGGGGACGACGACATGGACGGCTCAGATGAATCCGACAACGAAGACTCTGGCATGCTTGCCCAGAGCAGCCACAGCATTCACAGCGCCACCAGCGCCGCGAGCGCCGCGAGCAACCAGAGCCGACATGCATGGCGCTGGCGCAGGAAGTGGCGATGGGACCTGGAGCACATTGAGCACGGCCTTTTACGAAAGATGGCGTTGGCACTAGCGATTTACGGAATGATTGTGATGGTGGTCTGCTTGGTTATGAATATCTTTTTCGCCGTCTCTCATTAACTATGATACAGCATATTATTTATGGCATCCTACGGGATAGCAGTCACAGAAGCCGTGGGGGAGGGAGAGAGCGAAAGTAAAGACAAAGAAGCCAAATTGGAAAAAAGAGAGAGAAAGAGAGCGAGAGAAGCTGGTTTTCTGTTTCTTTTGAGGAGGCGTTTGTTTTTGGTTGTGCTACTATCTTATTGCAAGAGTTGTCGACATGCGTGGAGTTTAGACAAAGGGCAGTCATTGGCGTCGAATCGTTTTCTTTCAGTTTTGTATTCCCCTCCTTTTTCTTGCTAATTTGGACACGAGTCATATTGTCTACCTGAAAACCGCACAGCGAACCATACATATACTTACAATTCTTCGGGGACGAGATTCATGATGTCAAAGTGCGATGTGCCTTAGTGGAGGAGTTGTGGATTGACATTCAATACTCAGAGAAAATGGACATGCTGAAATGACTTGAATTTTGCACCTTGACGGGGACTCATATTGACTATCCTTATCGTGTCTTTTCTGTTCTGTTGGCCGCGAAATATGATAGCTAGTCTTCAGCTCGATTAGGGTGTCGAATAGGGATATCTCAGACGTAATAGCTGCAATTTGACGAAACGATGTCTCTTATGAACATGAATGTCATTTCATGTATTGCCAAGTCATGACTGGCTTCCCACGTATTCTCGAGAACCACATGTCTCATGGTGACTGGTTACATGCCGCTTGCAATCCTCCATCAGATAAAATTCGAACTAGTTTCACTCTTGGAAACAAGCTTCTTGTGGTATTCGCCCCTCTATATCAAACCGAACCCAACGCCGTTAAATGCCCAAATCACATATCATACAAATCGTCCCAGTCGACTTTTCCCATCTTCTTGCCTTGGACGGCCCTCCGCCTCTCCACCCTCTACCGAATCCTCACATCGCCCGCCTTGACACTACCCTTGGGTTCGTTCTCTTTGGGAGCAAAGTTCCGCTTCGGCAAGATGCCGACCATGGATAGCAACCGCCATGCCGTGTCCGTTGGCTGGGCGCCGACACCAATCCAGTAGCGCGCACGCTGGGAATCGAGCTTGATGTCCTTGTGCAGCTTGCCGGAGTTGTCGTAGGGGTCGGGCTTGGGGACGGGGTCGTATGTGCCGATGACCTCGAGGGGCCGAGAGTTGCGCGCAGTGCTGGAAAGAGTTGTCAGTCGACCTTGTAACTTTGGAACTTCAATTGGAGCTGGTATCGCTCGAGGCGGGGTGGTGCGAATTGAACATGGCTGTGTACGTACCGAGCATGGGCCACGACAATGTTGTAGAAGGGCGAGTTTCGGCGCCCGAACCGGGCAAGGCGGATCTTGACGACCATGGCGTAAGGTGTTAGCAGGGGCAATGCGAGGGCGATGCTTCAATGAGGCAGCAAAATCTCGGTAGTCGCAGACGATTGGCCCGTTGTTGGTGTTTTGCAGATTGGCCGCAAAAAACGAAGTCGAAGCCGGAGCAGCAGTTTCGCCGCCCCCGCCAATCACAGCGCCGCGGAGCCAGGGAAGGCCCCGGAAATCGCTGACATCACGGTGGTGCTAGTACGGAGTAGTATAAACGGGCATGTTCGCTTTCCACGACATCATGACAATTCCCTGAGTGCGTCTCATGAGCAGCGGTTCCTCGAAGCAGCTTATTTACTATTCAAGATTCAATCGCTGAGAGAGCGAAACCTCATAGTCTTCCCTCTGCAGAAATTGTTTCCCATTCGTCTTCACCCGGATTCACCATGGCTATCAAGGTCTGCCCCATGCTTCTCTCATGCCATTTGCGTCGGTGCTTAGCGCTAACCGTTTGTTGCGCAGACCCTCGGCGCAAAGGCCGCGGCCGCGCTGGACCAGGAGCTCATGAGCACGGGCGCATTCTCAATTGACCAGCTCATGGAGCTTGCCGGTCTGGCGGTCTCGCAGGCAGGTGAGCGGCAGGGGGGTGGTTGCTGAGCGCTGGGCGGGCTGAGGTCTGCCATGACTTTGAACTTGGCCCCGGGATTGCTAACAAGAGCGCTCATTCACTAGTGTACCGTGTCCAGCCCTTGGACAAAGGCCCAAGAATCCTGGTGGCGTGTGGGCCTGGGAATAATGGTGTGTCGTCCCGCGCCTTATCCCCTTTTTGCCGATGTGCAAGAGATCTGACCGAGATCTGGAAGGCGGGGATGGCCTTGTCGCCGCACGACATCTGTTCTATTACGGGTACAGGCCGACAATCTTTTACCCCAAGAGAAGCAAGAATGAGCTCTACCAGGTAAGTCGGCTTTTTTGCCTTTCACGTCTGCTTGAGTTTGGCCGCGCTTGTAGAGGATGATATATGCGAGCACCAACCATGTTTCGAACAGTGTTTCTTTTACCAATATGTGCTTCTGGGTATATTGAGTGGCGTTTGATCATCACCCACCCGTCAAGGAGTGAGCATTACTGGAGGGAGTTGGTTTCCTGGCATTTTGACAATGTGTCATGGATGGTACACTGTCGATGCCCAGCTGCTTCGTGTTCCCTCATCCTCCTCGTGTTTCTTCCTCTCCCTCGTGTTCCTCTTGCTCTCTGGTTTCCAGCCCCTAGAATGGTTCTCCCCCCCATGCTTCCTTGTCTTCTCTGAAATTTCCATCCCTAAAACGATTCCCAAACAGTTGTCGAAATTGCTAACCATGCCTCCCAGCGTTTGACGAAGCAACTCGAAGATCTCGAAATCCCATTCGTTGATGATTTCCCGACCGCCATGAAATCGACGGACCATGTGGTGGATGCAATATTCGGTTGGTGCCTTTTGCTTCGTGAAGCCACATAAAAGTGGCCATTCTTTGATTGACGCTCGCGTTAGGATTCAGCTTTTCAGGCGAGGTTCGGGAACCATTTCCGGCCGTGATCCAATCTCTCCAGGAGACCAAAATTCCCGTCACTTCAGTGGATGCGCCGTCGTCGTGGGATATCGAAAACGGCCCCCCTAAGACAGGATTAGGAAGCTCGTTCATGCCGACAGCTCTTGTCAGCCTCACGGCTCCTAAACCGTTGGTCAACCATTTCACTGGCCGGCACTTTGTTGGCGGACGGTACGTACCTCTTGGCCGGTGTATGCGCTAATAGGTCTCTCAGGGCTGGCGGGCTGACCAGCGGTTACAGGTTCGTGTCTCCATCGATTGCCAAGAAGTATAACTTCGACGTCCCTCCATACCAGGGCGTCGACCAGGTGGTTGAGATAGGTCCGTCGGAGCAGAGACTCTGAATGAGCTCACCCAGGGGGTCAGTCAAATCCTAGAGCGCCCGAGTTGTTGCGTCCTTGGTCGTGGCTCTCTGTATTTCCTTTGGTTTCGGCTGAACTTGGGTGTCTTTCCTCGATTGTAATTGTGCTAGTTGTTACATCACTTGGCAGCCTCCTCTTAGGCTGTTGGGGCAGACGGGACTCGGACATCCGCCTTCACGCATTTCCTCGTTGACGATGGTGACCCCCTGAGGGCAGCTGCTGGAAGGCGGCCGGGAATCCGGACACAGAGCAACCAAGAGAAGATATTCTTTCCCGCAGACTGGGCATTCAGCCATATGCGCCGTGCACATTTATCTGGAGTAGATTGTCCGTCAAGCACTTTCGGAGACGGCTGTCAGAGGATGGTCAGGGGTAGGGCGAAGTCCTGGTCCTGGTGTTGGCAACATGAGCGAGACGACGCGTGGTTCCAGCTGCTGAAGAAGGTGGCCGACGGAGGGTGGCAGGGTGTATTCCCGGTAATACGGCCGTTGAAGCTGAGCTAACCAACGAGCAATGCAGGACAGGCTTCCCGAGGAGACGGCCGGACTTGAAGATTTAAGGGAGGATCGGGGCGGGATGTGGCTTCAAGCAAGGAGGATTGCACTGGAGGTTCCCATCCGAATTGGAGACGGAGACAGCTACCAACCGTTGCCACTGCCCTGGCTCCTGGAAGCCTGAAGACAAGCCACAAGGCCACAGCGGACTTGAGGGGGGGGGGAGGGGAGTGGACAGGCGGGCTTGCAGTGGCCGTGTCCCCTCCGTTGCGCCGTCCAAGATGCAAGATTCGCCGGCAGAAGGCACTCGGGAGTTGCAGCGGCGAGGGAGAACCATTTTGACAGATAAAATCGCGGTGCACCACCCGCATTTCTTTGTGCTGGCTTGAGCCATGTGTGATTCAACGTCCAAATGGGACACAGCAACGAGCCCGGAGCAAAAGCTCCCTGCCCGCTGTGATAGGCCGGGGCGCCAGGCCGCGCTTACAAAACCGAGGCGAGCCCCCAAGACGGTCCGCTTTTTCTAGAACTACCTACTACCTTCAGGAACTTTGCATCCATCTTATTACCTCCGTCCTGCTGCTCCTGAACCCGTACTGACGCCTGCTGCAGACGGACGGTTCCGGGGTCTGGGCTCTCTGAGGCTGGGTGGTTCGAAGGATCCCGTGGCTGAAAATTCGTCCTGGACCCTGGCAGTCGCAAGCACCGGCCATGCCATGCCGATCTGGACGTCGGCTCTGCGTTTTGTTGATGCCATTGGCGTCCCGCCATGACACATACGGCTTCTCTCCGCAGCTAGCATCGGCACAGGTCTCTCTGGACGGGCGAGTTGGGAGATCTCGGATAGCCCAGGCAGGCAGAACGATGGCCGCCTTGGCTGGATCCAGGACGTGCGTGATTCGGCGCCTGCCTTGCAAAGCCTCGTGTGGTTGTCGAGGAAGCCACTGCGCTTGATAGCTACCGGTACACACCAAGATTGCTTCCTTGGCCAGGGTAGACCACCCCACACGAGCCGAGCTATGGAATTGAAGGCGCCACGGGGTGGCGTTGTGTGGAGATATACCGCGTACGTGTATGTACGGAGGTGTTGCATTCACAGCCGTGGATGGTCCCCACCCGGTGTGTTTGGAGTCCGTTTGAAAAAGCTGATACGGCGCTTGAACATCCGTTCTCAAACGGTCGCCAGGGCACTGGCCTACCGTGGCATATCGCGCGCGAGAAGTCGTCTTCTACAGTTCACTAGCAGATCTGACCGACGGCTCTCGGATGGAGAATTGAGGGCACATCACCGGCGCGGTGTACGTATGACGAGTGGCGGCTGACTATGTCACTTCCATGGAAAAGTATATACAGGTATCACGGCTCGCATATTTTGGCTTTCTCTTTGCACAGGCCAGGTTTCATTGGGCTCAGACGTGATGATCAGGTCGCAGCATGGCTTGGCAGGGAGTGGTGGATGGTTCACATGCCTCAAGCCACAGCGGCGAGGGCGCATCGCGGCACAGGTATCAGCAACAGATGAGCACATGAGGGATCCTATCCATGCCGTATGTGCAGACATTCTGACTATCAACCTCCCAGGTATCTCCCTGAAGCGACAGCAGCATCAACAAACGTTGTGTGTTGAAAGTCGATCAAATGCCGCTCTCACCAGCGCGATGACGCCAGCGAGGAGATACGGACAAGCTGCGCATCATTCATCCATTCGGCAGCTCATCAATTACCTAGACGGTAATACGGACGTGGACCAGGACTAATGTCAGCCACATGTGGCGCCGAACTGGGCAGCCCAGCTTCCATGCTGATCTACTCGATGCTAGATCCATCCAGGGACTTCCCGACATCCAGCCCTGGGGAGTCTCGAACTGGCCACAACTTTCCACTGCCCGTGCAACGAAAGCATTAATAATAGTGCCCATTGTTCCGGTGCTTCGGGACAGGTCGCAATGCAACTTCAACCTTGAACTCGAATCTGCCCATGGGTTTTGCGCGAAACCCGATTACTGAGTGCCTTACCAGCCACAGAATCCCATCGGACCCTTGCAGGGGAACCCAGCAAAGCTCGACTCGGCCACGGCAATGCGTCTGAATGGTCCGCTCGGAGCCAATGAGCGAGCGAGCTGGTGGGATTGCCCAGGATCAGGGCCTTTTCCCTGTGATGTCTCGCGAGACTGCCACTGCATGTGCTCGGTGAGTCTTGTCGCAGAGGCAGATCCGCGGGATAGTGGTCGAATTGTCCGCGCAATGTCAGTCCGTGTTCGTGATTGATAGCTTGCAGATCATGAGTTCCCCAGCCTCAAACTGTATTACACATATGCACATACGTACCTACAGTCGCATACAACGCTGTCCCGATGTCCTCATAGGGCTCCGTCCACCCAATGAGATGCCTGTCACAGGCTCAGAACTCGATGGTCGTCAAGAGGCCTTTGCCCGGCGATCGACAGTGGCGTCCCCTTGCCACCGCGGGCGCCGTCAGAAAAATTTACACTGTCGCCACATGTGCGGCTTCTCCCTTCTTCAAGCTCGTTGTGGCTTTGCGACCACATGCTCGCGGCAGCAGCCTTCTCACCGTCCGCCAGCAACAAACGCCCCTCAGGGGAAACGAAGCAACGTTCAGCAGTCCCGCGCCTTAGTCAGCCCGTCGGTCGATACCCGTCTGCTCTTCACGGCTGACAGAATTTTAGCTGTACCCTCTCTCTCTCCCCATTGGGAGGGCGGAGACGTCGCCGGGCTGGCGGTGAACTGGGGGCTTGTTCGGTCTTCGATTTTGCTCATCAATGCGCGCGTCTGAGACGGATCTCTGGGCGCCCGGAGGAATTGCTCCTTGCCTGCCAGGCTTGTACGCAAAGGGGAAAAACTTTTTCGCCGGCTCCTGACGCTTTTCAACGCCAGAGTCGACGGTGATTACATAAGATCGAGTCTGGACTTTGAGACGGCCTCATCACGACCGGACCGGATGGAAGGATGTGAAGCGCGCGAGTCTGGCAAGCGGGAAGTGGGAAGTCAGAGCTGCGGACCGAGGTCGCCCGGCTGGAGCTGTTCGAATAAGGTTTTTCCCAGGAAGTCCTGGCTGTTTGATTGCGAATTGGCTTCAGTGGACGGTCTCGAGGTGGGTCTCTCGCGGCTGCTCTCGAGGCTTATACGTGGCTAAGAGTTGGTTGCCACGAGTTATCATGGCCTCATCGTGGCCATATTCTAGAACTCTGTGGACGCAGAAGCAGTGCTATTCACATCGGTTGGGAGAATGGTTGAAGACGGATCGATCCATCTGCTTCTTTTGGTACCGACTGATCTACTACCATGCCATCTTTGTCGTCAAAGGAAGATGCCTCGAGCAACGGCTCCCGACCACATTTGGGCATGGGCAAGCGGAAAGCCTCGCCTTTCACGATCATACTCTTGGCGGGATGCTCTCTCCTGGACTCTGCCAGGGCGGCCAGGCTGCTCCGGAGTCAGGGATTATCAAAGCCGGAGTGGCAAACGAACTCGAGCTGACGACTTGATGGAGAACTTCATCATTTCTTCTCATGGAATCATAATTTCCTGTCATATCTGGCCTCTTTCCATCGCATTGATTCGGCATGTGTATCACGCTTCGGTTTTGGTGTCGTCCACGCCCCACTGACCCTTTGGGAAGATGTGCCCTTAGCTGTTGACAAGGCTGGCTGGCTTGGCTTCACGCTTCTACGACCGGACCTCATCTCCGGCTTGGATCCTACTGGGACGGCATTTACGGTTGCATCAAGTGATGCAGCAAAGCCGATATGTCAATATCCTCATCTTACGCGGCCTGCGGTCGGACTGGCATATGACTACGTGAATGAGTCGGGAGTCAGGGGCTTGCTAACGCTGCAGGGACCTTTCGGGATGACAACCCGTGTGCTGCCTACGGACACAGTGGCCTTTGATGCCCAAGTACGACCTTGAGAGAACGCTTCTTCTAGTTTCTTCTATCTGTGAGATTTCTAATGTGATTCTGGGGCGCGGGAGGTTGACAGGTGATGTAGCCTTGAGCTTGATTTGAGTCTGCTGTGGCGGGCTCGCAGGAAGACATCCTTGAGAGATCCATTGACGAACCTGAATAGGAATATCTTGCGAATCGGAGGTGAAGCGAGGTGCCTTTGTCACCCCAAACGGCTCCCTGTCTTCAAGAACGAACCTACTACTAGTCGTCGATACGGATGCCCCTCACAGAGGAAGCACTGCCATCGTGCCGTGGCGGTGAGTCCACTCCCTTGGTATGCAATATCTCGGCCATTATCTGGCGTTGTGGGTATGAAGAGAGGAGAAGCCCCGACTTGTGAGTGCGAACCGGAACAGAAGGCCGCGCTAAAGAAGCAGTTCTGCCCAACAGTCGTTGGCTTACAGGGAGTAAGGGGGTAAGTATGTACATGAGCCCTTTTTTTTCTCCTCTTGCCTAAGTTTACAACGGCCGGCCTGTTCGCATGTGGTGGATCACTTTTGTCATGGCAACTTCCTATTTCTGAACTGCGTGCTTGAATGGGAGGGTAAGCGTGGATGATTGGAGAGGAGGAAGGAGGTGATGGAGGGGACTTTTGCGTGATGTGGGATGCTCGGGATGTGTTGCGGATGTTCGAATGCCTGCTGTGTTTGATGCGAGGGGATGCTTTGATCCGGTTGCGGAACAGGGGTATTTGATGTGTCCGGGTTGATGGAAGCTTGGAGATGGCGAGTTACGATGAACGGTTGTGAACATGTGCGATGATGGGGCTGAAGGATGCCGAGATGGTTGCCTCATTGCCGTGGTTGGGTGGGGATGAAGATTCATGAGAAGTGTGGCTGAGGACTGCACTCATGAACATCTGTTAGGACATTCTTCCTAAATCTGATTCTCTTTTTCAGTTTTGAATTTTCTCCTTTGAAAAGATGTTGTGCGAAGTTTTCTGATGTCATACGGTAGGGTAGACGATCTTCGTGGATGAGGTGGAGATGTTTTGGGTTTGATCGTGCGAGGTGGTTGAACTTCTTGTCATTATGGGTGACTCGCTTGAGGGGAAGATGATTTGCCAGGCCATGAACTCTTGGGCGGCTATTCGCAGGTTTCAGGGTATGTTGAAGTGTTCTAGGCTTTGGTCTGGAGAGATGTGTGTGTGGACGGTTAGCTTTGAAGACTCTCGGATGAACAACTGCGAGGGTGGGCTTCACGATGCCATTCAGTATAATACGAGAAGCCGACATTATTATTGACGAGGCTGTGTCAGACGTCTGATTTTCTGATTCATTGATTGTTCAAGTAGAAGGCATGCTTGATACATGTTGAAGTCTAAGCTTAAGAAGAAGACAAGACTTGGACCACGATAGGTTACCGTTCATTGACGAAAGATGCCACCTTTGTATAAGGTTTCCATAATAGAAAGAGAACTTCGTAGAAAGTCAAGCTCGATCGTTATACTGCTGGTCATAGGCTATGGGCGTTGCCGCATCGTGTGACTCCAAAGTGAAATGCGCTGCCGGAGGAGAGAAGGCGGCTCAGCGGAGGGGAAGTGGATACCCCCTTTTTGCCGTGCTCCGTCCGGGTTCGGGGAGGACGGCCCCGCTGGAGATGGGCATGAGTTGGGTTGTGGTTGGACGGCGAAACGGATCTGGTTGCACTGCGATAAAGTGATACCCTTTTATAGGGATTTGAGTTGTTGACTGGTCTGGGTGTCAGGGGTATAGACATGTTCGTGCGAAGTTTCTAGGGGTGCTTGTGAGTATTTCTAGGAGTGGTTTGAGGGGGGTGGTTTTGTTTACCCGGGAGGGTTGATACTGAGGTTTCGGGGAGATTTGGTGGTTTAAATGGAAGCGTGACATTGTCTATATGTCTCTACAACCTGTTTTCTAAGGTACTTTGCTTGTGGATACATAAATCTTCATTGGATGGCCTAGAATTCGAGGACATAGTTCGCTCGAGCCGTCTAGTATTGCACGTCGAGGTGATTCGGACTTTTTGCCGCTTATCTTTCTGAAAACGAGCACTTGAACATCGTCGAGGAGGCGAGTTAAGTTAAGGATGGAGAATATGAACGAGGGACGACTTCATCAGTCGTAGCCGCAGTTCTTAACTGTTATCGATATCCTAATGACAGAACAGAGAGTCATGCGGTTCGTGGATGCAGGATTGCTCAGATGAGTTTTCGGGACTTTGTCAGGTGTGTTCTGACATTTTGCTCTTGAATTTTGTTTAGGAGATACGGAGTTCCTGATGGCTTATGTGATTTGGACATATAAGTATATATGTTAATTGCTATGCTTGGCTTTGCTTGTCGTTGGCTGCACGTTGATGGGTGCAAGCTTGCCAGGTTGTTGAAAGAAGGAAGCATCTTTGCAATTGTCAGAGTCAGTCTATGACAGGGTCGATACAGGGACAAAGAATTGCCAAGGTCAAGGATGCAAGGAGTCTTTATAGGTAAACTTAACAAAGTCCATTGCGACTCTCGAGTTGAGCAGCTCGATGATTTGATGGCACATATGAAGCATATACGAGCTATTGTCCAAGGCAAATCGACAAGTTTCTACCTAGCTGTACTTTTACGAAGCACAGAGATTTCTGCATGTATTGACTTGGGCTTGTGTCCAGAATTGACAGTTTCTGTTGCTTATTTAGGCTTAATAGATGTCTTCATGTTTGTTCTTGCCTGTGTGTAAGTGGATGAATAGTTGTATGACAACTGGTGCGCGATTATAATAAGTCTGTGGCTTGGATTCGAATAGGGATTACAGGAAACAGTATAGTGTTGCACTGAGCTGACGAAAAGTAAGATAATACTATCCAACAATTGAGTGTTCTTCATTGGCCTTTTGGCTCAGATCAGCCCAGAATGAACAATGTGACTAGCAAGCTGAGTATTACTCTACCTAAGCTACCTAGTCCATGAGTACCTAACGATTCAGACATCAAATATATAGCGATATATGATGCCAAAAGACGCTCATATGCCAGATAACTAAGGGTCTGATGCCAGGCTATGAGAGTCAGACTTGTGAGGTGCAGCTCGAAGCAGCATTTTGTTGTGAACTAGACCTTTTGGACCAGTCGTTGCTTCTATGCTACATTGCTCGGATGGCTAAGGCAGCATATTCTCGAGGCAATGTTCTACGGTGTAAATATTGATCATGAAGGACATTCCAGCAATTATTGTGAGGTAAGATGTACATACCACACCGCCTCAAATCAAGTCATCATGATCGCCGACTATGAGAAGCTGCTGTTCTTGGAGTAGGAAGTCTTGTCCACAGTTACACTCTATCTTCTCATCTGGCGACTTTCGTTTGCTTAACTATAAGCCTCATCCAGCTGTCTTCGCCGAGACACTGAATAGCACTGTGCCATATCAGCCGGCGTGTGTTATCCCATGCTGTAGTCCGTTCATCGTCTATCTCGCTTAGGCAAAGTGAACGTCAAGTAGGGTATTCCAGGCATCTGGATGCGGGCGCTCCCGACTGGCAAAGGGATATGACGTATCGAAACCGGTTCCCTTGCGAGTTTCTGGTCACATTAGCCAATGTACAAGGCCGTTGGCTCTTCTCCCACACCCATTCCGTGTGCACTCTAGCTCCGCCTTTGGACTTGATTCCGTGTGTGCAGTACATAGCTGCATTAGTTTGCGCATGTGTACGTTGGTGGTTAAGAGCATTTAGCATGGTGTCAAGGGCGTGTTTACCAGCAGTGGTATGACTTGCTACGAAAAAGAATCGGGTTAAAGAGGTCGCTGTCGACTAGAATACTCTCTCTCTGCATGCTCTCAGGACCTAATCGTGTCACCGAGGTCTCGCAATTATTGCGACAACTCCGGTTGTTCTGTAAGGGTAAGAGAGGAATTAAAGTACAGTTCAAGTTACCGGTTGCTAAGCTCTGATACTACAGCTTCCCGGTCACGGATTGAGTATAGACAAACCATGGAAGAACAATGATTCTAGAAGCAATATGCTGTAGAATCCATGCCATGCCTGCTCTTCTGCTGAGACCTTTTGTTTCCCCGCCCCTTGTTTCGGACTCGCACAGGGGGGACTTCTAGTGCTGCGTGGCATGTCCAGGGAGCTGAGGCTAGGGGACGCAGGAGGATGTGCCGTTTCGCCTATTTCGAGGACACGCCTGTCAAGCCGTATCTACCGGCGACCACCAAGTATGGGTGCGCTCTCTAAGAGCCTCATGGTTTCTTTGAGCAGTTGAGAGATGCAGTAGCGATGCTCATACCGCACGTCGGTGATACGTGACCACAGAGCCAATTATACTCGCAAGGAATGCCTCTTATTTACAGGGAGCATGCTATTTGTCACTTGTTTAATATCGCCGATTTGGTGAGGCTCGGCCGCTGGCGTAGTCGCCTTGTCATCGCTTACGCCTTCTATGCATATCGGACATGAACTTACTCACGCTCATGCTGAATAGTGGTACACTTATTACTCACAAATGTCGTACCATGTCGTGTCAAGATCTCGATGAGCATCCCATGTGGAAAGAAAGTTGCCCCCGGGAGAGTGGAAGGCTACCGTTACATCCAGCCCGGGCTTCCACTGGAGCGGTTCTTACGAGTGCGCCGGTCCGCTGGCATGCAGTCGACACCGGATAAGTTAGATGCAGATGCAAAGGCTATGTTATGTTACATGACACGCGCATGGTAGCGTGTACGCGAGTGTCTGGGGAGTTGCGGCACGACCATTAGTTATCGCATAATATCTGCGGTTGCGTTCAGATCAATGAAAGACGCTTTGATGTGGAACAGCCCGCTGATGGGGGCTCTTGACAGTGTTTAGAGGGTATGAATGCATTGATCCGTCGGCGGCATGGGACGGGCTCCGGTCATGATGTGAGTCCGCGGCATGGGGCTGTTCTCATCGATGGTCATCTCTCAACTACCTCAAATGGTTGCGATACCACGTAGCCGGCTCCTAAGCATTCCGAACTGACTTGTAAAATGCTTAGATACCTGATATAGGAGAGGCCTGTGGACACGATTTGGGTCACTGAGAACTTAAGATACCCAGCACGTTAAATTTTACCCAACTTTTCCAGGCTCGTATCAAGGCATACGTCTACCGACACGTAACAGACATCAAGACACGTTTTCAACGCTCCAGAGCTTTTTCGGGTATTATACCAGGCATTTACCAGGTACGGGCATCTCCGTGCTTGCAGAATGCTGGGCAACCCGCCCAAACGGGCCGTTCAGGGGGGTGACGGACCCGGTAACGGGGCGATGGGTCGGCCGCAGAGCTCCATTGCGTTTCAAACAGCTTCTGGAGACTAATCCTGCAGATCAAACTGACAAGCGAACAACCACTAACTAGCTGCATATGATGCCTGAGTGTGTGGTGCTTTGCAGTAACAAGGATTCAGACGAGGTTATTGCCTTAGCTTAGTACAAATCCCGCAGACTGGAATACGACCGAAGGATCAAGCTCAGGTAATACCGGCAGAGGCTGTGTTTGGGCTGTTGAAGAGTTCCGTTCCAGCGTGTCACTTGCGTACTCATGATTCGACATACTCCTCCGTATTATAGATGACTTTCCATTCAGCAAGCCAAGGGTTACGCCATCTCAGTTCGTCAACTTCACACCAACACCTACCTAGGTACAGAGTGCAACTTACGTGAAAGGCTCCATTAAACATGTATGGGTCAATTGTCATTTTCTCATTTCTCGCGAGAAGTATCATCCCATCATGTCTCAACGAGGGCAAAGGCCGATGCTCGCTTTGTCTGTGACTTCTCCGTTGGGCGATACCGCCGATGCAGCTGCAGGTTGGCCGAGAGGGAGGCCAGGAACAAGGGCGGAGAGCGGAGTTGCGCGGCATACAACGTAGGCCCTGGAATTGGTAAACAGGGGGGATGTAGCTACAGGGGCCGTAACAGGGGCTAGGGCAGGGGGTCCTTTGTATTGTAACGTGTTTCTTATGCGTCAGGAAAACAATAATCGCCTAGTATTTTATATATAGCCTGTTGGCAGTAATTACAGCCTTGCAACGGGCTGGCATTAAAGCCACAAGATCCTATAGGAATTCTACTAGTATAGCATTTTAAGCCTCTTTAACTACTACCTATAGCTAATTATAAGTTATAGTTTTTTATAGGTAGTTCTTTTAAATCTAGTCCTTTATCTAATTCTATATATATTTAATAAGGTTAAGGTTTAGGCTAAAGGGTAGCTATAAAATAATATAAATACTGCATTTAGCAAGTTTATTAAAGGTATCTTAGGCAGTATAAGCAGATATATTATTTTATATTAGCTAGTAGTCTAAATAAAGCTAAATCTAGCTATAAATAAAAGGCATAATCTAATTATAATAGCTAGCCTTTATAATTAAACCCTATTCCTTCTCCTAAAAGAGGCAGGGCCTTTTATTTATATTACTAAATATATAGCCCTAGAATATCTAGCTGCCCTTCTTCCTTATCTGCTTAATAATACAGGTTAGATTAAGCTTTTTACTAGCCTTTTTTATAATCTAGATATATTTATAAATACTAAAAAAGACCTAGGTCTTATTAGTTTATAAAATCTAACTTTATTATATAAAAGTCTAGTTATAATATTTAAGGGCCTAAGCTAGCTAAAGCTACTAATTCTTCTTACTAATAGGTAGTTTAATTTAGGTAATATAGTATTAATAGCCTAGCTTTTATAATATATAATAAATATAATATACTCTTATATTCTAATTAAAAGCAGCTAAAAGCTTATTAAATAGTATTAACTAATTCTCCTAGCTTACTATAATAAATGCCTTAAGGTCCTTAACTTAGTCTTTAATTAGCTAGCTTAGCTAGCTAAAATATTTAACTAAAGTTTTATTATATATTATAGTATATTACACCTAGCTTTATAATAGCTGCAGGCCTAATCTAATTATATTTTATATATAGCTAAGTTAATATATTAGCTTTATATTATAGCATTAATTATAGGTTATATTTAGTCTTTATTAGTTATTTATTTTAGTAAAATGTATAAAAAAAACACTATAAGGAAACTAGAAAGAAGACAGACTATCTGTAAATAGTAAAAAACGCATCTTTTAAGGTACTTTAAGACCCCTGTTAGAATACCCTGGTTGGTATATATGCACTGTTTGCCAATTTGGCCTAGTGATAGTATTTATCGGTATTAGACGTTGTTTGGAGCCCATGGATAATTTCCGACCAAGCTGACTTGCAGAACACACTGTCTGTTGAACTGTGAGCTGTCGAGCCCGAGGCAAGACGGTTTGTGTAACACTGGCACTGACACGGCTTGTGGTCTCTGCAGACTGGCCGCCGCTTCCAGCTTTGACTATCTCTTTAGAGCCCATAAGGCAGGTTTTTTATATCCGACCCACACGCGCCCACACGCGCCCCGCGTTTAGCGTAGTACCTTATCGCGACTTTAGTCATAAAGAACCGCATGCTATATAAATTAGTATGCGCATTAGTTCTAAGAGACATTATCTCTAATTATCACCTATAATAAATTAAAGCTACTAGGTACTAAGATGGATTTTATTCTACTACCTATTATTTATAATAATTTTACCTTAATAAAGCTTCTTAAGCGTAATTTTATAATTTTATTATTACTATTAAGCCTGTTATTACTTTTCTAGCTATTTTTACCTATATTCCTAGTTAAAAAATAGGTTAAATATATAAATAACAGTTTAATTCCTAGGCCTTTTAGGCCTTTTATAAAGTATTTAATATAGCTGCATTAAATATTAATCTTTATAAAAGAGGTATATATTTAAATTAGTATTTTAATTTATATAAGTATTTATAAAGAATTATAATTAAAGAACTATTAAAGTACCTTAAATATAAAGAAACTATATTTAAGTTATATTTTTATTAAATTTATAACCTATTACTAATTTAAGCAGATTTTATACTGCCTTTAAATATTTAATATAACTTTACTAAATAATAACCTTTTTAAGTTATTTTAATATATTAAGGAGTGGTCTTTTTATATATAAGCTGCATTTCTTACTCTTTATATTTTAAGCACTAAAATTAATATAAATAAGTGTATAATTTACTATTTAAGGAGGTCCTTTAAGATAACTTTTATATTATAAAAGCCTATCTTAATTAGCTTTAAAGCTTAGGTTATAGCCTAAGCTAGCTACTTCTTTTAGTAGTAATTTTATATGCCTTTAATAGTAATACTATAAAAATAAAAGCAGCCTTAAGATTATAATAATCTAGATTATTTAGCCTTTATATAAGCTATAGTCCTTTTTTTAGTAAAATTACTAGGAAATGCTAGCTTTTATATTTTTATAAATAACCTATTCTTTATAATTATACTCTTCTAGCTCCTTTATTAAGAAGGCTATACTGCTATAAGCACCTGCTGCTTAAATAGTAGTATTAGCAAGATCTTTATTATAGTAAAAAAAGATAAGAGAAAATAGGCTTAAGGATAGATTATTATAAGCCCTATAGCTAATAGTACTATTAGTTATTTTCTTAAATAGATTCCCTTATAAAATATATAGAAAATGCATACTAATCTATTCCTTACTTTCTTTAAGTTAACTAGATTGTATAAAAGGATAATGCCCTTATAATAACAGTGTGAAGGGGTGCACTACTGAGCCAATAGATATAAAAAGATCCGTTAGTGCTAGCATTACATGCTAGGCACTGCCCCTTACAACAGCCTATAAGGCCTGTGGCCACGGGCCCTGTGGCTCTTCTACAGTGGCTCCGTTATAACTATCCTCCCCTTCCTATAGGCTCGTCCTCAAGCCGTTATAGGGCATCTGGAGCGATAGCGGCTGATGCGGACCCCCAAGGCGACCAACTGCCCTGTGAGCCTAACGTAAGAGATTCAGAGGGGCTTCTGCCGCGACTTAAGCTGGCTTTGCCACTGCCTCGGACCAGATTCAAACCCATAACCTCCAGAGGACCTATATAATGCTAGCACAATTATAACAACAGTATGAAGGGGTGCACCACTAAGCCAATAGATATAAAAAGATCTGTCAGTGCTAGCATTACATACTAGGCACTGCCCCTTATAACAGCCTATAAGGCCTGTGGCCATGGGCCCTATGGCTCTTCCATAGTGGCTCCGTTACAGCCCTTATCCTCTTCCTTAATATAATATATAAGGGTAATAAATTTAAAGACTATTATTATAAGCAGCTGTTATTTATAAAATTAATAACTTTTATAATATAGTAAATCTTTAATAATAAGGTTAAGAAGTAGCTTTTAATTTTAACTATTACCTTAGACTATAACTTTTATATAAATAGGATTAATATTAGTAATTAGCTTTAAAGCGGCTTAAGATATAATTATTATTTTTATAAGGGCAGTTAGCAGGCCTTAATATAGTCCTTTCTCCTTAAAGTTATCCTTACTAATAGCTTCCTTTTTTAAAGGCAGGGCAGGCCTTTCTAAAAGAAGTATTCTAATTAAGTTAACTAGTATATATGCCTTATAAGTGAAATTTTTTAAGTATATAAAAAAAGAGGCACTTTCTAGCAGTAATTTTAAGCTAGCGATATTTTTATACCTATTTTATAGCATAATTATATTAATTATAAAAAGCAAGCTAGCTGCTTTAGCTATTAAGGCGTTAAGATAGGCAAAATAAGGTTGTGAGGCTAGGTGTTGCAGGAAATTAACTATAACTGTAATTGCAGTTGCATATGCGGGGTAATAACATCTTATAGCTATAATAAATGTAATGTAGCTATTTATATATAGAAGAATTGCTGGTACCTATATTATAAGCTTATTTAGCTAGGGATAAAGGTATTTACAATTTCGCGCAGTCTAATTAGTTACCGCTACCCCTGCCAACCGGGTGTATAAAAAACCTGCCTTATAGGCTCTAAAGAGATAACAGAGCTTGCCAGTTATGAGCGTTGAAGCTATGCTTGGGGTCGCCGCCGGGCACGTCGCATCACGACGGTCCGCCCATATGACGAGTCGAATCCGAGCTGCTCCGCGAACCCGGTCACCAACAGTCTTTGACAGCGGGGTTATGCGCTGGCATCTCACCTATGCGGCCGGATTCCCAAGCCGCCGTGGCGGGATAATACATGCAGTCGAAAGCGAGGATATTTCCAGACGAGCATGACAGGTCAAGGTGTCTAATACTATCCACCGTCAAGACTCGAGCCATGCAACTTGGAGGTACCCTAGACTCCACCGGCAGGTCGAGGACAATTTACAAAGTTGACATCTCGGATGCAAGCAAGAAGACCAGTCATCTTATGCTTCAGAAATACAAAGCGCGCAGACTGCTGTCATCAAGTTGTTTGGCCAAGCTTCAGGCATTCGACTTCCCATTCGACCACATCCTCGAACAAGAAAATATGTCGCTCCACCAATACCTTCGTCTGTAGCGGCCTGCTATATCTACCTGGCCCTTCATCACTCTCGGAAGAAGATGACGGGTCAAGTCAGTGGAAGTTAGCCGTCCTCCACGTACTCGATGATTCATGCTGGCCTTCAAACTGCTCTTGGGTTACGGACCATGCACGTCGCCCCGTATAATACCAGCCCAGGCATACATGTCCATGTTCGAGTACGTGCATGGCAGACGAACCACATCCGGGGAATCCGTCCAAGCCTCAGTACAACTCCCAGTCTTCTCCACAAAGAAAACATGGGGAGCAGAGCCTCTCCGTCCTCTTGCACATGCCTCGTGCAAATTCGGTAACGACATGCAAGCTGACTGGCAAATGCCATGCAGGAACAGGTCCAGCTGGAAACCAATGGCTTGTTCGCTTGTCTGTCGAATACAACGGAATCCTTCATGCAAGCACATACATGTACAACAACGCCAGTGGCTGCATGGCCGCAGGAAGACGGATGGAGTATTTGTTTCGTATTGCAGACGTCGTAATGTTGCATTTGGCACCAGGGCCCCCCTTCTGGTCTCTCCACTTACACATACAGACATGCTTCATTTTAGCCACGACGGAGCACTGCATGGCCAGGGCTCATCTGCGCCTTCGCTCACCATGGATGCTACGATACTACTCAACCCGTCGAGCGTACATGCATATATGCGGGCATTGGGATGAAGCCGATTTCAAATAAGGATACTTATGACGCCTATCACTTGTTTACTTTTCCATTGCCGGCAGCATATACAGCGCCGTTATCCACAGACACCACAGTTTCCACACCACTTCGTCCCATTGCTGGCCTCGCTTCTGCAACGCGAGCACCGACATGGTGCTTCCGATGCCTGTCAGTACAACCCATCCCCAAGGAGACGCATGCCAAAAGAACGGACACGCTATCGACCAGAACATCACCATGACCGCCAGCGATGCTCGTGCCGCGGTCTCGCCGTAAGTCAGGGGCATCGTGAGCCGCCCGCGGGCCATGTCGCCCTCAATGTCCGGCAGGTCTTGGGCGTGAACCGTTGTCATGATGACGGCCCCGGTTGCCAGGATCCAAGCGAAGCCTCGTGGCAGCAGCTCGCCGCCGGAGAGCGTGGCGAGGGCGCCCCAGCTGAAGCACATGAGGCCACCCGCGTTGAGGGCATTTCGAATCCAGATGCCGCTGCTGCTGCCTTCTAGGTCGTTGTACGTCCAGATGAATACCATCAAGGTGATGCTCGCGCTGTAGCCGCCAAAGATGGCACTCAGACCAACGGTGACAATGATGGAGATGATGAGCCAGTCTCGAGCTTGCTCCGGTGTAAGTCGACGTGAAGGTAGTGGCCTCCATGGCTTGTTGACTGCGTCTTCTACGATTGCTCCCTCGAGCCGTTGGTTGGCAATGTCTTCGACCAAGAGGTTAAGCCATATCCACGCGAGCATCAGCGGCACGCGGGAGGCCACACCCCATCCATTGGTGACATCGCTCCCGTCTGGGCTTGCCGTTGTCAGCTTCGTCTTTGACAATGCTGCCGTAGCAGCAAATATGCTCTGTGGAACAATGACGGTCTTGAAGTCGCTTTTGGTGAAGAGGAAGAGGGTTTTCAGCTGATGGAATGGAGTCCGCTTCTATATATTGGGGTTGCAGAAGTCAGCCGCTGGCCTCGGGAAGCAGGTGAAGGGCATATGCCGGCTCTGATTCGAATCCTACTTACGGAGACGTCAAGTATTTGTCCGACGTCTGTATCAGGGGTTGTGACACCCTTCTCCAACAGCACGTACTTTCCCATTGCCTGCATCTTCAAGAGGAAAGTAGACGTTCTTTGGCAGACCGAGACAACGATGATCTAGGAAGATGGTGATTGTTCATTAAGGCGAACGTGATGCAATGCCATCAGGAGAAGTGGACCTGGAGTGGCTATTTGTAGTACTCATATCCGGCGCATGTTGGCTTTCACACTCACCCGTTCCCAGCAAAGGCAGACCACGGACATCGAGGAGGATATTGCAGTACTTCACAACATGGCCCGGACTCTAACATGACTGGGGCCCATAGTCTTTGATCCAGACTCGCGGTCCGGCACCCTGGGTCTGTGCTGTACCAAGTCCATGGAAGTAGGGGTACCGTACACAATACATGCGATACGTTCGAGAGGGTAGACAACGACCAACAAGACCATCCGACGACCCAAGCCCTCCCCGAGCTGTGAATCACTAGTGCCTCTGAGCTGAGGTGGTATTGAAACGCGGTTGTCGCTCCACAATAGACATGAACGGGGACTTTCAGATGGAGCCGGATCAAGAGCCGGCTTGGGGATTCGATATGCAGTTGTCGCATCGACCAAGGGCCTCTCAGCCAACAACATCGTTTCGAGCTACAGTACACGCATTGTGCAGTGAAACCTGTTGACCGTGATGCTGAAGCACACACAAGATCCTTTTCTATCTACCCTTTCTCCAGTTCTTCGCGATGCTGTATAACGTGCATACAACAATAGCAAGGACCCCGGTCTTTCCAAATGGTTCACATGCATACTTCAGATCGATTCTCGTATGCCTAATATAAGAAATTAGCCCACCTCCGACCTTCCACCCCGGACTCTTACACTTCTCTCTTTTCACCACGCAAATCGATCTTACAGTATTAGTACACACTCAAACCCTTGACGGCACACAGGGCGATCTCAGCAGAGGGTCACCTTCATTCTCACGCGGGAAGCAAAGACCACTTACTCCCCTGACGGCGGCTTTGCCAGTATCGTTGCATTGAGAAAAATGGCACCCATGAACGCTTTTCACGCCATCCCTGCTTGCAGCTTCGCAATCGCCTGTCTGGGAACGGCCAAGCTGCTGTACTCTCACCTAAAACAGTTTGAGCTCCTCGGCATGATCTGGTGGGCGCAATTGGTGGTTTTTGGTCTATTTACAGGGGTATGTGACTTGCGCTCTAATTGAACGTTGTCTGTCTCAAGCGAGACCTCAAGCGAGATGCCAATCACAACCTATCTATATCCTTCGTATAAGCCGATCAAGACGCAACTCTTATACCCATTACTCGCGCAGCGGCAACGTGGAGCAACGAACACATCCATGACCCGATTGATTGAGTCCCATTATACACATCACATACCCTCATATCATCGGCCCGGGACCCTAGATCTTTATGTGGGCTAATATTCTATATCCGTAGCTCTTCGGACGCTGTGTTTATAGATTGGCATTCCATCCTCTCGCCAAATATCCTGGACCCTTGATCGCCGCTCTCACGGACTGGTACACTGTCTACTGGATTGCTGAGGGGGGCCGGCATCTTGAGCTTGATAAGCAGCACAAGCGTTATGGTGAGCTTCATGTGTTCCTTAACCTTTGATCCGCCGTGATCCTCTTCTCTCGCCATTGCAGCGGGGCTTGAAGCAAAACAAACGGCCAAATGGTCGCAGATCATGATTCCAGCAAGGCCATTGAAGCTGACCATCTTCTCGTGTCTCAGGAAAACACGTCCGCTTCGGACCCAACCGCCTCTCCATCAACTCCGCACAAGCATCCAAAGACCTTCACGATGTCCGCAAGAAGACAAACAAGGCCGACGCATATGCCTCTTTCAAGAGATTTTTTGGGGCTGAAATGTCTCTTACTACGGTGGACCACAAGGAGCACACGTTCAGGAGGGCGGTCAACCAAGCCGCCATTACGCCTGCTGCCGTAAAAGACTTTGAGAACCAGGTGACGCCTCACGTTGATGTGTTTATCGACATCCTTGCGGAGGGAGCAGGCAGCAAAGCACAAGGCGAGGAGGGATGGAGCTTTGGTAAGGACATGTCGTACGCCGTCGCTTTCTGCCTTGCCGACATCATGGGTTCTGTGACATTTGGCCGGACATGGAATGCTCAGAAGGACCCTCAGTATCGACACTTTATCAAGGACTTGCCCAACGGTGTTGCTGGTATTCATCTGGTAAGTTGATGGTGGGCAAGGAGTCTACTCTGAGCTAGCCAAATGATTTACTGACTATCCTTGCTACACAGGTCGGCCACATGCAATCTCTTTTCTTTGGTAACCTGCACAAGCTGTTGTTCAAGGAGCTCATCACCGGCGTGGGAAACTTGATGAAAGTCAGCAGATCTTTCGCCCTGTGGCGCCTTGAGCAAGAGTCTATGCCGAACAGAGACATTTGGGCAGCTCTTCTTGCAGCAAGGGATCCTAAGACTGGCAGAAAGTTCACTACTGATGAACTCATCTCGGAGGCAAGCCTCTTCATCATTGGTGGCACTGACGGCATGATCACTTCAACAACGGCCACTCTCTTCTACCTCACGCATAACCCCCGTACTCTCGAGCGTGTGACGCGCGAAATCCGGGAGGCATATCCCCTGAAGGTTGAGGACATCGGTAAGAAGGCTTTGGACGTCAAGTGTCCCATACGGTTCGCTTCCGCAGAGCTTCAAGCAATCGAGTACTTGACCGCTTGCATCGACGAGGCCATGCGCCTTTCGCCTCCTGTGGCAAGCATCCTGCCGCGCGAAGTTGGTCCCGGCGGGCTCATGGTTGATGGCGAATTCTTCCCGCCTGGCGTCAACTTGGGAATCCCGCACTACTCCATGCACCACAGCGGAGACAACTTTGCTGAGCCGCTCAAGTATGCGCCTGAGCGCTGGATCCCCGAGGAGCGCACGAGGGGGGCCAAGGACGGCTCCGTGCCCGTGTCTGGCAAGGAGCCTACCACCATGAAGGCCGCGGCGGGACACACTGACGGGTTCACGCCCTTTGGTGCCGGCCGAAGCAGCTGCATCGGAAAGTACCTGGCGTACCAGGAGATGTCTATTGTTTTGGCGCGGATGCTCTGGCTGTTCGATATTCGCCTGGATCCCAACAGCACCCTGGGCGAGGGGGTGGGAGATGACTTGGAGGGCCGGGGTTGCAGGAACGAGTTTCAGTTGTACGATCGGTTTGTCAGTTCTCAGAAGGGCCCGATGCTGCAGTTTCGGTACCGAGAGGAGTTGACTGCCTGAGCTTGTGGTGTAGAGTTCACGGGCTTTTTTTTTTCCCCTTTCATTTTCGAGGGCCAAAAGTATATGGGCATGGTAATTGATGCATATAGTTGATGATACAGTGATTTGTGCTTCGTTTATCATAACATGTCTCAGTTCTGGTTTCAATCCTTCGTAACTATGTTCTCCGACGCTGGTTCTGGTCAACTTGGTACCTATGTCGGATGCTATGCACATGGCAAGTTCCCCGATGATCTGGTTTACCCGTATTGCTGGATCCCAGATCCCTTATGCGGGAGCCACGAAGTACTGCTCGACGATAGTATGGTCTGTCATGAATCCATGCCTCATCTCCTCAGAGTCTCCCCTGCTTAGAGTATCTCCTCCTCAGACTACTGTTTACATAGACAATACGATCCCGGCCATGTTAGGCGTCAAGTTCCCAAGTATCAATGTGGGATTACCAATGCTTTTGTCAATAGGCAACTCTCATCTCAAATTTCCACGGGCAATCAGAATTGCATGCCATTCACTTCTGACAATCGATGGCCATTGTCGTTGGGCTCTCGTCGTTCATTGTAAGGGGCAAGTGGATATACCAGCTCCAGGGGGTTGGACTTGGTATGGAGTTGACCCTCAATTCTTCCAGAAGGCCTTTGACTGGCCTACTGATTCGCTGAAGGTGCTTCATTCATGTATCAGTGCTGGCATGTACATGTGCTGTATCGTATACCACCCAGGTACATGGATTCGGATATGGGAAGCGGACGCAACTTGTTGGTTTCCCATATCTCGTGTGGGTGTGCGCTTGGGGTAAGATGCGTGGCATGCCTTAGTGAAAGTGTGTCATAAGCTACCTAGGTAGGTAGCTAGAGGTATGAGCGGGTATTCTGACAAGGCGATGTTCCAAAGGTGCGTATGCTTGAGTTGCAAACGAACTGTAATGATCGTACTGGAGTCTCCTTATACTGAGACCACATATTGACAAGAGACATACAGCGTGGTATACCCAAGTGAATAGCCTGGTGCCTGGCAATGGAGCTTTGACTATCGCGACCCAAAACAAGACGAACATCCAACAACACGCCTTCGATAGGGGACCGTGCCGCATCTAGGCGCTATGTGATGCAAATCTTCGGCATGTCAAAGCAAGGCCCGCCCTCTGGCCCGACGTCGCTTGCACTGTTGGTCCCTGTGCTGCTGGTAGCTCAGAGTCAGGGACTAACGGAGGGATTTTATATGCTGTTGGTTGGTTCGTGTGTCGGGATAGGGCACACTTGTGATAAGACTCTGTCTTCCGTATCCTTGGGTACGGTACTGACGAGTGTGGCGTCTGAGGGACTTCGGGAGGGCTGTCCCTAGTGAGGTGGTCTGGGCTAGGGTACTAGTCTCGGGATCGATGCGTTGTAGCTGAGGCTGAGTGACTGGATGCTTTGTTTCGAGAGCTGATTCGTTGGATAGATAGAATGTTATTGTTGGTGGCTCGGATGATGGGCAAGCAGGGTGCTCTAGGGCGCTGAGAGAAAGAAGCTGTCGTCTAGTGCTTAATGGGCATGAGTGTGAGAACCGAATGTTTCCATAACTGTGTTGTGTTTATGGGTAGTGAGTGGTAGAAGACGCCCTAAACTATGTGAGAGAGGAGATACAACGTGACTGCTCCTTCAGACATCGAGAGCCTCCTGGGGAGTGATGGGCATTGTATGGAAGAAGATATATATATAGTTCGTTCCAGACAGAGTTTCAGCACCACAGACCTAACGAATTCATCCCGGAAACTTTTCCCACCCCGATGGCTGGCTCTTGCGCTGCATGCATAAACATGTGTCACACAAAACCCTCAAGGTCGAAGTACATACTGTTACCCCTGTTGGAACTTCATCGACATGTGCTGAGCTGACCCAACAACTATTCGAAGCTGCATCAGTGGAAAAGAGAAGGCCATTGCTCTGAGAGGAACTGAAACCCCAGGGTCAGCTCGCTCGGTTTCACGGCATCAGAGTTCGTCTGCGCTTTGGGGTTGGCCCCGTCAAGGCCACCGATTGTTTGGACCTGTTGTTGGGCATCTGCAGTTTGCAGCACAAGGCCTGTGTGTACTCGCTGCCTGGAACTAATATATGTGTTTGAATAGGAGAAACAAGACAGATTACCGATCACAAAGTTCCACGGGCTCAGCTTGATTCAGAACGACGCTTAGAGAACGTGGGATATCTGACTTCTCATCTTTAGGAACTGCTCCGTGGGGTGTATCTCGGGTTCCCCGGACGGCGAGACTTGGCAGGTTGGGCATTCGATGTAGTGCATGCGGACTCGCTTTGACAACCTGTTTCCTCGGCGTTCGTAGTGGCTAAGGGCGAGCTTGTACTAAAACCTCATCTCTCAGCGAGAGGCAGGGGATATGTCACCCGGAATGTAAGCAAATGATACCATATGAGCACTTGGACCAGGATCTGGTCATGTTCCAAGCTACGCCCGAATCTTGAGCATTCAACAGGGCCGTCGATGGACATCCAAGACCAACTCGGCAGACTCAGCGCTATCTGCCTGTGAGAAGGCTTCAAAGCTAACCATAGAAGCTCAAGGGGTAGGAATGTTGTCCATAGGCCAAGCGGTTGCTCTCCAAGACGTGGCTCTAGAACAGAGATGCTACCGCCGACGACGGTCGCTCGATCTCCGAGTGAGTGAAAGACATGTCGCAGTACTGTCATACCAGTATGTAAACGCACGACTCGATTTGAGTTCCGACCGTGAGTGAACCCTTCATATGTAGGCCTCGGATACGAATCATTGCCTATATCTTCCAGAGGATCTGCCTTCGTCTTTGCCAGGAGGGTCGAAGCCGGGAATGTCTGTTCAAATAGATTGATCAGGTGCGAGGAAGCTTGATCCACCGGGAATCGTTATAGAACCTGCGTAGTAGGGTAAAGTAGTCACAGCGTTCTCGAGAGCTGAAGAGTGCGAATAGTACATTTGCCACGATGGCCGAGGTTGCGATGTCTTGTGACCGTGTAGCAGCCTTCATCAACGAATGCTGGTGTCACCCGGGAAGGTTTCAGAGGCTCTGAGTTCAAGAGAAACCCGGCACTTTTTGAGTGCTTCCAATTCAAAACGGGAAGAATGCATACCTGTTGATTTATGGAGTCTGACAGAATTCCTAGATTATTTTATTAGGCCTTTCCTGAGAGAGGTAATTATGCTGACCTTGGTACCCAAAGAAGAGCATCATGATCATAGGCGCCTTTAGGTCTTCATGGGAAGAGGAACAGGAAAGAAGAACCGAGGATCATAAGCACTACATGTGATAGAATAATCTTGACTTCCAGAGCCAGACAAGAGACGGAGATCGAGTTCATTCTTACCATCGACTCACCAGTCTGCTCGATCCCGCTGCAATGACACTGTGGCTGAGGCAATGAGCTGAAGAATGGTTCGATTCGGATCTCTGCTGGTAGGCATGCATTGTCCTGTTGGAGGACTCGAGCGATATGCTAAATAGGAGCATATAGAGCAAATGTACTCATTCACAATCGTCTTCAGCAATTCCTAACGGATGAGGGAGAGAGTCCTGAACAAGACCTGGGAGCATCAACCAATTTTCTGTGGGACAGTCCCAAGATGTCCATATACCCAATTAGGCAACTGTCCCATCAAGCAAACAAGCCTGTCTTCATGGCGCAGTTGGCTAGCGCGTCAGTCTCATATTCCTCAATATGATCCAAACCATTAGTTTGGGCAATCTGAAGGTCGTGAGTTCGAGCCTCACTGAGGACATTACTTTTGCCATTTCTTCCATTTTTGCACACCAACTCATTCTCTCAAACGCCACATAAAGAGCCTTGAGATTCCTCTCAACATAAAAACAAATATAACGCCATTGCAGGGTCTTTCCAGCTTCCCGTTGCACCAGTTTTGCCCCTCCCCCACTTCATCTTTCTACTCGAGGACGAACCTTGTCTGAAGCTGCTCATGAGAGGACAGGCAGCTCAGGATCCAACCTCTAGCCCGACCATCTCTATGCCATTGCTTGATATAAATCGTTACTGCTCTCGGGGTATATTCTCAGCGTGTCCGGCCTCACTATTGCGAACATTCGAAATGCCATTGGAAGCTCAGCGTCTGTTGTAAAAAGAGCATCAGCTGGTAGCACGTCCCCTGATGCAGATCTCGAAGAATATACCTACTGAAGCTCGGTTTAGCACTCCACCTCACTTATTCACCGGGAGCAGGGCCCTGCGAGCTTCGGCGCTTCTTGTTGGCAATCTCCGACAGCTCCTGTACAACTCGGTCGTCGAGCAGAGGCACCGGCGTGGCCGTATATGGACGCACCTTTGATGAGGAACCGCCCGAGGGGTTGAGCTTCCTGGCGTAGTACTTTGCCTTGTCCTTCAGGGTAGGCTCGGGGACCTCGACCTGGGTCTTCTGGTAGCAGTGCTTGCACATCACTTCTGAGATGTTGTCGGGACCCTGGTGGCGATCGCCACATGTCTGGTGGGCGATGAGGACCTTCCTGCATGAGACTACGTTGCATGCCATGGTTTCATAGCATACGGGGCATCGGGTAACGATGATGAAACACATTGTTGCTTAAAGATCGACTGGCCACGGCTTATAGGCAGACTAGCTGATCGATGGCGCGCGAGGATCCTGTTTCTTGAGCTCTATTGCAGAAGCGCTGCGGCGGGATATGCGGACTCTGAAGTTCTACTGGTTCTCTTGATCTATCGACAAATGAGCGAAGGCACGGACAATGGACACTCAGTTCTATTATAGCATCGTGCCTCCGAGTACGAGGGTTCTGAATGTGAGCGAAGGTGAGGTTCTCCGGCTGTTGTGTGCATCATTGCTCGTGCCTTTTTGGTGTTGCTGAGGGCCTACGACTTTGTCCGTTGTACCGCATTTGTGATTCAAGGTTCATGAATGCCAACATGCTCCGATCAGGAGACTTTCCTTATACCACTTGAATGGGTGCCGGTGAGTCCACATTGCGGGGTTATGGCGGTTGTAGCTCTGAAACCTTGACGTTTGACAACGACGGTTGTGGGAATGAAGAGTGAGTGGACTGTCAGGATGCTGTGGACGTTACACTGGCCGGCTGGGATGGGGCATACACTGTCAAATGGAGGGCTTGCTCTGATTTGAGGTTGAAACGAGATCATGATAAGGATCGAAGAGTATATTGTTCTCAGGTACAGCCTGTGGCCGAATCAAATGTCGCTTGCTGATATTCCTGAAGCCTATCAATGACAAGTTACTATGGTGTAACTGGCACACAGACGTATGACTTGCAGTATGATGGGCGACATTGGCATATTTACTAGCTTTCACTAAATGAATTGTCCAGAGACAGCTTGAATCGATGTAGTGCTCCATTCAAACTCACTGCTGCCGATGAACGAGGAGCTCGGTGGTGATGCTTTCTCCAATACGCGCGTATGCATGAGTTTTACAACAATGAGACAGAGGGCCTTTTCAGCAATTTGAGCAAGAAGTCAGCTGATACGATGTTCTTCCACATCAACAATCTTAGCAGAATATTCAGACAGGTTATCACCTACTGCACCTTATAACAAATAAACGGAGCTTGTCTTCGCGAAAGCCATGTAATACCACCAAGTCCATCACGAACGTTAGGCATGCGTTATTGGGGAATTTGCCTTCAACTTCGTCGTCTACAACTGGAGAAGCGCTTTAATATAGGCATTTCCCACCGCGACACCTTTCTCAATGTTGTAGCACAATATGAGATCACAATAGCCCTCGAAATATAGTCTATAGTATGTAAGTACTAGGCAGAGGACGTCAGATACAATGCTACGGCTAGCCCTCACTATTTCACCGATGCCATGAACTTTGATGTGATTCTTGTTATACAGATCCAGAAGTCTTCAAAGTGATTAGAGAGGAATAACCTCAAGCATCTTGAGCAGTGAGTTAAGCGCAGACGTTAAATACGAAGATCACAGCAGAAGATACGGGATCCTAAGGGCTAAGTGCAGAGTATCCAGCCACGATGAAAGCAGTGCGTCGGAAGAAATATGATGTTTTGCACTGCTGAGTAACGTGATTCACCATGTATGCAGACCATCAGACAGCTGTAATATCCGTGACCATGCGTAGCTTGTAGACATTTGAACGAAGCTCAAGGCTTCTTCTTACTGCGATGCTATGTTGACAAAGGCTATTCAATCATTACGTTTGTGAGAGCTGGTGTCCACAGGCAGGATCTCATGTCCAGGTGTATCTCAGCTGACCGGGCCTGGAGAGTATTGTAACCCTCGTGGCCATCATTCTTGAACAGCGCAAAGTAATACCACAAGCATCCCCTTACAGATCAGCTCAACAAGTATCGCCACTGATCCACCTCCCAGCTGATCACTAGACCGTACCTTGGCATGTGGGTTGCAAAACGCACCGCCGGTCTACCACCACAAACGGTAGGTGATGGGTGGCGGTGGTTTCTGCAGCCCCTCGAGGGGTGAAAAGAAAACAAAGCCGCCCATCACATACAGTATTTGATGGCAGACCAGTGGGGTTTTCTTTCCACCGCGTGCCCCCTTGCTTGGCCACTCGGGTCAGCGTGATCATAGATGGACACGCGCGCAGGAGCCTTCTAGTCTACTATGTACTTTTAGGGGGGTTGAGTGTGAATGTTCGTCTGAAGATGCATCATTCTGTAGCCATGTTCAATGGCATACATTGAATGGGGAGTTTATACCTACATAGGTAGTCAAGAGCACCGCGCGTCTCACATAACCTCGGTATATGTTATGCAGCTTTCGGAAGGACAACGGGTCATGCCTTGCCACTCCGATTTAGCATCCATTCACGATGCTTTTACCTCTGTTGTAATCAGGAGTATATCCTCCGCCGGCCTGGTACGGCCCGCGTGAATCGGCCCGCCAATGCAAGGGGGATGAGGTGAAGCCGTCATTGTCTAGCTTCTCCCACAAGGGCGGGAGACTCCTCTGACATGGTCATGTAAGATGGCTATGGCGATGCCTCGCTTTGTTATTTATTATATGCATGCCACTCGGCCATGTGCTGGCTATCTTCAACTATTCTGGAATAGTAAGCGCCAAGTCGTCCCAGGGATCCCGAGAAGGTGCCTGTCTAATGTTACGCCTCTCATCATCGGAGCAATGCTATCTTGTAGCAACTACTGCCACAAGGCTCTCCCGATGTGTGTGTGGGGAGCTCGACTAAGATGAGCCACACGCATTTGTCGATCGACAGGAGTGGCGACTGGGGGCCGTGCTTCATTTCGATGCTAATGCTTACATCCATCTTCTCGTGTAGTGTGTGCGCTTTTGACAGCTCGAACTCGGCGACATGTACACTCCCACTTCAATGCGAGTGCGTCTTCCGTCAAGGTACCCATTCAAGTTCGTCTTCACAGCGGCCGCATAGACTCCAGGGGCAGAAAAGCGTTCGGTATTTGAAAAGCCCTCTACACCATATCGTACCATAAGTTAATCAAGTTGGCAATAATGCTGAAGGCAGAATATTCCTTAAAAGACCTCTTTGCTGTCTAAAGTAATGCCTCAAACACGTGATGGCCGACAGCGTACAACAATGATGCAGACACTCACAGACACAAAACACACAACTCTGATCAGCAATGATCACTAATGTAATCTCCCGACCTCTGTCTTCCCTGTCACTGCTGTGGCCAGAACAAAAGGCGCACGAAAGCCAGTCATCTTGACAGAGCCCCGGGAAACAGCCTCTGATCCGAGCTTTGAATGCTGGGATATGCAAGGCCACTGTCCGATTCTGAGCTGCCCTGATCTAGTGAAACCTGGGCCCGAGACAAATCCGATGCAACAGAATCAGGATTCAGATCTCATAGATTATAAATGGATCCTAAAGACCGTGAAGTTTACCAGTCTTACATGTGCCATGGCGAGACGGCGGTAAGAATGAATGAAGCTAGTACAGCAGCGCCCAAGGTTGAAGAGACTTATAAGATGTATACGTGTAGATGTTAGCTGGAGCCTCTGCTCCGGCGTGTCTCAGTCCCAGAGCCACATGGGCCTCATTGTGAAGCATCTTCAACTGATCAAGGCAGAGGATCGATCAAGCTGCCCGTTGTCAGTTCTCAACTCGATAACATGCAAGCGAGCTCAGATCCAAGTGTTCACCTTGCTGCAGCCGCTTTGACTCAGCGACGCCACCATCGATCAAGCTTGGACAGTCAAGACACTTCGGATAGATCAGACACTGCAATGTCTCCATAAACAGGACTGATCGACAGGACATTGCTTTTGACCGGGCTATGGTGGACTCGTGAGCCAATCGCCAAGTCTTTCTCAAGAGGTATTTGACACAGAGTAGGATCTCGCCAATCTTCGAATAGGCGTGGACTTAATGAGAAGTCCAAGTCAGAATTGCATCGCATCATGTAGTACGGAGAAGAAAGAATGCTGCGATGCTATGCATAGAGACCCCTGTTGAGTACCCAGATTCTCATAGCCTAATGAAACGCTATCCCTTGGATGATATTTGCAGCAATAGAGGCCTGTACCTTTGTGACACGGTGTTGACATTCAGATCGACAATGGCGTATTTGCCTCCCAACGGTCCATACTATGGTGCTTGCAACATGTTTTCCCTTCTCAAACTTGGCTTACGATATAATGAACCTTCTGACTACAACAAAAGATCGTTTAGAGACTCAAACTTGAGTATCGCGGAGTATCTAGAACGACTTCTGGGGCATTAGTATCAGCCGTCTAGAGCACAGCTTCCGTCCACTTGCCACTCGGCACCCATATTGCCACTTTACGCATGTCAGCTAGGTTATCAAGTTATGCAGAGAGCCTCAATTCATAGGCCTCGCTAGTTGCAAGCTAAGCAGCACCTATCCTTGTTCCCGCATCTCTTATAGCAGTGAGCTACCTAGTATATCTTATAAAGCAAAGGAAAAAGCAGTCAACTCGGGATCAATCATTTCCGCGATTTTTCAGGGCAGATTTCTAGTATTGGTACCTCGTACATGCACTCTGTTACCTAGGCACCTTAGCTAGAATTCGCTGCGGCTGATGTTTCTCACTTGCAGATGAGCAGTCATTCTCATGCAGCCATCAGATCATTCGCGGCTGGACACTGAGACATGCTCGGGAGGTGGCGGTCTATGCCTTCAGCTGGTGTCATTTTTAGACATGACCAGCTGGGGCCTGACATTGCAATCCTGGAGGCCCCTTGCCGCCTTGGTCACAATCCCCATGTCTCGCATGGCAAGAAGCAGCCATTCTCATATAAGCAACAAAGCTGTTGCTCATTTACTGTACAATCACCTCAGAGTCCAGCTGGACATTATGTGAGCAGTCTGACCCGGCCTGAGCCTCGTATCAAGAATAGTACGGCTGCTTCAAAACTAGATAGTACTCAGGCTACGATGGTTTGGTGGCTGAGACAAGACAGGGGGCGGACATCAATTCATTTGCCTCGTCCTGATAGCACTACGAGGAGCCTGTCAGTTCCCAAAAACCAGCGTC
The DNA here is from genome assembly GCA_020002365.1 of Trichoderma gracile. Taxonomy (NCBI): domain Eukaryota; kingdom Fungi; phylum Ascomycota; class Sordariomycetes; order Hypocreales; family Hypocreaceae; genus Trichoderma; species Trichoderma gracile. The sequence continues at coordinate 2,935,453 of JAINEY010000006.1, forward strand.
ACGGATGCCATATTTTGACAGCCGTTTCACACCACCCTCCATGGCGTGTAAGTCCCGGAAGCGCCATCAACGTTTCCCACGTAATATCTCCGCGCGGCAGTTGTCAGACAAAGGAGTCCGGCGTCCAGAATAGGCAAAGCTAGCGATACCCCTTGGCAGCCTTAGGAGCCGTCTGACGGGTGGTGGAGAATGTCCAGCCTGTTGCTGTGGAGGAGCTGCCAGCCGGACAGGGGGGGCCCCTGAAAGCCCCGACGGTATTAGTACTGTGGTCTTTAAGCATACTTTTCGCGCCAGTCTCTCCTGTTGCGTGTGTTTTCTGCGCATGTAGGGAGCCAGCAGCTGGAAACCGCCTCTTTCCTTGCGTTTGTGAGATGAGCTGAAAATCCGCTGTTCCAGATGAGCCTCTATCAATGGGAAAGGCTCTTTTGTGCTCTTGGAAACTGTTCTAGACGAGTCATGAGTGGGAATCTGAAGATCGCAGTCAGGATTGGTAGAGACGTCATGCAAGTAAGCTGCAACTTTGACGCCCTGCCTTTATACATCGGGCTGCCACGCCCCCTGAAATGGTGTGTAGATTAGGCGCGGGTTTGTGCTCTCAGCTCACATGTTATCCAATCTTGTGTGTGTACAGCAAGTGAGTCGGTACGATTCATCTCAGGCTCCGAAGAAAGGCTGTAAAGACTACAACACATCTGTGATCATACTCCATCATCTTCATACACTACAACCTCAGCAACTGCCGTGGAGTAATTACCGTCAGGTGTGTATGTTAGCCTTTCAAAATAAAATCTGTAAAGCTCAGAAGCCCATTCTGCATTTCAACGAGCCCTCTGTCTTTTTGTGCGATGTAGCCTGATAATATAGGGTAGCCTTCTCCTTTTGAAAGCCCGCCGTGAAGGACACCTTGACCGAGTCAATGATTTTGCTGATGTGAACCGGTGTGTCGATGGAATGTACGTATGCACCACGTCGTCCAATCAATGGACGATCACCTCTTCTGACGCTGTTTCCTTGCTTCTAGAGTCCATACGAAGTCCTGTACGAGCACCTGCTCATGTGGCTAGGCGCCGCACCCTCCCCCCATTGTCCCGAGCCTTGCTGTTTGGCGCCCGCCAAGCAAGACACCTGCATACATAGACACCCCTGTCCTGCTTGAGTCTTCCCCAATTTTTTGCCCCAGCTTCATCTCCAGCTGGCCTAGGGAAGACCTTGTAAGACCCTGTCCCTGGAACGCAAAGGCTGCCATCCCGCTTCCAAGGCTGCTCATCATTGCTGCTTGAGCTGACTTGTCCTTGACAGGTACATGGAAAATGCTGACTACGAACGCCTGTTTCTCGCATAGATTGGTCCTGAACATTGTCTAAGACAACTGCGTCCTTGCTGCGGCACAGCTGATCATGGGCCAAGAGCCAGCCTCCCGTCTTTGGGATCCGTGAGGACCCTTGCATTGGGCTGACCCTGGTCCTGCTTCTGGTGTGAACCCCAGTGAGTCTCACGGGGAAGAAGAAGTGCGCCACCGAGACCGGGACACATTCGCTGCTCTGTAGCTGTAATACAATTGCTGATATTATTGATGGCCGGGAGGAGCCGAGCCAGGGCTGCACAGTGTTTGGCAGAGGTACCTCCTTGTAGGAGCTGCGTGTCCGCTACGGATACCCCAGCATGTTCCTCCTCCTCAGTAATAGGTAGCGAGTGCTGGACTGCCGTATTAATAATATTCGGTGTATACTGTCATCAAAGGCGAGACTATGTCTCTGTATCATAACAGCTGTAGTCAATTGATGCTCCGTCCAAACCTCGACTCTCCATATCGAGATTCTCGTTCGTCTAACGGGTACGCAAATGTGCTGCTTCTGAAGCACTTCGCCTTCTCTCGATAAAGGATTCCACCGCTTGAATCCAAACACTATTGAGTCGAAAAGACGGGTATACCGCCTCTATCGACATATACGCTTTTCATTGATTCGACGCTCGATACTTTTGTTTATCGAAAGAAGAAGCAAGGGAAAGCTTCAAGGAGGATCGACATCCGAGCGAATCGATCACCCATCAACAGATCAGACGATTCTGATATAACGACGAACTCAACATTCCATTTTCTTCTAATTTCTCGGCATTTTAGAATACACGACAATTGTTACAATATAGAACGGAAGAACATAAAAAAGGACGACGATAATTCTGTACAAATTTGGGAAGAAAATGGCGCCGAACACTACGTACGAAGAAGGGAACGAATCCCTCATCCCAATTGCCGTCTGCGGCGTTGGCATCCGGCTTCCTGGTGGCATTCGCAATGCCGAGCAATTCTGGGAGTCTCTCGTCAATGACCGTGGTCAGCCGCGGGTGGATGAAAAGGGAGAGGGAGAAGTAGACGCCGTTGATGCTTCGTTCTTCTCCCTGACCGAGGCAGAGGTTGAGAGCTGCAGCCCTCTGCAGCGGAAGCTCCTGGAGGTGACTCGCGAGTGTCTTGAGGATGCGTGCGAGATTGACTACCGGGGCGAGGATGCTCGTGTGGGCTGCTATGCCGGCGGTATTGGAGAGAACGATGTGTCGATGGTGTCACAGAAGCATGATTTGGGAGGCTCGAGGTTCGTTTACTACCCGGACTGCTATTCTTCCTCTCCCCTTCAGTATATGTCTGGTTCGCTAACGAGTTTTCTGGGCTCAGCATGGTGACTAGAGAGTCAAAGTCGTCATTTCTCGTGGCTCTGCATGAGGCTTGCTCCGCTGTTCGATCTGGCAGTGCCAAATCTGCAGTTGTGCTGGGAGCTGCTCCGAATAGCGCTGTGGGAGGCGAGGTCGTGTCAGCTGTATATATCAAGACACTGCCTGATGCCATCCGCAGCGGTAACCCAGTCCGGGCCGTTATTCGAGCCTCGAGCATTTTGACGCTCAGTGGCCGAAGTTCTGTAGCTGAGGCTCACGAGGAGCTCATTCGCGAAGCCTACGATGCCGCGGCCCTAGATCCACGATCAGCTCTTGTAGTCGAGGTAGGTGAAACAATGACCTGATCGAAGCATTATGGACGAGAGAATATCTAGTATGCTAACTTGGCCAATCAACAGTGGATCGGGAACAATGCTGAAGCTGAAGTCCAAGCAATCAGCAACATTTTTGGCGATAATGGCAGCTATCTGACCAAGGGCGCGTCTGGTTTGACGAGCTTGGTCAAGGCAATGGTAACATTGGAGAACCGGACAATGTCTCCGAATGTTGTACCTGGTAAGTCTCATGATGCCCAAGTCCGTCGACAACTCAAGCTCAAGTCTCTGACGCAAGAAACATCAGCATCCTCTGCCCAAGGAGCGCTCACGGCTACGCATGCCATCCCGTTCCCGCATGATCGCGCCGAGAGAGCCAGCATCATTGCCTCTGACGCTGAGGGACACAGCGCTCATATCATCGTCGACTCTCATCCCCATTCTACTCCGAGTGCATCCGAGTCCCGACCGGAACTTGTTCTGTTCTCTGCGAACAACGCAGCTTCTCTGACCAAGCAGATCGAGCTGCACCGCCTGTACGCTGAAGCGCACCCAGATGATGCTGCTGACATTGCCCATACCCGAGCTCTCCGACGCGAGGTTTTGGAGTACAAGGCATTCTCCATCCTTTCGAACTCATCCTTCATCAACACTTCCAATTATGCCAAGTCTTCCGCGCGGGATCCTGCCATCACCATGGTATTCAACGGCCAGGGTGCTCAGTGGGCGGGAATGGGCAAGGAACTCATCTTGACTGACTCAAGTTTCAGAGAAGACATTAGGAAGATGGATCTTGTTCTGAAGGGACTGAAAGTACCAGCAACCTGGTCAATCGAGGAGGAGCTTCTCCGTGATGCTGCCGACCCCTACAACAGGATCAACACCTCACAATTCTCCTACCCTCTCAGCACGGCGCTTCAAATTGCCCTGGTTAACCGTTTCGAACGCCTTGGTGTTACACCCAAGGCTGTCGTTGGTCACTCCAGTGGTGAGATTGCTGCGGCCTATGCTGCGGGATTCCTTTCCTTTGAAGACGCCATCACAATTGCTTACTACTATGGTCATGTCACCACCAAGAACCAGAAAGACGGTGCCATGGGCGTGGTGAGCTTGGGTGCAGAGGAAATAAAGGAGTCTCTCGAAAAGGGCGTGGTAATTGCTTGTGAGAACTCACCCACCAGCACCACCATTTCCGGTGATCGTGAGGCGGTTGAGCGAGTCTTGAAGTCTGTCAAGGCGGCAAAGCCTGATGTGACCGCTCGCCTGCTGAAGGTTGATATCGCTTATCACTCTGACCACATGGCTTTGCTTGCTGATGAGCTGCTTGACCTTTTGACGGCGGAGGGGATTGCTTCGCAGGCAATCAGGAAGAGCGAGGCCATCTTTGTTTCTACCGTCAGCGAGAAGGTTCTGAAGGAAAGGAGCGAATTTGGTGCAGCATATTGGGTCTCCAATCTGGTGTCACCAGTCCGCTTCAGCTCCTCTGTCTCCAAGCTTCTGAGTATCTCTAAGGAGCCTCTGTTCCTGGAAGTTGGACCTCATTCTGCCCTCTCTGTACCTCTCTCCCAGATCTGTGCCGCTGCAGATGTCCGATGCAACTACGTCTCGTCCCAAACTCGTGGAGTCGATAGCGCAGTGAGCTTTCTCTCTGCCGTTGGAAGGCTGTGGCAGGAGTCGGCTGTGCCGAATCTTGCCCCATTGTTTTCCCACGGCAGGGCAATCTCTGGGTTACCTCAGTATCCCTGGAGTTACGGTACCTCTAACGAGGCATCCGATGCTACTGTTCTATCTGCTCGTGAGAGGCGGGCGCGTGTTATTGCAGAGGACAGCTCGCTGGAGAGCGACCTCGCAGACGATGAAGTTCCTACTACTGAGACGGAGATGGTTCTTCGAGCTGTCTGGGTAGAACTCCTCCGAAATGTCAACCGGATCCGTAAGCAGGACATTGGGAAGAAGCACAACTTCTTCCTGCTTGGTGGTGACTCCCTCACAACTATCGAGCTTGTTACTGCTGCTTATCAATACGGCATTCGCCTGAGTCCGGCAGCCGTGTCGGACACCGCTGAGCTTGCCCAGATGGCAGCTGTGGCAACCATCGAAAACGACGGCGCAATCCTGGCTGAGGCAAAGCCCTTCAGCTTGATCAGCAATGAGAAGGTCGACGAGATTAAGCACCAGATCCGGAAGGAGTGCAAGATCACCCTTGCTGAGACCATTGAGGATGTCTATCCTTGCACGACTCTCCAGGAAGGTTTCATGGCCTTGGGCATGAAGCAGCCTGGGTCGTACATCCACAGGGTCGTGTACAAGCTGATTCCTGAGATCGACGTTGATCGATTCAAGGCTTCCTGGGAGGCCACAATCAGTCAATGTGGAAGCTTGCGTTCGCGAGTGGTCCTTGTTGGCGGTCGCGCTTTACAAGCCGTGATGGCACAAGATACTGCCTGGGAGCAGCCTGCTCCGGGCCTGGATATCAACGCTTACCTCAACCGAACGCGAAGCATTAGCATGAGTTACGGCGAGCGCCTGAGCAGACATGCCCTGGTACGACACAACAATGGCGACGTCCACTTTGTGTGGCTTATTCACCACGCCGTGTTTGACGGTCTTACCATGCGAATCGTCCTGGATGCGCTCTACAACGCTTACCATGGCAACGATGCCAAAGCTTTGCGTCCCTACTCCAACTTTATCCGCTATGTTGAATCCATCGACTCTGCCGCCTCAACCGAGTACTGGCAAAAGGAGCTTGAGGGTGCTCAGCGCGCTCATTTCCCGCCCGCGAGACTGTCTGCCACATCTGAAGACCGGGTCATGAAGAGGACTATGCCGTTCCACAACGCGAAGAACTCTTCCGTGACTACAGCTACGATTCTTCGTGCGGCATGGGCTCTCCTGCTTGCGCGCTACTGTGACTCTGATGATGTGTGCTTCGGTACGACCTTGTCGGGTCGTCAGGCTGCGGTGCCAGGATTGAATGAGATTCCAGGACCTATGATTGCAACTGTGCCGATTCGAGTCAAGATTGACCGTGACATGACTGTATCCTCTTTCCTTGAGAGAATTCAGACACAAGCGGCAGACATGGTGGCCCATGAGCAGTACGGTCTTCAGAACATCTCGAAATTGTCCCAGGCCGCCGAGGAGGCATGCGACTTTTCCAACCTCATCGTCATTCAGCCAAACAACCATCTCGCGTCCATGGCTGATACCGCGTCTGATGCCATATTGCAGCAAGGATCCCGCGAGAAGGCTCTGTCGGAAGAGGCTATGCGCAATTACTTCAACTATCCCCTGGTGTTGCAGCCTCGTATTGGTGAGGGCAGCATCGAGCTGGAGTTGACGTATTACGCTGATGCCATCACTGAGGGCCAACTTGAGGCTCTGTGTGTTCACTACGAGCACATTGCTCAGCAATTGCTTGCTCCGACGGACATGCTCCTCAGTGATCTTTCGGTATCTGGTTCGTGGGATCTGGAAGAGGCGACCAAGACCAATGACGAAACACCCGAGATCGTCGATATGTGTCTTCATCAGCTTATTGAGAGGCAAGCGAAGACAAGCCCTGATGCCCCTGCTATCCACGCCTGGGATCTGGAGCTGTCTTACTCACAACTCGATCGTGCCGCCAACCGCCTCGCTCACCATCTCGTCAAGTCATGTGGCGTCAAGGATCAGGACTTCGTCCACGTCTGCTTTGAGAAATCGGCCTGGTTTTTCGTGTCTGTTATTGCTGTCAATAAGGCTGGTGCTACATGGGTTCCTTTGGATCCCTCGCACCCGCTGCAGAGGCAGCAACAGGTTGTCTCGCAGACGAAGGCGACTCTGGCCTTGGCTTCCCCTAGCAATGCCAAGATGTGCTCTGAGTTGGTTGATAACGTCGTTGAGGTGTCTTCGGGTCTAGATGAGAAGCTGGCCAAGACAGAAGAGAGCTCTTACGGACCGGTCCCCAATGTATCACCAGATAACGCAGCCTATGTTTTGTTCACTTCTGGAAGTACTGGAACGCCAAAGGGTCTGGTCATGCAGCATAGGGCTGTCTGCACCTCACAGACGGCCATCACCAAGCGCCTCGGAATGGCCTCTAGCGTAAGGATGCTTCAATTTGCGTCCTTCGTCTTCGATCTCTCTATCGGCGAGATTGTTGGTCCCTGGGTGGTTGGTGGCTGTCTTTGCGTTCCGTCTGAGGAAACGAGGATGAACAACCTAGTAGACTTCATCAACACGATGCAGGTTAACTGGGCGTATCTGACGCCCTCATTCACGCGCACTTTGAACCCTGACGACGTCCCAGGCTTGGAATTGCTGTTGTTTGCTGGCGAGGCTGTTGGACGAGATGTGTTTGAGGCTTGGTTTGGCAAGGTGCGACTGATCAACGGTTGGGGCCCTGCCGAAACCTGTGTCTTCTCAACCCTCCACGAGTGGAAGAGCCTCGAGGAATCTCCGTTGACGGTCGGCAAGCCGGTGGGCGGATACTGCTGGATTGTTGATCCGCATGATCCGCAGCGGTTAGCCCCTGTCGGAACCCTTGGTGAAGTTGTCATCCAGGGACCGACGGTTCTCCGCGAGTATCTGGCTGATCCTACAAAGACAGAGGCCTCGTTGGTCCGGAATCTCCCTGAGTGGGTGCCAAATCGTACAGCTGCGCATTGGGATCGATTTTACAAGTCCGGTGACCTGTGTCGCTATAACGCGGACGGCACCATTGAGTTTGGATCTCGCAAGGATAGCCAAGTCAAGATTCGAGGCCTTCGTGTCGAGCTTGGAGAAATCGAGCATCATATCCGCGAGTCTCTGGAAGGCGTCAAGCAGGTCGCTGTTGATGTGGCAAAGGGAGATGGTGGCGCAATCATTGTGTCCTATTTCTCCTTTACCGACGAAACCCGTACTGCTGGCAAGAACTCCGAGACAAGCGTCCGAGATGTGTTTGCGCCAATGACTCCCGAGCTTCAGAGTCAACTTACTGCCTTGGTTGGCCAGCTGAGCGTTACACTTCCTCGGTACATGATCCCCACGTTGTTTATCCCTTGCCACTACATGCCCTTCATTACTTCGACCAAGTTGGATATGAAGCTTCTGCGACTGGCAATGTCTAATCTTGGTAAGGACGACATTGCGAGGTATTCCCTTGTGGATAGCAAGAAGCGTGCCCCGGAAACGGAGATGGAGACTCGTATCCAAGCGATCTGGGCAGATCTTCTGAAGCTGTCGCCTGAGTTCATCGGTCGAGACGATAGCTTCTTGAGGATGGGCGGTGACTCAATTGCTGCCATCTATTTTGTGTCTGCAGCTCGCGATGCCGGTATTTCCATCGCTGTGAAGGACATTTTCGACGACCCCCGATTGTTCCAGGTGGCCTCCAAGGCCACCCTCCTCTCCAACACTGGCCATTCCTCTCAGATCAGGCCCTTTACCCTGCTGCCAGAATCGTTGAGCAAACTCATGCAGAGCGATGCTGTTCGAACTCGCTATGGCCTTGGACAGATTCAGACGATCGAGGATGCTTATCCTTGCACTCCCCTTCAGGAAGGTCTTATGGCCCTGACGGCAAAGCAACGAGGCTCATATGTCTCGCAATGGTTCTATCGAATGCCTAGGCATATTGATATTGCCAAGTTCAAGGCCGGTTGGAACGAGGCCGTTGAGCGTAATGCTACTCTGAGAACTCGTATCATGCTTGAGGAAGGTTCTGCGGTGCAGGCTGTGATTTCGAATGACGGCGATTGGGAAGACACTGCGGGACTTAACCTTGAGTCCTTCAAGAACTTGATCTCCCAGATGGACATTGGGTATGGAACTCGCTTGACGAGGTTTGCTCTCGTTGAGGATCAGGAGGATACTTACTTTGTCTGGATCATCCACCATGCTATCAACGACGGCTGGAGCATGCGCATCGTCCTCGATAACGTTTACAACCGCTACTACGGGCAGAAGGTCGCCTCCTTGACGCCTTATTCCAACTTCATCAACTATTTGAGCAACGTAGATGGCGAGGCAGCAGCCAACTTCTGGCGATCGAACCTGGCTGGTGCTCAACGACCTATCTATCCTGCTGCTGGCAGCTATTCAACTGCTGACAGCTCTGGAGACTCGACTCGTGTCGTCGATCGCTTGGTGTCCTTTTCCAACCATAAGGACGCCTCCATTACTATGGCAACTATCCTTCGAGCGGCTTGGGCGATTGTGCTCGGCAAGCATTGCGATGCTAGTGATGTCTGCTATGGCGCGACGGTTTCTGGCCGCCAGGCTGACATGGACGGCCTCTTGTCAACTCCCGGTGCTGTCATTGCCACTGTCCCGATTCGGGTCCATCTGGAAGCTGATAAGCCCGTGAGCCAGATGCTGCAGGACTTGCAGGGTCATGGTTTGGATATGGTTCCGTATGAGCAGTATGGTCTGCCCAACATTGCCAAACTGAGCCCGGAGGCCCGCGAGGCTTGTGACTTTACCTCACTGCTGGTTATCCAGCCCAAGGAGCAGGAGAGCTCCATCTTCAACCCCGAAGATGGTCTGCTGCAATCGGATGCTGAAGAGGACCACCTGATGATTGAGTCCATGGACAAGTACTTCAACTACCCACTGGTCATGCTCAGCTACATGACAGAAGACAACGTGAACCAGAGGTTCATATATAAGCCTGACATCCTGTCCGAGGCTGAAGTCGAGGCCCTCTCTCATCAATTTGACTACGTCGTTCAGCAGCTCCTGAGCCCCGACGAAAAGCTCATCAGCGACATCTCTCTTGTCGGAAAGCGTGAGATTCAACATGCTGCTGACGTGTCTCGGTATCGCCCCGCCACTGAGTCTTGCACCCATTGGGAGATTTACAAGCAGATTGAGGCCCAGCCAGAGGCACCTGCCTTTGACTCCTGGGACGCCAAGCTCACATATCGTGAAGTCGGTGTTTTGGCTACTCGCTTGGCCGCTAAGCTGCAAAGCCTTGGTGTTGGACCGGACGTCATGGTGCCCATTTCGTTCCCCAAGAGCACCCCGGCCATGATCACGATGGTTGCTATCCAGATGGCTGGTGGTGCTCTTGTGCCGCTTGACCCTGCAGCTCCACTGGCCCGTCTGCAGAGTATTGTTTCTGATACGCAGGCGAAGCTCATCGTCACTCATCCTTCTCTCGAGGAGAAGCTTCAAGAGCTTGGTGTGGACCTCCTGATTGTGGATCTGCCCATGTTGGACGAGTTGCCCGATCCCAGCACCAAGTTTATCTCGTCAGATGCCACACCAGATAGCCTCTACGCCGTCTTGTTTACATCTGGATCTACTGGCAAGCCCAAGGGCATTCGAATTCCGCATAGCAGTCTCTGCTCTGTAAGCGATGCCCATGCTGCGGAAACCGGCGTCGGGCCTGGCAGTAGAGTGTTCCAGTTTTCGGCTTACACTTTTGATATCGGTATTCTCGATGTCTTGGTCACTCTCATGCGCGGTGGCTGCGTCTGTGTGCCTTCAGACCACGATCGCCTCAACAATCTTGCGGGCGTCATCAGTGCTCTCCAGGCCAACTGGGTTTTCTTGACGCCTACTGTCGCCGACATGCTCAACCCAGAGGACGTCCCCTGTTTGACGACCATCAACTTGGGTGGTGAAGCCGTCAACAAGAAGTCATCCGAGAGGTGGCAGGGCTATACTACTCTGAATGGCCTTTACGGTCCTGCTGAGGCGTCGATTTGCGCTCGCAACGCGGATGTGCACAACGGTGCGTCTACCAACTTGGGCTTTCCTCTGTCCAGTGCTTTCTGGGCCGTCGAGCCGAACGACCCAAGCCGCCTTGTGCCCATTGGCTGTATCGGTGAGCTGCTCATTCAGAGTCCTATTCTGGCCTGTGGTTACCTCAACGCCGATGCAAAGAATACTGCGAATTGGCTGGAGGATATGACATACGACTGGCTTCCGGCCAATGGGCCAAAGCGAGCCTATCGAACTGGTGACCTGGTTCGCCGTAACCCTGATGGCACTTTCGAGTACATGGGCCGAAAGGATAACCAGGTCAAGATCCGTGGCCAGCGTGTCGAGCTCGGTGAGATCGAATATACTGTTGTGGCCAACCTCCCCGGCGCAAAGCAGATCCTGGTGGATGTCATTAACAACGACGAAGCCGGTCTCAGCCTCATTACCTATCTATGCTTCAACGACGACACCAAGGGCAGCGACAAGAACCTGGAGGATATCTTCCTGACCACCACTCCCGAGATGAAGCAGCGGCTCTCGGACATGCTCGGTCAATTGCACATCTCTCTGCCTCACTACATGATCCCGACAATCTTTGTTCCGTGCAAGTACATGCCCATCAATACTTCAGCTAAGCTGGACCGAAAGGCCCTCCGAGCCTGCGCGGCGGTCCTCAGCAAAGAGGAGTTGACGACTTATACGCTCTCGGATGAGGAGGACAAGCAACCGCCCGAGACCCCGATGGAAGCAAGGCTGCAGCAGATCTGGGCGAACACTCTTAAGATTTCGCCTGGGTCAATTGGTCGCGGCTCCAACTTTTTGCGCTTGGGTGGTGACTCCATTGCGGCTATCTACAGCGTGATGGCCGCGAACGAGGCCGGAATCAGCTTGACAGTGAAAGACATCTTTGATGACCCCCGATTATCAAAGGTTGCTCTCAAGGCTGTTGAGGTCAGCGGAGACGTAACCCAGCATAGCGCCGTCATTGAGCCTTTCAGCCTTCTGGATGCAAACACACGCGACTGGGCCACGAGCGATGAGGTCCATGGCTTGTGCAAACTGCTTCCATACCAAACTGTTGAAGATGCTTTCCCTACCACCAGCTTCCAAGAAGGCCTCATGGCTATGGCTGTGAAGCAGCCGGGATCATACATTGCGAAACACGTTTACAAGATCCCCAAGCATGTTGATCTTCAGCTCTTCAAGGAGTCTTGGGAGCAAACTGTGAAGCTGTGTGGTATTCTGCGTACCAGGATCGTGCTCAACCAGGGGTCGTCTGTTCAAGTTGTTATCAAAGACGACGTTGCCTGGGACGTGACTTACGGCCAAGACGTGGTCAGTTACATCGAATCGACAAGGAGCATTGAGATGACCTATGGCTCACGCCTGTGTCGCTATGCTCTTATCGAGGAGCGCAACGGCGACAGATACTTCGTCTGGACCATTCACCACACTGCTTTTGACGGTTGGACGATGCAGATCATTCTCGAGACCCTGCAGAACGTCTATCGTCAGCAGAACCCTTCTCCACCTCGAGCATACTCACACTTCATTCGGTACACATCCGAGATTGACCAAGCTGAAGCTAAGGACTTTTGGTCTTCTCAGCTCCAGGATGCTCGACGTGCTGCTTTCCCAGCTGCAGGCTCATCTTCTGCCCCTTCGACCACTCGCGTTATGAAGAAGAAGATCTCGTTCCCCAGCCTGGAGGAGACCTCGATTACAAAGCCATCAATCCTGCGCGCTGCTTGGGCTATCGTCCTTGGCCGATATAGCGATGCCACTGACATTTGCTTCGGAACAACCATTTCTGGACGGCAGGCTCCCTTGGCTGGAATGACTGAGATTGCCGGCCCTGCCGTAGCTACTGTGCCCGTCAGGGTTCGTCTCGATGGCTCAAAGCCTGTGGCCCAGTTCCTGCATGACATTCAGAGCCAGGCCTCCGAGATGGTGGCCTACGAGCAGTTTGGCTTGCAGAATATTGCTAAGGTCAGCGAAAGTGCTCGCGAAGCTTGTGACTTTTCAAGCTTGCTTGTCATCCAGCCCGGCCACTTTTTGCAGTATGGCGATGACAGCACTGATGCGATTCTCATCGGTGACGACAAGAGCATCGAGGAAGAAGTTATGCAAAACTACTTCACGTATCCTCTCATTGTGGAAGGCATCTTGTACGAGGACCATGTCGAGCTGCTTGTGATTTACAACGCCAACGTCCTGGCCGAGTCGCAAATCACAGCCTTGACGTACCACTTCGAGCATGTTACCCAGCAGCTGGCTAGCCAGGAGGGTCTCGTCATTGGGGATGTTTCTGTTTCTGGCTCTTGGGATCTGGAGCATAGTCTCCAAGCTAATAGCGAGCTTCCTGATATCATCAACTCTTGTTTCCACGAGTTGGTCGAACGGCAGGCCGTCGAACGTCCTGACGCCCCTGCTATCGTGGGCTGGGACCGGACTTTCACCTATGCTGGTCTCAACGAGGCTGCCAACCGATTGGCGCATCATCTCACACAGAACTTTTCCATCAAATCCGATGAGTTGATTCATGTTTGCTTTGAAAAGTCAGCGTGGCACTTTGTCGCGATCCTGGCTATCAACAAGGCTGGTGCCGGATGGGTTCCCCTTGATCCGTCACATCCTGAGCAGCGGTTGCGCCAGATTGCCAGCCAGACCCGGGCGAGAATCATACTGGCGTCGCCGAGCAATTCGGATATCTGTGCCCGCCTCGGCCTGTCTGTCATCGAGGTCAGCCCGCTCTTTGATCAGAAGCTCATCAAGAGTGGCATGAGTAGCACCGCTGGGCCCGACGTCAAAGTGACGCCTCGCAACATTGCTTACGTTCTGTTTACATCCGGCTCTACTGGTACTCCCAAGGGACTAGTCATGGAGCATGGCTCTGTGTGCACGTCACAGACTGCCATCAGCCGGCGACTTGGATTGACTGCCGATGTTCGTATGTTGCAGTTTGCAGCCTTTGTTTTCGATCTTTCTATTGGTGAAATCGTGGCGCCACTGATTTCGGGTGCCTCTTTATACATCCCAGACGAAAACACTCGCTTAAATAACCTGTCAAACTTCATCCAGGAGCACCAGATCAACTGGGCCTTCCTTACCCCTGCATTCGCCCGCACTCTCAAGCCAGAAGACGTACCTGGCCTAGATCTCTTGCTGCTAGCAGGAGAAGCTGTCGGCCGCGATGTGTTTGAAAGCTGGTTTGGACAGGTCAGGCTCGTCAACGGTTGGGGCCCAGCTGAGACGTGCGTTTTCTCGACTCTTCATGAGTGGAAGTCTATCGACGAGAGTCCCCTAACTGTTGGCCGACCGGTCGGCGGTTTCTGTTGGATTGTCGATCCAGAAGACCCAGCCAAGCTCGCTCCCACGGGCACCATCGGCGAGGTCGTTATCCAAGGCCCGACTCTGCTCCGGGAATACCTTGCAGATGCCGAGAGGACCAAGCTGTCGACTGTCTACGACTTGCCCGCTTGGGCACCCCGCCGCGAGTCACAGCATTGGGGCCGATTTTACAAGTCCGGTGACTTGTGTTTCTATAACCCTGACGGTACAATCGAATTTTCAACCCGTAAGGATACGCAGATCAAGATTCGCGGCCTTCGTGTTGAATTGGGCGAAATCGAGCACCATTTGCAGCTTGCCCTTGATGACATTCGTCAAGTTGCTGTTGACGTGTTCAAGGGTGAAAACGGCTCCAATCTCGTGGCCTACTTCTGCTTCAATGAGGAGAGCAAGACGGCTGATGCTCGTGTCGCGAGCGACGACAAGGGTCCCTTCATGCCTATCGACGAAGGCCTTCAGGCCCGCCTTATTGCTGCCTCTGGTGAATTGAGGGTCGTTCTCCCGTCCTACATGGTGCCGACCTTCTTCATTCCCTGTAGCTATATGCCCACCAGCACATCGACCAAACTTGACCGCAAGGAGCTGAAGCGGTATACCGCTGCCCTGACCGTCGAAGAGCTATCGAAATACTCCCTTATCGATGGCAAAAAAAGGGCACCCGAGACTCCTATGGAAAGCCAACTACAGCAGATTTGGGCTGAAATTCTGAACATTCCTATGGAATCGGTTGGACGCGATGATAGCTTCCTTGGCCTCGGCGGTGACTCTATCACGGCTATCCACTTGGTTAATGTCATGCGGGAGGAGGGTATCTCATTGACTGTCAAGGACATCTTTGATGACCCTCGCCTGATGTCTGTGGCAAGCAAGGCTATCACCAGCGAGGAGGTGATGGAACTCGAAGAGATTGAGCCGTTCAGTCTTCTGGAAAAGGACATCCGTCATGCTGTTCTGTCAGAGCATCTTCGACAAGAACTCAAGCTCGCCAAGAGCCAGCACATCGAGGATGCTTATCCATGCAGCAAGCTCCAGGAAGGCCTTATGGTCCTATCGGTCAAGCAGCCTGGATCATATGTCGCCAAGTACACCTATCGTCTTCCTTCTGATGTCGACCTTCAACGTTTCAAAGAGGCGTGGGAGTACACCTCGTCTTCTATTGAAGCGCTCCGCACCCGTCTTGTCATGATTGACGGTTCTTGCGTCCAGGTCGTTATAAACGAAGAGCTCCCCTGGGAGACTGCAAAGACGGATGATGTTCGATCGGCCATAGCATCGGCCCAGTCGCTTCGAATGACATACGGCTCGCCTCTGTCTCGTTATACAATCCTCGAGGACCAAGACGGCAGCAACTATTTCATGTGGGCTGTCCACCACTCTGTTCATGATGGTTGGTCGATGAGGATAGTCCTGGAGACGTTACGGCGAGAGTATGAGGGTCGGGCATCCGCCCCTGTTATGCCCTACAACGGATTCATTCGCTATACCCTTGGTCTCGACCTGGAGGCTGCTGCTGAGTATTGGAGCAGCCAGCTGAATAACGCCAAGCGCGCCAGCTTCCCTGCTGCTGCCACTGCCTCTGGCGAAACGAAGCACATCACACGAATGATGACAAAGTCCATTCCTTTCCCTGCCTCCATGAACCCGGCCATCACAAAGGCTACAGTTTTGCGAGCTGCCTGGGCTGTCATACTGGCTCGTTACTGCGATACCAACGATGTCACATTTGGATCTACTATTTCTGGTAGACAGGCGGCAGTTCCCGGCCTGACCGAGATGGCCGGCCCAGCTGTTGCTACTGTTCCCGTCCGTATCCGACTCGATCAGCAGCAGCGCGTGTCCAAGTTCCTTCAAGGTGTACAGAGTCAGGCTTCTGAGATGATTCCCTTTGAGCAATTTGGCCTGCAGAGCATCTCAAGGCTTGGTGCTGATGCAAGGGATGCGTGCGACTTCACTTCCTTGATGCTAGTTCAGCCGATGCAGCATCTTGCTGGCGAGGATCTCGACACTCTCTTAGTGCCTGCTCTAGAAAAAGAGACCCAAGAGGACCAGCTGCAGAACTACTTCTCCTACCCTCTTGTTCTGCAGGGTCATATTTATGACGATCGGGTTGAGCTCGTCATGATCTACGACTCTGTTGTTCTTCCGGAAACGCAGCTTGTTGCCTTGTCACATCAATTCAACGGCGTTGTCCAGCAGCTTCTCAGCGGCAAGGATTGTAGGCTTGGTGAAATCTCAGTGGCGAGCCCCTGGGACCTCGATCTTGCACTGGCTTCTAACGGCGATGGCCCTGAAATTGTTGATGACTGTGCTCATCTCATCATCGAGCGGCAAACAAAGCAGACTCCCCATGCCCATGCTGTGCATGCTTGGGATGGCTCACTCACCTATAGTGAGCTTGACCTTGCTGCCAACAGGCTGGCAAACTTTTTGATGAAGCGTCACGGCGTCAAGGTCGGTGATGTCGTCCATGTGTGCTTCGAAAAGTCAGTTTGGTATGTGGTTTCGGTCCTTGCGATCAACAAGGCTGGAGCTGCTTGGGTGCCAATGGACCCGGCACACCCGTTCCAAAGACTTCAACAGGTTGCCGGTCAGACGGGTGCAAAGCTCGCTCTCTCTTCTGCTATCCACAGCCCCTTGTGCTTTAAGCTTCTGGAGACAGTTGTGGAAGTGTCATCAACCCTGGATGAGCAGCTGAAGAATGACGAGACCATCAGTGATGTCAAGCCATCCACCAAGGTCACTCCTAACGACGCTGTCTACCTGCTCTTCACTTCCGGCAGTACCGGCGTTCCTAAGGGTATCATTATGGAGCATGCCTCTCTTTGCACCAGCCAGCGTGACATCGCAAAGAGACTTGGTCTGACCAGCAGCGTCAGGATGCTTCAATTTTCGTCCTTTGTCTTTGACGTTTCCGTTGGAGAAATCATGCTTTCCCTCATGCATGGTGGTTGCATTTGCATACCATCTGATCACGATCGTCTCAACAACTTGGACGGATTCATTCGAGACGCCGAGGTGACTTGGGCGTTCCTGACACCATCGTTTGCCCGCACCCTCCGTCCTCAGGAAGTTCCAACCCTTGAGCTAATTGTCCTCGCCGGAGAGCCCGTCAGCCAGGACGTCTTCGACCTTTGGTTTGGTAAGGCCAGGCTTGTCAACGGTTGGGGACCTGCCGAGACTTGCGTTCTGAGTGCTATCCACGAATGGAAATCTGCAGACGAATCGCCATTGACCATCGGACGGTCGGTTGGAAGCTTTGCCTGGATTGTCGATGCAGAGAATCCTCACCGTCTAGCCCCGGTTGGATGTATCGGAGAAATCGTCATGCAGGGGCCTACGCTTCTCCGTGAGTACTTGGCCGACCCGGCCAAGACGGCCTCATCGACTATGACCTCTTTGCCGAACTGGGCACCACGCGCCAACGACAAGAAATGGGGTCGTTTCTATAAGACCGGCGATCTGGGTTTCTACAACCCTGACGGAACGATACATTACTCCGGCCGCAAGGATACCCAGGTCAAGATCCGTGGTCTTCGTGTTGAGCTTGGGGAAGTTGAGCATCACATTCGGAATGCACTTGAATCCATCCGACAGGTTGCTGTTGATGTGTTCCGAACAGAGACTGGAACGAACCTCGTCTCATACATCTGCTTCAGCAGTGAGACGAAGACTCCCGGACCAAACACCGACCCCAATGGCGATGACGTTTTCCTCTATATGACTCGGAACGTCCAAAGCGATTTGAACGTCGCCATCAATAAGCTCAACGCCCTGCTGCCTAGCTATATGATTCCAACATACTGGATTCCTTGTGACTACATGCCGCTGATTTCCTCCGGCAAGTTGGACAGGGTCAAGCTCCGCAAGCAGATGTCGGCTTTGACCCAGGAGGAGCTGGAGGCCTATTCACTGACTGACGCTGACAAGCGCGCTCCGGACACAGCCATGGAAGTGCGATTGCAAGGCATGTGGGCTGAGATCCTGAACATTCCCGCTCAGACCATCGGCAAGGACGACAACTTCCTTCGAGTTGGTGGTGATTCAATTGCTGCTATCAGATTGGTCTCGATGGCCCGCGAGCGTGGCATTACCCTCACTGTTAACGGCATTTTCGAAGATCCGCGCCTGTCATCTATGGCTGCTACTGCCGGCGCGGCTGATGGGGACGATGAGCTTTTGGCTCATATTCCCGCTTTCTCTCTCCTTGACGACGGCACTCGAGAATTGATTCAATCTCCCAGCATCTACCAAGAGTTGGGCCTGAATGTCACTCAGCGAATCGAGGATGCGTATCCCACTACCAAGCTTCAAGAGGGTCTCATGGCTCTATCTGCCAAGCAGCCCGGATCGTACATTGCCAAGTTTCTGTATCGTCTTCCCAAGCACATTGAAGTCGCTCGCTTCAAGGATGCCTGGAGACGCACGGTCGATGCCTGCACCAACCTTCGTACCCGGATCGTCCTGACCGAGGAAGGACACAGCACGCAGCTTGTTATCAGCCATGATTTTGAGTGGGATACCGTCGAGAATGAAGACCTTCATTCGTATCTCCAGCTGACTCAAGGCATGGAAATGGGATACGGTTCGCAGCTTTCTCGTTATGCTCTCATTGAGCACACGGATGGCGAGACGTATTTCATGTGGAGTGTTCATCACGCGGTTTTTGATGGTCTTTCTACTCAGAACGTGTTGAACATCCTTGAGAAGGCGTATCAGGGCAACGACGTCCTCCAAACGCCCCCGTATGCCCGCTTCATCAAGTATACCCTCGGACTGGATGCAGACGCCGCAGCGGCATACTGGAGAGAACAGTTGCAGAGCTCTCGCAAGGCCACTTTCCCTGCGTCAAGCGAAGTATCCAACAAGCCTGGTGTCACTCGTGTTCTTGAACGATCCATTGAGCTGCCCCAGATGGCTTCATCAGGCATTACTCTCGCCACCGTCGTTCGGTCTGCGTGGGCCATGGTTCTCTCCCGCTACAGCGATTCGGATGATATCACCTTTGGCACGAGCATCTCGGGCCGCCAGGCCCCAGTACCTCAGCTGATGGACATGGTTGGACCCATTATCGCAACCGTCCCTGTGAGGGTCCGGGTAGACCAAGCACAGCTGGCTACTGATTTCCTCCAAGCTGTTCAGAAGCAGACGCTCGAAATGGTCCCATACGAACAGTTCGGTCTACAGAGCATAGCCAAGGTCAGCGAAGACGCCAAGGAGGCTTGTGACTTCACTTCGCTCTTGGTGATCCAACCTATGCAACACGTTTCGGACTCTGAATCCGCCGACTCTGTCCTTCTACACGCAGATGGAGCACTAAAGGAGGAGGCCGAATCGATGGAAAACTATTTCTCGTACCCCCTTGTTGTCCAGGCTCATCTGTATGAGGACCGCATCAATATTGTTCTCATCTACGACTCGACCGTCCTGGCCGAGACACAGCTGGAAGCCCTCTCTCAACAGCTTGGACACGTCATGTGCCAGCTTGCCGCAGCCAGTGACGAGAAATTGTTGGGATCGGTATCCATCACTTCCGACTGGGATCTGGAGCGTGCTGTTTCTTTCAACAACGACATTCCTGACATTGTTGATGCTTGTGTGCATGACCTTGTTGCACGCCAGGCTCAACATCGACCGGATGCTGTCGCTATATCTGCGTGGGATGCCGAGCTCACCTATAGCCAGCTTGACGTCGCTGCCAATAGACTGGCATACCACATCATCACAGCCTACGGGGTTCAGCCTAACGACTTTATTCACGTGTGCTTCGAGAAGTCAGCTTGGCACTTTGTTGCTATTCTGGCCATCAACAAAGCTGGAGCGGCATGGGTGCCCCTTGACTCATCTCATCCAGAGCAGCGTCTCCGTCAAGTGGTTAGCCAGACGGGTGCCAAGCTGGTCTTGACGTCTCCTAGCAACACGACGCTCTGCTCCGGGCTACTTGAGAACGTCCTTGAGGTCACACCTGGCTTGGACCAAAAGCTGGCTGTGACAATTGGCTCTAAGGCTCCCGAGGTGGCTGTGACGCCTGAACATGCTGTGTATGCTCTGTTTACCTCCGGATCAACCGGTACCCCCAAGGGCCTGGTTATGCAGCACCGAGCTGTTTGCACCTCGCAGACGGCTATTGCAAAACGGTTAGGGCTGTCTTCAGACATTCGACAACTCCAATTCGCCGCGTTCGTTTTCGATCTATCGATTGGTGAAATCATTGCACCATTGATCAGCGGAGCGTGCGTTTGTGTTCCCTCTGAAGACATCCGGATGAACAGCATTACCGATTACATTCGTGACCAGCGTATCAACTGGGCATTCTTGACCCCTTCCTATGTTCATACCTTACGGCCAAAGGATGTGCCCGGCTTGGAACTGCTTCTTCTTGCTGGTGAAGCTGTACCCAAGGAGATCCTGAACACATGGTTTGGAAAATTGCGCCTTGTTAACGGCTGGGGACCAGCCGAGACCTGTGTCTTCAGCACCCTACACGAATGGACGTCAGTCGACGAAAGTCCTCTTACCGTTGGCAAGCCAGTTGGAGGATTCTGCTGGGTTGTCGACCCGGAGAACCCCCATAAGCTGGCCCCCGTTGGTACTTTGGGCGAGGTTGTCATCCAGGGTCCAACTTTGCTGCGCGAGTATCTGGCTGATCCGGAACGTACTGCGGCTTCCTCAGCCACAGCCCCTGACTGGGCACCGCAGCCCGACTCCAAGCACTGGGGACGCCTTTACAAATCCGGTGATCTCTGCTCCTATAACCCTGATGGGACCCTTGAGTTCTTGTCCAGGAAGGACACGCAGATCAAAATTCGGGGTCTTCGTGTGGAGTTGGGTGAGGTGGAACATCACATCCAAACCTCCTTGCGCGGCGTGCGCCAGGTTGCTGTTGACGTTTACAAAGGCGAGAGCGGAACGAATCTCGTGGCTTATCTGTGCTTTACCGACGAGACCCGAGCCTCTTCCGCTGACCACAGCCCATTCATGTCCGTCGACAAGAAGCTTCAGGACCAATTGAATGCTTTGGTCGGCGAATTGGGAATCTCCCTGCCGCGGTACATGATTCCCACGCTCTACATACCCTGTAGCTTCATGCCGTCAATCACGTCGACCAAGTTGGATCGTAATGAATTGCGTCGTCGTACCGCCAGCCTCTCTCGCGACGAGTTGTCTGAATATTCCCTGCTGGGCAGCACCAAGAGGGCGCCGGAAACCGACATGGAGCGCGCTCTTCAAGGGATCTGGTCTGGCATCTTGGGCCTCTCGCCCGACGCAATTGGCCGGGACGACAGCTTCCTCGGTCTTGGAGGTGACTCGATTACAGCGATACAGCTTGTTGGTATTTGTCGTGATCAAGGCATTTCCTTGTCCGTCAAGGATATCTTCGATGACCCTCGGCTTATTGCGGTGGCAAAGGCTGCTCAGTCGCTGAGTGCTATTGATGATGCCGATATCGAGCCGTTCGGCCTGTTGGATGATGAGCTGTGCCGTCTTGCTACGAGTGAAAGCGTCAAGGCTCAGTGCCACCTTGCGGCAGAAGCTATCATTGAGGACGCTTATCCCTGCACAAAGTTCCAAGAAGGTCTTATGGCTCTCTCCATCAAGTCTCCCGGATCATACGTTGCCAAGTACGCCTATCGGCTGGCCGATGATGTTGACATTGAGCAGTTCAAGACCAGCTGGAAGCAGACGGTTTCTCTCTGCCCTACCCTGCGCACGCGTATTGTGCTTCTTGGTGACCGCTGCGTCCAGTTGGTTGTCAAGGAGGACGTTGAGTTTCTACCATCTACCGCTTCTGGCTTCGAGTCAGCCATGCTTGAAGCTCGCAATGTGCAAATGACATACGGCACTCCGCTGTCACAGTACACTCTCTTCCAAGGAGAAGATGGCCTCTACTTCATCTGGGTGGTTCATCACACCGTTCACGACGGATGGACCATGCGTCTTGTGCTGGAAACGCTGCAGAACCTCCACCAGGGCTTAACCATCAGCTCGCTCAAGCCGTACTCGACGTTTATCAAGTATGCGATGGACGTTGCGCAAGACCCGGCTGTCGAGAAATACTGGTCTCAGCAGCTTGATGGTGCAATTCAGGCATCGTATCCTCCTCGCCCGAGGTCTGACAAGCAGCACAAGGCCGTTACCCGCATGATGACCAAGTCTATCCAAGTGCCCAACAGCACGCAGTCTTCAATGACCATGGCAACCCTCCTACGTGCCACCTGGGCTATTATCCTTGCCCGTTACTCCAACACTGACGATATCTGCTTTGCTACGACGGTGTCTGGTCGTCAAGCCTCTGTTTCAAACATCTTGACGATACCCGGTCCTATTGTCGCGACTCTTCCAGTGCGCATTCGACTCAACGGGCAGCAGACGGTAATGGAATACCTGGAGAGTGTACAGCATCAAGCCACGCAGATGATTCCCCATGAGCAATACGGTTTGCAGAACATTTCTAAGATCTCTGACAACATCAGCGATGCCATTGACTTTTCGAGTCTTCTGGTTATCCAGCCTCGATCGCACCTGGACTCTAGCAACGGCGACGGCAGCAATGACAACATTCTTATTCCTACCGTTGAGGACGATGAAGCTGTAGCAGACCTTCTGCAGGATTACTTCACGTATCCTCTGGTCATTCAGGGTAACCTGCTGGATGACCACATCGACCTGCTCCTCACCTACGACAGCACTATCCTGTCCGAAATCGAGCTTAGCCGGTTGGCTGTTCAGTTCGAGCACGTTGCTCAGCAGCTTCTAGAGTCTGATCATGTCAAGCTGGGTAATCTCTCGTTGGTGCCCCCTCAAGACGTTCAACAGGCTATTGCGTGGAACACAGAAGACCCAGAGATCGTTGAAGACTGCATTCACAGATTGGTCGAACGACAAGCCATGTCCACTCCCGATGCCATTGCCATCGACTCTTGGGATGGAAAGTTGACGTACGCCCAGCTCGACCAGGCTGCGACTCGTCTATCTCATCACCTCATCAAGACATATGATGTGGCCCCCGGCGATCTTGTCCTTCTCTTGTTTGAGAAATCGTTGTGGTACATCATATCCACAATTGCCGTCAACAAGGCTGGAGCAGCCTGGGTTCCCCTTGACCCATCCCACCCTATGCAGCGTCTGCAGCAAGTTACCAGACAGACGAAAGCCAAGGTGATTCTCGCGTCATCTTTGCAGTTCGAGCTGGCTGAAGAGCTACTGGACACTGTTGTTGAAATC
Organism: Trichoderma gracile; assembly: GCA_020002365.1. NCBI lineage: Eukaryota > Fungi > Ascomycota > Sordariomycetes > Hypocreales > Hypocreaceae > Trichoderma > Trichoderma gracile. Next base: position 2,958,687 of record JAINEY010000006.1, read on the forward strand.
AGCCAATCCTTGGACAATGCTCTCACCGCGGCAGATCCCACGCCTCGCACTCCCGATATCATGGTTTCCTCCAGAGACAAGGCATATGTGCTCTTCACCTCTGGCAGCACCGGAGCGCCAAAGGGAATCGTGATCAGCCACGGATCTGTCTGCACAAGTCAAACTGCTATTTTCAGTCGTCTAGGCCTACATAGCGGCGTTCGAATGCTGCAGTTCTCTGCCTTCGTTTTTGATGTCTCAGTTGGCGAGATATATGGCTCGTTGATCCACGGCGCTTGCGTTGTTATACCATCTGACGAGATTCGCATGAATGACCTGACTAGCTTTATGCAGGAGAAAGAAGTTACTTGGGCGTGTTTCACCCCTTCATTCATCGAGACTCTACATCCCGCCGATTTGCCGAACTTGGAACTGGTCATCCTGGAGGGTGAACCTTCTAAGAGGCATATACTAGAGGAGTGGTACGGCAAGGTCAAGTTGATCAATGGCTGGGGCCCTGCGGAAACATGTGTGTTCAGCAGTATGCACGAGTGGAAGTCAGCCACGGAAAGCCCTGTCACTATTGGCAAGCCTGTGGCCTGCTTTGCCTGGATTGTTGATCCCGACAATCATCATCGCCTTGCGCCCATCGGTACTGTTGGCGAGATTGTGCTCCAGGGTCCGACGCTCTTGTGCGAATACCTCGACAATCCCGTGCAGACGCAGACGAGTATCCTCAAGTCAATCCCAAGCTGGGCTCCGCGCCGCGAATCGCAGCACTGGAACCGGTTCTACTTGACCGGTGACCTGGGCAGCTATAACCCTGACGGAACTCTTGCGTATCACGGCCGTAAGGACACTCAAGTCAAGATCCGAGGTCTTCGCGTCGAATTGGATGAGGTTGAGCATCATATTCGCAGCCTGCTAAGTGACGTTATCCATGTTACTGTGGACGTTCACAAGTCCGAGGCAGGCTCGAGGCTTGTTGCCTATCTTGCCTACACTGACGAGAGTTTGGATGACGAGGATGCGCTATTCCTGCCTCTGACAAATGAGCTGCAAAAGGATCTTGATGCCATGGCGAGTCAGCTTGGTGTCTTGCTGCCTCGGTATATGGTTCCAACTCTATATATTCCGTGCTCACACATGCCATTCTTGTCATCTGGAAAGACCGATAGGAATCAGTTGCGCAGACTTACTTCAGAGCTAGACCAGGAGCAGCTTGAGGCCTACGCTCTTGACGATGCCCAGAAGGAGGCCGCCGAGACGGAGGCTGAGCTGCGGCTTCGGGATATCTGGGCCAATATCCTTGGTCTTCCTGCTCAGTCAATTGGTCGCCACGATAGCTTCTTGCGTATTGGAGGCGATTCAATCGCAGCCATCCAGCTGGTTACCGCTGCTAGGGGAGCAGGCATCATCTTCTCAGTGAAGGATGTCTTTGACGACTCCCGACTCTGGAAGCTGGCTGAGCTTGCCTCTTCCAAGATGGAATCGGCAAAGGCTCCGGAGGTCATTGCACCATTCAGCATGCTTGGTGCTTCCCTCGATGAGGCAGCTGTTACCGCTCTTCTCCAGCAGCAGTATGGCCTGCCCGACGGTGTCGTCGTGGAAGATGCCTATCCCGCTACGAAGCTTCAGGAGGGTCTCATGGCCATCTCTACAAAGCAGCCTGGAACATATGTTGCAAAGCAGGTATATGGCCTGCCTGACCACGTTGGCCTTGATGCCTTTAAGGCAGCCTGGGAGCGTACAGTTGAGAACTGCGTCAACTTGAGGACGCGTCTCATCATCGCCGGCGACACAAGTGTGCAGGTGGTTATCCAGCATGAAGAAGTCGAGTGGGAGACTTGCAATACAACCGTGCAAGCCTACCTCTCCCAGGAATTCAACATGGGATACGGTTCTCGACTGTTCCGCAACGCAATCGTTCATGAGCCCTCTGGGCAGAACTTCTTTGTGCTGTCCATTCATCATGCTATCTTCGATGGTTGGACGCTCCCCATGCTTATGGAAACACTGGACTCTGCGTATCGCGGTGTCGAGACCCCCGCCCTCCGCCCATATGCTGAGTTTGTCAAGTATATCCTGGATATCGACGAGGCAGCTGCTGGTGACTACTGGCGGGGCCAGCTCCAAGATGCCAAACGCGCCTCTTTCCCGCCGACTGCCCCGGCTCAATCAGCTCAGTCGGTTACCCGAATCCTTGAGAGGCCCCTCAACTTCTCCCACTCAACCAAACCCGGCATCACCAAAGCATCAGTCCTCAGGGCTGCCTGGGCCCTTGTTTTGTCCAGATATTCCGATAGCGATGACGTGACTTTTGGTGTCAACGTCTCCGGACGTAATGCCGCAGTTGCGGGCATTGAGTCGATGCCCGGCCTGGTTGTTGCCACTGTCCCGGTCCGCGTGAGAATGGATCCCGAACAAACGGTTTCCCAGTTTGTGGAAAGCATTCAGTCTCAGTCGACTGATATGATTCCTTACGAACAGTTTGGTTTGCAAGATATCTCCAAGCTTAGTCCCGAGGCAAAGGACGCTTGCGACTTCTCATCCCTCATGGTTATTCAGCCCATGTCTAGCATCGCCGGCAACAAATCTGTTCTTGTGCCTCCTCCCGATGACAAGGATGCTGCCGAGAAGAGCTTGCAAAACTACTTCACTTACCCTCTGGTTATCCAGGCCCATCTGCACGATGATGGTGCGGTCAATCTGCTACTGATCTACGATGCTAACGTGCTCTCGGAGGATCAACTTCAAGCACTATCCATCCAGTTTGATCATGTGGTGCAGCAATTACTTGGCCAGGGCTCCGAGGCTAAGCTGAGGGATGTCACCATTTCCGGGCCATGGGACTTGCAACAGGCTATGAGTTACAACGTCAAGGAGCTCGGTATCGTCAACGCTTGCGTACATGAGCTTATTGCTCAACAAGCGGCCCGAGATCCTCACCACGAGGCTATCTACTCGAGCGAAGGCACACTCACATATGCCACCCTGGATCGTCTCTCCAGCCTCTTGGCCCACCATTTACATGCACTCGGAGTAAGGCCTGAGTCTGTGGTCCCGTTCTGCTTCGACAAGTCGGCGTGGGCTATCATCGCGATGCTCGCTATTCTCAAGGCTGGAGGTATTTTCTTACCCCTTGACCCTTCACACCCGCGCAACCGTCGCGAGGCTCTGGTTGAGGAAGTCGGTGCAGAGATCATGGTCGTCTCGCCCTCATCATCTGTTACCTGCGAAGGTCTGACTCCTACCATGGTGGAGCTGACAACTCCATTGCTTGAGCAGCTTTCCTCGACTTACGATGCCTTCCGGCAGATCCACCCCAAGGCGAAGCCTAGCAATGCGGCCTATGTTCTTTTCACGTCGGGTTCCACCGGCAAGCCGAAAGGTGTCTTGATGGAGCACTCGGGCTTTGCCACCAGCACCTTGGGACACGGCCGTGTGTATAACCTTGGCCCGACTTCTCGTGTCTTCCAATTCTCCAACTACGTCTTTGATGGAAGCTTGGGTGAGATCTTCACCACGCTTTCATTTGGCGGCACTGTTTGTGTGCCCTCCGAGACCGAGAGGCTCCAAGGGGCGCCTACGTTTATGCACAAGGCCCGCGTTAACACTGCCATGTTAACGCCCTCCTTCGTTCGGACTTTCACGCCCGACCAAGTCCCGTCGCTGCAGTTGCTCGTTCTTGGTGGCGAAGCCTCTTCGAAAGATCTCATTGAGACTTGGTGCGACCGCCTGCGTCTTGTCAACGGCTATGGACCAGCTGAAGCCTGCAATTACGCGACAACGCATGACTTCAAGCCGACTGACTCTCCTCGCACAATCGGTCGTGGCTTCAACAGCGCCTGTTGGATTGTTGAGCCAACGGACTACAACAAGCTGACCCCTATTGGCTGTGTCGGAGAGTTGATCATCCAAGGAAATGCTCTGGCTCGCGGCTACATCAACGACCCCAAGCGTACTGCAGACTCGTTTGTCACTGCTGTTGAGTGTCTGCCCAGGGACACTATTGCCGGCCCTCACAGGTTCTACCTGACCGGCGATCTCGTTCGGTATAACTCTAACGGCGAAATGGAGTACCTCGGAAGAAAGGATACCCAGGTCAAGCTTCGCGGCCAACGACTTGAGCTTGGAGAGATCGAGTACCAAGTCAAGCAGTCATTGCCCGAGATTGAGCACGTTGCTGTCGATGTGGTTCATCGCGAGACCGGTGATGCCCTCATTGCATTCGTCTCGTTCAAGGACACGGCTTCTTCCGATTCCAGTGACATACTGCTCCTTGATGGCGAGATGCACTCTGCCTTGGCCACTGTCATGGACCACCTGAGGAGCTCCCTTCCTGGCTACATGGTGCCCAGCACTATCCTGCCCTTGAAGAAGATGCCATTCATTACCTCGATGAAGGTCGACCGGAAGAGGCTGATCGCTATTGCAGCTGATTTATCGTTGGATGCACTCACCTCTTTCTCCCTGGTCAAGCGTGACTTTATCCCGCCTGCCACAGCCATGGAGAAGAAGTTGGCCGACCTTTGGGCTCAAGTCCTCAAGATCGATGTCGGTAGCATCGGCAAAAATGATAGCTTCCTTCAAATTGGTGGTGATTCCATCACCTCAATCCATCTTGTCACCCTTGCGCAAAAGTCCGGCATCAATCTGACGGTGGCTGGCATCTTTGATGACTCCAAGCTATCGTCAATGGCACGGTCAGCTGGCGAAGGCGATATTGAGCCAGTTTACGAGGTGGTGCCATTTGACATGGTTGCCACACGTAACCTGAGCTCTCTGATGGAAGAAGTTCGCACCAAGTGCGAGCTACCCAGTTCTGCCGTTATCGAGGATATCTACCCTGCAACAAGCTTCCAAGAAGGTCTCATGGCCCTGGCTGTCAAGCAGCCTGGTTCCTACATTGCCAAGCAGGTCTATCAGCTTCCGAGGGAGGTTGACGTTGCTCGCTTCAAGACCGCCTGGGAGACTACTGCGCGGTTGTGCAGCAATCTCCGTACTCGGATTGTTCTCGCGGGTGATGCCTCTCTCCAGGTCATCTTGGGAGATATTGGCTCTTGGGAAGTCACTTCGAACATGACACTCAAGTCATATCTCCAGGCGAGTCAGAAGCTTCACATGGTCTATGGCTCTGCTCTGAGCCGCCACGCGATCATTGAGCAGGCTGATGGCAAGAACTACTTTATATGGTCTATTCACCACACTGTATTCGACGGCTGGACGACTCGTCTGGTACTGAACACCTTGCTCTCTGCATACATGGGTGAACAGATTGTCCCGCTTGAGCCCTATGCCCGCTTCATCAACTACGCCGTCAATCTTGATACCGATGCCGCAAAGTCCTACTGGACCGAGCAGCTGTTGGATGCCAAGCGAGCATTGTTCCCTGCTGTCTCTAACGAGGTTTCCCGCAATAAGACGTCAAACACTCGTGTGCTCGAGAAGGCCTTGGAACTGCCACAGGTGAAGCCGACTTCGATCACTATGGCCTCGATCTTGCGCGCCACATGGTCTATCGTCCTTGCCAAATACTGCGATACAGATGACGTGACGTTTGGCACAACGGTATCTGGAAGACAAGCCCCTGTGTCCGGCATCACTGAGATGGCCGGGCCTGTCGTTGCTACTGTTCCGGTACGCGTTCGACTCGACAGAAAGGCTTCGGTTCCAGAGTTCCTCAAGGGCGTCCAGGCTCAAGCTTCCCAGATGATCCCTTTTGAACAATTTGGTCTGCAGAATATTGCCAAGTTGAATGTCGAGGCCAAGGAAGCGTGCGATTTCAGATCGCTCTTGGTCATCCAACCGATGAAGAAGCTGCTTGACACTGGCGATCGCGAGTCCATCATGGAGCCTGTGTCAGCGACTACCCGGGACGAGGAAGATTTCATGCAAAACTACTTTTCATATCCCCTCGTGATCCAAGGCCATGTTTATGAGGATTCGGTTAATCTGGTCCTGATTTATGATGCGGATATCCTGCCTGAGCAACAGCTGCTTGCTCTAGCTCATCAATTCGAGCATGTTGCACAGCAGCTTGTTACTGAAGGCAGTCGTACTGCGAAGCTTGAAGACGTTTCTGTGTCAGGTGCTTGGGATCTAGACTTTGCTCTTCGTCAAAACAGCGAGGTGCCCGAGCTTATTGACTCATGCTTCCATACTCTTGTCGAACAACAAGCCGGTATACGGCCTGAGGCTCCTGCAATCGACGGATGGGACGCCAAGTTCACGTATGCCCAGCTCAACGAGGCTGCCAACAGGCTGGCCAATCACCTTGTTGCAGAGTACGAGATCGAGAACGACGAGCTTATCCACGTCTGCTTTGAGAAATCTGCTTGGTTCTTCGTTGCAATTCTAGCCATCAACAAGGCCGGCGGAGCTTGGGTTCCCTTGGACCCGTCCCACCCAGCTCAACGCCATCAACAGGTTGTCAGCCAGACAAAGGCCCGCCTTGCCCTCGTCTCGACCTCCCACATCCCGACGTGTGTCGACCTTGTGGACGACATTCTGGAAGTATCGTCCACAACCGATGAGCTTCTTCGCAAGTCTCAGCCTTCTCGCCATGGCCCTGTCCGCAAGATCTCTTCGTCCAACGCTGCATATGTGCTCTTTACCTCAGGTTCGACCGGCACTCCCAAGGGCCTCGTCATGGAGCATGGAAGCGTTTGCACATCACAAACAGCCATTGTGAAGCGTCTGAAGATGACACCCAGTGTCAGGATTCTCCAGTTCGCTGCCTTTGTGTTCGATCTGTCAATAGGCGAAATTGTCGCACCACTAATTACCGGTGCATGCATATGCGTGCCCTCAGAGCACGATAGGATGAACGCGCTGTCTGAATTTGTTCGACAGAAGAACGTCAACTGGGCCTATCTCACGCCGTCATACATCCAAACCCTTAGCCCGAAGGACGTGCCCGGTCTTGAATTGGTGTTGCTTGCCGGCGAAGCTGTTACCCGGGACATCCTGGATGCTTGGTTTGGCAAGGTTCGTCTGGTCAATGGATGGGGCCCGGCTGAGACATGTGTGTTTTCTACTCTTCACGAGTGGCAGTCGAAAGATGATGAGTCTCCCCTTACCATTGGCCGCCCTGTGGGAGGCTTCACTTGGATTGTCGACCCTGAAAACCCCCAGAAGCTCGCCCCTATCGGAGTTCCAGGTGAAGTTGTCATCCAAGGACCAACGATTCTCAGGGAGTACCTGGATGATCCTGTTCGCACCTCAGACAGCACCATTTACAGTCTCCCGGCCTGGGCCCCTAATCGAGGAACCAAGTGGAACCGGTTCTACAAGTCTGGTGACCTCTGCTCGTACAATGCCGACGGAACGATCGAGTTCATCAGTCGCAAGGACACTCAGATCAAGATCCGAGGCCTTCGTGTTGAACTAGGCGAAGTCGAGCACCACGTCAAGTCAGCTTTGAACGTCCGACAGGTTGCTGTCGATGTGATCAGGTCCAGCAATGGTTCCAACCTCGTGGCCTACTTCTGCTTCAGCGACCAGACGAGAATGACTGGTACTCGTGGAATTGCCGATGCAAACGAATTGTTTGCTGAGATGGACGATGAACTGCAGACTCGTCTTACTGCTGTGATCGGCCAGTTGAACATTTCGTTGCCGCGGTATATGATACCGACTTTCTTCATCCCTTGCCAGTACATGCCTACCATTACCTCCTCGAAGCTGGACAGGAAGTACCTGAAGCAACGAACGGCAGAGCTTAGCCAGGAAGAGCTTACCATGTATTCTCTTCTTCAAGGAGGGAAGAAGCGCGCACCAGAAACAGCCATGGAAAAGCAGCTCCAGTCCATCTGGTCCCAGATCCTATCCATTCCATCCGAGAGCATCGGCCTTGACGACAGTTTCCTGGGCTTAGGCGGCGACTCGATCAGTGCTATCCGCCTCGTTGCCCTTTGCCGCGAGGAAGCCGTCTCGCTCACAGCGCAGGATATCTTTGACGACCCACGCCTGTTTGCTGTTGCGGCACGCGCCCAAAAGATGAATGTGACTGTGGAAGAGACTCTTGAGATTGCTCCATTCTCTCTCCTCAGCGCGAAGTCGCAGGAACTGGTCAAGGCTGACGATGTTCGCGCTCAGTGCGACTTGACTTGGGAAACCGTTGTCGATGCTTACCCCTGCACTCCCCTGCAAGAAGGTCTTATGGCCCTATCCGTCAAGCAGCCGGGATCGTACATGGCCAAGTACGTCTATCGCATGCCTCGAACCGTCAACATTGCCCGATTCAAATGGTCCTGGGAGCGAACTGTTGCTCTTTGCGACAATCTTCGAACCCGCATAGTTCTCGTCGGCGGCAGAGCTACACAAATTGTGGTCGATGGGCCTATTGACTGGGACGTCAGCCATGACTTGGAGGCACATCTCTCGGCCATGAAGGCGATCAAGATGACCTACGGCTCTGCCCTTTCTCAGACTGCCTTGGTAAAACAGGACAATGGCGACATGTACTTCACATGGGCAGTCCACCACTCTGTCTTCGATGGCTGGACAGTCCCCATCCTGTTTAATACCCTGCATGCCGTCTACCAGGGCGTCAAGCCCATCCCACCCGCTCCATACGCTCGATTCATCAAGTTCACCATGGGGGTAGACAACGACAAGACTGTCCAGTACTGGAGGGATCAGTTGCAAAACGCAAAGAAAGCCACATTCCCTCCAGCTGCAGCCCAGTCAAACGCAGCACAGGTTCTGGAGACCTCGATCACCTATACACAGGCGCCTCGGTCGTCTATCACCAGAGCCACCATATTGCGTGCGGCATGGGCCCTTGTGCTGGCCCGCTACTCTGAGAGCAACGACATCACCTTTGGCACCACTATTTCCGGTCGCCAGGCTCCTGTGGATGGTATCACCAACATGGCTGGTCCAGCTGTGGCCACGGTCCCTGTGCGAGTTCGTCTTGAGAAAGAGCAGACTGTTTCTGCCTTCTTACAGGGTGTTCAGAGCCAGGCCATGAAGATGATATCCTATGAGCAGTACGGTCTGCAGAACATCTCAAAGGTTAGCCTCGATGCCAAGGAGGCTTGTGACTTTACCTCCTTATTGGTTATCCAGCCTGTTGAGGAATTGGCGTACCTCGACGATGACGCTCTCTTAGTCAATGCTGGGCCAGAGCTTACTGGTGAAACGGAGATGATGCAGAACTATTTCTCTTATCCCCTCATCATCCAAGGTCATCTATACGAGAACAGCATCAAGTTGATGCTGGTGTATGACGCTCAAGTCATTCCGAGCGGCAAGATGGAAGCCTTGTCCCACCACTTTAACGCTGCCGTTCAACAGCTCACTGGCGATGGCAACGTCCTCCTAGGCAATGTCTCACTTGTAAGTGACTGGGACATGGAGAAGGCTACCGTCCTGAACAGTGGTTCACCCGATGCTGTTGAACGCTGTTTCCACGACATGGTTGATGAAGTCGCTTCAGTACGAGGTGACGCACTGGCCATTTCTGGCTGGGATACGTCGTTTACGTACAAGGAAATGACTGAGGCTACTAACCGTCTTGCTCACTACCTCGTCAATGACTATGGAGTCAAAGTGGGAGACGTCGTTCATGTGTGCTTCGAGAAGTCGGCTTGGTTCATAATCGCCACTCTCGCTATCAACAAAGCTGGTGCAGCCTGGTCAACTCTCGACACGTCTCACCCCATCGAGCGGTACCAGAAGATTGTCAGTCAGACTGGATCCAAGCTGGCACTGGCTTCGGCTGCCAACTCGTATCGATGTGTTGGTCTACTGCCACACGTTATCGAGCTTACTCCTGAGCTTGATGCTAAGCTTGCTCAGAATGCTTCTTGGAGCTCTTGCGGACCAAATGTTGCAGTAACCCCTAGTGATGTGGCATACCTATTGTTCACCTCTGGATCTACTGGTGTGCCCAAGGGTGTGGTCATTGAGCATGCTACGCTTTGCACCAGCCAAACTTCTCTGTCACAGGCTCTTGGTTTCCACGAGGGGACCAAGACTCTTCAGTTCTCGTCTTATTCGTTCGACGCCGCATTGTTCGAAATTGGTTCAACTTTCCTCACTGGTGCTTGCCTATACGTGCCCTCGTGGGACGAACAGATGAATGAGTTGGTGGGCTATATCCGAAAGCACGAGATTAACTCTACGCTTCTGACCCCGACTCTGGCCCGAACCATCCGCCCTGAAGAAGTCCCCTCTCTGAGTGTGCTGATGGTGGGTGGTGAAGCTTCCACCCGGGATATCCTTGATATCTGGCTTGGCAAACTGAGGCTCATCAACGCCTGGGGCCCGACCGAGGCCTGTGTTATTGCGTGCATGCATTCCTGGAATTCGGTAGACGAGTCCCCCAACGTCATCGGTCGACCAATCGGTGGCTCTTTATGGGTTGTTGATCCAGATGATGCCACTCGCATGGCCCCTGTTGGAACGGTTGGAGAGATTGCAGTACAGGGCCGAAACGTATTCCGTGGGTATCTCTCTGATCCTGTCAAAACGGCTGCAGCTACTGTTACAGGCCTTCCGGAGTGGGTTCCAAAGCGTGATCCCTCAACTCACTGGGATCGCTTCTATCTCACTGGTGATCTGGGCTTCATCAATGAAGCCGGCAACATCGAGTACTGCACTCGCAAAGACACCCAGGTCAAGATTCGAGGACAGCGACTCGAGCTTGGAGAGATTGAGCATCATATTCAAGCCAACCTTGAAGGTGTTCGCCAGGTCGCCGTGGACGTCATCAAGTCAGATGCTGGTTCTACGCTCGTTGCCTTTGTTAGCTTCTCTGATGCCACTGAACCAACAGGCTCTGACACATCACTTTTCCTGCCTCTTGCTGGAAATCTTCAAACAACAATCACCAGCCTGGTGGGAACTCTAGGCACTCTGATGCCTCGATACATGGTGCCGAGTGCCTTCATCCCGTGCGCTTACATGCCGCTGTCAACGTCCACCAAGTTGGATCGCAAGAGATTGAAAGAGCTTGCCGCCTCCCTAAACCAGGATGAATTGGCGATATACTCGCTCGCCAATGAACAAAAGGCTGCTCCTCAGACGGCCATGGAGAGCCGAATCCAGGCGATATGGTCGCAGGTCTTGAATGTCGGCATTGACTCCATTGGACGCGACGATTCCTTCCTCCAGATTGGTGGTGACTCAATCCTCGCTATTCAGCTCGTTTCCGCCGCTCGGGATGCTAATGTTAAGATCACCGTTGGCGATGTCTTTGATGATCCCCGATTGCTTGCTGTCGCCGCAAAGGCTACTGAGATCGATGAAAATGGCGAAGTCGTTGCCAATATCGAGCCTTTTGGTCTTTTGGATGAACCTCTAAAGGACCTGGTTCTTAGCCAGCGCATCCAAGAGCAGTACAGCCTTCCGGCTGATCGAGAGATTGAAGATGCCTATCCATGCACGAAGCTCCAGGAGGGACTCATGGCTCTCGCCATCAAGCAGCCTGGTTCTTACATTGCCAAGTTCCTCTACCGCCTTTCAAGCAACGTTGACGTCTCGCATTTCAAGGCTTCTTGGGAAGAAACTGTTCGCCTGCTGCCCAACCTGCGCACCAGGACCTTTACTGCCGGTAACATGTCTATCCAGGCCATCTTCAAGGACGACATCTTCTGGCAACCAACAGAAGGAGCCTCTCTGCGATCCTACATGGGCTCAGCCCAGAACTTTGAAATGACCTATGGTTCGCCGCTGGCCCGGTATGCCCTCATCGAGGACGATGGAGATACTTATTTCGTCTTGTCCATGCACCACGCTGTCTTTGACGGTTGGGGCATTAGGGTTCTGATGGGAGTATTCCATTCGGTTTTCCGCAACCAGGTCCCCGTCATCGAGCCTTATGTGCGTTTTGTGCAGTACACCATGGATGTCAACAACGAGGTTGCTTCGGACTACTGGCGGTCTCAGTTCCAGGGTGCAAGACAAACCATCTTCCCGCCTAATGCATCTGCGTTAGAGAGCAGGAAGAACAACACTCGGACGGTTGAAAAGACGATTGAGCTGCCAAACATGACCAAGTCGTCCATCACAAAAGCCACCATGCTCCGAGCCGCCTGGGCTATTGTCCTTTCTAGGTATTGCGACAGTGATGATGTTACTTTCGGCATCACCATCTCCGGTCGGCAGGCGCCTGTACATGGCCTCATTAACATGACGGGACCTGCTATTGCAACTGTTCCCGTTCGTGTTGCTATGGATCGCAAGACGGCTGTCAAGGATTACCTGCAGACCATCCAAAGCCAGGCAAACGCCATGGTCCCCTTTGAGCAATTCGGCTTGCAAAACATCTCTCGCCTCAGTGCTGAGGCTAAAGATGCCTGCGACTTTGGCAGTCTCCTTGTCATTCAACCAATCCAATCACTAGCCTACGTTGATGAAAGTGCAGACACTGTCTTTGTCCCGCTTGACGTGGAAAAGGAGGTCACCGACACCGTCCAAAATTACTTCAGCTATCCATTGGTCATTCAGGGCCACATGCACGAAGACTTTATCAACCTTGTGCTCATCTATGACACAGGTGTGTTGGCGGAGAACCAGATGGTTGCCTTGTCTCACCAATTCGAGAACGTGCTGAAGCAACTTGCGTCCCAACCCGAGCTCGAGCTGGGCTCCGTATCGATGGCTGGTAACTGGGATCTTGAATTCGCCAAGAGACAAAACAGCGAGGTCCCCGAAATCCTTGATGTTTGTGTTCATCAGCTTATCGAGCAGCAAGCCGCTGCCCAACCAGATGCCCCTGCCGTCCTGAGCTGGGACCGCAGCTTTACGTACAAGCAGCTCAACGAAGCATCCAACAGGCTGGCGCATCTCCTTGTCAACAAATACCACGTCAAGCCCAACGACCTGGTTCACGTCTGCTTTGACAAGTGTGCTTGGCATTTTGTCGCAATAACCGCCATCAACAAGGTTGGCGCAGCTTGGGTGCCCCTTGATCCCTCGCATCCTGAAATGAGGCTTCGTCAAATCGTTTCTCAGACTCGGGCCACTCTTACTCTTGTGTCTTCGTCTAATGCACCTCTATGCTCTTCTCTTACTGAGAGGGTCCTAGAAGTCAATGGAGGCCTTGATAAGGAGCTTTTGGCTATGACAAGCGGTGAATATGGCCCTTCTGTGGACGTCTCATCCCACAGCGCCGCCTACGTGTTATTCACGTCCGGTAGCACGGGCGTTCCGAAGGGTTTCGTTATGGAACACGGTTCTGTCTGTACGTCGCAGACTGCTATCGCCAGGAGACTCGGACTAGGACCAAACGTTCGAATGCTGCAATTTGCTGCATTTGTCTTCGACTTATCCATCGGCGAGATCGTTGGTCCGCTTATCTCGGGTGCCTGCATCTGCGTTCCTTCAGAACACACCCGTATGAATGGAATCGTGGACTTTATCAACGAGATGAAGGTTACGTGGGCCTACATAACACCATCCTTTGCCCGTACAATCAAGCCATCTGAGGTGCCCTGCCTAGAGCTCCTACTACTGGCTGGTGAAGCAGTTCCCCGGGACGTTTTCGCAACTTGGTTCGGCAGCACCGTTCGCCTTATCAACGGATGGGGTCCAGCCGAGACCTGCGTGTTCTCTACTCTTCACGAATGGAAGTCTGCCGATGAAAGTTCTCTAACAGTCGGTCGTCCTGTGGGCGGATTCTGCTGGATCGCTGACCCCGAGGACCCTAGTCGACTTGCAGCAACCGGTACCCTGGGTGAGATCCTTATCCAAGGACCTACGATCCTTCGGGAATACCTGTCAGACGTCGAGAGAACGGAGGCTACCGTCATCAAGACTCTTCCAGAGTGGGCTCCCTTCCGCAACGAACCCGGCTGGGATCGGATGTATAAGTCAGGAGATCTTGGCTTCTACAACCCTGATGGAACCATTGAATTCTCGAGCCGCAAGGATACCCAAGTCAAGATTCGTGGCCTGAGGGTTGAATTGGGTGAAGTTGAACATCACGTCCAGGTCGCTTTACCTGGCGTGAAACAAATCGCCGTGGACATCTTCCAAGGTGAAAACGGTACCAACCTCGTGGCCTTCTTCTCCTTCAGCGATGAAACCCGCCAAATCCACGAAGCAGATCCATCTGGACCTTTTGAGACGCTCGACGATGGCTTGCAGGATCGCCTTACTGCCGTCGTCGGTGAGCTTAGTGTATCTCTGCCCCGATACATGATTCCTACCCTCTTTATCCCTTGCAAGTATATGCCGTCCATCACGTCCACCAAGCTGGACCGGAACAAACTCAAGCGTCGCATTACAGCACTTACCCACTCTGAACTCGCTGTGTATTCGTTGCAGGGCGGAAAGAAGAGGGCTCCCGAGACACCAATGGAGAGCCTCATCCAAGCTCTTTGGTCAGACATCTTGCACGTTCCGGCCGATTCCATTGGTCGTGATGACAGCTTTTTGGGCCTAGGTGGCGATTCAATTACTGCAATCCACCTGGTCAGCATTGCTCGCGAGAAGGGCATTCAGCTTGTTGTAAAGGACATTTTTGACGATCCTCGTCTCTTGGCCGTGTCCAGCAAGGCCAAGGAGATGGATACCGATGCTCGCCAAGAGCCGCTTGAGGTATCGCCGTTTAGCCTCCTGGATGCTGAGACTCATCAGCTTGCTGTCGGTCCAAGTGTCAGGCAGCAACTCAAGTTGCTCGAAGGCCAGACGATTGACGACGCATATCCGTGTACCAAGCTCCAGGAAGGCCTCATGGCCTTGTCGGTTACTCAGCCAGGGTCTTACATCGCGAGATATGTGTACCGTCTACCACGACAGGTTGACGTTGCTCGCTTCAAGTCTGCTTGGGAAACGGCTGTTGCCCTGCGTGATATCCTACGAACGCGGATCATCATGATCAATGGCACATGTATTCAACTGGTCGTCAATGGTGGCGTCGTCTGGGACATCATTGATTCTGAGACTCTAGAGGGAGCTGCCCACGAGACACAGTCTTACACCATGACTTACGGCTCACAACTATCCAGAACCTCTGTTTATGAGTCGAAGACTGGCGATAAGTATTTCCTGTGGACTGTCCATCACGCCATCCACGACGGCTGGTCTGTGCCGGTCATCTTCAGCACTCTTTATCAAGCTTATGAAGGCCTGGAACTGGGGTCTCCCAAGTCTTATTCCGGCTTCATCCGATACACTTTGGAGCTTGATCAGGAGGCTGCTAGCAGTTACTGGAGGGAACAGCTGTCAGGTGCCAAGCGGGCCAGTTTCCCCAAGACCGGACTCGTCACGAAGTCCGCCGGCAGTGAGCAGAAGATCCAGGTCATGTCGACTTCTCTCAGCTTCCCTTCATCGTCGAACGAAGCCGTCACTAAGGCTAGCGTCATGAGGGCTGCCTGGGCTGTCGTCCTTGCAAGATACTGCGACAGTGACGATGTCTGCTTTGGTGCCACCATATCAGGAAGACAAGCACCTGTGCATGGTGTCCTTGAGATGGCCGGCCCAGCAGTAGCAACTGTCCCTATTCGTGTGAAGCTTGGCAAGGACCAGAGCATCTCCCAATTCCTGCAAGACATACAGAACCAAGCCCACGAGATGGTTCCATTTGAGCAATATGGTTTACAAAGTATTGCCAAGCTGGAAACAGATGCAAGAGACGCTTGCGATTTTACGTCTCTCTTGCTGATCCAGCCTGTTCAACGCCTTGCTTCGGGCGTTGCGGATGAGGAGGGTCTCTTGGTTCCTGCTCAGTCAGAGATCAAGGACATGGTTCAAAACTACTACAGCTATCCTCTGGTTATCCAGGGTCACGTATATGATGACCGAGCTGATCTCGTTTTGATCTACGACTCTACAGTTGTTTCAGAGCCCCAGATGACTGCTCTTTCTCATCACTTTGACAATGTGGTGCAGCAGCTGTTGGCTGTAGATGGCAAGTTGGGCGACATTTCTGTCGCTGGGTCATGGGACCTTGAGCTTGCCCAAAAGTCCAATGGTGACGGACCCGAGATCATCGAGGATTGTATCCATTCCATCATTGAGAGACAGGTTCAACAGAGGCCAAACGCAGCTGCTATTGATGCATGGGACGGACGTCTGACCTACAGCCAGCTGGATCACGCCGCCAATAGACTGGCTCACCTCCTTGTCGATGACTATGCGGTTCACGTCGGCGACATTGTCCACGTTTGCTTTGAAAAGTCGATGTGGTACATTGTGGCTATTCTCGCAATCAACAAGGCCGGTGCCGCCTGGGCCCCCCTTGATTCTGCGCATCCTTTCCAGAGACTCCAGGCTGTTGCTAAGCAAACCGGTGCCAAACTGGCCCTTGCTTCCACTGCGAACGCCGGGCTCTGTGAGCAGCTTGTGGATCGTGTGATTGAAGTCTCGGCCGCTCTGGACGAGAAGCTCTCGTCCAACAACGTCAACAGCGAAAAGGGACCTCAAGTGGATGTCTCACCTCTTGATGCCGCGTATATCCTATTCACGTCTGGCTCCACTGGTACGCCTAAGGGTATCGTGATGCAGCACGGAGCACTTTGCACGAGCCAAACGGACATTAGTCGATGGTTGGGCCTTGATCATACCGTCAGGATGCTGCAATTCTCGTCGTTCGTTTTTGATGTGTCTGTCGGTGAGATCATGGAGCCGTTGATGAACGGCGCCTGCGTTTGTGTTCCTTCGGACCACATGCGTCTCAATAGCCTCGATACCTTTGTCCGTGATTTCAACGTGACTTGGGCGTATCTGACCCCGTCATTTACGCGCACCTTGAAGCCGGAAGATTTCCCTGGACTTGAGCTTCTGTTGCTTATCGGCGAAGCCGTTACTCAAGATGTCCTCGATACGTGGTATGGCCTTCCAAACACCCGCTTCGTCAACGCTTGGGGCCCTGCAGAGACGTGTGTTTTCAGCACACTGTATGACTGGCAGTCCAATACTGAGTCTCCCTTGACGATTGGACGAGCCGTTGGTGCGTATGTGTGGGTTGTGGATGCCGAGAATCCCCAGCGGCTTGCACCTACAGGCTGCTTGGGCGAAATCGTCGTCCAGGGCCCTCCACTGCTCAGAGAATACCTTGCTGACCCTGCGAAAACGGCGGCTGCTACTGTTTCTGAGCTTCCTGACTGGGCTCCCCGCCGAGAATCGAGCAAATGGAACCGCTTCTACAGAACTGGTGACCTGGGCTTCTACAGTCATGATGGTCTGCTTCACTATGCCAGCCGCAAGGACACGCAAGTTAAAATCCGTGGATTACGTGTTGAGCTGGGCGAAGTTGAGCACCACATCCAAAGCTCGTTGGATGGCGTTCACCAGGTTGCTGTCGACGTTTTCAAGACGGAGACGGGAGCCAACTTGGTGACCTACTTCTGCTTTACCGACGACACCAAGACCCCTGGTCCTGACACCGATCCCGAGGGCAAAGATGTGTTCATGTCCATCGACGCTGCGCTACAGGCAAAACTGAGAGACATGCTGAACAAGTTGAACTCGTCACTGCCTGGATACATGATCCCAACGCTCTTTATCCCTTGCGACTACATGCCTCTCATCTCGTCTGCCAAGTTGGACCGTGTCAAGCTCCGTCGTGTCACAGCCGAACTCAGTCAGGAAAAGTTGGAATCCTATTCCTTGCTTGACACCGACAAACGGGCACCCGAGACTGAAATGGAGATTCGTCTCCAGAAGCTCTGGGCTGAAATTCTTAACTTGCCGGAATCCTCGATTGGTCGAGACGACAACTTCTTACGAATTGGCGGTGACTCGATCGCTGCTATTCGTCTCGTTTCAATGGCCCGCGACGTCGGTATCAGCCTGACAGTCGACGACATCTTCCAAGACGCTCGTTTGATCTCAGTTGCTGCCAAGGCTGTTGATGGTGACGTCTATAGTGCCATCATGGCGCCTATTGATGCATTCAGCCTTTTGCCACCTGGTACTGGACAATTGGTTCTGCCCTCAACTCTCCCCGATGGGCAGTTCATCGAAGATGCCTACCCTTGCAGCAAGCTTCAAGAAGGCCTCATGGCTCTCGCGGTGAAGCAGCCAGGTTCATACATCGCCAAATACATCTACAAGCTTCCAGAGCATGTGGACGTTGTCAAGTTCAAGGCGGCCTGGGAGCGCACAGTGGAGTTGTCTAGCATCTTGCGCACTCGCATTATCCAGATCGACGGCCGTTCTATCCAGGTTGTCATCGATGGTGATGTCACTTGGGAGGAGACCGACGGCAGCTTACAGAAATGCCTTGCTCGTGCTCAATTTCTTGAGATGGGCTATGGTGATCGTCTTTGCCAGTATGCTCTCATCCGTGATGACAACAGCGCATACTTCATGTGGAATGTGCACCATGCTGTCATCGATGGTCTCTCAACTCAGAACATTCTGGCAACGCTGTTCAAGGTTTATAGCGGCATCGACGTGTTGTCAGTCCCTCCGTTTGCGCGCTTCATCAAGTACATCCTCAGTCTCGATGAAGAAGTCACAGCCAACTACTGGAAGACGCAGTTGTCCAACGCCCGCAAAGCCATTTTCCCGCCTTCGAAGGATGTGTCCAATAACAAGCCAGAGGTTACTCGAATGTTGGAGACGTCTATCGATCTATCGTCCAGCATGAAGAACTCAACCATCACAATGGCCACCGTTGTCCGATCAGCTTGGGCCATCGTTCTTGCGAGATACTGTGAGACTGAAGATGTGACGTTCGGTACTACAATTTCAGGTCGGCAGGCTCCTATCCCCGAGGTCATGGAAATGGTCGGCCCTATCATCGCCACCGTGCCAGTCCGCGTCCGTATCGATCGCGGTCAGCTCATCTCAGAGTTCCTCGAAGGCGTGCAGAAGCAAGCTGTGGAGATGACGGCCTTTGAACAGTACGGCATTCAGAATATTGCCCGACTAAGTGAGGACGCACGGGACGCTTGCGACTTTGGCAGTCTTCTCGTGGTCCAGCCTATGCAGCACCTTGGCGCCGCCGGCAACGACGATGCCATCTTGCTCGATGCTGCAATCCAAGACAATAGTTCCACTGAGTCTCTCCGGAACTATTTCTCTTATCCCCTGGTCATTCAGGCTCACTTGTACGATGACCATGTTAACCTTGTGCTGGTCTATGACTCAAACGTCATCCCAGAGGCTCGACTGGTGGCTTTATCTCATCACCTCAGTCATGTCATGACACAACTGACCACCACTGAGCCCGCCGCCTTGGACACTGTGTCAGTCTCTTCGCCTTATGACGTCCAGAAGGCGTTGTCATTCAACACTGAGATTCCCGAAGTCGTTGACGCCTGCGTGCATGAATTGTTCGAAGAGCAGGCCAGTTTGCATCCGCACGCGCCGGCTATTGCCGCTTGGGATGGCAACTTCACCTATGACGAGCTCAACAAAGCAGCCAACAAGTTGGCTCACCACCTCGTCAACGTCTATGGTGTCAAGCCTAACGATTTTGTACACGTTTGCTTCGAGAAGTCAGCTTGGTACATGGTCTCAATTCTTGCGATCAACAAGGCTGGTGCCACTTGGGTCCCCTTGGATCCTTCCCACCCTGAGCAACGATGGCAGTCTATCATCAGCCAAACGAAGGCTACTCTTGCTCTGGTCTCGCCGGGTAGCGTGGCTTCCCTCTCGCGGTTGGTTGACAATGTTGTCGGAGTCGATTCAAGTCTCGATAGCATGCTTCCTGAACATGATGCAGCACGAGGCCCCAGCGCCGCTGTCTCACCTAGTACAGCTGCATACGTGCTGTTTACCTCGGGATCAACTGGCACTCCCAAGGGATTTGTTATCGAGCACCGCTCGATCTGCACGAGCCAGAAGGCTTTCAACAAGAGGCTAGGCTACCATGAAAACGTGCGCATTTTGCATTTTGCGGCATCTGTTTTCGACCTCTCGATTGGTGAAATCATCATGTCGCTCCTTAACGGAGCTTGCGTGTGTGTTCCTTCTGAGCACACTCGATTGAATGGGATAGTTGACTTCATCCGCGACAACAAGGTCAACTGGCTCTATCTCACGCCCTCTTTCTTGCGTACGATAGATCCAAACGAGGTTCCTGACGTGGAATTGATTCTCCTAGCAGGCGAGGCTGTGCCGCGCGAGGTTTTCCAAACCTGGTACGGACGTGTTCGTCTGTTGAACGGCTGGGGTCCGGCGGAAACATGTGTCACGAGCACGATTCATGAGTTTGAATCTCCTGACGACTCACCCTTAACCATCGGCCGCCCTGTGGGTGGCTTCTGCTGGATCGTTGATCCAGAGAACCCACAGCTCCTTGCACCGACAGGGACCGTTGGCGAGGTCGTTATCCAAGGACCAACGCTATTTCGCGAGTATCTGGATAACCCCGAAAAGACGCAAGAGACAACAGTCTATGATCTACCTGACTGGGCGCCCCGTCCTGATGTGAAGAACTGGAGCAAGTTCTACAAGACGGGCGATTTGTGCTTCTACAACCCGGACGGTACTATTGAGTTTTCGTCTCGCAAGGATACACAGGTCAAGATCCGCGGTCTCCGCGTCGAGCTTGGCGAAATCGAGTACCATGTTCAGGCATCGCTAGAAGGAATCCGTCAACTGGCTGTGGACGTTGTCAAAACCGACAACGGCTCTCACTTGGTCGCCTATCTGTGCTTCAACGATCAGATGCGACAGCCCGACGAAGCTGATGCCAACGGGCCATTTACTCCTATCGATGCTGAGCTTCAAGACAGGCTCGTTGGTGCAGTCAGCAAGTTAAATGTGACGCTACCGAGGTATATGATTCCGACATTCTATATCCCATGCAGCTACATGCCCTACATCACATCTAGTAAGCTAGATCGCAGGGAGCTCAAGAAGCAAACTGCTGCTCTAGGCCAGTCCGGACTTAGCAACTTCTCACTACACGGCGTCGACAAGCGTGCCCCTGAGACACCGATGGAAATTGAGCTACAGGAGGTCTGGTCAACGGTCCTGTCTATCCCGTCAGACTCGATTGGCCGCGACGATAGCTTCCTTGGCTTGGGAGGTGATTCGATTATGGCTATCCATCTCGTCAGCGCGTGCCGCGAAGCTGGAATCTCCCTTACAGTCAAGGACGTGTTTGATGACCCTCGCCTGTCCGCGGTTGCTTCTAGGGCTTCTCGCCTTGACTCTCCGGATGAGCAGACCTTGGTCGCGCCCTTCAGTCTGCTCTCCGATCGTATTCGCGAGATGGCGCTCAGCGACGACGTCCGATCACAGGTTTCATTGTCTGCCAGCGAGTCGGTCGAAGATGCCTACCCCTGCTCAAAGCTTCAGGATGGTCTGATGGCTTTGTCCGTCAAGCAGCGAGGCTCCTATGTCGCACAGTATGTGTACAAGCTGTCGACCAGCGTCGACCTCGAGAGATTCAAGGCTGCTTGGGAGAAGACACTCCAGCTTTGTGCCAATCTCCGCACTCGTATCGTCATGCTTGATGGCATTTGCGTTCAGCTACTCATCAACGGCCCGGCGGAATGGGACGATCAATTCCCAACGGACTTGAAGGCCACTGTCGATGCGACTCGCACCGATATGACCTACGGTTCTCGTCTCAACCGTTTTGCTCTTGTCCAAGATCCCGAGTTTGGCAACCACTTTGTCTGGTCATCACACCACGCCGTTCATGACGGTTGGACCCTCCGAATTGTCTTAAACGCTCTGTACGGAGTCTATTTAAATCAGGCGGCTCCTCGTCTTCTCGCGTATTCCGCCTTTATCCGCTACACAGTCAACATCAATGCGGAAGAGGCCAATGCCTTCTGGAGCGAGCAGCTGAGGAACGCGAAGCGGGCTACCTTCCCACCGATGCCCCGTATCGAATCTCATGCTAGCATCACTCGCATGATGCACAAGACCATTTCCTTCCCTCCCTCCGTCAAGACAACGACTACGAAGGCTACTATTCTCCGTGCTGCTTGGGCCATTCTCCTAGCCCGTTACTGTGATTCGGACGATGTCACGTTCGGAACCACAATCTCTGGTCGTCAAGCTCCTGTGCCGGGCCTCACGGAAATGCCAGGCCCAGTCGTTGCAACAGTCCCGATTCGTGTCCGCATTGATGCCAGCCAGCCAGTGTCTCGCTTCCTGAGCAACATACAGTCACAAGCAACTGACATGATTGCCTATGAACAATTCGGTCTTCAGAACATTATCAAGCTGGGTGCTGACGCCAAGGATGCCTGCGACTTCTCTTCTCTTCTCGTCATCCAGCCTCGAACTCACTTGGATGCAATTGAGAGCAAGGAAGCTTCCGATCCTCTGATGACGACTTCGTTGGTGGCAAAGGGCGCTGTACAACTCATGCAAAACTATTTCACGTACCCCCTCGTGATCCAAGGCCACGTTTTTGACGACTCTATTGAGCTTCTTCTAACTTACGACTCGACGATGTTGTCGGAGGTTGCCATGGAAGCTCTTTGCTATCAATTTGACGTCGTCTCCAACCAGCTGGTCAAGGAATCCAACGATCCTCTTGGTTCCGTCGCCATCTCGGGTGAATGGGATCTCGAGCAAGCAAAGAAGTGGAACGTTGAGAATCCCGACATCCTCGACACATGCATCCACAACCTCATCGAAGAGCAAGCACGCCTCAGACCAGACGCACCAGCTATCTGCGCTTGGGATGGTGAGATGAGCTACAGCCAGCTCAATTCCGCAGCTAACAAGCTTGCCCATCACCTTCTTAACGCAGGCATCAAGTCTGAGGACTTGGTACACGTCTGCTTTGAGAAGTCGCTGTGGTTCTTTGTCTCAATCGTCGCTATCAACAAGGTGGGCGCCGCTTGGGTTCCGCTTGATTCATCCCACCCTGAGCAGCGTCTGCGCCAAGTTGTGAGCCAGACCCGTGCCGAATTTGCCCTGGCTTCTCCTTCCAATGCCGCTCTTTGTGGAAGCCTCGTCGACAAGGTCATCGAAGTGTCACAAGGCCTCATCGACGGCATCCCCTACGATGGTGTCAATGGTCCTGCCATCAACGTGCCATCAAGCAACGCTGCGTATGTCCTTTTTACTTCGGGCAGCACGGGAACGCCAAAGGGTCTCGTAATGCAGCACCAAGCCGTCTGTACCAGTCAGACCGCTATCGCAAAGAGGCTTCGTCTGACGCCCGATGTGAGAATCCTCCAATTCGCCGCATACGTCTTCGATCTATCAATTGGAGAGATCGTTGCTCCCTTGATCCACGGAGCTTGTGTATGCGTGCCGTCAGAGGAGATGAGAATGAATGGCCTGAAGGAATTCATCCGGGACGCGTCTATCAACTGGGCATTTTTGACGCCTTCCTTTGTTCGAACGCTGCGGCCTGAAGACGTACCCGGTCTCGATCTACTGCTCCTTGCTGGTGAAGCCGTTGGAAGAGACATCCTCGACACATGGTTCGGTAAGGTACGCTTGGTCAATGGCTGGGGTCCTGCTGAAACGTGTGTCTTTTCCACTTTACACGAGTGGGCTTCTTTTGATGAGTCTCCATTAACTGTTGGAACACCCGTCGGAGGGCACTGTTGGATTGTGGACGCCGAGGATTCCAGCAGACTGGCGCCAATCGGCTGCTTGGGCGAAGTCGTTCTTCAGGGCCCAACGCTACTTCGTGAATATCTTGCTGACCCCCAGAGGAGCAAAGAGGCCATCATCACCTCCTTGCCGTCATGGGCGCCGAAGCAAGACAGTCAGCCTTGGAGCCGCTTTTACAAGTCCGGCGACTTGTGCTACTACAACCCCGACGGCACGATCGAGTTCTACAGCCGCAAGGATACTCAGGTCAAGATCCGTGGCCTTCGTGTGGAATTGGGTGAGGTCGAACACCACATTCGCGAATCGCTTGAAGGTGTCCGACAGGTTGCTGTGGATGTGTTGAAGTCAGAGACAGGTACTAACCTGGTCTCGTATCTCTGCTTTAACGACGACTCTCGCCCTGTCTCTTCAGATCTCCAAGCCAGCGACGTCTACCTGCCCCTTGAAGCCGATGTTCAGACCCGCATCACTGCCATGGTCGGCGAGCTTAGTGTAACCCTTCCACGGTATATGATTCCCACGCTGTTTATTCCCTGCAAATTCATGCCTGTCATCACTTCCACCAAGTTAGACAGGAAGACACTCAAGGCAATGACAGCGTCCCTGGACAGAGATCAACTAGCACACTACTCGCTGATTGATAGCAAGAAGAGAGCTCCCGAGACCGAGATAGAAATCCGCCTCCAGGCCATCTGGGCCGATATCCTTAGCCTTCCTGTCGACTCGATTGGTCGTGACGATAGCTTCCTCCAGATTGGTGGTGATTCCATCACTGCGATCTACTTGGTGTCCAAGGCCCGTGAAGCCGGCATCTCGCTTGTTGTCAAGGATGTCTTTGAAGACTCGCGTCTACTTGCCGTTGCTTCCAAGGCCGTCTTCTCGGAATACGCCCAAGAGGACCAGAAGCCCGTTGTACCCTTCAGCCTCTTGAACGAGCAGACCCGTGCGCTGGTGCTTGGAGGCGAGGTTCGCAAGCTGTGCGGCCTTGCTGAAGACCAGATCATTGAGGATGCCTATCCTTGCACTTCACTGCAGGAAGGTCTGATGGCCTTGACCGTGAAGCAACCGGGCTCGTATGTTGCCAAGTACGTGTACAAGCTTGCGCCCTTTGTCGATGTCAATCGACTCAAGGCTGCTTGGAGCCGCACTGTTGAACTTTGCGGTAACATGCGGACGCGAATCGTCTTGTTGAATGGGTCGCCTGTCCAATTGCTCCTAAAGGAGGACAGCCAGTGGCAGTCACTGGAGACCGAGACCCTTGCCTCAGTGGCCAAGTCTTCTCGTGACTTGTTGATGGGCTATGGATCACCTCTTTGCTGGTATGGAATCCTCGAAGAGAACAATGCCCGTTATCTGGTGTGGTCGGCCCATCATTCCATCTATGATGGCTGGGTGATGCGTATCCTGGTGACTACCCTATACACCGTGTATCATGGCGCGGAAATTACACCTTTGCAGCCCTATTCTGGCTTCATCAAGTACAGCCTGGAACTGGATAATGCTTCTTCCGCTGAATTCTGGCGTGAGCAATTGTCTGGCTCCAAGAGGGCCGCTTTCCCTGCCCGACAGCCCCCTGCCACACCATCGTCCTCAACGCAAGTTTTCAAATCCAGCATCAGCATCGGACAAGCCAAGCAGAGCAGCATCACAAAGGCCTCTATCCTGAGGGCTGCCTGGGCCATTGTTCTTGCGAGATACTGTGATACCAATGATGTGAGCTTTGGTGCAACTGTGTCGGGTCGTCACGCCCCTGTGGCTGGTCTCGAGACCATGGCTGGTCCTATGATCGCGACTGTTCCCATTCGCGTTCACCTGGATCGAGCTTCCACCAAGTCCCAGTTCCTTACGAGCATCCAAAGTCAGGCCCATGAGATGGTTCCTTTTGAACAGTTTGGTCTCCAAAACATCTCAAAGGTAAGCCAGGATGCTAGGGATACTTGCGATTTCTCAAGCTTGCTTGTCATCCAGCCCCCTGCGACCACCATCTCAGAAGAGGACTCCAAGACCAATATCCTTGTCTACGGTGATGAGGAACAGAGCCACACAGACGACGCTATGCAGAACTACTTCAACTATCCTCTTGTCATCATCATGAACACCTTTGAGGACCACATTCTGCAGCGCTTCTTCTACAACCCAGCCGTTCTGGACGAGGCTCGAGTATCTGCTCTATCGCAGCACATTGGCCATGTCGTTGAGCAGCTTTTGGCATCGAGCGATGATGCCCTCGACAGCATTGACCTTATCAGCGACTGGGACGTCCAGCATGCTGTTGAATCTACCCGGCTGAAGCCCTCAACCGAGTCATGTACGCACTGGCTCATCCGGGATCGAATTGAGAAGCAGCCCAGCGATCCCGCTATTGCTTCTTGGGATGGCGATCTCACATATGAAGAGCTGGGTGTCCTAGCATCCCGTCTGGCGTGGAAACTTCAAGGCCTCGGCGTTGGACCCGAGTCCCTCATTCCATTGTGCTTCCCCAAGTCCACCTGGGCAGTTGTTGCAATGGTTGCTATCGAAATGGCTGGTGGTGCCTTTGTTCCCCTGGACCCTAAAGCGCCGGTTGCCCGTCTTCGCGGTATCATTGAAGACACCAAGTCAACCCTAGCAGTCGCTAGCCCGTCGTGCCAGGATGCTCTTCAGGAGATTGGCATCGATATCTTAACCGTCGACGAGGCTCTCCTGCTGGAGCTGTCCGATCCCATGGAGGACATCCAGTCAAAGGCAGGACCAAAGAGCGCAAGTGTTGTGTTATTCACATCAGGATCAACCGGAAAGCCCAAGGGAATGGTCATCCAGCACAACAGCTTATGCTCATCTGGAAATGCGTACGGCCAGGACCTCAACATCGGACCTGGAACGCGCGTCTTCCAATTCTCTGCCTATACATTCGATGTTGGTGTCCTTGACTGCCTCGTTTCCCTCATGCGAGGCGCGACGGTTTGCATCCCCTCAGACCATGCTCGTCTTAATGACCTTGCTGGAGCCATGACTGCGACCAAGGCCAATTGGGTGTTCCTTACACCTACCGTTGCGGATCTTCTCTCGCCGGCAGATGTTCCTTACCTTAAGGTCCTCTGCTTAGGTGGTGAAGCTATTAGCAAGAAGTGTGCCGACCGATGGGTCAACTACACCGAACTCCATGGCCTGTACGGCCCTGCTGAGGCTTCCATCTGTGCTTGGAACCCTCTTGTTGGCAGATCGGGACGGTCAACCAACCTCGGAAGACCGATATCCTCAGCCTTCTGGGTAGTCGAGCCTAACAACCACAAGCAACTTGTTCCTGTTGGTTGTATTGGTGAGCTCTTGATTGAAGGACCGATGCTCGCTCGAGGATATCTCAACGTCAGTGCTGACGTTGCTTCCAATTGGATGGACAACGTCGACTGGCTCCCAGGAAACGACAAGAGGAGAGTCTACAGAACGGGTGACTTGGTCCGCCGCAACGCTGATGGAACGTTTGAGTTTATGGGCCGCAAAGATACACAAGTCAAGCTCCACGGTCAACGTGTTGAGCTTGGCGAGATCGAAGCCCGTATCCACGAGTTCCTCCCCAGCGACATGGCTGCTATCGTCGCCGTTGTCAAGGACGAACACGGCCACGACAGCCTGCTTGCTTTCATGTGGTACACCGAAGGCGCTGTTAACTCTCGATCGGCCGCCCACCTTATGGAAATTGTCTCAGACGAGGCCCGCGCTACCATCTCTCATGTTGACTCTTCCCTCGAAATGGTGCTGCCTTCATACATGATTCCGTCATCTTATCTGATTTTCGAGGGCAAGCCTAAGCAAACCGTCAATGGCAAGGTCGACCGAAAAGCATTGCTTGCTCACGCTCAGAACCTATCAACGCAAGATCGTCTGCGGTTTGCGCCTGTTGTCGGTAAGAGTGAGCCACCGAGCACCCCGATGGAGTTCAAGCTTAGAGACCTCTGGGCTCAGGTGTTGCAAATCGACACTGAGTCCATTGGCAAGAACGATAGCTTCCTGCGTATTGGAGGTGACTCTATCAGCGCAATCCAGCTCGTCTCTTTGGCCCAGCAGAATAACATTGGCCTTACGGTGGCTGCTATCTTCAACGATCCTCGCTTATCTCACATGGCCGAGGCTGCCAACATTGACGAGATCATGCCGGTCTATGAGACTAAGCCATTCAGTATCATCCCGTCTTCTGCCATGGATGAGGTTCTCGCCGAAGTACGCTCTCAGTGCGACAATCTTTCCGAGACTGCCGTCATCGAGGATGCTTATCCCTGCACTCGATTACAAGAAGGGTTGATGATCCTGGCTGTGAAGCAACCTGGGTCATACGTGGCTAAGCATGTGTATCGTCTTTCTGATAACGCCGACGTCGAGCGATTCAAGCATGCCTGGGATCAGACCGTCGAAGCTTGTGCAGCGCTGCGAACGCGAATCGTCCTTGTTGACGGCTCAGCTTACCAAGCCGTCATCAAAGACTCTGTACAGTGGCAAACAGCATCCGATATTCGTTCATTCTCCATGTCTCCGGACAACACTCTCATGGGCTACGGCTCCCCCCTATGCCGGTACGCGCTTATCGAGCAGAATGGGGAGAAGTACTTTGTTTGGAATACTCACCACACGGTCTATGATGGATGGACTTTGCCCCTGATCATGGGCACGCTTCACGCTTTCTACAGCGGCACTGATGCTCCTTCACTCCTCCCGTATGCTGGCTTCGTCAAATATGTGATGGAGATGGACTATTCGGCTGCTAGTGAGTATTGGACTCAACAGCTCCAGGGTGCTAGGAAGGCTACTTTCCCTCCTGGAGCTGAGGTCGTCAAGACAAAGACATCGCATATGTCAACCCGGGTCATGCGCAACACGGTCCAATTCCCACGGTCGACTAACACGTCAATTACGAAGGCGTCTGTCCTTCGAGCTGCCTGGGCAATTGTGCTCGCGCGGTATAACGATACCGACGATGTCTGCTTCGGGTCTACAGTCTCCGGCCGTCATGCCCCTGTTCCTGGAATCGAGCGAATGCCTGGCCTTGCTGTCGCGACTGTCCCTGTCCGCGTCAAGCTGGATCAGAAGCAGTCCCTGGATGCCTTCCTGGAGGGCATTCAGTCTCAGGCCTCTGAAATGGTCGCTTATGAGCAATTCGGCATTCAGAACATATCCAAGTTGAACGACAAGGCTAAGGAGGCTTGCGATTTCACCAGCTTGTTGGTTGTACAACCGACCCAGCACATTACTTCGACTGGAAGCGCCAGTGAAGAAGCCCTTCTCACTGCTGCGTCAACGGACGATATTGGTGCTGATGAGATGTTGGACAACTATTTCAACTACCCCTTGGTCCTGCAGTGTTATGTGCTTGACAACCAAGTCGAGCTTGTTCTCGTCTACGACAGCGATGTCATTGCTGAGCACCAACTCGTTGGCTTGTCCCACCAGTTCCAGCATGTGGTCACTCAACTGCTTAGCCAAGACGGTCCCCTATCTGCTGTTTCTGTAGCAAGTGAATGGGACCTTGAGTTTGCGCGGGCCTCCAATCACGATGAGCCTGCTGTTGTTGACGACTGCATCCACAACATGATTGAGCAACGAGCCCTGATGAACCCAGAGGCTGAAGCCGTCAGTGCCTGGGACGCCCGCTTCACCTACGCTGAACTGGACCGGTCTGCAAATATACTGGCAAACTATCTGATCCAGTCAATGGGCGTTCAAGTGGGCGACTTGGTTCACGTGTGCTTCGAGAAGTCGGCTTGGTATGTTGTATCGATCTTGGCCATCAACAAAGCGGGCGCAGCTTGGATTCCACTGGACCCGTCACATCCTGCCGAACGCCATCAACAAGTCGTTGGGCAAACTCGCTCCAGATTGGCTCTCACATCGCCCGCAAATGCTGCCAAGTGTGCCAACCTGGTAGCCAACGTTTTGGAGGTGACGAGAGGGCTTCTCAATGCTCTCCAAACACAAGTCAAGGACACCAAGCCGATTACAAGTGTCGGTCCTCAAGATGTGGCCTATATACTGTTCACGTCCGGATCGACTGGTGTTCCCAAGGGCGTTGTTATGGAACACGGAGCTCTCTGCAGTAGCCAGACGTCCATCAGCAAGCGTCTTGGCTATGCACCTGGTGTGCGGATGCTTCAATTCGCCTCGTTCGTCTTTGACGCCTGTATTGGCGAGATAATCGCGCCACTGATTTCGGGCTCCTGCGTCTGTATCCCGTCATGGGAGACACAGATGAACTCACTGACCAGCTACATTCGCGAGGAGAACGTCACTTGGGCCATGCTTACACCATCGTTTGCTCGTACCATGGATCCTAGCGAGGTACCTGGCTTGGAGCTCCTGATCCTGATCGGCGAGGCTGTCAGCCGGGACGTATTCGAGCTGTGGTTCGGCAAACTCCGTCTACTCAACGGTTGGGGTCCTACGGAAACGTGTGTCTTTGGCGCTCTGCACGAGTGGCAGTCCATTGACGAGTCTCAAATGACCATCGGTCAGCCTGTGGGCGGTTACTGCTGGATAGTCGACCCGGAAGATCCGCAGAAATTGGCCCCCACAGGCACCTTTGGTGAGGTTGTTATTCAAGGACCCAATCTGCTTCGCGAGTATCTTGCCGATGAGGTCAAGACGGCTTCATCAACAGTCACTGTCCTCCCTGAATGGGCTCCCAACAGGCATTCGCGTCATTGGAACCGCTTCTATAAGACGGGCGATCTGGCGATGTATAACCCAGATGGAACCATTCAGTACTACAGCCGCAAGGACACGCAGGTCAAGATCCGAGGTTTGAGAGTGGAATTGGGCGAAGTCGAACACCACGTACGACAAAATCTGGATGCCGTCCAACAGGTTGCTGTGGATGTGTTCAAGACCGATTCTGGCGTCAACCTCGTTTCGTTTGTGTGCTTCAACAACGACACCCTCCCAGCCAGCATGACTGGCGACATCACCAGCAAGGACATCATCACGCCCTTGACGGACGATCTCAAGGAGAGAATCAACAGCCTTATGGGTCGTCTAAACGTCCTCTTACCGGGATACATGATTCCCACGTTGTTCATTCCGTTCAAGGCCATGCCACTCGTCACTTCTGGCAAGCTTGATAGGAAGCTTCTGTTGAAGCTTACTGCATCACTTGAGAAAGAGCAGCTTGAAGAATATGCCCTCACCGGCGGTGATAAGAGGGAGCCAGAGACTGAGATGGAATACCGCTTACAGGAGCTGTGGGCTACTCTGCTGAATATGCCTGCTTCTTCCATTGGCCGCGATGACAGCTTCCTGCGGATTGGCGGTGATTCCATTGCTGCCATCCGCCTGGTCTCAAAGGCCCGTGAGAGCGGCATATCTCTCAGTGTTGACGACATCTTCAGCGATCCCCGCCTCCTGGCTGTCGCAGCTAAAGCTACCGACTCAGCAGCTGAAATCGAGGATATTGTCCCAATTGAGCCGTTCACTCTTATTGATGAGGCTCACCACTCTATGGTCCTTAGCAATTCCTCTGATTTGCACTTGTCAGCCGACATGGAAATTGAGGACGCCTACCCCTGCTCAAAGCTCCAGGAGGGTCTGATGGCATTAGCTGTGAAGCAACCTGGCTCGTACATTGCCAAGTACCATTATCGCCTACCAGCCCACGTGGATGTGGCCCGGTTCAAACGTGCCTGGGAGATGACTGTTAAGACGTGTGCCAACATGCGTACTCGCATCATCACCGTTGGCGGGATGACAATCCAGACGGTCATCAAGAACGACGTTGCTTGGGAGGACACTACTGGTATGACTCTGATGTCGTATGTGCGTGCCACCCAGCAGACAGAGATGGGCTACGGTTCTCGTCTCTGCCGTTACGCCTTGATCGAAGAAGAGGGTCAAGATGTCCAGTTTGTCTGGAGCATTCACCATGCCGTCTTCGACGGTTGGACGACGCCCATCATCATGAGCGCTTTACACAGCGCTTACAGAGGCCTGGAGATGCCCAAGATCGAGAACTACGCCAGATTCATCAAGTATACGATGGACATCAACTACCAAGATGCCAGCGAATATTGGATGAGGGAGCTCCACGACGTGAAGAAGGCTACTTTCCCTTCGTCTGTCTCCGTTGAATCATCTGATAAGGACGATGTCACAAAGTTCATGGAGACCAGAATCGACCTGCCACAGAACGACGTCGGCGTCACCAAAGCCACTATCCTTCGTGCTGCCTGGGCTGTGGTTCTCGCACGCTATTGCGATACAGATGATGTTTGCTTTGGAACAACAATCTCGGGCCGACAAGCTCCTGTTGCCGGGCTGATGGAGATGCCTGGTCCAGTCATCGCGACTGTGCCAATCCGCGTTCGACTTGACCGACAGAAGACCGTTGACAACTTCCTTCAAGGCGTGCAAGACCAAGCCACCAAGATGGTCGCCTACGAGCAATTCGGCCTTCAAAGCATCGGCAAGCTGAGCGCTGACGCAAAGGACGCGTGTGACTTTTCATCGCTCCTGGTTATCCAGCCTCTGCAGACTCTCATCTACAACGACGATGACGAACAGACACTACTGGCTGCTTCAGCGGCTGCTGCTGATACCAAGGACGAGGTGATGCAGAATTACTTCTCATATCCATTGGTCATACAAGCGCACTTGCATGACGATCACATCAGCCTGGTGTTGATCTACAATTCTGTGGCCCTCCCAGAAGCTCAACTGTTTGCCCTGTCGCAGCAGTTCAAGCACGTCGTGGAGCAGTTAGTATTGGAACCTCAGCTTAGCCTGGGCTCTCTGTCTATTGCATCCGATTGGGACGTTGCACAGTCTCTCAAGTTCAATTCCGAAATCCCAGAGATTGTCGACTCCTGTGTCCATCAGCTGATCGAAAGACAAGCCGAAATCCGCCCTGACGCAATGGCAATAAGGGCCTGGGACGCCGAACTGACGTATCGCGAATTCAATCGCGCTGCAAACCGTCTTGCCAACCATCTGACGGCGTCCTACGACATCAAGCCGGATGAGCTGATCCATGTCTGCTTTGAGAAGTCGGCTTGGTTCTTTGTGTCTATCTTGGCCATCAACAAGTCGGGTGCTGCTTGGGTGCCCCTCGACCCATCTCACCCAGAACAGCGACTTCGACAAGTTGTGTCTCAAACGCGTGCCAGGATAGCACTTACCTCGCCTTCGAACCGTGACCTGGTTACCGGCTTGGTTGACTCTGTTGTTACAGTGGACTCCCAGCTTGATGTGGAATTGTCCAAGATTGACGAACACAGCCAGAAGGGGCCGGCAACGACCGTGTCTTCAGACAATGCCGTCTACGTTCTGTTCACGTCCGGTTCGACTGGTACACCCAAGGGCCTTGTTATGCAGCACGGCTCAGTGTGTACATCTCAAACGGCTATCGTCAAGCGGCTCGGCCTTACCCCTGACGTCCGCATGTTGCAATTTGCTGCCTTTGTGTTTGATCTTTCGATTGGAGAGATCATAGCACCTCTTATTACAGGCGCCTGTTTGTGTATACCGTCAGACCATACGAGGATGAATGGCCTTACCCAGTACATCAGGGATATGGGCATCAATTGGGCGTTCCTTACCCCCTCGTTCATCCGGACAATCAACCCTGCTGAGGTTCCCGGCCTGGAGCTTGTCTTACTAGCTGGCGAGGCCGTCCCTCGGGACGTCTTGACTACCTGGTTTGGCAAGGTTCGTTTGATCAATGGATGGGGGCCTGCAGAGACGTGTGTGTTCTCAACGCTCCACGAGTGGCAGTCAGTCCACGAGTCGCCCCTTACGGTTGGTAGGCCTGTTGGTGGTTTCTGCTGGGTTGTTGATCCGGAAGATCCTCGCCGCCTAGCCCCGACCGGAACGCTTGGAGAAGTGGTTATACAAGGTCCGACGTTACTGCGAGAGTATCTCTCTGATCCTCAACGAACACAGTCCTCTACGGTATATGACCTTCCCAAGTGGGCACCTCGCCCCGACTCCAGGCACTGGAACAAGTTCTACAAGTCCGGCGATCTCTGCTATTACAACCAGGACGGCACAATCGAATTCTCAACTCGTAAAGACACGCAAATCAAGATCCGTGGCTTACGTGTGGAGCTTGGAGAGGTCCAGCACCACATCCAACAGGCGTTGCCTTCGGCCAAGCAGGTCGCTGTCGACGTGTACAAGGGCGAAAACGGTACGAACCTGGTCGCCTATCTGTGCTTCAGCGATGACACCCGCACAGTTGGCATCAGCGGCGGTGCATCTGACGGTCCATTCTTGCCGCTCGGCGAAGACTTGCAGTCGACGTTGGCGGCAGTTGTTGGCCAGCTCAGCATCTCGTTGCCCCGGTATATGATCCCGACCATGTTTATCCCCTGCAGCTACATGCCCTTCATCACCTCAACGAAGCTTGATCGCAATGAGCTGAAGAAGCTCACGAGCTCACTGGACAAGACCCAAATCGCCCAGTATTCACTCCTTGGTGGCAAGAAACGCTCACCAGAAACGCCAATGGAAGTGTTCCTGCAGAAGCTGTGGTCTGAGCTACTCGGTGTCGCGATTGAGTCCATCGGCCGTGATGATAGCTTCCTGGGCCTTGGTGGTGATTCCATTACGGCTATCCACATGGTCAGCGCCGCCAGGGAATCCGGTGTCTCGCTTGCAGTCAAGGAAATCTTTGACGATCCGCGCTTATCGGCCGTTGCAAGCAAGGCTCGTGAGATGGGACAAGATGAGCAGACTTCACTCGTCGACGCTACTCCGTTCCATCTGGTAGACGACTCTGTCCGCCAGCTGGCCATCGGCGATGAAGTTCGACGACAATGTGGTCTGACAGACAACGAAGAGGTCGAAGATGCCTATCCGGTAACCATGTTTCAGGAGGGTCTCATGGCTCTTTCAGCGAAGCAGCCGGGCTCCTACATCGCCAAATATGCCTATAGGTTGTCTGAGCACGTTGATATTGCTCGTTTTAAGGCCGCTTGGGAGACCACTGTTTCATTGTGCCCGACTATGCGCACCCGACTTGTCCTTCTGAACGGTAAATGCACGCAGGTAGTCATCAAGGGAGAGACAGGGTGGCATTCCCAGGAACACACAGATGTCCATGCCGCTGTCAAAGCCGCTCAGACGGCTGAGATGACCTACGGTTCTCACCTTTCTCGGGCTATCCTGGTCAATGATGCAAGCAACGGGAATAGCTACTTTATCTGGACGGTTCATCACGCGGTTCACGATGGCTGGACTGTCCGTCTAATCATGACGACCATGCAGAATGCCTACAACAACCTCGAGCTGCCTGATCTGAAACCTTACTCCGGCTTTATCCAGTACCTTGGATCTATCAAGACTGAAGCAACTATCGACTTCTGGACTCAGCAGCTGCAAGGTGCCAGCAAGGCGTCTTATCCACCTTCCAAGCCAGCATCCGCGCCCGAGTCAGTCACTCGACTCATCACCAAGACAATCCAAGCCAGCTCCTCTGCCAATGCTGCCATCACAAAGGCCACAATCATGCGGGCGACCTGGGCCATACTGCTGGCCCGCTACTGCGATACTGAGGATGTCACTTTCGGCACATCAATCTCCGGCCGACAAGCTCCAGTCTCTGGGCTTATGGACATGCCCGGTCCGGTGGTCGCGACTGTTCCCGTGCGAGTCCGTCTGGATCGGAACCAGACAATCAGCAAGTACCTCCAGGCTATCCAGAGTCAGGCCCATGAGATGGTGCCATACGAGCAGTATGGCTTGACAAACATTGGAAAAATTAACCCTGACTTCAGGGATGTCTGTGACTTTACGAGCTTGCTGGTTGTTCAACCTCGAACGCACTTGGATTCTAGAAGCAACGGCACGGCTACTGATCCTGACGCTTCGTCGGCCGCTCTGCTTCTGCCTGCAAACATCGAAGGCGGTTCGGTCGAGGACTTGATGCAAGGGTACTTTTCGTATCCTCTTGTTATCCAAGGTCACCTGATGAGTGATTCCATTGAGCTGGTCATAACCTACGACTCTTCCGTCCTCTCTGAGGCATCCATGGAAGCCATGTGCCACCAGTTTGAGCATGTGGCTTCGCAGCTCTTTGCGGACGAGGGACGTACACTTGGCGACTTGACGGTTGCTTCTGCCTGGGATCTCCAACAAGCTAGAGACTTTAACCCTGAAGCCCCTGTTGCCATGGATGCTTGCATCCACCACCTCATTGAGGCTCAAGCCAGGCAAACTCCTGACCTACCAGCAGTCTGGGCCTGGGATGGGCAGTTAACCTATCGCCAGCTTAACGAAGCGGCCAACAGGTTAGCCCACTATCTTATCAACGAGCACAATGTCCAGATTGAAGATCTCGTCCACGTCTGCTTCGAAAAGTCGGTTTGGCACTGGGTCTCTGTGCTTGCCATCAACAAGGCTGGAGCCGTGTGGGTTCCTCTGGATCCATCACACCCTGAGCAACGCCTTCGCCAGGTTGCCTCCCAGACTCAATCCACGCTGGCTCTGACATCGGATACTACAAAGAGCCTCCTGTCCCCCTTCATTCAGAGGGTGGTCGAAGTTTCTCCCGCCTTGTTCGAGCAAATTGACGTCCGACTCGGTGAACAGGAGCCTCAGGTTTCGGTTGCAGCCAGCAATGCCGCGTATATCCTCTTCACATCTGGATCAACGGGTACGCCCAAGGGTCTGGTCATGACACACGGTGCTTTTACAACCAGTCAGACTGCTATCAAGAAGCGAATGGGCACCGGCACGCACACCAGGGCCCTCCAGTTTGCCTCGTACGTGTTTGACATGTCTGTCGGCGAAGGCTTCATACAGCTTATTTCTGGCGCCTGCATCTTCATTCCGTCAGAGCATACCAGAATGAATGGTCTAAAGGACTTCATCGCCGAACACAGAATCAACTCTCTGTGGCTGACGCCGTCCTTCATCCGGACCCTCAGCCCAGAGCAAGTGCCTACTGTTGACTTTGTGTTCTTAGCCGGTGAAGCTATTCCACGCGACGTATTCACCACTTGGTGTACCAAGGTCCGCTTGTGGAACGGTTGGGGACCTGCTGAGACTTGCGTTGTCAGCTCCTTACACGAGTTCACAAGCCTAGATGAATCGCCATTGACGATTGGTCGACCTATTGGAGGGTACTGCTGGATTGTAGACCCTGCGGATCATACGAAGCTTGCCCCCATCGGTACGATTGGCGAGGTCGTCATCCAAAGTCCTACGATTTTGAGAGAATACCTTGCCGACGTCGAACGCACCAGAGCCTCCACGGTGTATGAGCTACCAGAGTGGGCGCCATACCGAGACCAGACTCCTTGGTCACGATTCTTCAAGTCCGGCGATTTGGCTTCATATAACCCTGACGGTACCCTCGAATTCGCGAGCAGAAAGGACACCCAAGTTAAGATTCGCGGTCTACGTGTTGAGCTTGGAGAAATCGAGCATCACGTCCGCAGGAGCCTCACAGACGCTCGCCAAGTTGCTGTCGATGTTTTCAGGACCGATGCCGGCACAAGACTTATTGCGTATTTCTGCTTCTCTGATGAAACGCGTACCGCCGGCAATTCTCAGTCAGACGACGAAGACATCTTCCTGCCTGTGACAGAAGACCTGCAGAGACAGCTCACCAGCATGGTCAGCCAGCTGCATGTCACGCTCCCTCGGTACATGGTGCCCTCGCTCTTCATTCCATGCCGTTACATGCCTTTTATCACGTCCACCAAGCTTGACAGGAACCGCCTAAAGAAGCTTGTTTCCGAGCTCAGCCAAGAAGACCATGCGGCGTACTCGTTAAGCAACGGTGTCAAGCGTATGCCTGACACTGAAATGGAGGCCCGTATGCAGGAGCTTTGGGCAACCGTGTTGCACATGCCCAAGGAAGAGATTGGTTGCGATGAAAGCTTCCTGCAAATTGGTGGTGATTCTATCACTGCCATCCAGCTCGTTACCAATGCTCGAGAGGCTGGTATATCCATTGCCGTGAAGGATATCTTTGACGACCCTCGTCTTTCAAAGCTTGCCTTGGTGGCTGCAGCCAACTCTGATCACAGCAATGCGTCTACGATAGTCGAACCCTTCAGTCTCCTGGGAGAGTCTCTTACCAAGGAGCTGGTCACGGAGGCTGCCAAGGAGCAATGCAATCTCTCTGGGGACGACCTGCTTGACGATGCCTACCCTTGCACAAAGCTACAGGAAGGTCTCATGGCCCTGGCAATCAAGCAACCCGGGTCCTACATTGC
This sequence comes from Trichoderma gracile, assembly GCA_020002365.1. Classification (NCBI taxonomy): domain Eukaryota; kingdom Fungi; phylum Ascomycota; class Sordariomycetes; order Hypocreales; family Hypocreaceae; genus Trichoderma; species Trichoderma gracile. The sequence continues at coordinate 2,996,291 of JAINEY010000006.1, forward strand.
CAAGTATGTGTATCAACTCCCCGAGCACGTCGACGTGTCCAAGTTCCGCACCGCCTGGGAGCGTACCGTCCAAAGCTGTGCCAACCTTCGCACACGCATGATCCTTGTCAACGGCATTACCGTCCAAGTCCTGCTAAAGAATGACATTGAGTGGGATGAGACCGTCAACACTTCGCTCGAGACTTATGCTCGCTCAACGCTCCACATCGAAATGGGTTTCGCCCAGCGTCTGTGTCGCTATGCCCTCATTGAGGAAGAGACTGGCAATTACTTTGCTTTCAGCATCCATCATACCATCTTTGATGGTTGGTCTCTCCCATTGGTTATAGGTACCTTGTCCGCCGCCTATCACAATCTCGAGCTTCCTTCTCTGCAGTCCTATGCAGCTTTCGTCAAGTACACCATGGAACTCGATCACGGTGTCGCTTCAGACTATTGGGAGAAGCAGCTCAAGGGTGCCAAACGCGCAAGTTTCCCGGCACCAAGCGATAAATCAGGGGCTTCCCAAACCCGTGTTGCCAACAAGACCATTGACTTCCCCAAGTCAAAGACTTCTATCACAAAGGCCTCTATTCTGCGCGCCGCTTGGGCCCTCGTGTTGGCCCGCTACTCTGACAGCGATGATGTCTGCTTCGGCACCACAGTCTCCGGCCGCAATGCCAATGTGGCCGGCCTCGAGGCCATGCCTGGTCTAGTGGTCGCCACAGTTCCCGTTCGTATTCGCGTCGACAAGCAGAAGCCTCTTGCAGGGTTCCTCCAGGAAGTTCAGACACAGGCCAATGACATGGTTGATTTCGAACAATTCGGTATTCAGAACATCTCCAGACTCGGTTCCGACGCAAAGGACGCTTGCGACTTTACCTCACTTTTGGCTATCCAGCCAGTTCAGCATATGAGTGCAGACAGCAGCAGTCCTGCTGATCAGAGTGCTATCGTCATTCCCGCTGCTTCTCCCCATGTCAATGCTGAGGACATGCTCCAGAACTATTTCTCTTACCCCTTGGTTATCCAGTGTCACCTCATGGATAACCATGTCAATCTGGTCCTCGTCTACGACACTGAGGTCCTCGAAGAGACACAGCTGAACGCGCTCATGCACCAGTTCAATCACGTTGTTCAACAATTACTTGCCCAGAGCAATGAGCCATTGGGCGATGTCAGTGTTTCAGGACCTTGGGATCTCCAACAAGCTCTGCAGCTGAACAGCAGGAAACCCGAGGTTGTAAACACTTGTCTTCACGACATCTTCTCACAGCATGCCTTGAGTTCCCCTCACCACGAGGCCATTTACTCATCCGAAGGCAGCAGTCTTACCTACGGTGAACTTGACCACTTGACCGATATCTTCGCAACGCATCTGAGCTCTCTAGGTGCTGGCCCAGAGACAGTGGTGCCCTTTTGCTTCGAGAAATCGATGTGGGCGGTGGTTGCGATCTTGTCAATCCTCAAGGCCGGCGCCGCGTTTGTGCCCCTTGATCCTTCGCATCCGACCAGCCGTCGCGAGGCATTGGTCAAGGAAGTCAGTGCTCGCGTGCTCGTAGCTTCTTCCAGCGCCATCACTTCATGCGAAGGAATGGCTGAGCACGTTGTTGAGCTGTCACCCAGTGTTATGGCCAAGCTGTCTGCCTCTGTAACCCCCAGGATGCTGCCAAAGGTTGGCCCGAGGAACACGGCATATATCCTGTTCACCTCTGGATCGACGGGCAAGCCCAAGGGCGTTGTTATGCAGCACGGCTCCTTCAGCTCTACTACTATCGGATATGGCAAGGTGTATAACCTGTCGCCGTTGTCGAGAGTTTTCCAATTCTCCAACTATATCTTTGATGGTAGCTTGGGCGAAATCTTTGGTCCCCTGGCCTTTGGTGGAACAATCTGCATCCCCAGTGAAGACGAACGCCTTGGTAGTGCCCCTGCCTTCATGAACACGTCAAAGGTCAACACAGCCATGTTGACACCGTCCTTTGTGAGAACCTTTACACCTGACCAGGTGCCGCATCTGAAGACTCTTGTTCTTGGCGGCGAAGCTGCTTCCAAGAGCACTCTGGAAATGTGGGTTGACCGCGTCACTCTGTACAACGGATACGGACCAGCTGAAGCTTGCAACTACGCGACTACACACGTTTTCAAGTCGAGTCTCGAGTCTCCTCGTATCATTGGATCCGGATTCAACGGCGCCTGTTGGGTTGTTGAGCCTGATAATCACAATGTCCTCACGCCTATAGGCTGCACGGGCGAGCTGGTTCTCCAAGGCCACGCTCTAGCTCGCGGTTATCTCAATGACAAGGCGAAGACGGAGCAGTCGTTTGTTAGCGACATTGGTTCTCTTCCAGCTTCTCTCCTGAACGAGCCAAAGCGATTCTACCTCACGGGAGACTTGGTCCGCTACACGTCAACTGGTGAGCTCGAATACCTGGGGCGAAAAGACTCTCAGGTCAAGCTGCGTGGTCAGCGTCTGGAACTGGGTGAGATCGAATACAATATCACCCAGTCACTCAAGAGCGTGCGAGATGTCGCTGTTGATGTCATCCACAAAGACACCGGTGACTTGCTCGTCGCGTTCATTTCTTTCTCTGATAACGCAAGCGCCCAATGGGACTCGGAGAGCCTGCTTTCCAACCTCCTCGCTACTGATGAGTCCATGAGATCCCTGCTTGACAATCTGAGAGAGAGTCTGAAGGCCTCTCTACCTGGCTACATGGTACCAAGCATCATTCTCCCGCTTCGATGCATGCCTTTTATTACATCCATGAAGCTGGACAAGAAGCAGCTCCTTTCACTTGCCCACAGCCTCTCCATTGAGGACATCTCTGCGTACTCGGCATCCAAGAGAGAAAAGGTCGAGCCCACGTCTGAGCTCGAATTCAAGCTCCGTGATCTGTGGGCACAAGTGCTCAAGCTAGAGGCTGGCGAAATAGGACGCAACGACGCCTTCTTGGAAATTGGCGGTGATTCGATCTCAGCCATCCACCTGGTGACTGCTTCACAGCAAGCCGGAATCAGCATTACCGTTGCAAACATTTTTGCCGATTCTCGACTTTCATCTCTAGCAGCTGCGGCAAAGGTCGGATATGTTGCCAAGAGCTTCGACGTGAAGCCCTTCAGCATGCTACCCGGTGTCAGCATCGAAGAATTGACCAGCTTGGCCCAGGCCAAATGCAATCTGCCGAATTACCTTGCCCTTGAGGATGCTTACCCTTGCACAAGCCTTCAGGAGGGTTTGATGGCAATTGCAATCAAGCAGCCTGGATCCTACATCGCCAAACATGTCTATCAGTTGCCCCCTCATGTCGATATTGGTCGCTTCAAGACCTCCTGGGAGCGCACGGTCGAAGCTTGCAGCAACCTGCGAACCAGGATAATTCTTGTTGATAAGAAACACGTTCAAGTCGTAGTCAAGGATGACATTTCCTGGGACTCTGGTCTTGGACACGACCTTGAGTCTTACATCCGCGCTTCTCAGAGCATTGACATGAAGTATGGATCGCGACTTTGCCGATATGCTCTGGTTCAAGACGAGGAGACCGGCGACAACTTCTTCTCCCTCAGCGTGCACCACACAATCTTTGATGGATGGAGCTTGCCTCTTATCCTCGGCACACTGAATGCTTTCTACCGTGATACTGAGGTCCCAGCCCTGCAGCCTTACTCGGGCTTCGTCAAGTACACCCTTGACCTTGACGAGACGGCTGCTGTCAACTATTGGACCACGCAGCTGTCTGGAGCTAAGAAGGCTGCCTTCCCGCCCACCACGGACATCGTCGGCCCCGACTCTGTCAAACCTGCCTCTCAGTTCTTGAACAAGGTCATTGAGTTCCCCCGGTCGACGAACTCATCCATCACTAAGGCGACTATCCTTCGAACCGCATGGGCCATTGTTCTAGCCCGCTACTCTGACTCAGATGACATTTGCTTCGGTACAACTGTTTCTGGCCGCCATGCGTCCGTCCCTGGTCTTGAGGCTACTACAGGCTTGGTTGTTGCTACCGTGCCCGTCCGCGTCCGCCTTGATACACAGCAATCGGTAGCCAAGCTCCTCCGTGATGTGCAGATACAAGCCTCGGAAATGGTCGAGTACGAACAATTTGGTCTTCAGAACATCTCCAAGATGGGTGCCGAATACAAGGACGCCGTTGACTTCAGCAGCTTGTTGGCCGTTCAGCCTATCCAGCACATTGGATCAACCGGCGACAGCTCTGAGGAGGCACTCCTGGTTGCTGCCAATTCCGAACTGCTTCGTGCGGAAGAGGCGCTGCAGAATTACTTCAACTACCCTCTCGTCGTCCAGTGCCACGTGTATGATGATATGGTCAACTTGATGTTCATCTATGACCCCAGCGTCTTGTCTGAGCACCAACTCCAGGCCATCTCACAACAGTACGACCACGTTGTGCAGCAGCTGCTGCCGCAGAGCGAAGAAGCTCTCAGCAGCTTATCCCTTGCGGGCCCCTGGGACCTTCAGCAAGTCCTCGGCTGGAATGCCAGTGCTCCGGAGCTTATCGAGGCCTGTGTCCACGACTTGATTTCCGACAATGCCCAGCGTGATCCCAACCACGAAGCGATCTTTTCGTCTGAGGGTAGCATGACCTATGCTGCTCTTGACCGGTTAACCGACGTCCTAGCTAGCCATCTCTGCCAGCTGGGCGTTGGTCCAGAGACGATTGTTCCCTTCTGCTTCGAAAAGTCCATGTGGGCTGTCGTCGCCATTGTTGGTATCCTCAAGGCCGGAGGCGTCTTCGTTCCCCTAGACCCCTCGCACCCGATCAACCGCCGTGAGGCCCTCGTCAAGGAGGTTGGAGCCCAAATCATCATTGCATCCGAGTCGGCCGCTGCCTCGTGCTCAGGCATGGCTCCTCGCATCGTCGAGCTTTCGTCCGACTTCATGGCTCGACTATCTGCTCCAAGCCAGACCCTCGTCGAGCCTAGGCGCCCCAGCCCATCGAATGCAGCTTACGTGCTATTCACATCGGGCTCAACAGGCAAGCCCAAGGGTGTAGTCATGGAACACTCTGCTCTGACAACAAGCACAATCGGCTACGGCCGCGTCTACGAGCTCAGCCCTGCATCGCGCGTGTTCCAGTTCTCCAACTACATCTTTGACGGCAGCTTGGGTGAGATTCTCGCAACCCTGACCTTTGGCGGTACTGTCTGTATACCAGACGAAGTCGAACGTCTGCAGGATGCTCCAGGCTTTGTACGCAAGGCCCAGATCAACACTGCCATGTTGACGCCCTCGTTTGTCCGCACGTTTACGCCTGATCAGGTTCCCAGTCTGAAGACGTTGGTACTTGGTGGTGAGCCTGCTGGTAGGGACATCCTTGACGCTTGGTGCGATCGTGTGAAGCTCATCAATGGTTATGGACCTGCCGAGGCTTGCAACTACGCAACGTGGCATCCATTCGCATCGAGCAAAGACTCAGCGCGCGTCATCGGAAAGGCGTTTAACAGTTCTTGCTGGGTTGTCGAACCGAACAACCACCACGCACTCACTCCGGTCGGATGCGTTGGTGAGCTCGCCATTCAGGGCCATGTCCTTGCCCGTGGCTACATCAACGACTCAGAGAAGACCAGAAGCTCCTTCGTCACAGAGATTGCGTCCCTGTCGTCAGTCATCGCTGGCCCTCAGCGCTTCTACCTGACTGGTGATTTGGTAAGATACTGCAGCGACGGCTCTCTCGAATATCTCGGTCGCAAGGACACCCAAGTCAAGCTTCGTGGCCAACGTATCGAGCTCGGCGAAGTCGAATACCACGTCCAGCGAGCTCTTCCAGATATCGAGCATGCGGCTGTCGACATTATCACACGAGAAGCAGGACAAGCCCTCGTTGCCTTTGTGTCGTTTGCGGGCACTTACGATGACGAGGAGACTACCAGCTTCTCTGATAACCTCATCCAGCCAGGTGACAGTCTTCGTGCCGCCATCGTCACCCTTCTCGACAACCTCAAGGCTGTGCTGCCTGCGTTCATGATGCCCAGTCTTGTCTTGCCGATCCGGACCATGCCATTTATCACGTCGATGAAGCTCGACAGGAAGCAGCTGCGAACTCTCGCAAGCTCTTTGTCTGCGGAGGAGCTCGCCACTTTTGCTCCTAGCAAGACAGACAAGGTTGAGCCGACAACGGACATGGAGTTCAAGCTGCGCGACCTTTGGGCCCAGATTCTTGGAATCCCAGCGGAAGAGATTGGCAAGAACGATAGCTTCCTGCAAATCGGAGGTGACTCCATCTCAGCCATTCACTTGGTGACCCTGGCTCAAGAGAAGGGCATCTCCCTCACCGTGGCCACCATCTTTGCCGATCCCAGACTGTCTTCAGTCGCTGCATCGGCCCGTCTCGGCGATGTTAGCGATGCCTATGAGGCCGAACCCTTCAGTCTGATCCAGCCTTCTGAGAGCAATGCCATCACTCATGAGATCAAGCAGCAGTGCAACCTTTCTGCTGGTCAGTCAATTGAGGATGCTTACCCAACAACCAAGCTGCAGGAAGGTCTCATGGCTTTGTCCGTCAAGCAGCCCGGCTCCTACACAGCCCGCTACGTGTACCGCCTTCCTGATCACGTCGACATCGAGCGATTCAAGGCGGCTTGGGACAAGACAGTTGAGGTCTGCCACAACCTTCGAACATCGATTGTTCTTGTTGGCTACACCGCAATCCAAGCCGTCATCAGGGACACTTCAAAGTCGCTGTGGGAGCCTACCACGGGCGTTTCGCTGCAGTCCTACATGAAGAACGCCATTGGATCTTTCAACATGGGCTATGGCTCTCGTCTCTGCCGCTATGCTCTGATTGAAGATGGCGGCAGCACTTACTTCGCCTGGCACATTCACCACTCGGTGTATGATGGCTGGACGCACCCGCTCATCATGGGCTCGCTCTACGCCGCTTACTTTGGCACCGAAATGCCTCCTCTGCAGCCTTTTGCCCGCTTCGTGAAGTACACGACGAGCATCGATCAACACGAGGCCGCTGAGTACTGGCGACGCCAACTTCACGATGCCAGGCCGGCTTCATTCCCTGCCGTTGACCAGCAGTTGGCTGCTTCGAAGAGCAAGGCCGATGTGACCCGAATCTTGAGAAAGGCTGTCGACTTCCCACGCCTGACAAAGTCGTCTATCACCAAGGCCACAATTATGAGGGCAGCGTGGTCGATTGTCTTGGCTCAATACTGCGATGCTGACGACGTGTGCTTCGGTACTACACTCTCGGGCCGTCACGCACCGGTTCCTGGACTGGATTCCATGCCTGGTCCTATGCTCGCCACTGTTCCTGTCCGGGTCCGTCTGGATCAGGACCAGCCAGCATCTCGGTTCTTGCAAGACGTCCAGATTCAGGCCTCGGAGATGGTGGCCTATGAGCAGTTTGGCCTCCAGAACATCGCGACTCTGAGCCCTGACGCTAAACAAGCATGCGACTTTTCAAGCTTGCTGGTCATCCAACCCGCCCAGCAGCATGTTGCTGAAGACAAGACTGTGTCCGACACGGACATGATTCTGCTGCCCGGCGACGCTGAAAACTCTGCCGAAGAATCGATGCAGAACTTTGCCAACTATCCCTTGGTCCTTCAAATCGCCATCATGGACAGCCACGTCGAGCTGCTGCTGATTTACGACACCAGTGCTCTGACCGAATTCCAGGCCACAGCCATCTCTGAGCAGTTCGGCAACGTTGCAAGACAACTCGTTGCACAAGATGAAATGCTGATTGGTGATGTCAAGGTAGCCGGTTCATGGGACCTGCAGAAGCAGCTCGAGTGGAACCACGAAATCTATGGTCCTTCAGACAAGACTCTGCACGATTTCTTCTCGAAGCAAGTTGCTCGCAGACCTGCTCACCAGGCCTTGTACAGCAGCGAAGGAAGTATGACATACAGCAAGCTTGATCGATTGACAACGCAGCTTGCAGTCTACCTCAGCAGCCTCGGCGTTCGACCCGAGACCATCGTGCCCTTCTGCTTCGAAAAGTCCATCTGGGCCATTGTGGCAATGATGGGTATTCTCAAGGCCGGTGGTGTTTTCATGCCCTTGGATCCGTCCTACCCAGCAAGCCGCCGCCAGGCCTTGATTGACGAAGTCAATGCTCAGTTCATGATTGTGTCACCCACAACCGCCCCTGACTCTCAGAGGATGGTTCGAAACACGATTGAGCTATCGCCGTCTTTGATTGCTTTCTTCTCTACAATCGACGTCGCCGACCAATCGTTCGTCAAGTCGGGTCCTGATAATGCAGCCTATGTCCTGTTTACATCCGGTTCAACTGGCAAGCCAAAGGGTGTCGTTATTGACCACAAGGCCATTTCCGCAGCCCTCCTCAGACAACGCGAGGCCTTTTCATTTAACGACGACACAAGAACGCTGCAATTCGCCAACTTCGTCTTCGACGCTTGTATCGCCGAGATCTTCTCTGCGCTGGTAGCCGGTGCTACCGTTTGCGTGCCCACAGAGCACGAACGTGTTCACAACACTGCAGCTTTCATCCGTGAGGCTCGTGTCAACCACGCCTTCCTGACTCCGACCTTCATCAAGACTCTCTCTCCGGAGCAGATTCCCGATATGAAGACTGTCATCCTCATGGGTGAAGCGCCCTCTCAAGAAATCATCGACACCTGGGCCGGCGAGATTGACCTTCACAACGGCTATGGTCCAGCTGAGGGTTGCGTTGGTTCGACTAACAACACTTATTCGTCGTCCGTCAAGGTCTCAGTCACCAATGTCGGCCGCAGCTTTACTCACGGCCTCTGGATCGTCGACCCCGATGACCATAACCGCCTCATGCCCATTGGTTGCGTTGGTGAGTTGCTGCTGCAGGGTTCATCTCTGGCACGCGGCTACATCAACGACGAGGAGAAGTCTAGACAATCATTCATCGATGAAGTCGTGTGGCTGCCATCGAACGTCAACGTTGGCGAGCGCCGCTTCTACAAGACAGGTGACTTGGTCCGCTATACTGCAGATGGATCAATCGAATATGTCAGCCGAAAGGACACTCAAGTCAAGATCCGCGGCCAGCGCATCGAGCTCGGCGAAATCGAATACCATGTCAAACGCTCCAATGCCTCTATTGAGCACGTTGTTGTCGACATTACTCGAAAGGCCGGCCGCGAGTCTCTTCTCGCCTTTGTGTGCTTCAGCTCGCATCAGGAGACGGAGAGCGCTTCCAAGGAGACTCGCCTCACGGAGCTCAGCAGCGAGCTCCGCGAGACGTTGTCCGACATTGCTACGACTGTCGCCTCTACACTCCCTAGCCACATGGTGCCCAAATACCTCATCCCCGTTGATCACATGCCTCACAATGCTGCCGGCAAGTTGGACCGAAAGATGCTTCTCGCATCCATTTCCAACCTCACTTCGGATGATCTAACGAAATACCTCGCTGGCCAGCGTCTGCCCTTCCGTGACTGCTCTACCGATGTCGAATTCTGGATTCGTAACCAGTGGGCGTCTACGCTTGACCTTCCTGCAGAGACTATTGGATTGGACGACAACTTCTATAGCCTGGGCGGTGATTCTATCCGCATTGTCACCATCTCCAAGGCTATCCTCAACCAGTATGATGTGTCACTTGGAATGTCCCTTCTCAACTCGAAGCATACCACGATTGCAAACATGGCCAAGCACATCGAGAGCGAACGCAATGGGCAAGATGGTACAGCACTGGGCGTGGTCGACATCAACGGCGAGATTTCTTCTTTCTCGCGCTCGGTTTTGGCTTCTGGCAAACTCAACCTCATTGCCCACCCCAAGACTGACCTGCCTGAGCAGGCCATCGTCTTCCTGACTGGTGCCACCGGCTTTCTCGGCCAAGAGATTCTTAGACAGCTCCTCGGTAACAACTCAATTGCCTCCATCATCGCTCTGGTACGATCCAAGTCTACCAACCACGGAATGGACCGTATCCGCGACACTGCAAAGATTGCCGGCTGGTGGCGCGAAGAGTACGCAAGCAAGATTGAGATCTGGTGTGGTGATTTGAGCAAGAAGCGCATGGGCCTGAGCAGTTCGCAATGGGCTCGTCTGGCCGGCCAGTCAAGCAATAACAACGTCGATGCCATCATCCACAACGGTGCCATCGTCAACTGGAACGCCGACTACGACAAGATGCGTGCCGCCAACGTTGATTCCACGGTGGATCTCCTCAAGGCCACCGTCACCTCGCCCGCTTCTCCCAAGTTCGTCTTCGTCTCTGGCGGCATCAAGTCTGATCCCACCACCGACCGCGTGGCTCTGGGCCAGTACCTCAACAACTCGACTGGTTACATCCAGACCAAGTTCGTCTCCGAGGGTATCATCCAGGAGGTCATCAACACCCTCCCGGCTGACCAGAACCGCATTTCCACTCTCAAGCCCGGCCGCATTATCGGATCTCCCGAAACTGGTGTGGCCAACGTGGACGATGTGCTGTGGCGAATCGTTTCCGCCGCTGCTTCTCTTGGAGTCTATCCTGCCGAGCCCGAGGACCATTGGGTCTACATCTCCGACGTCGATACCGTGGCATCATCCGTGCTCAGTCAACTCTACACCACGCAGGGCATCGCTCCCTACGTCAGTGTCACGGGCGGTATGCCGGCGACAGTCTTCTGGGGTCTCATCAACAAGGATCTCGACGTTCCCTGCAAGCCTCTTCCTCTGGATGATTGGACTCACCGGGCATTGGAGTCGATGAACCAAGTCGGCGACAAGCATCCTCTGTGGCCGGTGCAGCACTTCCTTGGTAACCTTGGCACTCCTCGATCTGCTCAAGACATTGAGGCTGAGGGTACTGAGCACAAGCAGTGGCACATGGCTGTAGAGATGAGCATGCGCTATCTCATCAAGGTCGGCTTCATTCAGACGTCCACTGATGGCTTTGCTCAGCCTCGTCGGGCGGACACTTTCCAGCGTCATGGCTGATGATCTGTGCTTGGGTATTGGGGGTTTCTCTTTTTCAATGTTCCTCTAATTTATCTTTCTATTTCCTTCCTGTATTTTCACGTTCTTTCTCTACCTGTTTATTTTACTCGTCTTCATTCGTGGATCTCTCATTTCGAGCATCCATTTCCTTACCATTTATATGAGTCTCAACACTCGGCGATTTCTTTTTCTCTATTCTTATTCAGCTCGCTGACTCCTGGGTTCTCAACAACCCACGGTCCTTTAGTCTAGTCATATCAAATTGCATTGTTCAAATAACATACTATGGATATACGTGACACTATAGTTGAATACATGATCAGTTGCAATGTAATATAATCTCGTAAAAGTTCCTATGCTATCAGTCTGACGATTCCAATATGCCCTCTTCAACAACAACTACCTTGACCTTCATTCCCCAGGGATCCTCCTTTCCGATCCAATGCTTCTTCTTTCCGACCTTTTGAATCAGCTTCACATTGTCCTCCAGCGCATGCTTCAGCCTTGCGTGGTCATCTTTCTTCTTCTGTACCGACAACGTCAACACCAAGCCTTCCTTGTTCTTCTTCTTGCCCAACGTCCATGACCATTCCGAGGAAAAGACCACCCTGGGCTTCTTGGTGTCAATTTCTCCGGATGGGTATAATCGTGTGATCAGGTATCCGACTCTGCCGAGATACGTGGTCCACCACACCTCCTCTGGCGTTATGAGAGAGCGCAGGGCTTCTCGAAACTCCATCTCTCGAGGTGGCAGTTCGCCTCGGTATCGCGATTCGAGCATCAGTGCAAGTCGGGCGCGGTCTTGGTGTGACACTCCATGCGTAGAAGACATCATTCCCACACTCGTCGAATAGAGCGCAGCTGTCGATGCCGTTTCCTTGGACATGAACATGTGAACGTATATTGTGTTGGCAAACGAGTTGATGACATGCTCTCCAAATTCGTCCGGAAACTTCCTCGTCTCATGTCTCGATGGCCTTGGGATCGCTCTCTTGATCAGCTCTTGGATACTACGATAGGACGTTGGCGCGAGATTTCGCGTTGCCACTTCCAGCGGCGATAGTTGTCTGATCTCGGGCGACAGAGTGCGAAAGAGGTATCCTTCTCGCACACCACCCTGACAGAAGTGAGCCTCCCTGATGCCGTGGGGAATGGCCTCAGCCAGGACGTTGACCAAGAAGGCCACTGCGGGAACCTGCGAGCGACGGCGATCCGAGACCCGGAAGACGTCCTTTGCTGCCTTTGCAATCTCCTTGACTCTTTCTGTATTTTCAAACTGATCTCGACCGACCGTGTACCCGTTGATGATGGAAATTGGATAATGCTTGCCGTGGATCTGGTTGAGATACAGCAGCAGATAACCCCAGCCGCGAAATCCGCCACCTGACAGATATATGCGGAATCCTCCCTCTCGCTCGGCCTTTTCGATCATGCTGTCCGGTATTTGCAGATGTTTATAGGCAGACCTGAACTTGTCAATCATCTCCTGACGAAGTTGTGCGACGGCGGCTTCCCCCTCGTCCTTCTTCTTTCCCTTGCGCAGCTCATGAAGCTGCCTCGATAAAGCCGCCGCTCCATACGGAAAGCTGAAGCTGCCCACGGGGCTGATCCTGATGTACCCTCCTTGGCTGATCATCCAGGTAATCTGCGTGCTTCCTCCTCCAAGGTCCATCACTAGGCCAGACAACGTATCGAATCCGCTCGCGATGCCCAGTGCTCCCACTTGGCCCTCAACCTCGCTGGCGAGCACTTCAACAGACAGGCCAGTCTGCTTCTTGATAGTCTCCAGGAACTTGGCTGAATTGATGGCCTTGCGTGTTGCCTCTGTCGCGACGACATGGATATTCTTCCTCTCAACTCCCATGTCCTCGCACACAATCAGAAAGCGGGTAAAGACGGTCACTATGTGATCGATGACATGATCCGGGATGGGAACTTGCTCCCCGGTTTCGGGGTCAAACTGCGAGTCATAGAGCGATATGCCGGAGCGGTAAGCCAGCACCGTCGGCAGGATACGCGCCCTATCAGGAGTCAGGTCTGTGATGGAGAATCGAATCCCATTACTGATTGCGCATAGTCTCTCAGTTAGCAACAAGGGAACCCAGAGGCGGTCGGTTGGCTTGTTGGAATGGCTCGCCTTCCCATGTCCACGATGCCGACCAGCTTGTCTCGTCGTCCCTCCCACGGCGGACGAGGCCCATCGCCTTCTCTGTAGGACTTTGCAGAGATTGCAGGCGTCATGAAGGCTTCGTCGTGTCCATCGTCGTCCTCGGTATCGGAACTGATTCCGAGATCTTCAAAGTCCGAAAGGTCCATGGTGGTCTTTCGTCTCAATACAGCGACTATTGACCCTCGGATGAAGCCCGACAGTACATCCGCTCTACGCGCTCCGGCCCTTGGAGGATCGCGGCCTCTTATAAACAAAGCTGAGAAGATGGAACTCTATTTCTATGGAGTTTTCAGCGGTTTCAAGCCTTCGTGACGTCACGTTCGGCGGTGAGCAATTCGACTCTTTGGCATCTATCACCTGCGGCGTGATATCATAATGATCTTCGAAGCCCTGTCCGAATCTATCACGCGATTTGGCTCCGCGCAGAGGCATTATCAGCACGATAACAACCCGCGTTTTCCGCCGCGATGCAAGAAGTTTCCTTCTCATTGCAACGTCAATTGGAAAACGAGACACGTTAGATTGATGCAGCTTTCGAAACGAAAGCGCTGACAGCTCCTGGAGATCGCTAGTTATTGCCGAGTGCGGGGAGAGATGGTCTTCTAGGCACGCCGCATTCAGCCTCGCTGAGATGTCCAACCAATAGCACACTGAACGAATCAATGAGTGGCGATGAGCGTCGAGACTTAGTCGAGAGAAAACTGCGGTTCTCTCGTGATATGAATATGAGGAGGAACTCAAAGAAACTCGAACCTCAGGCCACCTGGAAACCTACCGAAACTGTCGCGGACAATTGATGCTTTTCATGATGTAGAAAGTTATGCGATGAGGCAATGCTACCCTATTATCAAACCGTGGAATAGATGGCAAGTCCTCCCTCCGACCACACATATTTGACCCTACCGGCCCCCGTCCTCAATCAACATGTAGAGCAGCATTCTCCTCTCCTGCAGGGCTCCGGCGGGTGCCGGCGAGCCCTCCGGGAGGTGATCAAAATGCTCACACCGGGCAGCTACTCGAATCTACTCCTTGTGTTCATTCCCCTAGGTATAGTCCATGGTATCAATAATGGATCCCCGGAGCTCATCTTCTGGTTCAACTTCCTCGCCATCATCCCGCTGTCAAAGTTGAACCTTCGCAAAACTCGCCGGCTGTCGGCCGTGTTGGGTCCTATGGCGGGCGGTTGTCTCCATGCACTTCTCGATAATGCACTTTTATTGATCGTACGCGGCGCCTGATTCTAAGTTGACTGCCTTGAACGAGGGCTTACTGAAAAACAACATGCAGATTGGTATCGCGGCCATTCAGCACGGCGCGGCTCACATAGCACAATCCTGCATTATGGGCAGCGTTCTGGCCAATCTTCTTCTCGTAAGTCTCAACCAATCATCGCCCGGTGTTATTGCTTGTCCCGTACAATATTGATCATGGTAAAGGTAGTGGGATGGTGCTTTCTGGTCGGAAGCATGCGTCACAGAGACTTGATATTCAGCACGACGTTCGCGTCGACAGCATCTTCTCTCATGATGGTCGCCTCTACGTCCCTCGTCATTCCCTCTGCGATATCCGAAGTTCATTGCTCGGTTGACCCAGATTGTACAGACAACCTGGTACGGATGTCGCACGCTGTCTCCTTGGCCCTACTGTTCCTCTTCGTTGTATACCAGCACTATCGATGGAGGTCTCACCGACAGCTATTCATGGAAGCCACATCGCCTGAGCTTATCGACAGACCCGATACCATTCGAGTGGTTCTAATCATCTTCGAAGCCTTGCTCCTTATCGCTGTCTTGGGCATGTCTTCGCTGTCAGCCTACTTTCTCATGCGCACGATGAGCTCAGTCACAGACTCCGATTTCCTCAGCAAAAGAGTAGTGAGCTTCGTCCTTTTACCCTTGGCTATGGATGGACCGGCTCGAATTGAGGCCGTCGCAGCTGCGTACAACAATCATATGACAGCTGCTCTCGAATTCGCCATCGGGCGAAGTATGAACGTGGCTCTCTTTATCACGCCGGCATTGGTCCTCTTTTCGTGGGTCGCTCAGTCTAGCTATCCCATGACTTTGCATTTCCCGACTCTGGAGACGGTTTCCATCTTCCTGAGAACGTTGCTAGTCGCTGAACTCTGTCGAGACGGCAAAAGTGACTATCTGGAGGGCGCCATGTGCCTTGTCACGTCAGTCATATGCCAAGTATTGTCCATTGTTGAGGCAGTAAGGTAACTGACTGTTTGCATAGATACCTGATACTATCCTTCTCCTTCTAGTGGGAGTGAAAGACTATCTGATAGCACGTCGACACCATGAATCGTCACTAGATGCAGATTCATTGACACGTATATGCTTAAGCGCCTGAGATGGCTGGTGATATGACATATGTGCTGCCAATCACTTCACTCCACGGCTGCTCCTTACGTGTATCATCATCTTTCTGTCGAAGCATGACTTCTAGTTCTCACGGAGGCGTGATCCCCAGTCTCGTTGCTCCGTTGTGGGACTTTACATAGTTAGTGGCGTCCATACAAGAGCCGGTCAAAATGGGGCCGAGCTCCAAGGCTTGGTCGTCTAGTATGGAGCAAAAAGGTGCTAGAAGCTCGATGCAAGTTGTGGCAGCGTTGTCGACGCCTACCCCGGCTGTCTACGGCTGTCCACGGCTTTCGAAGGGCAATTGATGTCTGAATGGCTCAATTCTTGACCCTTACCCAAGTAACCTCCAGTGAGAGAGCTCATCTTCTCATACAGAAGTATAGCCGTTTGAGACGACTAATGCCAGCCTCAGCTGTGTTGTACACCGGACCGGCGAGGGAAAATGCCAAATGTCCGTTACGCATAAGCAAAGATACGGATGAAATGTCAGACGGAATCGTATGATCGGTCCTTTCCTTATCTAGGTACTACGACAGAATACAGGTGCAGGTACACGCATTTACATGACCCGCGTCGGAGGAATGCAATAGGGTGCTGACTGACAAGACAAGCTGGAGATTGAATTCTCGGTATCCTCCGGTTCACGCCACATGCCACACAGAACGAGGCATTTGTCCTTCTCTAGCCATTGCACGCATGAGTAGCCTCGCTTGTCCACGAGCTCTACTAATTCCAATCTTCCCCAGTTCCGACCCAGAATCTGATTAGAGTTGATCGAGTTCTCCGTCCACAGAGTTGGGGAAACCTGGGGGAGATTGAGGGGGGGCGCTCTGGAAGCGGTGGAATCACCAGATGCTAGCACGAACTTGCACGAGTAATGTAGTGTCAAGCTTCTGGAACCTTTCCTCGTCCGACGAACGGTCCGTCATGTGAACCATGATGGCGGGCAACGGAATCCGAGTGGCTGACGGCCGTTTATTCCGTCTCCTGTTGGCGCCCAACGACTTAGCCCGGCTTACTGTAGATTTTTTGTGGCCAACAGCAAGCGGCGCACGCGCCCTATCGAGGACGATACGAAGACGCTTCGGCCGACGGCTTTCGTCGGCTTGTCTGACGAATTGCTTGTTACTACTACTATGATTGATTGCTCAATGCAAGCCGTCTACGAGCCCTACGTAGCTTTGAAGATATCGGAGCGTTGTGGAGTTTGTCTACCGTAAGTTTGCTTCTCAGTCCCCGCCCCTGTCCCGGGGAAACAAGCGTCACAATGGCTCTGCTGATTGTGTTCGTAGAATCATTCTGCATGCAATTCCCCGTGTCCCGCGGCCGAGGCCCTTCAGCAAAGAGACTGGCTGTCGATTGTCGTATTAGCATCATGGCAACCAATTTCGCGACTAAGCCATCTAAACACTCCTGTAGCATCAAGCAGAATCCTGAGGAACGAGCCGCCTTCTTCTCTCCTGTTTCCAACCCGTTCTGCCATACTTGCTAGCGGGTGGCACGAACCTCAAGTGCTCACAAGTGGTGACCATCTTTGTACGTAACAGCTGAAGGGTGGATGTTCTGCGCAACTGAATCGTGTCTCGCCGAACCCCAGTCGACTAATCCTTCCCACGCCTCCACTTCCCCATCCTCGACTGCAACAAGACAGGCGGGAAAAAGATAAGGATTAACAGCTGTTTTTCTCGTCTGTGGAGATGCGAGGCCCGTCCAGAAAGTGTGGAAGGTATCGATACTCGTCCGGGATGAAACTCTCTCATGCAATGACAATGAGCACTAATGCACCCAAATGCAGGCACAAGACCATCAAAGTGTCATTGAAGAAGGCTTTCTCACTTTCTTTCTCCAAATGGGCGCATTCTGGAATATTCCCGCTCTCGTTAGCCTCGAGTTTGCTTTGAGGCGTGCGGGACAAACACGGAGAAGGGAGAAGAAAAAGAGGCTTGAGCCTTAAACCTGGATAAGCAAATTGGGGCTCGGGGGCTTGAATGCCGACGCCACTTTATGTAGTCGGTACTCGTACACCGCAATGTTGTCGATTTTTTCTTCCTCAGGTGGAGAGGGTAAAGATATTCTGCTCATGGGCATGATGAGCTGCGGCTGTCTATGCGAAACACTGATACGGGATGAGCAACACATAGCAACACTAAGAGTGACCAGCCTTATCTTGAACAAACACTTTCTCGCTATGAGTCTGCGTTATCTGGCTCCATTCCTCGTGATAACCAGCTCCTTAGCAAACCCTTGGACCGGACGGCTTTTCCTCCAACAAGTATCGGTACCTCCACTCCAATCCTCTGTTCCTTGAACCCTGTCCCCTCCCCGCAGCAAACCAAGCTGAAAACAGCTAAAGAGGCGTCAATGTGCCGGGGATCATCTCTTTAGGGCGTCGTTAGGGCCTTGGAGACGCTTGGAGCAGGCGATAAACGGCCGTCTTCCTGGGAGGAACAAGCAGGGATTTCTATAAAGGCAGACCCTGCTGCATTGACTCTTTCTCTCTTCCCTCTCTGTCCTGCTCCAAGCTCTCTCCCCGTCTCATCTTTTGTCTTCATCAGCCGCAGTTCATCATGGAGAAAAAGGGCAGCTCCGGACCCGACGAGGCCTACGACATCAACATCGAGTCCGCCAGGCAGGGTGAGACCACCGACTTCACCTTTGCCCACGATGGCGAGCAGCTCAAGCGAGGCCTCAAGAGTCGGCACCTGCAGTTCCTGGCCCTCGGAGGAGCCATCGGAACCGGTCTCTTTGTCGGATCCGGTGGCATCCTGGCCGACACCGGGCCTGCGCCGCTCTTCATGGCGTACATCTCCATGTCCATGATTGTCTACATCGTCATGAACGTCCTCGCTGAAATGACCGTCTATCTGCCCTTCCGAGGTGTCACCATCCCGTACTACGTCAGCCGCTTCGTCGACCCCAGCCTGGGCTTCGCTGCGGGCTGGAACTACTGGTACGCCTACACGATGCTGGTCGCCGCCGAAGCCTCCGCAGCTGCCATTGTCCTGGACTACTGGAAAGCTCACGTCAATGTTGCTGTCTGGATTGCCATTGTTCTCATTGTCCTGTTGGCGCTCAACTTGTTTGCCGCTGCCATCTTTGGCGAAGCCGAGTTCATTTTTGCCTCGATCAAGCTGATTGCCTTGTTTGTTCTTTGCATCATCGGCATCGTCTTGTTCTTTGGCGGTGGTCCGAACCAGCATCACGTCCTCGGCTTCCACTACTGGAATGACCCAGGCGCATTTGTGGAATACAATGCAAAGGGAAACACGGGCAAATTCTTGGGCTACTGGCACGCCTTTGTCAAGGCCGGTATGTCTAACCAGCCCCATTGAATCCTTTTTACGCAGGTGCATTGGCAATGAACGCGTGAAGCTGACACGTCTCTCGTACAGGATTCGCCTTCATCACCAGCCCCGAGCTGATCGCCATCGCCGCCGGAGAGGCCGTTTCTCCCCGCCGAAACCTGAAGAAGGCCGCCCGCCGATTCACCTTCCGTCTGGCCCTCTTCTACGGCGTCTCGTCTCTCATCATCGGCATCATTGTCCCTTCAAACGACCCTAGACTGCTGGGAGCCTCCAACGCCAGCGCCTCGCCCTTTGTCATCGGCATCCAGAATGCAGGCATCCCCGTCCTGAACCACATCATCAACGCCGTCATCCTCACCTCTGCCTGGTCTGCTGGAAACTCTTTCCTCTACTCCGCCAGCAGAGTGCTGTACTCCATGGCCATCAACGGCCAGGCTCCCAAGTGGTTCGCTCTCACCAACCGCCTGGGTGTCCCATGGGTTGCCGTCCTGTTCACCTGGGCCTTCTCCCTCCTCGCTTTCCTCAACGTCAACAACTCCGGCGCCACTGTCTTCAACTGGTTCGTCAACATCTCGACCATCTCTGGTTTCCTGGCGTGGATCATCATCATGATCACCTACCTCCGCTTCCGCAAGGCCATGTTCTTCAACAACCTCTGGGGAGAGATGCCGTACAAGACGCCCCTGCAGCCATACGGCACATATGCCGCCCTCTTTATCATCTCCGTCCTCACCCTCACCAACGGCTTCCAGATCTTCATCGGCGATAACTGGAACGTCAACGACTTCCTTGCCGCCTACATCACCCTACCCATCTTCCTCGTTCTGTACATTGGCCATAAGATTTGGAAGCGGACGCCCCTTTGCATTAAGACGTCTGAAGTGGACGTTATCACGGGCAAGAAGGAGATGGACGAGATGGAGGCAATGGACCAGCCGCCTGTGGCCAGGAACTGGCTGGAGAAGGTATGGTTCTGGCTGGCATAGGGGAGTAGAGTGATGGATTTTGTTTTGTTTGTATCGAATTGTATTACTGTATATAAAAAGTGTCTTCAAAAATAGCGGAGAGGCGACAGCAGGCCTTTTGCCTTGAATACCCATCCACTGGTTACGATGTAGATGAAAGCTTTGTCAATGGCAATCCTCATAAATAGTTACTGTAAACTATCTTGATGTGAATGTGACGAAGAGCATTAGGATCCGGCATATCTGCCTCATGGATCTTGATTCTATGCTTACCAATTCTGTAGCTCAAGGTAATTCCCAATTACGCATCCGGACAATGCCCAGAATCAGCCCGCATGACCGACTTGTACCTTCTCTCAAGGGTAGGACCTCTGCGAAACCTTGAACTTCATTGAGTGATGCGCAAACCATTCAATCTTCCGACATGTGAGGACATATAATCATTAAATCAATGTACAGTAGCTAGAGCTGAGTTCTCAGTTCGTGTTCTCGTGCAGTGGCCGAATCGAATCATACCTTACCCTGAAGCAGACGTCTCCCTGGATGTACGCAACGCTTCCAGATCCAAAGTCATGCTTTTGCACCTTTGACAGGACTTCAGCATTCACTACGGGCGTCATCTGGCAATTTCATGAAATGCTCTATAGAGAGATCAATAGTCCATATTGCGATCATTCGTCATCAATCTGCAACCTAAGGAAAGGTGAAGAAGCGCCGGCATCAGCGTGTGTTCCCAATCTCCGCACCGTAAATTCCGCCTGCTCCGTATTTACGGTTGAAGATGAAGGCAGTTGCATCTCAGTGCACCTCTATTTAGTTTCTTCGAGGAGCTCGTAAAGCAGCTCATTTTGTATCTTCTTTGTCTTCCTTCTTCGAGATTCGCTGGGTCTTTTCGGCCAATAGTCAGCTGGCGGAGGAAGCCTCTGTCTTGCCTCATAGGGTTAGTCTCCTATACTGTAATACCAAATCAGGCATATGAACAGGAATAGAAATATACGAATGAGGCTTTACATACATTACAATGAATAGCTACGCGTGATGGTTACATGATGAGGGCAAAGGGAATGGAAGAAAAAGAGAAGAAATAGAACTATAAAAGCCTGGTGATTCCTCATGAGCTGTCAAGATATCCTCCTCATCAGAACACAGCAACAGTAGTCATAGATCGACCTTGACTGACTTACACACAAAGACTCCAAATCCAGCAGCAACATCCAACATCACGAAACGAAAATGGCCCCCCAAAAGCCCAGAGCCATCCTCGGCCTCATGACCTACGGGCCCCCAACCTCCCCAGACAACCGCGTAACAACCATTGAAGAGTTCCAGACTCACCTCGACGCCTTTCAGAAGCACGGCTACGATGAACTAGACACAGCCCGCATCTACTCCAACGGCGACCAGGAAGCCTTCACCGCAAAGGCGGGATACAAGGAGCGCGGCTTCAAGATTGCCACCAAAAGCTATCCTCTCTTTCCCGGGCAGCACACAGCTGCGAACCTGCGCAAAGACTTGGAAACCTCCCTCGCCGAGCTCGGCACTACTTGTGTCGATATTTTCTATCTGCATTCGGCCGACCGCTCTGTCCCCTTTACAGAGACCCTGGAAGCTGCAAACACGCTCTACCAGGAGGGCAAGTTTAAGCAGCTGGGCCTTAGCAATTACACGGCGTACGAGGTTGCAGAGATTGTCATGCTGTGCCAATATCGAGGCTGGGTGAAGCCCACCATCTATCAGGGACTCTACAACGCCCTCAGTAAGAAGCCCCAAGCTCACGAAAGAGCCGCACTATCTCTATGACCAAGTTATTATACAAAATGGAACTAATCATACCATCATCTAGCCCGAAACCTCGAGACCGAAATCATCCCTGCCTGTCGCCGCTTTGGACTGGAAGTCGTGATTTTCAATCCGCTCGGAGGAGGTCTCTTGACCGGGCGCTACAATTCCCCCGACGACGACGAGCAGCAGGGCCGCTTCAGCAAGAACACGTTCCTGGGTCCTATTTTTCGCTCCATGTACTTCAACGAGAGCCTGTTCAAGGCCCTCGACATTCTCCGCCGCGCAGCCGAAACCCACAAGCTGACCATGCCCGAAGTCGCCATCCGCTGGCTCGTCCACCACTCAGCCCTGAGGTTTGCCAAGGACAAAGGCAATGACGGCGTCATCTTTGGAATCAGCAAGATTTCTCAGCTGGATCAAAACATCGCGGACCTGGAAAAAGGTCCTTTGCCCGAGGACGTCGTCAAGGCTCTCGATGCTGCTTGGGTTGTCGCCAAGGGCACCAGCCCTAACCCCTGGCACACGTCCCTCGAGTACACGTACGAGGGACACTCATAAGATGCGAAGCCATTTGTCAGCCAAAGCGCTGAGTTCTGGCATGTTAGATTCTAGTATAGTAGCGTAGAAAGAGTTTGGAACATTTTGAATTAGGCCCAATGCTTCTCTTGTGTTCCAATGTGTGTGATTGGACCGTCAAATTTGAGCTTCGAGATGTCGCCGACACAGCCCTCGACTGGGGTAAGTTATTTCATTGAGCACAACTCGCAGGACATTACCTGGGAGAGATTCTGCCGGTTTGAATCGCCTCTCGCAGCAGCTGGGCTCTCAACGTCATTGTCATCGTGACCAACAAGCCCATCTCATCCGAGCTTTCCCTCCACTCCTCCACCGGACAATCCCCGATATATGTAGGAGGAGCGAGCAAGTCCTTCCACTTCAGCTGCTTGTACGGAGACAGATTGTTTGTGCGTTTCTTCCAATCCTCAATGTTCTGAGCAGACCATGAAGCTTTTGAAGCTGGTAGCAGCATGCCCTCGGTGTTCCAGTCCAGCGGGCTGTTGCACGGTAGTCCGATTTCCATGGATACCACGGCATTTAGAGCAAAGTAGATTGTGGCAACGCGGACAAAGGACTCGCAAAACACCCACTGCTTCCAGTCTTCTTGCGGATGCTGGGAGACATCTAATGTGCCCTCCAGTTGAAGACGTCTGAAAATGACCTGTTTGTAAGAGTCAGCTCTCTATCTGACCCAATGGTGAAGGACGAAGACAAGAGTAGAGGTCATCTCACTCCAAGAGTATAAAGAAGCGCAATATCGCCATTGGGAAAGGCTGGACTGTTTCCCCCAAGCTTTATCCTCAAGAGCAGATACACTGCAACAGCTTGTGCCGCGGAGAGCAGCTCCCAAGTACCAAACGTGCCAACCTGGTCAAAGTTAGTCAGGAAGCCAACGGGGGCCCAAGTCCGCAACTCAACGCCACAGCAGAAAAGCACTATTCTTGCCTTTGCGTATATCCACTCCTGATGCTGATGAATCATCTCCCACAGCGGCTCCCTATCGACTGACAACCCAACCGTTTCACTCTTACACGAGCCATATGCCCGCAACAAGTTCTGGCATGTCTTGAGGGGACTCAACCTCGAGCTGGAAGACGCAGAGCTCTCAAGCTCCTGCTCAGAAGAGGGATGAAGGAACGCCACGAGGGACAGGTCGAGAGCAACTTTCGAAGCTTGGCCACACAGATATCGCAGTACAGAATTGCTCATATGCATTAACGACGGCTCTGGGAATCTTCTTTGTTCAAAGAGGCTGAACATGGGCACCTTGAATTCATGTCACATGGTCAGATGGCGTCTTCAGTTGTTGATTAACTTAGCCATAGCAACTAACCAGGGCGCACATCTGCGGATTCAGTCGCGAGCTGACCAGATCATTCGGCGTCATGGACACTTCTGATACGCCCTCGCGCGTGCCTGTCGCTGCCTCGGGTTCACTCCGCGATGCCTTCTTCTTCTGATTTCGCCGCTTGTGATAATTCGTCATCACTGCGCGGCGGACATACGTGCGCCTGGCGCCACGGCCTTGCGCGGGATCATCGGTCAGATTCACAAACGTGCGGTCGTGCTGGGAGGTTTCCATGGTATGTATGTGTTCCATTTTTTAGAGAAAAACAGTCGAATCAAGGCAGGGCTGAGGTTACTTGGATATTTATGACCGAACGGAGGAGCAAAGGGGGAAACAGCCCGTTCTTAGTCGGAAGGGGGCCATGTCAGATGAATCACAACAGGGCTTCCATACCTAGGCCGTTGATCATCTAAACTCCGGCGCCATTTTAGAGGAGCTGCGGGCTTACCGGCATGTGCCAGCGGACTCGCTTTGACTGCCGGATGAAGCAATTGCTATGTGACGAAGCTCAGAATCAGATAGCAACTTCCCAGAGAACTAATCTGTATCAGCAACTTATCAATACCTTACCTTTTCATCTTTCATCTATCGCCTATTCATGAAAGTGAAGCACCGCCGCTCATTTGCATCGCCGGGTAGCTTCTCCACCTATGAATACCCTCATGCTGTCCTCTCCTCAATGTCCTTTGCAGAAACGGCAACATGCAATGCAGTATATCCTTAGGGTTGCTGACCAGGGCGATATGGCCCCTTCAAGGCCGACTTAACGATTGAGACAGCCGATACTGATGTTCTTGATAATACAGGTCGTTGATCAGCAACGAAGCAGTGCCATGAGCACTATACGTTTCCTCTATCACGGAGTCCTCCATACGGCATGGAGTAAGTTTACGAATAACGATATATAATATCCTGCTCTGCCCGTCGACCCCTTCTACAACAGCAACCCGCTCATAGATGATACTTGAAATCCACAGCCCGGTCACCACTCTGCACCTTTCTCCTATCCTCCCTTTGCCCACTCGCAATCTTCTCCTTGCCCTCATTCTGACTCCTCAAATAGAACCACTTAGCAGCGATAATCACCTGCGCCAACCCCAAAGCCCCAACCGAAAACGCATTCCCCAAAACATACGGCGACTGCCTATATATCTGGCCCGCCACAACACCAGCCGTATTTCCCATGCTCAGCTGCACGCCAATCGCCGTAGCCCGACGATAATGCGGCGCAATGTTGACATTGAGCCACGTCAGGTTCAGCCCAGGGCCGCAGTATGTCGATGCAGCGCAGAAGAACGTGCCGAGGAACTTGACCGCGTTGCTGGTAGGCGCCAGGATGAGGATGTAGCCCACGATGCCGGGGATGTTGGAGAGCCAAAGGAACGGTCCACGGATACATGTTCGATCGGAGACGAAGGCGAGGGCGAGGAAGCACAAGCCACCAAAGATGTACACCGGAATGCTGAGATACTGGGCTTCGATGGAGGTGTAGCCCATGCTGACGATGATGGAGGGGAGGAATGTGCTGAAGCCGTACAGGAGAATGTCCTGACAGAACTGGATGCAACCACTGCAAGCAAAATTGTAAGTAAGAAGATTCTCGTTGTAGGGATGATGATATGACCATACCTGAGATACAGCTTGGGATCCTTGAGACTGATCCAAATCTCCTCCCAGCTAAACTCCTCACTACCCATATACTGCGCCCTCTGCGCCTCCCGAACCTTCATCATAGCCTTCTCCTCCTCGGTCAAAAAGTACGCATTGGAAGGGTCATTCGGCAGTCCAAACCAGATAATCTGCGCAATCACGAAGCTGCAGATGCCCTCGATGATGTACACCCACCTCCAGCCCGCATACCCAGCAACGCCATCCATCTTCAGAATGGAAAACGCCAGCAAGCCTCCAAAGGCCCCCGAAATCGCCGTGCACACAAACAAATACGAGACCCTAATTCCCTGCTCATGACGCTTGTACACCATAGTAAGGTACAAGTTCATCACGGGGAACAGTCCCGCCTCGCACGCTCCCAGCACCAACCTCACCGCATACAGCCCGGCGACGTTGTGGATGAAGCCCGTGCAGATGGTCGTCAGCGACCACACCACGCAGAGGCCCGTCAACAGGATCCGCGGCGTCATCCACTTCATCATGACGCTCCAGGGCGGCTCAAAGGCCACGTACGTGGCGTAGAAGATGGACACGGCTGTTGAGAACTCCTTTGCGCTGGCTCCAATGTCTTCGGGCATGCCCGCCACCTTGACGTTGCCGATGTTGCTGCGGTCGAGGAAGCACGTCAAGTAGACGAGCATGATGATGGGGACAAAGTACATGTCCAGCTTGAGCAGGAGGCGCTTCTCGGCATGGGGGTCGATGAGCGGGATGGAGGAGGCGGATTCGTCAATGTCTTGGGAGGAGACATCGCGGGAGGAGGGACGCTTCTCGTCGAGGTCTGTCTTTGAAGCCATGCTTGCAGACATGGGGGAGACAATCTCAAAGACGAAGCGGAAAAAGAAAAGAAATGAGGAAATAAAGTGAAGAAGGACGAGGACTTATTTGGGTAGACAAGGGAAAATATCAAGATCCCACCCCTGCTATAGAACGAGCGATCACGAACAACCCCGTGGGGAACCTGCTTTAAATGCAACCGTCAAGTGGAGCGACCGTCGGACACCATCCCATTGAGAAACATACAATCCTCACCGGTGATGTCTCCAACGGAGCCTCCAGTCCGAAAAGGCAAAAGTCTGAAAAATACAAAAGTAAAAGTGCTCAACCACCAGCCTCATATCGCATCTCCATCTTCTAGTACTCTAAACACTATTCTTCCGAGAAGCCATAGGCAACGAACTCCCCTACCCCCTTATCGCCTCCCCCAGAATTCAAGTCCCGCTCCCGCCCGGTGATACGCAACAACTTCCCTCTCGCTCCTCCAGTGATAAGGCAAGATAGGACATTATCCGTACGCTACCCAAGTTCCGCAAAAAACCGTCTGTGGGGCAGATCGGAGACCCTCACCGACCCCTGGAAGCAAAAGTGGCGATGGGGTTGGGGATTTGGCGAGCCTTTCTTTTTTTTTTCCCGTTTAGACGATGATTCCGGGGGCGCTTCTTGTTTCCTTTGTGGCGTTTTGAACTGGGGAACGTCGGAGAGAAAGAGGGCTAGCTTTGTGCGGGGAAGAAGATGGAGAAAGTCCCGTTGGAGATGGAGGAATCCGGGTGTTCGTGAATGACATACTGTGCTCCGTATGTTTTCGGGGATCATCAGTGATGGCGTCGTCATGGCGTGGGAGTGGGAGTGGGGGGATGTGGCAATCATGATGTTCCATTGCATTTCGTTGAGTCAGTATCTAGCGATTATGTGTGTGATTCGGTAGGATGGAATCGAGGAGCATCTCGTTTGATACCGACTCTGCGGGTTCACGATAAAGACACATGCAAGACAATCGCCAGATATCGTAGAGTCCAAGAGTCAAGGACCTTTCACTCAGTTACCGACGCTGTGGATTCACGATAACGACGCAGACGACAGAAACAATCCCTGCAGAGATACGATGATGTGGAGAAGGAGATCTCGTCGTAACCTAGCAACATCTCTGCTATCAATCTACTCATCATCCCTCATCTACCAATCTCTTCATCTATCCATATATGTATATCTCCACGCCTGAACAAGCTCTCAAGCAGAACCGCCCTGCCCCATGAAGTCAAACATCCACTCCCGAATATCCGTCCCCCCAGCTCCCCCCGCCGCACCAGACCGCTGCCCAAAGTCCAAGTCCAAATCCATGGCATGATACGCAAACCCTTCCTCCCACAGCCCGAAATCCATCCCCGTGCTCACGCTCTCATCGTAAAACGGCTCGTTCAGCGCATCATTGTCCACAGCCGGGAAGTTCAACCGCCCACCTTCGCTGCTGCTCGCGGCCGTCGTGTTGTTGTAAGCGCTGATAGGGTACGCTGCCATCGGCATGTGCGGCTGGACAATCCCCTTGCCGGTACCACCCATTGGAGTGCCTGCAGGCTGGAATCCAGACGGCATCATGTTGAAATGCTGGCGAGCCGCGGTGGGAGACGCAAGGCTTGAGCCCGAGTGAATGTTGGCCAGCAACTGGTAGCGAGCGCCCATATGGCTGTTTCCGCGCTCGCCCATGTTCCTCAACAAGCCGAGTCCAGCCTCCATGGCCAGATTATTGGCCTCGTTATCAGGAAACGCCGCGCAGACCATGACGAGCACAATGGTGGCAGAAAAGATGTGCTCCCCATCCATGTAACCGTACGTTGCTATATGTCTCTCCCTGTTAGTCCATCCCGCGAGAACTGTCGAATCATGACCTGGGCAACAACAACTCACCAACCATGTCGTGCTGCGCTACAAGGGCCATCATGTTGATGACATCCTGCGCCGCCCCAATACACATGTCAATGACCCTCACCGTCGTCTGCGAAAGCCCTTCCTTCCAGTCGCGCTCCTTCTCCGCCGCCCCGTCACCGCTCCGAATCGCCTTGAGACGCTTCTGCACGACGTGGAAGAGCAGCGGCCTGACTGTCATGTTGATGCACTGATAGTAGTGCGCAAAGGCCCCCACGCTCTCGCGGCTAAACGTCAGCTGCGAAGGGTCGAAGCGCAGCTCATCGGGCAGCTCGCGCTTCCACTTGGACAGCGAGAAGATGATGCTCTGCACCGACGCCATGAGGCTCTTGCCGGACTTGGGCGCCGACTTGTTCGACCGGCGATAGATTGTCATGTGAATGCGGCCGAGGATGCGAGACAGCTCGGTGTAATGGCGCAGCACCACGGCAGGGCAATACTGGGGGTCTCCCGGGAGTGGCGACGGCATGTCGACGCCAATGTCCTCGTCCTGGATGGTGATGGGATTGCCCGACTTGACGCACAGGATCCTGTCCAAGCTGTAGATGGACCACCAGACCCGTCGCCGATGCTCCCGCTCGGCTTTGTCCAGGATCGGGCCCTGCTGTGAACTGTAATGAGGGCTGACCTCTTGATGCAAGCCAAGCGAAATGGCCATACGCAAAGCCTTGCCGATGTACTGAAACGCTGCATCTCGGCGGTTCATGTTCTGCATAAAATACCCTGCAAGAGCCAGCGTCTCAACACACAAGATAGAGCCCTCCTCGTGAGTCTCGGGCAAAAGGTTGAGCGCATCTCGAAAGTAATCGAAGCCCGGCGGTCCTCGAAAGTCCACCCACTGATTCACCGAGTACAGCTGCCCAAAGGCGAGCACGATGAGCACCTTGGCATACTCCAAGCACGCCGTCTTGTCGGCAGGATCCGGCAACCCGCTGTATGCCTCGAGCAGCAAGCGCTCAAACGACTCGCGGGGGTCGGTAAAGGCAAAGATGGTGCCAATGTACATGTACTGGGCTGCAAAGAGCCTCCGTGCCATGTCAATGGGCGGCAGTCGCGAGCGTATGCCAAACACGACTTGTCGCCTCGATGGCAGAGCGTCGGGCTCATAAAAGTTGGAGACTTGATCGAGGCTCCAATCGTCGCCTTGGAAGCCCGATAGCTTCCTCACATTGCGAAGGAAGTTGTCCGCCGATGCAGGACCTTGGAAGCCTGGGATTCCATCAGTAAAAAAAAAACATGGCAAATTCAGGTGTTGCAACAGAGACTCACTCGTAGAGACATTGTCCAGGCTAAGCTGGGTAAAGGGTTCCAGAAGCGGCTGCTCATCCTCGAAATCATCATCTTCGTCATTATTGCGGTGGCGATGCGCAGCGGACGAGCTGCCAGGCTGCATACCTGCACCACGCTGTTTAGTACCTCAAAAGACCTCCCAATACGAGACGCAGAAGCTTCACTTACTGTCCAAAGCCCTGGCTTTCGCTTCAAGCTCACGCAGATACGACTCATTCACAAGGATCTTTCTAGCCCCCTCGTAAATGCACGTAAGTCGCGCATCACGACATCTCGAACAAGTGGGCTTCTCCTTGGAACAATACGATCGTCTCTGCCGACAATTCATACATCTAAGCAGCAACAGCACAATTATAAGTACTACAATCTTCAACTCATGACAATATGCAAGGCAAGTGGAAACGACTTACGCAACCGGCCTCGAGGTGAACTGCTCCGCACCCTGTCCCCCGGCGCCCTCAGGAGAAGAAGTCATCCTTTCCATCTCGTCTCATGCCAAGTGACGACACCGCTGGCCTATGGAACCGCGATATCACCTGTTGTGAAATTTGTTCGACTCGGAGAACCCTGCGAGATGTGGGCCATGGAGAGGGAACGACCCCGTTCTCTCTGCCGTATTTGATCTTTCCGGACCCAGGCGGAGAGCTGCGAGAGAGGACGCAAAAGAGCCTCAGCATGGCCCCCTCGCAAAAGAGAGCCCTGGAGGATCGTGTGAGGGCTGCAGGTGGTTGAGCTGCGGGCTGCTATCCCGATGTTCGAGATGCGAAAACCAGCCCTGCGTAAAGGTGCTTGCTCTGCTGCACAGCCCCTTCAGCCCTACCTCTGCCGATATGAAAATCAGCTTTTCAGTCTGTTATCTGCCTTTCAGCTGGACGATGTCATGCAGTCTGCAGCATCTTCTCTCTCTCAGCTCTGTATCAGCAGTCGTCGGTATCAGCCTCAGCTGGTGGTGACCTCAACAAGCGCAAGACAGCCTCAATCTCGACTCTCTCCCCACTCACAACATAGCCAGCCCCAAAATCCAACCCGTCTGTCCGCTTCTCCAACATCGGAACCCCATCCCCCATCGCCTGTGACCCGTTTACTAAGCATCCACCTCCCACTTGGCCCTCGGGAATCGACCCCGACAGACAAAACCTCCCCCCTTTAGCCTCTTCTTGGCTTAGACCAGCGGCTGGGCGTCATCCCCGGCCCTTGCGTCTCGGTTTGCGGGGACCCACACCGGCAGGCCAGCGGGATTCTGTGCCGCCGCACATTCGCACATCATCGGATACCAGAACATTGAGACTTATCATCAAGTCTAGAGTCTCTCATTGGGGCGGAGAGGAGGGGAGAAGGTGTCCGAGGCCAGTGCGGGACTGAGATCCAGAGGATGGAGACGTTGACCTGGAGAAATGTCGTGCTTCTCTTCGTTCCTTTGCATTTGTCAACCTTTTTTGCCTTCTCAACTCCTCGTCAAAGAGCGAGATTCCATCCTCTCGTCCCCTGTATAAAGAAAGGGCATCTCAGCTGGCCGTTGTAGCTGAACACACCACCACAACACCCAACACACCACCTTGATACCCCCAAACACACAATTTACCTCCCCCCTCCCCTCTTCAGCAATGGCCATCAAATCCCTCCGCATCAGAGTCTCCATCGACCGAGGCGGCACCTTCACAGACGTCCACGCCTCCATCCCCGGCAGAGACGACATCATCCTCAAGCTCCTCTCCGTCGATCCCGCAAACTACCAAGATGCTCCCACAGAAGGCATCCGGAGGATCCTCGAGCTCGTCACGGGCGAGCACCTGCCCCGCGGCCAGCCCCTCGACCTCTTCCACTTCGAGTCCATCCGCATGGGCACCACCGTCGCCACAAACGCCCTCCTGGAGCGCAAAGGGGAGAGGGTCGCCCTCGTTACGACAAGGGGCTTCCGCGACCTCCTGGCCATAGGGAACCAGTCGCGCCCTCAGATCTTTGACTTGTCCGTGTCGCGGCCAGAGGTTCTCTACGACCATGTCGTCGAAGTAGACGAGCGCGTCACAATGGAAGATTACACCGAAGACCCAGATTCCGTCAAAACCACACCCACGCCGCAAGACACACAACTCGTCGCCGCAGTCACAGGCGAGACAATCCGCATCCTCCAGGAGCCCGACCTCGGCGTCGTCCAGAAACAGCTCGCACAAGTATGGGACCAGGGCTTCCGCTCCATCGCCGTCGTCTTCATCCACTCCTACGCCTACCCCAACCACGAGCTCCTCGTCGGCAAGCTCGCTCTCGAGATGGGCTTCTCCGTCACGCTATCCTCAGAGCTGCAGCCCATGATCAACGTGGTGCCCCGCGGAACGTCCGCCATTGCAGACGCCTACCTCACCCCCATCATCCGCAAGTACATCAGCTCCATCGAGGCCAACTTCCGCGGCGGCTTCTCTTCCGCAGACACCCGGATCGAGTTCATGCAGTCCGACGGTGGGCTGGCCGACTATCGCAAGTTCAGCGGCCTCAAGGCCATTCTGTCGGGCCCCGCCGGCGGCGTCGTTGGCTACGCCCAGACGTCGTGGGACGAGGAGGAGAAGCGGCCCATCATCGGCTTCGACATGGGCGGCACATCGACGGACGTGTCGCGATACGCAGGCGTCTACGACCACGTCTTTGAGACCACGACGGCCGGCATCTCCATCCAGTCGCCGCAGCTGGACATCCACACAGTCGCGGCGGGAGGCGGCTCGATTCTTTCCTGGAGAAACGGCCTCTTCAACGTGGGCCCAGAGTCCGCATCTGCCCACCCAGGCCCAGCGTGTTACCGAAAGGGCGGCCCGCTGACCATCACAGACGCGAACCTCTTCCTAGGCAGGATCTTGCCAGAGTACTTCCCCAAGGTGTTTGGTCCTAAAGAGAACGAGCCGCTGAACCGCGAAATCGTCGAGCTCAAATTCCGAGAGCTCACAGACGACATCAACAAGGACAGAAAGGCCGCCGGTCTCTCCCCCTTCTCGCCGGAAGAAGTGGCCCTCGGCTTCCTGAAAGTCGCCAACGAGGGCATGGCCGGACCGATCCGCGCTCTCACGGAGGCTCGCGGCTACGATGCCGCCGACCACCATCTTGCCTGCTTCGGCGGTGCAGGCGGCCAGCACGCCTGTGCCGTGGCCAACGTCCTGGGCATCTCCCGCATCATCCTGCACAAGTACTCCTCCATCCTGTCCGCATACGGTATCTCCTTGGCCGACGTCGTCCACGAGACGCAGCGCCCCTCCGCCATCGTCTACAGCCCCGAGACTGAGAGTGAGATCCGGTCTCAGCTGGAGAGTCTCGCCCAGCAGGCCACTGATGCGCTCGTCAGTCAGGGATTCTCAGTGGACCAGATCTCACACAACTCGTACCTCAGCATGCGATACGTCGGCTCAAGCAGCTCGCTCATGATTCTCAAGGGCCATGACTGGGACTTTAAGCGCGAGTTTGAAGAGGCTCACAAGCGGAGCTTCGGATTCCACTTTCCCGAGAAGGACATCATCGTGGACGACATCCGCATCCGAGCCGTGGGCGGCACGGGCTCCAAGCAGACCAAGACTCCGTATGCCCAGATGAAGCGGATCCAAAGCGCGAGAGTCCCTCCTCCCAAAGCAGACGGCGCAAACCCCGTGTATTTTGAAGGCACCGGACGTGTCGACACTCCCATCTACGAGCTTCAGAAGCTCCCAGAGGCATCGCGGATCGCAGGCCCAGCACTCATCATCGACAACACCCAGACCATCGTCGTCGCCCCAGGCACAACAGCCACCATCCTCGACAGCTACGTCGTCATCGACGGCGCCCTCAACACCACAAAGTCCTCCAATGCCAACGCCGAACAGGAAGAGTTTAGCCCCATCCAGCTCACGGTATTCGGCCACCGCTTCATGGGCATCGCAGAGCAAATGGGCCGCACGCTGAGACGCACCGCCGTGTCCACCAACATCAAGGAGCGCCTCGACTTCTCGTGCGCCATCTTCAGCCCCGACGGCGGCCTCGTCGCCAACGCACCGCACGTTCCGGTCCATCTGGGGTCCATGCAGTTTGCAGTCCAGTACCAGCACCGCCTCTGGGAAGGCAAGCTCCGCGATGGAGACGTCCTCATGTCGAATCACCCTTCGTGCGGAGGCACCCATCTGCCTGATATCACAGTCATCACGCCCGTCTTTGACGGAGAAGAACTGGCCTTTTACGTTGCCTCCCGCGGTCACCACGCTGACATCGGCGGCATTCTCCCAGGCTCAATGCCCCCTACTTCGTCGGCGCTGTGGCAGGAAGGCGCCTCTATCAAGTCTACCAAGCTCGTCAGCCAAGGCCGCTTCGACGAGGCAGAGGTCGTCAGGCTACTCCTGGAAGAACCAGCCCAGTACGAAGGCTGCTCGGGCACCCGCAGACTACAGGACAACATCTCGGATCTCAAGGCCCAGATCGCAGCCAATGCCAAGGGTATCTCGCTGATCAAGGGCCTCATCGAAGAGTTTGGCTTGGTCACCGTCCACAGATACATGTACGCCATCCAGCACACCGCCGAGGATGCCGTGCGTGCCTTGCTGAGGGCAACTCGTGACAAGTACGGCCCGGAGCCCCTTGTCGCGACTGAGTACATGGACGACGGGTCGCCCATTGCTCTCTCCATTAGCATTTCACCCGACGGATCTGCCGTCTTTGACTTTACCGGCACCGGTCCTCACGTCTTGGGTAACACGAATGCCCCCATTGCCATTACGCACTCGGCCATCATCTACTGCCTCCGCTGCCTTGTCTCATCTTCCATCCCTCTCAACCAAGGCTGTCTGTCACCCATCAAGATTGTCATCCCGGAGGGCACTCTTCTCAATCCAGGAGACGGCCTCGCCGTTGTTGGCGGCAATGTGTTGACGTCCCAGCGTGTCACCGACGTCGTCCTCCGCGCATTCAACGCCTGTGCTGCCAGTCAAGGCTGCTGCAACAATCTCACCTTTGGCACCGGCGGCAAGGATCCGGTCACGGGAGAGCACAAGGAGGGCTTTGGCTACTACGAGACGATTGCCGGTGGCTCTGGTGCCGGTCCCAACTGGGTCGGCCAGAGCGGTGTTCACACGCACATGACAAACACGCGCATCACCGATCCCGAGGTGTTTGAGAAGAGATATCCGTGCATCTTGCGGCGTTTCGAGCTACGCAAGGGCTCGGGAGGAAAGGGCCGCAACAGAGGCGGTGACGGAACGGTGAGGGAGATTGAGTTCCGCGTTCCTGTGCAGTGCTCCATTCTCAGCGAGAGGAGATCGCGGCGGCCGTATGGTATGGAGGGTGGAGGCGACGGCGAGGCTGGTCTGAACTGCATCAAGGTTACGGATCCGGCAACAGGGCTGAAGAGAGTCATCAACATGGGGGCCAAGGCCACCACGAGGCTGAATGCTGGGGAGAGCATTGTGATTCATACGCCTGGTGGAGGTGCTTGGGGGAGAGTCGAGGCATGAGCAGAAAGTATTCTATTGTTAGTGCACCATAGTAGCAAAAAGATAGCAATCTTGGTGTTGAGATGATGATCAACCATCTGCATGGTTTGCACCCTTTCGGCAGTTTGTCGACTCATACATATCACGGTGAGCATCCGAACCTGTAAGCGCTATGATGTGCACACTCGCCGTCCCGCCGAACACGAAAGAACGAGGCGTACGACAAGGAACTGCAAAGTGATAGTCGTTCAATCTCCCGGAAACAATGCTGGGATCTTGTTAGAAGCGCAGGTCAGCACTTTGTTGGTGTTAGTGACTGTGCTAATCATCAGTAACACCGCCCGTAATTCGTCCATATAACGCCGGCAGCCGATGATTCCACGCGAGATCGGGAGGAAGCCGCTAGAATGCTGGAAGCTGCCGGTTTGCTTGCATTATGAGGAGGCCCAGGCTCTGGTGCTGGGTTTCAAGAGCAGCGTGGTGCGACATGGTGGTGGTGACGATGCCTTCATATTGCGAGTGTGAGCGACGTCCAGCATCATTACTCAGGTGTTACCCCGACGGTTCAAACCGACGAACAGTTGCATTCGGCACACGTGCGCAGTCCGTCGACCTGGTCATATTAGCCTGGAACTCAATAATTAGCAAAATGACAATCTAAAGTCTGTGATGATTGAAGACTTCCACAGTCCGTTGAAGTCATCTGCAGGGAGCCTCACATCGTGTCTGCGTCGCTTCGGCGCTCTCAGGGCACCTGCAGGCACCGACAAATCGCCCTTCAGGGCGCCCTGGCAGCACTAACAGCACTAGAACGATTAGCGTTGTCGCTAAGAGACCAAGTGCCAGGAACCATGCAGGAACGAAATCAAGGGCCACCAATCAGAGGCGGCTCGGAAATGAGGGCATTCAGAGCTTCGCACCAAACAGCCCCTGATGGAATCATGTTTGTCGTCGCTTGCTGCTCTGCATGTACCTGGGCAGCATCGACTGTATCTGGAGTGACCTGCCGTCGACGGCGCAAGGGGTCCAGCACGGTCCATCGAGGGCATGAATCGCAGCGAGTCAGCAGCGCCGGTTCTGCTTCCTCTCTCTCGACTTTTTCTTCAGGACCCCTGTGGGCGAGGTCGGGGTTAAGATCGGTTCTGGTACGAGAAAATGTGCGGAGGAGGGGCTCGCTTTCGACCGTTGAGATGCAGATCAGACCAGCTTCAGCTAGAGCGAGCGGCGATTTGCCCTGTCAGCCCGTATTTGGGATGATTGGACGCGGCCAGAGGAGGAAATGAGGCGGCTGCGGCGGCCAACGTTGGGCGACGATTGGGCTGGGCGTGGTGTTGTGTTGTGAGCGACTCAGCAAAGAAGAAGCACGACTCACAACGTTGGCGAAAGATGATGTTACAGCGTCTGCAGCAGGGAGAAGCAGCTGCTACGGTACTGAATCGTCAACAGAGCAAGACGCGCGAAACAATGGATGGCCCTCAGCAGCTGAAACCAAAACGGCGAATCAAGGCCGCATAAAGCGCTGATGCTGCGACACGCCTGGCGTCGACAGCGACAAGATTTGGGCTTGGCTCGGGGCCCTGCTTGGTCTGGCCCTTGTACCCGATTCGACACACCTTAATTTCGTCCCCTGGCCTGCGCGCGTAATGCCCAAGTCTCGAGTACCTGCGATCACCCTCAAGCGGCCATACGGTCAGCATGTCTCCCCTACCACGACAGCCCTCGAGGCCGGCCCCGGTTTTGTTTGGGGGGCACCTCGTCGCCACCATTGGCCGGCCTGTTCCTGGCTTGCCCTCGAGTCACTCCGCCCTGCGATGGCGCCTTGGCCCAAGTATTTCTCGCGGCAAGGCCTTTGTTTCGTCTCTCTTGCTCCTCTTCCCTCTTCCTCCTCCTCACGCTCCCGTCCGTTTCACCAGTTCTCGCTCCGAGCAAACAAAAGACTTCGTTGGCAAAGTCTTGTCCATTCATTCCTCTCAACCAGACGCAACTCTTGGATATCAACCGACTGCACATTATACCTACTTACCCTCACGTTCATTTGCACCACGCACAACAACAATCCAAGCACATACCATCCTCTGCTGCCTTTCGCGCATCCAGTCTCTCACGACCTGCATCAAGACACCAAGACACCAAGACCCAAAACCACAGAATCAAAATGAAGTTCTCCCTCTTCGCCGTCGCCGCCCTGCCGGCTCTTGCCCTCGCCCAGTCGACCACCACTGAGACGTCGACCACCGTCCTGACCAAGACCGTCACGCTCCAGAAGGTGCACACCGTCACCTCCGTCTCCTCGTCTGTCAATGCCACGGCCACGCATGTCGCTTCCATCTCGCACCACCTCGTCGGCACTGGCGTCACCACGACCTACTACCAGCCTACCGCTCCCCCCAGCACCGGTGCGCCCGTCGCTTCTGCTACTGCCACCAAGGGCCCCCAGAACGCTGGCGTTGCCCTCGAGGCCAGCAAGGTCGCCTTGGCCGGTGTTGCTGGCATGATCGTCGTTGCTTTGATGTAAATTCAAGCACGGGGAGTGTGGCCTTTTTCGAGGGAGGTGACGTGGGTGACTCTGAGCCATCTTCGACTTCATCGCTCAACTTTCATTTCCTTTGTCTTTTTGAAAATAAAACCCCTTTCTGTTGTATGACAAGCTACGACCTTTTACGACCCGCCGACGATTCGAACCCGTGTTTGGCTGAAACAGGGACCGGCCCTTTTCGTCCACAAAGGCCTGGCGGTCTCATTCGATTCTTTGTTAACGCGCGCCCACGGCGCTGCTGGGCTCATCAAGTTCTTTGATGCTTCGTTCTCGGACATCTTTACTTTCCCGCGACTCCAGCTCTTTGTTGAGAGATGGCGTCTCACCTTCTCCAACGAGCTAGAGTAGCACCACGTGTGTGCAAACGCACCGGCCGGAGTCTGAGCTTCAATTCATTCATCTTATATTCTACCCTTTTTTTGTTTCTACCATCACCTGATACTAGGCGATTCTTCATCAAAAAATCTTCGGATCTGATACCATGGGCATACATTCAGCATGCTGATGTACATTTATACTTCACGGGTGAACGGGAACTTTTTTCGCTTCTGTTGGTGATACCCCTTTTTTACGTTGGTGATGGATGGTCGAGGGCTGGATGAGGCTTTTCACGGCCGAGTCCTGTCCGCGGCCTGACGGCTTGTAGTCTTGGCGCATGTCCTCTGGGGATTCATTCGGATGCTGGAGTTTTTGGACAGAGGAGGCTTGGTGTTGCTGGGGATCAACATGCGGTGGTGTTGCCTGTTGGATCTTTTTCACTATCTAGGCTATACAATACATGTTGTCTGTACAATTGATGATTTCGAGTGTGATTACTTGTGATTTGAGTGTACTGTATGTTGAGAGTTCATGGCCCCTCAGTCTCTTATGATGGAGCCCGTAGATGCACCGACAATGTCGGGAGTTTTTATATCCGCATCTACACACACATTACGGTAATTTACATACAACGGCAGCTTCGCCACGTCTATCTATGTGCTATCTTGTAACTCAGCTACGGTCATGCGTTGATAGAGCACAAACTTCACACACCTCAAGCCTCATTCAATTGCATCTCGCTGTCATCCATCTGCTGAGTCAAGTCGTCTCGCCCAATGGCTGCTGAGTAAAGATGATGCCCGATTGGCGCCATCTCAGCTCCGGCTTGCGGCGCCACGCTGCGGGTCTCATCGGCTCTCCAACTTTTTTCCCAACCTAAAGCTTTACTTCTCTTGATTATCAACCTCCAACCCACAATCCCACCACAACCAGGCGGGATTCTCGGGAAGAAGCCTCGCATCGACAACTGTCACAGCGCCGACATCACGAGATTGTAGTGCGCGCAATCGTCACAATGGCCTCCCTCGCCCCGTCGCTGCAGCGCGCGCAACTGCCCGTCCGAAGGGCCCTCGCCGCCTCTCCCGCCCTCCGCTGCCTCGCCACCCTCCCGCCTCATCCCGACCCCAGCCCAGCCGTCAAGACATCGCGCCCCAGGACGTACTTCAAGGACAAGACAGTCGGCGACTTCTCCGACTTTGTCGCAACGTCGTCGCCCGCGCAGACGCTCTCGCCCAGCGACGCCTACGAGCTCAAGACGGCCGAGGTCGGCCCCGCGGGCAAGAAGCGCACAATCACCCGCCTGCCCGAATGGCTCAAGACGTCCATCCCCGCGGGCAACGACAACTACAAGAAGATCAAGGCGGACCTGCGCGGCCTGGGCCTGCACACCGTCTGCGAGGAGGCCCGCTGCCCCAACATCTCCGAGTGCTGGGGCGGCTCCGACAAGAGCGCCGCGACGGCCACCATCATGCTCATGGGCGACACGTGCACCCGCGGCTGCCGCTTCTGCAGCGTCAAGACGAGCCGCGCCCCTCCGCCGCTGGACCCCCACGAGCCCGAGCACACGGCCGAGGCCCTCGCCCGCTGGGGGCTGGGCTACGTGGTGCTGACGAGCGTGGACCGAGACGACCTCGTCGACGGCGGCGCGAGGCATTTCGCCGAGACGATCCGCAAGATTAAGCAGAAGAAGCCGTCGCTGCTGGTGGAGGCCCTGACGGGTGATTTTGCGGGCGACCTGGGTATGGTCAAGATTGTGGCGGAGAGCGGGCTGGATGTGTATGCGCACAATGTCGAGACCGTCGAGGGCCTGACGCCGTATGTGCGCGACAGGAGGGCGACGTTCCGGCAGAGCTTGAAGGTGCTGAACCACGTCAAGGAGGTGCGCGGCAACGAGGGCATCATCACCAAGACCAGCATTATGCTCGGCTTGGGAGAGCAGGAGCACGAGCTCATGGATGCTCTGAGAGGTACATACACCCCCTTGAACAGCCAGTATGAAGATCTTGAAGCTAACAATCATTACAGAGCTGCGAAAGGCCAACGTCGACGTCGTCACCTTTGGCCAGTACATGCGCCCGACCAAGCGCCACCTCAAGGTCGAAAAGTACGTCACCCCCGACGAGTTTGAGATGTGGCGCCAGCGAGCCCTGGACATGGGCTTCCTCTACTGCGCGAGCGGGCCCCTCGTGCGGTCCTCCTACAAGGCCGGCGAGGCATTCATTGAGAACGTGCTGAGGAAGAGGGCCGGCGACAAGGCTGCCGCCGTTGCGAGCGAGGGGCTGGGCAAGACGGTGGCCTTGGATGCCACGAAGTTGTAGTTTGGGAGATTGATGATGGAAAGGGAATAGGCTTATTGTTCGTTTGTTTGGGTATATGGGCGTTTTTTGTCTTGCAAGCTCGGATTCCTTTAGAGGGTGCATGATTCAACGATGGAATAGCGAGAGCCTTCAACAATGGCTCTAATAGATGTCACAAGTATAAAGGTGGCTAAAATGAGTTTATAATAGAAACACAGCAACCCTCTAAACACAATCCTCTATAACCAAGCATAAACTGTATAGAGACAGGGTATCAACTCTTCCACCCGCCTACTCATTCTCCCATATTCTCTTCAAAGCCATCAACCCAATAAACACAGCCTCCTCCGTCCGTATCGTCCTGCTCCCCTGGTTCGGCATCACATCCACCCAGTGATCAAACAACTCCCTCGTCTTACCCCCCTGGATCCCCATCCCACCCAGCTCCTCATCGTTCATCGCCGCATACTCAATGCCCCTCGGCCCCCCAAACACAATAAGCACATGGTTAAACTGCACCCTCTTGGAAGCAGGAAACTCCTTCGACACGGGCGATCCCCGCTCCGACGTGCCAATGCTCAAATCATACCCATTCTCATACGGCGACTCCGTAAACACCGCCGACAGCGAATTCGCCTGCCGCACCGTATACCCCCAGTAAATCCCCGCCTCCGTCCGCGGCGCAGCCGGATGCACACACTCCGCCAACTCCCCTTCCTCCTCGGCAACCTTAAGCGTGACCCTCGTCTTGGGCGGAATGTCCTCCTTGATCTCCACCGGCTTCTCCAGCCCGACATCCACAAGCGTGCCCTCGCCAGACCTCGTCATGCCCGCAATCGTCACGCCCTCCCTGTACTGCATCCACTCCTTGATGTGCGGATGGTGCGGCGTGTCTAGCCCGGGCAGCGCAGACGTCATCCGCAGGTTCGGGTGCAGCGGGAACAGCGCCTTGCGCATAAACGGCGGCGCCTCCAGGTACGACAGCACGTGCGTCAGGAAGTGGCACGGGTCCGTGTCGCCCGTGTAGGCCGTCTTGTCCGTCTTGTGCGGGCGCGTCTTGAGCGGGGAGTCGTCGTAGACGATGACTTCGTCGACGGAGAAGATGGCGAGGGCGCGCGCGATGCGGCTCGGGACGGCGATGCGCTGTTCGGCCGTGGCGAGGCTGCATTTATTTTGGTTAGCCTTTTTTTTCTTCTTCATTCGTCCACTTCAGGGGGTGAATAGGGGAGAGATTGAGTGCGTACGTTGCGATTGTGCTGCTGGGAAAGGCCACCGAGACGGTCCATTCTCTGCCCTCGGAGGCTGGCGCACTGGCGGTTTGGCCGAATGACTGCTGCGAGCCGCCATTGTGGGCGGTTTTTCGCTTCTGCAAGGGATATCAGCATTAATCCAGACCAGAAATGTTTCTGAAAGCATAGATAGAGCCATACCTTTGCTTCGCGTTCCTGATACGACATGGTGATGTTTGGTATTGCTGGTTATGCCTCTGCCGGTTTGAAGGCCGAAGCTTCATTTCTTCAAAATATTTTGGATTCTGCCGCAAGTGGTCCATTCGGCTTCTTCACCGCCTACTGAACTAGGTTCCCCTTGTTTTAGCGTCGACAGTTGTTGCATCACCACCTCTTGGTTACTGCTACCCTACAATCTTTGACCTCAAAAAAAAGCCTCGAAGGACTCGACAACTAGGGGGTTTCGAAATCAATACAAAGCTTCACGAGCTTTAGGCCGCTTCCAAAGCCTCAGCATACTGGTTTCTCATCATTCACTTGCGATATGTCGTCATCATGGGATACTTGCCTCCCTGAGGCCAATGTGTCTGTACACTGCAATATCCTCGTGTCTCCCGATTGAACTTGGGATCGAGACACTTCAATCTTGATGCTGACTTCCTTTGGCATATGCGCATCTTCCCGCGCTCTTCCAGCCGAAGACGGCGTATTCATCAATTTCTTGACTGTCTCTCTCAAGTGGCCAACGCAGTATCGACCAGACAACGACCCGTCGACGAGGAGATTAACAATGCGCTGGATTCATCATGCTATGAATGTCAGGTCATGTTTGTCTGCATCACTTCATGTTCTAAAACTAGGTAAACTCCAGCAACTCCTCCTCATAATATATGAAATTAACCATGCCCTCAGAAGGCCCCAACAATATCTCAATGGGGGACTTGAACATAAAGCAGTGGCGCGACGGCAACGCGCTCAAGTCTGAGGGAAGGTCTGGCGTGATAATGCAAGACACCACCTGCATAAAGAGCAAGCAGCGTCTATTGAATAGCTGCCGAGACCATCTCAAGGACAATCACTCACGAGACGTGTCAACCCGGTTGACTTATGCCATGAGCTGTCTCTGTCAACAGGGTGAAACAAGCGCCGGTCTGCCACTTCGAATTCGTGTGTGATGAGCGTTGGTGTTGTTCTCACTCCCTTGCTTGACTACATCTTCTCCTGGAGAACTGCCAGCTGGCTTGTAGGCCGCCCACCATGCAGCTGGCCGGCACTCTTCTGCCAGCTGGAAGGAAATGGATACATATTCGGTTGCTTTCCAATGGCAGAGCGTGAAGTGGATACATAGCAAACGGACAAGCAGTCCTCGACCATAAATCTGGTTCTTGTCCCCCCCTCAGACTTTTTCTTCTTTCTTCAACCTGTCAACTCTAGCTTCTTGGTGAACCGAGTGCTCGTCTGCAAACTCACGCCTCGCTCCGCCATGGCTTCTTCAAGCACCGGCCAGTCAGGCCAAGGCCTTGGAAACCGAGCTCTTCTAGACAAAGTCGACAAGCTTCGCGAGCTGGGAATCTCTCACCTCGTGCCGCTGCCTCAGGTCAGTCCCCAAGCAAGAACCTGTCTTCAAGCATTCTCTAACTATGTCGTCTGCAGATGGTGGTCGTAGGAGACCAGAGTTCAGGCAAATCGAGCGTCCTCGAGTCCCTCACCGGATTTCAGTTCCCTCGCGCAGCCACTCTGTGCACTCGCCATGCCACGGAAATCGTCTGCCGACGAGAGCCCACCGAGAGCGTTGTTGTGTCCATCATTCCGCACAACCCATCTCCCGAGCGGGAGAAGCTCATCAGGGGCTTTCGACGTTCCACAGACAAGATTGTCTCTGATGACTTTCCCAAGATTTTCGAGGATGCAAGTACCATCATCACCCCCTCCTATCACTCGTCCATCACGTAAAGAGTATTGGCTGATGCGAATCATGCAGGCTGCCAAGGTCATGGGCATCAAGCTTTCGGAGAATGACGGAAGTGGAGGCAGCGCCTTCAGCCTTGATGTTCTCAAGGTTGAAATCAGCGGCCCCAATGCCGACCACCTCACCGTCATTGATGTCCCCGGCATGTTTGAGACTGTAACCCCTGGCGTTACGACGGAGTCTGACATTGACCTGGTGAAGAACATGGTCAAGCGATACATTGAAGAGAGTCGAACCATCATTCTCGCTGTCGTTCCATGCATTGTCGATATTGCCAATCAAAAGATCCTCCGCCTTGCAGCAGAGGCCGATCCCCAGGGCAAACGAACGTTGGGAGTCCTCACCAAGCCTGATCTCTGCATCGAGAATGCTACCAAGGCCGTTGTCTGTGACCTTGTCAATGGCAAACGGCGCGATTTGCACCTCGGATACTGCGTCGTGAAGAATCTCGGCGCTGACGACGCCTCGGGAAACATGCACAGGCGTAATCAACAGGAACAGTCGCTGTTCGGCCAGGCTCCATGGAACACTCTGCCCTCTGACAGAGTGGGCATCGCCGCGCTCCAGACTCGCATCCGCCACCTCCTGATGGATCGCACTCGTGCCGAGTTTCCGCTTGTCAAAAATGAAATCATGGCGAGCCTCAAGAAAAGCCAGAAGCTGCTCGCTGACATGGGCGAGTCACGAAGCACCACCAACCAGCAGCGTGCGTACGTGGGCAAAGTTGCTTCAAACTTTGTGACGCTCAAGAACTACGGCTTGGACGCCTACTACACGCGTCACAACTTCTTCGACGACTATGAGATGAGGCTGATTACGCGTATCCGTACCATCAACGAAGCCTTTTCTCTCGTCATGCATGAAAGGGGCCACGCCATGGAGTTTCACGACGTCTCCGCCGACGGAGACAGTGATGGAATGAACATGCCTCAGGAGATGTTTTTGCCGGACGACCGATCCCTGCTCTACGGTGACAAGGCCACAATCAAGATCCCCAAGCTCGGTGAGGGAGACTTGGACGACATTGTCTCCGACCCTTACTGGTGTGCAGAGCCGGAGAAGGGCGACA
The DNA here is from genome assembly GCA_020002365.1 of Trichoderma gracile. NCBI lineage: Eukaryota > Fungi > Ascomycota > Sordariomycetes > Hypocreales > Hypocreaceae > Trichoderma > Trichoderma gracile. The sequence goes on from JAINEY010000006.1 coordinate 3,040,178, forward strand.
TGCTGCAGCATATCCAGGAAATCTATCTCCATTCGCGAGGCTACGAGATGGGCACTGTGAGTATTCTAAACCCCCCAACCGTTCGTGTTCTTAGCCATTCTAATACGACGGCGCAGTTCAGCAGCGAGATGCTTTCCCGCACCTTCAAGGAGCAGGGCAGCAAATGGCGACCCATGACGCTGGCGCACGTCTCCAACGCCATGCTCATCGTCCACCAGTTCATCCACCGGGCCCTGGAAGAGTGCTGCCCTGATTCTGCCGTTCGTGAGGAGCTCTGGGGCTTCCTGCTCTACGGCCATGAGGGCCACGCAGGCTTGCTGAAGCGCTACGCCCGAGCAATGAACCACGTCGAGTTCCTGCTCTCCGTCGAGTTCCAGGAGCGGGCCATCACCCACGACCCCCGCTTCGACGAGAAGCTCAGCCAGCTGAAGCTGGGCGGCGAGAAGCCCGCCTCCGAGGACTCGGACGGCGGCGACCAGCCCGCCGCCCCGGAGCCGGAAAAGGGCCCCAGCTCCTCGCTCGAGGACACGACGCGGGACATTCACAACCTGCTGCAGTCGTACTACGGCATCGCGCGCAGCCGCTTCGTCGACGTGGTCTGCCAGCAGGCGATTGACTACTTTCTTCTCCGCGCCGAGAATGGCCCGCTTGAGGTGCTCTCGGACAAGGTTGTCCTCGACATGTCGGCGGAGCAGCTCGACGTCATCGCCGGGGAGGATCTTGCCGTCAAGGAGGAGAGAGAGAGGCTGGCTAAGCAGGTCGAGTCGCTGACCCAGGCACTCAAGATTTTGAGAAACTGATGGGTCATGGTTCCGTTCATTCTTGCGGGCTTTTTGACTCAGGAGTGTGCTGTTTGTGCTTTACGCACGTCGACCGACGGACGGACATTGGGAAAGTTGTTGAGTGCGTTTCTTGCGTTGGACGATGCGTAAGATAGAGACTGCTTTGATGGCCATAGACTCTCCATAGACCTCCATAGACTCTCCATAGATAAACTGATTCGCAATTGATACTGGTCATTGACAGGACCAAAAGAATAACCCTAGGCATCTAAAGCACCCAGCAGCAACGCATACCGACCGCGCACAAACAAACAAACAAACAACCACAAAACAAGCCCAAACAAGGACAATTTTCCCGTGTATTCAACGAAACCGCCTCCCGACACCATCATCATATATCCCCTGCCCAAAAGAAGCCAGCGCCCTTCAAGTACATCGACAATCGCCACACGTGTCCATCGCGCTCGAGGTAAACCTCCCGTCCGCCGTGCACCCCGAGTGAATGTTTGACGCGGAGCAAAAGTCCTGGACTTTGGCCGGGCAGGAAAACTTGCGGTTCGGGTCGATGCTCGAGTTCTGCGCCTGCTCAGCCGGCAGGGCCAGGGCGAGGGCCGTGGAGGGGAGGAGCAGCGTGATGAGGAGGAGGAGAGATGGGCGCTGTTGGGGATGCTGTCAGCTTTTTTGTGTTTGCCTGTATTGTTTTTTTTTTTTACTTTCTTTGGAGAGAGAGAGAGAAGTTGTGTATGGAATGCGTGCCTGTTTATTTACCTTCATGGTGGATTATGGATGTGATGTATGTGATGTGTGTATGTATGCTTCGTGTGATGGTTGAAGAAACAACAGGCAAGATCTTCGCTTCGTATACACCAGTCGAACTTTTGCGATCGACAATGATGTAGCAATCAAGACGACAAACACTATGGCCGGTCAATCAAAGAAAAAAAGGAAATCCGGGGAGACGGCCTCAACGCCCCCTTTTTATGCAAGCACTCAGATTGGCTGCCTTACCTATTCTCTCTCACGCCCTTGTTGTTTGCAACAACCACTTCCGCAACAGTACCTACGAATTACTTACTACCTACGACTAGTATCCCAGTCTCATTCTCAAGTCAAATTTCTAACCGAGGTTCTTTTCTTGCTCTTCTCATTATCAGCTTGTATTAAAGACTCTTTTTTTGGGTTTGGGAGAAAAGAATGTCTCACAACGCCACCGCCTCCATCACCCCCTTTTCTCGGGTCCGTGTTTTGTTCCTACCTAGAAGGTTGGACAAGGCTTGGGCCTGCTCAGCTGGGCAATTCTCGACCCTTTAGCATACAAACTAATAGTGATAGTATTCTCCTCTTCTCATTCCTAGAACCAGGCTTCCATCACAGAAAGAGAGCGACTAGTTTCCGCATGGTAACAGGCCAGGGCATACATAGATCACGATGAGAGACAGACGGACGACCGAAGCGAGAAAAGTCCAATGCAAGGGAGGACGATATGCTAGGTCACGAAACCGGTCATGCCCGTCTCTTTTGCCCCATCCCAGGCTAAAGAGAGCAAAAAAAGATGACTTTATTTGCTTTTTCGTTCTAGATGCTGCACAAGTAGCACGAGGTGAGAAGAAATGATACCCATGAGGATCTGTCTTGGAATCCGGAGGTGACCGCCCCCTTCATCCCCGGTGCACACAGTCACCTATCATTTATTTTGCTGGCCCGGGAAGCGGTGATACCGAAAAGAAGGGTGACGGATTCTGTGTGTCGGTGTATACATCTTTACGAAGTATGGAATACCCTTCGATTACACGCGGGTAGAAAAGAACACCAATGGCAAGACAAAAGTCGGCCATCCGCTTCACACATTCACCTACTAGATAGGTAGCAAGGGGAGGAGACCGTGAGAATCGCCAAAAAACAAAGCCTCATCGAAGACGAAGTGGTATCAAAAGCTCTCCCACAACACCCCAAGTCTTGCATCCAAGTCTATAAATACCACCCAACACTAAACACATCCATCCATCGCGATACAATATTGAACCCCCCTCCCCTCCCCTTACTATCACACACCTCGTAATACCACCATTTGCTAAAAATAATCCCCCGCCTCACCACATCTCACAATCCACCCTCCCGAATTCACTACTTACTACTACTACCTACCCACCAAGTGTGATAGCTCAATGGTGGTGATACAGACGAGAAGCATGCGCATGTCAATCAAGAGGAATTCTCAGAAGTCATCTCGCGTGTGCCATGTCTGACTTCAGCTTTTCTCGCAAAGTCCTACCAGTCACATCCATCCCTTCAAACCCTCGACTCCCTTCTATGCCTAAGACTAACCATGAAATCACTAACCAGGCCAGTTGCCCCGGATAGATTCCTCCATCAAATACTGTGTGCATCCCCACGATCCAGCTTCATCGCATCACGTCCCTGTGAGACTAGCCTCGTGGAAGCACATTCCGTCCCAAAAGTAACTATAACTTTCCTTCATTCATGCTAGAACGCTAAAGCTATCAAGAAGAAACAAAACCGGACAAGTCCATGCCATCCTCATATCAATCATCAACAAACTTCTCATGGGTAGCCGCCTTTGCAAATACAGCAACGGGCAACCCACATGAAGAGACCCCCTCTCCATACCAAGCATCAAGACAGAAATAGTCGTCAAACGGCTCTGAGATGGCAAAGTAAACAAGTATGTCCTTTCATCTGAAGTGAGTTGCACAAGTCATAGTCAACCATCCCAGACAAAAGGATAAAAGAAAAGACGATGGGTTCCCAAAATGCAATAAAGCCGCCAAAGTCATGAACAAAACTCGCAGATCCTGTGTAGCTCGTCCATATGTTTTCCGCATCTAAATATCCTCATAATGTCATAAGCGCCATGTCGGCGAACAAAGGAGAGCAAGAAGTAGAAGAGTAAAGAGATTCATCAACCGATAGATAGACGTGATAACAGAAAAGAAGAAAGAAAATATAAGAAGAGGTATCATCGCGTCGAAGAATAAAGAAAACGCAATGACATCTATCAAAGAGCATCTTCCCACCCAGCGTCAACCTCCACAGTCGTCCCCAGCGCTGCTCTGCCCTGTCGAATCATGTCTTGCAGCTGCTTATTGAAAGCCGCCATGCGCTTGTCCGTATCGTCCTCTTCCATCTGGCGACGAGCGGCCAGCTGCCTCGCCTCGGCATCCAGTCGCGGGCTCGCATCAATCTCAGTAGCTCTGCTGGTGGCCACAGAAGCCACGCTGTCGCGCCGACGACGCCCGGACAGGGGCGACGGCTCGGCAACCGACGGCGCAATGGTGTGGCGGCGTCTCTTGCCCTGGTCAAAGGCAGAGAGCGCGGCCGACGATGCGACCACCGCCGAGGAGTTGGCCTTGACGGGGATCCTGCTCGGCCCCGGTGACGACTTGGGAGGAGCGCTCACGGCCGCCGGGGCTTTGAAGGAAGCAAAGGAAGCCGCCGAGGCCGGCTGCTGGGTCCGGAAAAGGCTGGCGGCATCCGCCATCCGACTGCCCGGACGGCTCGCAGCGCGACTGGCCGGGCGCAGAGGAGCAGGGCTCGAGGTGATGGGCGTTGCGAAGCTGCTGCTGCTGGGAGGGCCCATGCGATGGTCCGCCACGGGCGTCTGCTGCGCGCGATGGCGAGGCGAAACGCGGGACGAGGTGGGAGTCTTCCGCGGCGACCTCGCTTCTGGCTCGCGCCTGGGCTCCTGGATCATGACCCAGCTCTGGCCCAGCTCGCTGCCGCTCTCTGTGTGTCTGCGCTTCTTGGGCGCCGGGCCGGTCGGCGTTGACGTGCGGCTGTCAAATGAAGAGTCGTAGTTGCTGCTGCCGTAGTGGTTCCTCCTGGGCAGCTGGTCCTGCGCATGCCGTGATCTGTCTCCTCGGCGTTGCTGGTGGTGATGATGATGCCGTCTGGGCTGCTGCAGCGGCTGCTGCTGCTGCTGCTGATAATGATGATAACGATGTTGCTGCTCCTGCTGGTCGCCGCCGCCTTGAAAGTAAAATGTCTGATCCCCGTTGGACCCGGTCTCGTCGACGCTGACACCCGCAGTCGTCACTTTATACGAAGCACCGCCTCCTGCATAAAAGCCCTTGAAAGCGCCGGCCTTGCAAAACTCCCACACGCGCCCAACGACGTCGCCGATGGTGGAAAGGGAAAAGGACCCCCAGATGCCCGATTGTGAAGTCTCTGAAGGATCGGGCTGGCTGAAGAGCGGTGTCGGCCCGCTGGAGCTGAGGTCCATGTCCTCGCGCGATCGCTTGGTGCCGAGGGCCCGTCTGTAGTCGGAGTCGGAGTACATGCTCTCGCCCATAGCGGTATCAGCATCGCCATCGCCGTCTCCGTCGATGTCTTCTGAGCCCGGGCCGATGACGGGCGTGTGAAGCTGACCGGCCAGCGCATAGGTCCTCGACCTCGCCGCGGCAGCACTGGCACCGGCACCGGCACCGCCGGCTGCTGGATCACTCTCCATGTAGACGTCGTGGAAGAAGCTGCCGGTCTGGACGCGCGGGACGCTGCTGCGGCTCCATTTGCGCTTGGACGACTCGGCGGCAAAGGTGGACGACGGGAGGTAGTCGGTGCTGGAGCTGGGCGAGACGGGCGGGCGAAACAGGCCGGGATGGACGCCGTCGTGGAACGTGCCGGACATGTGGAAGTGCGAAGGGAATGTCATGTTCGGGGCTGGGCTGAGCTGAGCTGAGCTGAGCTGCGTCGTGTTCGGCTTTGGTTCTAGTATTTGTCTCTGGTTCTTCGTAGTAATATTGCTGGTCGGTCTCAGTCTCTGTCGGTGTCTCGGTATCGGGCTCGGGATCGGGATCGCTGTCGGCCTCGCTGTCGCCGCCTTTGGGCTGCTGCGGATTGAATGGCTGCTGGAATCTGCTGCCTCGGCGTCGTCGGCCAATGATTCACCACCAGACCTCGCTCAACTCGAGATGCCCCGAGTCAAGCTGAGCTGCGCTGCGCCGAGCTGCAGGAAAAAGAAAGTGACAAGAAAATGCACACGGGCAGACAGGCGGCGAGTGAATGGACGAGCGCTGCCCTGCTGACGCGCCGCTGCTCCCTTCTAGTCCTGCAACGTAACCAAACGATGGTGGTGGTGCCCTCAAGACGTCTCTCCTTGTCTCTGCTTCTCTCTCTCTCTCCTCTCTCGCTTGGCCAAGGGCACGTTTCTGCTCCCAAACTCACTCACGGCTTGTGCTGCCTAAGTGGCCGCCCCAACGTGAAAAAGTGTCTTGCTTTTTTGTCTTTCCCTTGTTCCTTGTTCCCTGCTCGCCGGCCAACTCGCTACTATTCCTTATCGCCTCTGCCTCGTGACCGACCCTGTCGCAAAGGTGGCCGCCTTGTTTTTCTTCCTTCTTCGTCACACAACCTCTTTTTTTCTTGTTCCGCTGCTGCGCCTTGGAATGGTGGAGGTGGGCGCGTCTCGTTCGATAATCCTTCAAGGAGAGACAATGGGGGACAAGTAACGAGCAGTAGTTACAGTAGTTGTGTGGTGGAGATGAGAGAAAATGGGATGGCGAGGACTCGAAAGAGGCAATCGCCAAAAATCGGAATCGATGATCGGTGAGGCTGTCCTTGTCCCGGTTGCAGCTTGCAGACCCGCCGAGGTACCTCAGGTCAGCTGCACGATAGAGCTGTACGTAGGTACCTAGCTAGGTGTAGTAACTGGAGCTGTGCCTGTAGCTGTAACCGTAGTGCCTACGCAGCAGCAGCAGCAGCTCGGCTGTCTTATAGCGAAATGACAGAATCACCTACTGCCCAAGTGCCTGCAGATGGAGAGAAAAAGAAACAAGGAGGAATCCAACCCGTGATATATAGTCCTGCACGTCAAAAGAAATCAATATCGAATTGCTCCTCTTTCAAAGGTGTTGTTTCCCCTCAGTTGCTTGATGAGAATCCCGGCAAGTTCAAACTGCAGCAGCGGTGAGCAGAAAGCAGTTAAAACACACAGAGCAGGCGAGAGACAACTGGAAGACACACGGACGGCTGATATGGATGCCCGTAACCCCCAAAGTGGGTTCTTTATATGGCTGCTCTGCTGTGCTTTTGCATGCAATGCCGCCTTGTCTGTCCCTCCCAGCCTCCGCAGTTTTCCTGATGCGCTCCATCCGCTTCCCGGCCCTGGTCGCTCTGCATTGACTTGACCAGCCCCCGAGGTCCGGCTATTTGGTGACAAGACAAAGACAGACTGTCTACTCACAACGCAATTGACACAGACAACACAAATTCACAGCTACACACACACACACACACACACTCACACATATACATACCACACATACACACAAAGCAGCACATCTAGAGCAACTCAACCTTAGCTTGTCCCTCAACTGTGCATGTGCGGAATCTCAACACCTCTACGGAAGCGAATCCGGTTCGCCTCGACGTTTGGCGGAGCAAAAGCAACTTGTACTAGGGCGTGCTTCTGCTCTCCCCCACAAGCGCACATAGACTACAGCATGCACTGACCCGAGCCGCCGCCGTCGTTGGGGTCACCAGGCACCACCAAGCCCGCTATTTGTTGCTAGGGGCAATCACGAGATGCTTTGCAGTGACTGTGACGAAGATGCTTGAGAGCTCTATCCGAGTGCGGTTATAACACTTGTGTAAATAGAGTCAATAGGAATCGATGCTTAGTGTTGGCGGTGACAGCACTAAGAAAGCACGTCTCAGAACACCACAAATAGACAGTCTATAACTCTCTATGAACCTGATACCGAATGTGAATTCGCCCAACCATCTTATACACGCCCACAGAAAACAGTAAAACAAGTAGAAATCATGACACAAAGCATCGCGCATCACCCCCGATTGTAGTACTCCTCCTGCCCACGGCTCGTCTCCGCAGAGACGCCCCCCTCCGTGCCCTTTTCCCCGTGGACATGCTCCTTGTTCTGCCAAAAGGCATCCCTCTCCCGCAGCAGCTCCTCCGCCCACTCCCTCATCTCCGGCAGCGTCACCTTCCGGGCAACATACGCAAACTCGCCCAGGTCCACCAGCCCCTTGCCCTGCTTCTCGTATTCGACCATCTGCAGCATCAGCTCAATCTTGTCCACGTCGTGCACAAAGTGGCTGTCCAGCGTCTCCGAGTCCTCGTACTCCTGCCATATCGCCCTGATCTGCACGCCCACGTCGCCTCCCGCAACGCCGCGCAGCAGGTTCTTGGTCAGAAAGTCCATCGTCTCCGCCTCGCGCCGGTTCTTCTCCGTCTTGGGGACGCCGTCGACGGGCGTGATGTCGCCGACTAAGAGCTCGGCCATGTCGTGGACCAGCGCCATCCGCATGCACTTTGCGAGGTCCAGCTTCTTGGCCAGCGCAGGCGGCGCAAACATGGTGATGAGCGACATGCGGTACATGTGATCGGAAATCGACTCGCCCCTACAGTAAACAAGCGTTCCTCCAGTTAGCCAACATGTCCCGGTAGCCGCTTCTTCTCTTGGTGCCTCAACCAAACCTCACCTCTCAATTCCAAACCGCCGCCATCCCTCGCGCTTCGTAGTCTTGAGTCGCGAAAGCATGTGGAAAAAGGGAATCGGGGAGCTTGACCCCTCGATAGGCGTCTGGTCGGGAATCTGCTCCAGCGCCCTCTTGACGGACCATTCCCCCGACAGCTTCACAGCCGGTGCAAAGCCAAGATCTGCGTCGTCCGTCAGCTATAGTCAATACTTGGAAGATGGAGGAAGCGCAAAGGGTCGAAACGCACTGGCAACGACCTCGGAAGCTTTTGCGCCATTGGGCGTGTCTGGTCGCGATCCCATGATGAAGATTTCTGTGTGTGTTCTCGTTTCGTTCTTCTATCGTCGGTTCTCGCTCGCCGTTGCGGTTCCAAATTGTTCGTTTGTTATCGGCAATCTTTTTGTCGCGGGGCTCGTGGCGGCAGAGCGGGACACGGCTCGAAACAGATGTGCGTGCGCTGATGGAGAGAAATTGCACAGTAAAAAGGAAAACAGGGGCAAAGACGCTGTCTTCTCTTTCAGTCTAGGGCAGATGATGGAGATGAAGGAAAAAGAGTCAGGAAAAGAGAAGGAGAGGAGAGGAGAATATCACAGAATCAGGATCAGTTACTACATCTGCATCGCATCCGGCCGGAAGCCGCCGCCCTCGAGCTCTTGCCGTCAGGCCAGAGTGGGGCCGACTATCGATTACCTCAGGCGTGTCTTGACTGGTCCGCTCTACCTTATTACTAAACTATAAGTTCAGCAGCAACAACAATATGAACAACAACATGATAACGTAGGTAAGCAGGAGAGTGCTGGGAAATATCAAATTCCGCAGAGAGAACATGGATTCTTACAGGAGTGACACTGTATAATATTGCATTCAATGGCGCTGCCCGAGGGCTCTCTCGAAAAAACTACTAGAACCAACTCCAAAACACCTGATGATAGCATCGTCCCCCAAGCACCACCAATGCCTTCATCATCTTGCACTTCAGCCACGCCAAGCACTCCGTCTTCTCCAAGCAAAGACGGCCTCAACGCAAAAACCCAAGACTCAAGAAAACTGTATGAAGCGCCAAGTCAAAGCAACCCGAGACAACACGGCCCTGGCCATATGACCACCAGAAACTCAAGAAGACTCTGTTTGAGAGCCGCGACACCTCCTTCCCGAGAAACAAGTTTTAAAAAGCACGAACCCAAACTCCACAAACAATCATCCAAGCCCTGATAGTCGACTCGGCTGATCCATGTCTCAATCCGTCTCCGAGTTGCTCTGCTCTGAAACGCGATCTAATCTCAGCGGTAATCTCGGCGTTCTGGGACGAGAGTTGGGTGCCTCCCATGACCCTGCCTTTGCCTTCTCCGCCATCCGGTGATTTCTGTCCAGCTCAGTTTCAGGTGTCGTCGCCCGTGTGGTGTTGGTGTGCGGAGGTGAGCCCTCATCCGTGTAGGCCGTCTTTACCGTCGAGCCGGCCGTAGTCTCATGGAGGGATAGCGAAGGCTCCTCGACCATGATAAAGGGCCCAGACTTGTCCGATAAAGGGGATGAAAGCTTTTCCTCCGAGGACCGTGAAAGGCCCCCCTCAGAGGATGCTGCACTCATGTCCTCGTTCATGAAAGATGTAACCTCCACCTCCAAGGACAGATCAATGTCGTCGTCTGTGGACATCAGGCTCATGTTTCCCTCCGTGGCGAGCGTGGGAGTTCTCTCGCTCCCATCTGTCAACGAAAGCAGCCGACTGTGCGATCGAGCATGGTACTTTTCGCTACTCTATGGCTCCGCTACCAAGCGCCTTGCAGACCGGTTCTCTGATGCTCTGGGAGTCTCAGACAAGCACAGGTCAGGCTTGGAGGATCCCCGTGCCGGAGACTGAGGAGACAGGAATGGCTGCGGCGGGGGCGTACGCGGTGACCCCAGGAGCTCTCGTGCCTCTGCCGGGATGAACACCTGTGGGAGTGGCTGAATGATTGGTGTCTCTGGCGGCACAAACACCTCCTGGATGGCTGTTGGTTCTAGCGGCATAAACATCTGCTGGGATGATACCATCGTCTGTTCAGTCAACAAGTATGCCGGGACTGATGCCTGCGTCGGGACCGGTGCCACTACAGGTGCTGCCTGTTGGGGTCGGTATTCGCCCTTCTCCATGGCCACGACGTCCTGGTCGGCAACAGCGCGGTAGTTCCGCCAGAGCGAGCGGCAACTTTTGAACGCCAGCCTGACGCCCCGATCGACATAATAGCATGTTCCCGTCACGACGAACGGGAGGACGAGGACAAGCGCGATGACGGCGACGATGATCACAGCGATCACGACACCCTCGTTTTGGCTATGACGGGCAACGTTAGCTATGTGTTTTGCCAAGAGCCCGATCTAGAAGCGAGGCAAGAAGCTTACGCCGCAAGCCACTCAAAGGGGCTCATGGTGTCGTCGTATCGTCGGTGACTTGATAAGAAAACGTCAGTTTGGCACTCGTACGATTCAGGGTGAATTCGTGAGTTAACAGTCCGAACACTTACGGAGAGTTGTGGCCTAAAGTATGATGTTATGCGTAGAAGATGAGAAGATGAAGCCGGAGGCGCAGAGTGTTTGTGTAGGTATTTGTTGACAAGACAAGACTCGGATCGCAGCTTCTATGGGAGCAGACCATATATATACATGTAGGCTGCGGCTTCTTCTTTGAGGCGGACAGATGAGGCTTGGGCAATAAGCTTTTCAGAGTGTAGGTAGGTTTGAGGCTGCCACGCTTATACAGAAATTGTAAGCCTCAGGGATTGAAAGAGTTAGAAGTCTTCTCTGGCGTTCTGGGCGACGTTAGAGCCGAATCTCTCCCAGACGCTCGGGGGGTAAGAAGTGTGGTAAGGCAATACACTTCAAAGTATACCTAGATATCCACACAGGTAGAAGTCTCAAGGTAGTCGATAACTGTGACTCTGCAGCTTCAAGCCAAATCAAACGGTCTTGCCCCCATGTCACAAACTCACTCGGAGTGGAAAAACCATGCTCTATACCTGTAAAAATCATCCACATCGTCGCTAAACTCCACCAAAACTCTTCCATCTGAGATCACAAACGAGCAGCATGTTCCTCAAGCAACTCCAAGCACCTCACCTCCAAATCTCCCTCCGAAACCCCTCCGTCAACCTCTCATCCTCGCCATACTCCTCCTGCCACCCGGTAAACCCCCTCTCCAGCACAAACACCTCCTGCTTCTCCTCCAGCGGCGCCTCCCCCAGCGCGGCCAGCAGCCCGTCCCGCTCGCGGAGGTACTTGAGCGCCGCAAGGGGCCCCCGCTGCTGGCTCAGCGCGCAGTGGAAGACGACCGTCTTCTTGTCCTTGAGCTTGCGGATGAGCGTGGGCATGAGCGCGTCCAGCTGGTTGCAGGGGATGTTTGTTGAGCCCTTGATGTGGCCGCCTATGTAGTCTGTTCATGTCCGCCGTCAGCGTGCATTGAAAGGGTTTCCGGGACATGTTTAGGTCTCGAAAGCTCGGATAATGGCACCATCTCCAACAAACACAGGTTCAAAGGGAAAAGTGAGGTGTAGAGTGTGATAGAGGATGAGCTTGACACAACTCACCGACATCTCGAACATCAATCACCGCAAGACTCGGGTCCGCCTGCTCCGCCTCGGCAAGAATCTTCTCAGAAAGCGCCTTTGCAGACACTCTCTTGAGCGACACAATAGTAACAGTCGACATGTTGATGCTTCTCGGGGTGGTAAAGCTTCGTGAGTGCGAAAGCAGCCGGAAAGGGCGCATACGCTTTCGCCAAAATAGCAAACTAAATCAAAGAATTGCCTCCCTGAACACTGATAAGAGACAGAGAGCCTATTAATAATGGCGAGGCGTATTGTAAAGTTGCCGAGTGGGAGTCGATGAAGTTGAAGAGTTGAGAAAAAGCAGTGGTTTATACGCAGAAGCCTAAACCGAACCTAAAGCCAAGCCAAGCCTTGACAACATAAGGTGCAAGGTATTAGTAGTATGAGCCGTCAAGCCGTGCGAAACTGTCCTATCAGCAAAGAAGAGCGAAAAGGAAAGGAAAAGAATGGCAGACGTGGCGCTCAGTGGGGGCCGCACGTCCAATCGCAGCTCGCCAGGTTGACGGATTTGTCGTTGCTTATTAGGACGAGTTTTGCGCTGCTATTTTTGAGGGCGTTCGTTCATGCTATTATGACGAGGTGACATGACCGACGACGACGCCGTGTCACGATAATCAGCTAGGTGATACAGGAGGTTATCGAGTAGGAGTGGGCAAAGAGGAATTGTAAATATAGATGAGAATAAATTGCGACTCTTTACTCCAGGGTATTTCTCTGCTTCAACCCCCCTCTACTCCGTTCCCTTGTAGCTTGGTATATAGAACAAAACGATATAGCAATCGAGAAACAACAAAGGTAAACAACGAGAAAAGTGATGGACAGCAGCAATTCATAGTGTAGTGGACAGCTGCGATTCAGCACTCAAAAGCATCAGAAGCAAAGCACAAAATTGAGCAGCCAGCCTCCCTCCAGCAAATACGATTTGGTACACCCTCGTACGCCCAAAAACTCCCAATGAAACCATTTCACGCCTTACCAACCCATCCTGCGTTGCTGAAAAAGTCAAATAGCCTAGCCCCCTTTTGCGAGTCCAGGCGGCATATCTCCTTGGCCTGCTTCTTCTTGAGCGTTCCGTTGCCCTTGATGGCCTCCTTGATGATCTGCTCCTTGATCATCAGGTACGGCTTGGGCTGCAGCCGCACCACCTCGCACAGCTTCGCCTCCTCGGGCGTGAGGAGGTGGTAATCAGGCGCGTTCTCCTGCGTCAACTGCAAGGGCGGCACGCCTGAGATGGGTTGTGGAACGTACTTTTGCTTGGCTGGACTGTGGCCGTTGATTCCGTTGGCGCCGTTCACCCCATTGGCCTGGCCGTTTGTCAACGCCTTGCCGTCCTCTCCGTTGGCCTCTCCATTGGCCTGAGCTGAGCGGATGGGCAGCTCAGGGGCGACGAGCAGAGACGCTCCACTTGGAGGTTCCGGGGGCGGTTGCGCCTTTGAGCGCTGGCTGGATGCCAGTCGCTCTCTATCCATGGATCCCATCGGTATAGCTTTCTGTATCCGGGCTGCCTTCTCCGCTTCGTACTTTTCACCGCTCCGCAAGTCTCCAATCTTCATGCTGCGCCACTCTTGCAGCTGGGCAATGGCCTGTCTGAGATTCAGCTCGTCTTGTAGGCCTTGCGTGAAGTCTTCAAAGTCCTTGTGGTTCATAATGCGAGCAAAAGGTTTCGCCCTCTGAAGCAAGTCTCTCTCTTCCTTGGTCTTCCGCTTTTCTTGCTTGGTGTTCTCCCGGTAATCGAGCAGATTGTGCTCGAAAATGACCTTCTTACGCTCTACACGCTGCGTCAGCCTGCAGTTGTAGATTTCCATGACTGTCAGTTTCAGCTCCATCTCGGGCTCGAGCTCTCCCGTCCTGGGGTTGAGTCCATCGCCAGGATCAAACTGCATGAGCTGCACCGCCTCTTCCGCCTCGTTGGCATACTCCGTCTCGAACTCAAGACGACCAGGCATGTAGCCCTGGATCTCGTGACAGCTGGGCACACTAGCCGTCGGCTTGGTCTTGGGCTGCAGGGCTGGCGCATTCTTCGAAGCCTCTCTACGTTCCTCGATGCGCCGCTTCTTGCGAGCCTGAAACTCTTCTCGCGGGATTTCGTTGGCAAGCTCGTTGTTGTGGGGGCTGCATCTCTCGGGCAGCGGAAAGTTGGGCGATTCGATGTATGTCTTGAGGTAGTGGTCGCGCACCTCGTCCTTCTCGCGAAAGCCTCCGATGTGGTCGGCTATGTCCGCCCACGAGCCCAGCCCGTAGATCTCGGCGCCCTCCAGCAGCAGCAGCTCCTCGTCGGCGCCCCATTCGCGGTCGAAGATGGGGAACGAGTTCTGCTCAATGACCCGGAAGGCGTGAGTTGCTGGATCGTGGGCGTTGCGAGACTCGCCCTTGCCGAAGCAGGGCACGCAAAGGTCGAAGTCGGAGCATGCAGGGTCGGCGCATCGAATGCGGACCTTGGGGGTTGCATATGTCAGCTTCAGCGGCCCGGACCAATGACACGAGCGGGCACCATCGCCCAATTGGCGCTGCAGATGCACAATGAATGACTTACCGTCGATGTGATGTCGCACGAGCAGACGTCGCATACGTACTTGACACCGCCTTCGCCGCCCCTCGTCGCCGTCTTCTTGCGGATGACGCCCATCTCGGTCGCGGAGAGCGTCGCAGCACCACGGCGTCTGGCGCGATGCCTGCCCGCCTAGGATTGGTGGACCGGGCCGGGAAAACAGCGGCAGCCGTGAGGGAGGCAGCAGACGAGGTAGAGCGTCGAAAAGGGAGTCTGGAGAAAGCGCGCGTTCAGGAGACGCGGGCGACCGGGTTTGTTTGATGGATTTCGAGGCGTTGCGGCTGCGGTTGATGGAAAACGAGGGCAGCAATCGCGGGTGGATGATGATGGGATGTCGCGATCCGGTGGAGCCGCTGTTGATGGCCCGTGAAATTCGCTGGAGCTTGAGCCGATAAGGCAGAGGCGGCGGGAGGCGGGTGGGCAATGCATATCACGTGATAAATCACATGACGATATACACAAGCTTCGAGGAAGGAGGGGAATTTGACAGCTGGAATAGGTGACCTTGAGCTCTAGGTATTCCTGTTTGGGTCTAATAACACTCTGGATGTGGCTGGATATTTGCCTACTCTGGATTCATCTATCTAGTTCTCTGGCAAATGCCTAGAGGTTCAGTTTACTAATTCCGTGAACCTGCAACTTGCGCGACATCGACTGGAAGTTCATTGCAACCACCAACACTTCAAGCATGTGAAAGCTTCCATGTGATGCCGCGAAGGAACTGGTGAGAAATGGCGCATCCGTATTGGGTGACCCAGACTCGATCCAACGTGCCGTATGTAAACCGCCGTGATGCGTCCTAATACACAGTCTCTAAGCGAAGCGATAGTCGAGGGCGACTATAATCCATCCTCCAAGCTATCACTTCCAGCAAAGAGAGCACTAGAAGGAATCGTCAACAGACCCTCTGTTGGCGCGCTTATATCCCCCCCGACCCGCTCTAACTCCGTACAAACTCGGCCCTTTCAAAGGCGGCCCAGCATTAAACTGACGTCAAACGGGTATTAGCCCGAGTTTTGGTCCTGGATGGAACCCCCCAGAGTTGATCCTCCGGCTTTAGCTTCACCTTTAATATTCTCCGAGAACGACATGCAGTAGAGATTTAATCCCTCTGTTTATATCGAGTTTCCTGATATACTCGCCTGATATTCTTCTCGCCGGATCGTCTTTGACTGCTTCAGAAGCACCAGGATAACTCGCCGCCATGCCTGACAAGATCCTCGATGACATCTCCCACCGGAGGTACAACCCACTAACAGACAGCTGGCTGCTCGTCTCCCCTCACCGAACAAAGCGGCCCTGGCAGTAAGAGACCCGACTGTTCAACATCTTGCTTTGCGCTCTCATGTACTGAGTTTTGTCTGTATGGCAGGGGCCAGCAAGAGGGTGCTGCTGCGACGACGCTGCCCGAGTATGACCCCAAGGTAAGCGTCTCACGCAGGTTCGAGGTGTAAGACCTGAATGCCTCTGACAGCTTCGAACCAGTGCTACCTCTGCCCCGGCAACTCTCGCGCTGCCGGCGACAAGAACCCCAACTATGAGCAGACGTTTGCATTTGTCAACGACTACAGCGCCGTCAAGGAGCAGCAGCCCGACTACGAGGTCGACCAGTCGCCAGATGGTGAGTTTCATGTCCCGTCTAAAACCCCCCCGGTTGAGTGCTAACCCAAGGTATCTAGACCTGGAGTCGCTTCTGCTGCGCGCTCAGGGCGTCAAGGGCGTGTGCTATGTCCTGACCTTTTCGCCCAAGCACAACGTCACCCTCGCCGACATGCCGGCCCAGGACATTCTTCCCACCATTAATCACTGGACCCGGCTCTACGCCAACCATCTGTCGCCGTCAAACCCGCTCTCGGCGGTGGCCGCACAGCTTCAGCTGCCCATCTCCAAGGAGGAGGCCCCCGTGCCCAAGGACAACTACCGCTACATGCAGATTTTCGAGAACAAGGGCGCCGCCATGGGCTGCTCTAACCCGCATCCTCACTGCCAGGCCTGGACGACGTCGACGATGCCCGAGGAGCCGGGCAAGGAGCTGGCGCAGATGACCAAGTACCGTCAGCAGCACGGGCGTCATTTGCTTGCGGACTACATCAAGCTGGAGCTCGCCAAGGAGGAGCGCGTGGTCTGGCAAAACGACTCCTTTGTCGTGGTGTGCCCGTGGTGGGCCATCTGGCCATTCGAGGTCCTTGTCCTCCCCAAGCGACACATCCGCGCACTCGTCGACCTCACCGCCGATGAGCGGCTGCAGCTTGCAGAGGCCATCCAGGAGGTCACTCGCAGATACGACAACCTCTTTGAGTGCCACTTTCCCTATAGCTCCGGCATCCACCAGGCTCCTCTGGATGGAACGCCAGAGGAAATCGAGAATGCCTACTTCCACATGCACTTTTACCCTCCGCTGCTGCGATCCGCAACGGTCAAGAAGTTCCTCGTAGGGTTCGAGCTCATGGCGGAGCCGCAGCGAGACATTACGCCGGAGCAAGCAACAATTCGCCTGCGGGCATGCGATGGGGAGCTCTACCGGAACAAGTTGAGCTAGATATCTCAGCCTGTATACAGAATATAAACATCTTTTCATTCCTCGATTCTTTTCCAATCCAATATCTGTACACCTCGATTTGTAACCTTGATCCAGCATTATATCTACTCAAACTCGACGTAGTGGCTCCGAACCATGGGCATCCAGATAAGCGCCGTCGTAGCCAGTGTAAACGGAAAGATCTGAGGCAGGCCAAACGTCATGCTCTTAAACACAAACAGCTCGCTGGCAAAGTGTCCCAGCGCCACCACGTACGTCCAGATGGCAATGTTGTACACGGGCCCCAGGTGCAAGTGGTATGCCGCGTAGCAGCGCACAATGCAGGTGATGAGCGTCCACGTCCCGAACAGCCGTCCGGCGAGGGGCGTCAGCTGGTCGGTCGCCTTGGGGTCGTTCTGGGCGTGCACCAGCTTGTTGGGCGAGTCCTCGGGGTTGAACTTGGCCGAGGCGGGCGGCAGCTTGGGGTTTCGGATGAAGCGGCCGTTGTAGACGCGCCGCGAGAAGTGCAGCGTCGCGTATGCCTGGAGAGAGTTGCCGATGGACACGACGGAGAGCTGGAGGCGGTTGGTTCTTTTGTTAGCGATTGCGCAGGGGGGATTGAGGGATTGTTGAGGTAGAGTAAACGTACGATGAGCATGTAGTAGGGCAGAATGCCCTTGGCTGGGGGTAGAATCGACTTGAGGAGATCCATGGCAGGCGAATTGGGTGCAATTGGGGGATCTGGGCGGGAGGTTGGAAGAAGCAGAGCTGCGTCAGGGCCGGACGGAGTTGGTCCGTATTGGAGGTACCCGTAGGTGGTGGGCTGATGTGCCGGCCCAGTACATTTCATGTAACCCAGCAGGAGTAAGCCCGGACGTATCGCGGGTCGTTTCCGTCAAGATTGGATACCAACTTGGTGTATGATAACTCAAATTCACATATTACTCTCATTGACCGGATAACACCACTTTTAAGCACACTATTCTCTGTATATCAATGTAGCCTCATGCCTTCGGGACCTGTGATTTACCTTTGGGCTAAGCCGTCCACGGCTAACCGGGAGCTGCTGTGACTTTTCCATTGGCCAAGTGGCGTCGATGAGCGCGCCCACTAAAGGCAAGCT
Source organism: Trichoderma gracile (assembly GCA_020002365.1). Lineage (NCBI taxonomy): Eukaryota > Fungi > Ascomycota > Sordariomycetes > Hypocreales > Hypocreaceae > Trichoderma > Trichoderma gracile. Next base: position 3,058,182 of record JAINEY010000006.1, read on the forward strand.
CCCGCCAAAATCCCCTCCTCTTCCATTCTTCAACCCTTCACAGCAGAAACCCGCGCCATCATGGAGTCCATCACGAGCTTCCTCGAGAAGGTGCCGCAGTCTTTGCAGCTGGCGCTGGCTGGAATTGGCGCCCTTTACTTGGGATCCAAGTTCTTTAGCTACCTGCAGCTGGTCCTGAGCTCGTTTCTGCTTCCGGGCACCAACGTAAGAGATGCCCCTCGTCACGCGTCGACAGTTCCAATTGAATCCCCAATTACCCTTCGTGTTACTGACAGCGAGGCAGCTTCGAAAGTATGGAAAGCCCGGCACCTGGGCCGTTGTCACTGGTGCCTCCGATGGCCTCGGCAAAGAATATGCTACGCAGCTCGCCGCCAAGGGCTTCAACCTCGTCCTCGTTTCCCGAACCCAGGCAAAGCTCGATTCGCTCGCCAAGGAGCTTGAACAGAAATTCACTGGCAAGGGCGGCGTGCAGATCAAGACGCTTGCTATGGACTTTGCCCAGGACAACGATGCCGACTACGAGAGACTGCGGGAGCTTGTCCAGGACCTGGACGTGGGCATCCTGATCAACAACGTCGGCCAGAGCCACAGCATCCCCGTGCCCTTCTTGGAGACGCCCAAGGAGGAGCTGCAGAACATTGTCACCATCAACTGCCTTGGAACATTAAAGGTCACGCAGGTCGTCGCGCCCATTCTCCAGAAGCGCAAGCGCGGCTTGATCCTGACCATGGGCTCGTTTGGTGGCTGGACTCCCACACCTTACCTGGCGACATACTCTGGCAGCAAGGCTTTCCTCCAGCAGTGGAGCAACGCCCTGGCTTCTGAGCTGTCCGATTACAACGTCGATGTCTATCTGGTCCTCAGCCATCTCGTCACCACCGCCATGAGCAAGGTTCGCCGCACCAGCCTGCTTGTCCCCAACCCGCGTGGCTTCGTCAAGGCTGCGTTGGGCAAGGTCGGACTCGGTGGTTACCAGACTGCGCCCAACACCTACACTCCGTGGTGGAGCCACGCATTCATGCTGTGGGTGGTTGAGAATGTTGCGGGTGTCAACAGCCCCTTGACGATTTGGTACAACAAGAAGATGCACGTTGACATTCGCCGGCGCGCTCTCCGCAAGCAGGCGCGCGAGGCCAAGAAGCAGTAAACGGGCCAGGACGATACTGGGGCATGGCAACATCGGATGCTACTTCATTTGTAAGGTGGTGTAGCTCATGAAGAAGATGGGCAAGGGAGCCTTGGTACGCTCTGCATGTAGAAGAGCTCGGATTCAAGGGCACTATAAGACTTGCTCGTGGAAATTCTATAGATTAAATAGTACCTAATTCGCTGGGATTTGCCCAGATCCCTTTGATCGTTTGGCCTATATGTCAAGATGAGCAGCGATGATACCCAGTACGCGAGCAGATGGTGAATCGTCATGAACCGAGTGGATGTTTTGGTTGTGCACGGGCTGATGAAGCTTTCCCTGACATTACCTACGCTGCGTTTATGCACCTTTGGCTTCGGTATCAAACGCCTTCCAGGCAACGTACTTGAGATGAAGGCAGAGAGACCAGATACAGCAGTGTAAACAAACAAACAGAGCATCGTCAGCTGAAGTATCGTAGACTGGCTGGTGATATCACACAAACTGCTGGATTACGTAACGACTCAAAGCCATTCGGCCACCGCGCCAAGCCCGGATACGGCCTAGCGCGCTTGCACGCCCAGGCACGAAAAATACAGAGCTTGTACCAACCTCCCAGAGCAAGTGCTACAAAATAAATCAAAGACTCGATCAATCTTTTTGCTCTGGCCGCCCATCGCCATCGCCTCCTCCGCCCGCCCTTGACGCCGCCACTCAATTAGCGATCGCGGCAACGAGCTTCCGATCCAGACGCGCAGCTCCCGCTTGCGCCCGCTCCAGCAGCACGCTCGGCTCGTCCTTGATGGTCTGAGCAGCGCGTTGCTCCAACTCCCCCCGGCTCTGGTTGACAGAAGGTCAAGCAAGGTCAAGGGCAAGGCCACGATCCCACGGCCAAACGGGCTTTGACGCAGCTTCTGCCACGGCACGACACGATCCCTCGAGCTGTCCGCCATGTCGTTCCCTCCCGCCACGCCGCTGCGCCCAGTGCCGGGCGCATTTGTCAACACGCCGGCCGTCGTCTCGCGCTACCAGACCTCGTCGCACGACCCCGTCCGCCGGACACTGTTCAGCTCTGAAGCCCAGAATCCTCAGACGGCTGTCGCCACAACGGCAGCTTCTCATGGCACGGTAGCGACGACGGCGTCGACTGCGGTGACGGCGACGGCAAACAACGCGGAGGGGGGAGGTCTGGCTTCGCTGACCCCGATGCCGCCCCCACGCGTCGAAAACATGCCGCCCGTCCTCAAGGCCGCAAAGGCCATCAACACCTTCTTGCAATCCGACGAGAACTTCCCCGACCTGGACTCCTACTGCAGACGTAAGTGTTCGAGGTGATTGATGACTGGATTGGTCGACACGGGATAGACTAACCAAGCTTCATCCGTGCTCAGAGGGAGCTTCGTCCGACTATGAGCTGCCAGGCGCCGACTCCGCCTGGGCTCCCTTCCAAAAGACCAACATGTACCCGATCCCGAACCAGGTCTTTGACCACTACAACTCTGGTCAGCTCCAGACTCTCATGGGTCTCTTTGCTGAGATCAACCACGCCTGGGTGGTGATTGACAACTCGCTCTTCCTTTGGGACTATACCCACTCCGACCCCGAGCTCATTGGCTTTGAAGACCAGCCGCACACAATCCACGCTGTTGCGCTCGTGCCCCCGAAGCCTGGCATTTTCGTTAGCACAATCACACATATCCTGGTCGTCGCGACGTCATCCGAAATCATCCTGCTCGGCCTCTCTGCTACGGATACCTCTGCTGGAACAAAGACGGTCACTCTGTATCAGACCAAGATGGTCCTGCCCACTCGCGGCAACGACATTCGCGTCATCAGCGGCTCTGCCGATGGTCGCATCTTCTTTGGCGGATGCAGCGATACCGATATCAACGAGCTATACTACCAGTCTGAAGAAAAGTGGTTTTCGAGTCGGTGTGGTAAGGTCAACCATTCGAACCCGGGCTGGTCCTCCGTTGTGAGCCTGCAGACTGGCTTCTTTTCTCAGAGGGATCCTGAACATCTGGTGGATATTGTCATCGACGACACGAGGAAGCTGGTCTATACCCTCTCCAGCGCATCGACTATTCGAACATACCACATGGAGACTCCCGAACGACTGAATAAGGTGATTGAGAAGACAAAGATCCACTGCCTTCGGGATATTGCGCACATGATTACGCAGTCCAAGCTTCTGACAGACCGAACCAACATTGTGTCCATCAGCCCCATCTCGAAGCAAGAGGCGTCGAAGCTGCATCTCATGGCGCTGACGGACACAGGCTGCCGTCTCTTCTTCAGCGCCACCAACGCCTCTTCTTACCTATACGGCTCCCAGGCAAACCTGGCCCCCCAGAGCATGCAGGTCCAGTTTATCAAGTTTCCTCCTTCCGCAGTTGCGCGACGATCCACTCAGATTGGGCTGAACGGTCAGCCTTCAGGAGAGGCTGTGGTTGATCTCGACTCAACCATGCTGGTATCCAGCAGGCAGGGTGCCCGATTCCCGCCCGGATTCTTCCTGGACTTTGTGACCAGGAAGGAGGACCCCAATTGCGATTCGCTGTTTGTGGCAGGCCCCGAGACTGGAAGAATCAAGCGGGTGTCGCCCAACACCCCCCTGAGATACTTTGAGCAAGCGAGCTGGATCGACATCGGCAGCCGGGCGGAGGCCGTTGGCTTGATCACGCAACCATTTGCGGCCGCCAGCCAACCGATTGGATTCGGCAACGAGCTCGCCGTCCAGTTCGACGAACCCCCCAGCGAGTTTGCCGTTCTTACCAACACGGGCGTCCACGTCATCCGAAGGCGGCGGTTGGTGGACACCTTTGCGGCAGCCATCCGAGATGCGCCGGGAGACGAAGCGTTAGATCTCATGTGCCGTCGCCTCATCTCTCTCTACGGCCGCGTGGAGACTGTCTCGACGGCGCTGGCGGTGGCATGTGGTCACGGTGGGGACTCGAGACCAGGCTCCGTCAAGGCCATCGATCAAGTCACGGTGGACCGGGCAAGGGCGTTGTTTGTCGATTTTGGCGGCCAACCTACAGTGGCCGAGACAGACCCGACATCACTCACAATCGATTCGATCAAGCTATCGTCCAGGCATGATGCACTGGCGCTATACCTGTCAAGACTGGTCCGGAAGCTCTGGAAAGCCCCCGTCATCAGGTCAACCGTTGCGCCCAACGGGACGATTTCTGTGTCTTCAACAATCCCTCAGCCCAAGCTCATGGCCACCCAGGAGAACCTTGAGCGTCTCCGGAAATTCATCGAGTCGAACAAGGGCCTCATTCAGGGAATGTCAGGCCCTTCCGACTTGCAGCGAGTTTCCAGCCGACAGGAAGAGGTGGCGCTGCAGGCTGAGCACCAGGCACTGCATGCCCTGCAGAAGCTGATGGAGAGCATATCAGAGGGCATCTCATTCGTGCTCATGCTGTTTGACGAGCGCGTGTCGGACATTTACGCCAGATTAGACGACACATCACGGCAGCACCTCAAGGACTTGACCTATGAGAAGCTCTTTTCGCAGGCGGACGGCAGGGACCTGGCAAAGCTGCTAGTCAAGGCCATTGTCAACCGCAACATTGAGAGCGGTTCAAACGTCGAGACGGTCGCGGATGCGCTCAGGCGGAGGTGCGGCAGCTTCTGCAGCCCAGATGATGTTGTCATCTTCAAGGCCCAGGAGTCGCTCAAGAGGGCCTCGGAGCAGCCCCTCAACACCAACCAATCCCGGATTCTCCTCAACGAAAGCTTAACCCTTTTCCAGAAGGTAGCTCGCAGCTTGACGTTTGGCAACCTGCAGAACGCTGTGGCCCAGTACATTGACATGAAGTACTATGCCGGCGCGGTGCAGCTGTGTCTCTACGTGGCTCGTGAGCAGGACAGAGGCAACGCTGCCTTGTCGTGGATCAACGACGGCAAGCCTGCGGGAGATGCCCGCGCCAACGCCTTCAACGAGAGGAGGCGAGTCTATGACCTTGTGCACGAGGTTCTGCGACAACTGGACGCCGCCGCCAGCCTTGAGCCGCTCACGGTTGATGGACGGCCGACGCTCATCGCGACGAAGAGAATCGAGGCGTACGAGGTCGTCAACGGATCCGACGACGAAGTGTTCCACTTTGACTTGTATGAGTGGTACATTGAGCAGGGATGGACCGAACGGATCCTGGGCATCGACTCTCCGCACGTTGTCACCTTTTTGCAGCGGCTGGCGAGCACGAATGTGGAACATGCCGACCTCCTGTGCCGCTTCTACACCAACCGAAGCCGCTTCTTCGATGCGGCTGAAGTTCAGGCTGAGCTGGCGAGCTCCGACGTGCCGCTTGGCATCAAGGACAGGCTGCGGCTGCTCAGCCTGGCAAAGGCCAACGCCAACGTAGCAACCGTCGGCATCAGCCGACAGCAGCAGCAGAGGCTTAACCATGAGGTGACGGACCTGCTCGAGGTGGCCAATATCCAGGACGATCTGCTGGGCCGCTTGATGGCAGACGAGAGAATCGATGCGGAGAGAAAGGTGGAAATTGAAAAGGCTCTGGATGGCAGGATCATCAGTCTCTCAGAGGTAGGGCGCCCATGCTCACGATCTGTCATTTGTTCAATCCTGTCTTCATATGCTAACAAAGGCTTTCTGCAGCTCTTCAACGACTACGCAGATCAGGCCGGATACTACGATCTGTGCCTGCTGATCTACCACACGGCAAACTACCGCAACCCCACGACCATCTCGGCGACATGGGAGAACCTGATCCAGCAGACTCACGACGAGGTCATGGCGCGGCATGACGCGCTGGAGGCGGGCATGCAACCACCCCCCATGCCCTACGAGGTCCTGACGAGCAAGATCCAGAACATTGCCCACCACACGTCGCTCGACAGCTTCGTCTTCCCGATCCAGACGCTTCTGCCCCAGCTCTGCCGGTATGCCGTCACTTGCCAGCAGGACGCGACGATTGGCGCCGACCCTACGTGGCCGGTGCAGCTCTTCCTGTCGCTAGGCGTGTCGCACGACATGATTGTGCGCGTGCTGGAGAGCATATTCGACACGCAGGACTACGGCTTCAGCGGCATGGTGCGCAACCGCGTCATCGAGATTATCGTCTACGTCGTCAGCGATTGGGTGGCCGAGGTGCGGCGACGTGGCGGCGCAGCCAAGGGAGGCTCGCTCGGGCCCTCTGTAAGCGACCTGCTGCAGCGGTGCGAGGCTGCGCTGCCGCTGCCGGGCCAGGGCCACAACAACGGCGGCGCGGACCTTGCGGACGTGCGACGGGTGCTGAGGATGTTGCGGAGAGAGGTGGCCGGGCTGGTGGAGCGGTTGCCAACGGCGAGCATGAGGTTTATGTGAGATGTGAGATGTGAGCGGGGTGGACTCTTTTTTTATTTTCCCTATTTCTGCAATTCTCTTATACTCTGTTTGTTTATGGTAGCTACGTTGGAGGAAGGGAGGAGGAAGATGGTAATCATTCGTGTCTAGCTTTTCTCTCTTTTTTACTTCCCAGGTGTCTTGGTGTCTTGGTTCAAAGCCACGTCCAAAGGAGAGAACAAAGGCACCAAAAAAGGTAAAGAAAAGTGGGAGGAAACCGCGGGAGAGAGAGGGGGGGAGAAACATTGAAGCTGAAAGAAGGGAAGAAATGACATATGTGATGGGGCGCTAAAACGAGTAAAGGGGGGAGGGGGAGGATCCAAGTGTCTGATGAATCATTTGTATAAGAAAGAAAGAGAGTAAAGAACGAGAACAAGAACCAACGACGAAGCAAAATCACACACACACACACAAACATTCACATGAAAGGGAAAGGGGGAAAGAGTGCATGCGTATTATAGGAGTATGCGAAAGAAAAAAAAAAAAAAAAAGGATGTGGATAAGGTGAACGTATAGAAAGGTACATGTAGACGGATAGGTTTTGGGCAGATTCCCAGATAGGTAGTATAGGAAAGGCAGGTAACCTAAGGTAGGTAAGGCACCTTTTGTGGTGTTGATGTGTTTAATTTGATGATGTTGTATAATGCATGATGTACGCTGTAAGATGCGTGTTTGGATCTGCTGTATGTTCGTGTGGTTTGTGATGGTCTTTGCAGCGTTGTCTGTTTGGATGACAAGGTTGCCCAAGGGAGAAAAAAAAAAAAAAAAAAAAAAAAAAAAAAGAAATGGCATTACGATGCGGGAAGGCGTGAAGAGGAAGAAGCATGAGAAATGTGACCAGTAGGACACACGGCGCAGGCACATCTCAAAGGGAGAGGCCGGGCGAGCTGTATGGAAAAGCGATCCAGGTGAAGGGGAAAAGAGAAGAGCGGAAAGATGGCGGACATGGACGTGGACGTGGAAGTTGGTTTCCGGTGAGGCCAGAATGGGAGGATCATGTAGGATGATACCTACGTGGTTTGTATGGGGGTTATAGTTGCACAGGGAGGGAGGTGGATTCACGACAGGACTAAGTTCGCATTGATCAAGATAGTGGGAGTGTACAAGTAGTAGTTGTCGGCATCTCTTTTTGTCCTGTAGAATGCGTTACTTTTCTCTGTGATATGTTTGTGTGCGGGCGAGTGCTTGTATGATGAACATAACCTGTTCGGGACGTGGATGCAGAGGAGAGGATGGGAGAGGGTTAGGTAAGGATTAGGTATTACGGCTGGGGCGGGTTTGCGGGTATAAGAGGAGGGGGAAGGGACATGAAGTCTGGCATCTTCTTTTGCCTTGTATTCTTTCTCGGCTTGTGCCTTTTACCTCTGGTGCCTTGAATCAGAGGACGAGATGTGAATGAATGTGGTCTGGCCATTACCTTCGTTCTTTGGATGCTATACACACTTCCTTTGATTGAACTCATTCGCAATCATTTTCGAGTTCCACTTTCGAGTTACGGTATCTGTACAACATATACTCTTAACAACCTAGGCATCAGCCACTGTTCTGACTTGATGATGCCTGAAATACTACGTTTCCTGGCCGGCAAACTCGTCCAACTGCCGGCCCCACCACACCCTTTTTTCGGCTCCGATCCTTGTCCCCTAAGCGTCGGCGCGATCGGCCGAAACATGCACGTTTTCTTTAATACGCCCCGAGCCTTTTTGAGAACGAATATCATCTTTGGAATCTCTTCGAGATGGCCGAGAAAGGTTTGCTTTACTGGGCATTTGTTCGTTTTCAAACTTGGGGTTACGTGGAGCTTTTGGAAGCATGTCCGCCAGGTCTCCCGTAGGCTGGACAGCCAAAGCCTCACTGCAAACAGACACTGTCAATAGATTTCATGTCTGAGATGATGGTTTTCTTTGTTTGAGAGGAGGTTATGTATGTATTACCTATCAATTTGCAAAAAAGATGAGCCATGAGTCAGACTTGCACAGGTCTCTGGTGTGCTGGGTGGACATGGGTTTTCTGCGCGGGAGGGGAGGCAGATGGCATTCAAGTCACAGCGACTCTTGCACAGGGGCATGTACTGCAGTAAATCAATTTCTCATTCGAGTAGACTGTACTCAAGAAGACGACTGAAGCCTCCGCTGCTTCCGAGTGCCATCCCGTTCTTCGCGATTAAGTGATTTGTTTGAGCTTTGCCTAGAGGTAGCTGTACATTGCATAAGGTACAGAGGGGGGAAACATGCTCAAAATGTAGCACACGGCGACTTTTCGGACACTTGCGTACCTTAGTAGGTACCTTGAGAGACAAGGAGCAGACTGCATGGATGGCATTTAGTAATACGACAGAGCTATACGACAGAGCTAGGAAATAGAGGCAATACTACCTACTAAGGTAATTGACTGGGTAATACCTAGGTAGGTATACTATCTGTACTAACTATACCTACCTACCTTATGTGTGTGGATAGAAAAGAAGAGAAACTTCAACGCCCCCTACCTACCTAGTAGCTAGGTAGGTAGAGAGGGATAATGTGAGGTGGCCGCGCGTAAGCTATACAGGTCAGGAACATGGCCCTGAATCCTGCCAGGCAGCTACCTCACCCTTTCCGTAGGTATTTAAGTAGCCCATGGCTCGCTTCAGAGACAATGCCGAGATGCACTCATGCAGTCTGCAAAGCCACCAGTTTGATGCTTCACTCTCATTCTTGATTGAACCCCCCCAATAATACCATTTGGCGTTCAACGATTTCCAGCAGAATGGCCGCCCAACACGACGTCGAGGCCATGGCAAAGTCCATGTCGGACTTCTTCAAGGACACGGCCCAAGAGCAGGACTCGTCCAAGCATGGCTTTGTCCAAGCCTCGCACGGCATCATGAGGGCCATTGTCGAGCCGCTCGTCACCCAGATGGGCTTCCGCGAGACCCTCACCGAGCCCGTCGTCTTGCTCGACAGCGCGTGCGGAGCGGGCGTGCTGACGCAGGAGGTGCAGGCGGCGCTCTCAAAGGAGCTTCTGGAGAGGAGCTCGTTTACGTGTGCGGACAATGCCGAGGGCATGGTGGACGTGGTGAAGAGGAGGATTGCTGAGGAGAAGTGGGTGAATGCAGAGGCCAAGGTTCTCGATGCCATGGTGAGTATATATTTATATATATATATATATATATATATATATATGACTTTGACCCCCCTTACATGTCCTACAGCTGCTGATTGATTGATTGATGTGGTGATGTGCTGTCCCAGAATACGGGGCTCCCAGACAACTCCTTCACCCATGTGGGCATTGCTCTGGCACTGCACATCATCCCCGATCCAGATGCCGTCGTCAAAGGTAACAATCACCAGCGTCACTGCGAAGATAGATGCGGGATCTCATATACTGACCAAGCCCAGACTGCATCAGAATGCTCAAGCCAGGCGGCATCTTTGGCGCATCGACATGGCCCAAGGCCAGCGCCGACATGTTCTGGATCGCCGACATGCGCACCGCCCTGCAGTCGCTCCCCTTTGACGCTCCGCTGCCAGACCCGTTCCCCATGCAGCTGCACACCTCGGGCCACTGGGACGACGCCGCCTGGGTCGAGAAGCATCTCGTCGAGGATCTGGGGCTGACCAACGTCTCTGTGAGGGAGCCGGCGGGCGAGTACAGGTTTGCGAGCGCGGACGACTTCATGGTGACGTTTCAAATGATGTTGCCGTGGATTATGAAGACGTTTTGGAGCGACGAGGTGAGGGAGAAGCATTCAGTCGAGGAGGTCAAGGAGTTGGTGAAGAGGCATCTGGAGGACAAGTATGGAGGCCAGGGATGGACCATTAAGTGGCGGGTCATTACCATGACTGCGACTGCGAGCAAGTGAGGGAGGGCATTTGGTCGTGAATCTGTGCCAACGAGCCAACAGAGAGCCATATTGTTTTCTTCAGAGGTGAGGACCGTGATGGTCGGTGTTTGTAGGATTGATACTCGTGGGGTGTTACTATTTGCATGTGAGACGATGAAACCATGCGCACCAGCCACAATCAATGTCCCCCACCTTACCAGCTTACCTCTATGTACTGTCTGGTACTACCTGATCTAGCGCTGTGGCGCAGCAGTGACTTGATCTGACTGCCAATCAGGTACATTCTTCGCCCTGTGTCCTGGTGTCGCAGTTGCAGCTTGTCTTATCGCTGTGGCCACGCATCGAGTCGCAGCATCTTCAACTTCAGTCCCGTCGGTCGCACTCTGGCCACGTCGCAGATGGATCGCAGCGTGCTCTGAACCGCTCGCTCGGTAAATGATACCAAGTCAACGAACACGAGACGACGGGACGCCAACAAGGGGGAGGGGGAAGACTCTAACGAGGGGTGGAAACTTGGTCCGACAATTTCCCTCCCATCTTCACCCTCGACTCGAACTCGATAGCTTCACCCTCGACCGATTGCCCACTCGCCCTCCGCTCGCCATGCTGTTCGCCGTGGTCGCAACACTTGTCGGCGGCCTGTCGTCGCTTGCCGCGGCCAATCTGCCGGGCACGCTGCCCTCGTACCACTACGGCGCCCCGATCCACGTCGAGTGCATGAACCGAAGCTCGTGAGTCCCTACTATATATCTTATCTACAGACCAGGCTTCATGTGGCGATGGCGTCAAGATAAGATGAGTGACCAGCCCATGCTGACGCTTCTCTCCTCCGCGCAGTGACACGGGCGAGCACGTCGAGCTGGCCAACCACCAGCTGCAATGGATCCCGTTCCCGACGTGCAACGAAACCGGCGAGCCGCTGCAGTTCCAGTACGGCGTCGAGACGGAGCTCAACTGCACCATCCCCCTCATCACCGACCCCTTCTTCCACCTGCTCGAGTTCTACATCCACAACGACGCGCCGCTCTCCTGCCGCCTGCCCGCCCGCCCGCCCGCCCACGTCGAGGTCGTCGGCGAGCGGCTGCCCGAGCAGGAATACATCCCGCTCATCTTCGCCCTCGCCGGCACCCTGCAGCTGAGCCACATGCACATCAGCACCCACATGAACGTGCTGCTGCACAGCATGCCCAAGCACCACCCTCACCACCACGACAGCGGCGTCCTCGACTCGGCCGTCTCCTACAGCACCAGCCCGCTCAGCCACATGACGGGGTCCTTTAGCAAGAAGCTCGTCATTGGCGACCCCTTGCCGCTGAGCTTCTCCGTGCGCTGGTTCCCGACGCCGATGCTGCCCAAGACGGAGGGGAAAGTGGAGTGGCAGGGCCTGGGCGGGCACATTTACGCCAGCACCGTGTTTTACAGTCTTGTTTCGTTTATCGCTGGCATGCTCGTGGCCGGCATGTACACCATGGGCGTGATTCTGCCGAGGAGGCTCAAGGGACGGTCGATGGGCGGAGCTACGCCGTTGGGATACGGAGTGGGCAATGGCTGGGGATACTCTAAGAGGAAGGACTAGTTCGAGGATGGACGAAGTATCGATTCTTGTGTGTTCTTGTACGGATACGGCATGTACTATGTATGAGACTGACGGTGACTGGAGTTTGGGTGGCTACGCGTTAGAGAAAAAGGGGGGAGGTTGATCACTCCCTGTTTGGCTTCAATGCGATGTATTTCTACTGCTCTGACATGGTATTTGGTTTCCAGTTCTGCGAATTTTGCAGACAGCTTTTCAACTTGAGAGCCTATTACTGCGTCTTTGCCTTGACATCAGATTGTTGGACCCGAAGCAGCAGCCGCAGATACATGTCCACAGCCAACAAAGCAGCTACATGTGCATCAGCCTCATATCAACCCACCGAGAAGACGACCCAAGGAGATGGGACAAAAGAAACTTACGAATGACTGCAAACGGCAGATACGTCCCATACAGCAACGCCCCCTTCTTCTCCGCACTCACCACCTCCTCGCCCATATGCCACAGCTCAGCGCAACACGCCGCCGCGCCCATGAACGTGACGCAACCAAACGCCAGGCCGGCAAGTTCCGCCGGTCCGGACGTCGGCTTTCTGGACGCCAGCTGAGAGACGAGGTACGCTGCGAGGGGGAGCTGGACGAGGCCTTCGATGGCGAGGAAGATTTCGAACCAGGGCTGGTGGGTATAGGAGGAGGAGGAGTCTTGTGCGAAGAAGAAGGGGTCGCCGGTGGAGGAGACGTAGAATTTGCGGAGGGTGAGGAGGAAGTGGAGGGGGGAGGAGGGATGGGCGTAGAGGGACTTTGGGTAGAAGGAGACGAGGTCGAGGGCTGTTTGTAGAGTCATGTGTGTTAGTTGGCTTGTGTTATTGTGATATAGAGAGGATGAGGCTCGGGGATTGGTTACCTAGCATGCCGAAGAGTTGGGTGCCGATGATGAAGAGGTAGAGCCAGTCGCGCAGGGCTTTTCGTTGCGATGCCATGGTGGATGTATGTAGAAGCCTTTGTCACCAATTCAGATGAAGATTGAGGAGGAGGTGAGAGCTGTTTCTGTGCTCAATCGTGGTGTTGAAGTTGAATAAAGTGCTGACATGTGATGAGATATGATGAGATGAAGTTGAGAGAAAGTAATTGGGTGGTGGGGGAAAGCGTGGGGTTATCGGATGGGGCGTTGTATCCCCTGTCGAAATATACGCGTCAAGATACGATGGATTTCGTCTTGGGCAAATAGCTGATCCACGTATACTAATGGTGGAAAACAGTGTCAGCAGATGGATAAACAGGACTCCAATCGCCTAGATCAAGCTGGTGGATAAAAAGATGCCAGAAGGACATGGTTATACGCACAAGGTCAGACACGTTGAAGAATACACGATGAAATTCAAGGAAACTTGGTGTTATATTGGGAGTTTCCGGCACACCTTGTACACATGTATGGAAAAGCTTACACGCAATAGGGCATTTTGATGCGTCACGGAGCTGCATATCCATCTATCTTACTCACGAGTTGACGAAGCTTTCGGCGACAGTCAAGGTAGTCGAGCAAGGTATCACAAGGACTCACTCAAGAGAATCACAATTCATCAACCGCTTGGAAAGCACAATCTCATGGAGGGAATAGAAGCAAGTAATTGTACCAAGTCGTAGTAAGATAATCTTATGACCACTGCAAAAGACATTCCTTCATGGCTACTGCGGCATATCTTCCTCTGCTCTCCCAACGAGGGCTTCCTTGGGTAGACTTTCATCTGTTGCAAGTGGTAAATTGCAGGGTAAATAGTGTACATCATCCACCACATCCCCCATCGCCTTCACAACAGAAACCACCCAAGCATCCCCAAAAAAGAGTACCGTGGTAATCTCCACATCAGATAAATCTCGGACCCTTTAGTCCTTACAGAGAAAAAAGAAAGAAAAAGCAAGAAGAATCTCATCCCTGTGCCGCGGCCCTGGATCCCCCATCCCCCTTCCCAGAACCGATCAACAACAGGGGGAAGAAAGGAAAGCCCCATGCAAGCACTTAAGATTCCCCAGAAACATCCCACCGCACATTTCTATCCGTGCACCAAGCAACAAGAATAAACCCAGAAAGATAAAGAAGGGAGGGACAGAAGGTTCCAAGAGAGAGCTCATTCCTAAGCCTGGGAGGTGTGAGATGGATCGCCCGACAAAAACCTGCTCCAGTACACGGACGGGCCACTAGCGAGAAAGGAATACATGGTGCTTTCTTCCTTCTTCTTTCTTTCTTTTTCTTCTTGATCATTATCGCAAGACAAAATTGACCTGTGCTCTGCGACCTCGGGACATGGCATCGAATACCCGGATTCCCCCCCATTGGAACTAAAAGCTTCATCTCACCATCATCAGGCTAGACACGACCCTGCCCAAGGGGAGGGGGGTGTTGACCAATCCACCATACATAACAGGCAATGGAAGAGCACAGACATAAGTAACAAGTGTAAAAGCGTTGTTCTCTCATCATTTCAAGGGAGAGAGTATAAAATATGACGGGCCCACCGCGGAAGAAAAAGAAATGTTCCCGAAGCCACCTAGAGCTGAAAAAGAATAAAAAGGAAAACCCGCCCTTGTGTGATATATCAGATATCTACCTGGATACATATGCTATGCAATGTAGAATGGTCTTAACAAAGCACGCCGTTTCCCTTGCGGCCGTGCCGTTTAGCGTCGCTGTGCCGTGCCGGATGCTGAGCCGGGTTTTTGGGCTCTTGGCTCCAGAATGCCCCGGGAATGGTCGAAGGACCGGAGGCTTGGTAAAAGGAACTTCTGGTAAAAGGGGCGGAAGGGATAGAAGTAGCATCGTGACTGGGTCGTGGGTGTAAATGAGCAGAGGGCCGTTAGTCCTTGGCAAATATCCAACATACACCCATTCGAGGGTCCAATCACACCTGTCAAGATCTGCAGATTGGCGACGATTCAAGAAGCGTATCTACTACGTACAGATCGGACACTGCACTCATACAGTTACTGGGACCAGATCGTATCCTCAAGTGACGTGACGCCTCGTCATCTAGTCAAAGCCGTAGGCACTCAAAACTTGGCCGCAGAACAAGGTGCGGCCGATAAAGCGGCTCGCGCTCCGAATCGCGAAGGCCCCGGCAAAATTCTCCCTTGGCCATCTGTCTCAGTCAAATTCCAGCAGTCAGTCACCCATGGGCGAAGAAAAAAATCACCTGATGTTCTCCATATGCACCTTCTCACACCTCAAAGAAACAAGGAGAAGGGAAAAGAATCTCGCTTGCACTGCCTCCAAAGAGAGTTCAAGAAGCGTCGAAGAAGCCAGTGAACACTACCCCTGTGTCTCTGGTCCTGTGTACAAGCTTCCGACAATCAGATCATCTGTATCATGGCTCAGTTGCCAAGTTCTCGATGCTCATCCAACGCTGTGACTTCTTGTTGCTTCAATATGTGGCGGGCGCATCTAGCCAACTTCTGCATGCCTAGTCGTTGATAAATCGCTTGCTGTCACTAGTAACATCCCCAATACCTGGTGGACGGAATCGTCTCAGCTCCGGCGGCCAAAAAAGGCGGCCAAGCGTCCACACGTCGTCGTGATATCCCACGGACAAAGGAACGGAACGACTTCCCAAGTTCCTGGTACCAGCGCTAGTCCTGGGATGCAAACCTCGGAACAGCCCCTGAAGGGTGTGCCACCCACTGGGGGAGGGGGTGATAGTGAGAACACTTCCTGGCCCTTCAGCGTGCTCATGGGCAAATCTCGACTGTCTCAGCGAATCACGGGGCGGGAATGTGATGTGTCTGAGGCGCATTTGCCGCGCTGATCTGGTCCGAGGACAAAATTCTCCTCATGGTGGGCTGCCCATGCGGAACGACAATTCTCGGGATTGGGGTGCACCGTGATGGCAAGGGAGGGGGTCCATTGGCACACCACAGCCAGACAAGCGCGGGAGAGGGTGTAAAAGGGATGGCAGCAATGACAAACTAGTATGCAGGCTGTGCTGCTCAACTGACGGGCGGGGAGGTGGTGTCTGGGTCAACTGTCTCAGATGAGCGGCGGTGCAGGAATGTGGCCGTGGTACGATGCCTAGAGCCAGCAAGGCTCCGGCCGGGAAGGTCCCTGTGTCTTCCGGTGTCTTGATCTGGCTTGGGCGGCTCCGTGGCAACAAGGCTAACAATTATAGAACTTGGCCTTGCCATGTCCGACCTGCAGCGATGAAGATGCGGCAGGCTGATACAGCACAGAATGAGAGACAAAGATGCGGTGTCGCACTATCATGTGATCTGCATGTCTCGCTCAGCACCCAATGCAGCCAGAATGCTGCGAGCCTGATGGTCATTGCAGCAAGCCGTCGTGTACCAGGTTCTTGCTGCGTGCGTGAGTTGAGATGGATGGTAGTAAAGTCTCTGAGCCAATCTGCTCATTAGGGCATCTGGTCCATACCCCATTCTTGTGCTGCCCGGTGCCCTTGATGGCTGTGGACTGTCGTTTGCCATCTGCAGCAAGGTCTTGATGCTGTGGCATCTGCATCAGCGCTGTCAATCTGTCGCTCGCCATTCTGGCTGCGGGTTACAGACGCGTGTCTCGGGGCTGAACTCAACGGCATCCCGGCAGCAACGCTCTGCTTGTGTCTTTTCAAAGCTTACAGACACATGGCTCGATGGACGTATCGCCGCCGTGAATCTCGGCGGGAACCTGCCATGCCGTCTTTTGCCGTCTGCCACGGCCCGGTATAATCACAAGTATGGAGCCGCAAACCGAGACTGAAACATGTCAGTACTTTCAGAGAGAAGGCTTCGTTCTCATTTGCCAGTATACGAGAGTCTCACCTTTTGTGGGGTGCTTCTTTCGTCTTCAGTCCCGCAGAGCACTGTTTGCAAAGTCACCTCAGTGTTGCCTCATTATGTGAAGAGGTGTGTACCGTTGGGTTTATTTTCCGTCGACGGAGCAATATGATACCACGCCAGTCTTTGAACAAAGGGTGTGATGATACTTTTCAGGAGAGATGATATGATCTGAGATTGAGCACGTAATGAGGCCGAGTTGTTGGAAGGCTGTAAGCCTCGTCACCATGGGGAGTAATGCTAGGTATTGTACAACATGAAGACATCGCGGGGGTATACCATATGTAATTCAACACCAGGAATGCAAGGACATACTATGAGCGGAAGTTGAAAGTATGAACACCTGTAACACGTATATGTGCTGCTTCTCGTATAAAAACTTTCATTGGGGAAGAAATGACTTGGCGTTGCGTGCTAACACTCCGGGGACGCAAAATGTGTACTTTCCGGTGTTGATCGGATTGATGTAACGGATAGGCCCTTGATCAATCATGGAAAGCTTACCGCAAACCACCCTAAGGCTTCTTGAGGAACCCATTGACACCCTTCTTCTTTTCCTCGGTTCCGAAAGTGATATAGTAGAGAGTCCTCTCGAACTCATCGTCACGCCCGAGGCTATCAGCTGTTGATGGAGAAATCAGACAGGAGGTTGCGTCAGCGATAACAAAGATGATGTTCACGACAAAAGTTCGAGACAGAATCAGGATGCTCCTTACCTCGACAGATGGCCTCCTTCGCAAGCTGCATTGCTTCGGTTGCATTGGCGGCCAGGTCTGCGGCCACTTTGATGGTGTTGTCGAGAACCGTTCCGTCCTCGAACAGTTGACAAACAAGACCACGTGAAAGTCCTTCCTCGGCAGTGATGGGCTTTCCCAGAAGAATTGTCTGCATTGCCTGGATTGATGTGAGCGGAGTTGCATAGGTCGAACACGTAAAGGAGTGCAGTTCGGCCAAGGTTGACGACAGTAGTTCCGGCATACCACACTCGAGGTAATATCACGCGTGGCAGCAAAAGTACCGCGAGTTCTGCAATGAAACAACAACCACACCAAAGAAAAGAAAGATAAGAAAATGAAGGAATGCCTGGGTGAGAAATGTTTGGCAACTTGTAGTTGAGGTCATACCTTGAACTTGCCAAGCGCTGCCGTGAGGCGCTGTGTGCCTCCGGCTCCCGGAATCAGCCCGCGCTTGACTTCAGGCAATGCAAAATAGGTTCCAGTCCGGGATGCGAATATCAAATCACACTGCAGACGCTCATATATTAGCACTGCAAATCATGCCCATCGGCTGATACAGATATTCGTAACGCTATGCATATCTGTATGTTTAGAAGCGACGTGCAAAGGTGTGAGGGTGTCGGCGTAAACACTGAGATAGGAAGGACAGGAGGCGTCCGACGTAGGCTTTCACATGCAAACGAAGAGAAGGACAGTAGAAATGCAATGCTACTCACCATAAGGGCGACTTCGAACCCACCCCCAAGCTGCTCCGCCAAAAAAGGACCATCGTATATCAGCACGTCTTCAGACAAGGGAGGGTCAAGGAAAATTTTCCTCCTGGGGTGTCATGCATACTGCAGGTCCTTCAACAGCTGCCAGAAGAGGCTTGCGTACAGACGCCATGCCATGGCAGAGATCCTCGAGATATCGACATGATCGGGCACCAGCCGCGTCCAGCGCGGCGATATCCTGGAGATCGGCGCCGGCTATAACGCAGAGGCCGGGGGCCCCGGTAATCATCAGCTGGGGTTCATCTCCAGCGGGTCCCTGAATCACATGGGAGAGGAGGGGCCAAGTCGAGCAGACAGAGGACAGGCAGCGCCAGCGTCGTGGTATCCTCAAAGTTGAAACTCACCAGAAAAGAAGCCTCCAGAGCCGGTAAGAACAATAACCTTGACTGCCGCATCTTTGGAAGCCGAGGAGAGCTCGGTGAGGAACCCAGCCAGGAGCTCAGTGGAGAGGGCATTGCGCTTCTGGGGCCTGTTGAACGTGATGACTCTGACACCAATGAAGGGGGTGGACGTCTGGATGAGGTCGCCGAGGGCAGATGTAGATCCGGACATTTTGACGAGATTGCCGATCAGTCCGCTTTAGCCGGGAACCTTGTAAAATGATACCCAAACGATTGAGCTCGAGAGTTCGCTGGCGCAAGATCGATGAGGAAAGGCGAGACGAGGGGAAGACGATATGGATTCGTGTTTCGGCGATTGGGCTGCGAAGAAGACGAAGCTGGCAGAAACGGTGCTATATAGGGCCATACATACGGAGGACACGAATGGCAGGGTAGCATTCCGAGCGCATCACGCGCCAGACTCCACTGATAGTTCGGCAGCTCTGCATAGCTATGCCGCGAGCTCTCGAATCGTGTGCTTCCCTTTGCCACCGTCGACTCGGCAACCTTTACCCCGGGGAGATAAAGACGTAGCATACGTGGTAGTGCGTGCATGGCGTGCAGCGGCTTGCCAAAAGGGAACCCGATTCGCCCTTGATTATACCCAATTGATGGTCGGAGCGAGGGTGGGATGACGGCTGGTTGGTAGCTTGAAGCTGTAAGTGACAGCATGAGCAATCTGGGAGTAAGGATATCGTGATTGAGGCCAAACAGCGCGATGCTGGGCTGCGCTATCAAACACTTGCTTGACTAGCTCAGTTCATGCTGTCATCTGGCCGCCTCTTGCACGATGCCTGTGACATATCACACCAGAACGAAGCCCTCGCGGAGCGTCCAAGGGCGGCCGAGGGCGCACGAGCCTGGCTCACCGGCGCTTGGTAATTTCCTTGTGTTATTGTCGCCATCCTCCGGCTGCCCTGGCGGGGACGGGGAGTCATGACGCACCCCGAACGGACGGGTCTGGGATCAGCCGGGCAGGCATCTGCTGTGTGCTGTGCTGTAAGAAGAGGATTGGCGAGGCCCGAGAGGGGGCAAAAGGGCCCAAGCTTGGTGATGTGCAAACTGATGCTGTGATGTGATTTGGTGGAGGGAAGATCACCCAGAGACAGCAGTGAGGGCGGTGTGGAAAAAGAAAAGTCAAGGAAAAACAGGGCAAAGGCGGCAGAAAAAGAATAGTAGGCAGTCGTTGCTGAAGCTTCCTTCCGCGCACGATGGACGGAATTTGCCCACTACTGCCCCGATTCTGTTCGGCCGCACCTTCCACGGCCATCAAGGTCCAAAACTGAAAAGAGGAAAAAAGAACTTCCCTGAGTGGCCTCAGGTGTCCAACTCCGTTCCCCCCTCCTCTTGTCTCTCTCTTCGCCTTCGTCTTCAATCTTCGTCATCATCCCACTTCCACCGTCTTCGATGCTCAATGACACGCAGAATCTCAAATCATCGTCGACACGAGGCAAACGTCCCAGCATCAACACCAACGCCAGCAGCATCACCGGCATATCTCCATCGCCAGCACTGCGGCCAATCGCGGCCGCCTCGCTGCACCACCTACCACTTTCATCCGCATCCGCCGCCGTGGGTTACCGGGGTAGTGGATCTGCCATGCCATCATCTGCACAACTCTGCACGACTCGAGTCTGAGCAGCACGGGGTACGAGGTACCTCCCCTCACAGTCTGCGCTTTTCCAGGGGCGTGTGCGTACGGCTGTGGGGTGGTACCTTTTTTCGACTCCCTCCGCCTTTGAACCCCTTCCCAGTGGCATGGGACAGACAGAGCAGCGAGGACAGTGTCTCGGTTGGTGCAGAGTCGCTGGAGCGGGCGTGCGCATCAAGGATGGACAGGCGATTGTCTGTGCCTAGTACGAGTACGGCCGGGAAAGCACTTGACAGCGGCTGCAGAGCAGCATATCTGCATCTCCCCAGCGCTGCTCCACGACAAACAACAGGGGTCCGCCCCATGGACCCAATGTTCTTTTCCTTGCTGAGACTTCAGGCGCCAGAGACGTGCACCATCATCTCTGTACAGGCGCAATTGTCTCAGCCAAGCCTGGCTCTCAAGCCATGATTTAGCCTTGGACGGGCATCACCCGACTGGGCTGCACGCTATATTGTTCGCTTCCCTTTATGTCCGCTGTAACCAACCGTGGCATTCCTCCGCCTCTGCCTTTGTCTCTGTCTGTTCTGTCCCTCTTTTTTTCCGCTTCCCTTCTCCAGCCGGCCGTGTCTCTCACCCACTGGTACCGAGCTACGCGGACCCAGGTGCTGGTTCGCCTCTCGAGGTGCAATTCGATGTGTATCCGTGCTGGTACGTGGCAAGTATTCATTCTCGCTTCCATATCCTTACAGACTCGATTTGCCTGGGTAGAATCTCGGTGATACGGCGAGCAGATGTCTGCTCGACGAACCTCATCTCCCTCCTGTTCATCCCTCTATCCCTCATAGTGCCATGTCTCTCCCTTTCCCGAGCTCGTTTGTTTGACCACCCACCGCTGTGGCGTTTTCTCCTTCATCCCGTCTCCTCGAAATGTGACGGTAGCCCAAGCGGCCCTCACGCTCCTCCTTCTTGTGCACCTGATAATCAATAGCATCTATCTATCATATTTCTCCACTTTCTTATGAAGATGAGGGGAACATGAAGAGGAGAAACGGGAGAATTGGCAAGGCGAGGAGTCGTCCTAGTAGTGGCTCTTGTGGTCAGTATGCTCGCAGTCGGATACTGTCCGGGTGGTCGTTGACTTGTCGGCCGCATCATGTCTGGACCCGGCACGTCAATGGGGGAGCTGGTCCAATTACAACCGGTCTGCGTACCTCCAATCCGCTTCATCTTCTCAAGAGGTACGTCAAGATCCTGGTATGCCGCTTCGTGCCATATCACCTTTGGCCTCGTTCTTCGCCCCCTGGGCCCTGCCTGTCCCTCCTCCGCCTACACCCCCTCTTTTGTATCTCTCGATGTTGCAGTTCCTGCCCTTGACCCTAGCTGGTCTCAGCCGCCACGCGTATGAGCACGGGTGTCTTCTGTATCGGGCATCAGTATCCTCGATGGGTCTTTTGTTCAAGACCACTCACACGCATTCATCTGCGAGCGGCCGCGGTAGTCGCCGCTGTCAGAAGCCGACTGCGTATATGCTGGATACCTTCCATCCGTTGTGATCCGGTTCAGACTAGGGCTACAATACATGGTTCATTATCCACCATGGACGGAACCCCTCCCGGACAAGGCTCCGCGATACGTTCGCCATTGGAAGAGGGGGAGACGAGGGAAAGTAGGACTACTTCTCTTTCTCGAGTATATATATCGCGGTCTACTCGGCCTCTCCGTCAGGTTGGACGACAGTAACACACAGCGGCCTCATTGCCTTCTTCATTACACAGCTCTTGTTTTGTCCCTCTCATACTTCTCACCCCCAGATCCATCCACCCATCTGTCCGGACCTATACCCATCTGTACGCAGATATTGGCCAATATCATGGACATGTCAAGTCCAAACTGGGACTACACTGCCATGCAGTTTGGTCCAAAGATTCCATGCCACTTCCCAACAGTCACAGCATCATTCTACCACCATGTCAGGTCCTTCCCAGACAATGTGGCCCTCCATGACCTGTCTGGTGAAACCACCCGACTGATCACATATCGTCAGCTGGCTGTTCGGGCTCAGGCCCTCGCCGCCCAACTGCGCGGCCTTGGCGTACTTCCTAACCAGAGGATCCCTCTTGTTGTGAAGAGGAGCGCCGAGATGGTGGTGGGCATATGGGCCATCCTGTCTTGTGGCGCTCAATATGTGCCTCTCGATGGAGGTGTCGTGCCGGACTCAACTATCCGCCATGTCTTTGAGCAGTCGGGAGGCAGCATTGTTTGCTGTCTACCATCCACGGTTCACCGCATTCGCAACCTCTGCCCCGGCGCCACCCCTGTCATTATTGAACAGCAACAGCTCGATAGCGAGACGCATGATGAGAGGTGGATAGACTTGGCTACTTCTGATGGTGGATGCTACATCATTTACACATCCGGTGAGTGCATTACTGAGAAGTCTCACCAACAGCGCTGAAGCCACTGCTACATGCATCCTCCCTTCTACCACGCAGCTGAAAACTGACACTTCCGGATAGGGACAACTGGCAAGCCCAAAGGCGTCGACGTATCACACAAGAATGTTGCCAATCTTGTCTGTATGTCTCCTGGGAGCCTGGGCGTTCGACCAGGCAATCGGGTGGGACAAGTCCTCAACATTAGCTTTGACATGGGTATGTTGCTTCTTTGGGGATGAATTTTCCATCCCTCGACCGGATTTGTGCTGTGGATATAGAGTTCACATTACTAACAATCGAGTGATAGCCGCCTGGGAGATCTTTGCATGCCTGTGTAACGGTGGCACCCTTGTCATCCGGGGTTCCAAGTGGGAACCGGCCATTGAACTGGTGAGTGTCTGTCTAAGAGGGAGAAGGGAGCAAGACTTGACGATGATGGGGTTACAACATATCGTTACACTTGCTGGTGAATATGGGCTAATATTGAACGAAAATGACCGATTTAGCTCGATACACTGATCTGCACACCATCTATTCTGTCCAAGTACCATCCTACCAAGTATCCCAAGATCAAAGTTGTGGCTACTGCGGGTGAGCCAACTTCACAAGAGTAAGTCAAAAGCCCTCATCATCCTCCTCTTTGTACCCTTCCAAGTCTGTCTTCTAACTCACCTCGACGTTAGCCTGGCTGATCTGTGGGCTACGCATGCGACGTACTGGAATTGCTGTGGTCCTACGGAAACAACCATTGTCAACACTATGCAGAAACACATCGTTGGAGACGGCCTGTCTATCGGCTCCCCCACCCCCAACAACAACGTCTACATCCTTGACGACAATAGGAAACCGGTACCGGCAGGTGAGCCTGGTACCATGTGGGCCGGGGGGAGCGGCGTGTCTCGCGGCTACGTTGGCCTCGAGACCAAGACAAAGGAGTCTTACATTCCAGATCCCTTTACTAACGATGGGTGAGTTTTCTCAAGGGAGTGCCCTTCAAGAGCTTTCTCTCAGCTGGGGCAGAGCCCCAGCTGGGAATACTTGGAAGATTGAGGAGTATGACTAACGCATTGTGATGTCTCACAACATAGATCCAAAATGTACTGCACCGGCGATCTGGGTCGATGGCGGCCTGACGGCTCCATTGAGATTCTTGGCCGAGTCGACGACCAAGTTAAGGTCAAGGTGAGTACTCAGTTTTTCTGCATTCTTCTGAGTATTGCCCTCGGAGAAGCTCCTTGGACGTATGGGGTCTAATATGCTTTACAACTAGGGTTTCCGCGTCGAGCTGGATGGCGTCTCCTCGTCAATGGCCTCGACACCTGGTGTCACCCGTGCCTGTGCACTTCTCATTGATGGCGAAATTCACGGTTTTGCCATCTCTTCGAACCAGGATGCCGAAGCCATTCTGGAGCACACTCGCAGACTTCAACCCTACTATGCTGTGCCTTCGAGCCTTCATCTTCTGGATGAGTTCCCTACGACCGCCAATGGAAAGATTGACAAAAAGGCTCTCCGTTTGCTGGCTACTGTTCCTGCCTCGCCTGCAATTTCCGAGTCTTCAACTGTGTTCAGTTCCACGTTCCAGTCCGCTATTCTTCCAAGAAAGGACAGCGCTACTTCGGACACACTGTCTGGTCTTCGATCCGTTTCTTCATTCTCAACCCTTACGGCCGCTTTTGAAAAGGAAGAAGAAGGCAAGATCGAAGGCAAGATCAGCGAAAAGGTTGACTTATCAGCGTCAATCCCCGGAAAGAAGTGGCCAAAGCCTTGGAGAGGCCTTCTGAAGCGTGTTCTCATTGTGTACCGCGTTCTCTTGAGCTTTGTGGGCCTCATCAACATTGGAGTCCTCATCGCTATCCTTCTTCTCAACCCCAATGTTGAGTGGCTCGCAACCATTACTGCAGCAAACCTGGTCGCTGGCGTGCTCATTCGCCAGGACGCCGTCATCAACGTGCTCTACACCCTCTGCTGCTCTGTTCCGAAGTCCTTCCCCTTCTGGATCCGCCGCCGCTGTGCCAAGATCTACCATCTCGGCGGTATACATTCCGGCGCTGGTATCTGCGCCACTGCTTGGCTACTGGCTTCAACAATTCAGGCTACAGTTGCTCGGTTTCAGCTACATGGACGGCCATCTGGAGCCTTCCTGGCCAACCTGGTGGTGTCGTGGCTGCTTTGTGCGCTCTGCTTCGGTATCCTCGCCTCCGCCCTGCCCATGTTTCGCAAAGCCAAGCACAACATGTTTGAGAAGATGCACCGGTTCATGGGTTGGACTACACTCGCACTGTTCTGGGCCAAGACTGTCGTCTCTGTGTACGACTCTACCCCGGCTGGAGAGGACCTTGGCAAAGCGCTGATCAAGACACCGTCCTTTTGGATGCTCGGTGTGGCCACATGCAGCGTTGCCTCCTCTTGGGTCTTCCTCCGCAAGGTCAAGGTCAACGCCGAGCCGCTGTCTGAGCACGCTATCCGTCTGCACTTTGACTACACCGTCCCTGTCAACGGCAGCTTCACTCGCGTCTCTCACCGCCCGCTCCTCGAGTGGCACTCGTTTGCGACGATACCGGCTCCGCAGCCTGATGTTGAGAATGGCCTTGCATCGGGATACTCTCTCGTGGTATCCAATGCTGGCGATTGGACCAAGGCCTGCATCCAGAACCCCCCTACAAGCCTCTGGGTCCGCGGTCTTCCGGCCTGCGGTGTCATGCGCATTGCGACACTCTTCAATCGCGTGGTAGTGATTGCTACAGGATCTGGCATTGGCCCCATGCTGGGCCACATCGGACAACCGAGCTGTCCCACTCAGCTCATCTGGTCAGCTGCCTCTCCTGAGAAGACATTCGGCAAGAGGATCATGGACACCATCAAGGGAACGATCCCCGGCGCTGTCATTCACGATACCCGTACTCAGGGCCGGCCCGACCTTGTCCGCATGGGCTACAACATGGCCAAGAACTTTGGTGCCGAGGCGGTCATCATCATTGCCAACGAGAAGATTACCAAGAAGGTTGTATATGGACTGGAGACTCGAGGCATCCCTGCTTACGGGGCCATCTGGGACAGCTAGGGGAGGGCAACCACCTACTCTATGCGTGTCTCGGTTTTTTGAAAAAGTGCGGTGTTTTGCCACTCTTCTTCTCTCTTTTTTTCCGGTATTATTATTCTTACATTCACTGCACTATACTTTTCTTTCTTCGAATCCTTCTTTCTTTTCCATCGTCTTTACTGATTCTCTGTTTATTTTTTCTTTTTTTACTTTTCTTTCATTTTCTTTTCCCCTTTTTCCTCCTTTTATCGGTGTTTCCAAGTATTTGCGGTGGGTTGTGTCTTTTTATTCAGCAGGTACGGGGGTATGCAATCTTTTACAACTGGGGCGGAGGCCTTGTCTCTATTGTCATGGCCGACTTTGTGAGCCGTCTGATACTTGCTTTTTTTTACAGCGCAAAAGCAGTCAGTACATGTAGCTATCCTTGAATTTACATGCAAGTTACACTCAACCAAGCTTCATTAGTCCCCCTTTGGTGACATGCTGCATCGTGACATTGGGGCTAAATGATCCGATTGCTCATGCGGCAGTCAAGCTGCAAGATCGTGCAAGTCGCGGCCCCAGCCGCCCAGTATATCGATCACGGCATCGACACCGTGCCACAAAGTCTCTTTGCATGGCCGCCATTCGGAAGAAAAGACAGGGAGCCTGCCCCTTGTCGAGGTGACGCGCCCCACAGGCTCCCCTGGACGAGAGACGGTGATCGGTTGAGGCCGATCGTCGGACGGGCATCGTCGGCGTATTGGCGTGGTAGTACGGGGAATCTGTATCTATATCGGTGACGAAGCTAGTCATTGTGATTTCGGTATACTACCTTTGAGACTTGTGAGTTAGGGGATTGGGTAGGTAGGCATTATTGCTTTTGGCTACGTGGGATGGAGTGCGTATGGGGGCGATGATGATGACGGGTGGTTGAATCTTTTGTGGTACCACAACTTTGTGGGGATAGATAGCACCGACTTGCACGTTTCCGCTTGTTTGCTTTGCATTATACGAGGCCTCATATAGTAGCATGTGGAGAGTGGTTTGGCCAGGTGAATTTGGATGGGTACATGTGGGAGGGGAAAGCAGAGAAACCACACGTGGGACGGGTAACTACGCATGTTTTCGGGCGCGGATGTATGAAGTATGCATGGTATGTATGACGAGAGAGGGACTTTGGGAGAAGTTTCATATACATAAAGTAGTATGTGGATTTGCTTGTCTGCTTGTTTGCCTGTAAGGCGACGGATTTGGGAGGAGAGTGTTGGTTCTGGGGTGGGCTGTGAGGCTTGGAGGTTTCAAGAGGATACGAATCTGTAAATCCTGGCTGTTGAAGGCGTTCAATAGGCTCTGTGTTGCTTGAATCAGAACTCTTTGGGCTTGTCGACTCGTTGGTGTGCCAATCACCTGGATCCCGGACAAGGATGCCAATAGGCATGGATGTTGTCCGTAGCGGCGGGAAGGTACATGACTCGCGGGGGCGGCCGGAAAAGAAAGCCGAGGATGAGGAGACGGAGAATGTTCAGCTCAGCTGAGCATGGAGATCGTCTCATGTTGTCTTGCGGTATATGCGGATAGTTGTGTGTGAGATTGGGCTCTTGGCGGTTGATGAGTGACGGGAGGAGTCTTGGTGCTAAGGGAGTGTGGACGGGAGTGTGGTGAGAGGGGGAAATAGTCGGATGGAGTTTGTACCAGGGACGGCTTTTAGGGCCGTAGATCTTGAGATGTTGGTGAAAATCATAGTCTACGGGCTGGGCACTCTTGAGCATGCTTCGCAAGTCACCTTGTTCGATATTCGATAGCCGCCGGTACGAGTCCATACACCCCCCGTCCCTCTCGTGGCTTATCGCCGATGTTACGGTGGATCGCCCGGCAATGTGAGCGGAAACTACTCAGCATCACACACATGGTTTCGTCGATCATCAGCTTCCACTACAAAGATGATGCACTTTCTGTGAAGGGCGTCGTCGTCGTTTCAACCCCCACCTGCTTCAGTGACATGGGATGCTTGCAGAGTTGCTGGGGAAAGAGCCCAGGGGCCTGCTCACCTGATAGCTACGATCTCAGTTGTGGCTTGGAACTTGTCACGTTGGGGAGCAGATCGAGTGGTATCCGATTAGCTCCTATGAGGTGGTGAGGGTGTAGGTAAAGGATATTTGGTTTGTCTTCTTTGTCAGATACTATGTCGTGCCCGGGGGATAGGCAAGTCAAGTGAGACATCCATCCACTGCTGAAAACTTGAACGATCACCTGGTGATTAAAGGCATCTCGAACCTCAGCAGTCTCATCACACAGAGTTAATAGACGACCGGTTCTTTATTGTCTCTGCAGTGAATGCCTTCGCACCCTAGGCCATTGTTGCTCACAGTTATATGTAGGATTTCACACATCGACCACGTATTTCTGCTGAAACTGTTTCTCAGATTACCGATTCCTTGGCCTTCTCGGCTCTCAACAATGGATGCAGCCTTGCCAGTATAAGCGGAACACAATGTGACGGGAATATACTAAGATTCGTTTGTGATCCAGCTGTGTTAAGCGTTGAAACGACTTGACGGACTATAGGATGTAAGGCAGCCAACTACACAACGCTGAATGCTTGATTACTATGCATTTATGACTCAGAAGGCTTTTCTGAGTATCTGTAAAGAGTTGTTACATGATTCCAATAAGGTGAGCACTACAGCGCTAAAGGCGATTGAGACCACATCCGTCAACACAATACCTTTTCGAGTCCCGAGATAGGATATATAGAGCTGTGTGAACGGTAGTTTTCACAATGGTAACACTCAGTCTGCTATCGGCCAATGTCAAAGCAGTGGAATTTACATTGCATCAACAGAAACAGAATGGCTTTTGGTGTATTTAGGAAGAAGAAGATAATATTGACGATAGTGATGATGAAGACGAAGATCAACTTCCAAGTGAAGCAGGGAGTATTCGGCACCGGCACCGGGAATCATCTTAAATCCCGGAGCCGTAAGTCGCCGCACGTGTTTCCCAAATCAGGCAAAATATCCGGCTCCGGACACTAAAATGACACCCGGATGTCCGACAACTTCCTCCTCGAAGAGCCAAAACGACAAACTCACATAGAAAAGTCTCATGGGGCTGGTGAGCTTTCAATTTTGTTTGAGTCCGGATATTTCAACTCCTTCAACAGAGGCATATTGAGTATCATTCTCCGATCCGTGTGCGCAGCAGGCCATGGATGACGACCGTTCTACTGCCGCAGATGCAGGTCGTCCCACGGCTTCGGAGGCCATCAAGAGCCGGGCTTGCATCAACTGCGCCCGGCTCAAGATGAAATGTCGATGGCCGGTGGCTGGGGCTGACCAGGCAGAAGGAGGCTGCATCAGGTGCGTTTTTGTTTGTTGCGATACTCCTTATAGAATGTTGCGTGAGAGGCTGATTTGGCCATTGAATCGACGGTCCAGATGTGCTCGCATGAAGATTTCATGTCATGTACCAGCTCCTGTTCCTAGAAAGAAGCGAGGCAAATCGACGTATGTCAACCCACTTGGAAAGTAAACTGCGGTAGGTGTAAGTGCTGCTGCTGACAGGTGCATTTTGTTGCAAACAGACGCGTGGCACAGTTGGAGAAGAAGATTGACGGCTTGGTGTCCATGCTTGCATCAGTACAGCACATCCAAGTCTCTGTAACACCTCCATTGACCCCAGAAGGCCTCAACACAGGCATAGAAGCTGAGGTTCTACCGCGGATACCGGTTCTGAAGCCGGGACGAGAGGACAACTCGGCCCTACCACAACCCAACAGAATCGCCCATGAAGCTCCCAAACTCCCGCTTGCTATTCCCTCTGAGCCGGCAACAACGTTCCAGTTGATACCGGGCTTCAGCTTTACTCTTGAGGAAGTGCTTTCGTACTTTGACATTTACCGGCGCGAGTTTATGCCCAACTACCCCTTTGTTATAATACCCGAGAACCTGGATCCTCGGGCATTGTATGCTTCGTCGCAATGTCTCTTTTGGATCGTCATGGCTGCTGTTGCACCACAGTCATCAGCTACTCAGCAAGGTATCGAAAATTGGTTCCGCCAGTATATCGCGGACCATATGGTTGTGAAGCAAGAGAGGAACTTGGGCATATTGCAAGCTTTACTTCTTCACTTGGCTTGGTGAGCCTCTCCTAAAAGTTCCACGAGAGTCCAATTACTGAATCTGAGGACAAACAGGGGTAACTTCCATTTCTACCTGAATACGGAAGCGACAAACTTTGTGCATCTGGCCGTGGCCATGGCTCACGATCTCAAACTTGACAGACCTCCGGAGGCCACTCGGATGCTCCCAGGTCTTTTGGGTGAGGCTTGGGCCACGATCAACAAGAATGCCTCGAAGCAGAGACCTCATACTGCCGATGAGAAGCGAGCCGTCCTAGGGCTCTATCATGTCACGTCACTGTGAGAGAACAATCTACTTGGTTCCTTTTCACTCAAGATACTGATGCCTATATATTTGCAGTGTCTCGGTCTTGTTCAAGCGAGGGCATCACTTCCCGTGGAACAACTACCTCTCTCAGTGCTGCGAATCGCTGGCCGAGTCTTGCTTGGAATCAGACCTGTTCCTCGTCGCTCTGGTCAAGATGCAGCGTGTAGCCGACCGAGCCAACGCCATGCTCCCCGGCTTCGACGCTGTCGATTTGTCCCTCAGCGCATATCTGTCGTCAATGGACATGGTCATCAACAACTTCCGTCGAGAACTCCACGACCTGATGAGCATCCAGCCAGAGTTCATCAAGAAGAAGAGTAAGTCACAACACCCCTTATCTCCCACAAAACCTCATCAACTAACACCAAATCACCAAAAAAGACCTAATCAAAGCATACTACCACGTCACACTCATGCGTCTCGCCGAGCCCGCCATCCCCATCCCCTCAACCCCTTCCGCCGCTACACCCACCCTCACCTCCGAACCACTACAGCGCTTCGACACCCTCTGGAAGTGCCTCCTCTCAGCCATCGACTTCTTCGACACTCTGCTCTCCTTTCATCCCAATCAACTCCCCGGTCTTCCTACATCAGTCACAGGGCTCCTTGCCTTTGCAATAGTCACCACCTCCCGCTTACTTTTGGTAGAGCCGTCAATCGAGTGGCAACCTGCCATGGCACGCAAAAAGCTCGACTTTGCAGACATGACCAAACGTCTTGGCGATCGCTTCGAAGACGCAGATACCTGGGCCAAAGAAGCCGGTCGCAGACGCCGCTTGTTGGAAGCAGGCGGCGCACAGTTTTGCAGGTTCAGCTTTAAGCTGCGGTGGATTCGGCAGTGGTATCTTTCACGGGTTCCCCAGGAGCAGGAGCAGGAGCAGCAGCAGCAGGAGGAGGCTGCTGCTGGTGCGGAAGCTCAGTTGCCTGGCGCTGGTGCTGGAGAGACGTTGCAGGATCTGGATGCGGTGTTTTGGGAGGAGTGTGAGTTGGGGGATGTTCTGTGGCCGGACTTCATGAGCATGTATCATCCAGGCCTTGTCTCTCCGACTGTTGAGTCGTAATGGTTGGTTGATGGAGTGTTATAGAAGCGAAACGAGGTGCAGGAGGTGAGAGGGCTGGTGTAAAATGCGTTGTACGGCTGTGTTGATATTTGCAGATGAAAGCGGGACATTTTGCTGTGTGTATGCCATCGAAAAGGAACAAGCATGAACCATCATCACCTTGCAGAATGGCCTTGATCGGAGTCTCTCGGCATACAGCTGCATCCCACACAATAACAACCCCTTACCAAACTCTCCTAATCGCCGATCACCAATACTCCAATGGCGCCCGATCGCAACAACGCGGCAATTCATCACAAATCGAAATCTCATCTCTGATCATCAAATCGGCATCTCCCAAGCCTCCTCCCCCTCCCCCTCACAACAGCCGAGGCTATGCAGGACCCTGACTCAAGTTTAAACCAGCAACATGATGGACAAGGGGGACTTCACCCATGCAGCAAACAACCCTCGTAAATACTATGTAGGGGTATCTATATGTTCAGCTACAAAGTGCACGCAGCAAATGCAGATTGCAATTTCACCTCAACTAGGAGATGAAAGATGTCGACATGCTGGTCCTTGTGCTAGTACAAGGTTCTCATCGCGTTACAAGGGTGAACACCCCAGTCTGCGGTGAGTGAAGATCATGTGCCGCAAGGATCTTTCAGCTCCCCATTGTTCAACCCCAGGGTTTTGGGTAACCAACTCATCGTCATTATCTAATAACTAATATTATAATAACTGCTTTATTCTAAAGATGTTTTTGATCATCAAGTCAACCCTCCACGTCATATCCGACGTTCATGGGAGTTGATCATTGCAGCGGCTGTTGTAAGTAGGTCTATCGTGTAAAAGAGATGCAGCAATGTGCTCGTTTCTGAATGTCCAAAGGCCTTCTTGCCTTTGTATGCTCATCAATAACAATATTATTTTGTCACCATACATGGTAGGGTATATATCTCCTTCTGTTGAAAGCGCCTTTTTTCTGTAGAGCCGTCCGTTAAAACTCAAGACTTTGTCGACTCAGTTGTTCCCAGCCTCAGCGCTGGCCAAGTCAAACGACCGCCGCTCCTTGATAAACTTGGGCCATGTGTTCGTCAAGACCAGGTACTTGATGCTCATCTCCGCATCGTCAAACACATGCTCGTCAAACTCTGCCGGAACGTCGCCCCCGTAGCGGACGTCAAGCGTGCTTTCAGAGTCGTTCCGGTGCGGGATGTCGGCAAAGGGCGTGCAAGGGTCGGGACTGCTGCGCTCTCTGCCGCAGATGTCGCTCGCAGCCTGCTCAAAGATGGCTTGGAGGGCCTTGAAGTCTGTTGAGGAGAGGTTGATCTGGAACTCCGCGTGGGTCGCGCTGATGAATTCGACGTAGATCTTGAGCGCGCTCTCAAAGCATTCGCGGGGCAGCACCTTGACCGCGCCGTCCTCCTTCTCCGAGTCCTTCGTAGTGGAGGGAAAGTATGTAGCCTTCCACTCCTTGACGCTTGTGAGAAACGCAATGTTCTCTCCAGAAAAGTCTCGAAGCGCGGAGAACTGTTGCAGCGGCTCAGGGTTCTTCGACAGCGTGTGTTCCAGGGCTTCCATGGTCAGAATGCTCCCGCCAGAGGTGCTTGTGTGGACAGATGACGATCGTCCGACTCTTCCTCCCCATGAAGATCTTGTGGAGTCTGAGTTGATGGATTTGTTGCCGCCGTTGAATCCCTTCTTTTGGGACTCCCAGCGGGCAATGGAGTTGAGTGTTTCCTGGGTGAGGGCTTTGTGCTTCCAAACCTCGACGATGGGTACGAAGACGGTAAAGATCTCGAGGAGCATGACGGAGACGGCAATCCTGCATCGGTTGAGTTAGATATAGATGTATGACATATATCAAAGGAACAGACACTCACCATTGCGGAGGAATGAAGTATGTGTTGACTGGCTCCATGGCGGGAACATACAAGGCAATCAGCCACATGGGAGCAGCGTGAAGGCTGTCAAAAGCTGTTAGTGGCAAGCCCAGCTCAATCCTTGGAAGACGACATACTTGGAGATGCAGCAGGCAATGGTTTGGAGCCTCCATCCTTGAGTGTCTCGGAGTTTGCGTGCGCGGAAGAGGATATAAGGAGCAAAGATCCATGCCCAGAACATCTGCCAGAAGATGGAGGGAAACCTATACCAATGGATTAGCTCGTTGTGACCAGATTGCATATATCAGAAAAACTGACCACTCCCAACCGCGGCCTTGAGCCACCTTTTGCTCCATGAAGCTGCCATGGACCTCAGTGCCGGCGACGCCAAATGAGCTGTGAAATTTGCGAGATACGAGGAAGACAATAACAGTCAAAGCGAGCTGAACACAGCATTAACCATCAATTCCTCCAAACGGCGCAACTCGAGGGTCAACTTACCTGGAGTCCCATGCAGGTAAGAATCAGGATGAGAGACCGGCGATTGTAATCCATCTTCCGCCATCGGCCTAGCAAGCCCCTTTGGCCGACGGGTGCAGGTGGAGCCTCGGATCTCTGAAGAAACCTCCTCTGGCCATCGGCAACATAGAGGAACCTGCTGTTGGAGGCGTGAAACAGGGCGATGCCAAAGGGGAACCAGACGCCCATGATCCAAAACTCGGCAACCTCGGGCATCAACGCGCCATACCAGTAGGCCAGCTGGACGGCAAGCCAGTACGTGTGCATGAAGGTGATTGCCGCAAAGGACAGTGGCAAGCCTCGGATCCTGAGGATGGGCATCTCGCGCCGGACCCAGAGGAAGATCATGCCAGCAAAGAGAATGGCCGTCCATAATGCAGCAAAGACGAGAAAGAAGATGCCCACAGCTCCGAGACGAAGCTCGGGCTTGGTATCCTTGTTGATACCGAACTCGGTACCCATTCTGAAGGATTGTCTGTGGTGGTGATTATAGAAAAGACATCAACAACGATGATATAAGACAAAGGGGACAAGTATAATAATAATGAAAGGATGGCAGTATGGGGAAAGTAATAGATGCTATAGAGAAAGGGATTGAAGAACTATCCAACCAAGAAAGGGGCAGCAAGGGAAGCACACGGGTTAAGTAGTGGGCGATGAAGAGGGTTGAAGATCAAAGGGCAACATGAAAACCTCGTGGCTAGTGGAGGAGTAAGTCATACAAACACGAAGGGTTGTCGAGCGCAGGCCCAGGGGTCCCCGTCTCCCTGGGCTGGAGGAAAGCTCCCGACACGTGTGAGATCAGACCTCTTCGAGCTAATCGTGGCTAACCAACGCCCTTTCACACGTTTCGGTCGATCATGGTGAGAACAGAGGATAGCGTCCAGGAGAGAGCGGAAAGGGGAGTCGGGGCTTGCCTTAGCGGGCCTGAGAGCAGGGTGGGAAGAAGAAAAAGAAAAGCAAATGAGCAACCGGAAAGAGTGGGAGAGCGTAGTACGAGCACCGTTAACGACTCCCCATAGCTTCCAAGCAGAGGCGCTTCCCTTTGCAAGGGTCTTGCGTGGAGCCAACTCGCTCACGCTCCATAGCATTTCCGAGGGAGTCTTGACGCACAGCTGCAGACTTGCTCCTTGCGTCAGTCTTTCCTTTTACCGGCCCTTGCACAAGCGTGTGTGTGTCTCTAACAGGGCGATGCGAATGAGTCTGCCCGACGATGATTGGTGGCGACTCAACGGTCTCCTCATCAGTCAAGCTCCTTACTGTACGCGCTGTGATTCTTGTTGATTCGGACCACACTGGTCGAGACTGTTGCTGCCCACGACTCAGAGCGCCCAAGGTATCGATCAGCCACCAGCTGTGAGACACGGCAAGGGTGCACATGTAAGTATCCCGGATGGGGTTTGCTGCCGCTACCATGGCCTTGTCGCCTGGTTAGTCACCACGCCCTCGCTTGTTTGACCTGGGAGGCAGTCCGGCAAAGGTCTGACTGAAGTCAGCCAGCTTACTTTGTTTCCACAGATGGCGGCATGCTTTGTCGAAGGTCCAGCTCTCCTCGCAGCAAAGTGGACGTCTGACTTCTAGATTGTTTGGCCGGCTCCCCCTAGCGTGCTCCACGACATCAAATCGAAGCTGGGGCGATCTTATGAGAGACCCATGTTGACGGGGACCTGTAAGCCCGATCTAGTTAACCTCAAGCAACATCTTCCGTGCCTGGCCTGCTAGAACTCGCAGCAGTGGCAGCTAGCAAGGATATCCTCACCTTAGCGCAGGTGTGAAAAGCCATGAGCCGCCGGGCAAATGCCACGGCCGCGGTGCGACAGGGCGGGCCGTGTGTCCGCCAAGCCAACCATCCAGCTCGAGTTGAACAGTGTGAACGAGCCATACCGGATGTGTCGTGACACTGGCCCTCATTTCTCTCTCTCGGCCTACAAGAAACAGAAATTGATCTCGAGTGGTTGGCCAGGAAGTGATGGATAGTGACGAAGGACTTCGATCTCCCTCCGAAATTCCCCTGTGGAGATTATCTGACAGGGCCTCTTCAGCCTCGCTCGTCAAGCTTTCCACCGCGCCCGCATGTCGACGCTAGCATCGTCCAGTGCCCGTCTGGAGCAAGTGTACAGGTACTGCTCTATGTATGAGTTAGATAGGCGAGACACGCATGCTCCTGAGAATATACCGAGAACTCGTTCCCCTCTGTGTCTTTCTTTTTGCTGAAAGAGCGACTGCCTGGAGCAAATCATCGACGGCTTCGCAGGAGACGAGAACATGGAGTAGGCGAATATACTGCAGCTTCTTGACTCGATTGTGGGTTTTGACTCAAGTCAGGGTAACCGTACGCGATGCTCTTGTGTGTTGTGTCGCCTCCCTGCCTTCGATGTGACGCTGTTGCGCCCTTGCAGGCCGTTGTGATGCTAAACCAGGAATCAGAGCCAGTCGCTGCTCTTCCTGGACACTTGCTCAGATGAACGAACAGGGTCGGGGATGTCATTTTTCATTACCGATTGATTGACTGGTAATCTCTGATGCGTCCGATCGTGGTTGAACGAGAGCATCGCCCCTAGCTATGATGTCCCGTGGTTTGGGTAGCATTGCGGCCGATGCCGACGGCCGACGCGACCTCGTGAGCGGTGGAGGCGCTCTGCGGAGGTGTTCTCAGCTCCAATGCAACCAACGTCATGACCCTGGCTCTCTCCGGCTACCATTCGCTTCCGCAGCTAATCCCTGCCGAGCCGCAGTTGCCATGGACCGGACGCAAGCCACTCAGTTGTTGTCGGGAGAAGCTTGACTCTGTGTCCGTTGTTCTGGCGGACAGCTTTCGGCGAGCAAGCAATCATCTCCCTCAACAGAATCGCAACAGGGTACCAACAGGACGGTGCTGTTGATGCTTCAATTACACGGTCATAGCCCGGCGATCCTCGCAAAACGGCTCAACGACCGGCCGGACGGCCATCCGCAGGCACTTCCCTTCAGCCAGCCTCTCCGCAGCCAAAGAGTTGGCACTATCAACCGGGGGTTTCGAGATCTGATCCACGGCGTTGCAGCACGAGAACAGCGGTCGAACTTTTCCACATGAAGCCACCCTTTCCATGTTCACGATAGCGTCCGTGGCTGCAGGAAAGCAGCCGTGTCATGACAGGTCGCATTTGGGGCGTCGGAAAGAACCCCAGCTATACAGGTGCACATGAGCAGCAGGCATAGATGTGGCTGTGGCCCTTAGAATACAAGCAACTGGCAAGATGAGTCGGGAAGCTCGCAGTCTGTGCTCGTAGCTTCGAAATTGGAGGCCGCGCCGACTGACTTCCTACCACCGTGGAGCGCACATACTTGTATGCTCAGTTGTCGTGGTTTGCGCTTGATTGGCCACTCGACGAGATTGCACAGACGTCTGCCAAAGAAAAAGAAAGGAATCACACGATAGGTGTGCGTCCCGTTGCTGTCCAGGCTCGTCACTTTGTCAAGAAGTGCCGTTGTGACGGCCACCAGATATATCATTTTGTCCTTCGACTTTGGCCTTCATACACGGTTAGTCTGTCTCAAACGCAGTGAACATCGAGCATCTTTATTGGACATGCAACGTCTTTGACGCCGAAACCGTTGAAGCAAGGGAGTTTCTGCGTGTGATAACGGTTATGTCTCATGTGACGAGCGAGGCAGAGTGTTAAACTAACGCAACGCCTCACTCAAATTCGTTCAACCCTAGACGGTTCTGGCCATCTCGGGTCTCTGACAGGGTCTCTCATGTCCACGATCGTCGCTCTTGCCCGCGGCCGTGCAGTGTCGACATGCGAATTGGAACGTGCTTTTATCAGCCAATGCAAGGTAGGCCATTTGAGCCGAGGCGATCGGTACAGAGTAACAAGATGAACGGAAACAGTTCTTCCGTCACACTTTAGAGCAAGGGTATGATGGGAAAGAGGTCGTTTGAAGAACAAGGCGACAGTCCCCATGCCGATGATTGATTTCATGATGCTGAACCGGTGGGTCAACGACGAGGTCTGCTTGACAAAGTGGTGTCGTTGGGTGCGGAATCGTGGATGGCAGTCCAAACACCAACAAGTGTGATGTCCATCACACATACCGAACAATGAGCTGCTTTTAGGCCTTTGTGTACGCAGCGACTTGCATAGCCATCCTGCTCTGCCGTTGAAGTCTGAGACATAGAGAACGTGGACAAGGTTCGCTTCGACTGTTGAAGAGATAGAGGTCACACCAAATGTGGAATCTCTCGGTTGTTTTGATAGCGTCTTCAAGTGGACAGAAGATTGAACAGGCAGATGTGATGATGGAAATTTCGAACGCTGTGACCCAACGCCGTCAACATCGATGCTCGCGTGGCAATGCTCGTGGCAGAGGCAACTATGGACACGAATGGGTGCGTGCATTGGGTGCCACTATCGCGAAGAAATGGGTCAGCCAAATGGATATGAAAATGAAAAAAAGGGGGGCAGAAGAACTTGATTGACATGCTATTGTGAGCTCTGAGAGCAGATGAAGATGCTCTAGAAAGAGTGGCAACTCATTCGTATCCGCAAAAAGCAAATCGAGGTCCATCGCGAACCAACAAGACGGCCAACGTACCAACAACAGCATGATATGTCGTTTCGGCGAGTTTCTCCGGAGCACAGCCCTCCTGCAGAACCTTGACTGTTCGCTATTTTTCGCTCAGAGATGCTTCTTCAAAGTATCAGGGTTTCGCACTGCATTTGCAACAGTGGTGGTTCGTACATATTCCCTGAACCTGATATCGGGTTCATTTGACAACATATCGAATGTCGGGCTGGCCGAACAGATGTGTGGATGATGATGGATGTTTAAAGTTGCGATTAATCTTGGGACTCAGTTCGGTAGATAATTTAATATCATAGGCCGTAATGCTTTGTCATTCGCCTTCCTCCTCAACGCAGGCTGCCTCTTTCCTTCCTTCTTCAATATCACGACATTAGTCATCACCTCCAACTCCTTCTCCCTCCCTTGTGTGGTCATCTTCCAGTTTCCAAGTTCCTTTGCCTGCCTATTGATCAATCATCTCTCACACAAGAGCAAACCAACGGATTTCGACTCTGTCATGACATTTTCAAGTCTGTGCTTGCCGATGCTGTATCGGGATGCCGGAACTGACCAATAGATCAATACCGCAATACATACCTGTTGAACGATGCATCATCGCAAGCCCAGCTGCAGCCCATCAAATATTTGCAAGTCAAAAACGAGAATGATCTGGAAATACAGGGTAATCTGGCATTTCCTTGGAGAGGCCTGCACTTGAAATAATTACAGGTATACCAAGCAGGCACCCAGCCCTGGGCATACCGACTCATTCCTCCAGTGCTAATTGAAAGCAGACCTTGAGTACTACCTTGCCACTTACCTACGTGCCGACAAGAAGTTTCCGCTTCGGCGACCGTCAGAGAGAACGATTCGGCAAGTGTTCGAGGGCCTTTACAAGTCGACACAGATGTTGCTGCCGAATGGAGGCATCCGAGTAAGCGGAACATGCGGCTGAGTGGTTGCTGTCGCCAAGATACGATGTCTCATCCCCCCCCCCCCCTGCAACACATCATCGTTGTCACCTGCAGCTTGAAGCTCGGTGAACAGCCGGTTTTATGGTGGTTTTTCCTCAATGAAGGATTGGTTCGCAGGTGCCCTATGGTCTAGGGATGGGATCAACTGATCAGGTACCCAAACAACTCGGGATTGGGCACTGTGGCCGCAACTGTAGTATTGTCGAGAGAGCCACCCGCTCGCGGTACAACCTCCCATGCATGCGATATGCATATCGCATGCAGGGTTGCCAACGAAAGTCCAATAAGACGGCCCAAAGGACAGAAACCTCCTGCGACCCCGGCCTCAGCTCTCCAGGAAACAGCCCTCTCCCTTCTCTCCCGCCTCTCCCTCTCTCACACAATAATCCGCATATTCCTTCGCTGAGGCCTGTGCTCGACTGGCCGCTTCGTCATATCCTCGGCACTGTATTGTATGTACTGTTCTGTTGGCCTCGCCATCTCGGCCGTACAGATTCAGGCCTGTGCTCTCATGGCCGATTCGCTCGCCAAAGCTGCTGTCACCCATCCCCGCTCCTTGTCACATTCCCAGATCGCGTGATCTCCCTCTACCAGAAGCCTTCTCCTGCGTTCATTTGGTGCGCTCCTACGCCACCAGAACAGCCATGGGGAGTCCTGCGGGAAGTCGAGCAGGGAGCAAAAGATCCAGCCGGAGCGACTCCCTGGCTGGGGCTGCACCTCGATCGAGCCCCGTTGGCAAGTTGAGCCCTCCAGGCGTTGCAGGTGAGTAGCAGTGTAAGCCGGCCACTCTTATCAACAACCGAATGAGCCAACCTGTCGTGATATACTTCTTCATATAACGCTAGAAGAGTTCCAGCTGTGCAACTCATGTTTCTTGGTTGAGACTTATTGTACCCATGCAGTGGTGTAAGGTTGTTGACGCTTTGGGGATCTAGATGAAGCGGCTGCAGCAGAACATCTGGGGCTCTTGCACGGCAACGCCGTCATCGAACCTGGCGGCAGCGATGAAGAGGGCGAATTCTCACCCAGCGAATACGACTCAGCGTCGATAAGCGACCAGTCTGATTCTACGTCGTTAGGGTCGAGCATTTATGGTCACAGTTATGTCAATGGCCGACGCTACCATCGCTATCGACATGGCAGATATCCCATTCCCAACGATGAGGCGGAGCAGAATCGCGAAGACATGCTGCATACCATGATGTTGGAGGCGACAGACGGCAAGCTATTCTACGCCTCGATTGGAGACTATCCGCAGAAGATTCTTGATCTGGGCACCGGCACCGGCTTATGGGCTATTGAGAGTGCGTTAACACTACGCTGTCACAGATGGATTTGAATTCTGAACAAAGTTTTTAACACGGATGGCAGTGGGCGACAAATATCCGAGTGCTGAAGTTCTGGGAATTGACCTGAGTCCCATTCAACCCTGCTGGGTGCCTCCCAACGTCAAGTTTGTCATTGACGATGTGGAGGCTGAGTGGCTCAACGGCGATAACTGGGATTTTGTGCACTTACGCAACATGATACCAGTGATGAAATCGCCCGTTGCGCTGCTGAAGCAAGCATACGAGTGAGTCTGGACGTGTGAGAGGAATCGTCGGAGAGAGAGATGATGGGGAAACTGACCAGCCCTTTTCTGAATCTTAGCAATATGAAGCCCGGTGGCTGGGTCGAGATACAAGACGTAGACGGAGATGTCCATACTGACGATGATACGGTCCCGGACGACTGGCCTCTGAAGCGCTTCACCGAATTCATGCTCGAGGCGTTTGCCAAGTTTGGCACCAACGCCCATGCTGCCGTCTTTGGAGGGCAGTACTTGGCAGAGGCAGGCTTCGTCAACATCCAGCACAACTACATCAAGCTCCCATACGGCACATGGCCAAAAGATAAGTGAGCTGGGCCTCCATTCCACACCTGGGATATCGGCCGTCGTTGACACTTACTTGGTCTACAGGATCATGCGATTAGTGGGAATGTATTACCGCACTGCCTGCGAAGAGTTCTTCCCTGCTGTCGGAGCCATTCACTTCCCGATGCTGGGATGGGACAAGGCAGAGATGGAAGTCTTCTTCATGCAGTGCCGCCAGGCCATGCGCGATCCCACGGTCCATGCGTACGGCAAGATGCACTTTTGGAGTGGGCAGAAGCCGTATGATGCGGACTGAATTGGCGTTTCACTGGAGGGTGACCTAGGGGCGTTGGCGTAGAGGGTTCGATATATTCTCAGACTATAGAGGAGAATCTGCGAAGCAGGTGTCTGGTCTTTTTCTCCCCCTTTGATTTGCTGGTTGTCCAATTCTACTTTTCCTTCTTTTTGTCAGCGGTCGTAATGTGTTTTGGAGTTTGCGGTTGATTAATGCATACAGATTGGCTTCAAAGCGTGGTAGCATTATTACGAGATGTCTTTTCATCTTTAGACTATATACTTCTGTATAGACTTGACTTATACATGCAATTAATGCAAAATCAACTTCTTTTACCTTAACAGCTACTAGCATTGTGCTCCTTGATCGCCTCACCGCCGCCCCTT
The DNA here is from genome assembly GCA_020002365.1 of Trichoderma gracile. Lineage (NCBI taxonomy): Eukaryota > Fungi > Ascomycota > Sordariomycetes > Hypocreales > Hypocreaceae > Trichoderma > Trichoderma gracile. The sequence goes on from JAINEY010000006.1 coordinate 3,099,742, forward strand.
CTTACTCTTCTTGTCCCGCGGCTGATCCTCCTCATCCCCTCCAACCACCATCTTCCTCTTCTTCCTCCCCTCCTCCAGCACCTTCTTCATCCCCTCCGTGGGCTTGAACTTGGGATTCGAAGGATCAATCGCAAACTCATGGCTATCAAACACGGCCTTGAACCGCTCATCGTTGACATCAATCTCAAAGTCCTCCTGCAGGCCCGCCGGCGCATCAGCCCCACCCTTGCCCTTCTTCTTCTTCTGATACTTCGCCTTCTTGCTCTTTTGCTTCTCGGCGCGCAGAATCTCATTCATGTCAAAGTGGTCGAGGTGCTCCGCCTGGTTGCTGTCGGCCTTGTCCTCGGCCATGACCTTGGCGAGGTGGGCTTTCTCCTGGGCGTCAAGCGCGGCAGCGGTTTCGCGGGCTTCGCGCTTCTTGCGGCGCTCTTCCTTGCGGATGGAGGATTTCGTGGCCGGGGCGGGGTCTGCGGTCGTGAAGAAGGGGTCGTTGAAGCCGAGGTCCTCCTCCTCGCCGTCATCATCGTCACCACCACCGCCGTGAACGACGTGGACGTCATCCTCGCTTTCAGCCTTGTCGCCGTTGAGGGCCTCGCGTTTGGCCTTTGCGGCTTGACGCTTCTTTTCTTTGCGCTCGCGCTCTTTGCGGGCGTATTTCTCGATTGTGGTTTCTTCTCGCTCTTCCTTCTTGGCCTTTTCGCCTGATAGCGCCGGGGTGAAGGTGACTTCCATTTCGCCCACGGGGGCATCCTTGGATTTCTTGGTCTCTGGTTCGGCTGCGAGACCGAGAGCCTCGCGCATCTTTCTCCGGGCCAGCTCCTTCTTGCTCAGTTTTGGTTCGCCATCGGCAGCTGCGTCGCCGGCGGCGTCGTCATCGCCGTCTTCGTCCTCGTCGCTCTCGCTGTCGCCGGCGAGGTAGGCTTTCAGGTCCTGCTCGTCAATCTCGGCCCTGCTCCCCTTGAAGGCCCGCTTGATGGATTCTTTCCGGTTGATCTCCTCGGGGTGCATGTCCCAGGTGAGCTTCACCTTTGAGCTTTGCAGCGCATTGGTGACGAACTCGATGGGCTTGTATGACTCGGGAACCTTGTCGCATTGGTCTCTGGGCTCGTCGTCAAAGGTAACGTCGTCCGGAACGAACCGCAGGTCGATAAAGTTGGACGAGGCCTGGTACTCGGTTCCGTCTGTCGCTTCGTAGATGGCCTGTGCGGTGCTCTTACTTGAGCAGGTCATTACGGCGTAGTAGTACCGTAACCTGTCGAGCTGATATGCCCTGAGGGCGTCGCTGTCAAAGTCCTGGTCGTCACCCTCCTGGATGAGCTTCTTCTTGATGGCGGCCTCTTCGGCCTCGCTGTCGGATGCGCTCTCGTCGTCGTCGGATTCCTCGTCCTTCTTACCCCTCTTGAACAGCTGCCGGGGCGGGCCCTCGAGCTCCTCCTGCTGCATGCGCTCCTTTCCGAATTCACTTGGGTATATGGCCACGTTGAGGACCTTGCCGCCGTCGTTGGCCGGGATGAAGCTGGAGAAGAGAGCCATCAGGTCTGTGGACTTGACGTGGTCCCAGTCGAGGTTGACGACGGCTATCCGAGTCGTGACTTCTCCGGTCTTGATCTCCTCTTGTTCCAGCCGCTGCATGTCGCCGCCGGTGGCGAGATCCAGCACTGACTCTTCGGAGTCTGAGTCCGAGTCTGAGTCGTCGGACGAGGAGAAGCCACCTTCTCGAGCGGGGTCATATTTGCGAGATCGTGAAGCAGCGCGTAGCTCTCTCTCGACAACCTCGTCGTCTTCAACTTCGATGTCCTCGTCCTCGTCGCTCTCGTCCTCTTCGTCATCCTCGTCCTCTTCAGCAGCCTGCTTGCCCTTTCGTGACTTGTCGGCCTCGTCCTCGTCGGAACCGGATTCATTGTCCTCGTCCTCGTCATCGAGCTGGTACAGCCTCTGCAGGGCCTTCTTCTTGGAGTCTGACTTGATCTTCCGTCCATACTTGTCCACCCGAGCTGTGGCCGTAAAGTCGTCATCCTTAAGGATGCCCGCAAATCGCTTGTCGATGGTCGTCTTGGTGTGCTTCCTCGACGGCAGCCGGAATCGAGGATCGGTCTGGAAGCTGGCGAATCGCTCGTCGGAGATGGGCGCCGGGGCTGCGCCGCCAGTCTTCTTCTTTCCCTTTCGCTTGTCCATGTTGTGAAGGGTTTTGGATGATCTGGTCGAGGGATGAAGGACGTGGTGTGAGGCGCGCAATTCCGCAATGCCTGGGATTGAATTGATGGTCGCAACTTTTTCTTTGGATCTGGACGGAAACTTTTTGGCAGGGATGTTGTTATCGGCTTATCGCTGGCCAATGACAGCGTTCAGGCTGGTACTGCTTTTGGTGTCAAATTGTGGGTCTGAGACGCTCACTGTATAAGAGCCAGAATTGCGCATCTTCTACAGTTTTTATCTTGGGGGAGGCTGGATGCCTTGCTTCTATCTCTCCAAGTTAACTCTCTGTTTGCTTCTCTCAAGCGCTTTTGAAAAGGCAAATTGAGTTGCTTGGCTTGTAACGGAGGACTCACAGCTTATACAAGCAAGACAAGAGCAATAGACTACTAAATAAAACGTGACGGACCAGGTCGAGATGGAGACGAGATGCGGAATTCCGCTTGTGAACATGGACGAGCTCTCACTCGACGCAGCCCGAGAGATCGTGAACGTTTTGTCCGTTTTCATCAAGCAGGATTCACGATGACGAAACACTGGCAATTGCGGGCTATACCCTTCTCACAATGTGATTTTCAACGTTGTAAGCTTGTGTCTAACTGTGGTTGACCTGAGAGTCTGTATAAAGGGCGAACGGCTCTCTATCGCTTTACATGACATACTCTGCATCTTCAGGTCAACTCAGCGTCATCGCTCGCAATGGGTTCCGCGCCGCATGACGATTCTTCCCAGCAGCTCTTGGTTAGTGAAAGGCAGATGATTGAGGTTTCACTCCAACCTGGACTAACACTTGGCTTAGATCACTGGAGTCACGGGCTTCATTGGCTTCAAGACCTTGCTCGTCGCTCTCGAAAGGGGATACGCTGTTCGCGCTGTCGTCCGAAATGACCAGCACATCTCAGAGCTTGCGGCGAAGAGCCAACTCATCTCCGAGGCATATGAGCGAGCAACTCTGGACTTTGTCGTCATTCCTGACTTTCTGTCCTGTGACAAGTGGCCCGGAGTTCTAGAGGGCATCACGAGCATCATCCATATAGCGTCGCCGTTGGCACGAGAGGTAGGTGCTCTCTTATGCCAATGGCTTGACCATATAGTCATGTCTGACACGATACAATTAGAGCAAAGATTTTGAACAGGACATTGTAAAGCCTGCCATCTCCATGGTCAACACGGTCCTCGAAGCAGCCGCCAAAGTCCCCTCTGTGCGAAGGATCGTAATCACATCGTCTTGTATGCCCTTCATGCCTCTTACACCAATTGACAAGGACTAACCATGGACCAGGCGTCACATTGATCCCTTTTGAGTGGAATTTGCACCCCGACAGTGAGAGACTATACTCCGGTAAGACTTCGCTTCATACCTACCGCCACCGCATCTCTCACTAACATCTGGCCATAGTGTCCGATATCAACTCGAACCCCAAGAAGCCATATGGCAGTGCGATGGAAGCCTACTGGGCGTCAAAAGCATACGCAAGACTCGCGACACCATCCTTTGTTGAAGCAAAGAAGCCGCACTTTGACTATGTTCACCTGCTTCCCTCGGTCGTGTTCGGTCCCGACGAACGGATTCCCCCAAACGGCGCTGCTGAAGAACTCTTAAAGGACAGTCGAGCTGCAGTCATTGCACCAGCCCTCGACGGCGCGACAAACTCCCCGTTTCCGTTTGTCGGCGTGCCCGTTCACGTTGCCGACGTGGCTCGCGCCCATGTCGATGCCGTAGACAGCACGCGGATTCCAGGAAACACCGAGTACATTCTCAGCTCTGACACTCTCGAGGGAATTGTTTGGGATAGAGATACTGCAGCCGTTGCCACGAAATACTTTCCAGAGGAGGTCGAAAGCGGAATGCTGCCGCTCCAGGGAACACTGCCGTGTATCAAGTTCCGACTGGATGGCGCCAGCACGGAAAAGGCGTTTGGGTGGAAGTTTACCAGCTTTGAGCAGACCATGAGGGAGCTGCTTGAACAGTATCTGAAGCTCAAACGCAATGCCACACGGTAGAGGCTGCAACAACGTACAAGTTTAAGAGATTATGTTAGCTACTTCATGTTAAAAACCCTTAAACCGTGTGAATGAACGAGTCCATTTCCGACCGCCAAATATTAGAATCCCACCTCGGTGATGGGCTTGATAGGCTGCAAAGTCCACATCATCGCAGGAGAGATTTGGGGATCCTTCAGTGACAATCCTCCGCCAGAGGCATCAGCCGACAACACCAGCGGCCCAGAGTACGAATTGGACAGCTTCCAAGTCCCATTGCCATTCTTCTCAACGCTCCACTGCTGTCCCGAGTAGTTGCCCGCAGTGGCCAAGTGCGGCTTCGTCTTGTCATTGCCATACACGTCTAAGCACTTGCCCGCCCCAAGCCACATGTTACAGAGATTGTAGGCTCCGGGCTGGGTCCTCGATGGGCGGAGCTGCCAGTGCTGACCGCTGAAATTGCCTTCTGCGGCCATTTGCACCTGTCCCTCTTGTTGCTGGTTGCCGTCGTTGACAACGTCAATGGCCATTCCGGGCTTCGCCGGATTGGTGATTCGGTACCACGATCTGCTGTCTAAGCCATTCGGGTTCGACTGTGTGGTAGGTTGCGACCCTGGTGGTGCTTGAACTGGAGCCGGCGCCCCCTTGGGTGGCAGGGGCTTGGTGATGCGAATGCCGATATACGGTTGGAAGTTGTTTGGCAGCGGCACAGAGCCAAGCGGCGTCTTGAGCTTGCGGCGGTACGTGACGATGCCAGCCTTGACCCCCAATCCGTTGATGTCTCGCTCTCCAGAACCCCCACTCTGTATGAGGTTTTTGAGATACTGCGTTGCTTCTCTGACAACGTCGTCAGAAACGGACGCGAGGCTCTGGTTGAACTTTTTGGACTTGGGCATCGACCTGGCTGGACACCCAACCGGCGACGGTGCCGGTGGGAACGGATATGACGAGCTCGGCTGCATCGGCTTCGTTGATGAGGTCGCCGTAGACGATGGTCCAGCCGTCAGCTGCGTTGATCCTGCGGACGTCGTTGCGATCGGTGACTTCAGTCATTGTGGAGTGTTGGGTCAAGTATCATCAGCTTCTCTAAGCCTGTGATTCTTCGTTATAAGGCAAAGGACGAGACTACGGAGGGCTATCGGGCTCCCATCTTATAGACATGCGAAATACAAGCCGCTCATCGGATCTAATGGAGAGCTGAAGACGCATCGTATAGTCATCTTTGAGCTGATCCCTGGAATTGGTAGCTCAGTTGACTTGTCATGATCTGTGACGCCCAACCAATGTCGAGATACCAGAAAGGCTGTAATAAGGCAGCGGAGTAAAAGCTGAAATAACCTTATTGTGTGCCTAGCAAAAGGTAAAACGGTGTGGCTTACAGCAGGAAACTATAAAGCAATGCGAATGGCAGACATACATGCGGGGAAGTGAGCTTTGGCTCGTGATTTGCTGAAGGGAGATCATGCCGTGTTCAGCTGATGAAATAGCGATCTTGACGTGGCTCGAAGAGATACCTCTCAATCAGTAAAAATAGGTTATGCGGAACTTAGCGGCAGCAGCCGGATCTACAGAGAGGCTATGTTCATGACAAGAAGCTGATATCATGTTCATAAACTATCTGCATGGGAGCAGACCTTGGCGAATGACCTCCTCGGACAACTCTTGTCCGTCGCCCTGCTTGCTGCTTCGCTTGTCTCTCAGCTGAGCTTCACTCGCAACTCTATGCCTCTTCAGCCAAAGAAAGCAACCCCTTTGGTTAGTCCAGGTGAGTCAATGGCTACCACCAACACCACATTCACAGCCGTTGTCTCAAGACTTCAAGCCATCATTCCAGGCCTTCGAGCAAAACCGCTAAGCAACGCCATCATACTTTCTGCCCGGACACTTACTTGGAGTTTTGTTTCAGCTGACAAGCAGTAACTGATTCACATTGCCGGCCTAGGTGACTTCAAAGGATGAAAACTCAATCCAGAAGATTTTCAGCAGAGGATCTTACTTTGACTGCATGTACGCTGAACCGACCTTATATTCATCGTCATATGGTTTATTGTCTACCCTTGGGCTTCCCATCGTAGACCTTTACCAACTTGAGACGCACTTCTATCGGAGGTGAATTTCGCATACTTCTTCCTCCTGACACCGAAACGTTGGGAACTATTACGAAGAGTAGCAATCTTCGCTCCTCTGCTTAGACTAGTGGGTTTACAAGTAGCCAAGGTGTAAATTCGGATACGATGCTCTCTCTGAGTTCGCTTCAATGGATATAGTCAAGTCTACTTCGCTATCTGAATACGAAACATGTACCTCGTCTACGATTGATACCTAACATCTTGGTGTTCTCTTCCGACCCTCCTTTGACACATACCTTTGGTCTCGGGTCCATCCGAAAGCTGACAACCATCATGGCGAATATGGCAGAAACGCTTGATTCAGCTACCTTGTATATTCTCAAATAAATAGACTACATGTAGCGGATTGAAGATGTTCCGCTTTGTGCCCGATTAGCAAGTACTGGCTCCTCACATGAGATATATGCCCATTATCCGATGTCACATAGGACTGACCTGGACTTGGCAAGCTGAACCCCTCGATATCGTGTCGACCGCAACCAATTGTCCCCCAATAACAGTGTCTCCGTTAACCGGCGTCACCATTCCACCCGCAGTAACGACATACAGGATGTTCTTGTCGTGCAGGCCACGACCAAACGCACAAGAAGTCGGCTCCGCAATCGCGGTAGAGTTGACATCGCCCGCAATAACAACCTGCCTCTTTCCATCCGCCGAGATCATCTGGATGGTGTTTGCACCTCCAGTGACCAAGAAGGCGTTCCCATCACAGTCAAACGTAAAGTCATCGTATTCGTGAAACAGCCCGGGACTATGGGCAATCGTCGTAACGGGCCCTGCAGGCGTCCCGTCCGAGTGGATGGGCATCTTGTTGAACGTGCCGTTTCCAATGTTTGTAAAGTAGACAGAGCCATCACGCACGTGGAGGCCGTCTACGCCCGACGCGGAAAAGGGCCCCGATGGGTAGAGCTGGGTGTAGGTGTTGTTGATGACGACCTCGTACTGTCCCGACTTGGTGTCCAAGCTCCAGATGACGCCGCCGTTGACATCGCCGACGAGGAGCGTCTGATCCTTTTCCGAGAGGACTGATATGCCGTTGAGGAACTGGGCGGGCTCAACGTGCGCAATCTTCTTGATCAGAGGTGGTGACGTGAGTTCGGCTTGGCCGTGCTTGGAAGAGATGCCGGCGCCGCGCAAGTCAACACTCCAGACGACCCACGTTCCGGCACTCGAGAGGCCACTCGTGAACGAATAGTTGCCGGTGATGACGGCGAACACATCCGGCTGGTACTCTGCGATGCCGGCGAGGCCAAACGACTCTGTGAAGTTGTGGACAAGAACAGGCGTCTTGGGTCCCAAAGGTGAAGGGTCGAAGAGGGTGAGCTGCGGGGTGCTGAGATCAGAGATGAGAATCTGGCCGTTGCTTCGGACGGCGAGGTTCTCAATGTAGGACGGGTTGGGGAACTCGAACAGAGTGCTGACGGGTCTAAGTGGTGGTGCTGACGGTGAGGCTAGGGAGAAGCCACAGAGAGCGAACAAGGCAACGGATCGGAGAGTCATTGTCAAGAAGAAAAGAGGATACAGAGGTTGAAGACGACTATTGATCAAATTGCTTGCTTTTTATTTCTCTGGTCTATCGACACGAGATATTCACTGAGCATCACTTACAACTTATACTCTATTACACCCATGCGCTTGGGGTACGTTGAATTTACCCCAAACCCCTTAGATGGAGCAAATTGGGGTCGATACATGCTGACAATGCCTGAGCTGCAGGGATCTTTTCGGCGATAATGTTGCTGTCCTTGTAAACATCGCCGCGCAACGTCGTTCCTTCGGCTGCTGATCTGTGTGACTGGGGGCTTTGCTCAAAGGCATGGCCGGCGATTGTGACGCTGACTTTACGGACTTAGCGGGGACAAGTTAAAGACTTGGATACAAGGCTGGCGGTCAGGGTCAGGAACTACACGGATGACTATTCAGGAGGAGGGACCATGCTTGCAATGCCATGCCTTGTGCGATGTCATACCTCAATATAGGTAAGGACTATAGTCTCGCGAGTTGGAAACTGATGGCCGATGGTTGGGATCCTCTCGATAGTCGAGACCTTTACTAATGCCAAACTATTACACCAACCCTAGATGGTCAACAAAGCCAAGATATCGACTCAGACGTCACTTGGTCATAAAGGGAATAAAGATAAATTATCCTATCACATGCCTCTTGGAAGGCACCTAGGTAGTCGAGGAGCCCCAAAGCCATCAAGTCTTGATCTAAGAAGGATATCTTTAGACGACGTGCAAACTTGTCGGGAGGACATATGCAACTGGACCTGTTCTAGATGGAGGTAAGTAATCTGTTCCTATCAGTTGAAGATGCTAAGTATTGTATCCAGTTGCAGAATCCAATAACCGTTTGCGAGATCAGTCCAAATGGCACAATTTGACATGGAACAAATACCCTCAGCAATGTGTTTGGTTGCATCTAGTAGTTGTTTTTGCCATATCGAGAGACAATGCTCCTCGAGGTATCGAGACACTCTCCGACATCGACCGCATATCATGCTTTAATATGCATCTGCAAAACATGAATCATCCGGCGTAGTGTATCATAGACGTCACAAAATCATCTTGATGTCCACTTGGACGCCATCAAACCGTGATTTCTGTACCTTTTTATATCCACTCCAGGGTAGGCCTCTCACCTAAAAACGGGCTCCGACTCCGGCGTTGCCCCTCCATCGACGTGCTCGCCGGTGACTCCACCGTAGTAAAAATTAGTGGTTGCGTGGTACCGCCTGGAACCTCTGGAACGTGCCAAAATCTCACAACCAAGTTGGTACCGTCCCATCACCTGGAACCGGTTCCAGGGCCTGGAACCGTGCCACAACGGTACCGGTACGGTGCCTGAACGGTTCCAGCGAGGTGCCAGCTGGTTCCAAACTCCGCAAAACGACCCAAAAAGGAAATGCCGCCTCCAGTACATCACAAACATCCTTTCCAAGTACCTTACCTCTTCTTTTACTATAAGGAATATTATGCACTGTATGGGAATTGAACAAGGACCTCAAAAAGCAAGCTGTATTATCTATCTATCTATCTACTTACTTAACCACTATGGCATATTTACTTTACAAGAGCGAGGGCGAGAGCTTCTTATATAGGTAAGTGCGCAGTGCTGTTGACCGCTGTAATGGCTTGGAACCTGGAACCCTTTGGCACCTTGCTGGAACCCTTTAGCACCTTGCTGGAACTGCGCTGGCACCTCGCTGGAACCAGCTTAGCTAGGCGCTGGTACCGCTTTGGAACCGGGCCAGCTATTGGAACCGTGCAGGGACCGTTCCAGGGCTTGGAACCGTACCGGGACCATCCCATCAGGTGGCCCGGTTCAGGCACCCTTGGTACGGTACCGGCACCATACAGGGACCGTAACATGACAGCACCAAGTTCTACTAAGGCAGTAATAATGGACTGCATGCAGCAACTTCTTAGCCTGACAGACGCCACCAACCAACCAACCGCATCAAGTCATTATAACAAACAGCTCCATCAAACTTTTTCCTCCCCTTCCAAACCTCGCCAGCAGATACAGGACAATTCTCTCCATCGCCAATTGACCTCTTACAGCTGCAAACATGGCTCCCCAACGTGCTCTGATGCTGTAAGTGCAAATCCCGAAAAGAATTACGATCAGAGAAGAGAAGAAGAAAAAAAAGAGGCAAAAGTGCCACCAGCTGCTGCCCCTCCCCCACTAACATCCGGCTTCACGATAGCGGCTCCGGCTTCGTTACCAAGCCCACGCTCGACATTCTCAACGATGCCGGCGTTGAGGTTTCCGTTGGTGAGCAAAGAAACCCCCCTCCTCATTCTCCAGTTCCTCAGCTAACATACCCTCCTCCTCCCCCTCCAGCCTGCCGAACCCTCGAAAGCGCAAAGAAGCTCTCCGCGGGCGTCAAGCTGGCCACGCCCATCTCCCTCGACGTCAACGACGACAAGGCCCTCGACGCCGCCGTCGCCCAGCACGACGTCGTCATCAGCCTCATCCCCTACACCTACCACGCCGCCGTCATCAAGTCCGCCATCCGCAACAAGAAGAATGTCGTCACCACCAGCTACGTCTCCCCCGCCATGATGGAGCTCGACCAGCAGGCCAAGGACGCCGGCATCACCGTCATGAACGAGATTGGTGTAAGTTGGGAAAGCTGCTGCTGCTGCTGCTGCTGCTGTACCGGTGTTGTGTGTGGAGAGTAGCGACGAGATGCTGAGCGGATTTGTTTTAGCTTGATCCCGGTATCGACCACCTCAGTGCCGTCGAGACCATCTCCAACGTCCACGCTGCTGGAGGCAAGATTCTGTCCTTCAAGTCATTCTGCGGTGGACTGCCGGCGCCCGAGAACTCGGACAATCCTCTCGGCTACAAGTAAGAACGACGAGGTCTTTAGCTGTTGGACATTGCTAACGTTGGTGCAATCAGGTTCTCCTGGTCGTAAGTAGTCCGCAAGCACATTCTCCAATGCAAGCGGAGCCTTGTAAAAGACACTCGAGCAGTTCTACAGTGATTGTGGCCGAACCTGTTCTTACTCGTCGCAACAGATCCCGAGGCGTTCTCCTTGCCCTGCGAAACGCTGCCACCTTTTACGAGGACGGAAAGCTGGTCAACGTTGCCGGTCCTGGTAAGTGAATCGAGAGGACATGGGCACCTTATAAATATGAACTAGAAACTCTAACACATCTATAGAATTGATGGCAACTGCCAAGCCTTACCACATCTACCCCGGTAAGCACATCTAGAGATTGTGATTGCATCAAACCCTCTGACCATTCCCAGGCTACGCCTTTGTCGCCTACCCCAACCGCGACTCCAGCATCTACAAGGAGCGCTACAACATCCCCGAGGCCCACACCATCATCCGTGGAGTAAGCAGAGAGTCAACTTCACACAGGCGAATATGTAGGCGAGGCTAATGCATTGTAACAGACCCTGCGCTACGCCGGATTCCCCGAGTTCATCAAGGTCCTCGTCGACACCGGCTTCCTCAACGACGAGGAGCAGGACTACTTCAAGCAGCCCATCGCCTGGAAGGAGGCCACCCAGAAGCTGCTCAACGCCGCTTCATCCAGCGAGGCCGACCTCGTCGCCGCCGTCTCGTCCAAGGCGACGTTCAAGGATGACGAGGAGAAGGCTCGTTTGATCGATGGCCTCAAGTGGAGTATGTGACTCTCCTATTCCCCCGTCCTCTTACTCTCGCCCAAGCTGTATTGCCTACATTCTCAACACTCGGTATCGTTCAGTTTGATGAATGAAAGAAAGACGCTAACCTTCTCAAACAGTCGGCATCTTCTCCGACGCCACCATCACCCCCCGCGGCAACCCCCTCGACACCCTCTGCGCCACTCTCGAAGAGAAGATGCAGTACGAGGAGGGCGAGCGCGACTTTGTCGTAAGTACTCTACTTCTCCCTCCAACCCGATTCCCAACACACTCTCAAACAGACCTCATACACACTATGAAATACCCAATGTATAAAAGACAGCTAGCTGACCATCCCTTCTTCTCCTCTCCCCCTACTGCAGATGCTCCAGCACAAGTTCGAAATCGAAAACAAGGACGGCTCCCGCGAGACGCGCACCTCCACCCTGGCCGAGTACGGCGCCCCCGTCGGCTCGGGCGGATACTCCGCCATGGCCCGGCTGGTCGGTGTTCCCGCCGGTGTTGGTAAGTCTTTGCAAAATCTCTCCATCCATCTATGCATATACATAGCATGATGGAAAAAGAAAAAAAGGAAAAGGAAGTATTATGTGAAGTATATTTGCTGATTGTTGTTGTGTCTTTGTGAAAAAAACAGCCACCAAGCAGATCCTCGACGGAACCCTCTCCGAAAAGGGCGTCATCGCCCCGATGAGCCCCCAGATCAACGATCCTCTCATCAAGGAGCTTGCCAAGTACGGGTAAGTATACAACACCCCTTTCTCTTCCCCCCTCCTCTTCCTCTCTTGCCTGAAGATGAAAGACGAAGAAACTAACAAAGAGTGCCGCATAGTATCGCTTTCAAGGAAAAGGTCATCAAGCACAGCGCTTAAATCAGGAAATAGAAGCGTAAAAGAAATCTTGAGTAAATACAGTTCCAATATACTCAGGAAGAGCAAAAATCGTTGCATTTATTTGCGGAAAACACATGTGATATACCTGAAAAAGCCTCAGTAGCTTTCACCACGTAGAATACCGAACCCCTCGGTCCCCGTAATGGACAAGTAAAATTCCCCTGATCACAGACATGTTACGCCGAACAGCAACACTCAAAAGACACTCATGAAAGAAACACTCGTATCCAAATTGTACTAGTATCATCTAGCATCTAATAGTAAATCTAATGAAATCAACCCCCCACGGCCAATAGCCGTACCCAGAAGAAAACACCTCGTCTCGTCTAGTACCTCTCCAATGAGAGGTTGCTATACCAGCCCACATCAAGCCAGTCAATCTGACCAGACTTCTCTATCCGCATGTCGTATGCAGATTCATTGCTGTTCGCCTGTTCCTCTCCAAATCTAAGGTGGCGCTGTCATTACCACTCTGGGGGGGTCATGCAGGTCCGTCCCAATGGTATATCCATCTCAAATGCGTCTCAGAAGGAAAAAGGGGTCATACTGGCCCTTTGTCAAGAAAGTAAAAAGAAAGAAAGAATAGAAAAAAGGTGAAGTATCAACAAGAAAGAAGTGAAGAAAGACAAGACATCATCAAATCGTACAACCTCGTCTAGAAAGGAGAGTGTAGAATGCCAAAAGAAAGAGAAAACGCCCATCGCTTGATGACTGTACATATATACATGTGTCGTGAGATATGTTCTGAGGGGAATGTGATGAAGAGGTAAGGAAAAAGAAAAAGACGAGGAAATGACGTCCTCAGAAAGCAAGTCTATCCGTCTTTCAAAAGGGAACCGACATCTTGCAGCTGCATCGACGGCGCCATAGGAGGCCCTCCCCTGTCTATGCGACCCCAGCCTGCTCCCCAGCTGGGCACTTCTTGCTGCATGTATTGCGGCCGGTATCGCGACGAGCTCGCCGCCCCCGGCGCTAGAAAGCCGTCCGTCAGGGTGACCTCGTCCGACGCCGCAGCCTCGTGGAAGCTGCTCGGGCGACGGCTGAGGGCAATCTCGTCCGTCCTGACGCTTCTCTGAGACTTTCTAAATCTTCTGCGCCAGAATCGTGACCTCTGTTGGGACGCATCGGAGGCATAGATCTCGGGAGACTCCATGATCCCCGGGTGAGGGGACCGCCGGCCGTTGACAAAATTGCTGCCATGCGCCCGCGGATAGAAGAACCCGGCCGGCCGGCCACCACTGAAGGGATTCCACGGTCGCAGCTCGGGCGAGGGGATGTTGATGCTGCCGTTGCACCCGGCATTGTAGCTGGTACGGGCCTCTCCCGACAGCTCCTCAAGCGTCAGCCCTTTGGTCTCCGGAACCAACAGCGAGACCAGAGTGCCCAGCAACATGAAGAGCGCAAAGAGCTGCAAGAGGCGGTTGAGATGGGGCGAGCACGAAGTCCCCTCGCAATCAGCAGGAGCGTCCTTGTTCAGTATGGGAATGCTGATGACCTGGGCAATGATGGCGCCGACCTTGCCCGCAGCCGCGGAGAGGCCGTGGCCAGTCGATCGGTATCGCGTAGGAAAGCATTCTCCGGGAATGATGAATGTAGTCGTGTTGGGGCCGGCGTTGAATAAGAATTGCGCAATGATGTAGAGGGCAAGCATTGCGGCCTCGCTCAAGGCGTCAAAGCAAAAGCCGAGTACGCAGAAGACGACAGTCAGCAGAAGGAAGCCAACGAACTGAAGGGGCTTGCGGCCAAGACTGTCGATTGTGAAGACGGCGGCCCAGTAGCCGGGAATGGATCCGGCGCATGAGAGTATGATCATGCCGACGGCCTGGTTGTATAACTTGTGGTACAGCGTACGTCCATTGGCATAGCCGATGGCACTGAGGACTAGGGAGTTGTTCAAGCCCAGACCGTAGTATGCCAAATCCTAGCATCCGTGTCAGTAGGCCAGCGCTCGGCAGGGACAAAGGAGAGGGGATAGACGAACCAGGAAGAACCACGACATGGTGGTGCCAACGAGCACCTTGAAGTTGCTCCATGTGCCAAAGTAGCTCACCACGTCCGGCCATGACGCCGCGGGCACGTCGAGGGGCTGTTCGGTCGTCAACGTCGTCGAGCGGGAGCGCTTGATGGAATAGTCGCTCTTGGACTTGCTCGACACATATGCCCGGATGTCGGCATCTGCCTTTTCAATGTCGTTTTGTACATCAAAGGTGTATCGAGGCGTCTCGGGAATGGTGATGCGGTAGTACAGGGCCAGGCAGGCAGGGATGGCCCCGAAGCCCACGACGATTCGCCACGAGCGATCCGCGGCCTCCCTGCAAGCCAAATCGCAGGCTCCTTCGGTCGGGATGTCGATGTAATGTCTCTTGAACGCCACTGTGGTGACAAGCGCAACAATGGCGGCTAAAAGCTGACCGAGGCCCTGCATGGAGAAGACGGCAGCCATCATGGCCCCACGCCAGCGTGTCGGCGCAAACCTAGACGAAGTTAGTGATTATGCCAGAGCAGCGAACTTTCGGGATAGATTCCGTACTCAGAGGTAATGACTGAGGAAAGGGGGTAATCGCCCCCAATACCGATGCCCTGGAGCCGCGTTAGTTCTCTCGTGCCGCGGAGGATCGGGATAGAAAAAGTGGCGGCTTCCATACCATCATGACACGCCAGAAGATCATCAGGCCGGCGGCACTAATCGTGGGACTCGGAGACGCAAGAGCACAGCCAAATGTGCCAACAGTGATGATGATGAGCTCGACGCCGTACATGCGGCGGCGACCAAGAGCACTAAGACACAGGATCTTGTCAGCACAACCGTTTCAGGGAGCAGTCTGTATCATATTGGCAGAGCAATAGAGCCAAACTTACTCGGCAAGCAGGCCAAAGATGAGCATTCCCAGCACGATACCGCCGCTAGTCGAGGCCTTGAGTGCTTGGTTAACAGGATCGGGCAGAACACCGCCATTGCCTCCGTAGCCGTTGATGTGGTCGTCTCCGCTGTAAAAGACGAGCCCAAGCAGGGTGGTGATGAGGTTGATGGCAAAGATGTCATAGGAATCGAGGAAGAATCCGGCTCCGGCGACCAAAACGGCTCGAACATCTAGAAATCAGTTAGGATCGAAAGGAATCTTGAACAACTTGGGGATCCCCAGTAGCCATTCGCATGTCCGGGGTCGGTAAGGGTCCAACGTACGGTAAAATCCAAAAGGAACCTTGTCAATCTCGGAAAGGGCCAGGCGCCTCCTCAAGTTGGGGTCGGTGATGTGCGAATAGTCGTTGTAGAAGTTGTGGAAGGCATTGTTGCCGCCGTAGGTGTGGTGGTCGCGGCGCATTGATGCTGCCGGCGGCGGCAGCATCTGGCCATCGAGAAAGGTGGGCATCGTGGACGAGCGACTGAGCTGTGTCGAGGCGAGCCAATCTGATAGCAAGGACGAGCCCTGTTTGCGGCTACGGAGAACACATGGAGATGCGGCGCCGACAAGAGAGGAGAAGTCGAGGGAAGGGCGAGTTTCTCGAGCTCAGCGATAGGGCGATAAGCTGATGGCGACGGCCTCTCGCAGTCTGGTAATGGGCGTCGTCGTCGAGCCAGGCAACAGTCTGCTGCGGTTCGCACTCGGGCGCTGGTGCAATAGGACAAAGAGACAGCTGGGGGATGCCGGCATCGACCGCACGAGCGTCGAAGAATGTGCGTCTTTCGGAATTCAGGGCTGTCCAGGCATGTGTGTACGACCAGCGTGTGCCTGAGCTTGGCGTAAGGCTGAGAGCGCGCAGGCGGAGACTTTTGGTTTATCAAGGCGGCGGGCGAGGCGCGGATGATGTGCGATGTGTGATGCAAGCCGGCAATGCGATGGCGAGGGCCGTGGTCATGTAAGGTAGTAGGAGGACGAGTCTGGAGGTACGAGTGCGCCGCACCTGTAAGCCATGGACCGGCCAGAAGCAGGAGTCCGGCGCTAGACGGGCGATAGAAGGCCTTGGCCACTGGGACGGAGCCGCTCAGGATTTGGGAGGGTGAGACGAGGCAAAACGCAGAACAAGAGTCCTTTGTTTGCTGGAGGAGGGAGACTCGTATGTACCTGACCAGCGAGTTGGGTGGTGGATGGATGGATGGATGGAGTCCACACACGCACAACAGCGAACCGCCACCAGCGCCGGCGACGTGCTGCCAAGGTCGACAGCTGAACGGGCTCGTCTGGCTGGCAGGTCAGCGAGCGGCTCGTACGAGGAGCGCGATCTGGTTACGTACAAGCAGCCGGTGGGCGGGAGTGAGTCGTGGAGGCCGGCGAGGCGAGTCGTGCGTGCCCTGTCGTGTCTGCCTGTCCGGCTGTGTCCCCGGTCTGATGCTGGATGGCCTGCGCTGGAATCGCTTCAATCAGTCAGCCAGGCCAGAGTCACAGCGATACATACATACAGACAGTACAGTAGAGAGCGATAGCCGTACCTCGTCACTCCAGGACAAAGAGATGGACGAAGGCAGCCTGGCCGTGGTCGTGTGTAGAGCGACACCCCCTCCCTCCCCTCATTCGACAACGGGAAGAATCCTCAGCAGCAGACCAGACCCCTGTCCAGCAGCCCCGATGGTGGATCTGCTCGTCTACAGCAGGTACAAGCGATACGTCCAGCGCCTCCACTGCTGCACGTGCATGGCTGGCCGGTTCTGAAGCCCTTCCAGAACGCCTGAGCAAAGCCTCTGCAAGCCCTGTGCCAGCCTCCAGCGATGTGCCTGTCGCGGCCAACAGCGCTAGCGAGCGCTAAAACAGCGCTGGAATCCCCTCACGGCTTCTGTTGACGATTCTGTCCCTTCGGCTCTGCGCCCATCAGACGCCGGCTCGCCACTAGCTTCCCACTTGTTGCATCACCCGCGTTTGATGTCGAATCGAAGGCTGACAAGCCCGTTTTTTTCTTTTTTCTTCGTCTTCAGTTCTTCCTTTTTTTCTCGCCTTATCTTTCGTCGTCTCATCGCTTCTCCCGCTTTTATTCCCGGCCTGTGCAGCACGTAATAACGAAAATACATACACGAACACACCATCTTCATCTTGATTGACTCGCGCACGCCAAGCGCAGTCACTGTGGAGCGGCAACGTGCGAGATTAAATGCTGCGAGAATCGCCGTCGCAAGGCCCCGTCAGTCTCATTCGTCACCCCCATACACCGCCAGAACTCGTCAAAGAAATAAATGTTACAGATTGAGCAACTGGGCGAATTCGCGTCAAAGAAACGCCGATGTCGCGAGATCAGCCGCTCGCACGGAGAGCCGGATGCGGAACGAATCTCGCGGCCAGCGACTCCGTGCCTGCACATACCTTACATGTACTGTACTTGTAACGACCTGCAGGAATCCTGCATGTGCTTCAAAATGGAGCTCTGCCTCAAAGGAGCAAAGAGCTTCCATTGTCGAATCAGCAGCAGTCGGGTTGCATCGACAAAAAGAGCTCGAGCTGCTGCCCAATGGCCGGATGCAACCCTGAAAGGGACTTGCTTGCTGCCTTGCCCTGGCCAGGACACACAGAGGGTTCATGCACCTCGAAACCTCCCCCATCAGACAGCAAGGATGGCCCCTTGCTAGCCACGCCCTACGCCCGCTTGTCGTTTCGTCCCTCCGACGCTTCGCCAGCTGCTCACCAGCCCCGGAGCGACAGACGGGGACACAAGCTGAGAGACATTTTCGTGTGTGTTGGTCGTTGGTTACACCCCACGTGGGAGCTGCTGTGGCTCGTCAACTTGGCCGCCTCGCCAGGCTGCGTGCATGCCGCCAGCCTCGAAGCGAGATGCTGCGTGGGGAGTGCCATCGCGATTCGATGAATCTCAGCGGTGCACACATCAAGTACGGGCTAGGCAGCTGGAAGCTCGAGGGTCTGCGTCGCCGCGCAGCGTATCGTATATCGTATCGCATCATACTACGACGGTGCATCTTTTTCAGCATCTGATCTGGCGTCCCGGCGTGTGATGGCCGAATAGGCCGTCAGCACCTTGTTGATCAGCCCAGGACGCCCTGCCTGTGCCATCCGTACCGGCCACCTGCGTCTGCATCAGGGCGCTTCCAGCTCCGGAGCTTTTCGCATTGCTTTCCAGCTGGCCGGTCCGTTGGCAACAGAGCGACGTGAGTGGGATGCTCGATGACATACCTCCCCTGCTCGCTCAGCAATGTGCCGGTGGGTATGCGTTGATCATCAAGAGCTTGACTCTTCGCACTCGTCCTAATGTGAAACCGACGCCGCTCCCACTTACCCAGGTTCCGCTTCCTCTCTCCGAGGTTCTTGATAGTCCGAGACCAAGGTTACTGTCAATAGCCAGGCTCATGCATATCGATTGGCAGAACCCATACAGCGCAAAGGCGTCCCAATCGTTTCGTGCGGCTCTCTCACATGGTAGACCAGGACTTCAAACCCAAGCACGATGTTCCCAGACGGTTACCTGACGCCGTGACAGTCTCATAGTATCAGATGGAATCTTCTGCTTTACTGACTCTGGCAAATTCCTCTGCACTCATTTCGAGCTGCCCGGAGGAGTCATGACCTTGGATCAATCCATCTGCTGATGTCTCGGCATGTATGCATCCATACCCGTACCTAGATCGTCAAGCAGCCGTTGTGTTCAACTCGGAGCACAGACGCAGACTACAATGTAGTGCTTCTTAACTCATCTCCTTCTGATTACTTACAGGCAAGTACATTAGGTACCTTATGATGAAAAACCTTTTCTGTATAAGTCAATCGATCCTCTTCACCGGCCAACTCATCTTCTAAATTTTCTAAACCGGAAGAAATGCCATCTTCCCAAGAAGCCTCCAAGTCTGACTCTTCGTTGAGACTTTCATGCATGATGAACGACATGCAGCACCACATTGGTGTTTTACAGCTGGACAGTAATACTTCATCGGCGCTTACCCTATCCCAATATCTCTTGATTCTCATCATAATCTTGCTGCGACCCTATGTTACTTCACAGCATCACTCATAATAGATAATCCGACTAGATATGTCGACTACCTTGTATATCGTTTGAACGAGGAAGCAATTATGGATGACAGGTGACAATTTCCGATGCGTTTATGCCTCCGAATATGGCCAACAGAATTTATGAATTTTCGAGGACTCTCGCACTCACCTGCTTTTACCAAATCCCCATGACCTACCACAATATCTGGGTAAATTGCGTTCCTACTAGCACCAGAGAAGTCATCAGCTGTTTAGATATAGCTGAAGAAAGATGTTGTCTATTTACACCTACATCTCCTCGCAACGGCGACTTTATGCGAGCTTCTTCGACGATTCGATCCCCCGAGATTCCTCGGATCCGCCCCCACGCCAAACCGCGCTGCTCCTTCCTATATACGGACTAGTGCCCCAGCACTCATGGAGCCACCAAAGACTTGAATATTTTGGCTCGTCATATTGTTTGTCTTCTCTCCTTCGTTGGATCGCACATGGGAGACCACGATGGGTGCTGTGGGTAAATAGACAGCTAGGCGTCTACACAAGTGATGATCCTTTCGGCCATCCAATTCTGTGCCAATAGAGAGAAGATGCATAGAAAGTGCCACGAACAAGTTTTGAACTGCCCAAGGTAGTATTGCTCGCCAAAATTTTACCCACGGCGCCATATGAGCCCGTCATCTATGACCGCCTATATATACGGCTTTGAAATGATGCCAGAGTTACCATGCGGTGATATCCTCCACCTCCGCTTCACCAAACGTGCTCGACTTCGTCAGCTGTCCCACACCGACCTCCTCAGGGGCGTTACCCTCGACAGACATGATGTCGGGCAGAATCTCCTTCAGGAATTCCAGCACGTAGCGGTTAACCTGCTCGAATTGCAGCAGAAAGGCGTCGTGGCCCTCGGAGCTGTCAATCCGCTCCAGCCGCGCGTTCTTGACGTGCTTCGCAATCTCCTCCTGCTCGGCAAACGTAAACAGCCCGTCGCTCTCGATACCAAGGACAAGCATCGGTTGCTCAATGAGCGCGAGAGCCTCGGGGATGGACGCCGCGCGGTCCCGAGAGACGTCGTGCGTGTCGAGCTTCCGCGTCATGGCAATGTAGCAGTTGCTGTCGAAGCGCTTGACGAACTTTTTGCCCTGGTAGCGCAGATACGACTGCGCAGAAAAGTACGTCGACGTGGGAATCTTTTCGCCTCCCGTCAGACTCTCCTCTTGGTCATTTCCAGGACCGTGAAACTGCGGGTCAGCGTTGTCGGCTGACCGCGAGCCCGGGCTGCTGGTGCCGGAGCCGGCCTGGCTGTTCTTGCGCGAGACTGATGTCCGCTTGACGTTGTGGCCATCGTTGTGGATGTGAAAGTGCGCTTCCGACGGCGTGCTCGGACGCGGGCGCTCTCGGATCGTCTGCACCTTGGAAGGGTCGGGAATGTTGCGGCCGAACCGAGACTCGAACGAGTTCCGGCTGCGGTAGGTGAGCAGGGCAGACATGCGAGCCGCGCCGAGGCCAGTCACGGGCGGATCGTCAAAGGAGTAGTAGCCGTCGTCATACTTTGGGTCGGCGTAGATGCTCTGGCGTTGAGCCTCGCCCCAGCTGATGCCCCATGCGCTGTGCCGGCTGGACGTGGCAATCGGCACGACGCAGCGCACGTAGTCCTTGCCAAAGTATGCCCACTCCAACACAAACATGCCCCCGAGCGAACCACCGATCACAGCAGCCACTTGCTTCACGCCCAGGTCATCTAGAATGAGCTTGTGCAGGCTGGGTCCAGGTTAGCCCATCTGTGCCGTGATGACTGGCGGCGGGGAGAGCAGGATATAGGGGGCGTCTTACTTCACGTCGTCTCGGATTGTCGTGAGAGGAAACTCGGGCCCGTAGCGACCATTCTTCGGATCGCCATCCTTGGCCGTGACGGGACTTGCGGTGCCGTAGGGGCTTCCCAGGCTGTTCATGCACACGATGAAGAACCTCGACGTGTCAAAAGCCCTGCCTGGGCCACCGAGCAGCGGACCCCACCAGTCGCTCACATCAGCGCTGCCCGTCAGGGCATGGCAGATGACCATGGCATTGTCGCCAGTTGGCGCGAGTTTGCCCCGTGTGGTGTAGGCGACAGGAACATTGTATAGCGTGACTCCGGACTCGAGAGTGAACTCCGGCACGATGGCTATCTGCTGATCGGGGATGAGAGCCGCAAAGGGGTTCTCGGGTTGCGATTGGATTCTTTCTTGCAGGTATTCAGCCACCACTCTTGTCACAGAATCTGATATGGAAATGAGGGCCCAATTGAGAATTCGATAGCGACAGCGTAAGCCACTTGGCTAGGATGCAGAGTGTTGGGAACAACAGAGACAATGGAGCCCATTGACAAGGCCAATTGAAAAGAGAAAGTCGATTGAACAAGGCAGACAGCTATGAATTGCAAAGAGTTAAGCATCAAAGTACTGACCGTATTTGTGAATGGCATTGCCATTGGCGCCTGTGGTCTCGCTCATCTTGACAGTTGTGAGTTGCCAACTATTTGCTATGAGTCGGCCTCCGAGAACGGAGATGCAGCGCAAACAGTGAGGATGGAATCCCCGGCAGCCGAAACGACGGCAAGGCCAATGCAACAATGCAACAATGCAACGACCAGGCTGGAAGTGAATCCCTCTGTGGTCGCACAGCAGCAAAAGCCGAATAAAAAAGTGAATCAGAGCAAATTTGGCTGAGTGCAAAGTGAATCAAAGGTCATGTGTGGAGGTTGAGAATGTCGCCATTCTCCCCCCCGGCTCGTTCAAAGACGCTTGATCACTATCTTTATCGGAACCCGTTAGTCAGCGACTTGATGGCTTGACGCACCAATCACGTGAGCAAGCGCAAAGCACCAAGCCAGGGGTACCTCGTCCTCCCTACAGCGCGCGCCTGCAGGCCGTGTACCTCCTGTGCGCCGAGTCGCCGGGCGCAAGGCTGGCCTGGTCCGTGCACCGCTGCTTTCGCATCGTCACGACCTTCACGCGGAGCCTCTCCCAACTTCGGTTCTGATACGACGCTGCAGCTTTTTCAGCGTCAATATCCCGCCTCGACACGCCGGTCTCGTACGGCGCTGCTCTCACCCACAGAAGCTCGATTTGATTCGATTTATCCTCATCGAATTGATCTTCATCTTTCCCGTGGCCCCTCTGGGCTGCTTCTTTCTTGTTTACCCTTTGTTTGCCTGCTGAGCCTTCCACTCTTTTTTTGCCTCCCACATTGCTATCGCAGCCAGCTACGGCCAAGCTCCCGGCGTTCGCACCCTCACCCAACTCGCCGCGTGATCGCCTCTCTCCTCTCCAAAGGATCCCTTGCAACCGCCCGCAAATGGTTTGGTGAAGCTGCCGCTAATGGTATAGCACGCGCCCATCCCTCGCAGCATCTTCGAGCGTCATGCCCGCGAAGCGAAAGCGACTTGATCGATCATCAGGCGAAGGAGGCAGACCATCGCCGCACAATCCGAGCGACGCAGCACTCGCGCTCCACGAACGAGACGACAGCATGAACCACATGAATCAGGGTCAGGGTCAGGGTCAGGGCCAAGGCAGAGGCCGAGGCCGGGGTGGCCATCGAGGGGTCGACCGGCGAAACTCGTCGCGTGCTCAAAACGGCCGTGGTGGTCCTCAAAACCATCAGCAGAACCAAACTCAAGCCCAGTTGCAGAACCAGGTCCCGAGCCAGGCTCAAGCCCAGAGCCAGGGCCAGAGCCAGCCTCCCGCTTCGCGAAGACCCAGCTCCTCCTCCCAGCCGACACCGCAGCCCTCTCCAGCACCTCGAGGAGCGCCCAACCCACCGCCAGTGACAAAACCACCGCCACCTGCCTTCTCGCGGCCTCCTCCAGCTTCGCCTCCACCGACTAATGTCTCTCCATCCGAACCGACACCAGAAACCGCCCCTCCTACAGGATCGAAGTATCGCTATGATAATCTCACAGAGGAAAAGATCCGGTCATGGGCTGAACGAGGACGAGAAGAGATTGTCCGGCATGGCGTGCAGTCGCGAGAAGACGTCGACATTACGGAACTTTCCAGCTTGTTCCAGGAGTTCATCTATGCGGTCGTTGAGAACAGGCTGGATGCCACAGATGCTGGAACATGCGTCAGGGAGATCTTGGGGGATGAAACGACAGAGGTTACTAAGGATTTCTATGTCGCTCCTCACACGCTGCTCCTCGACTCGCTGGCCATTGTTATGGACAACGAACCCGACTTGTACCGCCCAGCTCTTCGCAACTTCCTTATTGCCACTGAAGTCTCTCCCACGTTGATGCGACAAGTGCTTGATGCGCCTATACTCCAGCAGCTTGGCCTCATCAGAGACACCTTTGCTAGACTGGGTGTCCGGCAGGCGACAAACCTGCTGTACCGTCAAGCAAACTACAACCTTTTGCGGGAGGAGACGGAGGGATACTCAAAGCTCGTCACCGAAATCTTTACAACCAGCAGCATACCGTCACCATCGCCGGATCTTGCAGAACAGACGTTCGAAAGGGTCAAGGCTCTGATTGGAACCTTTGACCTGGACGTCGGGCGAGTCCTCGACGTTACCCTCGATGTTGCTGCTGCCGTCCTCATCAAGCAGTTCAAGTTCTTCGTCAAGTTTCTGCGAATCAGTTCTTGGTGGCCGCGCTCGCACCTTATTCTCAGCTCCTCGGCCCATGCCGTCGGCGGCCTGCCAACCTGGGCTCAGCCAGATTATCCCCATTGGAACACCACCGCAGAAGATGAGGAGATCAATGCGCAGCACAGACTAGCTCGAGACGTTGCCTTCTGGGCTCGAGCTCGGGAAGTGCATCTGGCAGCGTTCTTTGAACTCGGGGGCAGGGAAGCATCCAACTTGACGGCCTATCGACCAAAGCTCGCAAACGGCAGCAACTCGAGTGAATTACCTTCTGATCTTGATCAACAGTGGATCGAAGTCACCAAAACCCTTCCGCCGCCAGGCAACAAGGTTGCTGCGCAGCTCTTGGGATTCAAGCTTCTCTTCTACTACAGCGATCTGCGAGACCCGACCGATGTTCTCCCTGCCAACCTGCTCTACTTGGCCGCTCTCCTCATCAAGGTCGGCTTCATCTCTCTCACTGACCTCTACCCTCACCTCTCACCCCCAGATGAAGAGATGGAGCGCGTGCGCGAGGAGCAGATGAAGGTCCTGGAAAAGGAAGAGAGGGCTTCGCGGGGTGGCCCTATGAATGCGCTGCTCATGGCTGGCGTTCTCCCCCAAGGCGACGACGACAACCCTGTGTCTTCCAACGTCCCCCGACGAGAACTACCGAAAAAGGTAGAACCCGAACAGAAGCCAGCCACCACAGAAGCGGCCGAGGACAAGAAGCCTCTCCCGGAGCCCATGGAGCAGAAAGTAAGGCTCCTCGACCAGCTTCTCACCATTGGCGCCATTCCAGAGTCTTTGTTCATCCTTGGAAAGTTCCCGTGGATCCCAGAGGCGTTCCCAGACATTCTTTCCCGAATCCACCGCATATTACATGTCTCGATGGAGAAGGTCTTTAGCGATAGTCGCCCAAAGCCCGCTGGTAGCGCCGAATGTCCAGCCAAAGAAATATTCTCTGCAGACCAAACGGGTGTCGCGAAGGGGAGTGTCCGGCTCGTCAGGCCGCCTGTGAAAAAGATCTGGCGGTGGCCCTACCCTGACAAGTTTGACACGAATGAAAGCCAGAACTATCGATTCTACTGGGACGAATGGGCCGATAACATCCCCGTCTGTCAAACCGTGGACGACATCTTCACCCTCTGCAACACTTTCCTCAACATTTCCGGTGTCAACATTGGCAAGGACGAAACTCTGCTCTCCAAGTTGGCCAGCATTGGAGCAAAAAGCTTGACCGAGGATACATCCGAGTCGAATTATGCTCGCTGGCATGACCTCCTCCGCAGGCTTCTCGTGCCGGCGCTCAGCCACACCAAAGCCAATGTGGCAGTGGTCAACGCGGTATGGGAATTACTCCGCCGATATCCGTTAACAACACGATACTCGATATACGCGGAGTGGTTTGAGGGACAGATCTCACGTCTGCCGGCCATGCGATCGGCATTTGCTCGTGCAACTGCCGAAACACGGGGCACCATGAAGCGACTGTCTCTCACCAACATCAGCGAGATGGCCAAGCAGCTGGCCAAGACAAGCTACTCTTCTCCCGGTATCGTGTTCCGAGTTGCTTTCGAGCAGCTTGAGTCTTACCCGAACCTGATCGAAGGTTTTGTCGAATGCGCCAAATACTTCACCGACCTCTCCTATGACGTTCTGGTCTGGTCTCTGATGAATTCCCTTGGCAAATCCCGAAGCCGCACTCAGGCCGAGCATGCGCTCACGACAAGCAAGTGGCTTCAGGCTCTCTCAAGATTTTCTGGCAAGATCTTCAAACGCTACTCAGCCATCAATCCTATTCCCGTTCTCCAATACGTTAATGATCAACTTCAGCGCGGCAATTCTACCGATCTGATCATCCTAAAAGAGTTTATCAACTCCATGGGCGGCATTGTCGACTCGGTCGACTTCAACGACGCCCAGATCCTCTCCATGGCTGGCGGAGAGCGACTGCGTCGTCAGACGCTGATCCGCGGTCAGGATAAGCGCTTTGACAGTGTTAGGAGCTCGAAGCGACTCATCCAGGCACTCACGGACTCAAAGCTTGCCGCCCGGCTGCTCCTCAACCTCGCGCAGTATCGCCAGTCAGCTATATACAAGGTTCCCGAAGACGAAGCTCACATCAAGTACTTGTCAGCCCTGGTAGACGATTCCCATCAGATACTGGTATTGTATCTCGACTTCATCTGGAGCAATTTGGAACCTTCGGCATTTGACGCTTTAGTCCCCTCTATCAATGAGCTGATCAGTTGTTACGGATTGGATACAAGCATCGCTTTCTTGATCGGGCGATCCAGCCTGTCCCATCGATTGTATCCTTGGGGCCAGAAGGAAGCAGAACCTTCAAAAGAAAGCTCTCAATCTACGCAGCAGGAAGCTACTGACAAGGAGGGAGATGTATCCATGAGTGATGAACCCAAGGTGAAATCGGGTGTGGCTGCTTCCACAAACGATGAGCAGGTGGGAACTGAAAATCCTTCGACTGGCCCGCGTGCCGCAGCTGATGCAAAACCCAAGCAGAAACCCGACGATTCGACACTGACGCTCGCGCCTCTGCAACCCATTGTCGAGGTGCTCAAAGAGACTGTGCGGCCCGAGGTCTGGCAAAAGATCAACCCTGAGCTCTATGCTGTCTTCTGGGCCCTGCAGCTCGGCGACGTGTTCTGCCCCGAGGACATGTACAAGGAAGAAAAAGACCGTCTCGAGGGCGAAGGCCAAGCCATCCTCAGGGATCGATCGGACATGTCCCGCAGAGGCCAAGAGCGAAAGAATGAAAAGAGACAGGAACTCTTGAAACAGCAGCTCAGCCTCTCCATGGAGCTCAAGGAACACCGCCAGCGGAAAGCCAAATGGATGGAGTGCTTAGCCGAGCAGGTGCAGTCGCTATGTCCCGACCCCAAGGTCAAGCCCGACAACCTTTCCGACATTCTCCTGGAGCAATGCTTCCTCCCTAGGGCCCTCTTGTCGCCGGCAGACGCCGAGTATACTCACAAGTTCATCATCATGCTGCATGAATCAAGAGCGCCCAATTTCAAGCTCATGTCCCTCTACGACCGACTCTTCAACGCCAACCGGCTGCGGTCTCTCATTTTCACCAGCTCCGTCAGGGAGGCAGAGTACCTCGGCCGATTCCTCAAGCTGATCCTCCGAGACCTGTCCAGATGGCACAAGAATGAGCCGGCCGACAAGGGCAGGCCAAGCAAGGACCAGCCACGCCTGGGTGCATACGACAAGGAAGCAAAGGGGCCCAGCGACCGGCCATATCTTGGATTCGCTGTCAGTCTCAAGGAGGACGGAACACCGGATGCTTTGATGGAGCACGCTCAATTCAAAGATCTCCTGTTCCGCTGGCATAAGAACTTGAATACAGCGCTCAAGAGTTGCTTGGCTGGGACGGAGTGGATGCACATCAGGAACGCCCTTACCGTTCTCAAGGCCGTCCTGGATTACTTCCCTGCCATTGACTTCATGGCCACCCAGTTCACCGCACAGCTTCAAAAGATTACCAAACAAGAAGCTGCTTCCAAGACAGCAGCCGAGAATGAGGAGGGCCACAGGGTCGACTTGTCTGTGGCCGCCCAGGGAGCCATGTCAGAGTTGCAAAAGCGAAAGTCGAAATGGGTTATGGTCCAGGCTTTCCGACCCAATGCAGTGAGTTCTCACCTTTTGCATTTACAGCATGTGCAAGGCACCGAGACTAAGACTATCGAACCAAATAAGGGCGGCGCTCCTCAATCCGAAGCTGATACATCGGCTGCGACGAATCTACGTGCTACGGCTTCTGAATTTCAGCCACAGACAACGAGGTACATATACCCGCATGTTCCCCAAGAGTCCCTCATACTAAACAGCCAACGCTGCAGATCACCTGCAAACAGACCGCCTACCGCTGAAAAAGAAGATGGGGAAGTTCAAGATGGAAAAGCCCAGCCAGCCCCTGCCATGTCAAAGGACACCTTACCTGTCAAGCCGTCTGGTCCTAAACGAGACGTCTCCATGTCTCGAGATGATGGGCCTCCACGCTCATCTACTCCCATGGGCAACCAAGGCTCAGGTCCGCATGGCCCAAGAAACGACACTCGCCCCCACACTCTTCCCGACAGACCCGCGCACAACCTTCCTACGCGCCCAGATGTTCCCATACCGAGTCATTTTACCCCGGAACGTTATCCGCAGAACCGAGGACATGACCGTCGCGATGTGAGAGACGGCAGGGATAGTCACAGATTGCGTGATAGTCGAGATCCACGAGAGTCTTGGGAAAGTCGGGACCCTAGAGAGGGCAAAGACCACCGTGACACGAGGGATCCTCGGGATGCCCGGGCTATGGAGGTGGATAGACCTGATCGGTCTCGCGAATACCTGGATCGCCGTGGAAACGACATGGCGCCTCGCGACGCCGGCCCGACAGACCTGCCGCCTCGCCCGCGACCACAGGAAAGAGAGTGGATGCCAAGGGACTCGTGGACAAACAGACCCCAGGACCGATTGGGCGAGATGCCTTCTCAGAGTCCTTCGGCTCCTTCCGGCCCTGCTGATGCACCCGAGCCAGCTATGAACCCCCAGAGGGCGGCGCTGTTTGCCCAGGATGACGGGGATCGACCGCGACGAGGCCCGGAGCCAGATCGAGGAGCCCGCAGTCGGCGACCCGGACCGCAGGACTCGATGGAATCGATCAACCCCGAGCGCGCTGCATTGATTGACGATCGCGACGATGCGGCGCATGGGCGGCTGAGAGAAGACGTCCGAGAGAGAGGAGGGCCTAGGGCGCAATCTCCTCGGCGCAGCGGCGGACGATATGGGCACGAGCATGGGCCGCCGTCTGGACCCTACGAGGATCGACACGGACATCCCTTCCAACAAGATGTCATGCGGCCTTCCGCAAGAACTGCCCGCGATCGTTCGCCACCCGGTGGTGAGAGCTATCGCGGAAGCAAGGGCATGGAGCGCGACGGGGAGAGAGCCCATATGGACAAGATGCGAGATGCCTCTTCTTCAGGCTTCCACAGATCAGCGCTCGGACCGGAGGTTGAGCACAGGCCGCCTTATCAAGACCAAAACTACGGACGTCTCAACCCGGTGCCAACCGCTACTCCGGATATCCCTCTTGGTCCGCGGGGACGTGGCCGAGGTGCAGCAAGGAACAATCCGACAGGGCCGCCGCCTCCTGCGATGCCAAGCCGGCCCGACAGTCGATATGGAGTTTCCGAGGCGCCTCGAGCACCCTCGCAAGAAAGGCATCCCCCTTCGGGCCCTGCATCTGGCCGTGGCCGCCGTGGCTACGAGGCGAGCGGTAACAGCAATGGTCCAGCAGCTCCTCTCCCTGGCGCCCCAGGTGGACCACATCCCGACAGAATGAGGAACTTTGGCGGCGGCGGCGGCGGCGCACAGGAGAATACACCCGCTAGCCAAGGCAGCAGCACAGCGGCATCGTCCGGAGTGCACCCCGATCGACTTGCGCAGATGGGCGGCCCAGGACCCAACGCCCCCCCTCCGCCTCCTCCACCCCCGGGACCTCCGCCGTATGGACATGGCAACGGACCTATGCGCCACTCCATGTCTTCCTCTGGCAATGACCGGCCGGGACCTAGGTCGTCCGCCGGCGCTCTCCCGTTGGAGCCCGCTGTGCCTACTGGCCCTGCTTCTTCCGGCGACAGATCGTCAAGATCGGGTGGTGGGAGAAGACAGCTGGCAGGCATCAACAACATGCTTCAGCAGGCTCAGGCGGCCATGCCGAATGAAGGACGCCCCAGCGGTCCTCGCGTCAACCCTCCCCGCCAGATGCTGGGCCATTCGGACGCTCAAGTTTTGGCGGGAGGAGACATGATGCCGTCTGCGCCGGAGCGTCCAGATGCGCAGTGGCATGACTCATCAGCCCGAGGCGGGCCCCCGAATGGGGATGATGGATCAGGACGCGGAGAGCACGACCGGAGCCGACGAGATCGCGGCGATGGCCGAAACGACCGATCCAAGCGGTCATCGCGCCGAAGCAGCCGTGAACGAGAGAGAGACGGCAAGGAGCACAGCGAGCACCGTGATCGACGATCGCTGGCTGGTGGTGCAGAGGGCGCGACCCGAGAGGATAGAGATGCTCGCAGGTCAGCCCGAGACGGCGGTTCGAGAGACGCACCAGCAGCGCCGAGCAGCGGCCGCGAGTCGCGGCACAGAGGCGAGGGAGGGATGGGAGCCAGGGGCGGGGACGAGCGCAGCGGCAACAGGACGAACCGAAGAACGACGAGAGACGGATCACAGCGTACGGAGGAGCAGCGGAGGGAGCATAGAGATGACCGAGGGCGCAAGAGGAGAGGTGAAGAAGCCGACGGAGCCTTGTCAAGCGATCGTGAGAAGCGAGCACGACGGTGATCCGGAGTCTGCGGGAAACGAAAGCGACGAAACTGCAGATGGACATTGTTTGCAAACAAAGACTAGGTAGTCCGGAACGCCAGGGGAGGTCAAGACATTGTTGTTGGTACGGCCGGCCTTTGGATCCAAGGATGCTTGTTGTTGTCTTTTGAGAGGATGGGAAGCTTATTCGCCTTTTTTTTCACCAACGCTACGGTCGAATTCAGAAATTGTCAGATACGGAGCTACATGTTCTTCTTTTTTTCTTAACGCTTGTCTTATTACAATCTACTCTTTTTCTCGACAGCTGGTATGGCCGCATGGGATCGATTCAGCAACCTTGATGCGAATGGCATCTATCATCTTTTTTCACCTACTACGTACCTACGTACCCTTCTACCTTTCTACCTACCTACACCTGCCTTCCCGGTCACTCTATACCGTGAGAAGGTCAGCTTCGAATCTCGAACCAAACCCGTGTATCAAATAAGTGTATCAATACTGCAACCCCGGTGCAACAAATGAGTGCAAAAATATGACAACAACAAAGAAAAGGGGGGGATGAAGCGGAGGAGGAATGATAACGACAGTACGATGCGATTAATTTCGCCATGGGCTCACGACGCTTTACTATTCTTGCTTGATGAGTTATGATGTCCGCCATGTACGATAATGTAAAAAAGAAAGATGGAAATTGGGGGAAGAGGAAAGGAGATTTTGGAGCTAGAATAGATGGTGTTTTTGTATGAATATTCAGTCCTGCCGAGGTAGTGAGGGTGGTGTTGGGGATAAGTGCTGGATGGCATATATCCTACCCTAATGATGAGTTTTCAATGCATACCATGTGTTGTAATTGACAACGGAGTGAATCAACTTGACTGATGGATGAATGTATGAGGAATGTATGCAGTAAAGATTGTGTAAGCAGACAATATGTGATTGTTTTCGACTGCTATTTTTGTGCTATTTAGTGGTACCTTATGGAGAAGTGTGTGTATGTGAGGAGGTTGTATATGTGACGACCAACGTTAGATCGATCTCAACAGCGTAAGTCATCTTTTCGGCGGCTGTGCTCTAAAAGCATAATAAACATTTCCACCTCAAAGCTCATCAGTAATATCTCTGCAGAGTCTATAAATCGCAAAAGACGAAACATGTCAACATGCCTTTCAACTTGGAGCCATGATTGGGTGGCAAGCAGCGGACGAACAAACCTACTTATCCAATCCTATAGGTGGGGGAGTGTGCATGTGAAGAAGAGGGCTGTGTCAGATCAGATGTGGCTTTTTTTTTTTTTCTCTCGCAAAGGCAAGGGGAATGGGCATCTTGGCGCAGGATGCAAGATTGCCGATTTTCCGGGCGGGAAGAAGAGAGGAAAGGCGGGGTGATGACATATTGTGTATGTGTGTGTGTGTGTGCTGAAGGGGTGTGGGCGAGTTTACGTGTACTTTTTTTGGTGTTGAGGATTTTGTATGGAAGAAGGTGGTGAGGTTTTTGCTGTGACGAGGGAGTATGAATCAGAAGAGGTTGATTAGGTGAGCAAATGTGCATGGTATGTCGTATTATTAGCATTAGGCTACGGAGGAAGCTATCAAAAGAGATGTCCTCGCGTCGCTAACTAATCTGGGTCTAATGTTAGCGACGCGAGGACATCTCTTTTGATAGCTTCCTCCGTACAGATTATTCCGACTCTTTTGTTATTGCTTTGTTTGGGTTTCTCTGTGTAATGGAGATTGGATTTTGGGTGATTGATCAATGCGGGTTTCGGGGTCGGGGATTATACGCGAGCTGTGTGGGAAGGGGTCCTGGCTGACAAGGCGCACTCTTTGTCTTTTGCGGAGAATCATTTGCCCTGCCTTGCAGCTTTGATTCTTAACAACTCTCGTGGGAAAGAGTTATTGTGCGTCGTGAGTGAATGGGCCTCCGTGTTGGTTTGTCTCGGTATTATGACTGCTAGAGTATCGACCCAAGGTAAGGCAGAGTCTGCTGACAGAGAGGGGCGTGTGCGTAAGAGCATCTAGAGCAACGGGTACCGAATACCTGCAGAGAACCCACAGTGACGTGACGCCGTTTGCGCATCGTTATTGAAGGGAAGCCCCTGAAAGGGAGCTTTTAGGTACATGTACTAATCTTTAGGGGCAGTGGCATGACGATGTGCGCGAGGAGGGCTTGTACATAGTACACGCGCTTTGGGCTTCGAATTGCAGGTCTTGCTGTGGATGGAGGATCTGCAGAGGAAGCGGGATGGGCTGGGTTTGAAAGGCGGTGATCGATATTCCACGTCTATTAACGGAACGGAACAGTGTGACGAAGAAAAGGTGAGGGCATCGTGAGTGATTGATTGTTCATACGTGAAAGATGTCGAAATGAGGCGCATTTCTAAGACGCGCGTTCCTGGGCTGGGCTGGGCTTGGCAGAGGACCTTGTATTTAAATAAACTGGTGCGCGTTACGTGATGGTAGCATCCATGCCTTTTCCGCTGCTTGTCCGCACTCCGATCTCCGGGTCCGAAGTCTGCAGGGTTGTAGATAGGACTGGACCTGATCGATTCAAATGAGCAAAAGATGCATTAGCGGCGCGGGAGGGCGGCCGCTCTTTCATGTTGAGGAGGGCATCTGTATGGTATGTGGCTGGTACAAGGACATGGCGATAGGCGAGAGACGCTCAAACACCTTGGCCAACACCCGTAGTGTTACAGCCGTCTTCAGACAAAAGAGTCCGTCACTGGAGATGTGAAACGAGGCGTTGATTGGGGCACAGATAGAGAGAGAGAGAGAGCGGGAAGAGAAGGAAATGGAACTCAACTCAGCCTCCCCCCTGCCACACAATCGCCAATCACGAGCCACTGGCCGAGGCGGCTATGGAGACGTAGGCCGTCGATGTGAAACGGCTTCATGTTCTGAACAGTAGGTTTTGCTCCACGAAAGCCCCAGAATGGCAGACGAATGTTTGACGAGCCCTACGAGCATCTTCTGTAAACATTCAGTGTTGGACTCCAGGCTCTCTCAAATTCGTGCCTCTTTTAAGCTTACGTTGAAATTACGTGCATGTCTGAAAAGGGCAGCAAGATGCGGGAGACTCCGTCCATTCTACATGTGGTGCTGGACGGGTGCATCACATGAAAGGTCGGGTCTATCCATGCCCTGAGTTATAGGCACCACCCGCTACAGCCACCCGCTACAGCCACCCGCCAAACGGCCTTCCAGCGGCTATCCAAAGCCCCCGACACTCCGACTTATAGCGCGTTCTCCTCGTAACTGGACCTCCAGCTAACAAGGCGGCCTCATGCTCACCTTTACTCTGCTCACCCCCCCTGGTCGGGGTCCTTTTTCTACCTACTCTTCCTCGTTTTCTTTTTTTCTGCACCTCTCTTCTTTTGTCTCTCCTCTTGCCGGATCCCTGTCCGCACTTTGTTCTGCTTCTTATTTCTTTAGTCCAGTCGATCGCTCTCGCTGCCCGTCTTTTACCCACTCGCGACATTCCTTTCCGTTCCCTTTTCCACTTGTTTTCCTTTTCATTGCATTCGCTCCATCTTCATCCATTCTCTGCTTCTTCCCGGGGAGATCGCGACGAAAATCATTCCCTGCCATCTCTTCTCCTATACGAGGCACGACGGACTGGCTTCGTTGCCAATACGAGGAGATTCTTGACCAGGCTGGATTCGACCGAATCGACCCTTAAACCTGAATCACCGGGGTTTCCGCGACCGAGAAGCGAGGAGCTGCGTCGAGACGCACAGGGAGGAGGAGAGAGCATTTGCGGGCGAGCCGTCGACGATTCACAGCCGCGCCCCTTGTCCCACGACGGCCGACGACACGAGCGTCTGTTCAGATCTAGGAAGAGTCGGTCGTAACGCCGCTGGACGCCCTCGCCGAGCGAAACGATCCATCGAGACGACGAGTTGATTCTACGCGCACCTCGCTGGCCACAGAGCTGGCTATTGCCCCCCTCGGAGGGCTCCTAAACGAATCACGACCGACTGACCACGACGCCAAACCGCCAACATGATGAACCTCACGTGCAACTCGACGTTGGAGGAGATGAGGAGTATGTCTCTCTCTCGTGGGCGCCTTGCGTGTTCCATCGTCCCTCCGCGACAACAACCAGCATCCTTTGCGCAAGGCTAACGCTCCAGCAGTCTCTCCGGGATCCGAGATCAAAATCGCCGGGCCTCTCAACTTCCACGACCTCGCCCGCGTCATCGCCGCCGGGTCCACCCTCATCGCCGTCGTGCTGAGTCTCTATCTCATCTTCATGCACGCCACGCATTACACACAGCCCAAGGAGCAGCGACAGTGAGCTTGCCGAAACCCGTCATGGACTTGAAAAAAGCACCCCGACCAGCTAACCCTCGGCAGCATCATCCGCATCCTCTTCATGGTCCCC
Organism: Trichoderma gracile; assembly: GCA_020002365.1. NCBI lineage: Eukaryota > Fungi > Ascomycota > Sordariomycetes > Hypocreales > Hypocreaceae > Trichoderma > Trichoderma gracile. The sequence continues at coordinate 3,134,350 of JAINEY010000006.1, forward strand.
GTCTACGCCATCTCCTCGTACATGCAGCTGCAGTGGTACTGGCGCGCCACCTACTTCTCCGTCATCTCCGACTGCTACGAGGCCTTTGCCATTGCCTCCTTCTTCGGCCTCATCTGCCACTACTGCGCGCCCGACCTGCACACGCAAAAGGAGTTCTTCCGAGGCCTGCGCCCCATCCAGGGCTGGGTCATGCCCATCAACTGGTTCGCCAAGTGCTGCGGCGGCGACCGAGGCCCCTGGCGCACGCCCAAGAGCGGCCTGACCTGGTTCAACATCATCTGGATCGGCGTGTACCAGTACTGCTTCATCCGCGTCGCCATGACTGTCACGGCCGTCCTGACTGAGCACTATGGGCGCTACTGCGAGAGCTCCAACTCTCCCGTCTTTGCTCACATCTGGGTAAGCAACCAGCCATCAAGCTCTCAGACTGACAGCACACGAGCTACAGCTCGTCTCAGCATCTTAAGAAGCATCTAACACGCTTTAGGTCCTCGTCATCAACGCCCTTTCCGTCACCGTCGCCATGTACTGCCTCATTCAGTTTTACATCCAGCTTGCCAAGCCCCTTGCCGAGCACAAGCTGTTCCTCAAGATTCTCGCCATCAAGCTCGTCGTCTTCCTGTCCTTTTGGCAGGCCTCGGCCATTTCCGTCGGCACGTCGACGCTCAAGATTGTCAAGCCCGGCGAGGTCCTCGCCTATCCCGACCTCAAGGTGGGCATCCCGGCCCTGCTGCTGTGCGTCGAAATGGCCATCTTTTCTTGCCTGCACATCTGGGCCTTTCCCTACCAGGTCTACCGCCGCGGCGCCGCCTCGTCCTTTTACCCGAGCCCCGATGCGTCCAAGGGCACCATTGGCCTGGAGAAGCCTGCTCTGCCCAACCGCGGCGGCTTCCTCGGTCTGCGGGCCCTGTGGGATGCCATGAACCTGTGGGACCTGGTCAAGGCCTTTGTCCGAGGCATGCGCTGGCTCTTCTGCGGCATCAAGAGGCGGAAGGAGGACGTCAGCTACAAGCTGGGCACCGCCAACGACGAGGCGCTGAGCCTGAGCAACCTCCACGAGCCGAAGCCCGGTCAGGACGCATACAATCCGGCCTTTGAGGACCCGACGGCCACGGCGTACCACGGCGTCGGCGGAGGCGGCGTCATGTCTCCCATTGGCGACGAGAGGGTCGGCCTGATTTACAACGCGCAGCCCAACCCCGACTCGAGCATGGGCTCGTCACCGCCGTCAGCGTACGGCCAGCAGCACCTACAACACGCGCAAGCATATTCTTACGATCCGCCTCCATATGGCGGCGCCGCGCACGCACAGTCGCCCTACCACTCATACGATCAGTCGCCTCCACAACGACCGTTGCGGCCGTCTGAGCAATACAACCAAGGAGATTGGAGACAAGGTTGAAGAAATTAGACGAAAAGATGAATTTCCATCTAAAGAATTAAAAACCCCCAGAAAAAGGAGGATGAAGTCTCGTTCCATTACTACAATCACGACGGCTGTCTTGTTTACGATACCAACGGTAGGGAGGGCGCACAGGTGGCTGAAAGGTTCTTTTTTTTTTTTTTTTTTTTTTTGCTTCTATTTCTTGTATCTTGCGCATCCTGATTTGTATCTGCGTTCTTTTGAGCTCTCTCATCTGGAAGCAGAAGAAGAGGTGGAGGGGAGGGGTTTATCATGGGTTTTTACTGCTTTTGCGCATTTTCCTTTCTTCTTATTTAAATTGATCATTTTGTTGCTGTTCGGCTCGATGGGGGCATGGGGGTCAAGCGAGCGGGCAAAACTTGTACATAGACTGGGTATAACAAACAAACAGACACACACAAAGAGGAACAGATTTGAAGAAGAAGAAGACAAGGACGATCATGTGGGCAAATCAAATGTGATGGCGAATTCTTAACATGTCTTGATGGGGAAACTGGTTATTTTGATGTGTATTTGTTTCTATCTTTGCATTTGATATTCCTTTGATGGCTTGTTCCTGTGGCTTGTTCCTGTTCCTGTTCCTGTTCCTGTTCCTGTACCGCCTCGTCAGTGGCGTCCCGGACCCCTGTTCAGCCACTCCAGTAGACCCCACATCAACGATGGCACTAACGTGCAAGCATGTGGAAAGACTACTATAAATAGCTACACACTATCCAGAAATAAACATAGTGGCAATGAGAAAGCCGCCCCAAGGTTTAGCTAAATCAGTAGGTGTATAGAGTGGAATAGTAGACGAATCTACAACGAAGCACAAAAGGCAGAGTGCCAGAGTGGTTAATGGGTATGACTAGAAATCATATGGTTTCGGCCTCGCAGGTTCGAATCCTGTCTCTGTCGAGGGTCACTTTCTTTTTTGCTTTTTTCCTCTTTTTTTTCTCTTCTTATATTCTCTCTACTTTCTATATTTCATTAGCATTTCTGTATTTTTCCTTTCACGATTTTTTTTTCTTGCCTTCTTCTGTTGTTCATGTACGTAGAAGAATGAAAGGGATCCAGTCATATAAAGAATGCAAGTAAAATACGAGCAAGAATAATATCGGAGTGATCTGACCTCGAATGTATAGAAGTACAAGTTCCAGTAGAATATCGCAATGTGACTGTGCGCTTATAGACGAGCCAGTCTTTCCATCTCAAGACCCCTTGTACTCTACCAATCGAGAATACCAAGCTCAATGCACGTCAATCCAAGTCACTTCACAGGCCACTTTTAATCCTCATCCAACTCGGCAATTCAAAACCAATATATTCTTGCAGCATCCGCTCAGCATTCCGCCTCGCCAGACTGCCGCTGTCGTGTGCGCTTTATATCTGCTCATGCCCATTGTTCCAATATGTACACCTATCCAGCCAATTGTACCTCGAGCTCTTCCTGCTCATGCCCCCAATCATCGCAAAAGCCGGTTATGCCAACGTCGGCTGCTGTCCCCTCGAATCCAAAACGACTCAGACGCGATTATTACTGCTCCGTAGAGGTACCAAAAAAACAAAAGTCGTGCGTGTGGCGTGCCGGTACCGTTTTGAGTGCAAGTACACCCGGGGGGTCCGTCGTCGCTCGTAATCTCGCCTCGTTTTGCCGAGCTTCTCATCTCGACCGCAGAGACGACACACGCCCGGTTGACCATCCCCCTTTTCTTGCTTCATCCCACACCCCCTTTGTAAACACAAAAAGCTGCCAACGCCATCCTGGTATCTCAAAAAGCGACAGGACACCAAATCTTTTGTTTTTGTCATGTGTATTCGAATCCGAGCGGCGAAATTTCATATACGCGGTCATGACACTCGGATCGTTCTAGAAAGAAATCGCAAAAAAGGACCCATCCAAGGCAGAAAAAAAGGAGAATAATGAGAGAAAAAAAAGCCACCTATGCGCAAATGAGTTGAAAGGAAAATAGCCATGTCCATGACTGCCCTAGGGCTCTTCGGGGTCCGGATTGACGGCCCGGAGCACCTTGGGCGGCTGGATGCGTCGAGAGTAGTCGTGGTCGTCGCGCAGCGTGTTGAGACTTTCGTGGCTTCCGCGGATGTAGAGGCCTTGCTTGAACGGGTCCATTCGAGGATCGATCTGGATCGTGCTGTTTCTGTTGACAACCGAAACGGGCGAGGCTGGCGAGCCGCTGTTGCCCGTCAAGTCTCCGGGAATCACTCCCACCATGCCGGACGAGCTTCCTCGCACGCTCGGGTCGTTCTGGAACTCGTCCTTGCCCTGTCTCCTTCGTCGGAGGAACCAGAACAGAAGAGCGCCGGCAAGGGCCAGCACGCCGAGCACCACGCCAACCGCGATTCCGGCAATGGCTCCTGCGCCTAGCCCCTTCTTCTTGGATCCGCCGCCAGCGCTGCCGCCGCTCTCATCCTTGCTTGGATCAGCTGTCCGTGAAGGAGAGCTGCCGGTGCTGCTGCTCCCACTGCTGCCGCCGCCGTCGGTGGGCGTGGTCGTCGGAGTTGATGATGGAGGCGGCGTACTGGTGGTGGAAGACGTCGTCGAGTCGCTTGTTGACTGTGACACACGTTAGCTCTGCACTCACACCGCGCACCAAGTTTGCATGCAAAGTTCCGCGGCGCAAACCACGGTCAAGTCAAGCCATACAGAGGATGAGCTACTTATAAAAGTAGTCGGCGTCTCTGATGTGGAAGAAGAAGTGGAGGAGGAAGAAGAAGTGGAAGAAGACCAGGCGGAGGTGGAGGTAGCCATGGAGGTGGAGGACGTCGATGCGGAGGTTGAAGCTGTGCTCTGCACCACAGTCTTAGTCACACTATCGGTCATGTTCACGATACTCGGTGGATGCCAAGGAGTTTGTGTGTCTTCATCCCACCGGTTTCCAACAAGAAGAAGGCTGGGGAGCTTGGACAAAGAAGAGGCGATACACGGGGGCGGCCGGGCAGAGATCTTGTTCCTCCAGGTTGCACTTGGGCTCTCGCGCCATGGGTTCAGGAATGCGTTCAATTTGCAACAGAAACGGGCTCAAAAAAGCAACAGGCGGAGCATGGCAAGAAATTGATCATGGACGTACCTCGGTGGGTGTTGATGTGGGAGCAGGTGCCGTCTTCGTGCCGGACGGGGCGACTTCGTTGAGGGCGAGATAGCCATACAAGCCACGGCCGCCGCAATACTCGTCAGGCCAGGCAGGGCAAGGCACGTTGCACTCCTTGATGTCGACTGTCGAGGCCTTGTCGGGGTAGTAGTTGGAGCACCAGCACGAGTTCTGCTGCGTGATGGCAAAGGCGTAGTTCTTGCCTACACACCAGTGCGTGCACAGCCCATTCGTTTGGTATATGCTAACGTCTGCGAAGGGTTAGATGAGCACTCTCTTGACTTCCGCTGCTGCCCGACTTACTAAGTGGCGTTTCTGCCGTGTTGAAACTAGAACAGACGTCGACATCGATGGCAGAGATAAGAGTTGACAATGCCAATAGTAGGAAAATGGCGTAGCCCTTTTGCAGGGCCGCGGTCCTAAAGAGGAGCATGGTTGATGTTGGGGAAGGAATAAGGGTTTGGAAGCGTTGTCCTCCTAAGCGCGACTTGCAAAAGGTCGTAAGAGTCTGAGATGGTCGCTCCCTCAGGTCGGTCGATGACGTGCCTTTTGTCTCTTCCCGGAGGGTTCCCTTCACTTTGTTCGTCGGTCAAATGGGCCCTCAGAAGCAAGCCATAACCGTCCCTTTGATCGCCTGTTGAACAGCTCGCAGCACACGGGCTGGACAAAGGAATTGCGCGACGCAGTGATTGTGACGCAAGAACGCGCCGACGTGTCAAAATCGTTCAGTGTCGATGTTGTCGAAAAAATATTTCCCAGTCGTGCTCGGCGCGGCAGTGAAGCAGCCGAGTCGGGGTGGATGGTGTCTTGGTCGAGGTCTGGTGAAAGCCGAGGAAGGCCTTGACGGAATCAGAGACACCACGGTGCTGATGAACCAGAAACCGAATGCTGGAATGCTTCGACAGCAGCCGTGACGTTATCCTCAACACCAACTGATTCGAACTTTCTTTCTATTTCTCTGTGGTGGGCGATGTTGTAGACTGGAGTGTGCAGCGAGACCAAAGCAGGGTCGAAGCGAGTGTCGCAAGCAGCTGAACGATCCAACGCAGGGAACAAGGACAAACGGCTCGCAGTACCGAACGGGAAGCTTGTCTCAGAGCACAAAAGTTCAAATTAGGGAACCCCAAAAAAAGGAACAACAACCCCCAGGACCAGACCAAAGAAACCAGAAAAGGATAAAGAAAACAAGGAATTAGAACCAAAAAAGAAGAGGAAAAGGAGGATGGGATGGTCGGCCAGGAACAGCGCAGCCGGGAAGCGGAGACGATGAGAAAATGTCTGGGACTAAACTAAAGGCTGCCGAAGATGCCTTTTTGTTCAAGGTCCGGGGCTATTGAGGAGCTCAGAAGCCCAACCGCCTTTGGAGATGATTGACAGTGGCTGGTGGCAGAGGAAGCCGAGTGCTGTATGTACGAGTAGGTAGTAGGTGTGATGGCGGGTGACTCTGGCGCGTTCGCTCTGGCTGTTGAGGCGCTTGGCGACGGTGCTGGTGGCTGAGGATCGAGGACGGCACTGGCGCTGCGTGGGGAGGTCGTGTTATAGTCGGGCCAGGCAGTGCTGCGCAGAAAGGCGACGAGGCGACAAGGCGTAGGTTGAGAGGCGAAGATGAGGAGAGAGAGTGTGTGTGAGGTGTGTGCGAGGAAGCGGGAGAGGAAGGGAAGAAGTCTGGAGATTTGCAGAAAGGCTTGGGGTTGGACGGCACAAGTACAGGTACGAGCACAGGTGCCTGTAGCGTGGACCTCTTACACGCTGCTTCTGCAGCTTTCTCTCCAGGTACCGGCTTCCAGCGTGCCGGGGAGACGATCAGGCCCGAGCGCTGGCAGTGACAGGCGTCGCCTGGGGTGACTGGGATGCAGGCGACATGTAACGAGTACTGCCACGGACGTGCAATGCAGGTAGAAGCCCATTCTTGCTGTTCGGTGGCGACGGGTTATTGCGTTCCGAGCACCAGATTCGCTATCAATGGCTCTTTCGTCGCGTGGTGTCGACAAAAAATAGAACAAGCACGCATCGTTCCTGATGCTCACTTCCATGGTCTTCGTCCGTCCATCCATCTGGCCAGCCCGTGCCTGTGGCTGTTCGCTGGTACCGGTACTTCGTAAAGCAGCCACGCTAGAACCCGTCCTGACCCCTGACCATGGCGTCACTGCGGCGCTACGGGCGACGGGGCAGCTGATGGCGGCATCTGGCCAGCGGGCCAAGGGCTGCTGGGGCCCCGCCAGAGGCCGCTAGAGGCGCCGTGCGCTCGAGGTTGCAGGCAAGCCACAGTGGGCGCCTCGTTTGTACATAGGTACCTTGCGTTGTCTCGCTACCAGCAGGACGAGTCGCTCCAGACATGGGAACCGCTGCTTGTGATTCTGCGCTTCCGTTCCATGTGCGATCGATCTTGCCAGAATCTCTGGGAATTCAACCCTTGGACTACCGGTACTGACTTACATGTACATGCCACTACAAGTACCTATGGCCGGAAGGGGCGGTTGCAGGTTGCAGTCTGGGCTGCAGGTCGCTCGCCGCGTACCGACACATGCCCTCAACTGCCAGCGGAAGTACTACTAAGGTAAGGTAGGTAGTTGACGGCTTCTCGTTCGCGATCGAGCTGTGGCTGATACATCGATACAGGCGGCAGTACATGGACATTACGCCTGTCCGTCCATGGAAAAGAACCTGTAATGAAGGGCTTGTGTATGGCATAATGCATTAATGCTGCCAGCATTGCGGTGCTTTTTGGCCTCGATGACGCGACTATGAGGCCAGAGACCTGCATTGTGCTGGCAATACGTTGCATCACCCGCCTATCGTGTATAGCAGGACCGTGCTACCTCAGATGCCGGAACGCGTTGAAATTTATTGCAAATTCAACTAGAAGTTCGTCAACAACAGAAACGGCTGATTGATAAAGCTCAGACTCGACGATATTAAACTTCATCAACGGCTCGACATCAAACGGAGCCCAACCCGACTCGATGGCGCTCAACTTTCGGTACGTACCGTCAGCAGTGCCGTGTCCGGGCTTGCTCGAGGCTTGAGGCGGTGCTACAGTACAGTACTCGTACGCCGGCGCTCGTACCGATACAAAACCAGCGACCAAGGGCCTTGAACCAAACAAGAACCAACTCGCGCTGCCACTAGCACCACATGGCAGGAACGAACTGGAAGGTGCCATTGGAGCTCCAAGCGGATCAATATTCTCCGCCGCCGCCAATCTCCTCCATCTTCTCTCCTTCATCTCCATCACCTCCATCACCACCACCAAACAGTCACGATTGCCGGCAAACAGGAAGAACAGACATGACCAGAAAAAGGTCACGATGGCCGCAAAGAGCCACAAGCCACCAGGACTTCGTACATGGGCCATATACGAGAGTACAGGTAAGAGCACGCACAGGTCCCAGAACAAGACAATACGAAACAGCTCTGCACTTGTGACGAATACGAGCAAGCAGATGACGGTGTGTGGGCTGCTGCTCGTACGGAGTAACCGTCCTCGACGTGGTTTGTGTGGCTCACTTCGACCTTGACGATTGGGACCGCCTGCTTTTCCGTTAGCCCATGGCGAGCTGCCGGCCAAGGAGCTTGCAACGCTCCAGAGGGCACAGAATCTCCACCATCGACAGCGTGCCCACCCACACCCACACGCACAACAAGTACCAGTTCTTTGTCTGTCTTGCTCTTTATCTGCACAGGTAACCTCCTCGCTGCGCTGCGCTATGCCTCTCGGGGCATGTATTCCATATCTCGTATGGCGGCATCGTGGAATTGACGGAGTTGACGAGCAGTTGACAGTCCCCCGAGCAGATGCGATACGAGGGACGGCATCACGCGGTGCAACATCCCCAGTGATGGCTACGGAGCAATTGCCGCTATCTACGAAGCAAGTCCGCCCTAATCTCGTGGGCATCTGCCATGATGCTGTGAGCGATTTTGATCAACCCTCAGCGCACTCTGGGTCCGTGTTGGATGTTTCAAATCGGATCCATCAAGAGGTCAGACATCTTGGGGCCATGACCGTCAGGGCAAGTTTTTCAAAAGCTCAGTCCCCGTCTCGCACCGCCAGCGACGATTTCTTGGGTCCGTGACGATGGCACGTCTGGCTGGGCGGGAGAGCAAGGACCAGGATGCGGCCGGCAGTGGGGAAGGTGTGGCACCGCTTTCGCGACGTTGCTGGATCGAGGCATTCGTCCTTTGCCATGTCTGCCGCAGACGAAAACCTCGACGGGTGCTTGGTGCGTGCTGGACATGCCCCTGTAGGTACGATCACCGATCGAATCCTCCCCAGAGCACGATGACTCGTGGCTCCGCATGCGTCTGCGGTACGTACATACATACATGAGAACTATCCGGCACATCGCAAGAGACCTGAACTGGCACTTGGAGGCGAGGTACTTAACTCATGGATGCGCAATAGACAGGAACGACAAGTATCTCGAATTTAGCCGTGTCGATGGCATCCGTGGCAAAGAGCAGCATTCAAGTTTTGTGCCTTGTATGCAATTGACGACCATGGGGAGGAGGCCCAATGGCGAGCAGATGCAGATGCACCTTTGCTGGGCCACAACGGGACAAGGCCCGCGCTGATAATGCCTTGATTTCCTTTTCCTGCGCCACAGGCAGCCCTATCGAGTCCCTCTTTGGCGAGGCGAGTTCATGAAGCGGATCGTCTTTCGAGAATGCTACGTCCAGTTCGCCTCTACTGTACCTGTTGAGCTTCTAATTATACTTGCACCAGCCACATCAGATCTGTATCTGGACTGTCTATGGCTTGAATTTTCAAAGCGAGGTGGCGACGAGTGCTTGTACAGTACATGCTCTTGGACGTGAAGCAGCAGTCGTCGGCAGCGTGCAGAAAGCGCAAGCAAGGAGCAAGTTGACATACAGTAGCAGTACCTAGAGAACATACATACGAGTACCAAGACGTCGACGTCTGTTCCCCGCATGGAACCCAGAAGCTCGTTCGACACGAGCCCTCGGCAACCTCAACAGGCCCATCCCCGCAAACTGCTTGCACACACGCGGCCTCACGCTCGTACAGGCAAGCCACAAGTCCCATTTCAAAGACCTTTCCGAGGGGCAATTGTCTTGCATTGGCCAATCGCGAGGATATTTCCCCCACGGTTCGTCCCTCCTCACCCCAACCTCTTTACCAGCCTCCCATATATCATGCAGCCAACCAAAGGGAAAAAGAGGTTAGGTCTGGTCTCAAATCCGGAACACCATCATGCAAGTGTTGCGAGACCTTTTGCGGAACCTCAACCACAGCCTGTTGCTCTCTAGTGGTGTTTCCCTTGGTGGTGAGACCGCTTCGTTGGCCTCTCTCCGAGTCGGATGTCACGGCGTTGGCCTTTGGAGGGATCGGCGCTGGCAAGCAGCGGTCGACTCGGCACCGCACCGCTTCATCGTACGATGGGTTTGTCACGAGCAGACTGTGGGGAGGTTCCTGCGCGTGCGGCAGTTGACTGTGGCATCCAGTGCCCAGCATGCTCATGCCTGATCTTACAGGACGGTCTACGGAGGTGAAGTTGTTACTTCAAGTTGATGAGAAAGCAGCGGTCTTGTGCTAGTCGTGTTGAGGAGGCGTCAGCTCGGGTCTATGCCCAGTTCTTCTTCTCCTGGCTGCGTGTATCGCCACGGAAAGGCGATGGAAATAGCAGAGATGTGAATGGACGGCTGAAGGCCTTGAACCGACGGGAAAGCGACTTGGCCAGGCTTCAGCCATGTTCTGCGCCACAGATGACGCCTCGTTTGCTGATCTCTGTACAGCTCATGAGGGATCGACAAGCTAGGACGACGGATCGTCACGGATATTGGGAGCAGCCGAACGGGTGTTTCATCAAGCACAAGACTTGTGGTTCTCTCTGTTGGCGGCCTGCGATCTAGTATCATTCTCCATTGCCATGTGAGGAGCGGAAAGGGCGAACCACTCACATCAGCGAGTGGTTTTCGAAAGCGTACAGATACTGTACATCATCAGCAAGGCACATTCTCTCTTCTTTGTACGCAAAGGGTGTACACACGGCCCTCTTTCACGCTGCAGCTGCTAGCACCATCACGAAATGCATTGCGGTGACCAATTGGGTGTCTGAAGTGCCATACGAGAGCGATGCAACGCCCTTGACGCAGCTCTCGTCAAGTTAGCGCGGCTGCTGCTCCGTCCTGACGACAAACGAAGAGACTCCGTTGCCAAAGGGCATGCGGACGCCGAGTCAGTCAATCGGTCCAATGTCGAGCTTTGTTGTTGCCTGAGCCTTGGCTTCTCGCGTCCAGACGTTTTGAGGCACAAGGTTCACGCCGCCGATGAACGCGTAAGTCGAGCAAATACGAGGAGACTCTGACAAGGAAACGCTGGCTCTGTCTTGTGAGTTTGGGTACGACGACAGACCGCCTTGTATCCGTACCTGTACTACAATATTCGCTCACCTGAGGGAATGGATGTCGATGATTATCTCACGGTGGACCGAGGGCTGTTTGAAGCTTGTGGATGTGGCTCTTCAGCCTCAGCTCCAGCAGGAGACGATGGAGAAAGGATAGTGTCCGCTTCCAAGGTTGCGACTTGATACGGCAACTATTGTCTCAAGTCTCTCAAAGTCAACGATGCTTCATGTGGCTCCCGCGATGGCTTGACATCTCCAGGGTCCATCCCTCGAGACAAGTGAAAAGTCTAATCGAGAGCGAGACCCAGATGGCGACACATTTTTTTTCCTTCGCCGGAATATTTTCTATCTGGGGCTCGGGCTGAGCTCCCCTCCCGCGCCGCGCCAACCAGCGCCCGCGAATACGAGCAAGCCGCGTTGGGCTATTGACGGAGGGCCTGCTCTAGGACGCGGTAGTGCCGTGATCCGGAGGCGTCGCAGGCTGTCCGGCTGTTGCTTGCCCCGGACTCCGTATCTGCGTGTTGGAGCATCTGGTTCTCGATGCAATCAGGCCGGCGGGTTGCCGGAGTTGAGAGCTGGAGGACCCTGCAGCTGTGTTTCTCGTGGGACAGACGGGATTCATAACCCTAGTCGGTTGTCGTTTGGGTGGATGAGCGTCAGCAGACGTGTACATACGAGTAAGGGGTTCCTTGTAAGTGAGATCTGATATGCGGGATGTGCGAAGTTAATGGAGAGCATCAGGCGATGAGAGACAGGCACTTATTGGTAGCAGTAAGGTTGACAAGCCGCGATTATGGTTTAAGCGTTGGCTTGATGTAGGCCATGGTTAGACCAGCACACCAGCTACCTACTTAGTACTTTGCCATGTTGGAAACGCCATGAGAAAGAAAGTGGCGGATATGCTAAACCTCCAGATTCGCATGGTAGAAGGATTTCGATGGGCAAGGGGTGGCTGATTTGGGAGGCTTGCGTGTGTTGGAGCTACACGTGGGCTGGGCTGGGGAAGTGATAAGCCAGCTGTTTATGCTACCTCCTCGATGGCGGTGTCCACTGAAGCATTGCAACAATACAATCATATGAATTCACACGAATTGTTTACATGACGATGTTCACATCGGTTCATCTTGTTCGCAAAACAGATTCCAAAAGAGCTCATGAGGGCTGTTGATTCGTAGAGCATCTTTGTAAGGGCTTCTGGATCTGGCCGATGCCGGTCCGGAGAGCTGATAGCGGCGCATCTTCGGATCGCGATAACCTAAAGTCTCACTTCTGATCTCCGGCTGCGCGCGGCATCGCATCGCTCCGGGTCACATACAAACAAACATCCAACCAGCATCATCTTCATCAACATCAACAGCATCAGCAGCAGCATTTTGTGAAACCCGCATCTGCCGCTTTTGTGCAAGTCCAAGGGCACAGAGTGAAGGAGAATCTAACGTCTCGTCCTTGATGCGGGTCACGCAGGTGACTGTTTGCTGCAGCCCGTGTCTCGACTGACCGGAGCTGAACCGCATCTCCATCACCCTCACCCTCGCCCTCACGTCTCACCGACTGCAGACTCGCGGCCGCCCTCGATCCGACGCTCGACCGCCGTTCCACCGGTGACACGACAAATCTCTCCGAACGGACCGTGTCATCTATCCCATTGATACCGATATACCCCATAGATAGATCCTCCTCCTCCTCCTCCGCCTCGTCACCATGGGCGCCATCTCACTGCCCGTCAAACCCCCCCCTCCCCCTCGCCGCCGCCGCCGCTCCCTCCCGATCCTCATAGCGACGTGCCTCCTCGGCGCAATGGCCCTCCTGCACCTCCTCGTCGCCCTGGCGCCCTGCATGGTCGGCGCGACCTGCTACCGCGGCTACCAGTCGGCCTACAGCTTCGACGCGGGCGACGGCCCGCACCCGGACTGGATGGCGGCGATCCCGGACGACGTGCACCTGACGAGCCTGAGCATCCCGGGCACGCACGACACCATGACGTACGAGATTGCGTCGCAGACGCTGCAGTGCCAGAACTGGAACCTGAGCACGCAGCTGGCCAGCGGGCTGCGGTACCTCGACGTCCGGGCGCGGGTGAGGGACGACGAGCTGCATGTTTACCATGCGAATGGGTATACGGGGTTTAGCTACGAGCAGGTCCTGCTGGACGTGTTTGAGTTTCTGGATGCGCACCCTTCGGAGGCGGTTATTATGCGTGTCAAGGAGGAAGGCGGGCCGATTGGGAGGAATAACTCGGTTTCGTTTGAGGATGCGTTTCGATGGCACCATTGGGCGTCTCCCGCGACGGCACCGGGGTCGGCGAAGCACTTGCACAAGTATGATTTCGCGGCGCCGATACCTACCCTCGGAGAGCTCCGCTCCAAGATCTTCATCCTGCAGAACTTTGACGCGCGGGATGGACCATATGGACTGCTGTGGGAAGGCCCCGAGATGGTGCTTGAGGATCTGTGGGTGATTCCAGACGTGTACCACCTGTCGGAGAAGTGGACCGCCATCCGGGACGCGCTGGAATATGCCGCCCTGTCGCCTGACGACAACAGGTTCTTGTATCTGGCGCACCTGTCCGCCTCGGTGGGCGTGTTGCCGATCGAGGCCGCCGCGGGGCCGATGAACAGGACGATTCAGGGCATGAATGACATGACGGGGCAGTATCTCGAGGATGCCTCGGGGAACGACGATCTGGCGAGGGTCGGGGTCGTGATTGTGGATTTCCCGGGGAGGAGGTTGATTGAGACTGTGCTCAAGTGGAATGCTTGGTTGCGGTGATGACTACTATGTATGTGCTGCTGTCTGCTGTGTTTTGGCTACTGATCGCATTCTTGGGTTTTGAGACATGGCGTTTGTTTACTTGTTGGCGTCTGGCATATTGTTGATGTACTATCTGTACGATATATAAACGGATAACTGGGCATTGGAGGTTAGAAACCCGGCTGGAATATGAGATACAGTTGGATTTGAACAACGGATTGATCTCATTCGGCATTCATGGCATCAACATAAATACATTCATCGTCGTCCCCCCCTTTGCCACTGCCTATCCATCCATCCAACACCCGCTCATCCATCTCCCCATGCCATCCTGGGCTATATACAAGAAACCGCCCACTCGCCATTTCTCCAACCAAAGACGAAAACCAACGCAATCGCAAAAAGAACGCTCAAATTACACTCCAGGAAGAGAAAAACGACAGAAATGGTGATATAAACTCCACACAAATTCTCCAAACCAATGCATATCCCAAACATCCCTCCATAAATTAGAACCTCCATATTCCCAATCCCATATTCCAACCCGTTCTCATCGATCCTCCTGCTGCCCCCCTTTGACAAACATGTCATGAGGTAGGTAAGAGAATTACTGCCGCTTCAAGTCTTCACTCCGCAGAGACTTCTTGCTCTTGATGCTCCGTATCCCCGGCGTCCCCGCCCGACTGACCGACGGACTGCTGTCCTTGCTCTCCGTCCCAAAGCTCTCGAACCGGTCCACCATCTGCAGCACCCTCGTCTTGGGCCGCTCAAACGTCATGGCCTCGGCCGTGTACACGCTCGCCGACCGGGCAAACGACACGTCCGTCGCAATCGAAATCGGTCGCTCGCTCCTCGTCATGTCCGTCACCACCGACAGCGGCCTCTCGGTCCTCTCCGCGCGATCGTCATAGTCGTCCTGGTCGACTCGCAGGAAGCCGTCGTCGCGATCACCTTCGTCCACGGGGACGCCTCCGCCCTCCTCATCGTTGTGGGAGCTGAGCTTGCTGGTGCTGCGCAGCGAGGCCTCCATCAGGGATGACCTCTTATCCATGTCCACGAGCTCTGCCGTCTGCGGCATGTGCAGAGGCAGTCTTTCGTCAGTACTCGTTCCGTCGTCGAGCTCGTCGGCATTGACAACGCGGAGGCGCTCCTTGGGGACGGTAAACATGACTTGAACCAGGCGGTTCTCCACGGCCCGCTCAATATCCCATTCGTTTTCTCTCTCCATGGCGCTGCTGCTCTCGCCACCCTCCCAGTCCTGGCGCCCTTGCTTCCGCTTAAGAAGCTCGCTGCCCAGGGCCGAGAGCGGCGGCTCATAGTCATGGCTCAGCATGTCTGTCGAAATCTCCCGTGCAGCCGATATATCTATGGCGGGTAAGTCACCCGAGGGAGACTCTGAGCCAGAGAAGACGCGTCTCAGCGAGCCTAGCCAGCTTCTCCGAGGTGGTTTTGTTTTCGACGGCGAGCTGGGCTGCTGCAGTTCGTCGTCCTCGTACGGACTCCCGGGCGTGGTTCTGCCGAGCAGCAGATTGGGGCCCTCTGCCTGCAATGCGCCGAAGCCCGACTTTGCCGTGTTGTAGCTGCTCGAAGAGGAGCTGCCAGGCTTGCCCGGCTCTGTAGTGGGCGCAGAACTGCCGCCGCCAAAGAGGCCGGCCGTGGCAACAATGGCGGACCATCGGCCGGAGCTGGAGCGGCCCAGCCCGTCTCCCGCGCTGCGAGTAGACTCTGAAATGCCCGAGTCCATATGAAGATCGTCCTCGTGCATACCAGATGAGCGCTGAGAGCTTCGCCGCGTGGGCGATGTACGCCCCTGTTGGCGAGTGCTATTATACCTCGCCAGCATCGCATCCGCGGCATCGACATCCGATACCCAGTCTTGCACGTCCGGATCATGCTGGAACGGGCCGTCTGTGCTGGGTCCAGCAGTGCTCTGGCCAGGGGGCGGAGGCTGGAACACTGGGAGAGCCCCCGAGGCGACGGCAGCTGTTGGCGTCATGAAAGGATCGGAATACGCATCCGACGTGGGCGTCGTGGCCTCCGCGGGATTCTTGTGGTAAGATAAATCCTCCTCATCATCCTCCATGATGGGGTGAATCTGGCCCGGAGTATGGACAGAGCTATTGAGCTGAGCGTTCGCCGGCACATAACCGCCACGAATCTGTCTAGCCACCGGCTTCCTCACGACTCCTGGTACGACAGGTGCATAGCCGCCATACGAGCCACGCATGCTTTCATATCCAGAAGATCTGTCGTCTCCATTAGTCCGGTATGGATCCTGCCCACCGTTATACCAGCTTCGATAACCCCAGGGAAAAGTATCAGGTCTCTCAGTCATGTCAAGGCCATCGTGTACAAACATGCTGGCATCTTGGGCCATGGCTCTGATGGTCTCGTCACGAGCGGCTCGTCTCCGTTGTTTCTTGCGCCAATAGAAAAAGCTGACCAAGGCCAAGATGAAAAGGATCAGCCCGCCGCCAATGCCGAATCCGAGGCTCAACCCCAACACCCTTGATTTGGCTGCATCAGAGGTCTTGCCAGGAGCATGTCCCGGGTTCTGGCCACCAGTCTCGTCCGGAGTAGGATTGCTATAGGCCGCCGACCACGTCATATCCGTCAGGTTCAGAAACTGCGGTGCCGTGGTGACGCCGGACTGGCGCTTCATCTTGCTGGTCGAGTCGGAATCCTTGATCTGCCAGCCGCCGTACACCATCATGACGTTTCCCGGAAGGATAGCGGCTCCGTGCCCATAGATGCCGGCCTCTGCAAACTTCGGCTGTTGCTTCGGTATCGTCCACCTCCACGAACTGTACGCCTGGCTCATCTCCAAGATGGCCAGCTGCGGCTCGGCTGCATTCGTCACATCGCCAACCCATCCCCCCAGCACAATTACGGAACGCCCATCCTGGCTCAAAACGGCGGTATGGCCAGATCGGCTCTCCACGCCATCGGGGCTGTCGGTTGATTGCTCAACGTTTACGTAGGACCAAGTCTCCTCGGGGAGATTCCACACGGCGGCGGTGCTCATGTTGATGAAGGCTTGCTTTGTGTGGCCGCCGAGGATCACGTACGCCGTCTGCTGTGTGACCGTACCAGAAATGTTGCTCATGGAGCTTTGCAGCGCGGTGAGGCTGAATCCAGCTATGGGCGTCTTAGGTCCAGAGCTCGAGGCGATACTTTGCGCGTACGACCTGGAAGAAGGGCTGCTGTCGGCTGGGGCGAGAGTGAGCATGCCCGTGGAGTAGTTTGCCGCAGACTGCCAGCCCTTTGAGCTGTCCGAAGGCGTATCACACATGCCACCGTAGCTGTATATTGTCGGCTCGTCCAGCAGCGGTGCCAGTGTCGTGGAAAAGGCAATGGTTCCCCCAAGGAAGTACGGCCCTCGCGACGAGCCGCCCTTTTGCGACTTGCCGAGCGTTGTCGCGTGCTTCGTCCAAGCCGCATCACCGCTACTCCCAGAGGCACCCCCCTCTCCATACGTCCACACGCTTCCCGGCCCTTTGTCGCATTGTCCAGAGTATACCAGTACAGCGCCTTCTTCTGTCCTCACCGCGCCGAATGCCGTGTTCTTCGGGTTGTCGCCACCCACAAAAGGTAGGCTCGTCGTGACGGGGCTCAGCTTAGTGTCGGTTCCAACGGTGCCGGAAATGTTCAGCGACAGGAACTGTACATTGTCGTCGCCGTCCTGGGTGAAGATGTAGGCCAGATCCGAACCGTGGCACGCGCTCTGGTTGAAGCACACATCGGGCGCGAGAATCTGCGTGGGCACGTAGGGGAAGCTGTGCGCAGCGGCCGCTAAGGGAGCTCCCAGCAGCAGCGCCGCGGTCCCCAAGAAGCGACACGACGGCGCACGTCCTGGTGTTGCGCGATGCGGGTGCGCGCGTCCGCGAGCAAGCGGATCTGGTGGTGACACGGCCATTGATCGGGTTCGCTCCGAGATCTCGCTTCGCGCGCCGAGGTGCTCGTTGTTTCCTGAGTATGTTCTGGGGTATCTCTGCCTTGTCGTCGCTTGTCGATCATATCATCGTGGCATGTCGATCTTTGCAGCCTCGTCGCAACCGTGAGCCTCGGGCTTGGTGACTCCGGGGGTCTTCCTGATGGTGTTCACGACCGTCTTCCGCCAGCTTAGAATCGCATCCACCGCCTTCTGCCAAGTGAGTCGTGACGCTGCTGCAGCTCCCCCACGAAGGATCGAGTGGAAGAAGAGCTGGAGCCGCGGAGGCAATCCCGCAGAGAGCCAATCTCGCAGGTCTCACAATACGAGGCGGCGCAAGAAGCGAAGCTGGGGAGTAAAGCAAGGATCAATCGCTATGAGGTCAGCCGCCCTCGACCAGCTCTCGAGTCGGCGCAAAAAAGAAGGAAGAAGAAGAACCAAGAAGAGACAAGCAGAAGAGCCCAAAGGCGCGAGAGATGCAGGGACCTTGAAGTGTTGGAGTGACAAGGAATAATCAGAACTCAAAGGCAGAAGACGGGAGAGACACTCAATCAAAGCGGTGGGCTGGAACCCCGGCTTTAGCGCTGGCCGAGAGCAGCAATGCTTCCTTCCCGGAAAGTTGTCAACAGCAGCAGCAGCAGCAGCAGAGGAAGGCGCGGCACACGGGCGACTGACAGATCCGGGCTCAGGCTGTCAACAAGGGGCGGCAGGAGCCAGTCGGGCCCGATGGCGAGGGAAAGAGCTAGCATGTGCAGCTGCAGCCGGCCGCTCTTGCCGTGCTTTGTGGGCTGCGGGTTGGACCTGCGCAAAGGCTTTAGCCGCTGGCAATCAAGGCAGGTGCGGTGCTGTATTACTTTGATGCTACTTTCATGATTCACAGACAGCAAGCTTTTGTGCTGCTACTGCTGATATGTCTAATAGGAATCATCTACAGCATTGTACCTATATTATACTCACATCTGTAAACTCATATCTCTTCAAGGCAGTCATCATCAACTCCGTCACGATCACAAACAGCTGACCACAGCGCTCACCTTTACATTTTCACATCACTTATCCTCCCCACCTTCTCCATTTGTTGTCATCGTTCAAGCAGCTGTTGCGCGGAGCAACCGAAGCTTGGCCCTCTCCCGCTTCCCCTAGTTGGCTTAGGCCCTTTTAGTGACTCCCAGGTCCTGAATTGGTATCTGACCACTTTGTGGCTGTATTCAGCTATTTTTGCATGCTGAGAAGGCCAGATACTGGCTTGACTGGTTACTATTCCTGTAGATGCTAATAAACTTGTGCTGTTATGACTGCTGGTCATCATGATTGAGAAATATTTATAGAGGAGAGGGACGCTGTGCTGCCTCTCGCACTGCCACTTTTGTTTACCATCTCATCAACCTAGTTCGTCTCTCCAACTGCCTTCTTGGGCAACCCTCACCCCAGCCACCGCTCAAGAACAAGCACATGTGACGCATCGAGGGGCTGGCAAAACACCACCATCTCAACGAATCGGCGTGCTTCTCTCACCAAACTTATCCAGATAAAACGGCTGGGTAACAGATGACGTGCAGCTCAGATCGATGCCATTGGGCATGTTCATCTTGATACGCCGTTTCATCCATGCCTTGTGCATACTTTACCGACAGTTTCGACCTGAGAGAAGCAATGCGCGTTATCGTGGGTATCAGTTCGTTCGTGCTGACGGGCATCATCTCCATATATCGCCTCAGCCCCCACAGCTGGGAAATGACGAGAGCCTAGAAGCGCCGTTCACCGTCGACTAGCAGGGAAGAGGCGGCAGCGGAAATGGGCACGCTGTTGTGTATCAATTACAGAGTAGTAACACCTGCTATTCCCTCTTTGTAAGAAGCGGACAAGTATTCAGTGCACGTAGACGGCATCTGAGGAGACGTCTTGTGTTGATCACGACTATTTTCTATTCTAGACATTGTCGGCTTGAATTGCCAAAGAATACAAAATAGCCTGCGTGTTCTGGCCCTCTTGATACAATACAGACCCGTCTAATCTTCTTGAATTCCTGCCTCGTCTCTTCTGACAGTAATATCATGCTAAAACTTATCCATAAGACAAATCGTGAATAAGACATTACAACTTCTTTTGCTCTCCTCTCCTGCTCTACGTTTCAGCTCAACGCAACGACAAAAATGTGATCTGAAAACGAATACTGGGCCAACACAAAATGCAGGCAGAATACAAAAGCCGGTTGAAGGGGTATCAGGTAAGTATTAAAACCGCCTCAGTAGTGAATCTTTTCTTCCCAGATCGGTGGTCGAGCGCCCTCAGCATCCCACTTGATGTGGTTCTTCTCGTCAAGCTCCGCACCCTCGTCGGTAATGGGAATCACCTTGCTCGAAGCAGCAACCTCCTGCTTGGACAGACCAGCTGGGTCGGCGGGGATCCAAAGAATGGGCGTCTTGCTCGCGACGGAGGGTGGCAGATACGCCTCGGCCTCAATTTCTTCGGCATACTGCGTCGGCTGGGCGAGGTGCTCCTCAGTGAGGAACAGTTGGCGCAGGGTGTGGTAGTCCGCGTAGATCCAGGGCTTCAGGAACCTGAGGATGAAGTTGCCCCGCTTGGCAGATGCCCTCGGCGCAAAGTTGGGGACAGATCCCTTGCCGTTGGTATCGTCATGCGATACATTGTTCGAAGCCAGCCCCTCCTCCACGCTGGTGCCGTTCTTGCCGGTGGTGCGCTGCTCAAGAGCTTCCTCTTCTGCCTGGAGTGTCCGCGGCAGGCCAAAGAGGAGAGGGTCAAGAGTCCTGGAAAGGGTGATGTGATACAGGATGGTGAAGACGAGGAAGATGGCCATGAGGACGGCAGGCCCGGCGGCCTTGGAGACGGAAAACAGACCGACCATGCAGATTTCGGCCAGGTAAATACCGGCAAACAGCTGCTTGAGGGCACGAGGATAGATCAATCCGTGTGTGTCGATTCGAGTCTCCGTGACAAAAAGGACATTGTAGCGGTAGGCAAGGTAGAACAAGCCCATACTAATAGTTGACCAGAACAGAATCAGGGGAGCGATGACCGAATATGTGATGCCTGTAAGGAGGGTTAGCGCAAGTTCTAGAGTAGAGGCGGCTACGAGAAACATACTAATGACTGCAATGTTGGTGTAGACAGGGAGAAGGCTGCCCCAAGAAAGAGCGCTGAGGCTGGTCCACTTCTTGTACATGGCTCGGGGCGTCTTGGCCAACAGCTTGTACAGCAGGGTAAAGATGAAGAAGCCGACGACCTGAGTGACGACGCTGGTGGCAATGGTAAGACCCTGAACGATGAAATAGGAGATGTAGAAGTTTGACGCAGTCGGCAGGGCCGAAGAGAGGATGTTGAAGACTTGGCCCGGCTGCTGGGCGATCTGAACAAGGGCAGTCGAGGCGGCATTGGTCAAGGTCTGGATCAAAAAGACTTGAATGAGCTGGAAGAAGAAGTAGGAGCTCTGGGTAAAGAGCTCGACGCGGGACTGGGAGACCTCGCCGGCCAGTCGAGCGCAGAGACGCATAATGACGGGGACCAGCGACATGAGGACGGACAAGGCAACTGCTGGCAGAAGGCCTGAAATGACGCCGAGAATGGGCTATGCAAGATTAGCATCTTTCATACTATTTAGAGGCAAATCGAGATAGTACTCACCTTGGGAATATCACCGATCCAGGTCAGGCCAGGGATACTCTTCAGCGTGTTCACCTGCGCAATCAAGCCGACAATACCAACGGGAATGGCCCAGAAGATGATGAGCGCCGCAATGAAGCCATATACGACATAATGGCGGATAATGACTTGCCACCAAGGGAGGGCCAAGTTCTTCCAGATGACCTCTCCGGGCTGGACGCCGATGGCCTTGGGGTCCATGTGCAGGGCCTCGTGGTGGGTAACGGACTGGTACGCGAATTGTGCTTCTCCCTGGGTCTCGAACTCGACAAAGACGGCGCGCACTTTCTCATAGTTGCCCGATCTCCAGTCAGCCTGCGCCTTGTCGACCTCGGGAATCAGTCGCTGCAGCTCAGAGCGGCCCCATTCGATGGTGTCGACCTTTTTGCCAACGAGGCCAAGGGGACCGAGGCGGTGGTGAGGGCGCTTCTTATCCGGGATCCAGCGCGAGGCAATGTTGCCCGTCTCGATATCACCGTCTGCGGTGCTGCCGGACGCGGGGCCTTCGGGCTGAACCTCTCCCTTCTTCAAAGCCTTGGCACGAGCCTTGTTGACGAGCTTCAGGAGGCTGATCTCGCCCTTTTCCAGCTTCATGGCAGCTTCGTCTCGCTTCTCGACAAGGTCGTCGAGCTCGTCCGTCTTGCCGCACACCCAGACCCTCTTGACGCCGCTGAACATGCTTCGGATACGCTCCTCATTGTTGTATTCATCCGGGACGGACGTGAACAGAACGGTGCGGGCAGAGATTCGCTTGGCATTGTGCGGGTTGATGTGGTGAGCCTGGCGCAGGTTGATATAAAAGATGCACTCGCGCGTAATCATGTACATGAGGAAGCCATAGACAGCCCAGCCGACAAAAGTGTGCGCGTAGAGATAGTTCTTGTGAACGTTGATGTCGATGTCGCTGTAGGACAGAATCTCGAGCTGGGACAGGTGCTTGCCTCCGGTGGCGTTGATGGGGAACAGGATGGGCCAGGTGATGAGCAGGCTGACGAGACAGACGATGAAGCAGATGCGCAGGAATCGGAGGAAGAGGTAGGCATCGAGACTCTGGTGAGTGAGGACGTAGGCGTCGGGGATCCTCCAGAAGTCGGCGAACCAGGTCAGCCAGTTGCTTGGTACACTCGGCGTTCGTTCGCTATGAGCCGTCACCGTCAGTTTTGATCAGACAATAGACATTCTTTCCGCATAGAGAGAAGCAACAACACCTACTCTTCGCGTATAGACCCTAGATATGTACGCGGTGCATAGAAGCGCCGCTGCGATCTCCTCAAGAATAAGAAGATGATGATGTAGATGGTCGATACTACTAGTACGGGAATAAGAGTATCAACCATGCCTGCAGTCGAGCACAACGTCAGTCAGCCATCAACAGAGTCATTCGTCAATCCAGCAGCAAAATCTCAACTCACCCCATGCAGACTGTGGCTGGGTTTCCCGCGCAGAGCCCTGGTTCTCATCAGGGGCCAAGTTCTTGTTGAGCCAACTGATAAAGTTGCCCATCTTGACGACGTCGTGCTCGCAGCCGTTGCCGCGGGCGTCAGGCGATGCTCGAAGCCGTTACGGGAGATGAATTTCGGGTATACCGTGCGTCGTTGGCAATGAGTGAATAGAGTAAACGAGCGACTCGAATTAGAGTGCCGGCTGCGCAGTGAAGTGAACGCTCCAAGACGCGGATCGAAGAGATGCAAAAAGGCAGGGGTTTTTGTGAGATTTGACCGAGGTTTGCCAAGGTGGAGGGAGGAAGATGAGCAAGACAAGAGGCAGGCCCGTCTAATAACGCCAGCCGAGAGCACTAGAGCGCTTGTACCCGTGCTCTGTGATTCAATGCTAGCAGAACTGATCAACAATCGATCTGTCGATGGCGACACAGACGGGACAGGGAAGGCGAGTTCCGAGCAGCTGAAGCTGGAGCGGCAGTGGGTGCCGAATCTGAATCGTCAAGTATAAACGCGTATTCCGTTGAAGAAAGGCACGAGGAGTGCGCTCCCCTTGATTAGTACCAGGTACTAGTAGGAGAAACTCTACTCTTCGTCTTCTCGTTTGGCCTAGCCCTCTTTTTTTTCTCTCTCTTACTCTTCTCCCGTTCTCTTGACTGACGTTGATTGTTTCCTATCAACCCCCAGAGCTGAGCTGGACCCGAGTGATGAGTTGGCCGTGCTACTAATAAGACACTGTCTCAGCCCGGCAAGGACCCGGCTGCGGCGCCAATCTGCTGATCTAGCCTATGTGGGCTCTCCCTCGCCGAAGCTTGGAAGAGGCTTGGGCGTTTTAGATGGTCTGAAAACCTGCGTGCTTGTCCAGCTGCGATTGGATCTCGTGCGTATGTGGCTTGGGCGGTTAACGAGCGGACTGGCCGTGCCAGACGACCGGAAGGCGAGAACAAAGAAGTCGATAGCGAGGGACAGGAAACGAAGGAGGAACACAATGGCTTGTTAGGAAGCAGGTCAAAACAAGCTGAAAATGAAGAAGACGTCCGAGACTAGCTGCGACTATTATTGCCTGCAATCGTCAATATGCAATTATTCGCTTGCAAAAGACTCTGCGCCTCCCCCAATTGTGCCGTGCTCCCGCGAGACCCTTTCTCCGGTAATTTGAGAAGAATTTTTCTTTCTCTCTCTTGCGGCTCGGCCCTCTGTTGTCTCTGCTGCTCCCTGCCTGTGCACCGAGTTTCAACTCCCAATCTCATTTCCCACGAGGGAGGGTCACCGTTCGATAAACTCAATGGGGATGTGGCTTGTGGATTCAGGCCACCCCTGCTCGGCTGCCCTCTGCCTTTTTAGCTTGCCTTTGCGTTGGAGGAAAAACTTGGCTTGCAGCTCACTCTGCTGCTCTCCTCTCTATCTCTATGTAGGCATCCCTGCTCAGCTGTATTCTATGTGGGCCGAAGGGGACGGCGCCAGTCACACGCAGGCGTGGGTGACAAGCAGCAGCTGTTTGGTGTCTCTACTCAATTTCAATCTCGTCATACTGCCCCTTGGCTGGGTCAAAACTTGGTTTAGGAGCTGGGTCTAGACTCCCGTTGCTGGCCACGCGATGTTGTCTGGTTTGAAGCTGGCTAGCAAATGGGTAGTAAAAGGCGTCAAGATGGATGATGCCAACCGTTCTTGGCGTCGGGTTTGATTGAACTTCATATCATTCTTGATGAGCACATTGGGCTTATTCCGGCTCTAATCAGGAAGCGTTTTCGGGGGGGCAATTGTTTAGTTTCGGCGCGTTGTGAAATCGTTGTGGCGTCAAGTTTCGTCAGGACTCGCCTGACTTTCCCCACGGCCACGAGCAATGCCCCTAGAATCTGTGGCTTATTGATTCTCACGAGTGCTCGGACCTTGCCATTGTGCATACTACTCGTCTCTCTGCACTCCGTATAGTAGCTACTACGTCGTTGGCAGTTGTAGATGCTAGAAGGGGGTCTTGTGAGAGCACAGAAACGGAGACATGCATTCTCGTCATTTTGCAATTCATATCAGAGCGGTGCAGGCACGGCCGCATTCTCGTTCGCCTAGCCCAAGGTTGCAGCCGCTTTTGCTGCGACTATCCGCGAATCTGTCTCACTTCAAGATATTGTGCCGCTGGACGCATTTGAGGTTCAAATTCAAGGCGGCCTCCTAACCCCCGTGAGCTCTACTCCAGGCTACCTTCCCCTCGGTATTCACATGTTGTTGGTTCGATCTGAGCCAGCAGGGTATGCTATTATCGCACGCTCCCCACGATGTCACAAGTCTGCGAATCATGGCCCTTGAGTGACCCCAGCTTCCCCCCGACTTGAAATCGAGATGATCGCCGTTTTTGAAGCTGGCTGGTACTGTACTCGTACCGTGTGGGTGGTGCCACACTCCAGCTGCTCTGCGTCATCAGCTTCTCACCAAACTCGATGACATACCTCTCTCTGCCATTGTTTTCTCAGGAAATTGTCGGACAAATCTCGGTACTCTTGGGCAGCTTCCATTGTTATTGACCCAGCTCAGCTGAGAAATCATGCGCTGTGAGGTTTTGGACTTGGATTATAGGGTAGCATGAACAAGGCTCGCCATAGCCCTCGACTCCAGGCTGGATATGGAAAGCCTCAGTCATCATGAATGATTGTGATCCATGAAAGAAGGAAGGTTTTGATGAGGCAATGCATTCGAGGTTTGCTCTAATCAAAAAGTTGATATCGTCAGCAGCAGAATTGGTGGAGCTATCGCTATTGGTGACAGCATGGTAGGCAAACACTTCATTGACTTATCCTTGAGCCTGGTAAGGGAATTGGCCCAAAACCGAATTCATCAACTGCAGGATACCAACCCAACTGTTTGAGATTAGGGATTAACTGAATGTGAAAGAAGGAGGTGTTAAGATTTAATCATTCTCATACATGTACTTTCGAAGCATACGCTCCCCTTGACGGACTACGTGATTTTTGAACATTATGCGGATATCGAGCAGAGAACGCTTTTGAGGTATTCTGTCGACAGGCTATATCGGAAAGGAACTCGACCTCATTTAGAAGGTACATATCCAAACTCATAGGATCTTTCAAGGATGATCTAATATGGGCCCTCCTGCCGTCACACTCAGTCACTACATGCGCCATTCATAGCACACTAAGGTATAAAGCTCGGAAGCTATTGTGCTATGCATTGTGGACGGGAGACAACGAGGGGAACGTTGTGAGATACATTTGGAGAATGCGAATTGGGATTCTATCACAGCGCGAGAAATAACGTCCGGAAGTCAAGGCCAGGTATTATATGAACTGTCTCTCTTTCATTGGCAAAAGCCGCAGCTATATCTACCTATACACCTAGTATGATACTCCTGTAGCCAGTTCCGGCTGCCCTATCCCGCCTCATGATGCAACTTTGGCACCTTGCCAGATAATAGAGCACCCTGAATTAGGTGTGATGTGTGAATCCATCTCTGACATTCTTCAAAACAGAGATCAAGGCGTTAAGTGGAAGGAAGTGTCAAGATTCGAGTCTTGCGAACTTCCTCGCCAGATGATCCAAAGTACCGACCAGAGCGGAAACTGTGAGGCTGTTAACGCATATTCATCATGGGGCTGGAGCCACAGTAGTCTTACCTCCAGTGAAGATTGCCAAGGCCCACGTTACGACAGGCATCCAGATATCTGCGCACCTCTTGGTCGATTCCTGCCCCCCAAACTGGTAGCTCATTTAGTGCATTGTACCAACTCTCATAGCAAGCGTCGAGCATTCTGCCTATCTTGTCCATTGCTTCCTGATCAGAGAGGTTCTGCGCCTTGAGGATTGTGACTAGATTGTTCCCTGCATCGTTCAGCTCCTAGGAGAGGTTAGAAAATGTCTAAAGGTCAGGAAGATCTTGTGGACAGGCACATACTACTTCCTTCTTGTATGATAAGATATCGTTTGATCTGCTAATCGGTTATTGAGAGGTCATCATTGAGGATCATGGTACTTTGACTTACAAAATCACAAGATCTACAATCGTTCGAGTGCACAATTGCAGTGCCGGGTGGTTCATCTGAGCTTGGGAGAGCTTGATGTTCTCTGCATATCTTTGAGACAACATGTTAGGGCTTGCATATCTCAAGAGACGGAAGAGAAGACTTACTCCACCAGTCGAATGGCCAATATCACACCGATCGTTTCTCTTCGGTAACTCATGTATTCATCCACGGTTGAGGCGGCAGCAGAACCAAGCTTTGTTCGCTGAGATTGATAGATCAAACCCTCGATATATTTCTTATGGGCGTCTTTCCACCGTTCTCGTACTTCTACTGACTCGTTAGGGACTCTCGTTAATTCCGGGGCGAGGTGTTGATTTATCTTACCTGGTGTGGCACCCTACGGCGTGGTGGTTAGCTGTGAACAATCAAAGACGCTGAGGTCTACGTACCATCTTGATTCTGTCCCAAATAGACTGAAAAGCATATATGAGTGGCTTGTCGGTCTGCGCGAGATTTGGCTTGTCATCCAGAATCGCGAGAATGGAATCGATCTCCGCCTGCGCCGCAGCTGGATCATTGGCTAGATGCCCTTCATCGAATTCTATTCCTCGAATATGAGCTGTCTTGTCACCATATGTGAGATCAAGAAACTTACGATCATCAAAATAGAATATCTGGGAACATTCATTAGATCAACCGCGAATCGATGAGTATTATTAAGTGTAGGCGGCACAACTTACCCAATTTGCCCAGTCGACGGCTGTGCGGAACCTGTCCTTGTCCGCTGAAGGAGCCCATACAGCAGCTGCAAACCCAAAATCGGTCTTGTTGAACTTCGCCTCTGCTTTTCCCTCTAATTGCAACAGACTACTACCCGTCAGCCAAAATATCATCACAAGAGGTTTGAACATTTAAGTCAAAGTTACCTTTTGAACCACGCATCTGCTTCAACTTTGACTTCTTTGTAATGAGGGTTGATGCTGGGCTCAACAGCCATAATCGAGGAGAACAAGTCCGGAATCACGACCTGGTTTGGCGTGTCTGCTTTCTTTGGTGACTGTAGACTGACGGTAGATGCGTCTAGCCGCAAGGTGGGCTCCAGAACTGTTAGAGTTGACATGTTGATGCAATGACTATCACTGTAGACTGTATGTCCGTCAACGCAATAAGCTTAAATCTTTCTTGTTGGTCGTCTGTGTGATACATCATCTGTGTTGGCTCGGGCTCTGATGATTTATATAGATATCAAAGTAACCAGAGATCATCTCCCAGACCCAGCAACGAGCAATCTTAGGGGTAGAAAGCCGTGTAACAGAGGAGGCACCTTCGCTTCTGCTGTTGCCCTGCCAAGTTGCCTTTCCCAGTCTGCCGTCCTCGCGAGAGTAAGAGATCAGACGGATCCTCTCCGTATCTTCCCCGGCACTGACATCAACCCTTGACTGGAGCGCAGATCTCCTGCTCATTTCCAGTGCGGCATCGTACTTGATATTTGTTCGTACGGATCCTATCGTCGGACATTTTGCTTAAGCAATAACGATTGTCTATATCCGACACATGTGCTCTAGGCTTACACGCTGCGGTTCCGGGGTCGGAGTGGAATCCTCCTGTTGTTTCTTTGGGAAGTTGCTGATTTCTTCCGAAAGTCCTGACAGCCCCGAACAGTCCATTCCTATTGCCCTATTCATACACGGAACTTGTCTTTACCCCTGTACGACAGATGAGAACATTATTAAGTCCTCTATAAGCCGCTGCATCCAGGGCTTCGTTCTCCATCTTGCTGCCACGTCACATTGCTATCAAGATGATGTCGCTTTGTCTGATGACAAGGGCAGAGAAATATGACGGTGTAGGGGTGGAATTCCTTCAATAGCGATCGGATCGCAACCGAGGCGCACAGCCTCGAATCGTCGGCTTGCCGGATGACAACGGCAGTCAGTGCCCGGACCGGGGTAATGTTACCGATTCTACGCGGCAAGTAAGTGGGAGGGATCATCCACTTACATACATACAGTAGGTATGAACTTGACCTGTCATATTGGATATCCCGGGCCGAAGTAATCCTGGATTGCCCCTTGAGATGACGGATATAGCCATTCTAGCGACCTGTGCTCCGTCCGGCACAGGCATACAGTTTCTTCTCTAACTGCGTACCGCCAATGATATCTGTCATCTTCTATGAGGGGCACAGAAAGACGCACGGTGTTTGCGATATGATTGTTGGATCTCTGCGTTTCTACATCAATGCTATATCGAAGATTCTTCCCTGACACATTGTCCGGAGCAGGCCTATCTCAGCAGAATGCTTACTGGAAGGATTCTTGACCGTTCATCTACTGTGAGCAAGGTGCGATAAAGCTTCTTACCGACGGACAAGGAGCACATCCCTGGGAACCCAGACCATGGGCCACCCGAGTTTCCTCTTTGCTTACTATCGAGAAAGTTCCAAAGCTCTCATATACCTTCCCCTGTCTGCCGGGGCGCTTAGAGAATGCCCACAATGCTCTGGATTCATGGACCCTGGATACTTACGTATCCACTGATACGGCATCAAAAGGTCAAAAAGCCGTTCGGGCTAGGTTCTACAGTACATACTCCTATAAGCCCTGAGCATGTTTGTCTTTTTCCTTGCGAGGCTTCATTTCAAATGCTGCCACTTGGTGGACTAAGATGGTGATCATCTTCCTTTTGCAAGGCCCCTGTCCGGCTGTCCGGGTCTTCGGCCCCGAACCGCGCGCTCCCCTGCATTCTCTCCTTACGTCACTTCGGTTGTACGATGGAACCTGATTTACTTAAAAGCATCTATTGCGCCCTGTGGTACCTAAGCTGATGTTACTGGAGAGATCTTCCTTCCATATTGAAGGACCAAGCTAGGAGAGAAAATCCCGACACATTAGCAGATACTGCGAACCGCAATCATCATGATGTTGGAAAGAATGACCAAGAAACTTGATGAGGCACTGAGACGGTAATCGGGGGTTTCAAAAATTAGCATCATTCATGTTCTCATATGGCCTGATAGCTTGCAGCACAATTGCGTTCTTCGGCCCAAGGTTTCTATATACAATCAGGAGAAATATACCCAAGGCTAGCTGGCACCTCAACCTCCACGGAAAGACCATATAAAGAGTCGCCACGATCCTCGATATTCAAACCGGGCAACGGACTCCTACACCCCTAAGGCAATCAAGGGGGAGGCGCGCCGACGTAGACTGTCAGCTTCTCAGGGATGCCCGTAGCCAACGTTCCCGAAGCGTTCTCCTTGTCATTGGGGTTGACATCATCATAAGGGAAAGCATAGCCTCGTCCATCAACCTCATAGTGGTGAACCAGACGGCTGTAGTGGTTGGCAGGGTCGGTCTTGTAGTACTTGGATCGGCTCACGCCAGGTTGAACGTCGCCGCCGGGAATCAGCAAGGTAGAGCGAACAAAGGCAGCACACAGACGCGGAACAACGGCCTTGTGAAGCTCGTTGTCGCCAGCCTTGATGGCAAACGGCCCGCTGTTGCAACCCCAGATGTCCTCAGCACTCGGCTTGCTGTAGCTGCGGTTGTCGCCATCGCACTGGAGCTTGCCGTCCTTGACCTTGCACTTGACCTTGCCGGCAGCGGACTGCGTGTTGATGGTGAGAGCCTTGCTGGAATAGTGGTCCCAGACCTTGTCGACATAAGACTTCCAGTAATTCTTGAAGCCCTTCTTGTCGATGTCACTGTAGTCGCCTGGTGCCAGCGCGCGGAGAAGCTGTCCCTTGGAGTTCTTGATGCACAGATTGGCCCAAGGGAAGCCGTCCTTAGCCGTCTGTTTGGCCAAGTCTTTGCAGATCTCACCGAGTGCGTAAGAGTGAAGGCCTCTGGTGACCTGGGTGCTTCCATCCGTAGAGCTCAAGCTCATGCTGAGGATCATGCCAACAAAGTCGACGTAGCTGATGTTCGCCCACACAGCCTTTCCCTCGGTATAGGAAAGTTCGACGAAGCCCCAGTTGATTCCCGCACTGGGGTCCTTGAGGTTTGCCGGAGAAGGCTGTACCAAGCCGTCGCCAGTAGGGATCCTGACAATGAAGAAGGGGAGAGTGCCTTCGGCGAAGTAGATGCGAGCAGACGTGATGACAATGGGGACAGTTACTGTGAGAGATTTGCCCTTGGCAGGCAGAGGGATCTTGATCTCGTCGCTGACGGGGACGGGGATTTCGGAGCCTCCGGAGCTGGGATACAAGAGGCTACCATCGCCCTTGACGAAGACGACCCTGTTCTCGGAGTCGAGGCCAGCGATGTATGCATTGACGTGACCGCCACCGAAGCTGTTGACGAGCTTGATCGGGAGATGTCCAGGCTTAGGATTAGCCTGGTTGGCGAACTTGTTGGGGCCCGTCGTTGCTGGGCTGTGGTATGTCCCGTTGAGGGTGTTGTTCCCCGTGAGTGAGATGTCGTCGATGCCTCCGGGACTGGCCACGGAGAAGGGGGATTCGACTCTCGAGATGAGAGAGGGGGCGGCCGATACTGCGCCGATGAGGGCAGCGAGGAGAGTGAAAGTACGCATGATGCTGTATGCGTACTTCCAGCAACGAGGAAGAAGTCGTAGTGCGAGCAGGTAAAGCCTTCAGGTAGAAGCAGAGGGTCGCCTCGATTTAGCCTCGAGGATCTACTCTGATGCTGAGACTTCCAATTGATCTCGTCTCTGGAAGCCCCCTATATATATCCGTCCTCATAACACAATACGTGCTCAACCTCTTGAGGTTGAGTCTTGCTCAATCTCGACATCTCGAGCCAGATATCGGACCGAACTTTGAAGCACGGGGATGGTGAGCTCCGCAGTGCCGCGCATTGTCCCCGGAGAGGATCTTGCAACAGAACCGCTCATATTGTTGGGCTTCCATCTTTTAGTTGCTGGCCCGTGTTCTGTTTTGCTGCCTGAGGGGTTTCCGAGGCCGAGTTGAAGCAGCTAATCACTCGATGAGATGTCGCAATATGTGTTATCTCGAGTGAATCTCGTGGTCTATTCACCAGAACTGTCCACCTTTCAACCAGAAGGCCATGGAAGTGATCAGGAGCATCAAGGTACACGGCGTCCAGGCCAACACACTTCCGGGCCGAGGCCCATCAAATTACTAGACTCCCAACGGCTCGATTGATCAGTACTGTTCCATCAGAAACATTTCGGCAGTTCATAGTACGTAGATCTAATCATTAAGCATATTCTTTGCTTAACGCCACTGCCTCTCATAGAGATCCTACCAGAGATGCAAGGCACTCCTCCGGTTGAAGTCGGAGATTTGAGGTGATTCTCCTGGCCATCGGTGAAGTTGTGCCTCCACACCAACGACCAACACCCCGAGCTAAATCAGGCACAAGGCACTGCACCCCACACTTTTTGACCAGGAATTATGCACAACAGCCATTGACAAGCTGATTGCTGCAACGTGACAGATTGGGGAGGCGGGGAATCGGTCGATTACTTGGAGGAACCCCCCACGGAGGATGAGACGAACGAGCTCCTGTGTTGTCCATACAAGCACATTCTAGAAGTTGATATATATGGACATGGGGACCTGATAGAGCTTCCGTCGTGGAAGTCTATCAATTGAAAGCGCCTCTAAGGTTACAGAGATGAATCGGGTGATTCAAGGATGCTGTTATAGCCGTTTGACCAGGTGCTGGGATCGCCGCATTACCAGTCAGTTCATGCGAGGCATGCAGGCCGCCTTCGGACAAATAATACACGTTGGTCTCTCCAGTTCGAGGTGATATTCGCCATCGTTGTCTGTAGCGGGGCTTTCAGGATGCATGCAGGCGTCGTGATGTTGCAAAGCTTCGACGATAACACTAAAGACAATCGCCATTGGCTACCAAAGGATGCACGTGGTGAGTGCAGGAGAGAGACAGTTACGAATCTTAAGGTCCAACATATTCTTGTATGGTGTATGTTATCTAACCCCAGGAATCAGATGCCAACAATGACTCGTGGATCTCCCCTCTTCCTTTAGATTGCGAATACTCCCCTGCAAAAGCTCAATCAGGGATTCCTGGGGAAGTGGATTTGAACAATATCCACTGGGGAGACATTCAAGAGTCACAACACAACTGGGAAGAATCCGTGCCACAGGTCCGTGAGGTCTACAGCTGATGGCGCGATGCTTGCCTTGTCACCTGTCATAGGAGGCAGTCAAATTACCTCACCCAGCATCGCCCGTGCGCAACCCGTGCGCGCTTCATAGGTGCAAGTGCAGACGATGCCATCTACACGTAGTTGCAACGGATGAGCTCTTTATACCCAGAGAGAAATTCGAAAGCGTTCATGCAGTTCGAGGAGACTGCAATCACAGCCTGAATGCATTGTGTTCAGCGGTGAGGGTTGCAAAAGCACATAGACGTTCTCGTGGAGATGAAGGCATATCGTCATTAACCATCAGACAGTTGTGCAAGATATCCTGACCCCCATTCAGCTGAATAGGAAAGTAGCCGATTTGCATCACACCTTTAGTGGAGAGAGTACAGGGACGGCGACAAACGAACCGTTATGTCCCCAGTTCTTCGTCTGAACTCGACCGGAGCTTGACCAACATGTGGCCAGTGCTTGACCCGGACGAGAGTACTGATGTGACTAGGTTGACTACAATTGATGGCGAGGTCTGATGGTTGGCCATACAATCCAAAGACCTATCTACTCTCTGTTTATCTCCAAAGATTGAACGCGTGCAACAAGCAGGACATCTTCTAGACTAGATATGAGATATTCACTCCCGATATAGACGAGACAACTGCAATAGTTCGAAGTAACCCGTATGCTTCTCCTGCTATGCCAGGGTCTTAGCCAGGCAGTAGAGTGGGAACGATCCCGGCGAGAGTGAGGCTTGCAATGACATCCCAGTGCTCTGTTACTGCAGCTTTCCTTCAATCCTTAGGCGTCCAAGATCTTGATCGCAGGGGCAGTAGCATCGTCGAGGTGAGCGAAGCCAGTATTTTCGATAGAGGTCTGGTGTACAACTGTGGTGTTGGTCTTTGAGCTGTTGGAGGCTGCGATAATGGTGGTATCTCGGCCTTTTCAATGGAGTGTGTGTGTCGGATGCAGTTGGCTCAGACATACCGGCAATCGTTGAAGTACTTGGGGATGTTCTTGACAAGGCAGAACTCGTTGGAGACGATTCTCCCCTGCTCTTTGGGAGTGGCAGGTCGAGATGAACAAACAGGAAAACTGTTTGGCAAGCGTCGGCCGAGGAGGAGACAGATGGAACGAAAGCGGTGAGGGAATGAGGAGAAGGACTAGAGCTCCCTCTTGCTCTTTGTCAGATCGAGAACTTGAAGTCGGCTCCGAAATGCCGAATTGTAACAGAGGGAGCCCTTTCAGATGCTTTGTACTGGCATCACACAACATGGAAGCAGATCTTCGAACGCCATGCTCGTCGAAGTAACAAGAAGCCATGAAGCTTGAGGCACTAGAAACTTAGAATTGCCATCGGACATCAAGAGATATCACGAAGAAAATAGATCTACCGCTCCTGTTAGTGGCACGACCAATCACTCTCATGTGATAGGCCTTAGATTGTACTGCTATAAAATACTACCATTTAGCGAGGCTGACCTGACAAGGTAGATCATGCGTACCTTAGATTGAGACTCCGGTCGGTGTTTTCGAGGTGAGTACGTAACCCTTCTCAGAAGCAAAATGCCTGTCAGATCATTAGTATCTGCCCATTTTGTAGCAAGTGTGCCGGCGCTGACACCGATTTGCTGACAGGGTGAGCTTTCGGCACTCTTTGGAGTGCCGAGCACCGACATGCCTGTGGTTTCCCTCATACTTGGACAACATGCGACTTCAATCTTACGGGAAAACAGCTTAACTCCATAGTTATTGATACTTCCGAACGATATGGTCCGGTAGATGTTCACGGCTATGTCTAGAATGTGTCTTCTGTTGCAGTATATAAGAGGTCCTGGAGGCATGGAATACTAAACATGCCCCTGGAAACTGCCAAATAGCTTCCAGCCCATCAACTGCCTGTTCTCAATTCCATTAAGCGTTCTCACTCCACTTACACAATGTCTTGCGCAGACTGCTTCAGGGGGACTATCCACGAGGGAACCCCAAGAGGCAAAGAGCAGACACTTCATAATGTCCTCACATATATCGCCGCCCCCGAGAAGGGTCCTACATCGACTTCGCAAATCATCTTCATCACCGACGTCTTCGGCTTCAATCTTGTGAACAACAAACTATTA
Organism: Trichoderma gracile; assembly: GCA_020002365.1. NCBI lineage: Eukaryota > Fungi > Ascomycota > Sordariomycetes > Hypocreales > Hypocreaceae > Trichoderma > Trichoderma gracile. The sequence goes on from JAINEY010000006.1 coordinate 3,169,195, forward strand.
GCAGACAAATATGCCGCCGAGACTGGATGCTTGGTACTTGTGCCCAGCATCATTCCAGGCGGTGGAGCACCTCTGTCGGCGATAGAGCTGTTTGACTCTCTCTCGACGCCAGTTGGCTTGTTTGATTTGGCGGGTCAAGCAAAGAGAGCCGGGGCTGCGATGCAAGCTGCGACCATCTTTGCGCCATTCGCAGTACGCACACGACATGCGTATCCAAAGCTGCTCAAGTTCTCTCGCGATGTCAAAGCTTCGCTGCCAGTTGAGGCCAAGTTGGGGGTTGCTGGGTTCTGCTGGGGTGGGATGCACTCGACCAAACTCACGGGACAGCCAGCAGAAGAGGGTGGCAGCACATCTCTATTCGATGCTCACTTCGTGGCGCATCCGGCCGGCCTCAAGGTACCGGATGACTTTTCCGTGGCAGCCAACCGCTTCAGAGTCCCCGTCAGTCTCGCAGTTGGAGACCTTGACATGGTGTTGTCCAAGGCAAATATTGACAGCATTGAAAGCGGACTGCAGAAAGCGTTTGAAGGAGAGTCGGGTGGTTACCAAGTTAAAATTTATGGCGGCTGTAAGCATGGGTTTGCTGTTCGAGCTGATCCGAAAAGAACGGTCGAAGATGAGGCTGCTTTGGAAGCAGCTACGCAAGCTGTCAGTTGGTTTAAGAAAAATCTGGGTGTCAGTGATGTAAGACGACTGTAGTTATACTCGGATTCGCACTCGAATGTGTGGATGGACGTTTACAAGAACACGACTAGAATACAAGAATGCCTGTTTAAAGACTGAACTACTTCTACAGGCGCGGAGATGCACCAGAAGAACATGTTGATCCAGACAGATTGGAGTAACACCAGAAGAATACAGAATATATATCACAAAGGTGTAGCGACAGTAGTACTGTAACAGTTGATGCCTCAAATTGTACATCTTAGTGTTCCGGTGTGTCTAGATGTTAAACGATGGCTGTTGCACGACACTGAGTCTATCAAGCATGGCAAAGATTTGATGAACAACGGCCTTACCGGTCTTTGAGTTGTTGGAGTGTGCAGCAATGGCGGTGCCTCGGCCCTGTTGGATGAAATGACTATGTTGGATGTAGTCGGCGCAGACATGTTTGTCAAATTCTTTGGGGATATCCATCACGAGGTAGAACTCATGATTCAGATAGGAGGACTCTTTTATTGTAGCTTGTTTCTTATAGTACCTGTATCCTCCCTTGCTGTGACTCTCTGTTGCTCTTCTTCATTATTAAGTATGGTCTGTTAAGTACCTATCTCAAACACTCCGCTTGGTAACTGGTGTCTGACTTTATATAGACCACATCGCCGCAAGTCGTTGGCCGTATTCCAGACCCTTGTATATACTTCCAGCTCGTGCTCCTGGTGACGAGGGTCACCTTTGCCTGTAAGCAGCGCAAGCCATTTATGATGCCTGGAATCCATTCCAGGGCCAAGGTCTCTGTAACAGGTATATCTGATGCGCAAGCTGCGGCTATGTAGCTTTAAAACACACTCTGCCTCTGAGTGGCAAATCCTGCAGCTCACGATCTGAGCGTATTGTCCTTGAGTGTTGCTCCATGTCTCGCTTCCATGAGATGCGCACCGGGGTGGGTTGTTTATTAACCGTGCTGATACCTCTTGCATGTTGTTTCTGATGGTGAAATGGGGGGCGGAGACGGTCAAGCTCTGATGCGGGCAGGTAGTGAAATGCTCCGGTTGGTTGTCGTCCTGTCGATGTAGGTAACAGTCTACTTCCTGTTTCTGTAAAAAGGTTCCCCGATGAAAGTAAATCTCATTTGACAAACAATAGCGAGTGCCAATTTCGGAGGAGCAGTCATCCTCATAAGAAAGCTCCGGGATGAAGGCCCTTGCTGTTCCAGGCTTAAGCCGGCCACGGATGCAATTGAGGTGGTCTAGTGAGAGGTGGTAGGCCATGACGGCATGTACAGGCGTAATCGTGAGGGATGATTGCGGCCCAAGGGTAGATTCCTCAGTCTCATTGTCTCCAGTTTCCGGTTTCGAAACGTCACTTTGACTAGAAGTGAAGCATTGGAAACGGAGGGAGGTGGGTGATTGCTCAACGAAGGCTCGATTCGGCGACCGCAATGAGTTGTGCTTTCGGCAACAGCCTTGGTGAGGCCCGCAGACACATGGCGATTCAACATGAGATGTACTGTGGTAGGCTGTGCCGTCCACTGTTTCAGTTGCTTGTTGGTATGAGGGCAGCATTGGCTGGGTAGGATCGCCATCCTGCTCAAGAGTGACTTCTGGTAGAGGCTGGCTTGGTTGGGCAGTATTACTCAAAGATGGCGGCGTAGGGCGTTCGTGACGGCGTTTGCGGAAGCAATCTAGGTAGCCCATGATAGAAGCCAAGAGAGCAGTCGCCATGACGATGAAGGAGCGGTGCGTAAGTTGTGTTGGCGGAAGATGGATTGGAGTCGAACAGTTGATGGTAGTCGAGGCGTGTTTCTCATGGTAAAAGCTCGTCACGTAAACGATTGCGATGGTCAGAGAATAACACGACCCTCCAGCGCCGAGAAGAGCAACACCGCCTTTATATCTCTTATTGTGCCACGAAGCGAACCCTACGGCTTTAATTCTGTCAAGCCATGGCTGAACCTTAAGGAATTGCTAGAACTAGCGGATTGATCGCAATTGAACTAGTTTTTCATGCTTTGAGGCTGACTCGTTGATTGATCGCATCATTGGGTGGCTGAGAGGGCTGAAGAGCGACAATTTGCAAGAAACCCGTCACTGGCCACTCTGCCCAGTATATGGACTTCGGCGAACCGTTGTGGCTTTCGGCTCAACCTGGCGAATCCCCTTCTTCGGCTCGGTGTGATGTTTCTGGTACAGGGTCATGTATTTGACGACGTCGCGAACAAGCATACATGTTCTTATGCTTTGTGTAGGTATGTATGGGACTCTATATGTCACTGAGGTGGTGTCTCTTGGCCTAGGAGAACTCAAACTGAAATCACTGCCTCGTCAATAGATGGTTCTCGGCCGTGAATTTTCACTGAGCCTCACTACAACACAGTGTATGCGGGGTGAAGACTTGATCCATGTCGTGTTCGATCGCTGTATACAATTAGTATACGTACGATTGCGAGCTTCATTGACCCTACCGCAGTATTCGGCTATCTCTCATTCAACATCTCCGTAGGTATGTCATCTCAGCACCCAACATGGCTGGGTAGGTATGCTTCTTGCTCGTCTCCAATCAACTTGGTGAAGTTCTCTATCCGGTCTCGCGACGCTCTTACACAAGATTGTCTCTGCAAAAGGAGGTTTTCCGGCTCTGCAATCAAGAAGATGTCACGTGGTGCCTGTTCTCTTGACCTGCGAAAGAGGTTCGAGAAAGATAATCTGCAACTTAGGTCTCTCTCAATCGATTCGTAGGTCGTGCTTATCCCTACGCTCTTTTGACCCTGGGAAGTTTCCAATACCAACCAGTTGTGATGGTCATCTCGGCACTCGGGGCTCCAAAAGCTCTAGCGTAGCTGACGACCTCGGATCTCAATGCCGAGAGCTGTAGTCATTGGCTGGCTGTTGAAGGGCTTGACAGATCAGCGCTTGGGACTTCCCGGACTTCAAGTCAATGGAAGAGCATACGGCTACATATAAGCAGGCACTGCTAGTTGATCCTACACGAGTTGTTGTTCTGGACTCAACCGAGACTTCGGAAAAACATTTCCTCAGAACCTTCGTGATTTATGCTTTGACACGAGGCCGAGGATGGGTAGATCGGAGTACCAATCAGCTACCTGTCTCCCTTGGGCATTGGTTGGGTATGCATACATTTACGGTGTATTTAAGAGCAGATCCATGGTTTCGGTAGGTAGATGGATTGTAACAACGGTCAACATTCCTCGGCTCGTAGCTGCGCCAGATTTTGCCAGCCTGACGCCCACAGCCTCTTGCTTCATCTGACGTGCCTTGATCAATCTCCTCACTATCAACCATCTCACTTCGAGACAGCATGGGCGACAACGGCACATCTGATATTGGCGATGCGGCCTTGTACCACCTGGAGAGGTTCAAGAAGAGCCTGGACGCTCTCGACGGCAAACCAACGTGGGACCTCGCCGACACGGCCGACTTTGACTGCATGCACTACCTGGGCGACGCCGCTCTGGAAAAGGCAGCCCAGGCATTGGATCTGAAGCCTGGCCAGACCGTTGTCGACATTGGTTCGGGCTTCAGTGCCACCGGTCGCTACTTGAACAAGCACTATGGTGTCGATGTCACGGGAGTCGAGCTTCAGCCCGAGATACACGAACTCGCCGAGCTGATTACTCGACGCAACGGCCTCTCTGAGCACGTCCGATCGGTCAACGCCGACTTCACGACACTCACTCTCGATGCTCCGGTAGACCACATCATCTCGTTTCTATGCATTCTGCACATCGCCGACAGAGATACCCTGTTCAACAAGGCAGCCAGTGCCCTCAAGCCAGGAGGAAAGATGTACATTGAGGATTACTTCGCCCGGACAACGCTCAGCAACGACGTGCGCGACACATTGCGCAATATCGCGTCCTGCCCGTACCTCCCGAGCCGCGACCAATACATCTCAGATCTGGCAAAGGCAGGGTTCAAGGACATCCAGTTTGAGGAGATGACGGAGGAGTGGGCCAAGTTTGTGCATGACCGGGCAGTGAGCAACAGGCAAAGGGGGACTACCGCGGCACCGCTTACTTTGTTCTACGATACTATTGATGCATTGTTTGGTGGTGGCGAATTGGGTGGTGTGCGCATTACCGCCACTAAGGCATAAGCATTTGGGAATAATCCTATCTTTCTCTTTGGTCAGATTATATTCATTACGAGGAACCATTCATCTATACGGGTCAAGCTCTAGCGATACGTTCACTCGCTAAGACCTCAAGCAAGGCCTAGATCTCTGGAGGCTTGTCTAGCCGTGCTGCATAACCTCTCAAACGTGCTGGAACTACTGGAGTATGATTTGAAACCTCCGCCGAGGATCTCAAGCGTCGAAAGGATGTTGACGGCATGTTACAGAGGCGCTTCCACCTCCCGATCCCAGTCGTAAAAGTCTACAGACAGGGATGGAAACGTTGCGGCAAACCGAGAGGGCGGCACGCAGGTCAGAGTTGATCTTGGTGTGTTGACATTAGGTCGGTCGAGATTGCTTTCGTGTGTCACCGAAAGCGCGAGATCTTCTACCGCATCTTGTCCAATCCAGAGCTGAGGAGCGGCATGACGATGGTGGTTCGAGATTTTGAGATTTACAGCTGCGCAGATTATATGTAGCCTGGGTAGGGGTTATAGTCTTCAAGGCAGGAGTGAGAGGGAGACTGCAGCAGCCGAACTCGAAGATCAACGAGGCTCTGAAGATTTGTAGTAGCCTTAGATCAGGCCAGCAGTGTGACATGAGTGCCCTGTGGTCTCTCTTATAAGGTAGATAAGTAGGCCAAACGTTTGCTTCTCACTCAGCTTCTGTTCTGACGAAGCGTGGTCAAATAACAAGGGAATCCAAGCTGGTTTCCGCAGGTCATCTATGATGATAGATGGCTACGTTGACCTGTGAAGGCGTGAGAGAAGACAGCACTGCCTGCGTTCTTGGCCTCCCTCACCCAACAACCAAAATGAGCTGCAGCCAACAACAAGAAGGATCGGATGTACTCTGCGAATGCTCATCCCATCAGACAACATTGTCTGGCATGAATTGTGACTTGTGTCGGGGCGGTGTATGTGCATATACTAGCAGTCAGGCCGCAGCGAGGCAGGCCGCAATCCTTTCAAAACTGCAAGGGCTTCATCCTTCTCCCCAATGCTTTGCACCTATCAGTTCCCCCGACATCTCATGCAGGCCTCATGATACTTGTACCCAAAGCAGCTAAGCCTTGTTTTCTCCTCTCAGCCTCAATGCTTCTCACCGATACTCGTACCTGTCGACACTGAGGCATTCTATGAGGCTGGCTGCGGGCCAATTCTGCATCTTGCGCGGAGTATGTGCCCCGTGGTATTACTCTGTAAGACTATTATTACCTACATACCGAGCTTTGATGCATGCAGGTGGTATAACTTTGGCGTCGTGATACTCTACTCTGGCTTGCCCCGTTATCTGTTGGTAATTGCAATTGTGCGCCCATCCAACAACAGCCTGGATCCTCCGATGCCCTTCTATCTTACTGCCAAGTAATGCGCCTCTTAGAGATTGGACAGAATGGCGAGCTTGAGTTCACCAGGAGATTCACAGGCGGGAGTATACCTCAGTATGCTATACTCTCGCACACGTGGGGGCCGGACGATGAAGAGGTCGTCTTCAAAGATGTGGAAAACGGGACGGGGATGAACAAGGCAGGTTACGACAAGATACGGTTCTGCGCCAATCAAGCAAGCCGCGATGGCCTCAAGTACTTTTGGGTGGATAGTTGCTGCATCGACAAGTCGGACAGCGTTGAGCTGTCAGAGGCCATCAACTCAATGTTCCGTTGGTACAGCAATGCCGCTCGGTGTTATGTCTACCTCTCAGATGTTTCAATTGCCGCTCATGAACAGGATGATGACGATTTGCCGCCACAATACAAATGCGGGCGGGAATTCAAGGAGAGCAGGTAAGTATAGCCGCTTTGCTGTGGTATTGTCGTTCGCTTCACCCACAGGTACTCTAGGCCCATGTTGACTGCTTACTTCGCACCCGTTCCAGGTGGTTCACTCGCAGTTGGACTCTTCAAGAGCTCCTTGCACCGAAGACGGTCGAGTTCTTCACCAAGGAAGGCTGGATGCTTGGCAACAAGGGCCTCTTGGCTGAGACAATTCACGAGTCAACGGGCATAGCCATCCCGGCTCTTCTTGGTCAACCTCTGTCTACCTTTCCCACCGAGGAAAGAATGGGATGGGCCGAGAAAAGATCATCCACACGCGAAGAAGACTGGGCATATTCTCTCTTGGGCATATTCGGCGTCTTCATGCCACTTATATACGGTGAGGGGAAGAGCAACGCGACGCGTAGGCTCAAAGCCGAGCTCAATGACACGACGAATCGTGAAGACACCTTTCACCTTCTGCAAGGTAAGCAGAACCAGGTCCCAAACGAGCCTTGCTAAGATATACGTGATCTTACTTACCGTGTCTGGTGAAGTAGGTGCGGGTGGACTCGCCAAAATCTGGGAAGCAACCCGCCCGTTCTCAATCCCTCCTCCTGGAGTCGAAGCTGTCGACGATCCTTCAGTGGTCTTTTTTCGCCGGCAAGACAAAGAGCCTTGTTACCCTCACCAGTTCACTATTGAATCCCAGGATGGACTCGGAGGTGGATCGTACCCTGACGTTTACTTTGTGACTTGCAGACTCTGCAACAAAGTCGGTATAGACTGCCAGCTCTCCGCCTCCTCATCTCGCTAATGACAACATGTGGCTAGGTATGCGCGGACAAAACTATCGAGCTTCCTCCGGGTACTTCGGAAGTCAATGAGATGCGTGAGAAGCAAATACGGAATGCAGACATGCAGTTCAATCGCTACAAGTCACTTGATCATCCACACATCGTTCAGTGCGTTCAGTATGAACTCAACCAGTTCAACATGCACAAGCTGCACATCTACATGGAGAACTGCAGTTATGGGGACCTGGAAGAGTTGATTAAGAGGGAGTGGCGGTGAGACAACAATCCAGCACTGCCAGGGCCTCTCTTAATCGCAAGTTGGAACCACTGACGTTCTATGTAGGAGCAGAGCCTATCTCGAGGAATTGGCGTGGAAGGTGCTGGAAGCTCTTGCATCTGCTCTGGCTCGATGCCATCATGGGCTTGCGGCATCCAGCATCGACGGCGTTCTTTCGGAATATACCGACTTTCCGGATGGATGGACGACTATTCTCCATCGACATATCCGTCCCGGAAACGGTGAGCTAAACCGACATCCGTGTACACCTCCAGGTCAATGCTAATAGTAGAGTTCAGTTCTAAATGCAAGTTCGGGCCTGGAATTGGTTCCTAAGCTTGGAGGCTTTGGGGCATTGTTCAAACTGGAGGACGATGGTAATTTCCCGTCGACTCGACAGGTTGGGCCCAGATCCTATTGGGCACCGGTATTTTTGCCTCAGCATTGAACTTGACGCTTGCAGTTGGGTAGCTGACATGATTGACAGGAAATCGTCAAAGAGGCAACGTTGTGCAGTGGGAGAATCACAAATTGGTCGACCAAGAGCGATATATGGGCCGCTGGTGCAGTGGTGTACTGGATCTTAACGGGACAGTCACCCATCCAAGACCCAGTCAGGGGCGTGTTGATGAATTCTGGCAGTATCCTTCAATCTCTCGCGGGCTCTAAGCATGACGATCCTGCTTCTATGTCAACGTCATTAGGCCGGCTCATTATTGAATGCCTCGACAGTTCCCCAGACGATCGGCCCTCTGCGCTCGGGCTTCTCGCTGTTGCCGTCAAGGCCGATACCTCAGGACCAGGCCTCTACAAGGGTGCCAGCTTCTGGAAAGCTCTGTCGACGCACACAGACAGGGAGGTTGTATCCACGGTCACAAAGCACTTTGTATCCACTCACCTACCAATACTGGCCAGAAGGCAGACGGCGTTCGACCCCAAAGAAATCGCCATCATCATGTCGCTGGCTAAGGTCTACTGCCCTGAAAGCCTTCGTGAGTGCCATGGCGACTTGTGCGCAGGACCTGCATATAAGAGAAACAGGAGGACGGTGTTCCATGCGCTGGCTTGCATCGGAGTCGAGGATGAGGAAACCATCCGTCTTGCCGTAACCGATTCAAAGTGGCCAGAGACAGAGGAGCTTATGCATCTAGCGCTGCAGAAAGACAAGCTTGGACTGCTCCCCAGTGCTCTGGCTGCATCCAAGAAGAATCTACCGCTTTGCGTCAGCTTGACAAGCATTGAGTGAGGTTACAGTGTGCAGTTGGTCGTGTTAGATTAGCGTAACTGACATGCAGTCCAGGGACCGGTGCAGAGCGGCGATATCTGATCAGCTCCTGGCAAACAGGATCAACGCTCTTCATAACCAGCATGAGGAAGAACTCGGCATTGTGCTCGAGCAGCTGGCGGCTGGATCCGGCGGTCAGCTCGGCATTCCAGCCTCGCACGCAGCCATGATGATGATCGGAAGCGCCACCCGGGGCTCCTCATACGTTGTCCGGAAGCTTGTGGGACATTATGGCATTCCACCGTCTGCTCAAGACAGGACGCGCGGCGAGACAGTACTGCACAAGTTTTCAGCTCGAGGAAATCTGTCAATGATCAGCTTTCTATTGGACCATGGGGCGAACGTCGGGGCCACAGACAGGGACAACCGCACTCCGCTGCATCAGGCTGCTGCGTGTGGGCAGAGTGAGGCAGTGCAAGAGCTGCTGAACAGAAATGCAGACTTGAATGCTCAGGATCGACAGGGCAGAACGCCACTCTATCTAGCTACGGTGCGAATGCATCCAGATGTGGTTCGACTTCTATTGGCCGTTGGCGCTGATAAGTCACTTCGTGGCGGGTCGAACAACAGGACGCCGCTGGAGGTAGCTATCAGCACGAAACAAGTTGATGTAGTTGAGATGCTTCGAGATAGCAAAGGGGATTAGCTACGAGTTACAGTCATGTCTTCGGGCCTCGGTATCATTAACTCTGCGTAGCAATACACTCGATGAAGCTTACAAGGGGGTTTATCACATATAGCAGAGGTATGTTGATAGTGTGTTCATGCAGTTGAGGCTTCAGCATCTCGAGCCATCCGACTTTATCAGTGAGGCACGCTTGGATGCCAAGACGGCGAGATGTATGCCGACGCAGCTCATGACCGCATAGAAACGAAAGCATGATTCTGCTCGAGATGATTGCATTTCCTTGATAAGCCGGTACTGGATCATTCGATTATTGATGTGATCTAAATGATCTGTTCTTGATTAGACAAACGTTCGGACTTTCATCCCTGAATATAGGGTATCCTTTAGTAAGCGAAAATCTTCAAATACGAGCAATACGGCAGTACGTCGCTGTCCTCCTATATTACCTAGGCAACGGGATTCTCCTATTTGCTGCACTTTTATTTCAAGCAGCCCCAGCTTATCTTCTACCTAGCGAGTTAGTACTGAACCGCCAACACTCTTTTGCCAACGTTCCTCAATGCCTCCCACAGCTCCCAAGACGAACATTATCAATGTTTTCGCTCGATGGCGCCGGCTCACTCAGCCGGAAGCTGCAGAGGGCACAATTGATTACAGCACAAGCTCCACGGATTCCCACGGCCTCTTGTCAGTATCCATAAGCGGAGGCGATTCAGGGTCAGGTCAATCATGGACGAGCCCCCCAGCCTTCAACGCCATCTTCAACACCGAAGACAACAACGGCGAGGTATACAAGTCCATCGTGGCGCCTGCCATACCTCATGTCCTGCGAGGGGGAAGCTGTAACTTCTTCGCATACGGCCATTCCGGGAGCGGCAAGACACACACCATCATCGGCTATGATTATGACGACGAGAGGGAGCTCGGGCTTTGTCTCGCCGCTGCTCGGCAACTCTTCGAGGTCATCGACGACCTGAATGCGAACAACGCCGGAGAGAAACTGGGAATCGGCTTCAGTTTGTTCGAGATGCGCAAGAAGTCGGCCTTTGACCTCCTCAACCGGCGCACCGAATGCCACGTCAGAGAAGGCCACGACGGCAAAGTCCACATTCGCGGAGAGACTGAGATGCTCGAAGGTGGAAAAGTCAGAGTCTGTCCGATTGTCAAGCGGCCCTGCTGGAGCTACGATTCTTTCCGACGGGAGCTGACGCAGGCCATTGGCACTCGAGCAGTGGGCTCGTCCAGCGTCCACAACCAGAGCTCGAGGACTCACGCAATCTTGGAGTTGGAGATTATCTGCCAGTCGCTCGTGGATGCACGCCAGGCGGTAGTTGATCGACAGTCTGAGCTCGTCCCTGTAGGAAAGCGCGCGACGGACATCAGCATTGAGGAGCAGATGAAGGCTCTCATTCCCCTTCCTGGAGGGAAATGGGCCCCCAATCCAGATTATGAGATGAACCAAGAGCGCATTGATGCAGCTGAAGCCGAAAAGTCGGAGCACGAACGTCGAGTTGCTGTTGCAGAAGAGCTTGTCCACAACATTCTCAAGTCATCAGCTACCCCTTGTCTAGGTGCCAAGATGGTATTCGTCGACCTTGCTGGCGCTGAGTATCATCAGGAGAAGGGCGCGCAGCTGCAAATGCCGAAGCAAACGCCTCAAGAGCGCCAGGAGGGTCGCCAGATCAATACAGATCTTTTGGCACTAAAGGAGGTAATGAGAGCCTGGGCTACGAATCAACCGAGAATACCATTCCGGTCGTCGGCTCTTACAATGGTGCTTCGTGAGCATTTCTTGAGCTCTGAGAAAGGAAGTTCTACCATGATTGTCACTGTCTCGCCTGCCAAGGAGCAATATGCAGCTACCTTGAATTCCTTGAAATATGGCAGTCTTGTTGGGGTTACAAGGGCTTAGTTGAAGGTACTTTTTGTTCTTAGCTCATTAGGCTTGAATGCTCCGGACAAGACGGACACGATACCCCTTTACTTGGCTGTTCTGCTTGGACATGCAGATGTGGTGCATCTTGAATTGTCCATTCTATAGATGAGGTACAGTGAGAATCCAAGACGGAGAGTCATACGCCGCCGCTGGCAATGAGCGCAGAGAAACAAAGGCTTCCAAAACGAGATACACGCGCGCAACAACATACAAAGTCCCCCCTATGCAACACAAAACGTAGATGAGAACATGACTCCTCTTTCGCTCCGCCCCTTCCAATATGCCGTACCAGAACCACCAGACAGAGCCGGACAAGTGGCCCATGAGGTTGAGCAACGACCACAACAAACCGCTGAAGACAATGTAGACGCCCGACGCTCTCCAGAACCAGGACTCAATCGTGGTAGGGAATATCTCATTCCATCCGGCGATGTGAATGGCGCCGTATACAGTACTGGAGCTCCAGAGTATAATTCCCATCAAGTGGCCCTGCATGTGACGCAGTAGGTCGTCGCCTGGCCAGTTTCGAGGACGTTCGACGACGAGCTCTTCTGATACGCACCACCAGCTTGGGTTTGGGCTTGCCTTGGCATGGTCGCTTGGCTTGTGGCCACTTGGATGCTGGCTTACCCTGTCTGGCATCTCTGGATATAGTCGATGGGCCTCTCGATATCTCAGTTCAGCCTGATCACAGGGAGGGGCATCGAGGCGTTCTTGAATGGCTGGATATCGTTCAATGGCGTCGCATGCGAGCTGCCATCTGATGTCCCGCATAGCCGATGTAGTCGTCTTGGTAACGGCATCTTCCCTCTGAAGTGTCTGCCCTGATGCTTCAAAGTCATTGTTGAATGCCATGTATCCTTTCGTCGCAGATACCCTGTTTGGCGGCATAGGTTGGATATGCTCTTCAGATCCTTCACGATAGTGTATATCCTCTGAGCTGGAGTGGCTCGGCGTATATAACACTCCGCTCATTTCCGTCTTGACACCAAAGTCGCGTAAAACGTCTCTGTTCACCCTGTTCTCCTGACTGACCTGACTCGACATGTACATGAATGCACATATCTCTCGCGTCCAATCGCCCCTCAGTATCGTAGGCTCTTTGATCCATTTTGGCTTGTACCACCAGAGGGCATAGTTGATCAACGCACAAACAACATGCCCAATGGTGTTCGTCTCGAGCGGCGTTATCGGAAGACCCGCCGCTACTCGCACAACGGCCTGCACCACCATCCAGCCGACTTGGATACAGCAGATGAGCTTCCCCGATCCGTCGGTTTTGCTTTTGTCTTTGATCTCTTCGACCGAGATGTCAGGCAGTAGTCCGCATTTTGCCAGTAGCTGGATCCCTCGTGGGGTTACATGAAGGCGCCGCTGGGGAATAAATGGTGGACCTCGTAGCATTTCCGGGGTGGCTGTATCGAAGACGAATCCACCCATGCCCGCATAGAAGCCGTGGACCATGGTCCATTCCTGCCGTTTGATGGCATTGTGGTCGTTGATACTGCTCTGTGGGATATTGTTAGCAACGTACCATGTTGACTGGGCAAAGGACGGCAACCAACCTCCTTGAGAAACTTGGTCAGTGTACGAGCAGATATGAACTGGCGCCATGCGGCCCAGATGACGAGCTCAGGCCCGAATATCCCCAACACGCTCCATTTGAGATATCTGTAGGCGTATTCGATGTCGCTCTCACCATATGGAGGGAGGTCCAAGTGGATAGCGGACCAGACGCACAAACTGAGGGTCAGGAGACAGGAGAAGAGCAGCGAAAGAGTGCCTCGACCATCAGGATTAGGCACGTAGCCGACAAATGTGTAGTTCACAAATTCAGGGCGCTGAATCTCCATGACGACTCTCGCATCGCTGAAGGTAGACTTGGTGAAGGGTGATGGAGTTTGGATCAGAGTCCTGTCGTGGCAACTCAGACTCATGGCCTGGGGCCGTCAAAACCCATATTCTCGACTCTTCACCAAGCGGAAACATAACAAAATGCTGGTTGCACACCAAATCCCGGGTGAAGACGCTGCTACAAGTTTTGACACAGTGACCCAATCCTTCAGGAAGGGCTGCCTGGATATCCGGATATCCGACCAACCAGAGCCTTGCGTGGCTGGCGGGAGAACGGCTGTTCCCTAGCTCTGGCTTCCAAATTAATCCCCAGAATCATGCAGCCTGGCGTTGGTTGGGGCCAGCTACAGCTGTGCTTCCCCTCATTGGACCCCGAACCGCTCCGCTGACTTGCGACAAGGGATCCTAGCGGCTCTTGAGGGAAATCCTCCGCTGATATTTCCGTACCTCATCGTTCTTACACTCCATCTTCTTCTCTGATGAACTGGAAACCGCTGTTGCCGAATACCTCGTTTGAACAATGTCTCTCCGGAAAGGGGCATCGCAGTCCGCTTCGCAAGTGAGCATGGAAGAAAGGAATCCGCTTGTGAAGGACAATAAGCCGGGCCATCTGTGGTTGAGGGTGCCGAGGTTGCTGTACTTTCACGAGATCCCAAGCTGGCAACAAGACAATGAATATCTGTTATCTGGCTATAGGTCGGTGTGCCGTCTTAATATGAACGTCGTTCTTGTCTTTACTCATACCTCTATGGCAGACCTACGTCTGGCTCTACCTGGACTTCCATTGCCGGCTTATTCTATCTACACAACCAGACGATCAACATCTATTCACATCTAGTCGGCGCCGTTGTGTTTTGCCTACTCCCGTTTTACTTTTACTGGAACTATTATCGCTTCCAGCCGAATGCGCACCTTGACGACGTGGTTGTCATATCCACGTACTGCCTTGGAGTTGCAGTCTGCTTTACCTTTTCAGCGACGTGAGTAGAGAGGCTCTAGCCTATCCGTTGATAGCTCAACTCGCTGATTGTTTGCACAGATTTCACATCATGTGGAATCACAGTCAGCCTTTGACTTCGTTTTGCAATAAACTGGACTATCTCGGCATCCTTGTCCTGATGTGGGGAGCTGGCATTCCCACGGTTTACTATGGCTTCTTTTGCAACCAGAACTTACAATGGCTTTACTGGATGACAGTAAGCTTCACAGTTGTTCATTGGTACCTGTTATACGAGGCTGATATCTTCGTCATAGACGTCCAGTACCGCACTTCTCTGTACTATAGTCACGTTACACCCACGATTCATCTCGCCTCAATTCAGGCATTGGCGTGCGTGTTTCTACGCCGGCTTTGGGCTGAGTTCCGTCATATTTGTCGTCCATGGCTTGCTTGTTCATGGATGGGCTGTCCAAAAGGCGCACATGTCGTTGAACTGGATGGCATGGATGGCCACCTCTAATATCGTGGGCGCAGCCATCTATGCAGCTAGAGTAAGACTCAGTCTTCTGTCTGTTGAAGTTCACTGGATATGCTTTGGACCTCGTTACGCTGACTGTACGCAGGTTCCAGAGAGGTGGTTTCCTTACACATTTGACATATTCGGCGCCAGCCACCAGATCTTTCACGTTGCCGTCATGGTCGCCGCTGTTATACATTTCTGTGGCCTGCTTCAAGCCTTTACCATCATTCGCTCAAATACTGCAGTATGTATTCTCTCATAATGTATGGATTGGCAAACTTGATGGGTACAGTTTCTTGTTAGGGCTTGGTTCATAAACCCAGTCAATGGCTGTGTTAAAGTAAGCTTCTGGCTAAGCATTCAGCCATCCGGCGATGCCACAGACCAAGATAAGGGAACCGAGACTCCTACCCACCCATGCGGTGGAAAGAAATCACGGGAATGATCTCGTTTAACGCTAGATTTCTATACCCCAGTCTACCTAGTATGGTAACATTAACTAGCATTTATCTAATGTACTTTAGTAAATAGAAACACATAGCGATAGTAGCAGAAACTGAAGACCAGATTCTTTTATAAATATTAGTAGTAATAGTAGGTCGGAGTAATAGGCACTATATATATACCTAGGTAAACTATATAAGCTAGTCTGGTGTTTTTCTTTTACAGCCTGCTACGTTACCAGAGATATATTAGACTAGGTTATTATTAGTAGCAGCCTTAACTACATGAATAAGAGAAGACTGAACTTGCATTGTGAAAGACGTTGTGTTGGTAAGTAAGGTATGGCTTACTATAGACGTACCTATTCACATGCCAAGTACTTATAATACTTAACTCAAAGCCGTGGGCTAGCTATATAAAGGGCCTATAGATGCTGCCTGCTAACTTTCTTTGGTGTGGCTCTATCTCTCAAAGACGTCTTCGCCATCGAGTTGCAGCAACGTCGGGGTGTTTGCGCATTTGCAGATCTAAGCCGGCATCTTCTTGAAGAGGAAAAACGCCACTCAGTGCCTCACACCAACTGTACCACATCACTACTTCCCCTCAATCTCTCCATGAAGCCCGAAGCTAAGAAGAAGACTCCATACTACATCATGACTCTCGTACGCGCGGTGTGGCAAAGGTTGTCAGTTTCTGCATCACCATCAAGTATCCCTACTACCGTTAAGTCCTTCCATCTCACAAAGCTGCTATCTTCCATAGTTTAATAGTGTGGCTTTCGATTGTTAGCGATTTTCGGAAGTCCTTCTCATGGTAGCAGGCATACTTTGAGCTCATGCCCTTTAGACATCTCATCTACTCTTAAGATCACTGCATATATTGCCGCACGTGGTAACCGTCACGCAGTTTCTGGTCTCAAACGATATTCAAGTTCACACCTTCGGCTTCTCTTATGAAACGGGCATCATATCGTTACAGGTTAGAGTAAATATGCAGATCGTGGTCATCTAATACAGATGTAGAATGGACACCAGTACTGCAGCTGCTGATTAAAAACTTAGAAGTCGATCTGTGACGTTCGTCTTGAAGTTTAGGGGCATAGGGACGTGGAAGGCTTACTACATATGCAGCAAACTGCAGCAAGAATGAAATAAACTTCTCATATTATTAGAACTGCTTGACTTGATAACGTATACTGAGGACCTTTGATTAATATGGCTTGTCTGTCCTGTTATCTGGTGCAGCACCCTGCCGTATATCGATTAGCTGAATCTACAGAGATGAACTGCATAGCACTTACGATCTTGGGCCTATGGGCGCCAGCGGATCTTCTTCTTCTCTTCCTTCTTCTCTGACTTCTTGTCCTTCTGGCCCTGCTCTTTGGCTTGGGGTTTGGCGGCAGGGGCAGGGATCGCGCGGATCCTGGGGCTGGTGGGGGCGATGGAGAGGCGTTAGGGGAGAGACGGAGAGGCGTCAGGGGGAGAGACGGAGAGGCGTCAGGGGGGGAGACGGCACACTGAGTCCGCCAAGTACGCAGGCGGCGGCGCCGAGCACGAACAACGATTATAGCACCATCTTTGCCGTGGATCCTGGCCATTCTGCCCGTCCTTCCCATCCTTTCCATCCTTCCCACCCTTCCCGTTCTCTCCGTTCTTGCCGTTTGTTCCATCTCTTCCGTCTCGTCCATCCCGTCCTTTCTCTGGCTTGGGGCCATGGTCCAACATGTTCGTCCAAAACCACCAAAGGCCTTGCGCCACTGCTGTGACGCCGGCGGCATAGCCAGCGACAGCAGTTCCCATCTCAGCGTGCCAATGGAGGCGACTTTCTGATTCCGGGGCGGTGGCAGATTCTGATGTCTCATGGCCAAATGCCACCGTCATGATGAGCAGAATTGCCAGCACTTTTGTTGTTCTTGTCGTCGTCGTCGTCGTCGTCGTCGTCGTCGTCGTTGTTATCATTAGTACTATTATCAACATGGTCGCCGTTATTGTTGTCAACATCATCTTGATGGCCTGGTTTCTGGAACTTCTGGTAGAATTGCGATGGTGCTGAGACTGGGACTCGATCTGGCGTTATTGATTGCTTGAAGTTCAGCAAGTATTTGCTTATCATCCCTTAAGTCTACAATCCTCAGATGGAAGGCGGGAGCAACGAATCGGATTCACAATAGAAGCAGGCAAGAATAACAGACGTTAGTCGAGACTGGAATAGTGCCCGTGTTCCTGACAAATCGATAGATGGCGCCGATACTTTTTTATCAAGCATTTGCTCTTTTCCTAACGAACGTCCAGCAAGTAAACATGGGCTTGTTGAGATTGTCATTATTTGCGAGCGTCTAAGGTCGAAGAGCTATGGTTGGGTGGATGGTGGCTACAAATGGCTTGACAAATGAGAATACTGCCATTGCTATGGCGTCCTCGGTATAGCAAAGGACAACGGTATTGCATATTGGAAGGACTGCGGATTATCAAGAAGGAAATCAAGGAGCAATATGAGCTTGAAGACATAGACTTGATATTAGATTAGCAACAGGGTGAAAGGAAACACCGCCGGTCAGCCACAATGGATCCAGGGAGTGGTTATCCAGCACGTCTGGTTTAGGCATACAGGCTCTGAACCCAGTTAGAGATAGTTTTATATAGTTTATCTATAACAAGATTGAGATACTAGTAGCTTATACTAGGGCTAGAAAGACATAGCGATGGTAGCAGAGAGTAGAGAATATAGAGTCTTTTGCTAGACAGCCACTCTTAGTCTAGTTTGCATATAATAGGCGGCGGTGTTAATTCTCACCCCCTTGGACGGTCTGTATCGCGCGACACACTTTACAGCTGCTAGTAAACCAGCCCTAAGATTCCCTTTTTCTCTTCTTACACACACACTACTAGCTAGCTACTTTTAATTAAGTTTTGTTGCGTTAATCTCTTCCTTCTACTGGATCCCTGCCATCTCCTTCGTCTTGGTCAGGTACGTAACTTAGGTAGGTGAGGTTAAGAGAAATGGATACTGGGATTTTGCTGGCATATCGAAAATACATTGCTCGGATACATTCAGATGTGTTATGATAATGCAGCGTCTTGCATGATATCCGTTGGTACGGACTACATACGCTACAGACCGAAACACATTTGAAAATCATATGGTTAACCACTCCTTGGCCCGCGCTGTGACCCGAGGCGGCATTGAAATTTTGGAATAGCTATATAAAGTAAAAAAGAAGACACATTTACAACAAGAGCCGCCTGAGCTCAACCGGTGTTTCCGATTGGTAAACAACCAAGTCACGTGACTTGTGGGCCCGGTTAGCTCAATCGGTAGAGCGTGAGACTCTTAATCGAGAACACGTTCTGATGCAATCTCAAGGTTGCGGGTTCGACCCCGCATCGGGCTTTTCCTATAATTCAGTCACTGGTTGAGATTAGGCGGTTGTTTTTTTTTTTTTGTCTTTTTTTCGCACATTTTATTTGGCTTCGAACGTACAGTATTCTTTCTTATGTGCTATCTATATTCTTTCATGTACAATTGGTGATTTCCATATACCACCCATTACTGGCATGATGACCACCATTCACTCGAGGCGACGCACTTGTAAGGCGCCACACACTGCGTGGGACCCGTGTAACCATCACCGCCGCACTATCAAAGAGTCGTCAGCTTTCATCTTCCCTTCAAACTTCATTAATGATATGAAGAGACTCACCTGGCCCCATTGGGGAACCGAACCGCCTGAAGGGTTCGATGGAGTAGAGCTCGCAGGCGGAGGAACTTTGGTAGTAGTAGTTGTCGAAGGAGGAGGACTGGATCCTCCTCCACAAGCAGTGCCGGTGAGAAGGATATTCTTGGCCTCCTGGGCGTAGTTGCAGCCGTTGTTGACGTTGGAGTCAGAGTAGCCGGCGTCCCAGAGCATGATGCCGCCGAAAAAGGGGCTGGACTTGACGCTGTTGACAATGCCGGCCAGCTGCTCAGGCGTGGCGTAGTACTTTGCACCGCCGGCATTGCCATTGGCGCCCAGAGTCGAAGCAGGAGCACCGACGAAGAGCTTTGCGTTCTTGGAAGGGGTCGTTGAGATGAACGAGACCCAGTCGTTGAAGTTGAAGGGGGCATCACCGGGCAGACCGAGGGAGCACACGGGGTTGTTGTTATAGAACTGCACCCACAGGTAGTCGAACTGAGAGGTGCTGATGATCTCGCCCATGTTGGGCTCGGGGATGGGGCACTGGGGGGCACCGGTGATGTAGTACGTGTTCTTGGGGTCGCTGGCAAAGTTGGACCGCAGCGTCGAGATCAAGTACTGGTAGTACTGGCTGCCGGCGTTGAGCTCAATGTCAAAGTCGAAGCCGTTGACAAAGACGTTGCCAAAGGGCCTCTGGACGGTGGTGTTGCCGGAGTTGCCGTATGCGTTCCAGAGGTATTGGCCGATAGCCACAGCTTGAGACTGCGACTGCAGAGAGTACGAGCTGGCGGCGCCGCCCAGGGAGATGATGACCTTGATGCCGGCTGCCTGGCAAGTGGCAATGGAGGAAGCCAGGTCATCGCATAGCTGGGGTTTGCCATCTGTGCCGACATAGCACGTGTTGCCCATGTTTCCGGAGGGAAAGTTGCCGGTGGCGCCATAGATGTCCAGGAATGAGAGGATGACAATGTCGATTCCAGAGTTGGCCGTGCAGTACGTAGAAAGGTTGTCGTTTTCGTTGTTAGTGGCGCCCCAGTAGACGGCATTTTGGCCTCCCGGAGCTTGACGGGTCTTGACAGTTTGCGAGGGAGCGGCGGTTGCCAGGGTCGTAAGACCGAGCGCAGCAAGAAGAGTGTGTGACAGCATGTTGGATGGGTAATAAATAACAAGGTATAATATATACAGAGAAGAAGAGCCGCCACAATATGAACTCAAAGGAAGGTATATGGCACTGAGCCTGTTGAACTATTTGCTGCGTTAGAAAACAGAGCTCCTCCTCTCCTGGGAGACACAGGGCATGATATATATGTATCTGGGCCGAACGGATGACCTGCAGGCCCGAATCTCACGGCGGCACGTTCGTCAAGGGTAAATGCGGAGTAGTGATACCCATTGCAGAAGCTGGATTTGCACTCCCTGGGCGAAATGGTATACTGCAAAGAGATGTTGTTTGTTT
Source organism: Trichoderma gracile (assembly GCA_020002365.1). NCBI lineage: Eukaryota > Fungi > Ascomycota > Sordariomycetes > Hypocreales > Hypocreaceae > Trichoderma > Trichoderma gracile. The sequence goes on from JAINEY010000006.1 coordinate 3,189,555, forward strand.
CACTTACACGGTCACAGAAGGCGACGTTACATGGGCATGCAAACAACTCGGTTCTCACCCGCCAACTGGTGAGATGAGATTAACCGGCCCACTCTGCTCCCGTCGTTGCTGAGATATATATCGAAGAGCACATGGCTGGCAATGTCCTGCTGATATGGGATTAGATGGTGGCATAGACGGACAGGTGATGGCGGTATATGCAGGTCGGTTTCATATGGAGGAGGGTGGAAGCGGTTATCAAGAGACGCGCGTGAACTACCAGGGGAGGCATGGGAACGGAGCCGAAAAGCGCATGCTGCATGCTCACGCGAGAGCAGATTGAGATATATTGAGTTTCCTGAATCGGTAGCTTGAGAAACAATACCACAATCCCATGAGAGCGGCGGTTCAATAGTAGGTCTCTATATCGTCCCGTTTAGGCAGGTCTATAAGTGGCACGGCATCTTCAATCCGCGCAGCCGCCTGAACCAGCGCCTGGCCATGGCAAAGACGCATCTGTTACACCTGATAAGGACAAGTCTGTAACACTGGCCCAGATAATCAGGAACCTGTAGCCGCTGAATGTCTGCTTATCACCAGATGCAAGATACAACGTTCCTGCGCTAGCACCGGGCCAGGGTCCGCCCTACCAGCGACGCCTTGTGAACATGAAGGGTTCCTGCAGCTGTCATGGGATGTTATGCGGGGTGTCGCCGCGAGGGAGCGAGGTTCATCATTCTGGAGGCCGTTATACAGTCCCGTGAAGAAGAACTCCCGGTTGGGTCTGGCCTACTCTGACCAACTATATTGGTCTTCAACGAGAGGTATGTGTGTAGAACTGAGTTTGCCCTACATAGGTCACAGCGCTCGCGGACAGCATAATGGCCCAATATTTTCTTCCATCGAATTCAACATTACAAGAATTGCACGCTTATCAGAAAACATACCTTGTGTCTGGATACCTAACCATAGTATCCTGCGCATGATTCTGTAGAGAGGAACTCAGACGTCTACTTGTGCCGCGCCAGACTGTACTCGTACCGCCTACTCCTTGTACTCTTTTGTCCGAAACTGCTCTAGCTCAAGGAGTTTGGCGCTCTACCGAATGAGCTGTCCAAGCTTCGATATCGTGGCTAACGATATCGAAGCTTGGACAGCTCATTCGGTAGAGCGCCAAACTCCTTGGCTGACTACGCATAATGGAGGGTTCAGGCAAGGGTCTGCAAGTCACACATACAAAAATCTGAGGACGCAGCAAGATTGAACTTTCAGAGTGTAGGAGTGGAAGGCAAAGTAGCAATATCGATATGACTGCATCAGAACCATACGTGGCTCCGGCAAGTTCACGAATTGTAATAGTGTATCTCATTGCGACGTGAGAGGTACGGATACCATAATCGCATGCGAGGAGAATCGAGTACCCAAATGCCGGTTGCGAACCAGACCGACCACAAGCCCTTCATGCTACTTGTTACGATCTTACTTGGATGAGGGGCCGTAGGCATAGCCTTTGCACATGGACACCTTATTGTTAGTCATCTAGAGCTGAAAGTGTTGATGGGCTGACTTACCCGAGCGATATGTTGATGCCGGCTTACTATTACGGGAGGTATTACTGCAGCACCTCAGCTGGTACGATGCGTATGCGTAAGACGAGCGGTACACAGGCGACCCCGGGCTGTATGCTTGTTAGACTGGAACGGGATGCATTTGCCTCCCTTAATGCAAGGTAACAAACAATGCAACACAGAAATGGAAGCTCCTGTAGATGAGATGCACACAATCGCGCTTGAAGATGGAACGCAGTTCGTTGAATCAACACTAATCGTGGCACATGCATTAGGTGGCTCAAAGCTGGGTTTTACTCGATGCAATTTGCAACCTCCAGAAAACGGGTGCTTGCCTGATCCTGGCACAGGTGAGACCAGTCTCCGATGTCCCGATTGGCTAACCCGCATTACTATCTGTGTGCACATCTCATCTCCTTTCGTCAGCCTTGATCCTCACCTATTCAAGGTTGAGCGGTAGTAGAAGAATTGAAGGCTGGAGAAGAGGCTAAGCGGCGAGTCTACAGACGTTGGTGATGCCGTAAGTCTGCGTGTATTACACCATGGCCGTTTGGGTTCGGCGGAAGACAGAAACATGGCTCTTCTGATCTTCCCATCCCATTCCCTTTGTTCTGCGGCCTGATGCTGCAAGCTTTTCTTCACCAATAGCTATTCTCCATGCCCATTTGGTATTTCTATTAGCGGGTATTCACGTATGGAACAATGGCTTCACGTCTTCTCCTAAAGCCTGTTGCTCCTTCGGCCTCACCCATGATACGACGGACCAGGTTGCCTTCACAATTCCAGCGATTGCGCCTACATCCCGTCCTCTCCCCCAACTGCATCATACTCGCACGCCGACCACCCATTGTTCATCATGTTCGGTTGCAGAGCACCCTTGCAGAGCCGCAGAAGAAGAAGCTCCGATGGTATTGGAAGCTGCTCATCACCCTCGGAGCTACCGCCGGTGTGACAGCCGGCGGCGTCTTTGTTGCAGATAGATACTTCATGGGAGGCATTCTCACGCGCAGCCTACGAGCATATGCGACTCTCGCCCAAGTCGGTCTCGACTACAAGATGCATTCCGGCAAGAACCCCAAGCAAGGCCGCGTCCCCATCGACGAACTACACGACCGGAACGCCAAGCGCGTCGCCGACATGATCAAGACCAACGGCGGCATGTTTCTCAAGATCGGCCAGGCAATCGCCGTGCAGGGCGCCGCCCTCCCCGAAGCATATCAGCGAGAGTTCAAAGACATGTTTGATGACGCTGCGCAAGAATCTTGGGCCGACGTCCAGGCTGTCATTAGAGAGGAGTTTGGGGCCAGCGTGAGTGAAGTATTTGGCGAGGAGGTGGAGAGGGAGCCGAGGGCCTCTGCGTCGATTGCGCAGGTTCACTATGCGAGGCTGAGGGATGGGCGAGAGGTTGCGATTAAAGTGCAGAAGAGGAAGTTGGCGCAGCAGGCGTCGTGGGATCTCTGGACGTTCAAGTAAATCACCTGCTCAACCACATAGAAGTCCTTGTTGTTGAGATGACTGACTGGTTGTTGTATAGGGTCATGTGCGACTTGATCGGCAGAACGACCGATATTTCCATCCAAGGCATCGGCGACTACATCATGAACAACATCATGAAGGAGACAGACTTCCAGAACGAAGCGGCCAATACAATCCGAATTGCCGAGCTTGTCAAGTCAGATCCCGACTTGAGCGCACGAGTGTATATTCCACAGGTCTACACAGACCTCACGACGAAGCGCGTCTTGACATCTGAATGGATTCACGGTGCCAAGCTGTGGGACAAGGACATCATCACCGGTCAATGGAGCGGTTCTGGTGAAGATTCTTCGGGAATGGGCCTGAGTGAAGTCGATATCATGACGACTGTCATTGACCTCTTCTCGTCGCAAATGTTCAAATGGGGCTTCGTCCACTGCGATCCTCATCCAGGCAACATGTTTGTTCGGCGCCTCCCATCAGGCAAGCCGCAGATTGTTCTCATTGACCATGGCCTCTATGTGTCGTTGTCAGATGAATTGAGACGGCAATACGCTCGCTTCTGGAAGTCTCTTCTTACGGGTGACAAAAAGGGACTGGATGAAGTGTCAGCTGCTTGGGGCATGAAGACGTCAGACGCCTGGGCCGATACGTTCATGTCTCGCGACTCAAAGAAGCCAGAGCCCACCGACGAGACGCCCGAAGAGCGGTCCCAGCGACTTATTGGTGAGGCCGCAGCATTTTTCGGCGAAGACGGGCTGTATCCCCGTGAGCTCATGTTTTTGGAACGGAATCTGGCTCTCGTCCAAGGAAGCAATCGCTTCTATGATTCTCCCGTTAACAGACTGGGCATGATTGGTCGCTCAGCAATGCTGAACCTGCGCGACGACAGCGAAGTGACTTTTTCACAGGCCTTGGGCTCGCAATGGGCCATGTTTGTGCTTGATGCGGTGTTTTACTTGAGTCGGTGGAGGCAGTACATGGGCTGGGGGAAGGGCTTTGAGGACGAGTTGAAGGAGGCGGAGGAGAGGATGGCGCAGGATATGAAGGATTCTGTGTCCGGGCTATGGGAAGTTGACAAGGAAGAAGCGTGAAGCAGATGTTGAAGATGCTACCCTGTTCTCCGTCTAGAATCTCGGCTGCCGTTTTCTTCGTTGGGCGTCAGCATTTGTATGCCATGTCTACCTATAGGTGATCTCTTATCCTATACTTGCACATGGGATTCCAATAATTGTGCAGCCAGTTCTTGGGACTCATTTAACATATATACTTAAGCATCGGCATTACATTGAGATCTCCTTGAGTAAATGTGTAAGATGTGCCATTCTGTAGTAAGCGCAAATGCCACACCTAAGCCAACAGCGGAAGGGAGAGACTCCATGTTCCGGAAAACGTAATAGGGGAACTTCAGCACTTCACACCGGTATAGTAGGCGAAAGTGTGAGAACAAGAAACAGGATGCCTGCTACCTATGAATCGTTTAAGAAACCGAATGTTTGCTCGACATACCTGGTGATACGGAATGTCGCATTCTTGAAAGACTGAGACGAAGTTTGACCACTTGCCTTGACCTGACCTACTCCGCATTGACTGATTTGTACATATGCTGATCTGAGTACGAAACGTCAGCTTGGTCAGCTTCCGAGGGGTTCATGCAGCAGGAATGGCTGAATATGGTCCTCCGACTCTCACGTCCCCAGTTCTGCAGCAATTCATGGTGTTGATTTCCATTCTACGAGACTCGGCGACACGTAACTCCAAATAAGAGAAACGTAACAGTGGTCCGGGAGAAGACAGATCTCATTGAAGCATAAGTAAGGGAATACATGAAGAGATGGACGATGACATCCACCAGGCACAAGCTGTGATCCTCGCATGCTATGGTCTTGACGTCCCCAAACTCAAGTGTCCAACAGAAGCCATTATATGCTCTATGACAGCGAATGAAACCGAAGGCTCCCTATGGGCAATCCCAAGCCAAGGCAAAGGAGGTGTTCTTCGTAGTGGGTCGATGATGTGAGCAAGACGCGTAGCTTTGGTGGTGTGCGGCATTTCAGTCGGCTGTCTCCTATCTCTTACCTTCAGCACGAGACGAGAAATTTTCCTTGTCCAAGTATTCTGAAGGCATGATGGAGCGCATTGATGAGCAGTCAAGTACGAAGCGTCGAGACGAGATACGCTTTGAAGCAGCAGAAGAGCAGCAGCCATACATGAAGCTATTCAATGCATAATGCCTCTGGGAATCTGTCGGAGAGGGCTGGGGATCCTTCAATCAATCCTTTGGCACAGTGCATGGCTGGAAGAGATGAGGTAAGAAAGGTGATAGATAGCCTTTAGACAACAATGAATGCAGACAATTTCTTCTGAAACAATAGAGTCGTGCTGCACTAAGCGTGAGCCGCCGAGGACCAACTATCTGTTCTGTACAAGTCTTTGAGGGTTGTTTCTCCCAAGGAAGGCTGTACTTATTTCTCCTCAAGCTCCGGAGTATCGGCAAACAGGTCGCCTGCCATACTGTAAAGGGCAGTTAGCATACAATTACCAAACGGAACAAGAACAGACATGGTGGATTTGCACTCACGAGTCAGAGTATCGGCCTCCAGTAACTTCCGTCTCATCGATCGCCTTGCGGATCTCTGCCTCTTCCTCCTTGGTGAGAGTGACATTAACAGCTCCCAAGTTCTCTTCGAGATACTTGATCTTCTTTGTACTGGTCACTCTTATCAGTCTATGCCATTCTGGACATCTACCTCATGATGAATACTCACCCAGGGATGGGGAAGATGTCGTCACCCTGTGCAAGCAACCACGCCAGGGTCAACTGTCCAGGCGTAACGCTCTTGCTAGCGGCAATGCTCCCAATCTTGTCCGCCAGCGCCAAGTCCTTGGGAAAGTTCTCCTTGGAAAAACGCGGCAGACTCTTGCGGAAATCGTCGTCGGCAAAGTCGTCAGGGGACTTGATCTGCCCCGTCAGCATGCCTCGCCCCAGGGGGCTGTAAGCCACAATGGCAACTCCGAGCTCTCTGGCCGTCCTGAGGAGGTCAATCTCGGGCTTCTCAATGTCGATGGAGAAGGGACTATATTCGACTTGGATGGCGGTGATTGGGTGGACGGCGTGGGCGCGGCGGAGCGTGGCGGCTGAGACTTCGCAGAGCCCCAGGTGTCGAATTTTCCCCTGTCTATGTAATTCATTTGTCAGCTTCTTTATATATAGATCGACAAGTATAATACTGACTCTTTCAGCTCTGCTAGGGCCTTGATCGTAAGCTCTACAGGGGTCTTCCTGTCGAGCCGATGGAGGTAGAACAGATCGATGTGAGAGACACCGAGTTTTTGGAGTGACTTCTCACACGCCTGTCGCACGTATTCCGGATCCGAACGAATGGAAAACGCCCCCAAAGCATCAAGGTAACCACCACACTTCGTGGCAAGGAAGATATCGTTACGTTTGCCGGTACGCCTGAACCATTTGCCAATCAACTCCTCGTTGTCCCCGTAGACGTCTGCTGTGTCCCAGAAGGTGTTGCCCAGCTCGTGAGCACGGTCTAGGACCTTGAAGCGTTCTTCATCTGAGCCTCCGGGGCCGTAACTGGCGCTGAGACCCATGGCCCCGAAGCCCAGAGTTGACACAAGAGGGCCGTTGCGGCCGAGAGGCCTGGTAGGAAGCTTTGTTGTAGCCATTGTTATGATTCTTGTGGGCTTTTTGAGACGAGGATGTAAACGAAATGCTTGTGTGATCTGTATAATATTCGAGACGACTGGTCTCAGCCTATATATACATACGCCTTCGTCTATAGAAGGTCAACTTGGAGATCACCCCTGGATTAAGTCCGGTCTGAGACCTCAGATCAACACATCGAGGACTACGTTACTGCAATTGACATGGCCAAAATCTATACGATGGGCCACGGCCATTACCGGAGATAGATCGTGGCCTGTCGCGATTCCGCCAAACTCCGCCAACATCATGCGGACTTGTCGAGAGACTGTGTCGTGCTGAGGTTGAAGACGATTCGATTGCCAACTTCGTACTATAAAATTGGATCTCTTCAGTGCGGATCTGCCGCCACTTGGGTCTCTGGTGCGGCCTGCTTATTTCAATATGGCCAAATTGTTCCTTGATGTCTTGATTCCACGTCCATTCTCAACCAAAAGCTAGCATATAGTCCACGTTATAGCCGGCACTTCTCCTCGATAGTATACATAAGCCTACCTAATCTTCTAACCAACCAAATGGTTCTCAAACGGCCTTCTGCTTATTCATTCCTTGCGAGTGGATCACCTCCAATCATCTGCTCACCTCATCGCCCCCCTTAATCAACTCTATGCTCACCACATCAATCGCCGGTCGACTCGACATCGCCCTACAGCTGCCATCATCGGACCCCCCACGCTGTTGTTCCTTCGCTACTGTCTGTTGATGACGGCACCCTCTCGTCAATCGCCATGGAGCACATCGACGCTTTGACAGCAAACGACCAACGATCTGCCGATACACAGAACAATGATGATAGGAGCAGCAGCGAGCCGACCTCAACGAAGCCCACTATTGCCAAACTACCAACGGAGGCGCCGCTGAAGCTCAAGACGTCTGAAAGAAGACGCATCCAGAACCGCCAAGCACAAAAGACTTACCGTATGTATAACAATTTTCCGAGATAGACTGTTCGCCTAATGCATCGAAACAAACAGGGGAGAAGCAGAAGAAGAGGCTACAGGCCCTAGAGTCGCTCGCCAAGTCCAAGACACTCGCCCAAGATGCACCGGCTTCTGGAACACCAAGCGCCACAATCGGCCAAGACATGGCTGGCATCCTGGCCGCCGACTCGCCAATCATGGGCTTGTCCGGGATGGTGCAGCCTCAAGAGCTCGGTCCAGCCGCTGGCATGGGCATGGGAAGCCTCGTAGGATGCGGCACCACCTTCAATGCTGCTGCTCTGAGCTACCAGACAGCCGCACCAGCTCCCATGTACAGATATGCACCGGATCTAGACTTCCAGCAGGCGGACGCCACCCTGAATCCTGGAAGATCGTTCCGGGAGGATCTGTTTTCCGCATCAAATCCGCTGGTTGCCCAATCAGGATCAACTGCCATCGCCCCAGGAGTCGATCTCGACTCGCCTTCTCTGCAGCAGGTTGCTCCAGGACACACCATTGCGCAAGACGGCCAATTGGCAGAGAGAGATGATACGGATAGCTTGCTTGCGCAGTTCCTATTACAGGACGACACTGCCTTGACTCAACCTCTACTAATGAGAATCCGCAAGAACAAGATCACACTCAAGGACGTCCTCAGAAGAGGTCTTCAGTCGCTAGAAAGAGACTCCCAAAACAGCACAAAACCAGCCGAGAGCTCGATGCAAGGGCGTGTAGTCTACAAACAGATGCAAGGTGAATCCAAAAGGATAATAGCTACTGTGTCGCATTGCTAACAAGCGCATAGTGCAGCTTCCCGACCTTCACACCAACACCATCCGTGTCACGCAAATGTCGTTTGTAGCAGCTGTCCTGCACAACGCAACAATGCTTGGTGTCACCGCCACAGAGATGTTCGAGTATGAATCCGACTCTCCATTTTGTACACCCAGGAAAACACCAGACACAAGCACAGATGGACTCGCATTCACCGATATAAAAGACGACCTGAAGCCCACTCAGAACCAGCTCACACAGCGGCATCACCCTTACATCGATGCCCTTCCCTTTCGTGCTTTTCGCGAGCGATTGATTGCCTTGATGTACGCTGAGCCGCCCATCATCAACAGAGAGGAGCTCTGTCACGATCTACAGAGTGATGGAGTCATTTGCTGGGGTTCTTTCGCAGGGGCTGGAACCGGACACTCTGGTGCCCCGTGGGATATTCGAAGCTGGGAAGTTCGGCCGTGGTTTCTGAAGAAGTACTGGATGATTACAGAGGGAGCGCAAGGGGAAATGTATCAGCAGGCGAGATGGTGGTGCGAGTTGCGGGGAGAAGATGTGCCAACATTGTGGTGATGCATTACGCCTTTCATATATCTTTGTTCGCCACTCCGCTTTGGCACTTAACCCTCGAGCCTACTCTCACACCTAGTTACAGCTTCAGTTATTTGGACTGCGCCATCAAACGTCGAATCCAGTTCAGCCTCGCCTGAACAGCATCTTTCGACACCATAGCTTCCGGAGCATAAAAGTCGAACCCATGCAAACCCCCCGCAAACACCATCAACTCAGCCTGCACGCCATGCTCCCACAGCTTGGACGCATACGCAACAACGCTATCTCGGAAGGGCTCAGCGGACCCAACTTCGATATACGTCGGAGGAAGACCCGAGAGATCCGTCGCCCGGGCCGGCGCTATAGAGACAGGGACATCATCCGTCCCGCGCAGGTCGCCCAGAACCATTTCGTAGCTAAACTCGTCCGCCTCGCCGGTATAAGATCCGTGATGGAAGTACTGCCGATGGGAGACAGTGGTGGCCCGGTCGTCGAGCATGGGACAGACGAGGATTTGAGCACACAGCTTGGGGAAGCCCTCGTCCCGGGCCTTGATCGCGACGGCGGCAGCAATGCCACCGCCTGCTGAGAAGCCTGACAGAATCAACTTGTCCGGGTCGAAGCCGAATCGATCTGCATGTTTGGCGAACCAGACCAGGCCTTCCCAGGAGTCCTCGAAGGGGGCAAGGCCGGGATGCTCTGGAGCCAAACGGTAGTTGACTGAGGCGACAATACCGCCAATTTCCTTCATCCAAGATATCGCCGAAGTAATGGCCGTGTACTCGTTGCCCATGACCAAGGCTCCCGGATGGATGTTGTAGATGGCCGGCCGCTTCTTGATGTCTGACGCGGCATCTTTCGGCTTGATCACGGACAAGCGAATCTCTCCACCCGGCCCAGGAATGAAGACTTCCTCCAGCTCGAGTGTCGGATCAGAAAGGATCGTGTTCTTCTCAATTTCCGCGACTTGGTTGGCTGCTACGCGCATAGCGGCAACTCTGACGGCGGCATCGGTGGGCATGGCCTTGGAGAGGCTTCCATCGACCATGCCTGAGGGGACGCTTTTGGCGACTTCGGGGTCAAAGGGGGGTCTGACGGGAGACAAGATGGCCATGACTGTATTGTACGATGCTGTTGTCTACTCTACTATGTGTAGTGAAGGTGTTGAGATCCAAAATGGCGGTGTCCATGGAGTTGCAGCATGGGTTGATATGGGATCCTCGGCCCCTGGTTATTTACATACTGGACCTACGGTGTAAGTACATGGTGATGCACAACATACTCATGTATATCCTATTGTATATCCGGGTCCCAATGCTACTGAGTCAATCAATTCTATTGAATACTGCGTCCATTATAGACTGGCCTTTTCGCCTTTCTGGACCTAGCTGTCAAGGAGCACATGGAGTCCAGCACCTCGCAAGGCAAATACAATAAATGACACTTTCGCCCAATAGTTACTGATAATGGGAACCCATGTTGCACGTGTAAATAAACCAAACTACTAGTCTAGGATTATGATCCTACGTAGATGTACATAGCAGAAGCACAGGCACCTCAGCCATACTTCTCTGCTAACTCAGATGAAAATAGCTAGATATGACACCTCTGCCGCTTGATATGGGCTGTCCTCCCACGTCACCACCTCAACTTCGAATAAACACCGCCCCAGCGTCGTTGAGGTGGCCAGCCGCGGGTCATGGCCCTTTTCATGATCAAACCTGGAAAACGACAGCATACACAGTCTGAGGGCGCCATTCGTCCATATGAATCTGCTTGGCCCGCCACTTCTCATTGGCAGGATGCGGGTTGGCCTCCGGATCACGATCTTTCAGATTGTGGAACTCGACCTTGCTGGAGCGATTGCCAGGAGGGGCCTTTTCGTACGCAGTCTACGACGCTTCGGTGCTCTCAAGGGCGGAGTTGTCCCATGTTCCTATGTGCAACTTTAATTCGGATTTGGTTACGTCTTCCGCTTTGGTATAAAGATTGAAGCATTGTCCTGGTTTCAAGTGGAAACCCTCGAGCCAGAAAATCACTTCTGGTACCATGTCAAAGGCGTGCTTGAACTTGATGTCTGCCAGATACTCCATGCCGTCCTGGGTATCTTTCTTGCTCGTAGTGTAGCAGCCGGTCTGATAAAAGGACGTGTGCTGCTCGGTCGCCACAGATATTGCTGCGGCTGCGTAGAGACGGCCGCTTGCCACGGAACCGAGGCTGGGATCGAAGAATGTTGTCTCGATGCATCCGCGTATGCCCTTAGCTGCACATCATTGATTTCATCATTACACTCAAAATCAAATCTCGTGCATCCAAGCGTAATATCCAGAGCTTTGCCATCTGGGTTCTAAAGTAGAATACTCTTCACATAGTTTGACAGAGGCTCCTTCTTTTCCCCGTTCTCTTGCCTATTTCAAGTTCCAAATTGCGTCGTCCGCTTTGAGGGCGGTAGATCCTTTGAACTAGCATCCTGTCCCTATCAGAGAGCGCGTTGGGTCATTCGATGCAAGCAACGTTTCGTGTCCACCCAGACACAAGCGGTATATCATGATGGACTGATTGTCAGACGTTGAGGCCTTGATCGAGGGGCTCTTTTAGTTGCGTTTGAAGATGTCGTTACCCTAGGAGATTCTGCGTTATTCGTCTTCACCTCTACTGAGAGACTTATCACTGCTCAGGAGTAGTACTTCCACTTGAGCCGACATGCCCTTGCGTATAGGGATTGCTTTATGCGACGTATTACCCATGTCAAGAACATGAATTCCAGCGCGCTATCTTCTCAACGGCCTGACGTCTACTTCCTTTCCCGCCAGAGCATCTGATGAGAGGAAGTACCTTAGTATTTAAAGCGAACAGTAGCAAACCATAACAGTAACAGTTATTAGCAGTAGTTCTTGAGAAGTAGCAGTAGTAGCGATGACAAGGGATAGATATAAATTACCAACAATGCAGATATTCAAAGGTAGGAACAATATTGCCATTCTTATGTTTTCTTCCTCCGCTTCGCAGGCCTCGGCTTTTTAAGCGACGTAGCTGGAGTAACCGCCTGTTCAGCATTGTCGGCCTGGTCGCGCTCCTCCAGCGACGCAGAGTCCTCTATATGCGCAGCATTCTCCAGACGCTCGCCGCCTGACTCTGACAGGGCTGGAAAGGCCACCTTTGCCGGTAATTGATCAATAGCCGAGCAGACTCTCTTGAAGAAATCTGGCACCCAAGTGTCGTAGATGTTCCTGGTAAACCGATAGGCAGTCCACTTATCCCGCCCACAATGTCCTGTAAAGTCGAATTTGTGGATTGGGTGGCGGTAGTATTTAGTGTCATCACCGTCGATAACCGGGTAGTAGCCATAGAGGTGTACTGACTGGTGGTCGTGGGAGATGGAGAAGGCTAGGATCTGTCGATGGACCTCGTTCTGGCGTCCCACGAGACGGAATAGCTCGACCACGCCTCGGGCCGCGAGGGTCATGGAATGGGTGTTCTGACGGTCCGCAACGTCAAGCGAACCAGCCCCAGACTGCACTTCGCAGGCGAGGAAGGGAAAATACATGTAGTAAGTGGCCAGGAAGAAGGACACGTCGGTGAAAATATCCCCGATGAACGGCGACAGCCTATCGAGCTGTTCCTCTGTGAAGGCTCCTCGCGAGAACCCAACGGAATAGTCGGGCTGCGGACAGGTCCCGGTTAAAGGGATCGAGTTATTCCAGCCTTCATTAACGCTTTCTCTCAGGATGTCAAGGTGTGTAGCGCCATATGTTGCAAGACTTTCGGCAGAAGGGACAATAAGACGACCTATATCCTTTATGATCCGCTCTTCGTTTTTATTGCGAATCTTGGCGCATGTTACGTCAAAGATGTCATCCCGAAAGAGTGAGTTCTCGGGATATGCTTGGTTCCTCTCCAGTAGATCTTCGCAGAGGGCTTTGCTCTCTTCTGCAACGCCCAGCTTTGATTTTGACATGAAACTACCTTTGGTGGCAAGCAGTGTTTCATAATGCGAGTCCCGATACTGGGAACTCTTCTCTTCACGTGGCCTTTGGTCGCTTGGCGTCATCAACGAGGACGAGGATGAGGACGAGGCCAAGGACCGCTTCCGCGCAAGCAAGTGTTCCATACCGGGCTCGAAGAGCTGGCTTGGCCAGCGATACTTTTTCACCCAAAACTCGATGGGGTTCTTGGGTTCATCTTCTTCCGCTGCGATATCGCCGAGCGTACTTTTGGCGGCTCCCTCAGCTCGAGGTTGCTGCATGGCGGCGACGTATAAGGGGAAAAAGAACAGACGCCTGAGTCTGGGGAGCACAATTAGCTCATGGTCGGCGAGTATGCGCGCCCTTCTTGCATGTGTGTCTCGACACAATCAGCTGAAGTTCCTGGGCTGTCCAAAGGTTAGAAAAAGAAGATGATGATGATGCTCGACCCCACGCGCCTTGCGGCCTGAATCTGATAAACACGGTATCCCCCTTGTCCCTTCTGCGCCAATCATATGTCCCGCGCCCACTGATGCACCGACATGCCTCAATCCGGCAATACCTATGTACTATAGCAACAGCCCCATTCACTCAGTAAACATTGATAAGAGGCCGAACGGTCCCTATTTATTTGGCTCGTGATGGACATGGCAGTTTGACTTGGCTGTTATTGCCAAGGGTAAATGGCCGCAAGTCCGTATGGTGACTAGGCTTTCTAGCATCCCGAAGTAGGGGAAAACAGAATAGACTAAAAAGCCAGTCTATCTTGGTGTCCATCAGTAATTGAGCAGGATATAGAGAATACAATCGTATAGCCCAAGCAGTAGGAAGTAGAAATCTTTGGGCATTATCTAGTAGGTAATAAAAGTAAAAGTACTCTGTATAGTAGCTGTAGGGAAGATATAGATGAATAGAATGACATAGAACTGCCTATCTGCAGCTCAGTCAATGCTGCCTACCTACGTTCCTGGCCCCCCTATTGAATATGTGACAGATCAATGCTAATAGCGCTGTGTGTGTCCTCTACTATCATTCAACTTCATCACATCAAGTTCTTCAAAGGGTATTCCCTTGACATCTTCAACAAGTCGTTGCGCCCGATGGGACAGTTGGTCCAGCTCTTTTATCAGCGGACAATCCTCGCCCTTTCCACATTGGTGGTAATGGTTTGTCTGGACTTGTTTAATGCAATAGAGAATCTCTGAAAGAGCTTTTGTGGTGAATGGCTCTAAAGAAGGCCACAGCCTACAACGGCTCAGAGTTGCGAAGTATTCCGCCACTCTGTAGTCGCTGGAACAGAGCTTGCTTTGCAAGACTGTGGTGCGACATGGATGACATTTTTTTGCCGTGTTCGGGAGATCCCTGTGACAGCTCGTGCAGACAAGGCCAGCCCTTGTGTAGCTATCCTTGTACATCCGTAGTCTCTTCTCAGTATAATGGAGGTCTTCGTGCAGTTTCTTCAGCTCGTCTGCGATCTGATCGGAAAGTGCGGCTTGAGGTTGTCAGTATGAAACGTATCGCCAGGCAGAGGTGACCCAACCTGTGATCTTTTCTGGCAGAAGCGCCAGTAACTCATGCTCTTCCCACACAGAAGCGAAGCCCGGTGTAAGTTGTTTCACAATCCTGGCGGCGATCCCAGAGAAGCTCGGCGAGCGTAACATGTATGCAGCTAGAAGCATGAAACCAAGGTCTTCAGACGCGGTGAGGTCTTCAAAGTTATTGCACCACTGAGCAGCCCATGGCCTAAGAGCCTCGTTGAAGTTGTACTTGTCGGCTTGGATAGCGAGTGTCGCGAGTTCTTTCGGTTTCATTGTCAATGGGACTTGCGCACACTTGAAATGAAGGATGCAAAGGATCAGCCCCATTGCCTCGGGATCGTCTTCCTCCAGGCTGATACAGGGGCAGTCTCCGCGTCGAGTCTCTTGCCCCTCCTTGAAATTGGGGCCAAACAGCTTGGAAAAGACTGGCGATGCCAAGCTGAGAACTCTGGAAGAGACAAGGTACCTGTTGTTGACGCCTGAGCTATTGATGCTGAGGACCGCGTCCCCTTCAGGGTCCAGTTGCACAGTCTCGGACATGCTGGCGTGGGTTTTGACCGCATCGTCCGGGAGCAAGGCAGTAATCGACTCTTCGTCCATGTTGATGTATCGATGGGGTTTCTATAGGCAGACTGGATCACTTTCTCAACCTTGTCGCTCATTTGTATCTTCGCAGGCAGCCCTCAAGAGATTGGGCACTGAAAACATGACGAGCACTCTGACAAGCTGGAGCCTAGTTACTGTGATGTAATGAGGGCTGAGAGTCACTGCAGGTGTGTATGGCGAGACCATTCGGGTGTCACGCAGAGGTGCAGTTGGTGAATGTAGTGGTGGTTGCGATGGTAGGCCTCCCACCGGCGTTCCGTGAAGCATTGATTGGCCAGAAGAAGAAGAAGAAGAAGAGAAAGAGAATCGTTCTTCTCCCCAGTTTTGCCCTGAAAGCATTGGCAACAGCAGATTCTTGTCCTGCAGCATGGATGCAGACACAAATCATCCCCATATCGCCATCATGTCAAGTCATCCGAGATCCGGACTCTGCATGACATTCACCGAGAGTGACGATGGACCCAGTCAACCGGAATGTCACCAAGCTGCCGGTACCCTGCATGTGTCAACAGCATCAGGATAGACTCGACTGCAACTCCATGCTGATTAGATACATCATATTCATCTCTGATTCAGTCCTCGTCTCTCTCTGTCAGTTCTTGTTCTTAGATGATCAAAGTCAATTGACAGCTCAGCTCCTGCAGCTCAATTGAACCCCGCCAAGCTCCCCCACTATCGCCGCATAGCGCTCGGATAAACCCGCCGATCTTCGGATCGCGACATGTCAGAAACCTCTCTAGAATCGACTCCAACAAAAAAGTTTCTCCTTCGCACAAGCCCGCCAGACGCACCCATTGAACGCCGCCCGCCATGTCAATCCGCACTCTGAGAATCGGTAACCCTCCCGAATCCCTCCCTCTATCTATTGTCCTTATGATAAACACAATCATCCAGCTTCTTCAGGTCAATTCCCAGCTAACATCCTCCAGGGCTCATCCCCGGTGACGGCATCGGCAAGGAAGTCATCCCCGCCGGCCGCCGCATCCTCGAGGCGCTCCCCTCGTCGCTCAAGCTCAAGTTCGACTTTGTCGACCTCAAGGCCGGCTTCGAGACCTTTGAGCAGACCGGCTCCGCGCTCCCCGATGCCACCGTCGACGTCCTGCGCAACGAGTGCCAGGGCGCCCTCTTCGGCGCCGTCAGCTCGCCCACGCACGCCGTCAAGGGCTACTCGTCGCCCATTGTCGCCCTGCGCAAGCGCCTCGACCTCTACGCAAACGTCCGCCCCGTCAAGACCGTCATGACCGCCGCCAAGCCCATCGACATGGTCATTGTGCGCGAGAACACCGAGGACCTCTACGTCAAGCAGGAGACGACGCGCGACACCCCCGACGGCAAAGTCGCAGAGGCCATCAAGCGCATCTCCGAGAAGGCCTCCTTCCGCATCGCCGCCATGGCCGGCGACATTGCGCTGCGCCGCCAAAAGATCCGCGAGAGCACCCCCAGCATCCACGCCAAGCCCCTCGTCACAGTCACCCACAAGTCCAACGTCCTCTCCCAGACCGACGGCCTCTTCCGCACCGCATCCAAGAACGCCCTCTCCGACCCAAAGTACGCTTCCGTCTCCGTCGAGGAGCAGATTGTCGACTCCATGGTCTACAAGCTCTTCCGCCAGCCCGAAGCCTACGACGTCATCGTTGCTCCGAACCTGTACGGCGATATCCTCTCCGACGGCGCTGCCGCTCTTGTCGGCAGTCTCGGTCTCGTTCCTAGCGCCAACGTCGGCGAGGGCTTTGCCATTGGCGAGCCTTGCCACGGAAGCGCCCCTGATATCCAGGGCAAGAACATTGCCAACCCTATTGCCACTCTGCGAAGCGCTGCGCTGATGCTCGAGTTCCTTGAGGAGCCCGAGGCTGCTGCCAAGATCTACGCTGCCGTTGATGCCAACCTGGAGGAGGGCAAGCTGCTGAGCCCTGACCTGGGTGGCAAGGCCACCACTGATGAGGTTGTTGAGGATATCCTGAGGCGTTTGTAGATGGCGCTCTGAGTCAAAATTGTAAAATTGGCGAGCAATCAAAGAGCGTAGCTACCTCTTAATCACTTTGTAGGAGAGGTAACATCAGTGTAAAAGTCATCTGATCAACGCACCCTGGATATAGAGTCACACCAGGCAACCTTTTGTATAAAGCAAATAAAACTTTGAATTGCAAGCGATGCTTGCTGACCGATTGAAGTCAGCCAACTTGGGTATCGAACCTGAAGCATATCATTCCCCCGTTTCCCTACCAGGACCAGCAGAAGACCAAATAACCATAAGATCGCAAACCCTCGAATATCCACCCCTAAATTGCGAATGTCGCAAGATAGATGCCTCGCAAAGATTGCCGTATAACTGATAACCCAGTAAATGTCATCCCCCAGATCCGAAGCCTGCCCATCTCTCGAGATGCCTCATTGCAGGCACCCTTTTGCGTGTTATCCCAGCGTCCCCCCGAAACGAATAACTGAATACCAGATAACCATCCCATGAGCTTCATGAGAGAAAAATGCAGTCCTAAAATAAACAAAATGCCACTCCATTTTAGTTCTGAGCACCCGCAGCCTTGTTCTTCTTGTTCTTCGCCTTCTCCACTCTCTCCTCCTTCTTCTTGTCTTTCCCCTTCTTCTTTTTCTCCTGCTCCTCCTTATTCTTCTCAAAGGCTCGCTGGAGCTCCAGCTCGCTCACCGTGGGCGGCGTATGGCCGTCATCTTGCAAAGTATAGTCGACTTTCTTGGCCTTTGCAATCTGCAGTTCGTGAACGTATTCGTCCACTTCCTCTTTGATCCGAATATTGACCAAGTGGGTTATCTTCTCCTGTCCGATTCGGGTGACACGTCCAAAGGCCTGCTGTTCGGCAGTCTTGTTCCACCACGGATCAATGATGACTACTCGATTGGCCACGGTGAGGTTGAGGCATTGGCCTCCGGCTTTGAGAGTCGAAACCTAGATGGGACAACACCCTTTGGTTAGAGATCGACTAGCTTTAGGAGAGGCCTCGAGAGGGAGTGGAGACATACCATGATCTTGATATCGGCATTGGTCTTGATAGACTCTAGAGCTCTGCGCTTTTGTCCCAGAGGGAGGCCGCCATAGTAGTATACGAACCCGATCTTCAACGCTCGGAGCATGCAGCCCAGTATCTTGGCCGTTCCTTTGAACTGGGTGAAAACTAAATACCAAGAATGAGTGAGTAACGCCGATATCACTGCCAGCGCAACATTTTGATTGAAGCACTTACTGAGAATCTTGTCAACAGGTGCTTGCTCAAGCCAGGTCAGGACAACCGCCATGGTCGCGGTGAGTCTGGTGCTCGGCACGAGCGAAGCACCCTTTGTCAGTAGGCCGCACAAAAAGAAGCCATTTCGGTCATCTTCAAGATGAACTGTGGCGTTGTTACTGTCTCTGCTTGGGTCGTTGCCTCTCTTGTCTTCCAAGTCAATCTGGCTTTGCAGCGTGCAGATATCATCGCCCACTTCGAGCATCGCGTTGCAGTTCTCATATGGGCATAGCTACAAGGAGTAAACGGAGCGTCAGCCACTGCAACTGTCGGGCATCCTCTTGAGTACAGCGTCTACTTACAACTTTCTTCTGAGTGTCTTTTCGATAGTTAATTTTGGCGGCGTTGCATAGGCATTTCGAGCAGAAGACATGCCCACACTGTTGGTCATCGCATTAGCACGACTCCTATACAACTGCCAAAACCGCGTCGCTTCAACTTACACCCGCGCGAACTGGATCCACTGGTGGTTTTGCTTTCTTGCAGAGACGACAGGTGATGCCTCTCACCGAGCTCTCGTCCAGCGTCAGTCTAAGAATCTTGTCCATGTCGAAATACTGGCCGAACATGGCCTCGTCTCGCTGCTGTAGGATTCGCAGCCCTGCATCGTAATTCGAGATGCCGTTGTCGGTGTCCATGATGGCACGTATCTGCTCGAAAAATGTTTCCTTTGGCGTGTCGATCTTCTGGAGAGCGTCGATCAGCGCTCCCAGTTCCTCTGGTTCAAACGAGTAGCGGAGCAGCCTCTCAATGCAGAATGTGTGGGAGATGGCCTGTCTCCTCCTCACTTGGCTGGCACGCCTCATTGTCCAAGCATTGGCTTTCTTCGGGCCGCTTTTCTCAGTTTTGGCTTCATCAACCTCGTCGAAGCCGTCAATCGCCGCTTCGTAATCGTCCTGATCGAGCTCGCCATTCTCCAAGAGTGCAATCTTCCCTTCGTAATAGTCTTTCACTGCCCTATAGTGAGATATCTTAAGTATAGGCGCTCGATCTCTCTCTTGGAAAAAAAGGCACGGACGTACTTGACAATGCACTGTTCTTCCGATGACAAGGGAATCAGCAAATCAGACTCTTTCTTCTCGGGAAGATCAATGATCTTACGTCCCAAGAAGTCATCTTTCAGTGTCCTAGAATTTCTTTAGCCTCCCACATAACAATGCTTCAAGCGGTAGTAAGCTGACCTTCGATACATCATTAGGGCCGTAAGTGCTTCAAACCCGGCATTTACTTGACCCTGCGAAGATGTCGTCAGTAGTTGTTTCCTCTTGCCCGTATGTCTTTCCATTTCCTTGACCTTACATCGACGGTATATATTGCATAGAATAGCCTCGGATCCAGTGTCGATTCACATTTCGTAAATCTCAGATACGGATACATTTCTGTAACTGTTAGCAAGCAGCCGCGTCTAACCGATGGAGCAAGTGTCCATACCCTCCGCCTTGTTGGCAAGCGGCGTGCCAGTCAACGCCCAGCGATACTTGCCCGACAGCGCCCAGCAGGCTTGTGTCGCTGATGGAAAAGA
This sequence comes from Trichoderma gracile, assembly GCA_020002365.1. Classification (NCBI taxonomy): domain Eukaryota; kingdom Fungi; phylum Ascomycota; class Sordariomycetes; order Hypocreales; family Hypocreaceae; genus Trichoderma; species Trichoderma gracile. The sequence goes on from JAINEY010000006.1 coordinate 3,209,436, forward strand.
GAGGGAAAGGAGGTCAGCATGTGTCTAGCTTTGGCTTCCTTCAGACGACTATCATAACTTACTGGTGCTGTCGGGATTCTTGATGGCATGCGCTTCATCGAGAATGATGCGATACCACCTGATCTTGAATATGGGCCCGAGATGAGATGCAACTGCGCGTTTGATGGAAGCATTGTCTCCGCTCCATTTTCCTTTGATCTCCTTTATGGTGTCTTTACCGGGATACTGACCGATAAGCTCATGGTACGTTGTGATCCTTCTTGCTCATCAGCCTTCAGAGACTTGTGAAAATAGGAAATTTGATTGTCACTCACACAATGAAAGACTTCTTGCATCGCTCCGTCAACTGACCATCATGGCGGTCATAAACCCAGACCTTGTCCCTCACTGGGCTTTTGCAGTGTCTCTGTATGCATGCGAGCTGTCAGCTGGGGGAAGTTTGGCACTCGCGATACAGCAGTGTAGCCTTACCCGCGCTTCGTCTTCCCACTGCTTGCCAAACGTCTTGTTGGGCACCACCACGAGAGTGGCATTGCAGAACTCTTTCTTGTGTTCTGCGTCAGCTTGGTTGCCCACAATGCATGCCAGGCTCATCATCGTTTTGCCCATGCCCATCGCGTCGGCTAGAAGCCCGCCAAATGGCTTGATCCGAGACAACTCCCTCTTCACCATCCAGGCTACGGCTGTCAATTGGTAACTCTCCAAGGCGGTCTCCATGCCTTTGAGTTTCCAGCGCCCGTTATCTGCCTCGACTCTTTTGTAGCCGAACAATTTTGCGGCCTGTTCTAAATCTTTTTCCTGGCTGCTTTTGCGTCTTGTATCCGAGTTTTTAGGAATCTGGGCCTTCATCTGGGAAAATTGCTTCGCGTGAGTCGTTGCCTTGATAGGCTCCATGGGAAGCAGAGGACCATCACCGGAAGTTGAAGGAATACTAGAGACCATCAAGGGTGTATCGTCGATTCGCATCTTGAGCGCCTTGCATGGCGCTTTGCTGGAGTCCGAGGCTCTTCGCTTGGAAGAATTGAAGCCAGATGCGTTTCTTTTCTCCTCTTGCTCCATCTTCTTTGCGTATCTTCTGTCCTCTTCCTCATGTAGACGAGCAACGAACTCGCGTGCGTTCATTGCAGGTTTACGTCGTGGCTTCTTCGCTTCTGTTTTGCTTGCCTTTTTTGCCGGTTTCTGTTTGCCCTCTTCACGTCCAGAAGAGGATGCGTCGCTCTCAAGTTCAAAGTCCGAGTCATCCTCTTCTTCGGATACATCCTCGTAATCAGCGTTATTCTCAACGTCAGAGTATTCCACTTCATCGGAGTCATCATCTTCAGCGAAATCCGCCTCAGGTTCAGAAAATTCATAATCAGATGGCAAAATTGCGTCAACCGCGTCAACTCCGCCAGCCGTCAAAAGTGGAAGCATGCTCGCGACTCTTTGCTCAACATCGTCTCCGGGCTGTGACAGATCTGCCGAGAGACTGCCCTCTGTGCTGTGCGGAGTGTGCAGCGTATCTCTCTCCATGGTCTCCTCAACAAAGAGTGACTCTTCTTGTTTGCCTCCCGTGGTCTTCTCCGAAACCATTTCACCTCGCGACTTCGCAGACGTTCCCTCTTCGCCATCAGATAGCTGATCTCCACTCCACTTGAACTGCATAGTTCGACATCCCGACTCGGTCTGTTTACCATTTGGCGTGCGGACTGGAGACATCAGATGGCAGGAGGATTGCCGAGTCCGTAGAGGAGACGCCGACGGCTTCTGCTCTGGATCCATGTTTCATTTGATCTAGAAGCTGGTTAGCCATGGTGTTTCATGAAGTATGCAGCGGCAACATTGGGAGAATAGGAGGAATGACAAGCCGAATATGAGATGGCAGAATCACTTCTCAAGGCAAGCAAAGATTTCCGATATCGCCGTTCTGATCGTGAGCTTTTATGTGCACCAAGCCTCTAGAAGTGAGGATGAGTGGTGGGAAAAGAATATAAAAGAAGAGGGGAGAGAGGAAGGGATCAGAAGAAAGGTTTCGGGAAGGAGGAAAGAGAAGTAAGGCGGAGAGATAAGGCACAGGGCGGTGAAGATTCACATGACTTCGTTTCGGAGAGCTTGAAGAAGGTGCTTTATGCGTTGACACCTGGCGCCAGGTACCGGCGCAACTTCATTCTCAGGCTTCTGCAGCTGGCACTCTAGCAATGAGCAGAGCCGATAATTTATGAGTTACTCTGCTTGCCGAGTTGTCTGCGCAAGAACGTCCATGCGTGCCACCAAGCTTGAGTCCAGGAGTGACTTGACAGCACCTGCAGCTGGATCCAGTAAATGGAGACCTTAGGTAAGTATTTTTCACTGTCGAGAGTACCCATCCCACGGTTTCTCATGGTCCTTACGATTTGTCTTTATGTTCGATTAAGTGCATAGACTGGTTATGGGTGTCTTTAAAATGACAGAGTAAGTGGAAGCCGTAGCAGTTTGCCTTTAATCGATTTCATATCTTTTGATTATAACATCTCTAAGTGCAGCCTGCAGAAAGAAATCACCTTATTCACATCGTGTCCATCCGTCTCCCATGAAAAGCTGTCCCCAGAACTATTCACATCCAAGGATCTTTGAGCTTCTACTAGCTTCAATGTTGCACTACCTTACGAGGTTCAGGGGGTTATATTAGTATATTATATACTAACGTCTTCTCCGATATTCTTGAACCGTAACTCGCTACTAGAGATCGAGCCGTTGCTTCTACAAATATCCCAGTACTGGATGAGCCAGTATCTGAGAGAAGCTTAATGTACAAATATTTGGCTAGGTGTATTCATGATGTGTTGTCATCTTTACCCTGTAAAATCGCACGCACAAATAGGTAGATATCTCTTACTTTCAGGTAAGGTACCTAAGTCCAACATATATCAACTCGCCTGTTGCGTCAATCCTGTTAGCAGCCTCCGGAAACTAGTTACAACAATCACAGCATCTCATGCATTTCACCTGCAACCTGTAATCGTGATGACCCTCGTCTACTCCTACTTCTGCCGCTGCAGATGGAGGCTCCGATTTTTGCAGACGTTGTCACACAATGGTATGTAAGTCAATGAAACCTCCGTCGCGTAAAGTGCGTTTATCTAAAGTTCATTAGACGGCTTTGCAGCAAACAGTCTGTACTGTAGATCTTTTTGTTCTCCTACCAATGGCAAGTCCTCGGCCATGGACCCAATCATGCCACCGAAGCCGAAGCGCGAAGGAACTCCCAGTCGGAAGAGCGAAACACCGCCATTAGTGATCCGACCCGTTCTTTGACCTGTTTTCATATCATGCACGAGCAGAATACATACAATCGGACCTTGCTGGAATGAAGATGAGCATGTGGATGCCATGGCATTGTTGCAGCTGCTGACACTTCATCTCGGTGTTTTGGCGAAGTCCGCTATGTTACCCTGCACGCCAGTTGTAAAGTAAGCGGCTCTTGGAACTGCTGCTGTATCCTAACAACTGCATCGAAGAAAATTACGATGGAATCGGGATCTCCATCGATCCCCTGTTTCTGTGAAATGCTCGGAGTTCGAAGAACAACAGACACCGATGCTTGGTCGGCGCCGCTGCGGTAGTCCTGTTGCTGAGTTGAAGCAGCATTTGGTGGCAAGTTAAGGACACGCAACAGGGGGCTTTTGATGGTAACATTCTGTCGGACGCAAAGAAGCGCGATGCCGAGCTGTGCCTGACGAGAAGCGATCTCATGTCTGACTGGAGAGACTTGTGCGATGCGCGCTGTTGATCCTGGTTCAAGGATGGCAGCTATGAAGCCCAGGAGTCGGTCGAGAGTCTGGCAATTCCACTATAAAGAGTGCTTTCTCCTCGCACGCCCATACATAACCCAGATAGAATAGCATCATTCTACCCGAGACGGCGTCCATTATGAATCAGCTCTACCGTGACTTCATTGCCCCCAGCTACATCTTCAGTGCAGTTGCAGTTGTGGGTATCCTCTTTGTGAGTTCGAATTCTTACAACACTCGGTAACCGCTCTAACACCTCTTCCAGTTGCTCCGTTACTACATTCAAGATTCCCTCAGTAAAGTCCCTGGACCGTGGTACACCAAATGGACCTCCCTCGTCCTCAAATACCACTGGTTAAAAGGCAACAGAGCACGATATCAACACGAGCTACACCTCAAATACGGTACATCCTCTGTTATCTTCCGCCACTTTGTAAAGACACTGACACAGTTGCAACACAAAGGCCCCCTCGTCCGCCTCGCCCCCAACGAAGTATCAACAACCTCCATCCCATCCATCAAGAAAATCTACAACGCCCGCGAAACGTACCTCAAAACGCCCTGGTACAAAGACCTCTCCGTCACAAGCGAGAACCTCTTCAACACAAGCAGCATAGACCTCCACCGCAGACTACGAAGGCTCCTCTCGGCCTCAATGTCAGAAACGTCGCTGGAAAAGGCAGTGCCGCAGGTCCAAGCAAAGGTTGACCTAGCGATGCACAGGATCGGCGAGGAGATGGAGCGGAGAGGAGCCGCAGATGTGATCAAATGGTTCCTCTTCATGGCGACGGATATCATTGGAGAGCTGGCATTTGGCGATTCTTTCAGGACGCTGGAAGTTGGCGAGGTGAGCGGGTACACAAAGGACCTCGAGAACTTGGGCTACATGGGAGCCGTGCGCTCAGCCTTTCCGACATTCATCGCCATGGCCAAGTATCTCCCTATTCCGTTCTTCAGGCGTCCCCTTGAGGCAACAAAGAACATGATTCGCTATGCGGAAGAGTCAATCACTCGGTACAGGAACCTTCTCGACTCGGATCCCACGAGCGTCAAATGGACTCTCTTCACCAAGGTGTTTCAAGACGGCGACAAGGACAAAGAGGCCCTCACCCCGATCGAGCTCCGGGCCAACGCATCAGCCTACATTGTCGCAGGCAGCGACTCCACCGCCGTGACACTGACATATCTCGTCTGGTCCGTCTGCCGCCATCCAGCAGTCAAAGCCACTCTCCTTGAAGAGCTCCAGACTCTCCCATCCGACTTCACTCCGTCCCACCTCCGTGGACTGAGTTACTTGAACCAGGTGCTCGACGAGACACTGCGTCTATACTCTGGCATTCAATCATCACTACCTCGCATGGTGCCCGAGGGCGGCGACGATGTTGCCGGCTACTGGCTTCCCGGAGCCACGACTGTCTGCGCTCAGGCGTACAGCATGCACCGCATGGCCAGCGTGTTTCCGGATCCGGACGTCTTTGATCCCTCGCGATGGGCGGCGCCGACGAGGGAGATGAAAGACTCTTTTATGCCCTTTGGCAGCGGCTCACGGAGTAAGTCTCTTTGAACTCTTGCTCATTGCGTGGCTCTTGTATGCTGACATTGTTTTTACTGTCTGAAAAGTCTGTATCGGGTTGCATCTTGCACGGATGGAACTGCGCTATGCAGCAGCCAAATTCTTTTTGACGTATCCAGAGGCTCGAGTGTCGGCACTGGAGGGCTTCAGGGATGAGGACATGGTTCCTAGAATATTCTTCTTTGAAGAGCCAAAGGCCAAACGATGCCTCATTCAGAGGTCCTAGACTCGGGTAAATTTCTTACATGGCGATGCTGCAACTACCCTGTTAAAGTGAACTACTGGCATGGATGGCGGTGACATCTCTTGTGTCTACTGTGGTCATCCTCACCGGGGGCCTTGAGCTTAGCAATGACAACTCAGGCAACCAAGTACTAGTTACTCTGGACAATGTGGGAAAAGAATCTTTAGCCGCCGTGCTGTTTCAAGCTTTGTCGCACGGGCTACTTGGATCGTCTTCAGTGATAAAGATTCAATGACTTCTTGGTCTCTGGTTTCAAGCCTTTGTCTTCACCTAGTCTCACCCTACGAACCCTCGTTTCATGTCTATTTGTGGTAATCAATGGGTATAGCTGTGAAGCGGTGAGCTGACAGAGGACAAAAGGCATCGCTTCGCCTGGAGTCATCGACTTTATCGACTTCAAGTCAACTCTCCGTCCTGCTTCTAGAAGAACTCCGCGCGCGACAAAGGTATCCAACACTCCGAGATACACTGGGAACCACGCCATGTCAGACAGCGACTGCAGCACAGACAGCAGCTCCGACTGCGATCACGACTCTCTCAGCGTCCAGAGCGACGGCACACCGTACGGCATAGCAGCAACCGAATATGCGACAGCATGGGCCTGTACATGGAGCGACCCCCAGCTCGGCATACTGACCGAAAAAGACCTGCAGCTTCTCAGACATGTCAACTGCTCGTACCTCTCCTCGGGCAGGCCGCCGACGCTGTTGGCATTGAAGCAGCACGCCCAGGCCCTCGCGAACCTCATCAAGAAGATATGCATCAGCGACACATTTGGTGTCATCGATGGAAGGAGAGGTCGGTATCCTGCATTTGAGAAGAACGAAGCGTTTGACTGGCTCAACGATCTGGACGAGGTATACACAAACGACGACGAAAACCACCACCTACCGCTGGAGGCTCTGGCGAATCACATTGAGCACCAAGACGAGGAGTCGGGAATCCAGTGTCACTGCCCTCTCAAGGTTGCGCGCAACTATGGGCCCCTGGATTCTGGAGAGCGCACCCGTCGACCATACAGCAGCCATCACAACCTCGTCATGCATGCAAACTCTTGTCTCGAGATCCTCGATCACGAATACAGTGCGACAGGAGGCCTGCTTTCGCTGCTCCCCTCCGGCAACGAAGACGACTGCGAGCAGATGGCGGGTGTACGGAACACGGTGCTTGGACAGTGGCTGCTACACCAACAGCACCTGGTTGCGCGCATGCACGAGCTCGAGATCAACTACGCAAGCGCCCTCGATCTTCTCAAGGGTGAAGCCGTTGTGCCCATGCAGATGCTTGGACAGTTTGGGCCCGAAGGCCGAGCCAAGGGACGCGAGGTGGTCTATCCGCAGGACCGGTTCGTTCTCGCCAATGCGGGAGAGGATGTCTTCAGCCTGCTGCATCGCCTGATGGACAAGGCAGAGTCCGACATCCAGGCCAAGGAGCAGACCTGGTGGGAGTCTGGAGTCAGCGGCGAGCGCATGTGGGCAAACACCAAGGGCGGCGACTGGTACTCCCGAGGCCTGGTGCCCATCGACATGATGACGCGGTTCGTGCGTCTCAAGGACCAGGGCGGGAGATCGACCATCTTCATGATGCCGGCAATCGAGCATCATCCGGGCACGGCACAAACGCGCAAGATGGAGAAGCGACCAACCGTCGTCTCCGTGGTGGCTCCAACGTGGCCACAGAGAGCGTCAGATCTCGAGCAGCGCGCCAAAGCTCATCTCGACGAGGCGAAAGAGCTTGCTCGAGACAAGACGGAGATGGAGACGCAGATGGCGACGCTTTGGGCGGAGCTGCGCAAAACCAAGCAGGAGGTAAAGTTCTATGAGGGCACCTCTGAAGGGACCACAAGAGACGCAATTCTCGGCGAGCTGGAAGCGATGAGGGGGCAGATGGACAAGCTGAGAGAGGCGCTGCCGAAGGAATATCACCACCTGCTGCAGGCTGGCTGAGGAGAGGAGCGTAGGAATAGCTCATGTACAGAAGATGAAGCACGTGTGCCGAGATGGTTGATGGAGTGCCGGTAATTGTCAAGTGCAAAGCCAACGGAACCGAGAGTGGCGGATCGTATCGGTTAGAGTCGATATTTGTTAGTGCTTTCTTAGGTATTTGAATAGTTTGATATTGACAAATCGTGTTTGTTGTCGTTGGTTCTTGCAGACATGAAGTTGGGTAGAGTGCGAGCCGTTATTGATGGAGGAGGAGGAGGATACTTGGGTGGGTGGCCGTTATCAAAGGCACCCCGCTAGATGCATTTCCCGTGATAAGGAAGCAACGACTTCGACAGCTCCAATGCACGACATGATGAATCGCCCACTCCAACACCGCATCATCTCCCGCATCCCATCAAACTCCCGTCATCACCAACAGTCCGTCTCTGTTGGCCCAGCCGCGGGATTAAATTTTCCGGGTTCGACATCTCGGGCAGACGTGCAGCAGCTCCTGCAGGGGCCAAGTCCGAGTTATGCTTAACCTCGCACGCGTCCCAGCGTCGCCATGGCCTCCCCATTCATGAGGCATTGTCTTCTTCAGCGTGCTCCATCTGTTCCCCGGACAGCTCGGCGACGCCTTCATCTCGCCCCGCCGTTCCTGCTCGACAGCTACACGCCAAGGTATCTCGGGCTGTCGTCCAGAGACGCCGCGAAAAAGCGCTCGTTGGCCTACGCCCACCTGCGCAACTGCAACCTGTGCCCGAGACAATGCGGCGTCAATCGCCACGAGACCACGGGCATGTGCCTCATTGGGGATACGGCCAAGGTCAATGTCATTGCGCCGCATTTTGGTGAAGGTCCGTCTCCCCAGCCCTCGGCTTGCCCCGAACTGCGGCTGAGAAGCAAGGGAAAAAATGAGGCGCTGCTGAATACCAGTAGCTCTCGATCCAGCACTAGGACGCCCACGGGGAACGAGCATAACCAAGTAGAACTAAGAGATGCTAACGCCTTGGCTAGAGCCGTGTATCCAGGGGCACAATGGCAGTGGCGCGGTATTCATGAGCGGGTGCAACATGCGCTGCATCTTCTGCCAGAACTACGACATTGCCCACCAGCGCAACGGAATGGACCTGACCCCGGAGGCGCTGGCCGAGTGGTATCTCAAGCTGCAGGACGTCGGCAATGTGCACAATATCAACATTGTCACGCCCGAGCACGTGGTGCCCCAGGTGGCGCTCAGCATCCTGCACGCCGCCGAGCTTGGGCTGAGGCTGCCCATCGTCTACAACACCTCGAGCTACGACTCGCTTGCGTCGCTCGAGCTCATGGACGGGCTGGTCGACATCTACCTAGCCGACTTCAAGCTGTGGGAGCCTAGCACGTCCAAGCGGCTGCTCAAGGCAGATGACTACCCCCAGACCGCCAGAGAGAGCATCAAGGCCATGCATAAGCAGGTGGGTGACCTGTGCTTCACGGGCGATGGCATTGCCAAAGTAGGATTGTTGGTCAGGCACTTGGTGATGCCTGGGAGGGAGGCTGAGGGTGCAGAAATCATGCGATTCTTGGCATCTGAAGTGTCCACCGATTGTTTCGTCAACATCATGGAGCAGTATCATCCAGACGCGCACGTGGGCAAGAAGAAACGGAGAACGAAAGCATCCGGGGCCGTGGAGGGGACCAAGGGCCAAACCGAGCCGGACGAGGCGGACTCAGATGTTCGATACAGCGACATCAACCGCGCGGTTACGAACGAGGAAGTCTCTGTCGTGCGGAAAGCGGCCATGGAGGCTGGCCTCTGGAGGTTCTGCGACCCGCCGAAACACGGTGGATTCGTTATCTGATGGCGTGCATTACGCTTATTCTGCTGAGCCCTCCGACTGCTCTGTGCTTTCCATGTGGCTTTGAGATTGGCCGTGCGTGTGCGCGATGTGGACTTCTCAACCTTCGCCCGGTGTCCGTCTTCTTCTATTTCGACCTCAGCCGCAGAGGCCAACGAGACGCCAAGGTCGATGTGATCCATGACCGTTATTCTGGGCCAGGGCAGTTCGACTGGAGAACGATCCTGACTTGAGTTACAGACTGCGAGACTAGGCCAAAGCACGGATGAAATAGCGCTGTGTTGGTTCGTGCTGTCAATGTGATCGGGCAAGATTCGAATTGAACAAGCCACATTGTTGGTGGCGGCATCGTATCACCGCCTGCGAAGCAACAATCAAGCCCAGAATCAAGGTCCAGAGTCCCGTTCCAGAGCCGCAGCCCCGGGTCCTCGGCCCCAGCGAGGGCCCCCTAATTGCGAGAACAATAGTCGTCCGTCAACCTTTGACATGGCAGGCTGTGTGGGCTCTCTGGCTTGGCTGCTTGGCCCGGCTGGGCCTTTTTAAATCTTGGACCCTTCTCCATACACTGGGGGAGATCTTTGCTGCAACGATTCCTCTCGGCAGATACCCCAATACGACAAAGTGCAGCACAGCTCGAAACTCAATGGATCTGGACGCAATCGCAATTGCCGAAGGATCGGCGGGAGAGCTTCCTCGAGACGTTTCTCCGTCATCTTCCCCGTCATCCTGCCGCACCTACTCGCTCGACTCCCGCTCAACCGCCTCCACAAAGCCTTCTTCCAGAGGGTCTTCGCCTGCTACAAAAAAGAATATCAACGACGCTGCTCGAGGAAGAAGCAGACGTACCTCTCAGCCAGTCACACCATCTTGGAACTATCTCCTCCACCCACGATCCTATGAAGAGATTTATGCGGAGCGGGCATATCTCACCGCGTCTCTACAGGCCTACTCGCTGAGAGCAATTGAGATGATTCATCAGTATTCCTTGATCGAAGAGGAGCTCCACGCCAGGGACCACGTTGGTAAGGAGAGGCGGAAGCTTCGGAAGCAGATGAGTTTCATCAAGGTGAAGCTGTCCGAGGCGTCGCGCCAAGAAAAGGCCATCGTCCTTAGGTTGAGCGAGCTTCACATGGAGCAGCTGGGGAGAGACGCATGGGATCAAGTACAGCAACGCAGACTATTCTTCTCAAATTTCCCCCCTCAAACGGTCAAGTCGCCGTCCAAGACGCCGGAACAGCCGCTTAGCGCAGACTCCAAGGAGTTTGTTCCGTCTGCGACCAAATTGTGTAGCTCGCCTGCCCGTGCTCACACTTGTGCGTCAGAAGCGGAGTCTAGGACACTGGATACGGTGGTTGAGGGCAACGAAGGGGAAGAGGATGATGATGAAAGCCTCGACGGGCCCGAGGCCCCCGCGGCTGACGAAGCCGGAAATGACGAAGCCGGAAGCATATCAGAGGGAGACTTGCAGGGCGGCGAGTTGTGCAACCACGGCTTAGAATACATATACCGAGGCTCTGAAGAGGCGCCAGCATCGCAGTTGCGGCCATTGGATGACAGGCGGACGCTGTCTGCACGCTCAAATGAGAGGCGGAAGAGCCTCCCGAGCTTATGCTCCTTATGGCCCGAAGTGAAGGGCCATGCGTAAAGGAGAGAACAACTAGAAAGGCGACAGGGAAATGAATTGGGTATGAAAAAGAGAAGGGAGTCTATGGATCTAATTGGTATCTTTTCTTTCTTTTCTGTTTGCTGTGCTGGAATGCCTGCATATATCATGGTTAGGGGGAGGAGGAAGAGCATGGCGAGTCTCGAACTGTACAGGTACCAAACGCGTCCGATGGGATGCATATTAAACCATTAATACTGGGAGGCTGTTGTCCAAGTCCTGCGAAAGTCATGCACTGCGCTTTTGTTCACTTTTGAAATTGTCTATTCCTTCTCTTTCTTTCGTCCGTGGTTTTCGTTACGCAAACTCTCCAAACTGGCCATCGTCGAATCCCAGGTTCTTGAGCGACTTGCGCTTCTCTTTCACATCCGACGTCTTGGGCGGCGGCGGCAATGAAAAGCCTCCCGCAGGCGGAGGCGGCAGCGCAAACGATTGTAGGTCCGCAGAACTGCTGCTGCTCGACGTCGCCGCGTCCTCTGCGTTCTGCGGCCGTCGACGGCCAAACTTTGTGCCGCCGAGGTTTACTGTGATGGTCTCGCCCTCCTTGAGGCTGTAGTCCTTGGTCTCCGTCTTCTTGGCCTTGCCGTCGGCCGCGTTGTTGTTGTTGCTGCTGCTGCTGCCGCCGCCGTGCGCCTGTTCGGATTCCCAACCGAGGCTGCGCCGGGCCTCTTGTAGGGATACGGCGAGATCGAAGGCCTCGGAGCGCTCCTCGAAGCCGATGCCGAGGACGGCTTTTCTGCCCTGCGGGTCCTTGACGGTGACTGCGAAGAAGCGGCTGCTGTCGACGACGGGCTCGACGGCGCTGGGGTCGAGGTAGGGCGCTGCGGCGAAGAGGGCGCCTGTGGAGGGGTCTTCGAGGACGAGGTCGATCTTGATGCTGGTTGAGGGGGAGGAGTCGGAGGAGGTGTTCTCGAAGGAGGTTTCGACGACGCGGAGGCGCGCGGTGAAGATGTGGCGGGCGGGGTCCTCGGTCCAGGAGGAGGCGGAGTGGCCGCGCATGGAGGTGAGGGGGGATGTTGTAGACGTGGACGGGGGTTGCGACGAAGAGGATGCGCTGGATGGCGTCGCTGGGGAGAGGCTGGCCGGTGGTTGGGTCGATGAGGTCCATGGTGGTGGTTGTGGAGGTGATGGTGATGGTTCGATGTGGCGGTGGTGAGACGGAGGAGGTTGGAGAGAGGGTTGGGAGAGATTGAGGAGGTCGAAGGGGGATTGAGGCTGGAGGAGGGCGTGGTTGTCGTAGGTGGTGATGCCGGCGATGGTGTTGAGAAATGAAGAGAAGAGAGAGAGAGGAGCGGTGGCGGACGCTCTTTGTGCTGGTTCCCGTCAGGTTCGTTGTTACGGAGTAAGATCGCGAAGGGAGATGCTCTGGATCTCGACATCTATTGGGCACCCAATCAATGGATCCAATCTGAGCCTCGGTGCCCTATGAACCGCTGGCGCGATCCAGCCGGGGCGGATGGAGGGGCTGATTTACAGGGGGTCTTACAGTGGCTTGCGCCTGGAGCTACGGGGGAGTTTACCCCGCCAAGTGTGGCTAGTGTTGAATTGAGCGTTGTTCCCTTCAACTTTGAGCTTTGATAAGCGTCAGACGAAATCTCCCACTTTCTCTTGAGTCACACATCACAGGAATCGTCATCTCTACACTTTGCGCCCGCTCTCTGTCCTGACGATATCCTCTTTTTGGTCGCATTCTTCATCACAAGTCGCCGCGCAAAATGTCAGAACCAGAAGCTGGTGCGTCAACACCCTCCTGCGCCTGTACACTTCTCGATCCTGCTACTAACTATTGCCTCTAGCCGTTGCGCAGCAGACGACGGAGCTTCCCCTTCGAACCCAGCCCAACGACTCGACCTTTGAGTACGCGCATCTCTCTGCCCTCTATCACTCTCTCTGACCGTCTCCCAGCATCGTCGCCACATACAGAGATCTCCTCGCCTCCGACCCCGACCTCACCAAGCCCGTCGCCGCCATCGAATCCCTCATCGCCCTCCTCAACACCGTCCCCTCCACGACCGTCTACGAGACCCTCGACACCGTCAAGTCCCACTCGGACCTCCTCAAGGCCTCGGTCGACAACCCGCTGCCCCTGCAGGCCGGCACCGACCTCTTCCTCCAGTACCTCGTCGCCTCGCTCAAGCAGCAGGACGGCAGCTTCGACGCCGTGCGGCAGCACCTGCTGCGCAATGGGCGCCTGTTTGCGAGTAGGGCCATCGCAGCCAGGAACGGCATTGCGGAAGCCGGGTGGCGCTTCGTCCGCGAGGGCAAGTGCGTGCTCACCCACGGCGCGTCCCGCTCCGTCACGGGCCTGCTGGAGCGCGCGGCCAAGAACGGCGAGGGCAAGTTCCGCGTCGTCTACGTGAGGGACGAGGTGCGCGCCGACGAGAGCGATCGCGTCGTCAAGGAGCTGCGCAGCAAGGGCATCCCCGTCGCGGAGATTCCAGAGGCCGCGGTGGCGCACGTCATGGGTCTGCTGCGGCAGGTTCACATGGTCTTTACGGGTGCCGAGGCCGTGACGCAGAACGGAGGCATCATCTCGCGGATCGGCACGTATCAGATTGCCAAGCTGGCGGCGCAGGCCAAGATTCCGTTTTACGTGGCGGCCGAGACGCACAAGTTTGTGCGCAAGTTTCCGCTGGACCAGAGGGATATCGGGTACAAGCAGGAGGTGCTGGACTTTTCGTCTACGGGGCCGAGCAAGCAGCCCAAGGATGCTGTCGACTATACGGTCAGTGCTGTCATGCTCTTTCGTCGTTTTTCATTGAATCAATCTGCTGACAATCGGTCTATGACAGCCGCCCGAGCTGATATCAAACCTGGTGACTGAAAACGGTGTTCATCTGCCCGGATATGTATTTGAGCAGCTTCTCGATATATACGGTAGCTTGAACGGCTGAGTACGCGGCTAGATGGAAAAGAAAACAGATAAACGAACAAGAAAAAAAAATAATGATATGAAGGTTACTTCAATTCGCTGTTGGTTGACCTGGTGGATAGCTGTATCAACACACAAACATGCTTTTCAGACGTTAGAGGTAGGGATTGTGATGGCAGAGCAACCAAGAACACCCTTTGAACCATGGCAAGGGACTCAGTCTGCGCTGAAAGCCGCAGCGTATCCAGTCAAAGAGAATAGAGGAATGGTTGCATGGAATTACCTGCTAAATCGAGCTCTTTTGGGGCAACCGCTTATGCCTTACAGCTGGGTTGATGTCCAGCATCTCTTCTCTTACCGTTGACGTAAACTTTTCGTGTCGGCTCTTCGCAGGGAGCTCTCCTAGCAGTGCTTCTTGTGAAGAAATCATTCTTTTCATGATAGCGTTTCTTTGAGTTGATTGCCCATATCAGTGCAGGCAGTTCCTTGGCTGAGCAAAACCATGGTCGTCGTATGTCCGTTTATCCCCGTTCGGTTCGTCGCCCAGAGACTTGATCTTCCGTTGCAATCCCATTTCCTCGGTGATGAACTCCCATCTCATATCAAATATTCAAATGTTCAACTTGTTCCAAATAGCTTCATGATAGCTGGAAGATGAAGTTGATCTTGTTATTCTATAGAAACCGCGGTCTAAGACTAGCTGTCCCATCAGCACTGAACCACGCAATGCGAATTAAAGTTGACAGGGACTCGGCCCGAGATGGAGCTCGTCCGGCCCGCCCAAACTCGAACGAACGCACCTAAAATCTCGTTCGGAATGGCCTCCCGGATTTTGCGTAGATCATCTCCGGGGCTTGCGTCAGTGGGATTTTCGGACTTGTGAACCAACTGCGTCGGCGTAGTGACTCGTTTGCCACGGGGGGAGTCTATCAGATGACTGATCCTTTCGATGGTCCGAGTGTGTTTGCTTTGTACAGCTGTTTGAGAGAAGGCTGTTTTTTTGAACAGTATTAGTAGGGTCTATATTGTATAAGGGATCTATGTACGTTGTCATACGTCGAGTTAGGGTCATATCGTCTGGCATACATGTGGATGGTCCTCGACTATAGTCATGCGGAAGGACACAAATAAGGGTCATAAGCTCTGAGTCCCAACAGATAAAATGCTTCTAGCTATATGTCGTGATGGGGGAATCAGCGAATATTCTTTGTGCTCCGTCGAAACGTTACCGTGGAAGGATTCAATAGCAACGGAGAGTACGCATCTCGCTACGTAGACATCGACTCGAAGCTACCTACGTCAAGGCCAAAGTCAGTATCACAGCCCGACCAGGATATTGAGGTAGTAGACCTAGGCTCCCAGCCTCAATCAAGTGCCATTAAGACGCATCGCGTTGGTAGAGCTAGTCTCTGCTTGCGTGGTCGAAGGACGACATCCGCATCCGCATAACGCCGTATCTCCGAAGGATCAGGATCAACCATGAGGCATTGCCTCTCCATGACCTTCATATAAATTGTGTGCTGCTCGTTGCAATAGAAAGAAATCATTACATCCTCGAATAGCCAAAAAAAAAGAAACAGTCAGACATACATCCAAAATGGTCCGCGAATACACCAAAGACACCACAGCCGACGAGCTCGTCAAAGACCTCGCCAGCGAAATCGCCACCAAGGTGATTCTCGTCACCGGCGTCTCCCAAGGCACCCTCGGCGGCATCTTTCTCGAATACATTGCCAAAGCAAAGCCTTCCCAGCTCATCCTCGCCGGACGCACCTTGAGCAAAGCCGAACAGACTGCAGATGCCCTCAAAGCAGCGCATCCGGATATCGACGTCCGGACGCTGCAGATTGATTTGTCGTCGTTGGCTGCAGTGCGCGAGGCTGCTGCCAAGGTGAACTCGTGGGGGGATGTTCCGCACATTGATGTGTTGGTGAATAACGCGGGTATCATGGCGATTCCTCACCAGGTCACGGTTGATGGGTTTGAGATGCAGTTTGGGAGCAACCATTTGGGACCATTCCTGTTTACCAACCTCATCATTGACAAGATTCTGGCTTCAAAGACGCCAAGGATCATCAATGTGTCAAGCAGCGGACATCGTCTCAACCCGATTCGCTTCTTTGACTACAACTTCCGAGTTTGTCTCTCCTGAATCTCTCCAAAGACTCACTACTAACGGGTCTCAGGACGGCGAGACGTACAACAGATGGCAGGCATACGGCCAGTCCAAAACAGCCAACATGCTCATGGCCATCTCTCTAGCCGAAAAGCTGGGCTCGCGCGGTCTCACGGCGTTTAGCCTCCATCCGGGTACGATCATGACGCATCTCGGCGAGCACATTGACTTTTCAGTCGAGTTCTCGACATTGGGTAGGCATTTCCCATATCTTTCTCTGGCCCTTTGAGTATCTTTTGTATGTGCTGACAATGTTTGGTGCAGCTGCTGCCGATAGGCTTCTAGGAAACGCCGAGGGATGGCTTACTGAGTTTGACTTTAAGACGCCGGATAAGGGCGTGGCGACACATATTTACGCGGCGTTTGAGCCCAGCCTCAAGGGTACCGTCGTCCCTGTCATCTGTGTCTGCTTGGTCGAGATGCTAACTCCTGGAGTAGAAGTCAATGGCGTATACCTGGAGGACGCACATGTTGCCGATCCGTTTGTACAGACGGTCAAGCCATGGGGCACGAGTAAAGTCGAGGCCGAGCGCCTGTGGAAGTTGAGCGAGAAGCTCGTTGGACAGGAATTTTCTTACTGAACGGGATACCTGAGTCTCAAACATTGAGAAACGCTCAACAATTACAATGCCAGTCTCGAGATCGAGGGGCATTGCAGTAGGGATGCCAGGGAGATGAAATGGAGAAGCACCGGTAGATAATATGATAGATCAACTCAACTCACAAGGGAATGAATAGACATAAATCTTGGTCCCCGATGTCTGGACATGATGATCATCGTCTTCATCCAAGAGGCTACTGTTGTTGTGTCCGTAGTCCTGGCTCCTCCTGCTGGGTGCTCTTGGAGCCTCTGCAAGCAGCGGCAACAGAGGTCTATGCGACATAGCTTAGCCATCTGTCCTCTGCTGCCTGGTTGCAGACTTCCAAAGAAGCGGCGGAGACGTCAAATTCGCATGCTTGATGGTTCACAGTCAGAGCTTCTTGACCTTGATCAGCCGAGATCAGTCGAGTTCTGAAGCAGCTCGCTATGCCAAAGCCGCAATACCATCATCCTCACAACAATCTTCCTCTCCATAAATGTATTGTTGATTACGACTCGCAGGGACTCCGTTCGACAGCTTCAACTAGATGAAACCTGTAATCAACATCAACACTCGCCCGCAATTCCGCAGTGTCTGATTAGAAAATGTCCGCAATCTCGAGCAACTTTTCCCGACCGTGACACACACACAACAGACGAGGCACGACCGGGAAAAGGCTCCGCAAGAGGACATGAACGATGCCCGCCCTGTTTTTGTTCCGAGCTTGGCGCGCGACAGGTCACATTGGACCAAGAAGCACACATAATGATAGTGCAAGCAGACCATTTGCTACTTTGAGATGATCTTGATATCGGGCGGTTTCCGGGTTCCGCATCTTGTCGACAAAGGCCCGTTTGTTGCTTTAGTAATACGAGAGGAGGGTTCGGTTATTCGATGGAGTCGGTGGAGGGTCGATGATATCGGAGAATTAATCGTCAGGTAGAAACGGCCTTGATTCCATCGAAATCGGGGACACTGAATAATAGCAATGGATTGAAGAGGGTTGACTCCGGCTTCGTGTACTTTGGACTACTCATATGGCTGTGTTTGGTGAGGCTTTAGGGAGTGACGCATGCGGGGTTCGTCGACATGGATGGACAAGTTGGGCAAACGAAGAGCCATTCCATGGTCAATAGAGATGAGATGATCGAGGATATGATAGACAGGACAGAGAGTTGACTGGTGATCAACTGGAAAAGAAACATATGGTGAAAGGGCAGCCTTATAGAGCTTATACGTGATCGAGAGGACTGCTAGCGGTTTGCTGCTCATCCAGGGTCCAAATGGCGTTATCACGGCTACTGGAACGCCTCCAGGAACATAAAACAGCTTACATGCTCCCATCTTAAAGGTGAAATTCTAGAGCTCGTCGTTATAAAGGCTGCTGACTATCTTCAAAGTCTCCTCCTATCCACGACTGCTCCAGACACCCGATCCGCACACGATTCGAAGCTTCATCTACGATCACGATCGCCAATGCAACCACGGTAAAAGCAAAAGTCCATCCACCCTCACGCGGAACGAGGCGGAGCGGCTAGGCGCGGCTGAGATGGGCGAGATGATGACCATGACCCTTGCCTTTCGCGGCCTCGAGACGCAGAACACCTGACACACGATTTTCACGAGCAAACACCAACTCCAAATGCAAGAGGGTCAACTCAACTTGGTGCTGATGCCGATGCCTGCAAGGTACAGCAGTAGAGCCTCGCAGAATTGAACCGGCTGTCCGAGATGCCCGGAATTCCGCGCCTAAATAGAATAGCATAAAGGTACAGTCAGTGTCGACGCAATTCACAGTGCTGAGGCCCAGAAGCTGTGATTCTACCGCAAACGGGCGCACTGTACCGTGAACGGGAGACAAAGTAGGTAGATGTGAGAAGGGCGAGATGAAGCTGCTTTGGAATACACGCTGCAGAATCCCACTCAGCTCCATCCTTCGGCTCGTCGCTCCTTGTCAAAGTGACAAATCCGATTTATTCAAGCGCCGAGAACGAAACAGAGTTCGGACGGGCATCGTTCTAGCATCCAGCCAGGCCGCAAGTGAGGGTGAACCCATACTATACAGGGCTACGTCCAGTCGAGCTATGCGGAAAGCAACACAGCTCCAGGTACCGACTTGTTACTTTTCTCACTCCTCCTCTGCTGCTGATACCGCCTTGATGAGCATTACCTCGATTGAGTTCCGTTACGTGAGATGGTTCCATCCCCGTGGAGCGTCTCCAATCAACTCTGGGCTCAAGAGCAGCTGCGCCCCCAATAAATGCGGCACGTTGGCTCCTCATCTAGCACACGTAGATTGCTAGCCCTGCAGGGGTTGGAAGCGTAAAAGACCTCCTCAGAGCTGGCAATGGAATGATTCCAAACAGTGCGGGACCAGCATCCGACGATAGCGATCCCGCCGAATCGATACGGACCACAGCAGCCGACTCAGCAGCAGCAGAAAGCCAGATATTAGAAGAAGAAGCCCGCTCGAAACAAGGTTGGCCCTCTCACACACACACCACCCCCCCTGAACTGCTGTGGGCTGCTGACCATTATCTTGATCCAGCTGTTGGCGCCGTCCTCCAAGCCATGGCGTTCCGGCCGGCGGTTCCACATGCTTTGCTTCCTACGTGCTACTGTCTGCTCGGCCGCCGGTGTCTTGCATCATGGCTGCGTAGCGGACCCTCTTGGGGGGAGAGAAGCTCCCTGCTGAGAGAGAGCTTGGTGGGCTTCGGCATGTCGGGGAGGGGAAACGAGGTCCAGAAGAAGATGGAGGGGAGGGGAGCATGTTTACTCTCCTAGTCCCAGTGCTTAACTGGATAGTATTGCTGCATGCTCTGTGGCATGTTAAGTCGTCGGGGTAGCCATGTTGACACACCCCCCATGAGCGCCCGCATGGGGGCAGCCGGGCTAGAACGTAGCGAAGCTGTACGAGTACAGTATAAGTAATACTACGTGAAGTACAAGCTCACTACTTGGCTGGTGATGCCGATGCTGCAGCGGATGCCGTGTATCTGCCCGGTATGCCCTCCCGGCCGGGCCCTGGTCTTGGTTTAGGATTCCAAGTCCGTTCGACCATTACGTAGATCGTGGGTGGTTCGACACACGTCGCTTGGCGTCGTTCCGGTGCCTGGATTCGTTCGACGGAGCGGATAGTTGGTGACCTTGTAGGCAGTTACTATGTATATAGATGGATAGCCAGCCGAGGGGGGTCCCGTCATGGCTTTGCCGTTCCACCCCCTCACTGCGCCGCCTGTGGTTACAAACGAGCTGGATGACATCCTGATATAAGTAAGACCTGAGATTATATATAAACAGCTTTGCAGAACGAAGTCTTGTCACATCGCATCACATCACATCGCTCACGCACACGCCCGTCCCGTCCTGTTTGTCCCATTTTCCAGCGCATCGTTGCTTCTGATTTTCCCACAACATCACATACCATGTCCGCTGTCAAGGAGCCCGTCCTCCTTGTGCAGCAGCAGCAGCAGCAGCATACCGACGACGCAATGGCTCTCAAATCAGCCACGACGACCACCACGACCACACAGAGGGCGCTCGACATCATCGACATTGAGAATGCGCGAATCGAAGTCAACCTCAAGGACGAAATCCTGGCCCAGATGAATCCCGAGCAGGGCCCTCGCACGCTGCCCACGATGCTGCTCTACGACGAGCGCGGCCTGCAGCTGTTTGAAGAAGTATGTCTGCGAGAGCGCCCATCCATATCCATCCCTCCCCCCTCCCCTCCCCCGTAGCTGTTTGTGCAGAGTGTGTAACCGGAGTGAACCCTGCTGCCAGATCACGTATCTGGACGAATACTACTTGACCAACTACGAGATTGAGCTCCTGAAGAAGTCGGCAGCCGAAATGGCCAGCCAGATCCCCGAGGGAGCGATTGTGGTGGAGCTGGGCAGCGGGTTAGTTTTTCTGGCCTGCTTTCTT
This sequence comes from Trichoderma gracile, assembly GCA_020002365.1. NCBI lineage: Eukaryota > Fungi > Ascomycota > Sordariomycetes > Hypocreales > Hypocreaceae > Trichoderma > Trichoderma gracile. Next base: position 3,229,984 of record JAINEY010000006.1, read on the forward strand.
TCCAATCCCATCTCCCATATCGTCGTCTTGTTGTTTGTCCTAACGTCTGAGATGCCTTCTTTGCTTTTCTGCTGGTGAAGAAACTTGCGCAAAGTCTGCCTCCTCCTGCAGGCGTTTGAAGATGCCAAGAAGAAGATTGACTACTATGCGCTCGACCTGTCCCAGAAGGAGCTCGAGCGCACGCTGGCCGAGGCGCCGGTCTTTGAGTACGTGAGCTGCCGGGGTCTGCGCGGGACGTATGACGACGGGTGCGAGTGGCTGAAGCAGGAGGCGATTCTGGCTCGGCCAAAGTGCATTCTGCACCTCGGCTCCAGCATTGGTATGATTTACCTCTTAATGAGAATGATATTGTTCGAGTTGACTGATATTCTTTTTCTAGGCAATTTTACGCGCGACGAGGCGGCGGAGTTCCTGAGGTCGTTTGCAGAGGTTCTGCAGCCCTCGGATCTGATGATTGTCGGGGTTGATTCATGTCAGAACCCGGACAAGGTGTAGTAAGTGCCCATAAATGATATGGAATCGATCACCAACTGACAAAACTATCAATAGTCATGCATACAACGGTGTGTAATTTGCCAGATGACTCTTTGAGAGATGGAAAAAATGAACTCGCTAACAGCAGCTCAGACCGCAAGGGCGTTACACACCAGTAAGGCGAAATCACCATCACTTACTCTGGGCTCAATCACTAACACTACGGGCAGATTCGTCCTCAATGGCCTCACTCACGCAAACGAGGTTCTCGGCCAGGAAGTCTTCAACGTCGAAGAGTGGCAAGTCATTGGCGAGTACGTCTATGATGTTGACGGTGGCCGTCACCAGGCCTTTGTCTCGCCTCTCGAGGTTGCCTCGGTCCTGGGACACATCATCAAGCCCCACGAGCGCATCAAGATTGAGCAGAGCTTCAAGTACTCTGACGTCGGGCTCGACAAGCTGTTCAAGACGGCTGGCCTCGTCGAGGTTGCCAAATGGAGCCACCAGGGCGAATACGGTGCGTCCTTATCCCATCTCTCCTTTTCTCTGACAACCTAACCTAACAAATCATGTCACTCCCAGGCCTTCACATGCTCAAGAGAGCCAAGATGCCCTTCCCCAGGCTTCGCGAGCTCTACGCCAGCGACACCCTGCCCACCTGGAGCGACTGGGAGAACCTCTGGGCGGCCTGGGACACGGTCACCCGCAAGATGCTCCCCGACGCCGAGCTCAACGAGAAGCCCATCAAGCTGCGCAACGCCTGCATCTTCTACCTCGGCCACATCCCGGCCTTCCTCGACATCCAGCTCAAGAAGACGACCAAGGCCGGCGGCACCGAGCCCGTCTACTTCCACACCATCTTTGAGCGCGGCATCGACCCGGACGTCGACAACCCGGAAAAGTGCCACGACCACTCCGAGGTCCCGGACGAGTGGCCTCCCCTGGAGGACATCCTGACGTACCAGGACCGCGTCCGCGAGAGGCTTCGTAAGCTGTACTCTAGCCCTGAGGAGCTTGTTGGAGACGTTCGCCGCGCCGTTTGGATTGGTTTTGAGCATGAGGCGCTTCACCTCGAGACGCTGCTCTACATGCTTCTGCAGAGCGACAAGACGCTTCCGCCGCCGCACACGGTGGTGCCGGATTTCCCCAAGATGGCGCAGAAGGCGTATGCCACGCGGGTGCCGAACCAGTGGTTTGATGTGCCGGAGCAGACGATTACCATTGGCATGGACGATCCTGAGGATGAGCAGGATCCAAACCGGCACTTTGGATGGTGAGAGAGATTTCCGGTAACTTGTTGGATGATTTACACTTACACGAATGACAGGGACAATGAGAAGCCTGCCAGACAGGAGACTGTGCGTGCCTTCCAGGCCAAGGCCAGGCCCATCACCAACGAGGAGGTAAGGCAATCCTCGCCATTGGACGCACAATCAGACAGCTGACTCTCGTCCAGTACGCCAAGTATCTGTACTCTTCTCACATTGAGAACCTCCCGGCCTCTTGGTCGGTCATTCCCCCCAACTACCACCATAACACCAACGCCACGACCCCCGGGAAGCCCATCTTGAGCGAGCTCCCCGAGAGCTTCCTCCACGACAAGGCGGTGCGAACCGTCTATGGGCTGGTACCCCTGAGGTACGCCCTCGACTGGCCTGTCTTCGCGTCGTACGACGAGCTTGCCGGCTGCGCGGCGTGGATGGGCGGCAGGATCCCGACGATGGAGGAGGCCAAGAGCATCTATGCGTATGTGGAGAGGCAAAAGGACATTGCCAAGCAGAGCAAGCTCTCCAACAAGGTTCCCGCCGTTAACGGGTAAGTCGCGCAACACGTTTCATCGCTCATAAGGGCAAAAGAGGAAGAGACGCTGACATGAAAGCCAACAGGCACCTCGTCAATGACGGCGTCGAAGAGACGCCCCCATCCAAGCCCTCCCCGGCCTCCCTCTTCGTCGACCTCAGCACCACCAACACCGGCTTCCTCCACTGGCACCCCGTCCCCGTGACCCCCGCGGCGGCTCCCTCGCCGGCCAGGCCGAGCTGGGCGGAGTCTGGGAGTGGACAAGCTCCGTGCTGCGCCCGCACGCGGGGTTCCGCCCGATGAGCCTCTACCCGGGCTACACGGCGGACTTCTTCGACGACAAGCACAATGTCGTGCTGGGCGGGTCGTGGGCGACGCATCCCCGGATTGCGGGCCGGAAGAGCTTTGTCAATTGGTATCAGAGGAATTATCTGTATGCCTGGGTTGGGGCGAGGTTGGTGCGGGATGTTTGAGGGGGGGGCTTGATGGGGAGGTTAAGGTGAGTTGGGGGAATGGGGTGAAAGGGGGGATGTGTATGGCAGGGGTGATGGTGGTGATCTATGGAGAAATACAAGAACAAGACATAGGGATGGTATAACAGATTGACATATAAGCATACAAGGAGATGGTTTATGAAAGAAGGAACATGGTATGGAAGAGGGAGACGAAGGCGACTTACAGGGCATTAACGATCTACGAACGGAACAACAGATTGACAAACAAACAAGGAGATCAGCACACGAGAAAGAGAAGGGAACATTGGAAGCGTAATCACCGCAGACAGTCGTTACCACAGCACAACAGAATCTCGCTATATCTTGGTAGGTAGTTTCGAGACGAGCCTAGCTTGCCTCACGCCGCTCCTTCAGACAAATACAATACAAACAGCATCACTCCTTCTGACAGGTGGAATAACAATCCTGCGTGAAACGGCTGGCCGGACAATTTGTCAGATGTTTACAAATGCAATAGAATAATCATGCAGGCCCTTGTGTGGGTCCCCCTTCTGCCGATGAAGCGTGAGTACTAATCGGTGGGATTTGAGTATAAGGGGGGAGGGGCAGCTATAAGGTGTGTTTGCTGCACTTTTCTTCTACCTATTTCTTAGTCAAACGTCTTTTTGATATTCCATGTTCCTCAGAGGATTTTACTTTCATATTTCTTTGATTACAATCTCATGTTGAAAATGGTAATGCAATATCAAAGCCTCTCATCTAACAAACTCCAACCCAGCAAGTGCAACCAACCATGATATTAAACAAACAACTTCAACGCCGACAAACAACCCAACAGCAAAGTGGGAGAAGCGAGAGTCAAAGGTATGACTTGAAACCCCCGTAAACGAAAGCAATTAAGAAGAGCAACTCTACATTGGCGGCATCTGCACCACCGAGTCGCGAATCGCGTCGTCCACATGCCCCCTCCTGATCCCCGGACACGGCCCCAGGCACACGGCCTTTGACGCCAGCTTGACAATCAAGTTGTCCAAGTTGACCATGATGTTGATGTGGTCCGGGTTGGGATTATTGGTGGTGGTCGTGGTGTTGCTGCTGCCGTTGTTGGGCTGGTTGTTGCGCATGGCCATGTCCATGGGTATTATATTGGCGGAATCGTCGATGCTCCACGCCGTGGGCGTAAACATGCGCAGCCCCGAGGGAACCACTTGTACGTCGCGCTGCTGCCCAAAGATGGTGTAGTCCGGGTTGAGTGCGGCGAAGTTGTCGAGGGACGGGTGTTGTTGCTGCATGGACATGGGAGGCAGGCCCTGCTGTTGCTGCTGCTGCTGTTGATGGTGGTGATGGTGCGGAAGATGAGGAGCAGGAGAAGCAGCAGGAGGAGGAGGGCCGTGGATGATGGAGGAGGAGGCGGCGTCGACAAAGTGCGGGTGGTTGCGGACCATGCGGACGGGGTTCTGGCGGTTGACGTCGTTGAGGTCCGTAGCCTGCAGGGACAGGCCAGCGTCGACGGGGATGGCTAGATGCAGCATGTCAGCGTCTGGCGCGTCCTGCCGGATGAAGATGCCCCTCTGCTCGAGATACTCCTCGACGTCCGACGCCTCCAGCCACTCGCCCTGCAGGTCGGGCAGCGCCGTCGACAGCACCGTCCGCGTGCGCCCAAACTGCAGCCGCTGCAGGCTCGGCGGCGGCCTGCGCGGCACGAGCGTCGCCGACTGGCCCTCGACCATGCGCAGCATCCGCGGGAGGTGCCGCTCCGCCAGGGGGCTGTGCTCGTGGTCCAGCGTCAGGGCCTCGCGGTTGCTGTCGTCGGCGGCGATGCTGAGGTAGCGCATCGTGCGCGAGAGCAGGTTGTCGCGGCGGTCGAACTGCAGCGGCAGCAGCATCGCCGGCAGCAGGCACATGACGGGCGACGAGGTGAGGTGCAGGATGTCGGCGGCGCGGTCGACGCACGCCCGGATCAGGCGCTGCGAGATGGTGACGGGCTTGGGTCGCAGAGGGTGGCTTCCAGGGGGGCCGGAGGAGGAGGAGGAGGAGGAGGAGGAGGAAGCCCCGATCCCGTCTCCGAGGATGTAGATGGAGGAGCCGTCGTCATTGACGCTCTTGTCGCTCTTGTTGTTGTTGTTCTTGTCCTTACCGTGATATGAAGGGGCGTACTCGCCGCCCATCGACGTCCCCAGCAGCCGGTCCGCCTGGTCCAGCACCGGCCAGTCGTCCGCCTGCGCGCTCCGGGCAATGGCCATGATGTTCATGGCCGTCCGGTTGAGCTGCAGCACAAAGTCGGACGGCAGGTCCTTCTCCTTGCCCGATGACAGCTCGTGGAAGCGGATGAACTCGTCCAGCGAGTTGTTGAGCGCCTTTTGCAGCGCATCGGCCCGGGCCTTTGTCGTCACGAGCTCATTTTCCTTGCGACTACGGTAGGACCGCTGGGCAAGCCGCATTCGAGACCGGCGCTGTGATAGGGGGGGTGAAGACGAGGCACATGTTAGTCTAGTTCTTTGTCTTTACATTTCGTTTTCGTGGATTTGGCAGCCCCTGTCTCTATCGTTCCCCCCTTTTTGATTCTCTCTTCTTCTATCTCCAAGCTCTTCTTTCGTTATCGGCTTCATCCTCTTTTGTTCCCTCTTTTCTTTTCCTCCATCTCCATCTCTTGACGGATCTCGAGCACAAAAGGGGGGAGAAAAGAGGAACTAGCCCAGACAAGCTTGTCTTTGTTTGGTTGCTTCGGGCCTGCAGAAGGATTCACCCGCTCGCCTATTGATTCTCCGCCATCTCGCCCTTTCGCGCCTTCGCGCCTTCGCCCTCCTCGCTTGTGCAAATAAACTGGGAACTCACCGAATTGTCGTTGGGATCCGCGGGCAGGCTGTCTTTCATGCGAGGACGACCGGGCCTTCGCTTCGTGGGAGCATCTGCACTTGTAGTAGCAGTAGTAGCTGTACCCGCACTCGTCTCCGCCGTGCTGGTGCTCCCGCTAGCAGGATTCGTGCTCATGGTCGTTGTATTGTAATCAAACAAAAGACAATTAATATCAGACACAAATCAAAAAAAGATGATAGACAGAGACTCTGGAAGCGTGTTGTGTGATTCGGCAGGATTGTGGCCGACCATGAATGCGGATGGATAGTGCGAGGAGGATTAATGATTTGTCGTCAATTTGTCCACCTTTTTCAAGATCGTCGTATCCTTCACGACTCGTTCCTCTCGTTTGTGCCGTCTTTTTCTTTGCTGCGTAACAAAGTACCAGGTCCCTCTCCCATCAAAGAGAGAAACCTGCCGTGTGTGAATGGCTCTCGCTCCTGAATATGAGAGGGAGGACGGAGATGACAAATATCGCAGTTTGTCTTCCGCAGACAAATTAACTCGTGCGAGAGCCGCCCATTAGCTGCGGCTCCGGAACTTGCTCCCCCCCATCCCTCCTCCCCCACTTGTCCGCCACTCCGCTCAGCAGACGGAGCCGGAGCTGAGCCCGGAGTTGACCGGGAGAAGAGAGGAGAAAGGCGGCGAAGATGCCGCTGGTGTTTGGTGGTTTTGGCCGAGGTATTAATATGTCACCGGCCTCTTTGATTTGACTGGACAGTCTGATTACGAGTACTTGCAGATGGGGGGTTTCGGATATAACGGTTTTTGCAAGGCCTGGCAATGGGGGCTGTGACGGCGTTTAGAGATGGATGGGGTGCTTGGGTTGAGGTTGTGTGTGATGTTGGCGGACGGAGAGGGCAGCGGAATAGATGCTCAGTGCTGTTGATGGGCAGAGATGGAACGGTTTCGAAGTCATGGAGTGTATCATTACAAAGATCGGAATACCGTCGTATGTAGTTCCGTGATCGATCAGACCGCGTATACAAACACATATATACGTCGTTGCTGTCCTGATAATACATCACGAGTTCCATCAAGAGAATCAACAACTACCATCAACACTTCAAGAACTTTCAGAGACTCCATAAACTTACAAGCAACTCCTTCAAGATGCCTGCCACCCTTACTCGCAAGCTAGGCAAAAACGGCCCCGAAATCCCTCCGGTTGGCTTTGGCCTCATGGGCATTGGCATTGCCTGCTACGGTGCAACCGGGTAAGATATCCACTCACACTGACTACCCCCAACACACATACAAACTCTCCCCCTTTCTCTACTCCGTTCCGGAAAACACAGAGTCTCCATAAGTGCTTGAAACCCGAATCTAACGTGAGACTGCAATCAGCGATGACGAAGAGCGCCTGGCCGTGCTCGACCGGGCCTGGCAGCTCGGATGCACCCACTGGGACACGTCCGACGCCTACGGGGACTCGGAGGACCTCATTGGCAAGTGGCTCAAGCTGCACCCCGAACGCCGCGCGGACATCTTCCTGGCCACCAAGTTTGGCATCTCGGTCGACGTCAAGCCCGACGGGACGTTCACGGGCGGCGTCAACAGCACTCCGGAGTACGCCAAGGAGGCCTGCGCGAGGAGCCTGAAGCGCCTGGGCGTCGATTACATCGATCTGTACTACTGCCATCGGGTGGACACTAAGACGCCCATTGAGAAGACTGTCCAGGCCATGGTTGAGCTGAAGAAGTAAGCTTCTCTCTTCTTGTTCCTTTACTTACATCTCCTCTATAAGCAACCCCTGGCTAAACGACAACCAAAACAACAGCGAGGGCAAGATCAAGTATCTCGGCTTCTCCGAAATCTCGGGCGACAGCCTCCGCCGGGCCCACGCCGTGCACCCCATCTCGGCCGTGCAGGTCGAGTACCACCCGTGGGCCCGGGAGATCGAGGGCCCCAAGTCCAAGCACCTGCTCCGGGCGTGCCGCGAGCTCGGCGTGGCCACGGTCGCCTACTCGCCCCTGGGCCGGGGCATCCTGACGGGCCAGTACACGTCGACGTCGGAGCTGGACGCCAGCGACTACCGCAAGAACCTGAACCAGTTCAAGGGCGACAACCTCAAGAAGAACCTGCAGCTGGTGGACAAGTTCAAGGAGGTTGCGCAGAAGAAGGGGTGCAGCCTGTCGCAGCTGGCGCTGGCGTGGCTGCTCGCTCAGGGGGATGATATTTTCCCCATTCCTGGCACGAAGAAGATTAAGTATCTGGAGGACAACTTTGGCGCGCAGGATGTGAGCTTGACGGCGGAGGAGGCGGAGGAGATTCGGAAGGTGGTGGATGAGTTGGGGGTTGCGGGTGAGCGTGATATTGCCTTTAACGAGTATGCCGATACGCCTGCTCTTTAAAGGGGGGTGTTTGCCTCGGGGGGGGGGCAATGTCACAGCAACAACAGCTGCTTGAGCATTAGACCAGTTAAGCGTGCGAAGAATGTCAGTTATCGATCTTGTGGGCAAACATGATGCTGTCAATGTTCTGTTCCTTGATAGTACGTGTGCTCCATAGCAGCATCACCTGCCTACTATTGCCGAGGTACGAGAGACGCCATTTCCCGCGAGTGGGTTTGGCAATGCGACACTACATGTGCAGTAGCCCCGTATCCGCAGCTCATGCAAGTATCCTCTGCCCATCTCCGTCGTTCCACGCAGCAAAAGCAATCATGACTCTACGATACTATGTATGTATGATGCTATATTTAGCCTTCAGCTGGTTGAAAAAGCCTCAGTTCCACAGCAAGACGTCTGACGTGCGTGTTCATGTCTCATCTACTCCCCTGAGATTTGGCCGACGCAGAAGCAGACGGATGCGCTTCTTATCTTCCTTCATTCAGCGCATTCAAATTCCTGCTTCCCAATTTCTATACAGCAGTAGATGAAGCCTTTATATCCCTTGTTTTCCCTCCCGAGTCAGTTCAACCTAGAAGCATCTATATTTCCACCCATTTTCCTTCCACCAGGGGCCTACCTATATAGCCGACTCGGTGACTATTTCTCGCTGTTGGCCTCGGCCGCCCAATCATCGCATGTACACACAATGTAGCCAGTTCAAGATCCAAATCCGATCAAACGATGCAACTTTGCCGCCTTGCAAAAGCTGGACGCCTTGCGGCGGTGGTTTCTGCATCGTAAATCATTTCCCCTTTGCCTTTGCCTTTGAACCGCCACAGCCTCACTCTCTCTCCTGCTTTTGCCCCCCCTTTTGTTCTAATCGCAACTATTGAGGCATATCGCCAACTCTGTTGCTCTTCGCAACCACGTCCTCTTGTTCAATCTACATATTCAGCATCAAGACAACAAAGATTTCCGTGCATAGTTACTCTTGATATCAATAAGAGAATTCACAAGGGAATGTCACGGCAACTCCCGCAGCGACTCGCATCGCCCCGCACGCCAGCCCTCACAACAGCACCAGCAGGCAAATAGCCTAATTGCCAGATATCAAATCCCATCAATCCCGACAAAGAAGCCAAAAAGCCCCCCAGCATATCTCGCCTCAAAGAAGAAAAACCTATCCCTTCCGGAGAAAACAAAAGATGTGTACCTTTTTCTGGTGCCACGTCCTCTGCCCGTGCCCGTACGAAAAGGACTGCGCCCTGGCCCGCAACCGCATCGTCTTCTGGGACGGCCTGTGGCGCCACCAGACGGCCAAGCAGGCGCCCGTGCCGGACTCGGGGACGACGTGCGAGCGGCGCAAGGATAAATTCGGCGAGGACGCGGCGCCGGACTGGAAGTGTCCGTACCGGGACCTGCTGGGCTGGATGGTGGAGCTGACGTACGTGGTGGACTCGAAGCCGTGTGCAGAGTGCCGGCACAAGTGCAAGACGAATTTCGAGAGGAGGATGGAGGAGGAGGAGGGGAGGAGGGGAGGGGAGGCGGTTGTGTCGTAGGGATGTGATGTGATGGCCCGGGGGAGGGGGAAGAAGTGTGGTTCAGGAGATGATGGGTTTTGATGATACGATACGATATATGGTCCCTGGCGTTGGAGGACGGATAATGATGAGGACGGAACGAGATTTGGACGGGTTATATGATGGTATTCCAGCGCCATCCTTTTCTCTGATGATCATGACAGCCATGAAGCAGCCCCAGTTATGTTATTTGCAGCAGTCAGTTTACGATGTACGAATACACGCATAATGTTCGACGCAATTCAGACTGCAGTGTTGTGATATGCTTGAACTTTCTCACTCATCATGATAGTAGACTGCTTGATTCCTTCCTCTAGCTGGACTTGCTTTCATGCTGCATTGAACAACCACCATCATGACCTCTTCATCTGCTCTCCAGAAGCACTTTGAGACAGCAATGGCCGGTCCATTCTCGCCACAGCACTTCACGATAACCTCCTCTGCTAGAGGACCATTCAACAGTGACGTCACAACTCCTGTGTCACTCATGATCACGAGGCCAATGGAGAGATACAAGTACTACTCCAGGCCCATCATGTCCGAGCCGTGATCAAGTCGAACACTACGGCTCCCAATCCCCATTCCGACGCTCCTTAGGAACAACCACATCAAACCACCATTAACCGATCCACCAATGCAAGGCTGAATCAATTCCCCTTCCCAAAGATCCCTATAAACTCAAACCCTCTTCGATGTCTTCGGAAGAATAAAAGACGTCTGGCCTAAAGGAACAACAGACTTGCAGAATCCCATGACTTCTTGGCCCGGGAATTTCCCCAGACGGCATGGGTAACGATGCTAGAAACCCTTGCCATTTAGTGTCACCCGCATAAAGGAACACTCGACGGACAATTCAAGCCATGACCCCCGGATGGCGGGGAATTTGTGTGAGATGTCGATCCAGCCAGGCCTTTGTTTGCTTTTAGGAGAGAATGTGCCGAGATCCAGTTTTCAAGCTACCTAAGGTGTGCAAGGTTGTTTCTGTATGTACAGTAATGTGAGACTTTGCAGCATGGTTCCCCAGTTTCCCCAGAAATGGAAATGTTTTTGGTATAACATGGACAGGGGCATTCTTGGTCTCAGTGTCGATATTATGTGATGATCCCCCGCAGCAGCAGCGGCAGCGTCCAAAATACCCGTCGGGATGAGGCGATCTACGCACATATAAAGCATCGTGATGGCAAGCGTTCGTAGAGTGATTTGTTACTACTAGGAAGAGTAACACCATTGGCTTCAGTATTAACTGCTTGAAAAGCCAAGTTCAAGATGAAAAAAGTTGCTGTTGCGTCTGTGCTGGCCATGAGCCAGACCGGCGTCACAGCCCGCAAATTTTGGACTTCAAAGCCAGCCGATCCTAGCAATGTCCTGATGACGGCATACACCATTGGCAACGGAAGACAAGGAGGTCTGTTTGTTTGTTTGCTCAACTCGAGGGCATGGGTGTGACACTTTCTGATGATGATGATGTCTGGCTTACACAGCGGTTACCTTATAGGCCTGCCGCTGGGAATACCCGGAAACGACCTGCTCTGCCTCAACGACGACAGTCTCTGGCGCGGAGGACCGTTTGCAAACTCGGTAAGAATATATGGCTTACATGACTTGTGTTGGGGGCTATATACCTTGTTGCATGAGAGATGCTGAATGAGAGGCTTGTCAGAGTTACACGGGAGGGAATCCCTCGTCTTCGCTGGCGCACTTCTTACCCGGAATTCAAGAGGCCATTTTCCAGAACGGAACGGGAGGTACTTATGCTTCCATGCGGACACAGAATATGGAAACACTTTGGTTAATATATATTGCTTCCAGATGAATCTGCTTTGTATGGCGGAACAGAAGACTACGGCTCATACGAAGCCCTCGCGAACCTCACCGTCTCCATTGCAGGAATCAGCCACTACACCAAATACAAGAGAACGCTGGACTTGGAAACGGCATTACACAGCGCCGAATTTACTGCCAACGGAGCTTCTTTCTCTACGTGAGCCATCTCTTTCAACTGATAGGCATCAATCAGTGCTGACTGTCCTCAAGTGTCCAGTTCTGCTCCTTTCCAGACCAAGTCTGCGTCTATCACGTCTCATCCAATAAGCCTCTCCCCGAAATCACCTTTGGCCTTGTCGACAACTACCGGACTAACCCTCCTTCCACTGTCAAATGCTCCTCCGACGGCATCCATCTCAGCGGGCGGACCGTGGCCGACGAGGGTGAAGGTCTAATTGGCATGAAGTTTGATGCCCAGGCTCACGTTCTTTCTTCTAGCGGAGTAAAGACATTGTGCAACACAGAAGGGCAGACTGTTGTTCGTGCGAACAAGGCAAAGTCGGTTACTATCGTCGTTGCTTCAGGGACAGAGTATGATCCGAAAAAGGGTAATGCTGCACACAACTACTCTTTCAGGGGTGTTGATCCGTATCCTGGCGTTTTGAAGACGATCAAGGCCGTTTCCAAGAAGAGCTACAACAACGTCTTGCAGAGACATGTCAAGGATCACGGCGAGTGGTTCAACAAGTTCACTCTGGACCTGCCTGATCCCTATCACTCGGCCGATGTTGACACGACTGACCTGGTCACCAACTACAAGACGGAAAGGGGCGACCCCTTTGTCGAGAACTTGCTGATCGACTATGGAAAGTACATGTTTATCGCTTCGTCAAGGCCTGGATCGCTGCCCCCGAATTTGCAGGGTTCGTGGGCTCCGGATGGGAATCCGGCGTGGAGCTCCGACTATCACATTGACGTGAATGTGCAGATGTAAGCGCTGCATCTCCAAGAATATAGTGACATGTGCTGACGAAGGCTCGAGGAATCACTGGCACGTCGAAAAGATGGGCTTGGGCGGCTTGACCGATCCTCTGTGGGACTTTATGACATACACCTGGGTGCCTCGCGGGACAGAGTCGGCTCGTCTGTGGTACAATGTCAGCGGATGGGTGGCCTTTACGAATCTCAACACCTTTGGCCATACTGGGTGAGTTGACATGTCAAATTATGCTGTGCAGCTTCTGACTGTTGAACAGACAGATGAATGATGCGACCTGGTCCAATGTTGCTCACGACATTGCCTGGATGAGTAAGTTGCCATCTGAGATATCATGAACTGTCTGCTAATGATATCAACAGTGGCTCACGTCTGGGATCGCTACGACTATGGCCGCGACAAGAAGTGGTACGCCTCGGTTGGATATCCCATGATGAAGGGCGTGGCCAGCTTCTGGGTAGACATGCTGGTCCAGGACAGGTACTTCAACGACGGCACTCTGGTTGCGAATCCTTGCAACTCTCCTGAGCAAGGCCCTACGGTATGTCCCAACCCCTGAATACGTAGTCGAGGTGACCGAGTTGACGATGTCGTGGCAGACTTTCGGATGTTCTCAGTTCCAGCAGGTCATCTGGGAGCTGTTTGACCACATCATCAAGGACTGGGACGCCGCGGGCGACAAGGACACGGCCTTCTTGAAGCGAGTCAAGGAGTCGTTCAGCAAGCTGGATCCCGGCGTCCACGTCGGAAGCTGGGGCCAGATTCAAGGCAAGTGTTGTGATGAGATACGGGGGACAGCCGTAGAAGCAGAAGCTGACTGAACCCTGCAGAATGGAAGATGGACATTGACGTCAAGAACAACACGCACCGCCATCTGTCGCACCTGTACGGCTTCTATCCCGGCTATGTCATCTCCAGCGCCCACGCAGACAACAAGACCGTCATGGACGCCGTCGCCACGAGCCTCTACTCGCGCGGCAACGGCACTGAGGACTCCAACACGGGCTGGGAAAAGGTCTGGCGCGGCGCGTGCTGGGGCCAGCTGGGCGTCGTCGACGAGGCCTACAAGGAGCTCAAGTACGCCATCGACATGAACTTTGCGGCCAACGGGTTGTCCGTGTACACGACGGGCGGCTGGCCGTACGAGGTGACGCTGCCGTTCCAGATCGACGCCAACTTTGGGCTGTCGGCGAATGCGCTGGCGATGCTGTACACGGACCTGCCCAAGAGATGGGGGGACGACAGCGTCCAGAAGGTAATTCTCGGGCCGGCAATTCCCAGGCAATGGGCTGGTGGAAGCGTCAGGGGAGGGAGTCTGAGAGGAGGCGGGACGGTGGACTTTGGCTGGGACGACGAGGGTATCGTGAACCGGGCGGTGCTGCACGGGCGGAGGCTGCCAATTGTGGTGGTGAATAAGCACGGCAAGGTGCTGGCGAGGAGATGATTTAGATGAATAGTAGAGGCATTGAAATCAGAGAGGAGATGTTCGTTGTTTCGTTGTTGTTGAGAATATAGGGATCTGGGAGGTGAGGTGAAGTTTAGGTGAAAGAAGATGGAGATGGAGATGGAGAGATCCAGGGCTTCAACGGACATCAATCCCCTGGAACAGCCACTGAAACGTGGACGCGCAGGCACTAAAGCGTAGCGCCTGGAGAAGCTTAGAAGCTTAACATTGGCGCCGCTTGTGCCTTGCGCCGGTGGCGAATGGGTGACGCAGCCAGCAAATCACCGCCAGCCGGCGCTTGGGTGGCCAACCGCGAGGCGCCGTGATGACGTTTGCATGTGATGGACTACCTTATGGCGCGCTGCTCAGGATAAAGCCAGGAGGAGGCCAATTTCTTGAATCTGATCGTTTCTATCTATTTGATCCAGTCTCTTTCTTTGTCTGTTGGTGCTGCCACTTTAATTCATCAACCGAGTCATCACAAACAGACAGACAGGGGTTAATAACAGTGACGAACCCCCGCCTAAATTGCCTGCAGCAAACCAATCAGTCAACCCCGCTGTCGTCACATCACCTTGCAGTTGATCGCATCGCATCAACCTTCACCTCATCACCTTGTCAACTTATACTCCTCTTCTCTTCTCCGACTCTTCGCCACTTCCTCCTATTACACACCTACCATCATCACCGCCATGGCTTCTTCACATAATGTTTGTCTCATCCCTCACCGAACAAAACAGCCCCCATCACAGCTAACGACCCCCTCCAGGACCCCAAGCTGCTCTACTCGGTCGAGGGCATCAAGGCCTACCACATCGCAAATGGCGTCGAGCAGTCCCTGACGCCCTCCGGCCCCCAGACCCTGTCGCTGCTCATGGTCCCGACCTCGTCTGGCTTCGCCGACCCGACCGGCGTCGGCAACGGCGAGCAGGACTTCTACCTCCACCTGCATCTGCCCCCGGAGCTGGACCTCCCCCTGCCCGCCACCACGCAGATCTACCACCAGCCCCCCAGCAGCTACCTGATCCCGCGCTGGGACCTCGGCCCCGGTAACGGCGCCTTCACCCGTCTCGAGTTCCCCGTCGTCGGCAGCCGGCCCGGCGTCCAGGAGGATGTCGACACCTTCGAGACCATTCTTGCCCAGTGCACCGCCTTTCTCGAGCGGGCGCCGGCTCCCCCTCCGGAGAAGCGCCCGTCTGCCCAGCGCAAGCCGTCCGATGCGGCCAGGGCAAAGGCGAGAGAGGCGGGCAGGGACGAGCCTCCCGCCTACAATCCGGCCAACTTTGATCCCGGCGAGGGTTACGCTCAGGGGAGCCCCAGCTCCCATGTACCGGGGAGGATTGTGCTTATCGACGAGGAGGATGGCAGCGTCATGGGAGAGCTGAGCGAGGGCTTCAATGTCGTCGAAGACAGTGCCATCAAGCCCGGTTCCAAAGGTATGTCAATGCTCTCCAGCTTGTCTTCCTGTGTCTTGATGTCAAACTCACATTCTTGCTCCAGAACCCGTGGAAATCATCCTTCCAGCCGATGGCAGTCAGAACATCTCCGTCCAGCCAGCCTACGACTACATCGAAGACACCATGCACCCCGCCTACAAGAAATCAACCATTGTCTCGTCAGCCTCCAAAGCCTCGCGGCTGCTCATCACCACATCCGACTACGTCGCAAAGGCACTGCAGAACCAGGCCGACAACTTCACCAAGGCCACCAAGCCTGCCGCAAAGCCCATGACGTTTGCCCCAACAACGCACGACCATATCCGCCGCATCAACCACTACTCTAACAAGGTCGCGACCCTGTCGGCGCAGACGATTGGCTCCATTAACCAGTTTGCCCAGAACTTTGGGGCCGGCATGTCTAAGCGAAAGGACGGCAAGGCTCGGGGCTACGACAAGGATGGCAACGTCATCGAGACGTACAAGCCGGGCGTGCTCAACAAGAGCTTGATGGCCTTTAACACGGTCGTCGATGGCATGGAGCAGGCTGGAAAGACGCTGCTTTCCGGAACGACGTCGAGCATGTCCACGGTCGTCGGCCATCGCTGGGGCCCTGAAGCTGGCGAGCTGTCTCGCAACCTCGGCGGCGGTTTCAAGAATGTCGGCCTCGTGTACATTGACGTGACTGGCGTCTCTCGCCGCGCCATTCTCAAGAGCGTTGCCAAGGGCATGGTGGTCGGCAAGGTCAAGGGAGGCGGACAGATCATCGTCGGCGGCGACAACAACGGGACGAACGGAGCTGTTGCCTCTGGGGGCAATGGTAACGGCGAGTCGAGCACGATACACAACACCTATGGCGGCGACGTGAATGTCCCAGGGGCGAAGGACTGGAATGGAAATGGCAACGGCAACGGCAATGGAAAGGGAAATGGAAACGGGAAGAAGTCGACCTGGTGATGACTGGAGTTTCTGCGTATACCATACCTTTTTGTAGTGCGTTTGAGTGATTCTGTTTGTGTTACCATTACTTGGTGCCGAGATACCATTGACATGAGAAACGGCCGATTCCCGAATTGATGTTCAATAGCTGGAGCGATCGAATATTTCAGATAGTAAATACTCGAGTAATTGGAGCAATAATTCCTTTTTACTTGAGACATCTCGTGTAGCTGCAACAGCAAGCAGAGCAATATGGGCGTGCAGCTGAATCGCATCACGTGCCCACGCGGCGATGACGGCACAATTCCTGAAGCTTCCCTATCAATCTGCATAGCTTCCGCCAACAACCGCGTCGGAGAGGCGCTTTTCTCTCTCAATCGGCCGATCAAACCTCACCATGCGACGGTCTCGAGCCCTCAAGCTGTGACTTACCCCCTCCAGGCTTCACCCTGAGAGCTCACCGTCAATTGCTCCCCTCTCGAATGCTTCGCCAGCTCTTCCGACCTCGACCTCGTCCGCCTTGACCCCTCCATCACCAGACTCAACCGCGTCTCTCCCTCGATATCACATCCTCCTCGCTCTGAAAAGCAATCAATGTGCCGCTTTGAGCTGCTGGGCGTCGTCATTCTTATCGTTCACCGCATCAGCGACTCGCTCAAGGCCCGAAAAGCCAGAAGGAGGTCGGTAACCCACTTCGAATGGTCCGCATTGCAGCACCATAGTTCCGCCCTTCTAACCGCCTTGTTTCCCTCTCCAGATCTTCCAACCCAGAGCCATGCTCCACGAAATCCTCCTCTCACTCTCGGGCCATCCGTCGCCTCTCCTCCGAGCCGGAGCTGCCGAGTCAGGATCCGTGTCTGGCGTCACGCCCTCGGAACGGCAGCTGCTCGCGCAGGCAGCGCATCTGAGCGACATCCACATCAAGCTCATCAAGTACGCCGGCCAGATCGCCGGCGCGCATCCGTCGCCGATATGTCGGGCCGTGGGAACGGCAATACAGTCCATACACCTGTCTGCCTTTCAGCGCAAGATTCTAGAGGTGGAGGAGAGCATTCTCAAGGAAGACCCTGACCTAGTGGGCGAATACAACATTGTGCCGCTCACGGCTGTCATGGGCGAGTTCACGCAGTGGACGCGGCTGTTTGAATGGCTCTGGGATATTGTCCAGTTCATGATGACCAAGGACGAAAAGGGCGCGTGTCGGGGTTCGCAAATCATGAACCGCCTGCGCACCGAGCTGCTTAGCGGGTATTCGGACGTCGAGGAGGCGGCCATGAGCCTGGTCAAGGTCGCGGAGACTGCGTGGCTCAAGCAGGTGTCGGCATGGGTTCTCTATGGAAGACTGCCGAACCTGGGAGGCGATGACTTTTTCATCCAAAAGGTGGATGGAACTGCGGAGGTATGCAGCTCTACTCTCGGAGCTTTGGGTTTCCCTTCTGTCTGACTTTTGGTGTAGTACATCTACGAACCAGAACTGTTGCCGGGGTTCGTCACGCCAGCTACAGCGGCATCGATGCTATTCATCGGCAAATCCCTCAACCACACCCGTGTCAGGGCCACCGTCGACTCAGGCATGGGAGGCCTCGATCATCTGTCCACAAAGCTGCAGGAGCTGGCCAGCCTGTCGTTTCCCGTCAACGGCGCCACATTCGCGAGGACAATTGTCTCCATCCGATTATCACTTTCACAAAATACCCTTCAAAAGATCCTGCCTACGGCAAAGGTCATTGAGACGCTGCAGCTGCTGCGAGAGTTCTTCCTCCTAGGAAGAGGAGAGTTTGCCATGGCCCTAACCCAGGAGGCGGACGATAGGATTCGAAACCGCTGGCGCAGAGCAGGCAACCTGGCACACGAAAAGGACAGCATGAAGAACATTACCGTTAAAGACGGAGAGGTCTCTGCCGTCTTGGCGAGGACGTGGGCCGTCCTGGTCGCCATGCAGCGGAACCAGGTCGAGGAAGACGAGCTGCTAGAGCTGGCGAGAGACCTGCTTCGGTTGCACCTCACAAAGGCCACTCTTCCACCCGTCACTGTCAGCCCAGGCCTGAATGCCGAAGAGGCTAAGCTGCTGGCATCATCTCCATTCCGCAATCTTCTCTTCTCGACTCCCGCAACTCTGTCCATTCAGCTCCCATCACCGCTCGACATGGTCATCTCACCCTCAGATCTCCAGCTTTACTCCTGCATCAACTCCTACCTCTTATCCATGCGACGAGCCCACATTCGCCTCACCGACTTGTGGAAAATCACATCTCTACGACGACACCATCCCTCCCCCCGCGGAGCAACTGAGTACGCCGGCATTCTCCGAGAGCGATGGTCCGCCCGCGCAGCAGCTCTCCGAAGCTCATGGACGACTGCCAGCGCCGCCATCTTTTTCCTTGCCGAAACAGAGGCCTTTTTCCAGACGGAAATCGTCGAGGGTCTCTGGGAAGGCTTCCTAACATGGCTGACGGGAAAAGAGAGGCGGCGAGAGGGCGGTCGTTCAGGCGCTGCCACTCCAGCGGCACACTCGGCCAAGCACAGCACCACGACAATGGACTGGCGGCCCAGCTCGTCCAGCAACGCCGCCGCGGCGAACCCAAACGACGTGTCCAGGATCCTATCCCGACCTGCCCCCGATCCGCAAACCCTCGCCACCGCTCACTCTCTGTATCTCCGCACGCTCGTCCACCGGCTTCTCCTCACGCAGCCCACCTTTACCAATCTCCTCTACACGCTCCTCAACCACATCGACCATCTCATCACGCACATCCAGAGACTCCACTCCATCTTCACATCCATAGACCTCGAGACCGACGCAGGGGTCGTCGACTCCTCCATGGACCTCGGCCACGAGGAGCGCCAGACAATGGCTCTCCTGCGCGGCGTGGAGGGCAAGATCCAGCGGGGCATCGAGGACGTCATCGCCGCGCTGCGGGCGCTGGAAGGCGACGTTGAGTTTCTCGCCCGGTGGGAGGGGCTGGACGGGGCGGTGGACGTGCAGGATGAGTATGGCGATGGGGAGAGGTATGTCCCTGTGAGGGTCGGGGGGATCAATCGGCTGTTGATGAAGTTGGATTTTGGGACGTGGATTGCTACGCAGGGGGAGTATGTCTGATGTTTTTATTTACTCATGTGTTTTGTGTGGGCTTCTTTCATGGTTGGCTGGTGTTTTGTTTCGGTGTCATATTTTCAAGTAATAATAGAGGCTCTGTCAGTAAGGTAGCTTTCACGTCATATCACGATAGAAGAGGAACGAGAGGTTATCATATGCATAGAATCAGCTGGAAATGAAGAAAAACTTCGTATTCGTATCCCAATTCAAAAAGGTCCCAAATCTTCCAACCAAAATCTATCTATCAAATGTTTCATATATGCGTTATATCCATAATCCAAGATGCAAAATGCAGTCATATCCCAAAATCCCCCATGCCAAAATCGCGCATATTATCAATCTTTCGCGCTTGAATGTCCCAAGAGGTGTGTGTGTCTGAAGAAGTTGAAGGTGAAGAAGAAGTAGAAAGAAGAAATGCAATTCCAATGTTCCCGAAAACGCCAAAGAAATGTATATGCTGTATATGCCCCCGTTATATATAGATATCCATCTCCTTCTGCTTCCATGCATGCAAAGTTGAAAAAATCGCTAAAGTTCCCGAATGTGTTTTTTTGTCATCGTCCCGCTCGCTCAAAATATGAAGGTTGCGCTTCATGTATCAAAAACCAAATGATCATTCAAATTCCAAAGAAAAATGCAGACGCTCGCTCATGTTGTGGTCATCAATGTGAGGTGAAAAAGAAAAAAGGAAAAATTTTATCTGTCCGGCCGTCATGGTGTTGTACAAAGGAGAATGTATGACAAAGAAAAGGTCCAAAGAGTGTGTGGGTAGAGACTGAAAGATGAGGCATATGGATCCCATCGGTTTTTCGTAATTCATGGTTCATGGTCTGTTGCGTATGATTCAAGGAGTCTGTAAGTCGTGTGGCTGTCTTCTGCTTTTTTTGTGTAGGAAATGTGGTCATGTGTGTCTGTCGATGTCGGGGTTTAGTAGGCGACAATGGTGTGTCCCCTGAGGCGGAGCGGGCTCAACGTGTGAGCCTTGTTCAAGAGCCCGTGGACGAGCATCCTCGGTCGTGTGTGAGGAGCAGAAACCGTGGTGTTCTTGCTCACGACGATGCGAGGAGCAGCGACCGCGGTGGCCGTTGCGCTGGGAGCCGTGTGGGGCCGGGCCGGCGTGACGGGACGGGTGTAAGTGCCGGCCTTCTTGGCGGGAGGCCAGCGGCTGAGGATGGAGTCGTCGACAAGAGCCATGAGGCCGGTGGCGATGATGATGCTAGAGAGCCGGGTTAGTGGATGGACTTGAGGAGAGTAAGAGGGGGAGAGAGAGAGAGAAGAACTTACTCGGCAACGTCCGTCATGGCGTCAATGACAGTCTTGTCGCAAATCCACATGTAGCACGGGGGGATCCAGTTGCCCGCCGTCTGGTCGGCCTCGACCTGGTTCGGGCTTCGGCCCTCCGGCACGATAATCGCCACCGGCTCCGTCTCCCGGTCGCGAAGCAGGTGGAAGGCAGCCTTGCCCAGGGCCTTGTCCATGACCCGGCGCCATGCGTAGCCGTGTCCCCACCACTGGAAGTCGTACTGCTTGCCTGGGCGGCGCACAATGTCCACGCGGGCGTAGTTGCTAAACTCCAGCTTGAGCGTGTTGAGGGGGATTGGCCGCGCTGAGGGCAGCTTGGGCTCGTCCGAGTCGGAGCCCGCAGCTTCCTCAGAGTAGATGGAGCCACCGCAGCCCCAAGAGTTGTTGCTGCCAATTGACGGGCGGCGAGGGTTGGGGGCGGTAGAGAGGGCGGCGGCCTTCTCGGCGGAGGCGCCGCTGGATCGTCGAAACGAGGTCTTGACGGTTCGCAGAGCGCTGGTGACGGAGCGGGAGAGGGAGGAGGAGGAGGAGCTTGTGGCGCGCTCACGGCGGGGGTTGGCACCCTTGGAGTTGCACACCTCGCGGCCAGAGTCGCGGCAGTACCGTCGCAGGGAGAACTCCCGCTTGGCAAGGTCATGCATGCGCAGGTGGAAGAGCTGGATGGCGACGGCTCGGCGCCGGCGTGATGACAGATCAGGCACAATGGCGTCGACGCGGAGGTTCATGTTTCCGTCGGCCGTTCGGTCATCATGTCGGATGGACAGGCGGTCCATGGAAGGGAAGAGGTGCGCAAACGTCTCGGGGTCTGAGGACCGGACGGAGATCTCAGGCACCGGCATGCAGTTGTAGGGGGGCAGTGTTGACGGCGGGATGCCTGACAATGCGGCGCAGTCGTCTCCGTCGGCGTCCTTCTTGTCATGCTCCGAGTCGTGGTGAGACTCTGAGGACCGGTCGTCTGAGTAGGCAGAGTCGTATGTGTAGACAGATGAGGACGAGTCTGAGCCGGTGTCAACGATGGAGGGCGGCAGGTCCTCCCACGTATCGCGCTCCCACGTATCCCTCGACGAGTGGCGAGAGTCATCGTAGTAGGAACCAGACACGTAGCTGGACGTCTGATCGTGCTGACGACTTGACGCATAGTAGCGGCTTGAGGCTGTGGTGGAATTCCTGCTGCGAGCCATGCTGGACGCCGTGGTCCTACCAGCCCTCGACGCCGCACGAGCCTGTCTCCTTGTAGGGACGGCCATTGCTGATGGTTGCTGTGCGATGAAGGGAGGGGAGGAGGGAGGTGGTTGGATGTGTCAAAGAGGTGATGGGATTTGTTTGTTATCAGTGAGACGTGATCTGTTGAGATGGGTTGGATGTCCAAAGGTCTTATCGCTGTCGTTGATATAGGAGGAGGGGTGCTTGGTATAAGTGAGCTTGGCTCCTGGTGAGTGAGAGTCGGTGTCGGCGGTTTATATCAACGAATTGACCAAAGTGACAGCGACCCAATCATGCAATTGTGCACATAAGCTGCAAGCTCTATCGAGGTTTCGGAATATGGACGGCAAGGGACGTCATTAGAGTGCAGAATCCATGTGTGTCTTTTGTTGACAAAGGGTCAAGGTGCTGCTGCTGCGTATATCCAACCTTGAGGTCTCGAGTCTGGCAAAACGTGAGATGATTCCCGCACCCGTGGTGTGATATATGTGCCAAAGGGCCAGCCCCCTCCGTTATGTCATCTCACTTCGGGATGCGCCAGTCACTCTTGCATCCAAGCGGATCTCTTAGGCGGCAAGCCACTCTCGAGCCTTTACTGTGTTCGGCATGCAGGCCTTGGGCCAAAGAGAGGTACAGCAAGGCATGCAAGCACGCACGAGTAGGGGAGGCATAGAGAGGCACACAAGAGACAGACAGACAGACAGAGACCAGAATGGAAGCCATAGCCTGGAGATGGCTAACGGGACGGAGGGGCGTGTGAACCGGGTAGAGACCAAGGCCCGCGGGTGGCTGTGTGTAGAGCGAATGGGAGCGGGTTGCCAGCTCGACAGACAGCCCAATACCGGCTTGCTGGCAAATACGGGGGAGTGTGCGGCGCCGTCAAGCACAAGCAAGGAGAGAGCGAGCAGAATTTTCACTCCAAACAGAGGCCCCGATCTCAGAACCCCCGGCCGGTGGGCGAGCAACGGCCCAAGCAAAGGGCCTGCTTGGCCTGGGCAGAGAGACGACGCCGCCAGCGCAAATGGGCCGCAGCCGCAGATAGAGGTCGAGGGTCGACAGCCGCGTGTTCAACCGTCTCAGTAGCAGACCCTGGCTCGCGCAGGTCGATGGATACCCTCCTCTACGCCGTCGGCCTCTCAGCTTCCGTCCAGCTTCGAAATTCGCGCCTGTGTCCAATCGCAGCTGCGGCTGCACGATGCAGGAGCTTAGAGCCTTTTGGGTCTTGGGCTTCAGAGACCTGCAACTGCTAGAAGGCATGTACTTGTCGTACCGCATGTACAGGTATTTGACTTCCTCGAGGGACGTCCTGGACCGGACATGGCAGCTCTGCATCACAAGCTGCACCGGCCGAGGTTGCGAGTGCATATTTTCCCCCTCTTACATGCCGCTCACCAGAGATAGCAGCCCAGAGCGCTGTATCGGCGCACCACACACAGAAAAAACTCGTCGAG
The DNA here is from genome assembly GCA_020002365.1 of Trichoderma gracile. NCBI lineage: Eukaryota > Fungi > Ascomycota > Sordariomycetes > Hypocreales > Hypocreaceae > Trichoderma > Trichoderma gracile. The sequence continues at coordinate 3,253,115 of JAINEY010000006.1, forward strand.
AGACTGCTGTTCCATAGATTGATCCCTGCGGCTGGGGTAAGAGTCTTTCTTTGTCCGCGCAGATTCCATCCCTGTTGCTGCCATGGGCCATCACCTAGAGATGCGTCCACAGCGTTCTGACACATATGAGATCGATGACACCATAGTGCTCCGCCGATGTTGGTTGTAGCAGGTAGCACCTTGCAAGTATCATGTATGCGAGGCGTCAGCAGCAGTATGCTATGCCCAGAGCGGTTTTCCCCTATGCTCCTCATCAATTCTGCGTGCAATTTTTTCTCCGTCTTTCCCCATGCCAGCTCTCCTCGCCCGATGTCCCTGTACTGTAGCATTGCTGCTTTGTCGTTGTCGTTTCCGACTGTGCCCGGTCCGCCAGTAACGATACCTGGTAGGAAACCCCCATGGCCGGGCCAATACCCCGGTTCGCTTCCCGCTCTGCTACGTGGCCGGCAACAGACCACGATGGAGATGGGGAGGACTTCATACCAAGCCTCTGGGATTTCGCAAATGTCGTACTTCTCTCACTTGTCGCATGCGCTAGTTTTTGCGTAGTTGATGGAGCAATGAGGAAACAAAGGAGAAGAGAGACGATTTTTGTTCGTTTTCGGCCATGTACTTGCGCAGTTCTTGGGCGCTCACCGTCGGCAAACCCCATATGGATGCTGGATGATGATGACCTTGGTGCAAAGTCCTAAAAAAAAAGAAAGACTCCATCTCTAACAAGAGGCTCGGTGCAGTCGGCCTTCACATGGCAGCCCCAGGTGTAAGCCAACAAGTCCCCCGGACCTGTCTCAGACGCCTGGGCGAAGGAATCAGTACAAGTATGGCGTGGCTTGCGCCGCAACAAACAGCACACGAGACAGCGCCAAACCAAGTCACACGTCGTCCACCAGCCTCTGGGCTGGGGAACGGGTGCGCCGCCTCACTGGAAATAGCACTGACAGCAGCCGATTTTCGTGGTCTGCTCCAGGCAGACCTACGCCGTAGTTGGAAAGGAGCGCCCGTCTGGCTGTGTCAGTCTCTTGTCAATCCCTCCCGCTCTCCCGCTCTCCCGCCCTTCTCTCTCTCCCTCATCATGACAAGAGACTGTTCTCTCCTCTTCCCCTGGACCACACGGGCCTTGGCGCTGGATCTTGGGTGGCACCAGCGTGAACAAGTCACCGCCGGAACGCCGCTCTAAACCCAGGCTGGCCGCTGCCGAATGCGCTGGCAGGCTGATTGGACGACAGCCCAAAGGATAAGAAGCTGGCCGTTGACACATCAGCAGTGTGTGGCTGCAGCTAGATGAAAGGAGCGAACAGCAAATCCGCATCGGCACGATCGATGGGGGCGCCCCATGGATGCCCAACTCCAGGCAAAGGCAACGGCCAGTCGCTCGCTTGAGCGTGTCTCTCGGAAAATAGCAGCTGGGGCGGGGGAATCGATTCGACATGTGCGGCCTTCATCCCGTGCCCGTCTTGGTTTGTTGTCTCCTCCTCATTCATCGCTCAAGTGAACTGATGCCACGCACGGGGCCCAACGATGCAGATTCTTGCACTGTGGTCTAGATGCAATGCATTGCGGCTGCATAATCATAATTCTTCGACCTGACGAGGCAGCGTGTCATTGGCCTGCTTGCTCGGGAAGAAGACGAGGGAAAAGGAACACGAGCATGAGCGTCCATCAGGGTAGCATTCTGTATCGCAAAATAATCACCAATGGCAGAGTGCAATTGGGATATCCTGATGCCGTGCAGTCGTCAGGAGTCGAATGTCCCTCAGCCTTGCCTATCACAAGCTCGCAACGCTGCTGCGAAGCGCCGCTTTTCGCATTTACCCTCTGCCGGCCTCATTCGCCCGTCATTCTGTGCACATACAGTAATCAGTCGATGGAGCTGCACCGAGCAGAGGCGAGATGCAGGTATTCCCAATGCTGATTTCTCCCTCGTCAATAATGGTACAATGAGCGAAATGCAACGGGCGAGAGAGGCAGGAATACGACGAGCTCCAGCTCCAGGCCGTCGCCACCAGCAGCACATTATCCAGGTGAATACCCAGTTGGCTCGATAAGAATAGCGAGCGTTGCATCAATAGCCTGTGGTGCCAGCGTGGTGTGTGTCGACCAGCCATTCGTCCGCTCCACGCCACTTGCGAGTCGTGCCGGCAGCACGATGCGATGCGACGACCTGGCCTTGACCATCCGAGCAAGCAGCGGTCCCACGGGCTGAAGGCTAGGAGTGTCAATCAACGGGCTGAGCGAGGAGAGAGTGGCCACCGCGTGATGCCGTCGTCAGGGCATATCGAGATCTGAGATTTGGCATTCAATTCCGGCGGCTGATCCGGCAATGGCCTGCCTGGGCCTCATCGTCTTCTTCATCTTCCCATCCTCCCTTCTTTCATCTGACATTCTCACCGCGATTTGCCACCATGGCGCTGAGCAGACGTCGTCTCTCATCAGCCGAGCTCTGGACCTGATAGAGCGCATGTGGGGGGGAGAGAGAGGCTTCAAAGGCCAACCACAAACGCACCCCGCATAATTACATGTTGCACTGCAGGGAGGGGAAAGACAGATGACCGCGAGAGAATGCCGATTGTCGAGTCGTCTGGACGGGGGACGGCGTGCGACTCGGACGACGGCGACATGTGCAACAGGTGCAGAGGCGCGTGCAAGTAAATGTACCTGCTGTCCGGAGAACAGCAAGTGATACAGCATGCGCACCACATCATTGCGCGTCTGTTGAGAGCTGCAGTGAGAGCAGTTGAATGTAATTGTACGAGGCACGGCAGCAGGTGAGAAGTGAGAGAATGAGAGAGAGAGAAGAAGAAGCAGAGAGAAGAGAAATTTGTGCAGATGCACGAGAAAGAATCAGGAGACGAAGCAGTCAGTGCATACGGTAGGTACGAGGTATCCGGCGAAAGTAGTAGCCATTGCATGAGTACCGACCAGGGTATTCTGACAGGGGTGCAGCCACAGGATACATCGCCGTGATGCCTCCTACAGACCCCTGCTATGCCCCGGTCTCTACCTGTGAAGTGGTCGCTACTTACCCTGGAGACCTCGTATGCAGTGCATCGTGCTTGCAGTTTCCGGGTATCAACGACAACTGGAAGCTGCCGCCATGCCCAATCGTTATCGATAGCGCCGTCAGCCTCGGTTACTCGAGGGTCAATTGAGGCCATCGCCATGCTACCTTGCCTAATACTCGTACCTCAAGGTGTTATCTCATCTGCCACGCCTGAATCCTGCGTGATACCTTATTTCCTGAGGCAACGACTCTGCCCGTACCTGCAGATACACAGCAGCAGGTACTCCGTACCCCATCACGAGTCTAGACAGGCAGGGAGAGGCGCGAGTAAGGTAGGTAAGGAAATTGACGGGCAAGGAGTGCGAGGTTTGCCATGGTAGAGTACCTGCTAGTATCCAACAGGCCTGTGAGCTCCATCACTGACGTCTCCTCCTTTCCATCTTGCCTTCTAGAATAGAAGATGGACCCCCATCCAACGTTCCCTCGATTACGGAGTACGGAGTACGGAGCTCGGACCGCTGTTCATAGTCGCGGCTCCGGCAGCCCGGACACGGAACGCTGCTCAACAACCTTGAACGTGGTCCAGACACAGACAGACGCTGCTGCTACTGACTCGGAGCATGTGAGAGACGAAGGGCATGAGCGCTCCGTACCTGTTACTACTACCTACATGTGATACTCCTTCGTACAGCCATCCATCCATGCATGTGGGCGACATGATATGCTGCTAATCGGATAGCCGCATGCCCTGCTGCCTCGTCGCTGCTGCTCGGCCTGTGTGTCTCTGAAATCCCCCGTCCATGCTGTGCTCGTGCTTGTGCCACCACCTCCTCCAGCGTCACCGCGTGCTCACTCTTTCTGGCTGCATCAGGCTCTAGGTATCAACTCTCTCTTCTCTATCTGTCTGCGTCTGCCAGAGCAAGCGACCATGCCGGTCAAACACGCGCCGCCTCGCCATTGGTCTGAATCCCGGACAGCCTGCAGCGCTATTCTCAGGAACCCGTCGCCATCGCGAGATCCGATTCGCCTCTCTGCCCCGGAACAACATTGCCCCTGTCCCGCCACCACCAGATCCCTACACCGTCTAATCGCCTCTCACGTCCTCCTGCTTAACGACTCCCCCGCTATCGGCCGCGATACTCCACGATGCTCCACGAATGCTCCACGATTCGGGAGCCCGAGGCCCAAGCCATTCTTTGCCATTCTCGCTGGCCAGACGGGATCAGACGGCTCCCTTGCTTGGACCCCCTCCTCGTGATATCGCTCTTCTCCCGTTCTGCCGCAGGGTCAAGCCATCCCATCCCTTTGGTCTGACGCATCTCTGCCCGCCCAACCAACTTTCTTCCAATAATAACCACGGCTGGAGTCCAGACACGCTGTGCGACTAGTCCCCCCCGTGCAACTGTTACTGGCTTTTAAGCGAACAGACTCCGCTCCGCTCCGTCCCAATCCCCCTTTTCCGAAGAAATGACGGCCGAGGCCATCTCCGGGTCCGGCTCTGGGCCCGCATCCGGCTCGTCCCAGCCTCTCCGGCTGCTCATCCTCGAGGCCGACACGCCGCAGCCGGACACAGAGGCCAAGTATGGCGGCTACCGAGGCGTCTTCACGGCGCTCCTGACGGCGGCGGCCGAGGCCATGGATCCGCCGCGGCAGCTGTCAGAGGTGGCCACGGTCACGGCGCACAACATTGTCGAGGACATGCATGCGTACCCGCCGCTGGACGAGGTCGACGCCATTCTCATCACCGGGTCGCGTCACACGGCTTATGAGGATGACCCCTGGATTCTCAAGCTGGTGGAGTACACAAGGCAGGCCATTGACTCCGGCCGCATCAGAGTCGTGGGCGTGTGCTTTGGCCACCAAATCGTTGGCAGGGCCATGGGTGCGCGCCTCGGCAGGAGTGATAAGGGCTGGGAGGTTGCCGTCACCGAGGTCGACTTGACCGACAAGGGCAAGGACATTTTCAAGCTCGACAAGATGGTGAGTCTCGCAGTGTCCAATCCTCGCTTCTCACTTCTCAGTTATCAACTCTCTCATCCGCTGGTCCAAATTGCTTGCGCTGACGTAACTCAATCTCCTGCAGCGCATCCATCAAATGCATCGTGATGTTGTTCTAGAATACCCCAAGGGTTCCATCCCTCTGGGTGGCAATGACATATGCCCAGTCCAAGCCATGTACAGCCCTGGCCGGTACATCACTGTCCAGGGCCACCCCGAGTTCACAGAAGAGATCGTCTCCGAGATCCTCACCAACCGACACAAAGCCGGCATCTTTGCCGATGACATGTACAACGAGGCCATGAAGCGCGCGCCTAACGAGCACGACGGTGTCAAGATTGCACAGGCGTTTCTTGACTTTATGAAGCACGGTTAAGCGCGCCCTGACGAAGCAGAGTAATAGATAGCTCGAGATGAGTTCAGATCCGAGGCACGCTTATGATAGAGCTAGTGCAACGACTTAATGTACATACACATGGGTGAGGTTACAGTCAGGCCTAGCAAGGTTACTTGTTTATGCCAGTCCTTGTCTCTAGCAGTTATTATAGACCGATCACAAATGACAAAGTGCGGTGAGATCTAGCCTGCAGTGTGTGTCAAGTACAGTCTCGTTCATACGAGTACGCCCACGTCCATACCCGGAATCTTCCATTCTGTGGTTGCATTGAAGCAGAGCCGCATCGAGCTCACACAGGGAGCCAGCGAAGACGGGACATGGATATGCTCGGTTAAGAGCTAGGACCCCTATAATATAGTAAACACGATGATGGCATGGTGCATTCGACCAAGCCGTTCTATAACCATCGCTAAGACTTGAGATGTTGATCTTTTCGATGGACACTGATCACGAGAGTAGATTCTACTCAACTCCTTGAGTTCATGATTCGAGTTCTGTCTAGGTTTATGACGAGGCTCAGGTGCCGATCAAGTTGCATCTCACCGCCGCGGCCATCCCGAGACGATCGTTCGAGATGCAGTCACACGCCACTCTGGCTGATACTGAGACAGAGTATGAATGCTGAAACACATGCTAGCTGGCCTTGTCTAATAAACCACTTTAATATAGAAAAGGTTAGACTGTATTGCAATAGGAAGGGTCAGAAATGAGTCTGGTGGCTTACTCCTAGATTTGGGGGTGTATCCCAGAGTTGTATGTGCTACGGAAGCTTGTACGTGCCGGGCTGGTTTATTCAACCATGGGCTGCGTATCATGAACGCCATGCCGGCTACTCTAGTATTACGAGGTGTCTTGCGCGTTATACGGACTATTGTCGAGCCCAAACGGTCCAGATAATGAAACGACTGTGGCGTCGAGGTTGAGTTTAGGGTAGGCGCAAGGTGTTGGCAGCTTCGCTTGAGATTCGTCTAACTGTACCTTAAGCTCAACCTAGGATATCACGTTTTGCTTGGTCTACGTTAGCTATCAATACTGAGCTCATGATCCGTTTAATCCAAGCTTCGTGGAAATCTGATTAATTTGCACGAATAAGGGCATGTCTGTACGCTCGCCCTGAGGCCTCTTGAGTTGGAATAATAAATCCTTCAACCGCTTCCGATATGCAATGTAAAGTCTACGTACGAATGACCCCAGAGTCCATATCGCTCGTGAGATGATAAACCTACGTTGGGTACTTTCCTTAGGCTCATGCTCTGTATCAACGAGTGGCCTGAGACGTTGCAAACCTGTAGGTATCAGGTCACTCATCGTCGTGTGGGAAGGTCGACCACCCTCTGCCCAGATCCGGCATGTGTGGACTACATTGTGATAGGCTCCGAACATCGTGCAAAGAAGTGACCTTCTCTCTGGAGGATGAGGCTCCCGGATGAAGGTGTTCTCAAACGGCCGCCTTGGCATTGGCAGCGGATTTCACCTTGACACCAGTAAGCCCCTTGGTTGAGCACGTTCAGTATCATGATCAAGCGGCTTTCTGCTTCGGATGGGAGAACAAACTACGCAAGACATCGTTATATAGCGCAAACCCGAAGACTTGCAGGCGGTAATGCGGTTTTGCAGTTTGCTCAGGCAGAAGGGAGGAGAGAATACTGCTGCTTGGCTGGAGAGTCATAAGTCCTTTGCAACTCTTAGCAGTGTAGTAGTCGTACTTTCGTCATAGAACTCCTCCTGATGAACGATTGGGACTCTGCTTTACACACATTCTATCTTAAGTGTCAGCTATGTGAATACGAGGAGGCTGTGGAGGCTGTGTGAAGCACAACTCACGATGCAAATGTCCGGAGTAGCAGGTAGCTCGAGCAGTCCTGTAACTCACGATGGATGCACGCAAGCGCTTTCAGTACGGACATTGCCAAGGCATCATACGTTACGCTTGCTGACGTCTAAATGTAGGTATCGTAAGCAGAAACTTGACAAGCGAGCACATATACAGCTCTCAATCACGCATCCAAATGCCCGCACAGGTACAACAACGGTCTGATGCCGTGTACCTGATGCGCAAAACTCCCCGAAACCATGCCTCCTGCCATGTGCAGACATGGGTTTCGAGATGACATCCCTGCGCTTACCAGGCATCACCCCTGTCTCAGATCAAACGCCTGCCTGGAACCGAAACAAGCCCTACGACGAACCCAATAGCCAAAGAAAACTGTCTTTGCTCTCATTTGTCAGCTGTTTGACTTCTATTGAGTCCTTCTGGCAGTCATTCCTCCATCGGACATGTCGGACATGTCGGAGAGTCTCTCCTGAGCTGTATCATCTCCAGCGAGCCATGTCAAAGCTTTTTCACTTGCATCTCTGCCAAAGAGCCTCAGAATAAGCTGATGTAGATCATCATGTTAGATTTAAAACAAACAGAGGGCTGAACTTCTTAATTAGGCAATTCTCATAAGTCCAGGGTCCTCAGAGTAATCCGCTACTCTCAAACCACATCGAGCGCTAATAAACACCAAAGCAGAAGCTGGAATATCTCAGCGATGGTTTGACCGAGCTGAATTCTCTGAAACCACGAGGGGGATGCCGGAAAGGCCGTTTGGCAAGGTCAGAAGAGGAAGGCTACTTGGAGTAGGCAGGTTACGAGACGATATGATCAAGACTTGTATATAAGGGAGTGACCATGACTGCTTCCATTCGATTCCAGCCATCAACTCATCTCATAACAGGACCACAACTACAAACCAAGAAAACAAAACCATAACACTGCACAATGCAACTCTCTCTCGCCGTCGCCGCCTCCGTGCTGGCCTTGACTGCCTCCGCAGCTCCCACCGTCCAGACCCGCGACATCGCCTCCGGCACCGACCAGAACGGCTCCATCTTCATGTTCGGCGACCCAGCCGGCCCCCGCCAGCTGCTCTTCCAGTCCGGCGCCTGCGGCCTCAGCACCTACTTTGCCAACCAGGTCGACCCCAGCATGCCTCTGGTCGCCATGCCCGCCGGCGTCTTTGACCAGTTTGGCGCCGCTCAGAACAACGCCCTGTGCGCAAAGGTCATCACCATGACCAACAACGGCGTTACTCGCCAGGCTGTTGTTGCGGACCGCAACCTCAGCGTTGACAACTCTATTGATATGACGCTTGACCTGTGGGAGGCTTTTGGTGGACACGACAACGACGGGACATTGATTCATGGCTTCAGCTGGTCTATCAACTAAGAGTTGATGTGGCAGCTTGTGGTTGAGGGGATTGCGACCTGTATACATTTTCCCTTGTGTTCTGATGTACATAATCATCATATAGAGTCTCCGCCGGACGGGAACAGATTTCTTCATGAGCCTGTGTAAGGGGCAGGTTCAGATGTAGAGGAGGGTCTGATAATGGCTTTCCCACCATATCAATTGTATACTATACACTGTTTATAGACGGCTCATCTCTGGTAGAACGTGAGAACGTGACATATTGAGAAGTGTATCAACGCATTGAAAATGCGCCTGGTGTAGGATAAGGTTGCATTTAAGCTGGGACTGCGAGTCAAGAGACTGATAACTTGAGTCTGGCCGTTGTCTAGAGTAGTGTATGTACTTAGCCTCTTTAGACTTCATAGGAGGTTTCCTATGTGCAGACCAAAACGCAAGATATCAATGTAGTCTTTGACTCATCATGATATATGTGGGCGCATTTGTCTTCTAAATGAAAGAACCCTCAATCATGGTGTGTGAAAATGCATGTATACTTTGCAGTGACAAGCATAGCAATGTGCAGTCTGGAATTTAGTTACACTCGTTTCTATGCTCATGTAAAAGGCGTAGCTCCTCATACAGGCTGCCAGCTGTTCACGACAGACACCTAAATGGAAGACTCTCTCATAAAGAGAGCGGTCAAATACATACATCTAGAGGGAAGAGAAATTGAGTGCAGTACACATTCACCGCCCGGCGACTTTCCCTTCCTCGCACCTTCCTTCCACCACATCTCTCCTCCTTCTTCCCTTTCTTATCTCTCTTCCATCTTCCCTTTCTTATCTCTCTTCCATCTTCCCTTTCTTATCTCTCTTCCTTCTTCCCTTTCTCATCCCTCCTCTTCCTTCAACTTGCAATCATCTTCTCTTCTCTTCTCACATCTTCTTTCACGGCATACCGTCTGCACTCGACCACTCTCTTGATCTCACATGCCCTACCTGAGGTTAGCACTTTTGTGATATTTCTTTGTTGGTGCAGCATTTCTTTTTCCTCTTTCCTTTCCTTTCCTATCACTTTCCCCCTCTTCTGCTCTTTTCACAGAATAGCCGAGAAGCTGACGTTTACAAGGTGCGTTCCTCCCCACACATGACGGCTGCCTTCCATGACTTGTGTATCATGCCGTGATTCTATGGCGCTCTTATGAATGCGCGATCTTACTGATCCTTTGCATCTCCAGCGCTTGACCCTTCACACGCTTGCGACAAGTTTGCTAGCCTTTCCAACGTTGACAGCCTAGAACCACCGCTTGATAAGAGACCTCAACTCGACTTGCAACTCGAGCGACGTTGCTCGGCCAGATACGATATGACAAAGATCAAAAAGGAAGAGAATCACGAGGAAAAGTCTGCTCCAGGCCCTCACGAAAACCTCTTCTCGCGATTCATGAATCAAGTCATTGGCAGTAACTCGCGGGAAATGGAAACCGCCAAGATTACTGCAAGTACACGTGAACACAAAGCAGCTGCATCTCTTGGGGACGATGGGGACATAATGATCATCGCTGAGTCGAAGGTCTACCATGGAACCTCGACCGAGGCCCGCCCAGATGGACTCAGTGTGGTCCAGTATTCGCCAGACTTGAAAGTAGAGGCCGCGGCACCCGAGCAGGCACAAGACAATCAAGGTGGTGGCGCCTCAAACGCAGGCAATGCTGGTCCAAGTGAGAGCACCGGTACAGGAACGCAGCAAGTCGACGGCGATGTGATGCTCGTCGACTCATCAGTTCAAGCTCCAAACGAATCAGATGACACGCAGCAGAGCAAAGAGAATGCACCGACTTCGGGAGCGTTATTGAATGAGAAAGGACAAAGTGTCACCAGTGAAAAGGAGACCGACGACATGTTGTCCGAGAAAGCGGTCGGAATAGTGAAATGCGATGAAACGCAAGAGGTGAAATTTACAGTCTCTTCGCTTGATGCTGAGCCGACGGAGGACATCGACAAACAAGAGCGAGAGGAGCATTCTTCGGAGAAGAAGCACAAAGGCAAGCGACCACACAAACGCGCCAAATCTGGGGATCACCATGCAGAGTCATCCAAGCGAGCAAAGACTTCGAAAACGTCCATCCTGGATGACGAAGCTGAGATTACCAAGACCAGTGGTCCAGGTAACCATGCGAAAGCCTTAGGCGTCGAGCAAGCGAGGGCGAGGATCCCCACGAACTGCAGCATTCGCCATGAGCACGACCAGAAAGAGGAGCTGGAAAGCGGAAAAAAGCTTGCCAAGTCAAAGAAATATACAAGTACCATGGTCTCAACACTCAAGGACCATCAGCTAACTGCTCTTTCTTGGATGGTGCAAAGAGAGAAAGAATTTCCGAGGCAAGCAGCCGGCGGCATCATCGGCCACGAGATGGGACTCGGAAAGACCGTTACGAGCTTGGCATGCATTGCTACTAATAGACCCAACAAGTCAGAGCGGAAGAAAAGCGCACAAGCGACGCTCGTGATAGTTCCCAGCGGAAAGATTGCCCGGCAGTGGCGGGATGAGGCGAGAGTAAGTGTCGGAGTCTACCTCTCTGCCTTGGCTGTACTATGCTTCTCCAACTCTTAACTCTTGCTCCACAAAGAGATACTGAATCCTTGGCTGACACCCCATTGCAGAAACATTGGACCGAGGAAGAGAGTCAAAATGTCATCGTCTACTCACCTGCCAGTGAACTTGGACCAAAGCAGTATGCAAAGCAGAGGATCGTGTGAGTAGCTCGGAAGCAGCCTGAGGCTGGAAACTTTCTGACAATGTTGACAGCATTGCAACGTATGCTCAACTGCGGAACCAATACCCTTGCCAAGAGTTCATGGATGCCCTGGATCGCCAATACGCGGATGATCCTCGAGCGCATCGGCGAGAGTTCCGCAAAGAAGCCAAAGAGCTATATCTTGTAGACTGGTTCAGGGTGATTGTGGACGAGTCTCACGAGATGACCAAATGGAATGGACGCAGTAAGTGTACACTTCTTCCTAGCAATATCGCAAACTATGCGTCTCTTAACTGATTTAAGCAGCTTTGAAAGCATGTTGCGCCATCGAGGCGCAACATCATTGGGCCTTGAGTGGCACTCCTATCCTGAACAAGCCCATGGGTGAGTCCAAGTACACCGCGGGAACTGGGGGATCCTACAGAGCTGATGAAGTGTTGGCAGAGTTTTATTCGTACGCGACCTTTATCTGTTGCAATTTCATTGGCAACCGGCGCGTTTTCAAGAACGACTACATAACTGAGGTGAGTGGGCTGGAGTCGAGCTGCCAAAGCAGGAGTTCAGGAGCTGACTCTGGTGCTGTAGGACGCGACAAACGACTATTTCGATACCATCGGCAGTTATCTCATGTATCGACGGTAAGTCTCAAGAACTGACAAAGCGGACTCTGCTGACGAGAAGCAGGACCGCGGACAAGAACCTCAACATTCCACCAACAACTAATCAAGAATTGTATATTGAGGTTTCAGTGGAAGAGGAAATTTTTTGCAAGTACGTATGCGTATCTTTCGTCTATTTGGAGAGACTAACAGTCACAGCGCTATTAATGCCTTTTACGAAAGGCGTCAGGAGGAGTACGAGGAATGCAAAGAGAAGAAGGGAATGCCCATCTTCGAAAACGAACATGGCGTAGATGAAGTTGAGGACGTCATGCCTGAGCTAGGCAAAGCAGGCGAAAAGGGCAAAGACTCTTCGGCGAGGTCAATCCAGTCCTCGAGACAACTGCGTCTTAGACAGGTTTTGTCTCATTCATACTGCTTGGAGAACTTCTTGATGAGTCAAGACTACCTCGATGAGAGCGAATTCATAACCCTCTATGAGGAGCTTAGGTCAGTCGCTGAGAACAAGACGGTCATCGAGCAACTCGAAACAGATCCAGATTGGCAGCAGCATCTTGGCAAGTACGAAACCGGTCTGAAGATCCTCAAGGAACGCAAGGAGGTGTCTCTCGGCGGAATTTTCAACATGGACAGCATCATGAGTCTCTTGTCGATGCACCGGTTTGTGAAAATGTCCGAATGTGGAGGATCCGAAGGTCACTCTCAAGATCTATGGCGATACAAAGTAAGTCATCCGAGAGAACTCCTTATGGAACTGCACTGGCTAACTCAGGCTCGAACAGTGTGGCCATATATACTGCAGCACATGCTTGAGCCGACTCTTGATGCAGAGGAGCAATTTGCCAGTAGAGCAGCAAACCGGGGTGAGTCTTTACTACTTGTGTGACGTTGAACCAGTGTGCTAATGAAGCTCTGTGTGATCATCTCCAGTACATGAAATGTTCTGTTGATAGCTGCGGCCAGGACCTCGTATCCGGTGAGCCAATAATGACTCTGGACATGCTGGCCGCCAGAGCACGGGCGGACAAGAACTATGTGGAGATTGGAACAGATGCGATTGGGACTACCGTCCAGCCCAGGAATGACTCGTCGGCGTTCTTCGCTGCGAGTTCAATAAAGCCCCAGGCAGCCATTCCCCCGCCGGGCTCGAGGTTGACGGCGACGCTGGCCGTGGCCATGACTTGGCTGACCGAGGCGCCTCAGGACAAGATCATCAGTAAGAAGACTCCCCCCAAATGTGTACACGGATGGCTGACGATATCCCATCTTAGTCTTTACACAGTTTATCCCTACACTGAAGATGCTGGGCTACCTCTTTCAGATTCTCGGTGTCAAATTCGTCTATTATTCGGGGGCGTTGCCCAAGCAGAAGCAGGATCACGCAATGAACGCCTTTCAGAACGATCCAAAGGTAATGGTTATGGTACGTATCAGCGTCGTCCTAGGATCATACCTTCAAACAGCTGTCCTGATGCCTGTCAATAGATCTCAACCATGAAGAGTGGTGGCCAGTCACACAACCTGACCGTGGCCAACCGGGTCATCATCGTAGACCTCTGGTGGAACAAGATGGCTGAGAAGCAAGCCATCAGCCGCGTTGCTCGAATGGGCCAGACAAAGGAGACGTTTTCGGTGCGCATCGTCACAAAGCACAGCATGGACGATCGGGTCATCGAGGTGCAGAAGGTAAAGGAAGAGACTGTCGCGCGGATGCTTCAGGACGATGGACATGAGCGGACGGAGGTCAATGACGAGGCGCTTCTGAAGATGTTTGCGCCCAAGGCTGTCGAGCAGGAGAAGTCGAAGAAGCGGAAAGGAGTCAAGAAGTCAGTGACGGATATGATTTTTAAGGAGGAGTCGCCCGAGTAAGTTCATGGGTGCGGGTATGGCGGCTTTGAGAGCGGGGGGAAAATGTGGGAGTTTATAACAGAGGCGAGTTATCAGTTTGCTTTTCACTTGGTTTGGGATCTTGAGCATAGGGGAGCTCTGATGAATATCGGATATGGACGCGCTATTGAAAGGGAGATCCGGGTGGTTACCTGTGGGCTGGGTTGATGCGATTGATCACGGTTTTCGAACTGGATTTGGGGTGATGAGGCATTCATCAAAAGGGGCTCGACTTTTCATTTCCTCTCTCTAATAATTTGCTTCAGCATATGGCAGATATGTGGCGTTATTTACCAGAACATTAGCTTTCTACTTAGCCATCTCAAAAGATAGTTCGTTTCGCAGTACGGCGGTATGTCGCCTTGACTTCAGTAGCCCCCTATTACCGACTATAGATCAAAGCCAGGCATCATCTCTCGAGTCTCGGATGGTATCGTCCTTGACTTGCTCTACCTATAGGCAGATTCTGGGCAGAGACAAGAAGGCAGACAATGTCTCTCCGCAAAGCTGGTGCGTGGAGGCCTCAACTCGCATCCGCTACATAGCAGTGAGAAAAGGCGAATCTTTTCACCATAGGTAACCAACAGTAACTGGTGATCGAATTTCTATGTCGACAGGAATCATATTCACTTGATTCACCATTTGAAACTGAGTTAATTGTGAGATTCTGTAGCTGGCCTTGGGTTCTTGCCTGAGAATTTGGGCCGCCAACTTGTATTCGGCTGTCTGCCAGCTGCCCATGGGCTTCTCTTCTTAAATTTACCCATGCCTCACTTCCCTCCTCATCTTTTGTTTCGTGTCTCGCCTTCTTCCAGACACATCACTCTATATATTCCTTCTCCAAGCAGCCCTTCGCTCCTCTGATTCTTTTCTAAGTGCACCAGGATTCAATGCCTTATCCTCCACCATCGAAGAACATGCCTCCGAAGCTATCTCCTCCCCGGTTCGAAATCTCGGACATGGGCCTCTCAGAAACCGATCCGAGATACGCCGCGGCCGTCAGATGCGTTGAAACCTACTGGAAGCAAGCGACGTGTCTGACGGAGGCGCAAATACTCAGCTACCTAGGATATCTTAACCGCAAGAACATATCGGATTATATTCCAATTTCTGCTTTGACGGCCGAGCCAGACACCCTCGAGGCGAGGGCGTCTAACCATAGGCTATATCCAGATCTCAGTGGCCAGGGCCTTCATCGCCAGAGAGACTGCTTGGACTGTGTATATGTTGCTCTCATCATTGTATGAGAAACTACCAGCGCAATACCTCAAGGCCATAAAAACATACTGTGGATGTACCACCATGGGAGATCATACTGCCGAGTATCGTCGCCTCTACCCAGCACCCGCCGTCCAGTGAGAGATCATTACACCAGTCAGTCATGACAACCTGAGACAGCTATTCAACATCAATAAGACTGCAGAGGCTTCGACTTCCACACCATCGACCACGCAGCCCGCTGTTCCAGGCGCATGGAGCATTGACAATGTCATCGACACCATGTCTCCCTCGAACAGAAAGAGGCTGGGTTCCGAACACGAACGCTCTGCCAAGCGAGCCAGAGTAGAGAGCAGCGAACTGCTCAAAAAGGTCAATCAGCAAACCGAGGGCATCCAAAAAGCTATCGACTTGATGCAGGAGAATCAGGAGACCAGGCTTCAGGACATGCGCGAGGCTATCGAAGAGAACAAACAGGCTCTGGGCGCCATGCAGAGCGAGTTGCGCCAGTTCATGTCTGCCGTTGCGACTACGCTTCGAAGTATACAGGAGCGCCTGGATGAGTGATGGCAGTTTGGCAGGCTATTGCGGAGATGCTGGGAGCTGAGATAGCCTGGGGCGGTATGAGGGTTCGGGGCGGGCTGTCTATGTCTTCACGTTAAGACTATTGAAGTGAGGGAAACGCAGATATCAGCCAGCTCTTTATCCACTGAATGTCACAAAAGCTTGGTATTGGGAAACTGAACCACTCTGAAGTCCGTATCGCGCCACTGCAAGTGGAATGATTTTCCTGACCACAGTCCAACTTTCGCGAGATGTTGTTGGTGCGTAATATCTTCACGATGACCCCTGACACGCTTCACATGGGGTTTTGCAGGGGTCAACACTGATGTGGAAAACTGTGAACCTCACAAACACGTTGCAGAACTCTTTCTCGGCTTCTCATTGAAACCCTACTACCAGCCATGATCTACGCATCACAGTATCATCTTCAAGACATATCTACATATTTTCACGGAGGCCCATTCGAGAACGTGGGCAGACAGACACACTCTGCACTTGAAGGTAGCATTCCCTCAGGGGCGAGCCAAGAAACTGAACACCCTGCAACAGAACCAACATGCAGACACCTCGTGTCTCTCGTGTGCTGCGACGGGCCAATGAAGCCAACGGCCAACCGACATCTGCACGTCGTCGGTCACCACATCCATCCATCCTCTGCAAGCCTCACCGCAACCTCTGCCACTCACCAACCCGTTCCCAAACCTTGTTTTTTGACAGCCATTCAGTCGATTTGATGCCACAAGCCGCGATATCTCTTCGTGGACGCACAAGTAGAGAGAGCCATCAAATCTGTTATATCTCCAGTGGTAGGGTATGACAAGGGGGCCAAATTATCTGGCGAGAACTCGGCCAAGAAGGGCATTCGTGCAGACCAACATACCGTCGTATCATTACAGGCTTCGTACATGGGGGAGGACACGCACATCACATACATACATGCACACGCGGAGGACGTCTGAATATCTGCTTTGGGGCAAAACAGTTAGAGCAGCATCGGGCATGGCGGGAGATTATCCGAAATGAGCGTTCTTAAAAGGTGTTGTCCCCTCGAATGTTAGTGATGGTTGTTGACGGGAGACAGCATGAGAAGACTTCGACAAAGGAAGACGAGCGAGATCTGCTGTTCCTCTTGGAATAGAATCTGAAAAAGAGTGAGGGAGAAGCGGCATTTGTCGTCCATCCGTCCCGTCTTGACAAACACGGCTCTGGTCTCCGAAGCCCTCCCGCTTGTGCTCTGCCGGAAGGCATCTCCGATCATCTGAATCAGACTGGTTGTGGGAAAGGGGAAGCGTATGTTGACCTGGCTTGCTTGCTGCTGCTTTCCCAACTGATATGCAATCCAGCATCGACTTCAAATACGACATACACCATCTGTCGTCAGCCGGTGTCGCTGCTCTCCTTTCCAGGGAATCCAGTTGCTGCAGAGCAAACAGCCCCCAAGCAATCTCGACCTCCGTGCAAGGCCACAAACGCAGGCCTCGCGCAAGCAGAAAGCATCATGGGCAACCCCATCGTCGACCTGGGCCTCTCGTGCCCCAAGGGCGGCCGCTTCTACATCTGCGAAGACCAGCCGACTGGCTTCGTGGGCTGCTGCACCATCGACCCGTGCGCCACCGCCGACGGCCTCTGCCCCGACCACCATCTCCAGCCGTCGTCCTTCGACCCAGACGCCTACGGCGAGATCCTGGCGCAGGACTGCCTGGACCCGGGCTTCCTCTGGTACACGTGCCGCGACTCGTCGCCGCCGTTCCTGGGCTGCTGCTCGCAGATGGCGTGCGAGCCCTCGGGATGTCCGGCGAGCAAGGTCGGGGCCGCGAGTCTGGCGGGGAACAAACAGCGAGCGGCCCCTTTTCTGTCTAGAGGCTCGTCTTCCTCCTCGAGGGAACCGTCCTCGTCACTGACGAAGACGACGAGCAGTGCGTCGTCGGTTCCCTCGACGACGCTGAGCACGGTCCTGAGCACAGCTGCGAGCACGACGGGAGGCGCTCCGACGCAAGACAGCACTCAGCCTGCTGCCGTGTCACGTCCAGCGCATCCGGGGCTGAGCAAGGGCGCCGTCGCAGGCATTGCGGTGGGAGTCATAGCGGTAGGATGCGCGTTGGCCGGCCTGTTCTTCTGGTGGTTCAAGCAGCACAAGAAGCAGCGGCCCTCGTCCACCAATGCCCTAGCGACGGATGGCGGCAGCAGCGGCCGCAAGGACGAGTACGGAGGGGAGGATTCGCTGGCCAGCCATCGCGACGGTAGGCTGCTGGGAGCGGGAGCCGCGGGACGAGGAGGAGGAGCAGGCCAGATCCCGCAGGCAGAGCCTTCGCCGGGGCTCGAGTCGGTCATCTCGGAGCTGCCTGCCACGCCGTCGCAGCAGAGCATCACGTCGGGGGCGACGCCGGGGAGGCCGATTGTGTCCATGGTGAGCTCCAGCGGCGGCGTGACGGGCAGGGAGAGCGACGCTTCCGGCTATACCGCGAAGCAGCCGCACTCGCCATTGATGCACCAGACGCTATTTGAGCTCGAGGACTCGTCCGCCGGGGCGAGGTAGTAGTTCTAGTAGCGTGAGAGGTTATACTCGTACAGGTTCTTCTTCTTTTTGGCTTTCACGACGCAATGTCCGAAGCGGTTGCACACATGGGATTTTGATGACATTTTCATATATTCCTTTTATTTTTTCCGGACGACTTGCGTGTGTCCCATCTGTTCTGTTTTCTATTATTCTTCCCTTTCACTCTTGTATGCAGATGATTTCTCGCACTCGTACGGAGAGGTGCGTGTATCCGTGGCAAAAGGGGGTGGTCTGGCCTGGTGTTGACGGGCTGTGGCTGACGGCTGTTTCGGGATACGAGCGACGGGCTTACGATAGTCTTCGAATGGGCGGAGTTTTTGAAACACTGTTTTCGGACTTCTTTTCCTTGTTCTTGTCTCGTATTCTTTACTGTACTCGGCTGCTTCTTTTTTCCCTGGTTCTGTTCGTCGTCCCTTGACAGCTGATTCGGCATTGACTCACGACTGCTTCATCTAGTTCATGTTTAGCTGCGTCTTATGCAAACGCCCTCCTCGTGCTCTGTCTGTTCCAGCCCAACTAGATCGATCGAAAATACAAGACATGATTCTCCATAATTCTGTAGACGCCTTCGAGGCTGCAGCTGCTCACAAGAAGGGAATGCGCCTCAATTCCACGGGAGCAGGCTTGCGCGTACGTACAGTATGGGATGCAGCAGCATGTACAACCTCAATCGACCAGTCTTCAGGTCGTCGTCTTCACATCTTTCACAAGCAAAGGATCCTTATCACGGCCCAATCAGAGCCAACGCTTGACCAGAAGCCGTTACGAGAAGAATAGACACGGCAGCTCTGGGCGATGGAAGCAAATGAGAGGCCGGGAGAGAAGAGAGGGAAGAGAATATGCTTTCGAGCCGCTCCAACGCCTCACCTGTTCGGTGACGCCTCCCCATTAGCCAGGATTTTTTCAGCCGCGTTTCTTTTTCTTTCTGAGAGGCTTCTCTTTCGATTATTTGCTAGTAGTCAGAGGTATTAGGTGCCTTAGGTAGCTGCTCTTTCTGTCGAGACGACCGAGGAGGAAAGCATGAAGCGGATCCATCCGTGTTTGTTGCATCTTGATTTTTTTTGCGTTCTTCTGCTTTTGTCCCTATTCCGCACTTCTCCTTCGGGGCGGGTCATACAGACGTCATGATTCATGATGCCATACGCGAAGCTTGGCCGCCTCTTCTTCCTTGGTTCTTCTGTTTGTTCGGAGCAGGTACTTGGCACCAGACGGAAGTACTAGGACCATACGCCCCCCCCTCTCTAGAACGGAGGAGATTAGGTATTGGCGACAAAACATCATGAAAACAAACAAAGGACCAACGGCCAAGGAAAAAAGAGGTCAAAGCCACGGGGAAGTGCAGGGCTTCGGTCCACTCTGAGGCGCAGCGGATTACGACATGTAAGACAAACAGCACTGTACAGCAGCTATGTACAGTACAGTAGCAGAAAAGAAGAATCAAGCAAGCAAGCAAACCTGGCAAGCATGCAAGCATGCAAACAGCTTACATCCAGTACCTACATACGGACTGTTGTATACAGTGCCTGTAAATCTCGGACTTGCCTCTGCTCCGTATTCTCCTTTCTCCTGTGTTCTATTTCTGTTGTTTCTGTTATGTTATTATTTATGCCTGTTTGCTTTGCACAGGGCAAGATCGACGATAGGATTGCTCGATAACTTCGTATACGAGGCAAAGGCTCGCCTTCTATTACACACATGCAGCATCCAACCATTCTCTGCCATTGCGTTGCATGCACCAGCAAAGCGACCCAACCCTGGCTGCCCAGTCTGGCAGAATTGCCTAATCTGGACGACATCATCAGTTGTTGACGCAATTGCATGCTCAGAAAGACGAAAGCAGCTGCTTTCTCTTGAAAAGCCTCTCAATCACGAGAAGACGAAAACAGAGAGACAAGGACAAGGGAAGAAACAATAAATCCATGAATCAAAGTACTTGAAGTGAAAATGCACACATCACAGACACACACCCACACAAGGAACATCCCAGCTCTTGCACAAAGGGAATTTGAACGATTCGATCCGATTCACCCCCCTCCAAAAATCGCCGGGGTCAATTATGCCATCCCATCTGCTGCAAGCATCATCTTTTCCATTAGTACTGCTACTCTCCTTGCTTTGGGCGTCCCTGGTCTGTGAATGGCTGCAAACGCCCGCAGAGCCGGGATGCCGAGGATACGTCACCATTACCGTGTCTCGTCTCCTCTCCGCGTAACGCCCAGCGCCGATCGGTTGCAAGCCACCGGGAATAATCCCTGCAAGGGCGACGAGGACGGGCTGCTGGTTCGCTGCCTGTGGTCGTGCTGGTGCTGGGTGGCAGAAACAGAAGAAAAGCTGGGTGAGCAGAAGGCACAAAGCGTCGTGGTTGTGTGGGCGGAAGTGGACATGGGGGGGCCTTGGGGGATGGGAGGCATCTTCTCTTGAGCCACGGCGTACGAGTACATACGTCCGCAGGTACATGGACGTTACGGCCAAGAACTCGGACTTTTGATACTGTATGTACATTCACACAGCTTGCCCCCAGCCTCTTCTCTCCTCCCCCCTCCCCCCTTGCTCGGGCAAAACGACGTGTGGATGCGGTGTACCTCGTCTTACTGATCTGCCCCGGAGAGTACCTCTGGTAAGCCCCCTTCGTTCCCCGTGGGCAAAAGGTACGCCGCCTCGGTCTAGCCACTACGTCAACACACTGTGTAAGTTATGCTTCGTATGAAGAGCTGTGGTGTGTATCTTTTGTCGTCCTCTCTCCTGCTTTTCTTGCTACTACTCATCGCCCCCCCGTGGATCCACGCCAGCTGTGGCTGTTGCATGATTTTCCTTGTTGCGGACGTGGACAAGGGAGGGTGAGGTAGACAAGAGGAAGAGCTGGGCCGGTTTTTAAAGGGCTGGTGCTCTCCCTCGATCTTGATCTCGCACATCTCTCTCTTGTTCACTCACCCCTTTGCCTGCAGTCAAGCCCAAGAAGCCAACTTATATACCCCCCCATATATAAACACTCGAGTCCCTCCGCTCGCCAAGCGTTTTGACTTACACTCCTCACACACATACTCTCGCTCTTCCTCTCTCTTAAGAAGAAACACACAATCGTTCTCACAATGAAGGCCCAAACCCTCGCTGTCGTCGCCCTCGGCCTCTTCGCCGGAGAGTCACTCGGCCA
The DNA here is from genome assembly GCA_020002365.1 of Trichoderma gracile. Classification (NCBI taxonomy): domain Eukaryota; kingdom Fungi; phylum Ascomycota; class Sordariomycetes; order Hypocreales; family Hypocreaceae; genus Trichoderma; species Trichoderma gracile. Next base: position 3,274,441 of record JAINEY010000006.1, read on the forward strand.
GTCCGTGCCCCCCATCGTGTCGTCCGTGTCGGCCGAGATCTCGTCCGCCATCGCCTCGGGCAGCGCCATTGCCTCGAGCGTCGCCTCGCAGGCCTCGTCCGTGGCCAGCAGCATCGAGAGCCAGGCCTCGTCGGTCGCATCCAGCGTGACCGGCACCACCGGCACCGGCGCCAGCACCACCACCAGCTCCGAGACGACGCTGACGACGACGGTGCCCGTCAGCACCACCGTCACCTCGGTCGAGTCGGGCACCACCGAGCCTGCCACCACCATCCCCGGCACCACCAACAGCCAGACCACCCGGGCTGCCACCACCATCCCCGGAACCACCATCTCTCCCACCACCCGCGTCTTCACCACCACCTCTGCTTCCACCTCCACCTCCACCGGCCTGGCCATCGCTCCTACTGCTGATGCCAAGCTGCTGGCTCCCATCCTCGGTGCCGCCGCCGCCGTCCTGATGCTGTAAACAAAAGAAGCCAGCATGCAAACATACATAATTGGGGGTGGTGGTTGTCTGATACCAAAGCACCGATTCCCTTCTTTTCTGTCCTTAATGAGTACATGTTCTAAGGAGGAGGGATTGTATGGAGAGTGAAATAAGAGGAGAGGAACATAGGGGGGCGCGCCTGACCAGATTATTCAAGAAAGCAAAGAAAAAAAAAGAGAGAATCTACGCATACACAGGATCTACTAATTAATATGTGCTTGTCTCACCGACCGGACGAACACACGGCGGCGTTAGTTTCTGTCTTTTCTCTTTTCAATTGATTTAATTGTCTAATCTTGTCTGGTGTTTCATGAACGATATGAGGTGAAGTAATGGCAGTGGTCGAGTGAAGGTGTTGAAAAGAATTGGCAGTCGAGTTGTATGGATAACTCCAATAATACAAAATCACTGAACACTACTGGCGATTGATTCTTTGCATACATGTAATAGTGACCTCAGCTCCCCAATTGACTCTTATTGAGTGATCAATTTTCAGTTTGAATCACATCATTACAATTACGTAGATGACCTTAAGAAGGCTCGGAGATGTAGGTAGCCGAGACGATGACTTCCAGTCGGTGCTGGTTCGGCGGTATTACTCCTCTCGTGTGGCGGCATTCTCGGGAGTCAATTTCACGAGTGGTGGTGGGAGACTTGATCAATTCATACAGCTCCCGGATTGGAGAGTTGAAGACGGAAAATGCAGTTGTTGTTCCCATGCAATGAGATGATGATATGTGCTCCTGCGAGAAGAGAATGGAACGAGATGATGTTGGAGACCATTGAGCACTCTATGTCAATATTGACTTATGCATGGCAACGTCTTGGCATCGCTAATCTCTGTTGATGGAGATGCTTATATATAAGCCAACCCCTGAGCTTATTCTTGTCCCTATCCAGGCTGCACTCGCCTATGTCGTAGACAGTTATTTCGCTGAACAGAGGCTCCTCCTCGATTCCCATGGTACTGAGATTGAGAGTGAGTCTGTAGTCTACATGGTCACCTGGTGTGCTGGTCAAACTGCGCTTCAGCAAGCAACTCATTCAAGTCAGCCCAATCTGGTGATGACCAAACAAAGCAGCTCCAGAGCTGGTGCGTGTTCTGGTTCAACCAGGCATCAATGATGTCCTACGATGGGATACATACATATTCGCATCAAGTACTATAGACGGCTACTGACATTCGGCAGCGTGCCTTGTGACATGCAGAGTATCATAGGAAGATTGGCCTGGGAGAGTCGATGAGTTCAATTAGTGTTAAGTCAGTTGAAGTTCGAAGAGGATGATCCCCCAGATCTTGAGGAGGCGGCTTCATGAATGCAGGTTACATCTGGCCGTGTCAGGCAAACCAGCTGCCGGCTGTCAAGCACCTGCCACGCCTGTTGATACACGTGCCTGCATGTACTTAACCTCTCACCTCAGGCATCAATCAGCCTTGAGCTTTGTTTTCCCTTCTTCTCCAGAACCTTCACTCCTTCGCATTTGCTTCTCTCATCACTCACAACGTCAGGCTCATCACCATGTCTGAGATGGCTTCCTCTATGAGCGAGCCCATACCCATGCCCGAGATCGACGAGAGCGTGGCCCCGACGAAGCATCTCCTGCCCGGCGAGATCGAAGGAGGTTCCGAAGATGATGATGCCTGTGACGAGGACGACGCTCCAGATGCCCCCATCACTCCTGCTCAGCTTCCAGCCCCTCGGACTCGGAAGAAGAGAAAGAGAAACAAGAAGACGACAGCCAGCAGAGGCCCGACTGCCCTGCCCAAGAACCGCGGAAATGGATTCGAAGGTATGACGCGTTTCCTTTGACGAGCTCGAGGCGTGCCCGTGCTGAACAAGCAGCAGAATACTTTGCAGACCCTCCCATGACGCCCGCAGAGGCCTTGCAAGAGAAGCAGGAGATTTACGCTCCGTGAGTATCACTACACACAAGTCTGAGTCCGAAAACAAGCTGATCATTTTCATAGAGATATCCCATTCGAAAGGTATCATCAACCAGCTCGACAACTTGTGCTCGTCCCTCCAGTAACTAACCTGATGAGACACATTGCAGGCGAATCGAGTCGTGCATCCAGCGCTTCCGCTCCCGTCGCCGCATACAGGCTAGCAGAGCCACCTACTTGAACGACTATCTCTTCCTCGGCGGCGTCGACACCAACCCCAGCGCTTACACTGGCCTTGACCAAAAGGACCTGAAGCAGCTCACGCCCGCCCAACGTCGGGAGGTTACGGCCCGGGACGTCGTCTATGAAGGCTCCAGCGCCGGCGAGCGTTTCTACGATGGCGACAAGACCAAGTGGACAGTGGACTTTGCCGGCGTCGCAGCGGGCTTCTTCTCTACGAGGCTCATCGCTTTGACTGGTCTTCATCCCAAGCCAATGGAAGACGCAATCTCCGTCGTGGAGAATTTTCTTCGCTATGTCCTTCATCATGACGTCTGTCCCGAGCATGAAGACAACGTTAAGGAGGCCCTTAACGTCTGCCAGATGGCTAGAGATGAGTGGACGATGCTCAACACGTTGCAGAATGCGCTTCCTGGGGTCTTCAACCCAGCTGCAACTGAGCTCTTCATCGAGTTTGATCCTCACTCGTGGGATTCGTCGCAGTTCAAGGTTGCAGAGGGGTTCGATGCGAAATCCGTCTTCTATTCGTCCATTGCCATGCTGGACAACGAGAAGCTCTTTGAGCATCTCGCAGAAACAAAGGCCGTTAAGCTCACCAACCAGTATGAATGCGCCCTTGAGGTCACTGAGGTGCATCTCCCGACCGAGGAAGTGATTAAGCGATTCAAGAAGCTGGTTGTTACCGCACCTGGCGGCAAGACACTTCGGCTCATGCCCCTTGGCAGACTTACCCTCAAACCGGCCACCATCGAAGACGGATGGGTTCAGCAAGGCACGGTGCATCCCCTCCAGGGCAAGGAAATCGACCTGTACTTTGAGCAAAACATAGTCGAGAGCCTCAAGCCGGGCATCAAGATGGTACTCGAAATCGGAGACCTTGGGGCCGACATCCGCTTCGTCAAGAGCATCCTAAAGATTATGCCTACGTTTTACACGTTTCTGCCCCAAGAGCTGATGGTGCAGTTCAAGATTCCTCAGGAAAACGACCGGCCGGCGCCATCAGTGCACAATCCTGCGCTTGAAGACAATCAGGCGGCTGAGGAATAGTCGAGAGATGTGCTCAATCGCGCGATGGAATGGCTGGCTTACTCAAGTATCAAAGCAAGGGGAACGTTACTAGGTAGTTTGTGTGCTATCAGGACTATGTCATCTACCAGATAGCTCAGTAGAGAGAACCACCAGTGGTCCCAAAGGTTTCCGAATTTATAGGAACAAGGCAAAATATTGATCGAATCATGTGCTATAAATCCCAACGCCTCGGAAACTATTTCAATACAGATCATTAATGAAGGAGTGAGAGGGCTTCGATATCGAAACAAGAGTCTGGAAGAGCAAATATCACGCTCTCTATACTCTCTAACCGCCCCGACTTTGCTGCAGCGTATCACGCTTTCTCCATTACACCGCCACGGTTTCTGCATCCGTACATGTTTATTGGGGTATCATTGGACATATTCGGGCTGGTGGCGGCATACACATCTCTCGCCTTCCCTTAATCACGCGTCTGCACCTTGTGATCGCCAGCAACAACCTCAGCGTACGAAGGCGGCACACCCTGATGATGATCAGAGCTGCCCTCTCCCGAGCCCGTGACTCCATGCTGTTGCGGCTGGGGCGAAGGACCGTTGTGCTGCGGCTGCGAGGTCGTCCCGTAGTTCATGCGGCCGTTTCCGTCCTGCGGCTTCGGCTGCTGGTGGTGAGGTCCCGGAGGAGACTGGACGTAGACGTATGTGACGCGGTTGCTGCCGTGGCGACCGCCGCCGCCGCCGTCGCGCTCGTTGCTGGGGACGGCGTCGTATTCGTAGGGCGGCTCGGGGAACTTGGCGATGATGTACCAGGCGTGGAGGAGGCCTGGGATGAAGCCGAGGATGCAGAGGAGGATGTTGATGAGGGAGTCTGCGCTGCAGATGCCGCGCTTGACCCAGACTGGCGGAGATGAGATGTTAGCGCCTTGTATAGATAAAATAGCGAAGGAGATGAATGTCATGAAGAAGAGTTGAGATGGATTATTGTTGGACATACCGGGCAGCGGGGGGAAGAGGATGGCGAGGACGCCGAGGAAGATGTCGGCGGAACACATGGTGGTGGCTTTGGTCGAGGTTGTTTGTTGATTTGTTCTGCCTTTCTGTTCCGCTTGTAGGTATCGATAGAATGAAGATGTAGTTGTAGGTAGACGAGTCGGCGATGGAGGGAGACGATGAATCCAAGGGTCTGTCTGTTTTGCTCGGCCTACCAGATGGGCTGTATAAAGAGATAAAAGAGGGCGAGAGTGGGCTTGTGACGGGTGATGACGATGGTTGCGTAATTCCGAGGCTGGAGCGGGGGAAGTGATTGGATGGAAGAGGGAACTTGTGGGGCTATTGCGTGCGTACATGTACATGAACTTGCGATCTGAACAGGGCGGCTTCAAGATTTGGTGGCCAGTGGCATTTAGGCCCTGATGCAATTCGTGCTGAATACTGTTCAGCCGGCTGAAAAATGCGAAAAAAGGTTGACCTTCCCTTTCTAGGAAGGGATCGGCAGCATAAAGTCATTCATAAAAATCTGAATGCCTCAGACCCCGGTCTTAAGGTATTGCGCTAGCAGGGGCCGCTTCATTAACCGTAAAAGGAAATTTTATCACGTGTTGCCAGGAAATCTCACCAAATCTAGGGGTCAGCGACTGAATACTTTTCAGCCAGCAATGGGCATGTTATTTTTCAGCCGCTGGTCTTCAAATTCAACCCCAGAAAGATACATCTGCTCCCCCCACTTAGCGCATATTTTCAGAAGTCACTCTTTCAGCCGGCTGAATACTTTTCAGCCCGAATTGCATCAGGGCCTTAGGGTAGATGACGGTTGTTTGATGTTACTGAAGGACAAGGTATCGTTGGGCGTTTGGATGCTGTCATTGTTCAATCAAGAGAATGAAGAGTCAATCAGCTTTACTGTTCTGATACTACAATCCTTATGGAGAAACATCTGCAAAGGACAGGGTCTGGAGCTCTGTTGTTGAGTCACGCGCAACAACGGACGAAGCAGTTCAAGTTGAAGCCTAGAACACAAATGGTAATGGCACGCTGCTACTGTACCCCAGATTGCCTTTATGATCTTCCTTCATGGTAGCCACGTATTCCACAATCAGGAGCACTAGAATATTCGTTCTCTGCCACTTGTAAATGGCCATTTCTCATTACAAAGCATTCTTGGTGCACAGCCTCCAGAGAGGCGACTCGCAGCCTGTTCGTACCTGTACTCCAGCTGCACGCCATGCATCAAACTGGGGCGCTTCCTCGGTCAAGGCACCTCACCGAGATTCCCCGACATTCACCCGCGGTGAGAGCAGGCTGACCGTGACTTTTCCATCAGCAGCCTTGCCGCTAGCGCGTGTCCATCATCTTGAATGTTCCAAACTCGTAACTTTTCAACACCAATCCGCAACCATGGACGACCTGTTGAACCTCGAGCTGCTGTCGCTCGTGTCCAAGGTCACCTCGGAGCTGCAGAACCACGTCGGCATCAGCGACAAGACCCTCGCCGAGTTCCTCATCGCCCAGCGCCTCGAGAGCTCCTCCAGCGATGACTTCCGCAAGAGGCTCGAGGCGCTCAACGCCGACTTCCCGCCCAGCTTGGTCGACAGCCTGGATCGCCTTGTGGTGGCCATGCATCCCAAGTTCAAGGGCCAGAACGGCGATGCGCACCACGACGAGCCGCACCATCACAGGACGCGCGAGGAGAACGAAAAGGTGTTTAGTGGACTCGCCTTGCCCGACAAGAAACCTGCCTACGACGACGGCGCGGACGCCATCGATGATACGCTGGCGCTGCTAGAGGGGCTCGAAGGCAAGGCAAAGAAGGAGAAGACGTCGAGGAAGAGGAGTAGAAGCCCAGAAGACGGGGCTAGGGAGTCAAGATCACGGAGGCATCGATCAAGGTCTCGAGACGGCCGGAGGCGGGACAAGTACAGGTCACGATCACGGTCACAAGATGCCGGCGACGAAGACTGGCGGGACGGATTCCGAGAGAAAAAGTCGCGAAACCGACGACGATACGACTACAATGACGACATTGACGAGTTCAGCCGGGCGCCCGCACCCGAGGTGGACGACGAGCCGATCATGAACAAGGTGTACGAGGGCCATGTCACCGGAATCAAGGACTTCGGCGCCTTTGTGAACATTCACCACGTCAAGGGGAAAGTCGACGGCCTGGTTCACATATCTCGCATAGTCTCCGGTCAGCGTGTAAACCACCCCTCCGATCTGCTGTCTCCCGGACAGCAGGTCTGGGTCAAGGTTGTCAGCATCGAAGGCCGCAGAGTTGGGCTGTCAATGAAGGATGTCGATCAGGAGACGGGACGAGATCTCGAACCACAGGCGAGATTGACTACTGGCGCCAACATGGAAGCTCTCGGTGGTCGTGGAAGAAACGGATTCGTCGATGATACCCCCGCAATGCCCCGGGATTCTCTGGGGCCCCCGAGACGACAAAAGAAGCGAATGACTTCACCCGAACGCTGGGAAATTCGGCAGCTCATTGCATCAGGCGTGGCTAAGGCTTCAGACTACCCCGACCTCGAGGAGGATTACAATGCGACGCTCCGTGGAGAGGGCGAGATGGAGCTGGAGGAAGACGTTGACATTGAAGTTCGAGAGGAGGAGCCGCCCTTCTTGGCCGGCCAGACAAAGCAGTCCTTGGAGCTTTCTCCTATCCGAGTGGTCAAGGCTCCTGATGGATCCATGAACAGAGCGGCCATGGCGGGAACCGCGCTCTCAAAGGAGAGGAAAGAGTTGAAGCAGAAGGAGGCTGAGGCTGCCAAGGAGGAATCAAAAGAGAACCTCTCCGCCCAGTGGAACGACCCGATGGCCGACCCCGACAAGCGCAAGTTTGCTAGCGATCTCAAGAACGCCCGAATGGCTGCGAAGACCGAGGAGGAGCCTGAATGGAAGAGGGCAGTCATTCCCAAGGGCCAGTCGTTGGGCAAGCGCACCAACCTCAGCATCAAGGAGCAACGAGAGTCTCTACCCGTCTTCGCGTTCCGTTCTCAGCTGATTGAGGCAGTGCGTGAGAATCAAATCTTGATTGTGGTTGGAGAGACTGGCTCCGGAAAGACGACCCAGTTGACCCAGTATCTCGCCGAAGCCGGGTTCGCCGAGGACGGCATCATTGGCTGTACACAGCCTCGCCGAGTCGCCGCCATGTCAGTTGCGAAGCGTGTGGCGGAAGAAGTTGGCTGCAAGCTCGGCGAAGAGGTTGGATACACTGTCCGTTTCGACGACTGCACCAGCCCCGCGACGAGGATCAAGTACATGACGGACGGCATGCTGCAACGAGAGATTCTCGTGGATCCCGACTTGACGAGGTACTCATGCATCATGCTTGACGAGGCCCACGAGCGAACCATTTCTACCGATGTCTTGTTTGCCCTGCTGAAGAAGGCGTTGAAGAGGAGGCCCGACTTGAAGGTCATTGTCACCTCGGCCACGCTGGATGCCGACAAATTCTCCGCCTATTTCAACGAGTGTCCCATTTTCACGATCCCCGGCCGAACATACCCCGTCGAGATTCTGTACTCTCGCGAGCCCGAATCTGACTACCTCGACGCCGCGCTTGTCACGGTCATGCAGATCCACCTGACAGAGCCCAAGGGCGATATTCTACTCTTCTTGACTGGCCAGGAGGAAATCGACACGGCTTGCGAGATTCTATACGAGAGAATGAAAGCTCTTGGGCCGAGCGTGCCCGACCTGCTCATCCTGCCCGTCTATGCACAACTTCCGAGCGAGATGCAGAGCCGTATCTTTGAACCCGCTCCTCCCGGCAGCCGAAAGGTTGTCATTGCTACAAACATCGCCGAGACTTCCATTACGATTGACGAGATTTACTACGTCGTCGACCCGGGCTTTGTCAAGCAGAACGCCTACGATCCCAAGCTCGGGATGGACTCGTTGGTCGTCACGCCCATCTCCCAGGCGCAAGCCAACCAGCGTGCGGGTCGTGCCGGTCGAACGGGCCCTGGAAAGTGTTTCCGCCTGTACACAGAGGCCGCTTACCAGTCTGAGATGTTGCCGACGACAATCCCTGAGATCCAGAGACAGAACTTGTCGCACACGATTCTCATGCTCAAGGCCATGGGCATCAACGACCTGTTGCACTTTGACTTTATGGACCCGCCGCCCATCAACACGATGTTGACGGCCCTGGAAGAGCTGTACGCCTTGAGTGCGCTGGACGACGAAGGCCTGCTGACGCGTCTGGGACGCAAGATGGCAGACTTCCCCATGGAGCCGTCGCTGGCCAAGGTGCTCATTGCTGCCGTTGACTATGGCTGCTCCGACGAGATGCTCAGCATCGTGGCGATGCTCAACTTGCCCAACGTCTTTTACCGCCCCAAGGAGAAGCAGTCGCAGGCGGATCAGAAAAAGTCCAAGTTCCACGACCCTCACGGCGACCACCTGACGCTTCTCAACGTGTACAATGCCTGGAAGAACAGCGGCTATTCGAACCCCTGGTGCTTTGAGAACTTTATCCAGGCGCGGTCCATGCGGCGGGCCAAGGACGTGCGGGACCAGCTCGTCAAGATCATGGACCGCTACAAGCACCCGGTCGTGTCGTGCGGCCGCGACACGCAAAAGGTGCGGCAGGCCCTCTGCACGGGCTTCTTCCGCAACGCGGCGCGCAAGGATCCGCAGGAAGGGTACAAGACGCTGACGGAGGGCACGCCGGTGTATCTGCACCCCAGCTCGGCGCTGTTCGGAAAGCAGGCCGAGTGGATCATCTACCACACGCTGGTGTTGACGACGAAGGAGTACATGCACTGCACGACGAGCATCGAGCCCAAGTGGCTGGTGGAGGCGGCGCCGACGTTCTTCAAGGTCGCGCCGACGGATCGGCTGAGCAAGAGGAAGCAGGCGGAGAGGATCCAGCCGCTGTATAACAAGTTTGCGGGCGAGGACGACTGGAGGCTGAGTGCGCAGAGGAGAGGTGGAAGGGGTGGTGGTGGTGGTACGTGGGGTTAGAGGGACGGCTCCATCTATGGATTTACATTTTGTTCTTTGGTTGTGCATGGAGTTTTATGGTTTGCTTTTGATGAAAAGATGTGCGTTGACTTTTGAGAATGAGCGAGTTCCTTGGGTTAGGAGTGGCATTGAACAGTTAGAAGGTCGAATGCAAGACTGTGGCTCTGGTCGGTACTGGATATCTGCTCGTACAACAAACATATGTGCTGATGATTGTCTATTCCTTGCCCTTCCCTGTCTTGTTTCTCGAGTATGCAATGGCCGTCTAGTGAGTCCGTTTCTAAAAGATCAGGTAGGCGAGCGAGTGCATCTACCGGCCTTTGTGAACTTGTCTGTACAGGAATGATCGTTGCTGCCCATATACAACCTGCGTACTTGATTTGTTGCTACTTGTCCATGCCCTTGCATCAAACATCAGCACCCAAGAGGAGGTTTAGGCAGGAATCTGTATAAACGGGAGCGCGAGTGCCGGGCTGATTTAACATCATGCAAATACTATGTAGGGCCACACACGACCCATTCCAACGGCGTCATATCATGGGCTCTGGTTGCCTGCAATGCATGACCTGCATATTAGCGCGTGCGCTTGTCAATTTCAAACCCGCTGAGCTTCTCTTCCCCTCCTCTGTTATCATATGGATTTGAATCACTTAGGTACATGTAGTTGGATCCTGTCTGGGAGGGCTGAGCAGAAGCCTCGCGATGCTGGTTGTCAGCGGCTAAAACGGAGCTTGGATGGAGAGAGGCTCAGCCCGTTTTGCTGCCTTTTATATACATCCCCGTCCGGTAGGCTCTCGGTGCACTAATTCGGTACTGTAGTAATCACGGTGAATGGCACGGCTATGAAGGCTTTATAGGAGGCTATCTGGAAGGGATCAGTCGCTGAGGATGGGCTTTAGGGTTATTCATGAGCACGGAGATGCAAGTGTAAGTATCCAGCAACTGCAGCTGACTGACTGCGAAAAGAGCCAGATGACGCTCTTGTAAGCTGTCCGTTTTCCCACTTGCTGTTTGGTATCATACCCAGGGGGTGTCGGTGAATACAGGTAGGCAGGATGAGGGCGTGGCTGTGGTTGAGGAGCTGACACGTATCTGGCATGTAAGTGCGTGAAATGGGGTCTTGGGTTTGATGCAGCATCTGGCGCCATGTGGTTGGACATGACTGTGCTAAAAGGGTCACGCGGGAGTGAGAAAAAAATACTGGCGAGAATGTGAAGGGAGAAAAAGAAGTGAAGAGCAAGCAGCAGTTGGAGGGTGAAGGCGAGGAGGTGTCGTTAGTGGTGCAACGGGTGATGTTTGCGAAATTGGTTGGTTACCTTGATCGTCGTGGGTGGCATTAGCTGTTTCATGTCACAAATGGAAAAGTATTTGCCTCTAGAGGTCACATGCAGGGTCGGTAGAGATAACCAGAGGCGATGAAAGAGACACCGGAAGAGAAGTGGTGAGAAGTCACGAGAGGAGACGAGGAGAGAAGAGGCTGAGCATCAAGAAGGCTGCCTGCAAGCTGAACACATAAGACGCATTTTCGGTGACTGTCACAGAACCCCTGCAGCAGCAAACAAATCCACTAAAAAAGAATCAAAACATGGAATCTCGTCAAATCATTTGGCGCTGGCCCATCGCTCGGACTTTGGAATCGAGCACCATTACGTGCATGCTTGCCGCGTGGGATCCCAGGAAACATGAATCCCGACAGGAAGTGAAAGAAATGCGCCTTGCCAGCATTCGGGAAGATGCCCGCGCACTGCCATTGGCTGAGGCGGAGGAATGCGCTGAGATGTTGAGACTGTGGCTCAGCTGCTTGGCCTTGTCTGTTGCTTTGATGTGACTCGGAAGAGTGACACGCATCACGCAGATGAAGAGAGGGAGAGCGAGTGAGAGGGAAAGCCAACAACAGGAGAAGAGGTAGCATGAAGCCAAAGGGGGGCGACTTTGGTGATGGATGTGATCAAAGTGAAATTGCGACTCGGCAACGGCACAGCAGCACTCAGCTTGGCACCCGACAGCACAGCACCAGCACAGCGGTCAGAGCTGCCTGTGGCTCCAGGGGACCTAGCCGCTGTAACTGGGCACTCCCCCCAAGCTCCAGGGCTGCCACGGGCTGAACAGGGCGCCAGAAGGCGTCGGGTGCAACCAGCGGACCAGGCCGGGCCTGGCTTGGTGGCGGGAAAATTGAAGGTTGGAGCGACCACTGGAGATTCAACGTTAAAGGTCCTGGACCGGTCAGAAGCCGCCACTCTGTTCGCCCGACGCCTTGACCGTGTGTGTGTGGCTTATGTTATCCATGGATGTTTGTTCGCGCTTCCGACTTCTCTTCACTCCCCCAACCCTCAACAAGGCATACTTCCAACCACTTGACTCTCTCTCACTCGCACCCTTTAAAAACCCTCTTCAATCCCGCCCGCCGCCGCCCGACCGGATGCTCGACATGGTTGCGCGACTGCTGTGACTGCGACGCCCCTCCGACGGTCCTGAAACCCGACAGATCAGATCCCGTCATCAAAGCCCATCCCTGGCAGCCTGCAGCCGTGCCTTATTACCTACCTAGTACTGACCCTGAGCCCGGCCCGTCAACGAGCAGAGACACAGACGATCCCTACTGCTCCCTAAGAAGGAACCTCTTTTACCCTACAAGTATCCCCTCCTCTGCCCATCACGGCTAGACAGGAACAGCCGCGGTATCCCTCCATAGAGAAGAGGGACCTGGAGAGAGAAGAAGAAGACGAAGAAGAAGAAGAAGAAGCCGTAAAGCTGGAACCAGACACGGACGCCGAAGCCATGGGCGCAAAGAAAAGGATCCCCAGCCCCGACGAGCTGCGCGACTACGACCATGCTGTCGCCGGACAGTGAGTCCCTTCCATTTCATCTTCAGAGGCGGACAATGCCGCTGCTTCATCGCTACCTTTCTCTGTGCTGACCATCCCCTGCGCAACCACAGTGCGGGCACCTTGTGCGACGCCGACGGCGAGCTCTTCATCAAGCCCTGCACCCAGACAGAAATCGACTTCTACCAGGCCGTCGAGGCCAAAGGCTACCGCGACTTTGCCGACATCATGCCCCTTTTCATGGGCGACCTGCAGCTGAGCACCCCCCAGGACGTGCCCCTCGACGATGCGCTCCTCGGCGTCATTTCCGACAACGGTGTCGAGACCAACAAGGACAGCATTGCCGCCAAAATAGTAGAGCAGGTGGCAAAGGTGGTGCCCAGCGCCGTTGCCGAATGCGCGGCCTCGTGGGTGCCGACTCAGGGCAAGAAGATCAAGACGGACAAGTCGGTGGTGCTGGAGAATGCCTCGTTCGGCTACAAAAAGGCAAACATCCTCGACGTCAAGCTGGGCGTCCGGCTGTGGGCCGACGACGCCCCTGCCGAGAAGAAGCGGCGCTTCGATGCCATCTCCCAGCAGACGACGCACGGGAACCTGGGCTTCCGCATCTCCGGCATGAAGGTCTACCACGGCTCCGGCGACAAGTCCAAGTGGGACAAGGAGGGCTACATGATCTACGACAAGGATTTTGGCCGGCTGGCGGTCAACGACGACAACGTGGTCGACGCCTTCCGCACCTTCATCTTCAACAAGACTGCCGGCATCGACCAGGCCCTGGGCAAAGCCGTGTGCGCCGCCTTTGTGCGGGACCTGGAGCGCGTCGAAGAGGTCTTGAGCAACCACGAGACCCGCATGTACTCATCGTCTCTGCTCTTCATCTTTGAGGGCGATGGCGCGGCTCTGAGCGCGGCGATTGAGAAGAACAACGAGATCATGGAGCGTGTGTCGGCCGAGTCGTACACCTGTCCGCCGGTCTCGCGCACAAACATTGGTCTGGACAACCGCATGGACAGCGGCATCGCCCTGGAGGACGAAGACGACTCTGCCAACGGAGACGAGGACGAGGACGACCTCCAGCTGCCCAAGATCTATACCCTGAAACTCATCGACTTTGCGCACGCAGAATTCACGCCCGGCCTCGGACCAGACGAGAACACGCTGACTGGAGTCCGCAGCCTGTTGCGGATATTTAGAGAGCTGGCCGGCGAGGATGACTAGACAACTAGACTCATGCACGGTGGCATGGCTTGCTTTTATTGGTCGCTCTCTCGGGTCTCTATACAGCAGCGCTACGAGCCGGAGAGGAGACCGCTGGCGTTGGTGGAGTTGACGGCTATCTCTTGCAAGATCGAGGACGGGCATTACTGTTGCGTCTTGTTTGTGTCGGAGAACATCATCTGATACCCTTGGAGAAGTCTGAGTGACGATGGGGCATAAAAAGGGAAGCCCAAAAGGGGGGCAATTCCCAGATGGAGGTGTTTGTGATATTTACTGGCTGGATGCAAACTGCAAAGGGTAGAGCGCGACTCCGCATGGAGATGGGAAGCAGGCATGCGTCTATTTTCTTTTGCCTTGACGACGATATGATGGGTTTGGGCGCAACCGGAGTGCTTTTCTTTTGTTATTCCCTAGGTAATTGTCTGTTTCTTTGGAGTTGGGGAGGCGGAGCGACTGAATGCTTGACTTGGATGCATGGACAGCATTTGCTGGGCGGGCTTTAGAAAAAAGAGCATCATCTCTGCAGGTCGCACAACATGCGAGACAGCAATATAGACGCTTGCAAGGTGCCTATCACTATCGATGAACACTGGACTTGTCCCTTGATGCCTGTGAGAGAACTGAGTCCATAGAAGCCCCTTGACGATCAAATCTGCTGTGATGCACCGGAGATCGATCTGGGCTCTAGTTTCAGCGCTACACATGCTGAAAGACGTCAGCTCAGCGGGCCGTTACGCCTATCGGGCTAGCGGAAAGACGAAACTGTTAGCAGATACCTATTCTACAGCGCAGCTTCAGCAGCATGCAAGAGTATCTCTGATCAGAAAAACTCCGACCCCACTCATCGCACTTGTTCCCGCCTTGCCTTTTCCCGCTATCGGTTCAATCGCAAAGCTCAACCTTGAAGCTTTTCATTTTCCAGCTTCAGCTTCAAGCAACGGGCGGCTTGATCAACAGACCAACCTGCCTCCTGTCCTCTCATACTCTCTTTATGTAGGCGGCCATGTCCATTCCCGGCCTTGGGCAGATCCCGGTACAAGTTGCGTCATCCAATCATCAATCACCCAAGACAGATTGCCCGTGAAACTCCTCCATATTCCTCAGTCAACTGATCACTGACAGCTCCATCACCGTCACAGGCCGCCGTTTCCTCGACGCGAACCATCTCCCTCCGCCCGGCGTGGGAATGGCGATTCCAGGTGCCCGCCGGCGGCTCAATCACCGTCAAGGTGCTCTCCGGCACCGCTGAAAAGGACGGCGTCGAGCTGCCGCTGCGCAATTCCTACACCTTCTCCGGCATCAAGTCCAAGATCCTCACCTGGCACGGCTGCGAGCTGGAGGTGGACGGCCGATGCGACCGCGACTCCGTGGCCGAGTACCCGAACCCGGTCGCCAATCCGGCCACTTCACACATCAATCTGCATGCGCGGCTGAGCGACATGCGCGTGGACGCTACACGGCAGCGGCGGGAGGGGCCCCGAGTGCTGGTTGTCGGGCCGCCCAACTCGGGCAAGACGACGCTGGTCAAGACGCTGACGAGCTATGCCACGCGCCAGGGGTACCAGGTGATTACGGTCAATGCGGATCCCAGGGAGGGCATGCTGAGCCTGGCGGGGACGCTGAGCGCGAGCGTCTTTGCGACGGTCATGGACCCCGAGGCGGTGGACGGCTGGGGGTCGACGCCGACGAGCGGGCCCAGCACGGTGCCCGTGAAGCTGCCCATGGTGTTTCACTACGGGAGAGAGTCGCCGGAGGAGGACGAGGACTTTTACCGCGAGCTTGTGGCGAGGCTGGCGGGGGCTGTCAGTGGGCGGCTGAGCGAGGATGAGGAGGTCCGGGGATCGGGGGTGATTGTGGACAGCATGGGCATCAGCGAGGGTGGGCAGGTGGGGATGGATCTGGTTGCGCATATTGTCGACGAGTTTTCCAGTGAGTTGGTTACGCCCATGGCTCTTGTGTTTACCATCAGGCCATCAGGCGGCTAATTGGGTGTTTACAGTCAACATTGTGGTGGTCATTGGATCGCCCAAGATTCATGCTGATCTCACGACCCGGTTTGCGAGCGAAAAGACGAGCCTTGGAGAACAGATACAGGTGGTTGCGCTGGACAAGTCAGACGGCGTGGTCGAGAGGGACGAGGCGTTTCTGCAGCACTCCCGCGAGGCCGTGATTAAAGAGTACTTTTTTGGGGACGCAAAGAGGACGCTGAGTCCGCAGATTCAGCAGGTTGATTTCGACGCTCTGACCATTTACAAGCTGGCAGACTGTACGTTTACGCTTGTCACTTTTTGGGCTTTACACATTTGATTCACAGGTTTTACTGATGGTTTTTTCGTTGTACAGATTCACCCGATGAGAAGCAGAGCTTGGTGACGGAAGAGCCGTCATCGCTTATGCAGCACTGGACCTTTGCGGTGATGAACGCCTCGGTGCGCGACAGCCCGGACGTGGTGCGCGCGGCCAACGTGCTGGGCTTTGTGTACGTGGCCGACGTCGACGAGGACAGGCGGAAGATGAAGATTTTGGCTCCGGTGAGCGGGAGGCTGGGGGACAGGCCGCTGGTTTGGGGGCGGTGGCCGGAGCCGTACATTAACCTGTTGGGATAGAATTTTTGAATGAATGGGCGCAAGCGATCAAAGACGCATTGTCTTACCGTGAGTTGCTGATGTGAAGGATGGTGTGATTTCTGCGTGACTGTTGGTTGTCTTATGGAGTTTGACAGGTCACTCTAGGCTTGGGCTTGTGTTGCTTTGTGTAGGTAGGGGGGGAAAGAGTCGGGAGTACGGAGGAGAGGAAGGAGAGGAAGGAGAGGAAACCAGATGTTGGACGACTGCATCTCGATTCGCGAGGCGGTGTTGGTTGGCTGCCTCTCGCGAAGACTGGCGATTTGCAGTACTCGAGGGCATGCCTGTCCGATGTACAAAGGCATCAGGTGGCATATGCCAAGGGACACCATATGCAGCAATGGCATCACATGTGCGTCTTGTTCCGGACGGGTTAACGTAATGGCATTCGAGGATGAACAAGACGCCTGGAATCTTCTCTGGTAGCATGGATGTACCGTACAGTGCATAGGCAAGGGAGGCTTAGCAAGTGGAAAAAGGAGGTTTTCTCTTTGATGGAAGATGTGGGAGACGATGAGAAACGCGCGTCGAGCCAAGAAAGACGGGAGGAGGAGAAGGGGGATGAGAAGCTCCGTGGTCTTGTCTGGGGAGGCTTAGCTGGACCTGTGGCTTGGGGTGGCGGAGGAACCGGAGGCGGAATGTTTGGACTCTGGAGAGATACTTTTGAAGCGAGGTTGATGATGATGATGATGATGATGGAGTTACTTTTCGTTGAAGTAAACAATGACGGTGAGGGAGGAAATGAAGATGACGGATTCTTTGATGAAATCCTCAAGTAGTTCTTTCAATATTCAGGTATGCAATTGATTATTGACTGTACCTGTATCTGCGGTGCTCTGTGGTGGCTTACAACTTCCAGGCCGTTTAAACGAGCCTAAACACCACGGCAAGTTTACTTGGTATTGGATGGACTAAGACTGAAAGAGGCAAGCCTGGATGGAGAGGTAGAGCACGTGTGTGCCGCCACAGGGAGGATACGTAAGATTGACGGGGGGTTGTCTTTTCTTGGGAGAGAGTTGATGGGTATTGATTGGGTGTGTCTGCCAAGAGAATTGGCGTTGACGATGATGGGTTTCTTGGGTATGTTTGGGGTGCGGGGTTGATGGGTGATTACGGATGCTGATATGGATGGGGATATGGATGCTGGGGGTGCGAGGTGAAGGATGGTGAAGGGGAGGGAGAGGATGGTGAGTGCCTGTCATGTTTGATATCTCTGGTTACCCGGGAACAGATGTGGAACGATGGAGTTGTAACATCAACAGCAAACAGACACAGAAGAGAAAGTCAAGATGTTTTACCGAACCGGTTCTACGAGAGACACGGTCATCAAGAAGCTCCTCGCCCGTCATGTTCAAGCTACGAAGACGGCCTGCAAGCCACTGACACGCTCCACTCGTGTTACTCTGTGTGTTCGTCCCCCACGGCACGGCGGCAACGCACAATCATGTCATTCTGAACCCAACGGGCACTTTGCCGAACCTGGGCCGTGACCGTTCTGTTGACCAACCCCCAAGCACACCGGGAAGAGAGAGTCATGGCCAATCGGACTGGACCGTTTGAGTTGAGGTGGCTCCCCTCCCGGCTGACTTGTTCCCCCAGGATGGGGAGTTGGAGGGGTTGCGGCACGTGCTGGGTGGTGTTGGGTGGGATGTTGATGCTGATGTAGATGTTGAAGTAGATGTTGATGGGGATGGATAGCGTCGAGGTGGAATGTCTGAAGAAGACGGAGGATATCAGGGTTATCAAGTTGTTGTTGTAGATGTTGGTGCGGCTATCGATAACTGCCATCTCCTTCAGACACCGCATACACAACTGAGACAAAAGCCCATCAACTCTCCTTCGCTGAAACTCAATCTCGCATTGTCATCATATGTGTCTCTCAACCCATCACGCAAACCAGCAGCCCCTGCTAACCGATGACAAGCTCACCAGTGACCACAGTACAGGACAGGACAGTACTAGCACAGCACCCAACCGCACGAGGGCGCACCTCTTCCTCCAAGCGGAAACCGGTGTCTCTCTCGTCTCGGCTCCCCTCCCACACCAGCTGCACATCATGCTCTATCTGGACAGCTAAGCTATCCGCCGCCTCCGTCTGATAACGGCTCTGCTCTAGCATCTGATTCTCTGTGCTGTGATTTGCTGGTTCATTCCGTCCATCAGCCAGGCGCTTCTCTGCCCAGATATACTTCCAATGTTTGTATAAAGTGGCGTGGGAAGCTACGCTCTGTGAGGATATACTTGCTGTTCCTCGCCTCCTCCTCCTTCTTCCCTCTTACCTTGTTTCCCTTTGCCTTTGACCCAGGCTTTCTTTACCTTGGCCTTTGCTTCTGATTTCTTCCCTGGACCGCCCAGGTTGTAGTGTATAGCAACATAACGTTTACCTATATAACCAGCCCGGACGGTGACTGAAGGAATCGGATTTCTCTTCACCCCGTCTTACTGCACTTCTGCCCTATTCGTCGACATTCTCTCACCCCCCCCTTCAACTTGTCATTCGCCCTCCATCCCGCACACACCAGCACCGGCAGAGGGGCAACGAGGCTAAGCCAGACCCTCGGCTTTCAACCACAACAGAACCTTATCAGGACCAACATCTTTACAGCAAAGACCTCGCGTCTTGACCCGGCTGGAAACAGCTTCTCGATACCCGTTCGATGGGAGAGACCGTCATCGTCTTCACGAATGGTGCACAAGACGCCAACGCCTCGTCGGACTCGTCGACCCTCTCCAGCGGCCAGGACGACCAGCCCCCTATAGCGGAACCCCCCGACATAGCATCATCATCATCACCCGCAGCTATAGAGAAGCCGCTCTGTCCTCACACCCTCTCCGCCCGGCGCGTTGCCGAGCTGCTGCAGACCGACGCCGAAGATGGACTAAGCGACGTCGAGGCGGCCGCCCGCCTGGCTCGGGACGGCCCCAATGCCATCAAGGGAGCAAAGGGCATGTCCCTCTGGGAGATTTTCCTCCAGCAGGTTGCCAATGCGCTGACGGCCGTGCTCATTGCCGTCATGGCCCTGTCCTTTGCCATTCACGACTTTGTCGAAGGTGGCGTGGTCCTGGCTGTCATTCTACTCAATATCATCGTGGGGTATGTTGCAAAAAAACAAAAGGATGCTGACGCAGAAAGGAAGAGACCAAGCCTCCTGCTCCTAGAGAATCCTCACTTCCTCTCCTTCTTGTTTTCTCTTCTTCTTCTTCATGCATTGCTTACCATTTCATGAAACAACCTGCAGATTGATCCAGGACTACCGCGCTGAGCAGACGATCCAGTCGCTATATGCCCTGTCCACGCCGAAATGCAAAGTCATTCGCAATGGATTTAACACGACCGTCAAGGCAGAAACCCTGGTCAAGGGCGACCTCGTCTGGCTCTCCACCGGAGACGTGGTTCCCGCCGACCTGCGTCTGGTGCAGGGCATCAACTTGTCCACGGACGAATCCCACCTCACGGGCGAGTCTGTGGCCATCAGCAAGAAGCCAGACGCCATCTTCAACGACGCCGAGCTCCCCATGGGCGACCGCACGAACCTGGTCTACACCGGGAGCTCGGTGACTCGCGGCCGGGGAACCGGCATCGTGATATCGACCGGGATGGACACCGAGGTCGGCCAGATTGCCCAGCTGCTGCGTCAAAAGAAGAAGCAGAACACGGGCTCTGGACCCGTCAGCAGGTTCCTCATCAACTGCTACCAGACCACCAGGAGCATTCTCGGCCTCGAGGGGACGCCCCTGCAGGTCACGCTCAGCAAGTTTGCGCTGCTGCTGTTCGGCCTGGCCATCCTCCTGGCCGTCATTGTCTTCTCGGTCAACAAGTGGGACATGGACGACAATGTCCTGCTGTACGGCATCTGCGTGGGCGTTGCCGTTATCCCGGAATCCCTCCTTGCCGTGCTTACCGTCACTATGGCTGTCGCTACCAAGGCAATGGTTAAGGGCCATGTCATTGTCCGTCAGATGCCGTCCCTCGAGGCGGTGGGCGGAGTAACCAACATTTGCTCCGACAAGACGGGCACCCTCACCCAGGGACGCATGATTGCCCGCAAGGTCTGGCTCCGCGGCGGCCTCGTCGGCCTCATCGAGGGCACTGCCGACCCCTACGACCCCAGCAGCGGCACCGTGACCTGGTCCGGATCGCTCGCGGGCACCTGCTTCAACGCCTTCCTCGACACGCTGTATCTGTGCAACAACGCCACCGTCTCGGACGGTAAGAAGGAGCTCGAGACGGACTCGAGCAGCGTCACGACGACGGCCCTGGGGTCGGACGAGTGGAAGGCTGTGGGGGAGCCGACGGAGATAGCTCTCAAAGTTTTTGCCATGCGCTTTGGAAAGAATAAGTCTGCCGGCGATGACCTCATCGCGGAGCACCCCTTTGACTCGTCGTGCAAGCTCATGAGTGTTGTCTATGGTGGCGACCTTGATGCCACGTCCCAAGTGTATACCAAAGGTGCCGTCGAGGTAGTCTTGCCCAAGCTGGACGAGTCCGAGGAGCTGAAGCACAAGATCCACGCCCAGGCGGAGGAGCTCGCTGCCGAGGGCCTCCGAGTACTGTGCATCGCCAACCGGACCCTGGATCGCGAAAAGGAGGACGCCCACGACCGCTCCCAGGTGGAAACGGGCCTCCATTTCCTGGGCCTCGCCGGTCTCTACGACCCTCCGCGTCCCGAGACGGCCGGCGCTGTGGCGCAGTGTCGCCAGGCCGGCATCGCCGTGCACATGGTGACTGGCGACCACATCAAGACGGCGACTGCGATTGCGTACGAGGTCGGCATCCTGTCGCACAATGTACCCCTGAAGTCGACGACCGTCATGTCCGCCACCGACTTTGGCAACCTGACGGACGACCAGATTGACGCCATGGAGTCGCTCCCCCTCGTCATCGCCCGGTGCAGCCCCCTGACCAAGGTCCGAGTCATCCAGGCGCTGCACCGCCGCGAGGCGTTTTGCATCATGACTGGCGACGGCGTCAACGACTCGCCCGCGCTGAAGCAGGCCGACGTGGGCATCGCCATGGGAGATAGGGGCAGCGATGTGGCGAAAGAAGCGTCGGACATGGTGCTGACGGACGACAACTTTGCGTCCATTGTAACGGGCATCAAGGAGGGCCGCCGCCTTGCAGACAATATCCAAAAGGTGAGACTGAGTGAAGAAATTCCAGGGGCGTATTAGTAGTCCTGTAACTGACGTGCTGAGTCTTTAGTTCCTCCTGCATCTCCTCACTTCCAACCTCGCCCAGGTCATCCTTTTGCTGATTGGGCTGGCCTTCAAGGACGAGAAGCAGGTTGCCGTGTTCCCGCTGTCGCCGCTGGAGATTCTCTGGGCCAACCTCGTCACCTCGTCCCCCCTTGCCCTCGGGCTGGGCTTGGAGGAGGCGCAGCCAGACATTCTGCGGCGTCCGCCCCGCAGCCTGCACAAGGGCGTCTTCACCCTGGATCTGATCCGGGACCAGTTCATGTACGGCACCTTTATGGGATCCCTCTGCCTGGCGGCGTTTATGCTGGTGGCCTATGCGGCCTCTGGGCATGGCTTCCACGATCTGCCCGTCGACTGCAACGAGCGCGGCCACGCCGGCTGCGGGCCCGTCTTCCGTGCCAGGGCGGCCACCTTTGCCACGCTGAGCTTCTTGCTCCTGGTTACTGCCTGGGAGGTGAAGCACTTTCACCGCAGCCTGTTCAACATGGACGAGAGGTGGAAGGGGCCCTGTTCCGTCTTCAAGACGGTGTATCACAACCACTTTTTGTTCTGGTCCGTGGTGGCCGGGTTTGCCATTACCTTTCCCGTCATCTACATTCCCTACGTCAACAAGGTTGTCTTTAAGCATCAGGCGTTGACGTGGGAATGGGGCGTCGTCTTTGGCTGTGTGGCGGTGTACATTGTGCTGATTGAAGCCTGGAAGGCCGTCAAACGCCGCTTCAGCCTCGGCATCGACAAGCATCCCCACGAGGTGACTATCTCGCAGGTCTGAAAATGGGTGGTGTCTCTACGCGCGTGGCTTTGACTGGCTGCAAGGCATACTTGGCGAAAAGGGGGGGAAGCAGCCGGGGTAGTCTTTCTTTCTTACTCTCTTTCTTTCTTTTCTATCACGCAACACACAGATTGGATCTATACTATCAGAATGTTCTACTTCATTAGTTATGCAGTATTAGTTATTCACTCGTTAGGCAACATGCAACAGTGGAATTTGTGAGCGAACTGCTTGGTTGGTGAGGTTAGGTAACGCGTAATGTCATTCTAGTGTATGCGTAGGTAGTGTTGCGTAAGTGCGTAGGCTATCTAGAAGCGAAACAAACGATTCCAACAATCCGAAGGTGCAGATGAGGCAGACAACCGAGCAGGTAAAGCAAACAGCGAGCAGCAAGCAGACAAACAGTCAGGTATGCAGATGGGCAGACAGAGACAGGCAGATAGATAGAGGTATGTATGCAGGCAGAAAGGCTGGTCGTGAAGAAGCGTATCTAATGCTAAGCGAGAGGGGGCAAAAAAGCAAAACGTCAAGATGGTATATAGTTGGTATAAATGTGGGCATATGTATGTTTCCTCATGTGTGTGTGTGTTTCTTTTGGTCGTCGTGGTGATGTTTTTTCATGCAAATGGTCTTCATGTGGTGTGTGTCATTCATGTGAATTTGGTCGTGTAGAAGTCTTGAGTGAGTTTTTCGTTGGGAGCCGATGGGCTGGAAATGCGTTTGATGTGCGATGGCTTTTGGATGGGCGATGGCGTTGCTGTTGTTTCTGGTTTGAAAGGTTTGTTGATTTGAGTTGAGAGTTGAGAGGTTGGTGGGTGGTTTTGAGTGAGTGGGCTTAGATGGGTGTGCCGGGGGGTGTTGCGGTTTTGATGTCTGTTTGGATGACCTGTGTTTGTTGTGTTAATATCTCTTATACAAGTGTAAGAGATGAGAAAGGGGGGAGGACTTACAAAGTTCCAGCCGCTGATGCCTTCCCATTTGCCGCGGACGTACATCTCGTAACTGTAGGTAGCCATTATTAGCTTACTGCTTCCATCTGCAGCATGAAGTACAAGGGAGGAATTACCACTGAGGCTCGCTGATGCGGTCGACGAGAGTTTGGATGTGAGGGTACTTTTCGATGGCTTGGGGCCAGTCCCAGGGGTCTGCGTTGGTAGCCGCCTTGTCCTGTCCACGCTGTCAGTTTTATCTCTGTAGCCCTGTGAAATAGAGAGAGTCTGGGTTTTCGGGTGAACGTACCTTGATCTCGTCGGCAGGACCGTTGGGAATGTCCGCGTAGGAGCGCTTCTTCCTGGCGTCGCCCTTGAGGAAGTTGCCCGTGTCGTTCTTCTTTGTGATGGCGCGGGTGTAGCCTTTACGAATTGTTAATATTCTTGCTTGGTATTTGTGAGAAAGGGGGAAGACTTGGACTGACCTCCTGTGAAGGTGACTTCGGGGACAAGCCTGAGAAAAGAAGAAACGTTAGTATCTACTGATGATGATGAGCGGGAAGTGAATTGTTACTTCATCTTGGCGGTGTAGGTGATGGACGTGAGCTGCGTATAGCCGGAGCAAGTGACGGTCGTTCTAAGTGACTGTTAGCTTTTTGATGAACATTAAGAGGGAGGAGGACGTTGGACGTACGCTCGGTTGGCGGGGCAGATGACGGGGTAGTTGAAGTCGATGTCGAGGGTGACTTCGTTGCGCTTGACGTCTGCGAAGGAGTCTGATGCGTGGAAGGCCTCCTGTTGTTTTCGGTGTCAGTTGTCAGACCAAGTAAGGATGGTGTTGTGAGAGACTATGCGTTACCTTGATCTTGGCGCCGATGACCTCCTCGATGCCCTTTGTCGCGGCGTATCTATTGGGGCGGTGAGTCTTGGTAATTGTCATGAGGTTGGGATGGATAGCTGGCTGGCTTACTCGTTTTGAGCGGTGAACATGACCGCGTTGGAGTGGGAGATTGTCTCCGTCTTGGTCTCCTTGATGGCGATGTTGACTTGGGTGCTGCGTGGATGGTGAGTAAATAGCGAAGACGGGAGATAAACCGATATCCCAGTGTAAGGACGACTCACTTTTCATCCTGAGCTGGCACTGTGATGGTTTTCACCTAGATTGTTTTCATCTCTGGTTTAGCATGACCTGACGTAGGAAATCAAGAAGGGGGGGAGTACGGACAGTAAAGGGAGAGAGCTCCTGGACAATGGGCTCGTCGAATACGAAGTCGGAGAATTCGGCTCTCCAGTTGTCGAAGCGAAGGCTTGTGCAGTGTTTGTTCTGCAAAAAGCCACCAGTTAGTCTCCTTTGTCTTTTTCTTCTTTTCCCCTGACAGTTCCAGGGTAGGCATTTCGTGTCTCTTGTGTTCTTGAGTGTGTGTGTGTGTTTCATTAATATATGTACATACGCCGTAACCCTTTGGCTTGCTCAGGTTCTTGAGCAGATAAGACCTCGATTTGCCTTCGGGGCGGAGCTCATGCTGGAATTCAGACCCGCTGGAGATCCAGGACATGCCGAGGAGACTAGGAGCGATTATATGTGAGTAGGAATCTTATCAACCAGATGGCGGCCGAGTACAGAGATTTCTTGAGGAATCTGAGCAGCCAGATTACGGCGTAGTAAGGAGACAATTTTGCATACTTGGCTAGGTCAGCAAAGGGGCGGCTTATTCCGTGGATGACTTTGGATTCCAGCTCCGAGGTCGTCGATTCGTAGGTGATGCCCTGGGGGTATGGGTGTCAGTTGCGGATGAAGAGAAGAAGGGGGGAGGGGAGGGAGATGGTTTTCCTCTCTCTCTCTGGTGGTGTTGGTCGAACCTTTAACTTGAAGACAGCTTGGGCGCGTCTAAATCAACTTGTTAGTAACAGGGTCTTTGTTGACGAATAGTGAGGGCAAGTTGGAAAAGAGAGGGAGGACTCACCGAATGTTGTCGTACAAGGAGTCGGCTTTTCGTTCAAAAGTCTCCCAAGTCTTTGTAAAGAAAAGAGTTTCAAGTCAGCAATTCGCTTCCCCAAACGTCGCAGCAACTTACCTCGGCCTGCTTCGTCGTCTCGCCACAAGCCTCCCCAAAGTAGGCCATCTTGGCCTTGCGCACGGCCTCCTCGAGCTTGTCCGGGGTGTCGAGGGTGAAGTCGACGACGCCGGAGAGCACCTCGTTGACGCAGCGGTTGAGCGCCTGGCGGTTCCACTTGTTGACGAGCGAGTCGAGCAGCAGCAGCTTGGCGATGTGGTAGTCGGCGATGCCGGCGGCCAGGCGGTTGCGGGCCTCGGTGACGCGCAGCCGGGCCTCGTCGGTGGTGAGGCTGAAGTGGGAGACGCTGCGCTCGAAGGCGGCGCGGGCGGCGGACTCGCACGCGGCGAGGTGGGCGGTGATTTTGTCCTTGGAGACGAAGCGCGTGATGGGGAGGGTGTCGCTCTGGTTCTTGAAGTCTTCGATTTGCGCCTTGACGATGCGGTCGAGCTCCTCTTCAATGTACGACAGGAATTCTTTGAGGACTGTTGAAGCGTGAGCATGTTGCATGATAAGAGTCAGTAAAGAGGGGAGGACGAGGGCTTCATACCCGCTGTGTACTTGTCGCCAAAGGCGCTCTTCTTGGCCGACAACTGGTTGTCAAACTGGTTCAGGTAGTGGTCGTACAGCCGCGTGCTCATCGGCTGCTCCTTGAGGAAGGCTATCAGCTCGCTGCGGCAGGCCGTGGTGTCCGTGATGGCCTTGAAGTCGCCCACGTCCTCCTTGGGCAGCAGAGACTCGTCCAGCTGTCTCTGGTAGGCGGCGAGGTATTTCTCTAAAGAAATCTGTCAGAGTCGATCTGTATCATTCAGGGGAGTTGTAAGTTATGCTTACCCAGCTCCTGGTCAACCAGCTTGGCCATTTCCTGCTCTCGAACCGCCACCTTTGCGGCGACGAGGTTCTTGGCGTTGTTGGCCTTTTCGGTGTAGTTGGCCTTGATGGCCGCGGCATTGTCCCACAGATACTCGGTGTCGATGGTGTTGTAGTAGTTGGACAGGTGAGAGCTCAGCTCCTCATCCGCCCTCGTCTCCCAGATGGACTCGTCTCCGACGAGGCTCTCCTGGTAGAGCTTCTCCAGCGCGGCGGCAATCTGCTCCGCGCTCGCCGTGTCATGCTCTACGAGCCACGAGGCCCAGGAGATGTTGAGATTCTGCCTGGCCATGGCCGCGGCCGTGAAGAATGCGCGGTCGTACGTGACGGAGTAGTTCCGCACAAGAGCCTGCTCGTCGTACGAGGCAATCTTCTTCTTGTACCTCTCCAGCAGGTCGCCGTGCAGCTGGTCCAGGAGCTTGTCCGCGGTGTCGACCGAGATGGTTTTGAAGTTGGACACGGCGTCTGTCAGCGTATCCTGTATTGAGGCGAGCAGCTCGGTGAGCTCCTTCTCGGCAAAGGCTTCGATCTTTTGCAGGTTGGCGGCCAGGACTTCGTTTCTCTGGCCTTCTGACTCTTTTGTCAGGCTTGCACAGGTGTCTCTGATGGTCTGCTGAGTGAGGTATCTCAGCGAGCCACGGACATCGGTCATGCATTTCTGCGTGATACGATCGAGTTTCTACAGTTTGGTTAGACGTGACTAAAGCTGAGAAAATCCAGGGAGATGCTCACCTTGTTGCACTCCTTGGTGCTTATCAGCGACGGGTCCTGGGCCAGCCTGTTGCACGCTTCTCTAAAGTCGTGGTGGAACTTGATGTGAGATCGGTTGATGGCCTCGTTCTCAGCAGCCCGCCAAATGTCGGGAACGTGCAGCTGGCCGTTCTGCTCAAGCCGGTTGATCGACTTGACGATGCTCGACACGAAGTCGGCAGTCGAGGCACCGGTCAAGGGCGCGCCGGCAACGAGTCGCGGGCTTCGCAGCATCTGCGAGAGCTGGGCTCGCAGGTTCTTGAAGTCCTTGACGTAGCTCTCGTTGAAGTCGTCGAGGACAAGGAACTCCTTTGTCTTGTCGTTGATCTTGGCCTGGACGCCCTCCTTGAGGGAGTTGCCACGGAGGATGTGAACCTGGATTTGTGAGCTTCTTGTTCCTTGCTCGCGTTAAACCGCTAGAAACTTACAGTCACGTCCTCAAACTCGGCGGCCAGCTTCTCTCGGATCTTGTTTCTCCTCTTGATGGCCTCGGTCCTGCCAATTTCCTTCCTGAGGATATTCTTTCGGACATCGTCCACTGACGGGGTTAGTTGGTATAAAGTAGCTGAAACTCATATCAAACTTACCAGAGCCTCCAAGATCGTATCTGATAGAAAGGTTAGAAATTTCTCAGTTACGCTCAAATGACGGATAACTCACTTGTTGATGATAATCACCAACTGGCCAAACTTGGGCCCAGTCGTCTTCTTGTCGCCGCCAAAATTCAGCTTGTCGGCAGCCAGCGTCATCATGGCCAAGCTGGTCAGAATGGTGTCCTTGGCAACGTCTGTGGTGTTGAAAACAATGACGCGGGAGCACAGAACAGCGGGAGTGAAGAGCATGATGCTGTCCTTGATATTAGTACGCTCGTCATCACAACCACGTTTAACAAAAGGACGGGGCGCTACGAACTCATATAAGTCACCCTGGTCACCATGGCCTTCAGTGTCCAGGAAGGCCACCTTCTGGTTGGTGGTCATGGGCACCTCGACGCCGTCATCGAGTCTGGAGAACTCCTTGACGCCCATGATCTTGTTGCCCAGGTTGGTGCCTGTTCAGAATTGTCAGTATGAATGTGAGCCAGCAAGATACGTGGCTACGGTGCAGTACCTCTTGTCCACGACTCGGCTCCGGGGCTGGTGGAAAACAGCGGCTCGTCGGTGCATCCGGCGAGGAGGTTCATGAGGGTAGATTTGCCACTCCGCGTAGGGCCCATGATGCTGATGAGATTGAGGGCATCGTTGATCTGCCGCAGGTGGTCGTTGACATCGTCATGGCACTGGAGAACATAGTTTGTGACCTCGTCGACGTCAACGTCAGTAGCATCGTCGAGGTTGACCCTCTCGCTGGCCGTCTTGACGCTGACGGCCTTGAAGCTGGTGGTCCTGGACCGGAGGCTGGGGGCGGCTTCGCTGACGGGAGTCTCGCCGGCGGCGGTCTCACCGTTGACGGTCTCACCATTGGCGGTCTCACCATTGGGAGTCACGCCGTTGGGAGTCTCGCCGGAGGGAGTCTCGCCGTTCACAATCTCGCTGTCGCCGTTGACGCCGTTGGTGGCGGCCTCGTCGTCTGCCTCGGCATCTTCGCCGGGCTCCGCATTGGAGACGTTCTCGCTGGGGGTCAGTTCACTCGGCGTGTCGTCGTCCTCCTTCTTGACGCCATTGTCAATCTCGAGCCATCGCAGCTGGTCGCTGGTCCCGCCTGCAACCAGCTGGAAGCTCTCTTCCTCTTGCAAACTACACGGCGATAAACCAAGGCTCTGCGGTTAGTCGTTGTTCTGCGCCATTCTGTCGGTTCAATGGCTGAAGAGGGGGGGCATACTTTGAAGGGTCATTGAGCTCCAAGCTGTTCATCCGATCGGTAGAGGTGCTAAAGCGCGCATCGCTCTTGGAGAGTCTGTTCTTCTGCTCTACAGATGGTGCGGGCGATGAGTATCAGAATGGGGCTGCTATATTCACGCGGTGGACGCGGCGACAGAGGATGAGAGAGAGAGAGAGGTTGATAAGCATACTGGTTGACTTGGACCACGACGGCATGCGCTGAGACAGCGACCTCATTCTCATAACCATGTTGAACGGCTTGGTCGTGAGCTGTGTCGCTCAGCTCAGCTTGTGCGTCTGCGTCTTTCTACTCCCAGGCGTTTCTTCCTTCTGCTTCAGCTTGGGCTTCAACAATGGATGATATGAGCTCTCGAAGCCGTGGCTGGCATTGTATAAAATCAACTTCACGCCATAATAAAGCGGTAAAGGGAGTGGAAGAAAAGGCTGGCAGGCAACCCCCCCGGGAAGAACTGAAACGGCTTAGCCCGGGCCCAGGATATGGATACGGATGCTGGATATGAGTGGCATGGTATTGATGCAGCTATGGATATGGATACAGTATGCCGACTTGTGCTGTCGTCCGAGTCCACGTCAATGCAGGCCTTGGTGTGAGGCCGCGGCATGTGATAGGTCGCGGGCAGGGGCCTGCTTGGCTGGGTTGGGCTGCCATAACAAGTCGTCCTGCAGTGCCTGACTCTTGGTATCGAGGCTTTGCACAACCAGAAGCAGCGTGATTGTGTGAAGCAGTCGTGGGTGAGAGCGTGTTTGCGTGTGGCCCTCCCTCTTCTTCTCCTCCCCCCCTGCTCTGGCTGTGAAAGGGGTCCATCCATCTATCCCGTTACACGTATTATTTGGGAGATCAGGCGGTCACACACGTGGAGACTCGCTTCACTGACTCGCCGCTGGAGCTGGTGTTTAGGGACTAGGTGCGTAGAACACGTCAACCCATGAAGGCCAACCTATGCCTGAAGCGTGATAACGTCGCTCTGCTCATCCTGCACAACGATAAGGCGGGGAGCCGGCCATTGGCCTGTAGGGCTTCCGAAACGGTGGCGATGGGGGGAGAGCAAGGAATCGATTCATCGCAAGGACGCGGGCAGCAGTCGTGCAGCGAACGTTAGGGGTCATCATGCACATGCAACCCTTTTAACCATCAGGATGTTTGCAGGCGCCGCGGATGCCGCCCGGAAACCTTTTTCTTGCCTTCTGCTGGTTTTTTCCTCGGCTTCCAACATCGTGAGTGGCCGGAGCGTCGTTTGGCATTTGTAACGAGTAATTCCTCGAGTCGCCTTGGTTGGTGGTGGCCAACGGAGCGGCTTGCGAAGAACTGGGCTCACCTCCTCTTGCCCTCTCCTCATTCGTCCCCCCGTTTGACGACGTGCATGACAAGGGCTCAGACTTTCGCCTCCTCCTTGAACTTCCTCTGCTGCTATACAGTATCAAAAAGTCCTCGCATCGACGATTCCGCAGGTCTGAGCAGCGTGAATCAGCAGAAACGCGCGTTCGGATTAAGCAAAGGCCTAAGATTGTCCTGTGCAAGGGGGGCGACTACAGGTAAGACCCGGGCTCCCGCGCGTTAAAACACAAAGACGGCCGCCATCGTTCACCGAGTCTTCTTGGAGCCTTTGCACAATTTGTACTAAGACACAGATGCTAGCGGAACCACCCGCTTCTGTTGCGGCGGGAGTGGAGGAGACAATTGGCGTCGAGCTGACTGGGGGGGAGGTTTTGAATCTGCATGTTTCCACTTTTGCATCTTGGTCTTTTGTTTCTGCACTTTGTTGCACACCGAGATGACGGCGATCACTATCGGATGCTGTTTCGTACTTACGAAGCCATCCTCGAGGGCTTCTCATAGCATTGATACTCAATGACTGCCCATCGTTGCAGGAGGCTCACCCGTGGCTAGCCGTCAGCTATACATCAACATGGATCTCTCAACACAACTTATGCCTATCTTCCATCGCTTACAGAACCCGGCAATACTAACACAGCGCAAAACGCCCCAAACTGATGATAGCTCCCCCGGGTCCTAAGCGATGCTTGTACTCCGTCCCCCGTGCGACCCAGGCCATATCTCAAACGCAAATCCAACCTCTCAAAACCGCATCAGCCGGGGGGTCCTCAAGCCTCGGCGCCTGCGCTTAGGCCGCGATCGCAACATTAGCCTCCTTCAAACCCGTGCTCCTCCAGCCAACCAAACCGACAAAGCAGACAAACGCCTCCCACGCTCTCCACAGGCAGATGCATCCCAGGCCTATCCACCTGCGGTCACCTGTCCGGTCCACCGATCAATACGTGCATATACTCCATAGGACTTGGACTTTTGGGGTCGAATGGGCATGGGATCGTAGGCGGCTGCATGTATCCCGGTCTGTCGTCGTTGATATGGACCACGTAGGATGGGGGGATGATGACGACGGTGACGTCCCTTTGCCTCGAGGCGATTTGCTCGAGACGACGTCGTTTGCCACGGTTGAACAACAGCCGATGAGTCTATCCAGCCGCGTTCGGATGCGTTGGTCCTTCTGGCGTCGGCTGTCGTACGAGTATGACAACTGTCCCGCTGGTGTCCGTGCTACTCTCGTGCTCATGGCGTAACCTCACCCTCAGCCTCAAGATTTCGTCCTCAGCCTCGCCTTTCTACCTAGACAGCTAGCTATCCATGGCAATCATGCATCAAGAGTATTCAGCCCATCTCACCTGGTGCTCTGAAAGGCGAGCTTTGTCCGGAGATGTCGTGATGTCGGCGGGCTACTGCCACAGAACAGGATGCATATGACATTCCACTGGCTCGCTAGAACCTCTCGGGACTCTTGCAGAACGAGCAATCCTCGAAGATGCACATTTCCGTAAATCGCTTCGAACACTCAACACACTTTGCCGTAGAGAGGTGCTAGCCTTCCCCAGATTCTGCACCATCTGCATGATGCCCGCTGCATGTGCTCCATCACGCTGTCAGCAGTTCAGCCGTCATGGCCAGAACCGTGACTCGTGAGGGCATTGGTTGTAAATAATTGGCCAATGTGAGCCCGCCGTCACTCGCGATAGGGAAATATGGTGTTGTAGGCGGGACTCGAACTGCGATATCCATACAAGAGCCCCGAATCAGGCAGCATTGCATGCCCGTCTCCATTTGAGAGGGACTTTTGACCGTGATTGGAAGCCGGACTCCGCAGCACTGGGAGTCAAATCCTCCAGTATCATTCGTCTTCCTGTTGTGTCGTCGTCTCGATGTATAACTCGCCGAGACCGGCCGGAGGTTGTGGTCTCTGATGCCGCCATGGAGAGGAACTCATTGATGCATCAAAGCTCATTGAACTTACTGATACAATCTGGTGAGTTTCGGATCGTTTCGGATGATGCCACGCCTCTGACCACGGGAATCTCGTCGCTTAGAAGATCCCTGGTATGTGAGTTCCTGATCTCGAGCCCAAGGTTGGCTATCATATATGTAGAACCTTTCCGTACCCGCAGTTGCACCTGTGGCCTGCAGCCATCCAACAAAAAGTTGCAGTTCGACAAATACCCTAGTCAATCAGATATTGCCCGAAGAGAGCAGTAATATGCGGGTTAGTCTTTGTGAATGCCGAGCTGTTAGTTGGTGGGTTAAAGACGCCCAGGTGAAAGTGTCACACTGGATCGGCCTCATCCGGCGTAGCAGCTACATGATCCGAACGGCTGATTGGCAGCCAATCTGTAGGTGAGCCTACACGGGGAATTCCAGTGAGTTGCATAGACGTTGGATAATGTCGAAGAGTTGCCTTCATCGTGGGGACGTGACCGATTCACCGCAGGGTGGCGGTCCCAAGTCAGCGTCAGCGCCGTTCGCCGCGGCCTACATTTGCTTCCAAAGCAGACAGCCGTATACCCTGGGATTAAGAATGAAATAATGAGAAGTAAATCAATGTGCTTGGTTTCGAGGTGACAAGTATTTCACCCGCGGTTATTTGTAGTGTATATAGCTCATCAGAGCTATGTGCAACGCCTCGCAAGGTCTAGATTTGCCAAGATCAAGTGGAAGATGCAGGGCCTGTTATATACGCGCAACTACCAGAGCCGGGGAGGCGGGCCGAAGCGGCCGAGTGCTCCCCTATAGTTCGTTTCGAGAAACTTGCACTAACGGAACCATTCATCTACTCACCAGCCAGCTCGTGTATTATTAGGCTTGCTTGTTTCGGATTTGATGAAACCTGACGCATATGAGCGTTGGAGCCATCCCCTCTTGGAAGCACCGTGGAAGAGATGCGTCCAAGGATGGCCCATCCGTTCTTCTGCCTCGTCATTTGATGCTTATTGCCGTACCTCGTTCATCATCAGATATACCGTGTGCATAATACCTCCCAGTTACCTATTCCTCGGAAGTGACCTCCGTTTTGTGACCTCCGTTTTGTTTGAACTTGGATGCGTCCCTATTGGCCGGGGCATCGGCGCGCTTTGGGCTCCCATGTGCCTGACGAACAACACAAGGCAGGCTAGTCGTGTTACAGTCTGGATCAGACCGTTATGTCATATATGGTTTTACCAGTCGGGTTTCCCTCCAAGATCTATCGGTCCATTCTCATCCAACTCCTTCTCAAACGTAATCATCAATTTGTCTCCTTGTAAAATGTTGGCTCATCTGCCCTTACCTAGAGATCTGGAACTGCTACGTTGGTAAACTCAAAGTCAAAGCCAATTCTAATCCGTTGCGTCGTCCTCTCATGGCTATATTAGTTTAGCAATAAAGCCTTCGGCTTCTTCAGCACCGGAGGCAAAGTCATATCAGTGATCGTACTCGTAGCTCGAAATCGTATGGACAAGATAAACGTTGCCTCGTATCAACTTGGACAAATTTTGGAACAGGTACACCGTCGACTCGAGGTAAGCCAAGGCGGCTCTGCCCGGCGGGGAGATGTCCGTTACTTCTACAGTATCTAGATCCTCAACGGTTCCTCAGGAGCCAGGAGAGATGCCCATCAAGTGGACTCCGTTCTTGCGTCAACCTAGAAAGCAGTGGTGTTTGTACAAAGAGCTTGGCGCTTACACTGAATGTTGTACCAAATTGCTTGTTGCGCTGAGACTCAACTCAACAGGGCAATCTCGCATTGTCTCTGGAGAGACGCTTTGCAGGGATTGCGAACAGAGGTTTTCTGCTACTGGAGATACGTTGAGAAAATATAGGACTCTCCAGCTCGTCATTAACACGTCTTTTTACGGGTGACCGTCAAGTCTTCAGCTAATGACAACTTAAGCGGGATATAGTGCAAAATCGCAAGACACCGACTGACTCCAACTCACAGGATAGACGACAGTAACTTTGAAACTTTCTCAATATTCCTTCTGGTAAGAAGGATACAGTTACCATCTTCAGCGCAGGCTGACTGACAACATGGAACGTGTAATCGAAGGATTCCAGGCAAATCTTCGTATCCCCTCAAAGCTGACAGTGAGGACCCTGATGGCCATGCACCTTGATGGCCAGCTTTTATCTCAGCCGGCCCCTTTTGCTTGGAATCCTCACTAAATTCCCCTCCCATTCTATGAGGCTTTTCCACGATGATGCTTGCTTACACCGCCATGGGACCAACTTCCAGGCCATCGCCATCAAGGTTCACCACAATCAGCAACAGCTGATTGGTAAGATTCTCTGAAGTTGCATCTCCAAGCCCCGGCAGAGCGCCATAACCAAAGAGCGGAGATGCTTGGCTGTTGATGGCGGGACGAGGCGGCAAATCACGCAAGCTCAAGAGCGAGACTGCGAATATATAATGCTTGGGGAATTCCCGTCTCGATGCTGGAAAGATTTTTCTTCATCATTCCTCGCCCTCACCACAGACCACACACCATCAGCTCCCCTGAGCGAGCTGTCACTTTTCTTGTGAACAACTCAGACTGATGAGCCTGTGAGAGCGGAAAGGATACCACCGATCTTTACCAAGCCTCGTGTCCAGCATACCGATGGGAACCAAATGGCTGTGCCTGTCTCTGCTTCTCCTCAAGCCGGGCTCAAGGTGAGCTGGCATCATGGATGGCATTAGCAACGAGGCATCACCTTGTTGACTTCGCCGTCTGGTCATCACACTTACCCCAAAGAACACACTCAAAAACCGTCGCTGTGTCTTTCCATTACACAGCCGCCGCAATTCAGTGCTGGCACTCCTGTTGTGCCATCTTATCGGCTCTTGATACACGGCATCCCGTGCTCCCACCCAGGAGCTCCGACATTCGTGGGCTCATATGTGTCGTCCAGCCCTTGGACTGATCGTTTCCTGCTCCATCACATGCCGAGAGGGCTGTAGCCCGTCATGTTGTACCGGCTCTTTGTCTCTTGAGTCCCAGTATCCGGCTTTGTCGGGTAAATCTGGTGCGTACCGACGGTCATGCAATCTCCGACACCTCATGCCTTAGGCAGCTCAGGTGATGGTCCAGGTTCTGGATCCTCTCATGTTTCTCCTCGCCTCTCTTCCCTTCTCCCTTGCCCCCATTGCTGCGTTCTTGTCGCCCCCTGTTAGGCGCTCGCCAACAGCGTGGGGGAGGCAAACGTTGGCACGGCCTCCCACGTCCATGATTTTCTTTTCCCGCGATGGCCGCGAGGGATTTCCAGTAACCCTCTGCCAGAAGCACGCGGATGACTACTCTCTTTGCCACATGACAATACCTCCTGTGCTCCTCACGGCCGAGGAGCCCGAGGGCAAGCCTGCGATCCCAGCGGCTGAATCAGGCCCGTCTCTACTCCAAGCCCTCACCACATGACACTTCTTCACACGTACTGTTGACTGGGAGGAAGATTTCGTATCTATCCAAGTCATCATCAGTCACTCCTTCGTTACAAGCAAGTGACATGGTAACACAGTGTTATCTTGCCGCTGTCAAGGGCAAAAGAGGGGGACGGCTCGTGATGGCACCGTGACTGCCATGAGGCCAAAGCTTTCCCTCAGCCGCATATTTCCCTCACTAATACTTTGTCGAGTGACCAAGCCATCTCCACATTGGGCTTGAGGCAGCTGAGTCCTAGTACCGTTTCAAAGGCCTGCGTTTGGCCCCCAGCCTGACGAATTCTTCACCAAGTTTGTTCTTCTGTCCCATTTCTCATCACTTGTATACAACAGTCACAGCGTAATGAGCTGTCTCTACTGTAGTACTGTTGTTTGATATGAATGCTTATATGCTTCTTCACCTTCATATGACTTGGAAGCAAGTCTCGCAATGCCTAAGCCCTGGACAACCCTTTGCCAAGCCTGACATTGATATTCATTGTTGTTCCACCACCATCATCCTCCATAACCCACACCACCCACCAATGACATGGTTGATATATCATGCAGTGGGCGTGGGTGCCCCCTGCAGTCATTACTCTGTATGACATGTGCTCAGCTTCCGGTTCGATAGCCCAGGATTTCAACCTCCGGTGACCACCACCTTCTCCCTCTCCAGCCAATGAACAGGGCCCATGACCATCGTGAATTATCAACAAGCTGGCATGAGAGGGGTACTGACGAATGCAAATCGAGAGTTCTGTGTCAACTATTGGCTACTTTGTAGGGATCTCTTACATCCTGCAGATGCAAGGAGGGCACCCATGTGAGTCCTCGTGGATGGAACTAGGCAGTGCAAATCTATCTCATACGAGAATTTTGGTGGTGGATATTGAGGTTGAAGTTCTGAAGAATTATTTCTCATGGGCTTCTCTTTCGTCTATAAAAGGAGCGAATGATCCCCCCCATTTTGGACTTCTTGTCTCACCATCACTCACATCAGCCACACTCAATCAACGAACAACAAGAAACAACCACCGACTTTCAGTCTTCAACCTTTCACAACTTCAAAATGGATCCCTGGTATGTTTTCCGAGAGCCATGACACCAACAGTTGTCCGGAACCTCCAAGTTCTGTTTTCTTCTTGACGTCCATCACATCCAACCTTCGAGATCCCTCCTTCTTCGTCCTCTCAAGCCAGAATATCCGCTGCGAAATATCTCACTAACATCACTTCCTCTTCGACAGCGGCTGCTCTACCTGCAAGTGCCCTGCCGGCAACTGCGACAAGTGCGAGTGCAAGACCTGCGGCCCCGAGCACGGCGTAAGTCTCTCCCTCATGCTCTGAGCTATACGGCCATGAAAGTTTCGACGAGGAAACTAACATGTGCGTCACCAGAACAAGCAGTAAAGAACCAACTTCACTTTTCAATCCTTAACAGAATGCTATATCGGGACGACAGTCTGGGTGGGCTTGGATATGCTTGAAGGAGGAGCCCCGAGAGGACGTATCTGGGCAACGATGGATCTTCAATAAACACCTAGTAGGATGTAGCAGAACAGGAATCGAGAATTTGTTTTCACATGCCTACGAGCTTCTTTTTGTGACACTTGTATTGGGCATCTACGGAGGTCTTTATGGACTCACGGTCCGTGTTATAACTTGGTGCATGCTAGTTTGTATGCAAGAGTGTCAAACAGCTCCGCGTCTGCGTGTCATGCAGCGGCTTGAGTGTGGTGGGACCTGTGCTGCAGAGAAGAGAGGAGAGGCCTGGCACAACTCACAGCAAGTGGACATAGGCCATGCAGCTGGCGATGTGGCAGGGAGCATAGTGGGAACCTGACAGGAACTGAACTTTTATGAAGAGTACGTGGCACCGGATTCAATAAGACGTAAAAGGAGAAACAAGTTGTAAAAAAAAAAAGATGCCCACTATCAGAGTCGAACTGATCACCTTGTCATGTCAAGTGTTTACTAGTGACACGCTATACCGCTTAGCCAAGCGGGCATTGATAGGATGAATTTTATTTAGCCCTATGATGCTTGCCCCTCACGCCCGGGTCCCTAATCTGCACGAGAAGAGAATCTGGAGCACTTCACTTCACCATGGATTCGAGTATTGCAATAGAATACAGACAGCTTGATATGTTTGACTGTAATATAGCATGGCGTGATGGTAACGAGAATGGTATGGGTATCTTGCAGCTGCTCTGTATCGCTGTCGGTGTTATGATAATAAGGAATGGCTATAATGCCTCCCTACTTGGGTACTACGCGTAGAATTGCCCGCCCCTATCACAGGACCCATTTGCTGCCACAGTAATGCCCCAGGCATTCCCATCATCAGCTCGAAATAGCTAAACGATTGCCTTGGAGCGAAGAAGGAAAAAAAAGGAAAGGAATTGTTCGAATCTCGCGGCAAGAATGCTCTACCGGCCCCTTAAGTTCCCACCTAGGGCGCAGTGTTCACTGACGCTGCATGAAGCATACTATAGTCCGCAAAACGATTGTTCTCTGCCATGGCTGCTTCTAGGAGAACTCAAGCGAGGTGCCAACGAGTTCGTGGCCGTCGTACTATTATACAACGATTTCTGGACTATTCCCTCGGTTAATATTCTCAACAGGAGGAAGAATCATGTTCTGCAGTGCATGTATATGTCACTGTCGGGCGGTTCAGCTGAAAAATGATGACCAATACGTGAAGCTATCGTGGAAATCACTATTAGGGTTGAATGTGCATGAACAATGGTTCAGGTCAGGAAGCTGTACAGAGAGAATTGGCACTTTTTACCCTGCGGTAATGAAGGCGGGCATGTGACAGGTTGTCTCATCGATCTTGAGAGGAATTTGGCAGACGACTCTCAATTCGAACCAGAGGACGACTTACAAACACTGCTCTGACGTCCCTTTCAAGTTCCGAACTTATGCCCGAGAGAAAACGCGGAATGTGTCATATCAAACCACGAGCTGGGAGCTTCATATCGCGACACGTTCTTCCGACGGCTCTCTCGTAGGCAGCATACTCTCTTCTTTACCACGACGAGATAGCTACGTATAACGACAGGGGTACTGGGGAACAACTGCTGGAGATGCGGGGACTCAGAGTATTTCCTCCAACCACTGCCGGTGTCTCCTCCATTCCCAATACCACATCACTGGCTAGCGCAACAGCATCATGATAATTCTTCCTCGTATAGCAACAGCCATTGCTTGCCGAAAGGTACATACATAGGCCTCATGTTACTGCAGAGCCAAATTTGCCGATAGATGCAGACCGGAACTCGCAAGAGACGGAGAGCGAGATAGATTCTGGTCTATATACAGAGTGCTCTTCGTAAGAATCGGAAATTTAGCCCGACGGGCAAATTCCTAGGCTATCTCGGGCGATCTCAGCTTGAGGGCTCCCGAAAAGCCTTGATTGGACGAAGCACTCATGGAAGGCCAGTTGCGGACAAGTCTGACCGGCCGTGGATTCACATGGCGGCCGTTTCTCCCGCATTGTGGCTCCGGGAAGATGTAGAATGACGGGATGGATATCGTATGTCGAAGCATGCCAGGGATTCCCCGGGTTGAGAGCTCCATTCTGGAAGTCGATGCCGATAAATTTGTGGACGTTAGTCCGGGGAGAGAAGTTCGGACGCAAAATCGACCTTCATCGATTCCCAGTTTGGTGTCAAGTCCTTGAATATCGTGGAGTTCCTGTGATAACCGACGGGCTTATAGCTTCATCGTCTGAAGTATAAAGAGGGACGAAGATGTAACGACATCACGAGCTTGTCATGAGCAGCCTTTGCTTGGGTTCTTCGCAGCAGCTCAGCTTGGTCCTCGGTAAGGAGCAAGCTCTTCGCAATGAGCCTCTCTCGAGCTTTGGCTACGGTACTCGCCTATGGATCGATTGTTCATGCAACATTATCATACGATGTCTTTGAATATGTAGATCCTCTCATAGGAACCGCCAACGGAGGTA
Source organism: Trichoderma gracile (assembly GCA_020002365.1). NCBI lineage: Eukaryota > Fungi > Ascomycota > Sordariomycetes > Hypocreales > Hypocreaceae > Trichoderma > Trichoderma gracile. Next base: position 3,313,818 of record JAINEY010000006.1, read on the forward strand.
AACATCACCTCATGATGAGAGTAAACAGCAATGAGGACGTTGGGCTCACGACTCACTTAGGACATGTCTTTGCTGGCGCAACACTTCCATTTGGTCTCGCCAAGGCGGTGGCTGACTCTGTGAACGACAATGCGGGTGGTTACGCTTCCGATGGCGGCCCCAGTACGTTACCTTTGCCTGGACTCTTAGCAACAGCATGGCTTACGCTGATTTTCAGTCACTGGCTTTTCCCATATGCATGACAGCGGAACGGGTGGTGTAAGTGACCTTGCAGATAAACCATAGAAGACGGATTTCTAACGTTCTGTAGGGCGCCTCTCTTGGAAATTTCCCCCTATTCCCTCAGAGCGGGTGCACAGCAGGGTTGCTCGACAACTGCTACTTCACCAAGACGGACCGCCAGTCTATGCCAATCAACAGCTCGATTGAGGCGCATCCCGGCTACTTTTCCGTGACCCTCAACACCTCCATCAAGGCGGAGATGACAGTGTCGAACAAGACGGCTCTTTATCGGTTTACTTTCCCAGATGAACCTGTGCCCATGAAGGGAGGAGACGCAACTGGAGATAATGCGATCCCGTATGAGCCCGTCATCTTGGCCGACTTGACAGATCTCTCCGATTCTAGGAGCAAGGGAAGCGTGTCTGTCGATCCGCGCAGTGGACGAATCACCGGTTCCGGGACGTTCAATCCTTCGTTTGGAGTCGGCACCTATACGCTGTATTTTTGCACAGACTTTCAGGGCGCGAGCATCAAGAACACGGGCGTCTTCCAGAACAACAGGGCCGGCACCAACTTTAAGCAGCTGAAGACTGAAACCGCAACTGTGACGGGGCCTCCTGTCCCTGGAGGAGCTTTTGTCCAGTTCAACAAGCCCAGCAACAACCAGATCCTGGCTAGAGTGGGCTTGTCGTTCATCAGCACCAACCAGGCTTGCAGCAACGCCCAGTCGGAGATTCCGAGGTTTGACTTTCAGGGGACCCTGGAGACTGCTGAGGATGCTTGGCGACAGAAGCTGGGTGTGGTCAAGGTCGATAATACGGGCGTGGACAAGGACATTCTGACTACCTTTTACTCGGGATTGTATCGCTCCATGATCTCGCCGCAGGACTATACGGGAGAAAATCCCTTGTGGAAGAGCAGCGAGCCTTGTGAGTGACCCTTTCATCTCCCCTTCTACTACGTGTTTCTCTCTGATGATGCAGCTAACACAGCGTAGACTATGACTCCTTTTACTGTATCTGGGATTCGTTCCGCAGCATTCACCCGCTACTGACAATCGTCGACCCGTACAGCCAAACGCAAATGGTCCGCGCCTTGATCGACATTTACCGCCACGAAGGAAAGCTGCCCGATTGCCGGATGACGTTCTGCAAGGGCTGGACGCAAGGTGGTAGCAATGCCGATATCGTGCTTGTAGACGCGTACCTGAAGGGCCTTCACAAGGACGTTGACTGGCAGACTGGATACGAAGCCCTGATTTCGGATGCCGAAGGTATGATCCGCAGGGTCTAGATCTCTGAAGATGTGAAGCTGACTTGTGACAAGACGAGCCGGCGAACTGGGGCCTTGAGGGACGTGGTGGTTTGACCAGCTGGAAGACGCTTGGGTATATCCCCACTGACGACTTTGACCCTAATGGTAAGATCACCCTCCAGAACTAGACTATTCTCTTGAACTGACGGAAAGCCAGGTGTTGGCACATTCTCGCGATCCATCTCCCGAACCGTTGAATATGCCTACAACGACTTCTGCATCGCAGAAATGGCCGAGGCCCTGCACAAGACGGCGGACGCCGAAAAGTACCTGAAGCGATCCAAGAACTGGAAGAACATGTGGAATCCGAAGCAGAACTCGTACATTTATGTCACGAACCCCGATGGCTCGACTGGCTACGTCGACAGTGGCTTTTACGGATTCTTGCAGCCGCGGTATCTGAATGGCACGTTTGGCTACCAGGATGCCATGATGTGCACGCCCATGTTCAGGTTTGATGACTGCTATCTGGTGCCAACAGGCCATGAGGTAAGGTTTCATTCACATAATTCACCTAGCTGCTGTTCTTTTGTTGTCTTCATGTTGCTGACCAAGTGTTTCCTTCACAGACGTACGAGGGCAGCAGCTGGCTCTACACCTTCTTCGCCCCCCACGACATGGCCGACCTCATCACCACCCTCGGCGGCCCCGAAACCTTCGTCAAGCGCCTCCAGTTCCTCCACACGACCCCCAACCTGCTCTATTTCGGCGACGAGCAAGCCTTCCTCCTCGTGTTCCTCTTCCACTACGCCGGCCGCCCCGGCCTGTCCTCGTACTTTAGCCACCACTACATCCCCTCCCAGTTCAACACCAAATTCGACGGCATTCCCGGCAACGACGACTCCGGCGCCATGGGCGCCTTTAGCACCCTCGCCATGATGGGCCTGTGGCCTATGGGCGGACAGAACGTGTATCTCATCCTGCCGCCGTATTTCCCTGAGATTAGCATCAAGAACGGCTTGACGGGCAAGACGGCGACGGTGAAGAATGTCAATTTCGATGGAGGGTATGAGAATATCTATATCCAGAGCGCGAAGCTCAACGGGAAGCCGTATCACAAGAACTGGATTACGCATGATTTCTTTGCGGATGGTGGCGTGCTGGAGTTGACGCTGGGGAAGAATGAGAGTAGCTGGGGGACGAGCGCTTCGAGCTTGCCGCCCAGCTTGAAGCTGGATGTCTAGACGTAAGATATACCTACCATGTTAGACAGCTACTTTGCCAGAATAGACAGAAGCCTATCACTATATATCATTGTCAAGACATGGTGAGTGTTTTACTTCTTGGTATTCAAATCTCAATTTGAATACGCCAATCATTCATATTATCTCAACATTAAGCGCCTCTCCGTCTACTCAATCACGATATTCTCCCCTAATCTCCTCAGAGGCAGTCTCCCCACCAATTCGTCAAGCCTGCCACAAGCTCTCAGCACATCCTTTGCATCCTCCTTGAAAGCCATCCTCATCCTCCCCACCCGCTCCCACGTCCCTCTGCTCGTCTTTTCTACGACTAGCAGCATCACCAGGGCCTCTTCGACAAACCACAACACGCTCATCTGCTCTCCCTTTCCGTGCTTCGTGATATACTCCTTGATGCTGCCTATGGCCTCCTCGCCACCCAGACAGGCTGTTTCGGTGCCGCTTCCGCGACTCATCCGAACATCAACGCTCAGGCCGCTAAAAAGCCAGCCATCAGAATGCGTCTTGGCCTTGACGCGGTCCAGGACCAGCGGATCCTGCACATGCAGGGCGTATTTGCCGGGGCGGAACCGCGGAGGACCAGCACTGACGATCTTGTCGCCAAAGTCGTACACCATGGTGCCATCAGGGGCCAATACTGCCATCTCAGGCGAGTACGTCCATTGCACCGAGGATTGCTCGTTTCTCGTCAGCTGCGTGGCTGTCACGTAGTGGTGGTTGAGAATCTTGCGGCCTTTTGTCTTGGACTCGGGATCGGCGGCAATGGTGATGGATGAAAAGAGCTCTACAGGACCAGACCAGCCTGCCCAGGACCAGCTCGGCAGGTGATTCCTCCTTCGAGCTTGCGTACCGACTTTATGATGCCAGAAGCAGGTCGACAAGGCAAACAAGTGTCTCGTCCTCGGTATTACGGGTCCCTCCTTGTCCTCCGTCGGCTGAGACTGAGCAGCCAGGGGCGCCCACATGGGGATTCCCACCAGATCGCTGAGCTTCCCCCTTCCAAGAGTGCTCTCCAACTCCCGCCATATTCCCAAGCTTGCATTCAAAGAATCCTCGTCTCGACTGAGATATCTGCTCGTGTACTTCGTAATGTGCTGGTCGACTTCTCGGAATATGCTCAGTGTGCTCGCCTCGCCCAGCTTCTGAGGCAGCTTCTTCCACTGCTCCCAGCTGCCGTCCATGTATGACACCCCGTTGAACAACCCCGGCCGTACGAAATCGCACAGGCGCTTCTCTTCGGCGTCATGGTAGAACTCAAAGGGCAGGTCTATTGCCTCCGGGCAGGCCATTCCTTCGCATTCCCAGTACATCTGCTGCTCCGTAAAGACAAGGCGTCGTCGTGAGAGGAGGCCCTCCTGGTAGGTCCATCCTCTAGTAAACCACGTAGAGCGCTCTATCAGCAGGCGTGGATCTTGCAGACTCGAAACCAAGGTGATGTTTGATGTGGTGAATTTGTACTTTGGCTGAGCAGGCCGAGATGTCGCCCCAACGCCAGGTAACCCGTGCATGGCACTCTCGCCAGCAGCGGCGATGATGGTGAAGGCGGCGCCCTCGTATATCTCGTCCATGCGCTGGACATGCGCCATCTTGTGCTCCGGCCTGTTGTCGTCCGTGCAGTAGCGATCGACCCATAGGTAGCGGAAGCCCAGCTGCGTCACCACAGAAGCCGCATCGCGAACAACTTGCGGCCAGCTGCCCTCCTCGACCTTTGCGTCTCCCCATACATAGCTCAGCGCCACATATTCGTCTCGCAGTGATCTTTCGACCACCCGGGGAGGCGACTGGGCGCAGTCGATGAGTCGGAACCCTGCAATCTCTGCCCTTACCGGCCTCCTCGAACATCGTCCCTGGTGGTGGTTGTCGCAAAAGTGAAGCCACTCCCGCACGATGTTCAGGTCAGCGATCCTGTCAATATCCCGTCCCCAGATGCCCCTCTGCGTCCACGAGGCATCGTCAGGCAAGCACAGCGTCGGCGACGGCAGCGGAGACGCCCCTGGAGTCGACACGGCCAGCCTCCCCTCAGGCCCGGTCCTTCCCCTGGCCGCGTCCATGAGCATCTCGGGCCTCGTCCGGAGCAGCATGCCGGCCTCGCGGAACCATTCGGGGTCCACCTCCGGGTCCCGGCCGCCGGCTTTGGCCTTGGAGATGACGGAGAAGAAGGCGGGGCTGAGGCCCCGTGAGCGCCCCTTGGCCGGATGGTCCTGGCTGTTCATCTTGGCCGAGTCGATGAAGTAGCTCGTGTCGCGCGTCGACAGCGCCACCAGGTGATAGTCGCCGGGCTCCTTGCCGGACACGTGCAGGTCCCAGAAGAGCTTGCACAGCGGACACGTCGCCGCCCAGCGGTTCTCCTCGAGGAAGCGCAGCCGCGATACAAAGTGCTCCCGCGTCGCAAAGTCGCCCGCCGCTCCGCCGTCCGCCGGCCGCGCAAATGTCGTGTCGACCTCGTCCAGCGTCTCCTCGATCTCTGCCGCCAGGCGCGCGCACGAGTCGCACAGCGCCAGGTCGCGGTTGGCGCCCTGCGATGAGGCGGGCCGCGAGTTGGGCCGCGAGCTCGAGGCGGCGTCGGAGTGCGCCGACGGGCTGCGGCTCTTCTGTCCGCTGAGGCGGCGGATGAGGGATGAGCGCCGCGAGCCCGAGCCGTCGCTGGTGCCGGGCGGCGCCTCGACCGTCAGGTGCTGGATCATGTTCCTGAGGGGGTTCCTCGACCGGCGACGCCCCGGCGACTGCTGGTCAGCGGCGCCGGGAGCTGCTCCGGGGTCCAGGTAGTCAGCCATGGTGAGAGTTTCCCGGGGAAAATCTCCCGTCTTATGCTTTGTGTAATAAGGCGTGAGTGTTGCTGTTGCTGTGAGATTATGTATGACGATCAACGTATGAGACCCGTCGCGGTCTATTCACAGATTCATTCAGTGTGTCGTCGTCGCGGAGCTCGTGGTGCCTTGCGGTCAGAAAAGGGGCAACGAGGGCCGCATGAGTTGCGTTTTATGTTTGACCTGCCCGGTTTCTGCTCGAGCGGCCCGGCGCCAGAAACGCCTGACCCCAGGCGGCTGGAGATTTGAATGGTTGGAAAGGAGCGAATGAGTTGAAATAGCTTCAAGCAGCCCAGCAGGGGAAGGAAAAAGGGTCCGCGGCCTAGCGAGGGGTTTCGATCCGTCTAGAGCGGTGGGTTTCTTTTGCCTATTTAAAGAAGTGGTAGTACAGACGTTGAGTTCCTGTCTTGATACTACGAAGAAAGGGAGAAAGTTGAATGCTCTGGAAAGAGTATGATAGATACTGTAGACTACCTTATATATAGGTATGATATGGTCGGCGCGAGCCTGTAAACAGAGGATGATGCTTTGAGGCTTGCCTTGACTGCTGCTCAGGCCAGCCCCAAAGTTATTCTAGGAACATTGAAACCTTGAGCCACGCGAACTGGCGCCAGCCAACATGCATCCACATACACGTAGAGGTAGGTATAGTCGCACAGAATAATACAGGCAGCCTCTCATCAACACTGTGTGTCACTGTTGCAGCTGATGGGAAGTATTAGATAGAGAACAGAGACAGAACATACAGGTTTCCCCTCTTACAGGTGGAGTTTTGCTTCATTTTGCTCTATTAATAACCGAAGTCTGCAATCTGGCTGAGCCGCCCAGCGAGATCACATACAACTTCGCCGCTTGCCACACAAGTCCGTACACACAGCATTCAATATAAGCCCAAAGCCACGGAGGCGCAGGGCGCTCAAGAGGCTGACGATGAGGCGAAACCCCCGGCAACAACGCATTTCCCTGGCAAGATTGGGTGGAGAAAAGGAGGCAAGCCGCTGAGATTGCAGACGATTTGCGCCGCCATGGATCCATCCGTTCCCCCTCATGGCTTCAATGCGTCAATGCAAACGCTTCATCGTTTGTCTACCTTGGTATCCGTAAATCTAGGAGTAGTTAGCGGGCAGAAAGAGACTTCAGGGCTGGTTTGGGCTTGCTGCCTTGACACAACAAAAACATTGTCTCTAGCAGCCTTATCCTTGGTGCATCGTGATCTCTATGGCAGGACTCTGGCGGCTCGCGACAAGACCTTGCAACGATGAACTGCTAACGACATTGCTTCAGCGGCTAGCAAAACGGGATGCTTGAAACAGGGAACGCGAACCTGCCATGGAGATTGATGGACGGCACTAGCCTCGGCCTATCGCGAGATTCAAGACATGGATGCTCGACATCAACGACTTCTATGATGCCGACTCCGGATTTTCTTCTCTCTGCTCAAGTCACGAGTCGTCCCTTCATCGACAACCGCATTCCATCCATCCCAGGCTCATGCTCCCCCCCTGCCCTCGGCGCTAAAAGTCATTCAGCTTTCTCCTGATGCCGTCTTCCGATCCTGACCGCTTCGATGCTCTGCTTCATTTGTCTCCCAGTCTCGTTCCCGTGGGCGCTGCATCATGCATGCTCCGCTCAGCTCGTCTCAGCTCAGCCCACGATGACCAGAGGAGCGAAACCAGGTGCAGCAGCTCGGGACATGGACGATCCTCGGGGCCGCTGCATCTGAAATCGCCCGATTCCTGGCGCGCATCCGCCCTGTTTTTTTTCCCCAATCCCTGCCTCTGCTTCGAACCCATCCATCCTGCGGATCTCGTGTGCGTGGATCGATCCATGGATACTCTAGCTCGTCTAGAAAGCAGTCTTTATGAGAATAGAATCCATGGCACCAATGAGCCACCTTTTATTCGGTATATGGATGGATACTAATCAGCGACATGCCCATATAAGGACCCATCGAACTTGGTCCTGCTGCCATGACCACCCGCTTTTCTTATAGCCTGACGCTTTTCGTGATATTTGTAGATATTGACAAGACAAGAGGCGCAGCGTAGCTTGGATGTAAGCCAAGCATGTCTATCCATGGAAATCAAGCCTAGCCATGCTGCATTGCTGACGGATTCTCAACGAGTAACGGATGACTTACTCAGTGTGCAGATATGAGAGGCTATGTATGTCAGGGCTGATGCTGTTCAGCACTTGACTCTACACTTTGTACTATACCTTCGAGGACAAAGGCAGAAGGTAATCGGTCAAGTCAACCGTGATGATGCTATGACAGATATGTTGTAATCGCCGTGCACTCACTCAATTCCGCCTCCGTTTGGGTGCTGGTCTAGTTTTTGTTGAGTATATATCGTGGCCCTTTACCGGGTATGCTGCGCCTCGGCCACGGGGCATCGAAATAGCCACAGACCAAGAGCACAGTTCTTTATTCTTTCACGATGAGATTCACGTTGAAAAGTAAAGCAAAAGTAAGAGTAAAAGAATTTCGAGGTCCTACGTAGGGAGAGAAATCTCCATGGATTTCTTCATCTGTGCTCTATGTGTAACATGGCTCAAGTGCTCTAAACGGGACATCAGCCATACTACGGGATCATGCCCGAGCTCATCGAACACCCCTAGTTGTGGCTGGGACAGGTTGAAGTCAGACCACGTACATGGACTAGGTGGCCACCGCCATTTCCCCTCTATATCAAAGTGAACAGCAACAACGCGGATGATTGCAACTGGAACACTCTCATTGGCCGCCGAGAGTCTCTGGTTTGATTGGAACCTCTCACGAGCAATGGCCCAGCTTGATGAAGATGCCATTTCCTCCGCATTAACCGACGTCAAGAACGGCACGTCCCAGCGAAAGGCGGCAAAGCGCTGGGGCGTTTCTCGCACGACTCTCCAGAAGCGCTTAAAGGGCAGCCAGCCAAGATGCGATGCATATGAAAACCTTCAAACACTGTCGAAAGAGCAGGAGTCTCTCCTCGTTCAATGGGTTCAAGCTCAGGATAAACTCGGGCTTCCACCGACGAATGACCAAATCAAGGACTTTGCCTCCAGGGTCGTCAGGGCTGGCGGCGACAGTCAACCGCTTGGAAAGAGGTGGGTGGATGGCTTTCTTCGACGAAATCCGGGAGCGAGGATTGCGAAAGGAAAGACTATTGATTCACGCCATTTGAATGGATCTATGTTGGTTGCAGCCGGCGAGGACGTCGGGATAGGCACAGCCGGCGATTTGAACAACTGAGAAGCGCACATATTCAGAGCCGAAGTAAACAAGTTCCCAGATATCGAGCGTGCGCTATACAACAACGCTTGTAATTCGTTCGCCTGCCCACCTGCGCTTCCTGCTCTCACCTCATTGTAAAAGAGGTGGAAGAGTCGTCTTGCTGTAGAATATTCGTTCCAGGGATCGACTGGAAGAGGCGTACCGGGGTATCTATCTGCTGCTGGTGAATGTTGAACAAGGGGAGTAACGCAACACGTGTTGAGAAATGGAGACGTATCATGTCTTCACTGGTTGAGTGACGTGCCTATGGCACATGATTGCAACGGCAATGCTCATGCTCTTCTTGATCGCACTCACTTCTCATCCCGTGCTGGAGCACCACTAAATGAATCTGCCACTTTGTGAGCCTCGAATGCAGCCATTGCAAGCATAATCCATTACATTAGAAGAATTAAACCGAAAGATAAGGTTTGGAACAGAAAGTGATTCGCCCAGTCTAGATAACATACGCGACTGACGACTCAAACCGTTGGGCAAGTAGGCAATAGGCATCGAGAAGTGCCTCATGCCGCCTCACAAAGTGCAGCATCACAACTTCCACTTCGTCTGTCACTCAGACGGCGGTCCCGTAGGCATCTTCAAATGCGCAGTCCAGAACGCCTTGATCTTTCCATCTTCAAACAAGAGATAGTGGCATGCTTTGATCATGTCAGGCTGCTCCCGCGGCCCCAATTGCCAGTGTACAATGCCGAGATTCTGCGTGATGGCAATATACCCTTCTTTGTCGTGCGTAATGAAGAAGCCGGGAAACTGACTCTGCTCCTTTTGAATCGTCGCGTTCACGTAGTCCCTGCCTCTGATGATGGCTTGTTCCCCTGAATACTCGGCAGGTTGCAACCACGTCACGTCTTCGTGATAGAGCGACTCCATTGTCTTGCCGCGGGCGGCTTGGTCGGATTCTCCAAAGACTCTTTCGATGTGCGTGTTCATCACCTGTCGCATCGTTTCTGGGTCTTCGTGTGGCGAGGTTGAGATTAAAATGGAAGTCTGTCGCGACCACATGGTGAATCGAGTACCTGACGCTTGACGTGATACAGATTCTTGACGTGCAGAAGATTCTGTGTTTCCTGAATTAATGCATCACAATGACAGGCAGCATCCTTGACATTTATACGCAATCGCCATGCAAGGCTATGGAATCATCCAAGCCTAGTGCTGATGTGGGATGAGAGAATCAGAGGCTATTCTTCCATATCCCGACGTTTTAGCTTTCCGATCCGACGTTCTTGCATCCCGCTTGATAGAGTATTCTGTCATGTTGCCACGGCTAAGGCCTTTGTTTGGCATGGCGGAAAGGTAATTCGAATATCAAGTATTGCCCAGCCTCAAGGATTCAGTGAGGAGGCTCAGGAGAAGCCACGACATGTCCCTTCAGAAGCTCGACTACCCCTTGATGCCCATACCTCGTAGCTACTGAAAGCGCCGTTTCGCCATCCTCATCCTTAGCATCGACGTCTGCATTCTTCGCTAGCAACAGTCTAACCACCGCCTCATGCCCTCGCCGAGCAGCTCGCAACAGTGGCGTCCGGCCGTCCCTCTCCTTTGCATTGACAGCGGCACCTTTGCCAAGCAAGAGAGCAACAACGCCCTGGTGACCATTTGCCGCAGCTAAAGACAGAGGTGTCTGATCAAAGACACTCTTCGAGTTGACTTCAACGTCTTCTTCCAGCAGGAGAGCTACCACAGCCTCGCGCCCGTTTGCCGCTGCCCACGACAGTGGTGTACGTCTCATCTTGTCTTTGGAATCGAGTTGAGCGCCCTTGCTATGCAGCAACTTAACCATGGCATCGTGCCCGCTCGCCGCGGCCCATGAAAGCGGCGTACGGCTTGCCCCGTCCCTTGACTCAATCTCAGCCCCTCTATCGAGCAAGAGATGAACTACAGCCTCATGCCCACTCGCTGCGGCTAACGACAGTGGTGATTCCTCCTCCTTGTCCTTGACGCCGGCTGCGGCCTGTCCCGTGTCAAGCAAAAGTCTAACGACAGCCGCGTGCCCTCTGTAAGCAGCGTAGCATAACGGTGTGTGACCCTGGTTGTCTTTGGCATCAACCACCACCTGTTCCGTGGCCAACAGCCGCCGGACCACCGCCTCGTGACCGTTCTCCGCAGCAAACGATAGAGGAGTCTGGCCAAACTTGTCTTTGAGATTGACGTCAGCCTGCCCTGTGTCCAGCAAGAGCTGGACCACAGCCTCGTGTCCGTTCTCCGAAGCCCATGAGAGGGGTGAATGGTGATGGCTGTCCAATGCGTTAATGTCCACTTGTCCTGTGTCGAGTAGCAGTTTGACAATGGCTTCATGCCCAGCCTCGGCGGCAAAAGCCAGCGGCGTCTGGCCGTAACAATCTCTCGCATCAATCTCAACCGCTCCTGTGTCTAGCAGCATCTTGACTATACACTCGTGGCCAGATTCCGCAGCCCACGAGAGCGGTCCTCGATAATCTTCATCCTGCAGATTGACATTCTTGCTGATTTGACTGGTATCTTGTAATATGGCGGACAGCACCCCTGGAATCCCGTACCTCGCTGCAACCTGCACAAGACTGGTCTTTCTCGGTTGACGGTCGAGTCCATTTGTGACCACCAAGTCGAGGACTCGAGCCCACAGTTGCAAGTGGTCGTTTGACGGCCAACGGAACAGTTGGAGGAGGTCCTCCTGGGAGACCCCTAGCCTATCGCTCTGATGCGCGTGCGTTGTCCATGCTGTGGCAGCATATGTTATGAAGGGGAACTGAGCTTCCCATTCACGGCCATTGACGCTTTTGAACCGGGCGATTTCTTCCATCAAACAGTAACGTATGCACGTCCTGGACAGCGAAAAGTGCGCCCTTCCAATGGCTTCATCGACTGTTGCCGAGTTGCTGTCCAAGACTAGCAGGCCTTTGTTGACGAAGAAGTCCTTGACGGACTGATGGATAAATTGCACGATGGATGGTTGGGAGGTTGAGGTCACAGACTCAGCCAGTCCGCAGCTCAGAGCTATAACTCGCCTTTCCATGTCCTCGTCGCTTCCATAATCCTCTGTGCTTCCGCACTCTTTCAAGGACTCGTGCGGGCAATCGGCGTCGATGGCGAGGGCCCAATATACCTCCACAAGTGACAACGGCTTGACGGCAAAGCAGAGCCAGTGAATGAGTCTCAAAGAAGCGGCCTTGTCCTCCATTCTCTGGATATGTTCCAGGTATAGGCTGTCCATATCGGGAGGGATAGAGCAGATCTCATCCTGTATCTTCCCCCAACTCGCTCGCTGCCGCTCGAGGCGGAGGACTCGCTCTAACACGAGTCGCGCCCACATGAAGACGCCTTCTGCACGAGAAGTGATCAGGTCCGCAATGGAAGATGCCTCGCGGACGAAGGTCGCTGAGAGCCTTTGCCGCACGTAGGCGGAAACATCATCTCCGTTTTCATCTTCGACGCAAATCTCTAATACGCCATCTAGATCTGGAGGGATCGGATAGTGGCGACAGCTGAAGCAGATGTGAGTGCCCTGGGCTGCAGAGGATGATAAGTTGTCCAGCAGAGACTTGAACTTCATCGCCAAGTCCACCGCATCTGCCTCGCCACATTCGTCCAGCGCGTCGACAAACAACCAGACTGGACGCGTTCCGAGGACTCGAGGAACTGAAGCCTCGAGAAAGTGCCACAGCTCTTCCGGATGCCACTGCCACGCTTCTGGTGGAGCACCAATCTCCCTGCACTTGTCCTGATAGCTGTCCACGAGGTCTGACAGGGCTCCGGGGATCTGTTTGAGCATCTGGTGGAGAAGAGAGCGGAACAAGCCAAGCGGTGTTCTTTGAAGAGTGTCACCACGGCCGTGGAAGAAGAAGGACAGCACGAGATCATTGTCCGCGGCGCTGGGCATATCTCTTTGCTTGCTCAAGGCATGCTTGAGGAGCGTGGATTTGCCTGCTCCCGGCTTGCCCTTGATCCAGAGGAGCCCACGATGAGTCGCGGCCCAGCTCATACATGTTTCGTGCTTCAGTAACCACTCGCATGTGCCTTTGACGGCGCGATCGATGTCATTGCCGCGGCTCTGCATTCTCTCAAAGGCCAGTGATTTGAGGCAGTCTCGTTCCGGCTGCGATAGACTTGGCTGTATCGGACCTGTGAAATATTTCTTTAGTGTTCCAGCCGGGTCACCTTGGATCTTGAGCTTACATACCTCTTCGCATATAGATTGCCCGCGTAGCAAGACTTGCAATTCGGCCGAGGACCTTGTCGTATTCCGGATCTTGGTCCGCAAACTTGACCATTTCGGAGTGCGTACGATGGATGGCGCAGGTGTGCTCGGGTCCGTTCTCCCACGGCCTGCAATGGGTGGCTGACGCTTTCGATACTAGAACAGCTGGTTCTCCTGTCATACTCCATCTGCCCTCGTTATCCTGTTATACCCCAGCCTTAGCAGAGTTTGCCAACTGGATGTTGGAAACGCACCTTGACAGCGGTTGGCGACATCCGTGTTTCGTAGAATGAAATGATCTCAGTCTCCCCCTGGCCTCCCAAAGCTTGTGTGAAATCACGCTGCAGGGTGCTGAGGACCTGCGAGCTATGTGATCCAATAGACTCGAGCAGGAATCGGTTTGGTCCGTCCCCAGCCATGGGAATAAGCGAACGAATGTCCATGCCATCATGAGGGACACCAAAGAAGGCGATTCCGTAGACTGCGCGTCTCAATTTCTTGTCCAGTTCATCGCTGGAATTGCTGAGAGAAATGAGAAACTATTAGGGCAATGTGAGATGGGGCTGTCACAGATGACTAGAGACTATGATGAGCGAACAAACCTGCTTGACGACCAGCCCGCCCAAGCTGTGAGCGATAAATACAATGGGCTTGAACTTGCCGTCAACTGTCAGCATCCGAAGCGTGAAATGGAGCGCAGTCCCAAGGTCCTCGAGGTTCTGAAAGCTGTCGCTGTTGGGAAGACTAGACTCGTAGCCGTATATCATGACGCGTGCAATATGTTTGCCGTTCTCATCAACCATGCCATGTGGAAGTGAGTCTCGCAGCCACATGTACTCTCCATTTCGCTCTTTAAACGATCCGAATGCGTGTCCGCTGAGGCCAGATATAGCAACGATGCTTTGAAGGGTTAATCAGTGATTGTCCATCTGGACTATATGCACTTACTCAACTCTATGGTCCTGTAGGGAGGGCGTAAAGAGACTCGTGATGCTCAGAAAGCCAAGATCCAGCGCCAGGCTCTGGGACGCGCCGCCTGAATCAGGCAGGGGTATCTTCAGTGGCAGACGGCTGGTGGCATCAAAGAGAACTGTAGCTGTCTGCGACCGCCCATGGAACTCGATGGCCAAGGATCGTACGGAGGGCCGCGATAAAGACTCCCTCTCAGCGAGAAAAGTCTCCAGCCTGTCCTTGTCCCAGTCGTTGGGCACGCCGCGAATGCGATATGTCGGCGCTGACTTGGGCGGATGTTGATTGCCGCCGCTTGGAGACTGTTTCCACCATTGCGGCCACCAGCTTAAGCTCATTGTGAAGCAGCTGATGCGAGGTCTATGATGGACATGTGAGATAGAGACGGGTCTTCACTGCATAGGTAACTATGGACAGGCCTCCGGATGTTGTGACTGCAATCTTCCTACCTGAGAGAAAGGCCGGTTTGTTTAGGCCACAAAATTACATGGAATTTCTTCTCAACTGCTCAATGGTCGGACATGATTGTAAGACGTGCGGGGAGCTGCAAGCCAATCCCATGTCGAGGCTGCACACACTTATCAGTGAAGCCTGCAGCTAGGATGTAAGCCTGGGGTTCAACATCGTCGATGCCTAGGTCAGAGCAGTGATTTTCCGCGTCGAGAAGCGCGGGAGAGATCCCATCACATAGTTCTCAGAAGTCTATACCAAGCTTGATGCTGAAAATCACCAATGTTTCATTAATTACATACATCTATAGCATCTATCACACAAGAAAATACAGCTTCTCTAAGCTGCACGGCTATTTCAACAATGTCGATGAAACAGTGACAAGTGACAAATGCCCTCATTTCTTGAACAGCTTATAACCGCCAGGAGACCTGGTCTGGAACACACCCTTTGGATCGTACTTCTTGCTGGCGGCCTGCAACTTTGCGAGATTGCCGGCGCCCCAGGTGCTCAGCACATTCTGTGAAATGTCGGCGTAGTTGAGGTAAATGAAGTCGACAAGGTATTTACTCGACTTGAGCAGTGCGCGCTGCTGCTTCACAATGTCGTTGATGACGGACTCGACCAAAGCATCGTCGGATGCGTTATCGTAGGCGGCCGTCATGTCGATAAGCACGTAGTCAGTCTTTCCAGGGGTCAGACCAAACATGTTGGTGCCGTTGGTGACGGGCTGAGGTTGGAAGAGGAACTCGATGAAGAGTCCCTGGACCTTTGAGAGAGCTGTGATGCGTTTCTCCCAGATTTGGATCAGCTGCAGGTAGACGGAAGCAGGAGGGTTGTTGAACGTGAAGGTGAGTTGGTATGAACTGAGATTTCAACCGTGGTTAGCTCGAATAATATTTTCTTGTACCAAATTAGGGTGTGCTTACCGGCCAGTAGTCGCTGGAAGGTTCTCTCCGAAGTTGTTCACGACTTTGTCAACAGTGGCAAGCTCCGAGACGCCGCCGAGGTTGGGAATTTGGGTGAAGGCATCGTAGACCTTGGGACTGGCAACGTCCTCGATATACCACATGGCATTGGAAATGCCAAAGCCTTGGTTCGTGTAGTAAACAAACATGCCCATCATGGCCGCGCTGTCGTAGTTGGCAGGCTTCATGAAGTTGTTGAAGGCCTTGGCATTGGCCGACAACACGCTGTCGGTGTAGTTGTAGCTCAGATCGCTGTACCACATGTTGCCCATGGGAAAGGCTGCGAGGTCAAAACGGGTGATGATGCCGAAGTTGTTGGATCCGCCCTTGAGGGCAAGCCAAAGGTCGGAGTTGGAGCTCTGGCTGGCGTAGACGACTTTTCCGCTCGCGAGAACAACTTCATAGCCATAGACGTTATCACAGCTGAAACCGTATTTACGGGACAGGAATGTGATGCCACCTTGCTTTCAATTAGCCTGTAATCATCATAATAGGGTACTCGCAATAAATGCTTACCACCAGTGACGAATCCTCCTGCTCCAATGCCTGGAACTCGACCGCCCATAACAGTCAGGTTATAGGGCTCAAGCTGGGGATAGATGTCACTAAAGACGGCGCCAGCTCCGAGATGAGCAATCTTGTGGTCGTCGCTCAACGCCAGACTGTTCATCGCACGCATATCGACAGTAATGCCGCCGTCGACATTGGCGGCACCGGGCCAGAGGGTATGACCACCTCCTCGGACGGCGAACTGAGTGTTTCCGCTTGACGTGACCAGCTTAATAAACTGAGAGACCTCAGAGGTGCTGGTAGGCCTGAAGATGCAACCGGGGTTCAGGTCGCGTTCTTGGCCGCTATAGTAGGACGAAATGGAAGCGTTGTATGCGGTGCTGTCCGGGTAAGAGATACAGCCGGGGATCTTGGCGTCAAGAGTCTTGCATGTTTGAGCAGTAGACGCAGAGACAGATGCCGCTGCGGCAAGTACACAGAGAGCGAGTGAATACATTGTGCTGGATTTGAGAACGGTGCTTCAAAACGAAGACTCCCAAGGAATGCACCACCAAGGGCAGGATAAGGAACAAAGGAGAGACTAGGCGGATTGTCAGGCCCACGATGACTATGACAATTGTAGGCGTTATGTCTAATAGCACTTCAGTCTTTTTAGCTTATAGCTGAGTCTATATAGGTTCTATTATTCTTTCTCGTGCACCAGATTTCTCCCCCTGAAATTGCCGGAAGTGAGGCTGTCACGGCTTCAAGGGGTGCCTAGGCTCCAAAGGATGCCTTCTACGCCACCATCTCAGCGGATACAGCCAGAACAACTACAGAGCTTCGGGATCGGTCGTCGCAATATTCAGTCCCGGTCGGGAGGCTCATGATCGCTCCTCCAGAAGATAGTGAGAAGCGGACCGGATATCGGCAAGGAAGCCTTAGATACGGACTCCGAAGAGATCTTACTTCTATGCCACTTCCCGGTGTGGCGTCTCTAATGGCGACTTGCAGTGTGCCAATCCTAAATGCCAAGGGTCTCTAGTGATGGAAGCTGTGCCGCCCATCACATGTAAGCGACAGGGATTCTCGGATCCCGATTACATCTCAGTCGTCGGCAGATAGTGCTGACGCTGATCACCTATACTTGGTAGACAGGATCGAAGGATTCAGGGGAGCTGAGAAGCTACGTTTTAGCTCAATCGAAGACCCTTGCCAAGGGTCTGATGGATTGATGGGGAATTGCGTGGAGCATTGGAAACACATCACATGTCGATTTTGACGAAGGAATCCTTCGTGGAGATCAGTATTCGCCTACCCGTCAGACGTCGTCAGCAGCATCGTCCATGAGACACGTAAGGAGTCCCCATAACGACAACAACGAGTGTAATTGTCTATCTTATTTGCTTATCATGTGAATTAAGCTGTAGCTTTGATAGAGGAGTGGTTAGAGTGTAGCTGCAAGTACAGGTAAACATGATTCTATCTATGTTTCCACGTCTACTATTGCCAGCGTCCAGTGTATGACTCCACAGCAACAATCTCTGTATCATCATCATCTCGTAGTCGACCCATGAACATATTGCTGACCATTATTCTCCTCATGATGCCCCTGAGAGTCATCGCGTAGCTTGAGCAACTCCCGTCGAACTGCCGTTAGCTGCGTATTCAGAAAGGCATCCATCCTTATATGCACCGCACTGTACATCGGATGGCCTCTTGGCTCGCTGGTGGCTGCGGCAGATTGCTCCGTGTTCCACGAAATGTCCCCGACCAGATCTTCCAGCTCCTGCAGTCTACTCGCGACAACTTGGCCAATGAGGCTCGCCTCGAGACGGCTCTCCAAGCACTGGTCGCCAATGAAGAACGATCTCCGCGACATCTCGACCCTCTCTGCTAGCTGGACACTACTGTCCATGCTCGTGCTACCGCAGCGGCTGCTATAGGTGTCTATAATGCGCCAGTACCAGGCGATGGCCTCGGCGCACATGACCGTCACCAGGAGCTGCAGCTGCGGGCTTGCGTAGCAAGGGCAGCGGAGAAAGCCACGAATGGCCCGTAGGGCTTCGTAGTTGGTGGAGAGGACGTTGTCGACTGCCCGAGACAACGGCGGCTCTCCGTGCTGGCTGTCCATGCCGAGCCCGAGAAGACACGACGGGGAGCAGGAGTGCATTGACTTGAGCAGCCCCGTGGCCAAGCCAAGGCAAAGACCCTGAGGGTTTCGGCACTTGGAAACCTCCGAACATGTCGCTCTCGGTTGTGGTGGGTTGTCCGAGATGTCCGTTGTAGATGGGGGAACAAGCTCGGTGGTTGATCTGGGTGTGATGGAGAAGACGTCGGTGAGCCACTTGGGTGACAGATCTTTGCTCTCAAAGTTGAATGCGTTGAGATCGGGAGGGGTGAGGAGGTCTGCAACGGACGTGACGAAGCTCTCAACGTCCAGGAAGTCGTCCATTGATGCGCCCGTCGGGGGCAAGGAGGTTCCACGCTCATATGCGTCTGCGGTGTCCATTGAGACGGTATGAGGAGGTCTGTAAGACTATGACTACTATGGTTTGATCAAAGAGTGAATGTCTTTCAGCGTATCGGTTTAGGGATTATACGTTTAACGTACGATGAGATTGATGCTATATAGATAGGCGTGACCGGAGGTCCATCATGATGACTTCTTCGTCCCGTCCCCCGACATCATGGTCCTCGTACAACACACGCTCGCTTCTGGAGAGAGATAGTGGCAAGCCTGCTAGCTGAAACATTGCCGATATGCACGTCTCCAATGCCATTCCTCTCTCCGCAACGTTTCTCAGCCGTATCAGAGGGCGCAGCCGCTGGCTTCGCTTCCCGTCAGCCCCGAATTCATAGACGTGCGATAATGCTGTACGCGAAAGAACGGCAAAGGATGCCACTCCTCCATCTGATTGGGGGCTGTGGGCTATTTTCCTCGTGGGAATATGCATGGGCCAACGCACATTTGAGGGCCGCCGCACTTATTGCGACCAACACACCTGAAGGATCCTTTGGCAGCACTAGTAACGCAATGTAACTGCGTGTCGGCCATTCCTCCGAATTCTTACATCACACAGTGTCTCGGGGCATTGCTCGTCTATTCCTTCGACATGTTGGACGTGAGCAGGAGAGGCGTACGGCTGTTGGGTTGTGAGTTATAAAGGTTGAGGGATTGGATCAAGGTTGACTGACTATCTCGGAGCATCTTACCTCTCACACTCAATCTCACACAACTTCCTTCCACTACTCGAACTCCCCTTGTTGCTCTGCCGCTCGACTTTGACCTCATCATCCGCCTCGTACACTAGACTTCTCTTTTCCGACTA
The DNA here is from genome assembly GCA_020002365.1 of Trichoderma gracile. Classification (NCBI taxonomy): domain Eukaryota; kingdom Fungi; phylum Ascomycota; class Sordariomycetes; order Hypocreales; family Hypocreaceae; genus Trichoderma; species Trichoderma gracile. The sequence continues at coordinate 3,333,025 of JAINEY010000006.1, forward strand.
AAAGACACGGCTTGACACAATGGCACCGCCACCGCTCTCCTACACCAAGGTCGCTCACTCAACCACCCACCCTGCCATCTCTCCTAGCTCGCCCGCCCTGTCAACTAATGGCAAGGTCGTCCTGATCACCGGTGCTTCTGGCGGCATTGGCCGTGCCACCGCCGCCTCCTACGCCGTCTCAGGGCCACGAGCTCTGATCCTTCTTGGCCGCCGTTCTGACGCCTTGGCCGAAACCGAGGCCCTCGTGCGGACCAAGAACGCTGATGTCGCGGTGCAGACTCACAAGGTCGACCTCTGCGACGCACCAGCCGTCCGCGATGTCTTCAACAAGGTGGCAGCCGAGTTCGGCGGCATCGACATTGTCATTCATGCTGCTGGCGTCCTGGCCCCTGTTGTTCCTCTTGTGGAAGCCGATCCCACCACTTTCCTCGATGGCTACAAGACGACCGTTGTGGGAACGCTGGTGGTGGCACAGGCTGCCGTCTTGGCCAACAAGGAGAAGGAATTCACACTCGTCAACCTGACCACTGCCGGAATCCTCTTCCCGCCTTTCCCCGGCATGGGTGCCTACGTGAGCAGCAAGATGGCGGCTGTCAAGCTCCTCCAATCCTTCGCTGCCGAGAACCCTCAAGTGCGCCTTCACAACGTGCACCCCGGGTTCTTGGACACCGCCATGTCCGCGCAATTGTCCAAGACGACCAAGCTGCCCTTTGACTATGACGACAGTAAGTACAACGACGACTCAGTTCACAGCCGTAACGTGCTAATCTTTCTCTCTCTAGTCTCTCTGCCAGCTGACTTCCTCGTCTGGATTGCTTCTCCCGAGGCCAAGTTCCTCAACGGCAAGCTTGTCTTCTCTGCTTGGGACGTTGATGAGCTCAAGAGCCGTGAGAAGGAGATTGTCGGTGGACCGCCTGGAACCGGCGAGCTGTGGCTCAGCTTCTCGGGATTCCCGCGGTACATTGGTGGCAACCTTCTGCCTGGTGCCTAAGAGGCTTGCATAACCGGACTCAGCCGAGGACTTCCTACTGATGCACAGGCCGCTCGACTATGAGACCTAGACTAGGAAAAGATGCTGGTTCTAGCAGCGTGTGGGTTATAGGAGTAGAGAGATCCTAGATAGCACTGCAATGAAAACATACATGTCAAACCACCTTTTCAACCCTACCCACGCATCAATGAACACTTCCATTCCTCCGATTCTCGCAATTATCATCGTAGACAAGACAGAGCCCATCACATACGACCATATCCATTAGAGAACACGGGATCCCGTCAAGCTCTTTTCTTGAGTTTGATGCCTTTCATTTTTTGCCTCCTGAGAGTCTGAATATGGAGTCACACAATTCTGTTTTTGGAGGATAATGAACACAGCGCTAAAGGTACTGTCAAATCACCTGAGCTAACCTAAAAAACGGTGCTTATGACGACCGTTTTATACACGGTGGCAGTTCTGCCATCAGTGGTGCTGTGTGTTTATAGGCATGGCCAGCTATTTGGTTCTGCATACCCTCCAGATCTATTTGTTATTCTCTGCCATTTGCTTTCCTTTATATTGCTTTGTCACGACCTAATCTCTTATGCTACTACGACGGTATGTATCCAGGAATAACTACGGGCTGAGAGACCAATTAACAGTTTGGAGCGATGGGGCGATTTACTATATTGGATCGCAGAACCTACACTCATTTGATAGCTTAGATAGCCAGTCGTTAACATTGTAATAAGATCGATCACTGCTTTAACCTACCAGCTGGATGTAGTAGCATTTCCTGCTGGCGCCGTCCCACTGCGCCATCCAGCCTGCCGGCACCTGCGGCGGCGAGAGCGTCGGGCCCTAATTGCTGGGCGAGGTTGTGCCGCTTATGATTGAGGAGGGAGTTTTGGCTTGTGAGACGCGCAGCTTTTACGCAGGCCACAGCGTAGATTACCTTGTGGAAAATGTAGGCGAGAGAGAGTGTGTGTGGAATGGAGACCTGCTGAAGAGTTCTTCGGCCTCGTAGTCTGGAGGGGTTGTTCGTGTGACTACGTTGGTTGTTCAATGACCGGGACCAAGCAAGCGACTTTGATGGCGAGACACTTGCAGTCCTAGGGCAGCGACCCTGCTATACTGTCTGGCCAGCCCGAGTCGAATCGAGTGGAGGTTGCAGCAGCGCTGAGGGGCGGAGTTTCCCAGGGCACCCTTTTTGTATTCAACATGGTCGTCTACGACACTTACACGGCCCGTGTCCTGGCTGGGTGATTTAGAAGTAGTGCGCATCTCTGTAATCGACGTGCGAGCGCTTCGAAACTCTACCTACTATAGGCAGCTTGTGTGCACATACGACAATGCAGGCAAACACCCCAGTATTCTTACTCGACTCTACAAGTTTGTTATAATGTAAATGAATAATTTTACATCTATGCTGAATGTAGAGGCTATATTTCCTTGAAACGGTGCAAAAAAAAAAAAAAAAAAAAAAAACTGACATATAAATACTTCGCCAGGTCTCGAACCTACAACGTCTCAGGCAAAAAGTGGCGTCCTTCTCATATATGCTTCTTTGATTACCGGATGCGCCACACCACGACCCGAAGGTTTTCAAAATATTCACCAACATAATATATATAGTAATAAGCCAGGTCGCACTGCACGTGACATCATGACTTATCGGCCAAACCGCTGCAGACTCTAGAGAAGGCGACGCGTGATTGAGGCAGGTAACCAACAATATTGCTTGCTAGAGTCTTGCTTACAGCCTTTTTGACGTTTCGTCCCAATAGATTTACGCAGAGAGATTCAGTACGTGCATTTGTCTACGCAGCTTGGTGAACCCGCGCTTTAATCAATGGTACGTGACCTAAAGGTGGTGGTGGGTGTGACACCGGTCCCGAACCGACTTGGTCAATGATGACCGATTTTACAATAGCTTCACATGCGGAAAATGCCGGTCAGGCACAAGGATGGGGATGCAATAGAGAGATTGACCCGTTGTCTCCCAGCACTTACCTAGTATTATGTACAGTCCTGCCAATTTTGCATAATGGGAAAGAGCTGGAATTCGTTGGACTACCTTAGGTAGGTAGCTGGCAAGCAGGTTCCTTCTGTGATAAGGGAAAGAGCCCTGAGAACCAAACTCGAGAGAGAAGGCGCGCCCGATCAGGGCAATATAAATTCTCTCTTTCGACTCCCGTCTGTTGATGTCTTCTTCTCTTCCTCTTCATGCTTCTTTTGATTGGGATGTGAGATACCCGGGGTCAAACCCGGGGGGACCAATCCTTCTCATACATTCTTTGGAACCCCTCTCGCTTGACATAGCTTCTCGTGTCAAGGGGGCGTCTGATGAGTCCTTCGGGCTTCATTCGCTCCATGTGAACTATTTTTGAAACCGTCCTGCCTGACTCTCAGTCTCGCAACCTTTTTTCATTGAGTTCTGGGTCTTGTACCTGGTCTTGAAGAAGAAAGCTACGAGTTGTCCGAATTGTGCCAGTGCAGGATGGTCATGACCGCGTCGTCCGTCGCGAAGTCGTAGACGACGCTGCCGTGGAGCGTGTCGACGAGGGTCACCACCACCGCTTAAGGCTCGGAATGGCCAGCCCAGGCGACCGGCCATATTCTATCGATTTGTCCGCGCTGTAGTCGAGCAGCAACTGTACGGTGCCCTTATATCCCGCATAGGCGGCCACAGCCAAGGGCGCCTGGCCATGCACATCCATAGCGTTAAGGCCGGCCTCGTCAGCCTTAAGCAACATCTCCGCAATAGCCTTGTTGCCGGCTCCGGCAGCGCAGTACAGCGGGATCTGCTCTTATTCGCTACGGTCTTTATTCTAACGTCTGCGCCTCTGTCAGGAAGAAGCCGTATAGTGGACTCTCTGCCTAACGTGGCGGCGAGGGCGAGAGACGTGAAATGCATGGTCAGTTTTGGGTTGATATCAGCACCGGCCTCTAGAAGAAGCCGTATAATGGCCTCGTTCCCGATGGTGATGGCCATGGCCAGCGCCGTATCCGCATCAGACGTGCTTCTCAGGTTGACGTTAACGCAGCTTCACGACGACCTAGTGCTGCTTAGCAATGGCGTACGTGAGCGACGTTGGGGTTACGTTAGTACCGTTACCTGCGTTAACATCAGCCCCTGCCTCCAGCAGTGGCTTAGCGACAGCCACATTTCCCTGGACGCTAGCGATTATAAGCGCGTTATACTCATGGTTAAGCGATTAATGTAGGAGAATTGCCGCTGCAATATCCATGCCAAACGAGAGACTATGTAGGAGCCCACTGATGAAAGATTTATACATCTATTTCTTACAGTCAGAAGCGAAAAGTCTATCATAACTAAACAGGTACAGCTGATCCTCTTCTGTAAAGGCAATAATATTTCCAGGCCTTTGCTCCTTGCGTGTCTATAGTCACTGAGTTCTTCCTATCAGAATACCAACGTCTTCGCCGCTTGATGAGTGACAGTCTGCAATCTAAATCGAAGCAATGCTGCAATCGGCGCAACCAGCCATGTTGTTTGCGTCCAGGCAGCACCACCCTTTGGTTCTTGAGAGTATCTGTCTGTAAACTGCAAGATAACCTTGGCAATCTTTGCCAGCTGCTCAACTCCCTGGCCGTTGTTGTTTGAAGATGACGGCCTATGCCAACCGGGTAGATCCTTTTCTGGACTTGGGCTAGGTGTTGTCCGTGCCAATGTCTCTTGACTTGGTGCACTCTGGAGGACATGGCAATGATGTACCGTGTCCATGAGAGAGATACATCCGCATGCCACGAGGAGTGCTACACCAGGCTGCTCTGAACACGGACATACGAGTATCGTCAAGAGCCTCTGGCACGCATCTGTGGTTGCTGAGCTGACGGACGTATGGTTCGCTCTTCGTCTGGCGACATCCAGGTGCTCCAAGATAGTTATGGCAATTCTGGCACAGTCGCCGCCGCCTGCATCCTGATAAGGGGCTTGGCAAGATGGTGGTTCAGCCGCTTGCTGCTGCTGCTGTTGTTGTTGCTGCTGTTGCCGTTGCTGCTGATGACTCTGATCATGTCTTATTGATTGCATGCAGAGAAAGGTCGTATCGAGGCTCATCTCGCGGCTTTTGCCGCCATCTCCCCTCGACTCCATCGTGCTGTCAACCGACATCTCCAAGCACTGCTGCTGGCTCTTCTCCCTCACGCGATGCGGCCTGCCGGCCCGTCGGGCTGGGCTGTAGGAACATGGCTGGTTGAGGCTTGCGCAACGAGCGCACGTTGGCTTCTGCTTGTTGCACCGCAGCTTTGACGCTGAACACAGATCGCAGGAGTCTTTGAGTTTGCGAGCCGGGGCATGAGTGCCGTAGGACGACGCCATGTTGAACGAGAATACAGTCAAAATCCTCAACCAGAAGCGAGGTGTCAATCTTCAGGAGCTTCAATTTGGGCTTGTATGGTAGAATCAGCCAGAGATGCATCAGATACTCGACTCAATCGCAGTGTAACGATGTTATACTATAACAGTCGTCGAGGTTGTCTCTAGAGGCTCTAAGCTCACCGTGTGAATTACACAAAGACTGCGACATACTTGGCCAAGGAAACAGGCCGCGATCACCCCTAATCTTCGTTCCATCGGCTGGCGGATCCGTAGGAATGGCTGAAACTAGAGCCAATGCCAATATGGATTCGACGTTGCATCTAAGCCCAGCGTATGGCTGAGGGTCAAGGTTCCTTTCAGCATGCGGGCCGGGATCCAGCTCCTTCTTGGAGGGGGGGCCCACGACGGCGTGTAAGAAGCGTATGGTGAGCCGAGAACCTTTCGTATGCGCCTCGCATCAAATACCCATCGAAGCGAGCCAGCTACAGCACAACTGGGCAGACTGCGCGTTGGCTATCGTAGGACTTCGTACGCTGACCCCGCATCATACAGGTCTGACAGGCAGACGTGAGGAGGAAGGATGAGGCGAGTGTAAGACGGCAGAAGAGAGCCCCGATCTCACCACGAGAATTCGCGCGGCTGGGGGAGCGGAAGCCGTTGACATAGCCATCAGCGTGCTTCGCCTAGCAGTTGGCAATTTGGTCCCTTAAAATAGATCTGTTGGGGCTCACTTTTGTCATTTAAGCGTGTTGGATTTGTGATTTGATATACCTCGTATACTTCTAGATATGCATCTTTAGACAACTTATGTTGTGAATGATGCTGGCTTATACCTGATATTCTATGTATGGAGGGCATAGCATCAGCAACACATCTCCTGTCCATCGACAACGCCCATATGGTGATCAAATCGTACAGACAAGCAATACTAGGGTAGCTACCTAGATGCGCTTCTGATCTATGTGACAACTTGGCGATCGGAGAATCACGGTCGACTGTTTGGATAAACGGAGCTCTCGCGGCTGAATCTGCAGAATCTCCAACTATTGACTGCCCCCATGCTGCAATCTCCAGATAACACGTGGGATGGTAGCCAACGGAGATTGTATCTGAGCGAAGATATCGCTCGCTCTCAGTCTCTACACGCTGAGCTTCTAGTATAGGTGTTAGTATTGGACTCCATTCCAGTGAAATGTCCCACCTCAGCTGGCGTATATTGCACCGTCAATAACACCTGGTCTCACGCTGATGTGCCCGGTTTAGCAGGTCGCAAAGGACGTAAAGGCTGCACGCAATCTGGGTGTAAGATGCAATGCTACACCAGCGGGCGGATCTCACTGGACGTCCTCTCCAAATGTAACCCTCATCGGCTGCTCTCCGTGCCGGGGCGCTTAATGGGAACCAAAGCAGAAAAGTCCCTTGGCGTCTACTGTGTGTCTCAGGTTCTAGACCATTAAGCATGTGGGAATGATCTTCAGGTCCGCTGCAAGGCCATGGTGAAGATGCGAAAGTCGATTCATCTAGAAGCATTATCTCGCGTGCTTTATGGGCATCCTGTACATATCTTTCGACGCGAGCCGACAGAGGGTGTGGTTCCGTTGAGCCGGAGGCTGTGACACAGTGAAGTCTGGCTTCGAGACGCTTAGACATTACTATCAGATAAGGCTGTATGAAACCGGCAGCATCCAGGCTCTTGCATGTCGCCCACATGGACCGAGGCTCTCCGTAACACATGAGTCTGGAATGGATGGGTGCATCCGTCAGCAGAGCATCGGGCCTATACGAGGGAGCTGAAAGTCGTGCTGCTTGATGGACCTACACGGCATTCTGAGAAAATGCATGTCCGAATTCATATGGTCTTTTCACGACACAAGAGACTCGAGCCGAGGTCGGAAAGAACCTTGGCATTCTGATACTTCAAATGAACGTTATGTACCTTACCTTGGATGTAAGTGTATCGCCAAATCTCGCGTTGGCGTTGACCTTTGCCAGACATATGTTGATAGAAGATGTGCTTGAGGAGGAAGCACTAAACATTTTCGACCTCACTGGAAGACTATTCATCCAGCAGCTAGGCTCACATCACACTGAGTGGACTGTAGTAGAGGTAAGTCGAAGGTTGAAGCTGCGATTAACTTGCAAAAGCAAGATTGATAGGATCAGGTGTATGAGTTTGCTAGGAGTCGTGCTGGAGTGAAGCTTTGATGGTCAACAAAGAATCCATGACATACCCTCTTGTGCGACAATTACTTTTTGTGCCAGGTAAAGATCTCAGTTGAAGATGAGACAAGTCTTAAACAAGAGAAGATATTGCATTTGTGTTTGTATATCAATATACATCTAAAGGAACCATCTGTTTGCCATAACCGTGAGCACCACGTCTTCCGCCACTCTTCGACTCATCGCTCTATGCTAATATGTAATAAATAAGAACAACTGGGAGAACGGCCCATATCAAATCTATTTGCCCAACCAATCCGCCAACTCTTGCACAGTCGCGCACTCGAGGAAAATGGACGCCTGGACCTCGATACCCAGCTCTGCACGCATCTTGCCAGACAGTGCCAGCGACATCAATGAGTCCACGCCCAACTCTGCGAATGCGGCATCACCAGACAAGTCTTCCAGCTCCAGCCCCGTTTCATCGGCAATGAGCTGCAAGCAAGCGGCCACATGAGGGTTCTGCCCGCCTTCTTTCGGCTTCTTCTGCTGAGTTGCGGGTGGAGGTGTTGCTACAGGGTCTGCTGCCTGTTTGACCACGACAGGCTGCTGCTCTCGAGCTTGAGGAATAGCAGAAGTAGGGCTGGGCAGCTTCGGCTTGACGGGCTCTTTGGGAGTGATGCTGCGACTGGTATGACTCGGAAGAGGAGCTTGAGGGCGACTCTTGCCGGTCTGACCCGGGGGGAACATGATGGGCATCAATGAGCGCGGAACTCTCTTGAACTTGATACCCGCGCACACTCCCACAACTGCTTCACCGCGGAGCAGATATATGTCGCCGGCATAGGCGCCAGGCTCGCCTTGGACAGGAAACATCCGGACATAGTTGCGATAAGCAACGCCCGGCTCAAGCTTCTCAGCCAGACGGAAGTGACGCCACCCAGGCGTGATCCAGAAGAAGTCGCGTGAAGACGCAGCAGCTTCTCCCGCACCGTGAACACCAAAGGCATTCATTACAAAGCCAGCTAGCTGAAAGGTGCTGTCGATCCAGTGAGGCGGCGTATGCCAGGTTCCGTGACGGTCGGCATCCAGCGTAATGTCTGCGGTGGCCTCCTGCGTCTCTTCAGCCAGAGCTACGCGTTGCATGCCACGATATCGCGAGCTATAGTCAACTACGTTTGCGAAGAGTTGATACACGACCCCTTGAGAGAGATTGCTGACTCTGCTGTCCCTTGTCGTATCGTCACCTGCTGCCTTCCACAGGGAATCGGCACGGGAAGCAACGAGGTGCGAAGCCATTTGCCACTCAGCTTTCCATGTCTGCACGTCTTCGTAGCAGACCGTCGCCGTGGCGAATGGCTTCTCCGTCTTGCGAGCCCCGTCGGCGGTGGATGTATACAAGGTGATGTAAGTTTGGTTCTTCGACAAGTCAAGGACTCCTTCAGCTTGGATGAATTGCTCTGCTGATGGTTCCAAAGACAAGACTTGACCCTCAAGGACTTCCATATCTCGAACGTCCATGTGAGGCTCGTCACTTTCGTTTACCATGTGTTTGTACAAGTATTCGCCGATGGTGAGGGTGAGATCCGCCCATATGCTCTGTGAAAGGGGGTGGTTAGCAACGTCATGGAAAGGAAATAGAAGGAGGGAGAAATTGAGGCACTTGAACTTACCCCAGTTACGACACTGCGTCCATTTATCAAATGCCCAGTGGCTGCCCCAGCAAGATCGGGGTGCGCCAAATTGGACAGCACCGTCATTCGCCCGACAGACTCACTGAACTCCTGTGAAATGATTTGCTGGGCAGACGAAGTGAAGAAAGGCGGTGACGATAACTCCTTCTTGTCACTCTTGGCTTGTCCAGCATGTGCTTTGTCCAAAGTCCAAGTGCCCTCGTACTGGATCCAGTAGTTCTTCTGATTCCATTGATACGGCTCGAGGTGAACAAGGCGAAGAGACTTCTCATATGCGGCAAAGTACTCGTTCCAAGAAACAGGTAAACCCAGGCAGTGTAACGCCGCCAGAGTTCCCGTCAAGGTAGAGAGCATGTCATCTCCCTGTCTCAGTGATGCAAAGGTCTGTGTGGCTCCTTTCTGGTAGTGGTTGCGCGCAAAGGAAGTACACACGGGATGAGGCCCGATATCGATCCAAGCGGCATTATCATCGATCAAGCCATCAACCCGAACAGCATCAAGTGCTTTGACAAAGTCGACAGGCTCCCGCGTGGCACGGCGCAAATAGGTATCGTTGATGATTCCGCCCTGGGAGACGACTTGTCCGAGAAGTGGTGAGACTACCGGAATCGCAGGGGCTTTGAACGTAACATGGCGAGCCGCTTCTTCGTACTCTTCCAGTATGGGCTCCAGTTGAGCCGAGTGGAAAGCAAAAGGAATATCCAGTAAGACGCATTTCAGGCCAGTACCTTGCAGCATGTCCTGGAGAGCAATGATATCTGCCCGTAAGCCGCTGACAACGATGTCTGTGACTCCGTTGATGCACGATACCTCGTAGCGATATTCTTTGCCACTCTCCTTGCACAGCTCGGCAATGCGATCAACTGTAGCACCGCGAACGGACAGCATGCCATGGCTTCCAGGCTCGCAGGCGGCCAGCATGAGTTTGGCTCGTCTGCCTACCAGATACAGGGCATCTGCTACAGACAAGACACCAGCTGCAACGAAAGCGGCATACTCTCCGAGGCTGTGGCCGATGACGACGTCAGGCTTGATGCCCAGAAGCGCCCAGTACTGTACCAAAGCAATCTGCATGACCGCCATGGACAGTTGAATGACAAGCGGGCTCTCAACGGTCACCGCCGACGAGGCTGAGCTGGCACCATCAGTCGAGGCAGCAGTGTCGTCACCACACTCGCTGGCGGCGCTGGAACAACTTTGTGATGTCGTAGCATTTACTGCATCGCCAACGATTGCAGCGAGTACGGAGGGAAACCCTAGTTGGCGAACAACTCGATCGAGCTGGAGAACCTGCTCGCGGAACGAAAGCGCCTGTTGGAACAACCGTGCGGCGGCGCCTTGATAGAAGCACCCCTGACCGGAGAATGCAAACACAACAGTTTTCTTCTTGGCTGCGGAAACATGTTTCGCGTGAGCATCGACGTTCTCAGACGCGGCCTCAAGGAACTTGCGAAGCTGAGCAGTGCTGGAAACGGGGGTAGCAATGCGGATATGATGGTGGATTCTTCGCGCACACGTCGTATAGGACAGGTCCCTGAGTTTTGTCTCCGGATGAGAATCTAGATGTCGGATCAGAGCGCTGATGTTGCCCCGAATCGAAGCTTTGCTTTTGGCTGAGATGCAAATGACCTGAGAAGTTGTCGTCCCTGGAAGGGAATCGTCGTCTTCTTGCTGGGTGAGTGGCAACGGCGCGTCTTCCAGCAACAACGTCGTATTTCCGCCATGAGCGCCAAAGCTGTTGACGATAGAGTAACGCTTTTTGCCATTGGGCTTTGGGAGCCAGGGGCGGTTTTCGGCGAGGATGCCCGCATTTCGATTCGCCAGGTGTCGAGCCACGACGGGGTTCATCGTCGACTTGATGCCGATGTGACGCGGAATCATGCCATGTTTATACATCAGGAGAACCTTGATGAAAGAAGCAATTCCTGCAGCAGCTTCACCGTGTCCGATATTTGATTTGACTGCGCCTAGATTCAATCGTTGTTCGGAGCGTTGGCGACTGCCCAGGGGGGCGAAGAAGTCGAGGACTGACTCTGACTCGACGGCATCTCCGACCTGAACAGTGAGTCAGCCATGGGGGTTTACAATAAAACCTGGCAAATGAAGTATAAACTAACCTGAGTCCCCGTGCCATGAAGCTCGACATAGCTGACATCCAGAGGGTTGATGCCTGCCTTGTCCATCACCTGGCGGTAGTTGTCCTTTTGCGCCCCAGCATGCGGTTGAGTTATGGAGATGCTCTCTGCTGACTGATTCGTTGAACCTGACACGATGGTCGCCAAGATGTTGTCATTATCGGCAATGGCATCGTCCAGTCGCTTGATAACTACAGAGCCAACGCCGTCAGCTCGGCAGTAGCCATCAGCGCCCGAATCCCACACTTTGCACTGGCCGGTCTTGGACAGGAAGTGTCCTTTGCTCAGCATGCAGTAGATGTCAGGGTTGGTCTGTCAAATGGCCTCAAGTCAGCATAACCTTTTCCTCTCATTCCATGCTTCGCCACTTACAATGACATTGAGACCTCCGGCAACGACAGTATCAGCATCACCAGCCCAAAGTGCAGAGCAAGCCGCATGGACAGCAGCCAAGCCACTCGAGCACGCCGTATCGACATTGATGCTTGGTCCGTGGAAGTTGAAGAAGTAGTTGATGCGGCCGTTGCCAAAAGCACGTTCAGTGCCGGGAATGCCATAGGTGCCAATCTTCTGGCTCGCGTTCACTTCACGGTAGTCATCGCTGGCTTGACCGTAGTAAGTCCCGACGCGGGTTACGTGAGAGGAGGGCGTTCGATTCGGGACAAAGCCGGCCATCTCCAGCGCCTCGTATGCGGTGACAAGGGCTAGACGTTGCATGGGGTCTGTCTGTTCAGCCTTCAAGCTGTTAGAGTTGTAGCCCACAGCAGTACTTGAATGTGTATAAGCTTACCTCTCGCGGAGACATGTTGAAGAACCCAGCATCAAAGTATCCGGGGTGGTCTATGAAGTTGCCGAATTTTGTGCCGACATCGTTCTCCATCTCCCCGTTGGGATCGAAATGCGCGTCAACATCAAACCTGTCCGCCGGAACGATGGAAAGGGTATCGACGCCATTCATCAAGAGCTCCCAGAATTGCTCGGGACTGTCAGCACCTCCCGGCATTCGGCATGACATGCCAACGATGGCCAGCTTGGAGTTCTGTGGCAGGCTTGAGTTGCCATGAGGCTGTCCATAAGTGCCTTCGTCCTCCATTGCCCAGTCAACCAGATCTTGTCGTGACGGGCTGGCGGGTGACAGCTTCTTGGTCACGTCGGAGATGATGGTGTCCGAGATGAGCGACGTGCGATAATGCAGGATCTGGAGTGACAACGGTGTCAGCTCCTGTTGATGTGAAAGCTGCAGTGCAGCACCCTCGGCAATCCTGTCGAAATACAGAGGCTTCGTCAGAGCTTCGATGCAAATGGCCTCTATTAGACGGTACGCATCAGCAGCCAAAAAGGGGATTCCTGTGTTTGGCGACAGAAGTGGTAGCTGAACAGGACGAGATCCCCATCTTTCCCAGACCTCTGCAGTCTGAAGGATAGTACGAACATCGTCCAAGTCGTACACGTTGGGAACATGGCAAAGGCCTCCCGAGATGGGCAGCGGAGAGTGACGAGACGAACCAAGCACCTCCGACTGGCGGAACAGCTGTTCAAGTCGAGCCGGAGGACCAGTGACGCCTACTGAAGCCTGGTCGACGTGGCTAATGCTGACCTGGGCGAGACGAGACGCCTTTGCATCGATATCTGTCGCTTCATGTTGGCCATTGAAGCGATCCAGTTCTGCCTGCACGGCCTCAGCCGGAACGCCGATCACGACATACGCCCAGCTAACAGACGAAGCTGCCTTTGTGCGCTCAGTCGGCTCAAGAAGCTGTGAGACTCTGCCCACGTGAACGCAAAATGAAAAAGCGATGCGGACGCTTTCCACTCCGTAGTAGACAAGGTCTACCAGAGAGCTTGAGACGGCTACTGCTGTAGCTGAGAAGAGGCCGACGCTGATTCCGGCCAAACAGGTTGTGTCAATGGTGTCTTTTGTACCGAGCGTGTAGGGAAGACCATGTGCTTCATGGTGTCTGATATCTCGTCAGTTCCAGTCTCCTAACTTGGCAAAACAATAAAGACTTACCCAATCAGCACAGCAATCTCATAGATGCAAAGAAAAGCACCCTCCCATGTCCCACACAAAGCACTGTCCTTGAGCCTCTCCCAATGTGATGCCAGCGTGATGATATCGCTGAAAGGAGGAACTTGATCACGCAGCGGCCGCGGCAACTTCTGGACCTCTTGTCTCAGCACAGAAGCGCTCTCTTGCAGGAAGCGGGCGAGCTGAGAGTATCGAGGCAATTTGGCATATCTATGGAGTCTCCGTATCAAGTCTTTGACATCGCCACTTGGGAACTCGTGGCTGAACAAGATGAATCTGGAGGTACATTCTGCGTCGGCGTTGATCTCTGACAGGCTGGTGTTGGATTCAAAGGGTGTCGAAAGGGTGGGTTTTTCCATTGTGTGTGTGTACAGTCGACGTTTGGTGAATGAAAGTAGGTTCTTGGTAGGTGGTATCGAAAGGGAGGGCTGTATATGATGAGCCCCTTAGAGGTAAAGAAAGACTTGACAGGCACCAGGTGAGAGTTCAGTCCCAGGGATAAGATGGCCTATTAATTGTAGCGGCTTTCTAACGATGTGGAGTTGTAGTTGAAGTTATTCGATTGCCTCATTTGCATTCCAACAAGACATAGCCACTCAAAGTACGAAGTAGCGTGTGGAGAATCTGTCAGTGAGGATTGCTTATCCGTAGGACGTGGCCAGTCGAAGTTTGAAACGCCGCCGCCGAGTCAACAGTCTGTTACACTGCGCTTCTACAGAGCCTTGAGCGTGCTCGGAACCCGAGTCGGCGGATTCTGCTGCTATCTGACGGGTCCTCCGGAAGTTCAGTACTTATCATTTTGCCTGTTGAACAAGGGTAGGCCCAACGGGAGATGCTCGGAGATTATTGACCACATATGATTGATACGATTGATATTGGTGTTAGGTTTACTAAAGCCGGAGATGTTGGTGCTACTCTTTGTTACACCATGTGAAGGAGATGCCGGAAGTTATTGACCGTCCCATCTTCAACCAGCGTCAGAAAGCCCATTCTTCCTTTGTAACTCTTTTATACAATTAACAATTTGCTATCAAGAGTGGTTTCTTAGAAGCTAGCTAATATGTTGACCCTTTGACGAACCAATGCCGCGTCTTGTCTGGTCCTACCAACTTGGAACTGACCCTGCCGTGATCCGCCAACATGAACAGCACCTGATTCAGTAGAGGTTTCAAGGCCGATTCAAATGTGGCTGGGTCTTTGGACACATCACCGTACAGTCGAAGACTGATGTCCGTCGTCGAGAGGCCCTTTGCCGTCGCCATCTCATCCCAGTCCTCATCATCGCCACTCCCGTAGTCGCTGCCGTTATAGCTACTGCCACTTCTACTGCTGCCACCAATGCTTCTGTTGCTCTCGAAAGAAGCGTCTTCGAGTAACGCCGCGAACACCTGCTTTTCTCTGGAGTCTCGCTGCGCGATATACGTCGCCATCTTTCGTGGCAGATTGCGTATCACATCCCCATGGCCAGGATATCCAACAGCACATCCCAAGCTTGCCATTAGACGGAGACTCTTTGTGTACTCATCCAGGCACTCAGCTACACTGTAGCCATGACCCAACACGTTGTCCCCTGTGAATAACGCATTCTCCTCCTCTAACACGAAACAGGTATGATCTTCCGTGTGCCCGGGCGTCCAAACCGCTCGTAGAGTGGCACCCTGAGTCTCGAAAATTTGTCCATTTGCAATGGGTTTCTGGCCTTTGCTGGGTCTATGCTTGTGCACTGATATGGTAGAATCGTGGGCGAGGAGATCTGCCACTCCGCCTGTGTGGTCCGCGTGCCAGTGCGTTAGAAGCACATGAGAGATGGATATGTCGTGGTCTTCGAGGTAGCGGGTCACATTTACAGCCCATTCAGGGAATCCCTGCCAAAAGATCACCATTAGTTGAAGGCTTTCAACATAGAAGATGCAGCATTGAATTCACTGGGTTATAGCAGAAAAGACTTACCTCACCAGTGTCAACGAGGATTCTACTATTTCCCGTTCCTATGAGATAGGTATTGGTCCCTTGCAGCTGCATGTCTCCCGGATTGCCGCCGAGAAAGCGAACAACACAGGGAGATACAGTGCTAACATCGGCAAGTTGAGGCAACTTGGTTCGCTGTGTCGACAGATACTCTGTCCAGAAGCCAGAAGAGTAGAATCCCTTGGGCTTGGTGGTTGAAGCCATACTGGTGATTATACTGAACAATATTTACTTTCCAAGGAGTGATAAAGAGAAGGTCTGAATATGTTGAGACGCGTACAGATGCGAAGGAAGTCGAAATGCAGGGTAGATGTGTAAGTGAGCAGATGAAGCCCAAAATTGTTGCTCCAGCCAAAAACTTTGCGATTGTCCTTGGAATCGTTCGCTGTATAGGCACCTCATTTACAAGCAGTCTAATCACCATGACGTTGGCTGCTCCATGGTATCTCTGGCCGTCTGAGGATTCCATCACCCCAGTCTACATCACTCGAGGCGCGGATGGCGCAGTCCGGTCCAGGGCTCAATTGCACCATTCCAGTTCTGTTCGGAAGCGAAAAAGCGCAGCTACTGTATCCATTCCTTGTCAGATTTTACTGCGTCTGGGCGGTTATTGGGGTTGCCCAGCGTCGCAGTTGCTGATCGGATTCCGAGAAGTAAGCAGACTTGGCAGGGCTGTCAGATAGCTGAAGATTGATTAAAACCTCCCGAAATCCTTCCGACAGGATCTGGGATCGAATTCTGCTGGAGAACGAAGAGAGATTGACCAAGGCTGACGGGAGTTGCAGGCCGTCGGAGTCCAGAGTGAATCCTTTGGATCAACTATCATGGAGACAGCAGATGGAAGTCATCGCCACCTTGAGGTGCAGTCTTCAAGTCTCATAGAGTCTTTCGATGGGCAAGAGTAGTATATATGTTTCCATTTGTCCTGACATCCAATATATCTTTTTCGGCAGCAAACACCAGACATCAACACAACATTACCACCTCTTTCTCTCCATCTTCCCACTTTCAACAAGAAGACACATCATTTCAGAATTAACAATGGCCAACGTTCCGGAAAAGTGCACCGTGCTGGTCATTGGTGGTGGACCGGCGGGCTCCTACTCTGCCTCGGCCCTTGCTCGTGAAGGCATTGACGTTGTCCTTCTTGAAGCGGACAAGTTTCCCAGGTTAGCTCCCTCTCCTGAAGACATTCAATGGGTTGAAGCTCGACTTACACGTGCACAGGTACCACATTGGCGAGAGCATGCTCCCCTCCATGCGACATTTCCTCAAGTTTATCGACGCATATGAGAAGTGGGATGCTCATGGCTTCAACATCAAGGTAAGAGGGCCAGCTTTATATAATCCTCACGATAGATTGGGGTGACAGCTGACACTTCAAACAGAAAGGAGGCGCTTTCCGTCTCAACTGGTCTCGACCGGAGACATGTGAGTCTAACCGCATACATTATCCGCATATTCGGGGAGCCAGCTACTAACGAGTTGTTGCAGACACCGACTTCATTGCAGCTGGTGGACCCGGCGGCTACGCCTGGAACGTCGTCCGATCCGAGGCAGACGAGCTGCTCTTCAAGCACGCGGCCGAGTGCGGCGTCAAGACGTTCGACGAGACCAAGGTGGCCTCCATTGAGTTTGCCCAACCTGCTTCAGGCTCCCAGACGCCTGGCCGACCCGTTTCTGCCACCTGGACGCGGAAAGATGGAAGCTCTGGCACGATTGCCGTCGACTACATCGTAGATGCTTCTGGCCGAGCAGGCGTGATCAGCACCAAGTATCTGAAGAACCGGTCGTATAACCAGGGCCTCAAGAACGTTGCGAGCTGGGGCTATTGGACGAATGGCGGCGTCCACGGTGTTGGAACACACAAGGAGGGCGCACCGTACTTTGAAGCCCTCAAAGGTAAACTCACTCCTTACAGTGGTGAGGATGGCTCATACTAACAAGACGGCTTGAACAGACGGCAGCGGCTGGGTCTGGTTCATTCCCCTTCACAATGGCCGCCACTCGGTAGGCATCGTGCAGAACCAGGAGATGGCTACCAAGAAGAAGCGGGAGATGGCCGAGCCCTCGTCCAAGGGCTTCTACCTCCAATCGTTGGACCTTGTCCCCGGCATTAAGGAACTTCTCGCCAATGCTGAGCTCGTGTCCGAAATCAAGTCGGCCTCTGACTGGTCGTACAGCGCCTCCCAGTATGCTTTCCCCGGTGTTCGCATTGCCGGAGACGCTGGATCCTTCATCGACCCCTTCTTCTCCTCAGGTGTTCACCTGGCTCTTTCAGGCGGCCTTTCAGCAGCCACGACCATCTCGGCGGCCATTCGAGGCGACTGCAGTGAGGAGGCTGCGGCTTCATGGCACGACAAGAAGACGGCTGAAAGCTACACCCGCTTCCTCGTGGTCGTGTCAAGTGCATTGAAGCAGATCCGCTCCCAGGACGAGCCTGTCATCAGCGACTTTGACGAGAAGACTTTTGAGCGAGCATTCGACCTGTTCAGACCCAGTACGTGGATTAACGTCCTCTCTACTATGTGCCATCATGCTAACTCTACTGTCTCCAGTCATCCAAGGCCAAGTCGATGCGGACGCCAAAGGAAAGCTGACCCAAGCCGAGATCTCCAAGACTGTTGAATTCTGCTTCAAGGCCTTTGCCCACGTCTCATTTGAGGAGAAGGAGGCCTTGGTGAAGAAACTCAAGGACCTCGGCCTCGACGGCGATGCCTACGACGAGAAGAACCGCAAGGCCCTCGACGAGCTTGAGAAGAAGCTGACGCCTGAAGAGCAGTCTATTCTGCAGACTCTCAAGGGACGCCGCATGGTCCGACCTGAGGACTCGCTCAACATTGACAACTTTACTCTGGATTCCATTGATGGCTTTGCTCCTCGCCTTGAGCGTGGCAAGCTGGGGCTGGCCGCAGCCCAGAAGGCCAAGGTTGACTTTACCCGCCATGATCCCCTCTCATATCTGAATGGCGAGTCGAAGAAGGCGAAGAAGGCGCCGCAGAATGGACATGCTGAGACAAATGGTCATGGAAGCGCGGCCACCAACGGAGACAAGCCTGTGAATGGACACACCAAGGCCGAGGAGCGGCCCCTTTCCGACCTCGTTGCAGACCTCGCGGCTGCCGAGAAGAGCCTCAAGCCAGCGTCTCTCGACGAAGCCAGCAGGCACCGCTTGATTGCCTCGCTGCAGGAGTCGGCAGAGGAGCTTGAGACACCGTATGATACCATGTTGCGCTTTGTCAACTCTGTAAGTGCCTACTCCCATACCGTAAGTTGCCGTTTATTGGACACTGACACGTTCTTCCAAAACAGGGACGACAGATTGCCCTCATCAAGATCGGTGGTGACCTCGGCATCTTCAAGTCCCTTTCAGAGAGCAAGACTCCCCTCAGCTCGGCCGAGCTGGCCAAGCCCACCATGGCCGATCCATCGCTGGTCAGCCGCATCATGCGCTACCTGGTTGCCAACCGCCTTGTTGGGGAGGCCGGGCCGGACCAGTACATTGCCAGAAAGGCTACGCACTCCTTGGCCGACCCCCGAATCGAGAGCCCCATGCGCTTCTTCCATGCTGTCAGCAACCCTGCTTTCCAGGCTCTTCCCGACTTCCTGAAGGAGACGGGATACCAGAACCAGACGCAGGGCTCTGCGCTTCAGAAGGGTCTTGACACAGAGCTTGGTCTCTTCCCCTGGTTGAAGCAGCACCCGGATCTGCTGAAAGACTTCCAGAGCCTCATGGGCATCCCCAAAGAGGGCAACTGCCTCGATGTGATCCCGCTTGACAGCTCCGCGACCAGTGATCACCAGGGTCCAGTATTCGTAGATATTGGCGGCAACACTGGTCACCAGGCCAAGCACTTGTTGGCCAAGCACCCCGAGCTGGCTGGTCGTGTCATCGTCCAGGACCGTGAGGAGACAATCAAGAGTGCTACGGACGCCAAGGGATTCCAGTTGATGGCGCATGATTTCTTCACTCCTCAGCCTGTGAAGGGTAAGTCTCTGACTCCAAAACTCTTGTCTAACCCTATTGGCTAATTGTTCCATGTAGGAGCCAAGTACTACTACCTGCGCGCCATTCTTCACAACTGGGACGATGACAAGGCTGCTCAGATCCTGGCCAACATTGTTCCCGCCATGTCAGCTGACTCCATGGTCTTGATCGACGAGGTCGTCATTGCAGACCAGGGAGCTCACGTCTGGCCTGCCGGACTCGATCTCCAGATGTACACCCTCTTCGGTGCCTCTGAGCGCACAGCAGCACAGTGGGATGCTATCCTCCAGAAGGCTGGCCTTCGTCCGGTGGCTGTTAAGAAGTACGCACCGGTCATGGGAAGCTCCGTTATCTTTGCTGCGCCAAAGGTGGTGAGTGAGAATATGGATGCCAAGTATGCTGCCGTGGACACATTTGTTTCTGAGCCGACGACTGTAGCTTGCAACTGAGGCAGTGGTATGGAAAGCCACATACACCTTGGAAGTCAGATAGACAAAACGAGGAGGAGGACAACAAGATGTCTGGGCGTATTATGCTTTATATTTCCTCTCTTTACACATGAATAAATTACCTTATAAGGAACTGAGCTCGGGTGACATTTGCAATGCATTCGCTTTCGTTATCAGAAGCTACTCTTCCTCTTATTCAAGCGCATGAACGCCAAGTTCATCATTCAGCATCTCATTGCGCCACCTTCTCATCCTCCAACACAGCTTCAAACGCTTGCAAAATGTCCGACTTGAGATCCTCCCAATTCTCCACTCCTATACTCACGCGAAGCAGGGTGGGATCCGCATCGGGATCGGTCATCGTCCTCCACTCGATCATGCTCTCAACACCGCCAAGGCTTGTACAGTGAGCAAACAGCTTCAACTTACTCGGTAACTTGTTTGCCATATTCCGAGATTTCATACATATCGAGAATACGGGTCCAAATCCGTTGGGCATCTGGGCCTGGAGCCATCCTTGCTCTAGATCGGCTGTTTGGAGAGATGCATGAGTGACGCTAGAGAGGGCGGCCTTTATGATTTGCGATTCTGCCTTTGTTGACACTCCATTGGTATCATGAAGTTGCAAGGCAGAGTTGAGCCATTGGACGATCTTGGTAGCTGATTCGCTTTGCCGAAGCACTCGAAGATGCAGAGTCCTCATGCTGCGAACACCGAGCCAGCCCTCAAGACTGCCCATCACGCCGCCCAAGAAGAATCGCTCCTTTTTCAGTTGAGCAAACCACTCTTGGTTATTCGTTGCAACAACGCCGCAAAGCATGTCGCTATGTCCCCCAAGGTACTTTGTTCCTGAATGGAGAACGATATCCGCGCCATGCTTGAACGGATCTTGAAGTCCTGGGGGGCCGAACGTGGCATCGACAACGAGGATGGCGCCTCTTGAGTGTGCTTTTTCGGCATACTCCTGGATATTCAGGGCAACTCCTGTAGGATTGACGGGAGTCTCCAGGAAGACGACGTCTCCTGCGCCGAGATCTTCTGTTGCGCAGTCCAATGGTATCTTCTTCATTCCATTCAAACCACTAACCAGTGCAATCGTTCCGTGGCAGCCAGGATATCCCTTGGCAATCGATATTTGACGGGGTTTTAGGCAGACAAGAATGCCCAACAAGGCTGATAGGCCAGATGTATATGTCAAGGACGGCGCTTTGAGGAGAGACGTGAGGACGGCTTCGAAGCGAGTCGTGTTTGGATTGCTCAGACGGGAATAAACATGGCTTTTGTCTTCGGCCTACACCCACTCTTGTCAGTCAAAACGCAGTTTCTCAAGACGAAAAGATGACCTACGCTTCGAAGTCGTAGAGGAACGAGTTGGTCGGGGTCAGATGGAAACCTGAAGGTGCTTGACGGGTGAAGAGGCGGTGCCACATCGTTGGTCACGTCCAACTCATTGTCGGCATGTAGGGCCAAGGTTTCCGGATGCAGAGGCATTGTGTATAGAGATACAATATGGTCGTAATATTGGAACTGTGTTTTGACGATGAGGCTCTGAAACGCAGTGAGAGAGGAGTGTTCGTCAGACTACATATATAGCTGGTTGTTATTCCACCAAAATAAACGGGCGACGCATACAAAGAGTAGGGACATTGAAGCCCCTGCGAGACCACCGTCTCTACCCGAGGTATCTATGCAAATGTCTACTCTGTCCAGACTTTGTGCCGTATCCAGGATATCTTTGCAGATGGCGGAGAGACCCCGAGTCCGGCATCCTCGCAGCGCATATTTAGTTCGTGGCGTTACTCAGAGAAACGTTCAATTAAGGAAATGATTCCGATCTTTTGAAGGAACAGAGCGTTCCTTACAGTTGCAAATGGAACACAACTACCAATCATATGTTGCTGTGACCATCAACATCTAGTTGTTCTATAGAATCGTCAATTTACTGAGCGCCTTAAACACCTCGGAAAGCTAACGTCTTTGGGATAATTGCTGGGGATGAAGTTGCTCCCCAGTTTACTGTTCGTTCTCCAGCGGCTTAATCGGAAAACTAGCCTCGATGCCGTGCAGTTACTTGAAGTGGAAGATCTGAATAACGAGTCTTGAGTCATAAAGAGCCAAGTCTGATAGTATGCTGAACTCTCACAACAAGCATTGTCGGTCAGTAGCACAATGATGTGTGATCATGAACGCCACGCATTGATAAAGGACACAATGACTCTTCGAGCTTTCCACCACATTTCTCCAACTAACGGCACTCCATCCAGAGCAATTAACCAGGAACTAAATGCGGAGAATAGGCGCTTTCAGTATCGGGGTAATTGTTGGGTTCTATCTATATTCAACTGACACCTCGGGACTCAGCCCTCCGCTACTTTCTCGCCCAGCATCGTCTACCCAAATCCAAACGCCACAGCGGCTGTTCTTTTCTTCATGGCGCTTTTTACCCTATGAGAGCCCTCGCGGTTGTATCTCCTGAGCCTTGGCATGTCCGTCCTATCGGTTCGTCGTGTGGCTATACAGGAACTGCTGGTGCCTGCAGATCGCGACGGCTTGTTGCTCTTCGCCCGGCTTGTTGGGTTCGGTTTCTTATCCCATCTTGATTTTGCGTTGATGTCACTCCTTCCGCGTACCCTTAAAAGGAAGCTTATGTTGATGAGACATTAATAATGCAGTCTAGGTGTATATCGTGGGTAATTACAGATGATGTTACAGTGCGGAAACAGCTCCATTATCCTGCCAGCTCTGCTGGTGGCCTCAGATCCTGGTTCTTCTTCCCTCGAGCGTCCAGCTCAGCAGGTGTATGCGCACGCCCATCAAGCTCCTGCATGGGCGCCTGCACAGGAGCAGCACCATAGCCCTTTCTCTGCCGAAGCTTCCACACTAGGAACGCAATCGCAGCAAGGAGAACCACTCCAACGCCAACGCCAACGCCAATCCCAATCTTCGCTCCATTGGACAGCCCGGATGGCTTGTCCGAATCGCTTGGATTCGTGTTTGTCGGAGCAGTACTCGTCGTCGTTGTACCAGTAGCTGTTGTTGACCGCGTGTTTGTCGCCGCGCTTGATGTGCTCGTCGGGTTGCCGGTGTATACGGTGCCGACAACGCGGTATGAGCTCGCCTCGACGTTCCATGTCGCCCATACTGAAGCCTCTTTGGGTAGGACGTTGAAGCGGCCGGCGCCGGAGTCGCAGCAGCCGTTTGTGTGGTCGCAGCAGAATGAGTTGTCGGCGTTTGTGACGTTGGAGCAGGATATCAGATCGGTTCCTCCACTGTCGGCACCTATAGTTCAATGCCATGTTAGTTGGAAAAGCTGTTCCGACAATTATAGGAACAGGACAGTATAGTAGGAATGTCATACTAAGGCAGAATGAGGCGCACGCTGGCGATGACCAGTCCTTGTCGCTGCAAGAACCCCGAATTATGTTTCCATTGTTTGATTGACACAGCCGGTTATTGAGACATGTAGACCCAAGCCCGGAGCCGCAGCACGCGCTCTCCTTCGCGTTAGGATCGCATGGAAAGTCGCTTGACGGGCTGCCGTCAGGGTAATAGCACTGCTTGAGGACTGCTGAACAGGGGACCAGCAGCTGGACAAACGTGCTGATGAACACGAGCGTCTTCATGTTGGCATACGCTTAGCCAGGCAAAACGATGGTCAAAACCTCGAGGAAGAAAACACGGAAGAGCAAAGAATTCAAAGTCGAGGCATCAGGTAGCCTCGCAGGTGAAATACTGACGAGACATGGCGACTCACTGTCACATCTCGTACATCATCGTACGTGTAACCAGTCAGCCGGGCTAAGGCTGGCTGAGATTAGCATCTCTTTCGACTCCAAAGACTGCCTTGCGAGACCTGGTTTCTGAGAGGCTCTGCAAGTGGAAGGATTCAAGCTAATGCAGGGAGCGGCAGGCATAGGGCCAAGGTATGTAAGATGCTAACACTGGCGGAGGCTGGGGGCGAGCAGCGACGTCGCGACATCAAACTGAATGCTGGATACTCGCAAACATGACAGAAAGCAGAAAACTAACGAAAGATTGCAGTCTCTTCAAGTCTTGCGGGACTCACATCTCCTGGAGATGCAGTTGCAGTTGTATCCGTCAGTTGCGCGCAACAACGATGCATCAACACACTCCCCCTCAGCTTAAGCGCCGCTCAGAGTCTCACGGCTTGGGGTTTCGTAATCTCTCTCCAATAGAAGTCCTTCTCAGTCGCTTAGAAACCCAGGCAAAGCGAAGGACGAAGATCCCACCCACTTGCTGATCCTTTCCTTTCGACACGAGTTGTCAGATGATTGGACCCCCGATCCTTGGGCTAGTTTGAGCGGCAATTTGACAATGATCCTGGTGAACTGATGGCCTTTGCGTGATAACAGAGAGTTGAGGTTGCGGACCAAGTTGGACACTCATCCAGTCCGAGCGTTGCATTCTCGAGGGTGATGAGATGCTATGTATGTACATGAATCGTTCTTATATACAAGGTTCTATGCCTTTAAATTTTTTCCAAGTCCTAAACTCCAGCAACTCCTGTTCCACCTTGAAGCCGTTGCTCCTCGCTAATCATGATTTCCCTCCGCCTCCATAGCTCCCCGCCGTCGAGCTGCTGCTTGCACTCGACGAACCCTCAGCCGAATCCTTGGGCCGCCCTAGTTCGTCACAGCCCGGAGACCTCTTCTCATGATGCACCGTGATGGCGGTTGTCATCATGACTCTGTTCCCATTTTCGACTTCCGACGGCGTCGGCTTGTGCAGATGATTCGTGCATCCGCCCTTTGCATATGCATGGTACGAGCCACCGCCAATCGACTTGCTGCTGCAAAACGTGTCCGAGAAGGCCGAGGCGGTGCTGTTGCTGCGGCCACTCGACGACCTGCTTTGGTCCCCGGGCCGCTGCTCGCGTCCGCCGCTCGTCAGCTCAACGAGGCGATTGAGGACGGTGAACTCGAGCTTCAGCTTGACGCTGTAGGCAAACGGCTTGTACGAGATCTGATAGTCGTAGAGGTTCGCAAACTCGAGACTCACAATCGTAACGTCGAGGATCATGACCAGGATGTTGACGAGGATGAGGTTCTTCAGCACGCGACGGCTGGACTGCTTGTTTCCGAGGCTGCCTCCCATCCGCAACAGCTTGATGGTCTCGTAGATGTACAGGCCGGACAGCATCATCTCCTGCAGGAAGAAGACGACAATCTCGATGCGTTCGGTGACTTTGTACGGCTCCTTGAATATTTCTGGGTTGTTCGAAAACGATCCGTATACCAGAGGGATGACCATGCCGTGGCAGACGACAGCGTTGAAGATGATGATCCAGAGGATGATCCTCAGGCGCCTCCTGTTCCTCAGCACCAGATGAAGTCGAGACCACAGCACCAACGATTGGCCCGTCACCATACACACCCATCCAGTCAAACTGAGCGTGCAAGAAAAGTAACCCAGCGACTCTGGCCCAAAGTACTTGATGCAAAACCCCACACAGGACAAGGCGATGCCAACCGTTGCCGTTAAGAAAGACCAAAAGTAGAGGCCGGCATATCGTTTGAAGGTGCCCCAGATGATGCAAAACAGCTCGAGGACATTGTACAGGGCAAGCGAGAGGAAGACGATGATGATGGTCATCTCCGTGTCGTCGATGTCATCAACGCCGGCGCCGAAGCTTCGAGGTCGTATACGGAAAGCCATCTTGTACGAGGCACGCAAAGAATGGTGCTCGAAGCAAACATGAGCGAGATCATAAAGACGATCACGACCGTGTGTGATATCGTGAGGGTATCATTGCCATTCCATGGTCAAGTTGGACGATATCTCGAACAGAACTGAAAGTCAGTCAAAGGCAGTTGGGGATGAGGAGAGACCGCCGTCACAGCCACCTCACGCAACGCCATCCTTATATGCCATCCTCCTCGGCACGGCCCCAAGCCCCAAACCACTTCATCGGTATGGGTGTGGCATCGCGATTTAGGGGAAACTCTATTGCACCGCTTCAGCCATCCCGGACGAAGCTCCTCGAGGACTGCGAGTCGCCAATACCACAGCCACTCCGCTCCATTAGCCGGATGTTCAGGTCGTCAGGACTCGAGCGAATTTGCCTAGCGTCGAGGTCGTCCAATCCCCAGACGTCAAGCAGGAACTTCGGTAATAAGGGAGGGTTGAACGACGTCGAGTCTGTCCCGGCCTGGAACAAGCCACACAACTGGGCTGAAGCTCAACTCCGCAAGTCCGGGGAGAGATGACTAACATCGATCGCCTTTTCCAAAGGCTGCTCCAATATGTTGACGCAACGAAGCTGTCGGAGTCTGGTGTGGCTGGAGCTGAGTTGGTCACCAGTGAGTCTGTGGATGCATCTGACTCGCCATGGACGGTCTTGGCCTCGCCGGCTAACGGCAAGCCACCAGTATCCGTCAATTCTTCGTGCTAGCGAGACGGAGGGTTCTTAGAACGAAGCTGTGTGTCGGGAGTCAGCTTCGGTAGCGATAAGGTGCACAGGTTTGTGAGATCTTACCCCGTCAGAGGCCCGCCTTTCCGTCCGCGCCCGGCCGGCTGATTATATACTGAGGACCGCAAGCTCCCCGGGTTGATCGCCGGAAGCAGGTTCAGCCAATGACTGCTAAAGCGATTCCTGAGGCCATTTTGGAATCCATTGAAGCGTTCAACCTTGATCCCATCGGGCGATTGAGGACATTCCCATAACTGGAAAAGCTGTTTAGCAAGCTGTTCCTCGTCTCGTTGGTGGTCAATTGCCTACGGTATTGGGTTGACACATACGCGCGTTGTAGGAACATGCGATCTGTAGGAAAGGCGCCCTGAAGTTGCAGCCTTTGGAGGTGAGTGGGCTTCTACATGAGCTGACTCTGCCTGTGTTTGAGGCCTTTATCGAATAACTGAACCACGTTGGTAAAGCATATAATGATCCTAGAATAATATAGTAACATAGAGAGTACTATCATATAGCGGGTGGACACATGCAGTTTTATTCTTTCTAACATATGCAATCTACCTTCACCTCAACTTCGTCTCGTCTTCAACTGTTTCTTCTATTTTTGTCTAAACAGCTACCAGGAGTAGGCATCAACCTCAAGGTGAAATTTGGTCTGACCAGCCCTGCCCGCCAATGATACCGCCGCCCTCACTTCATCACAAAGGGATCCAGGTCCAGACACAATCACACCCACCTTGTGCCATCCGAAACTTGCCTCTTCGTCAATGATCTCACCAACATTGAATCTGCTCCCAATGCGTATATCCTTTTGCGTAATGCTCGACGTATCCAAGGCTCCCTGGACCTCGTCCACAAGACAAGCCGCAGACGCCTTCACACTCCAGACGACTCTGACGTTCCAGTGGTTGTATGCCCACGGAAGCAAGCTTGTGACACCTATACCTCCAGCAATGAGCACCAGCCGATCGCATCGCAGAAGGTCTTTCGGATCCCCATTGGGATACGGGCCTTCTAGCAGAGTGACGAGTCCGCTATGGTGCTCGAGATGCTTGGTGATGCCAGCTGACTTCTTGATCAGCAACGTCACGCCTGCATGAGCATTCTCGTCCGCGGAAGCTCCAATCGTTGATGAGACACCTGCTTGCTTCTCTTCATCTCGATGCCCACTGGGACTTGGCGATCCACTGAGCTCGCTGGTGCTGCTGGGCCGATTCCTTTGACCCAAAATCGCGGTCGGAACGATTGAGAAAGGATGGTTCTCCCAAGGTCGAAGAGGGCTGAGTGTAGGAAAGTAGGCATAGACATGATTCCCAGGTTCCACACCCCAACATATCCCCGGTATGTCCACACGAACGTAGCCAGAGCCTAGATCAGTGACAACCGACCTCCTGATACCCGACCTGAGGACTCGGATTCCGCGCACAAGTCGATCGGCAAACCATACGGCGATGGCAGTGTACAGCCAATCTTCGTAGCCGGATGTATAGTCCGGAAGATGCATGCCCATAGACTCATACCAAAGTACCAAGTGGTGCCAGCAGCCAACGACGACGAGAACGGCCAGCACGATGTGAGAGACGAGAAAGATCTCGTAGTTGGCGCGACGGACATAAAGCCCGCCGCCCAGGCATATGACGACGCTCAACACTGTTGCGACGGCGCCCCATTTCCACCAGACCGTATCTTCGTATTGCTTATAGGTCAGGAGACCAAATATCGAATGCAGCACTGCGTAGAGTGTAAACATGCGGCCGACCCATCGGTGAAGGAGGAGGTATGTCGAGTGAGACCAGTTTGCCAGCCATAGGAGAACATTGTTCCTTGACGAGAAGAGAAGCAGGACAGGCAGAAGTGCAAAGGCAAAAGACCCTGTGCGATACAAGAGGTATGCGATGAGCTCGTGCCAACCGTCTGCAAACCAGGCGCTTGGCTGCCGAACATGGTACTCCACGGCTGTGAAGACGACATTGAGGATGATGAAGAGGGTAATGAATATGCCTTGGCCTGTTGTCGGTGCGTTGCCAAGTAGGAACGGTAGCGGGCGAACGGAGTATGTGCCAATAGTGCTCGGATACACCACATATGGCTTCAGCTTGTCGAAGATGGTCGGAATCCAAGGCAGATACCCAAGCCATGTTGTCAGCACGGGTACGCCGACAGATATAACGACCAGAGCAACGCTGGAAGAATTAGCCAAGTCAATAGCAACACCAGACGACCTTGCCAGCACGGTCTTACCTGTACTTTGACTCGATCGCCGTCTCATCGCGGACGGCTCCAAGCACGTTCCATTGACTCGGATATGTCGTCGGCGAGACAATCGAAGTTGCATTGAGAGTCGTATCGGAACTGTTCAGTTGGAGCTTCGGCGGCCTTGGATCGACGTTGGCGAGAGCCTCAGAAAAGGTCCATTTTGGCTGGACTCCTTTGTCGCCTGTGACCCAGTCTTCCCAGTATGCCTCGAGTTTGGATGCCGGAACACCAACGCACTTGTCACTCATGCACCATGCCACGGATGTGAGGAAAGGCGTGCTTTCGGCTCGGCAGGACGGAGGCGTGGACATCATCCCCATGCCATGCTCCATGTCCGTACATGGCAGCATGAGGGAAGTGAAGGATCGCAGACATGACTCGGCGCACAGAGGGTCGTACGACGTACGGCCGAAGCCTTCCAGCAGGGCAAACGCTCCAGGGGTCCAGAAGAAAAGGATGCCTGCAGCCACGGCCGACCTCATCTTTGCAGTTGGTGCAGATTGCTTTGAAATAGGGCTGTGGAAGGGCTGAAGAAGTGCACCTGAGCCGCCCACGGCAGATACAACGTCGTTGAACCGGAACAGACCTCCTTCAGACTGCGAAAAGAAGCCCCAGCATGTTTATATACCCACCGGAAGAGAAGCTTGAATGGCCGCTGGATAGATGATCCCCGTCGTTGCGAATCAGGTAGAGAGGCTTGTTGTTTAGCCATGCAATATACCCCTCAAACCTGCGCACATGAAACGCAATGAGTTCAACGGCAGGAAATGAATAGCACAGCAAAGGTTCGCATTATCGTTGCATTGGCCGTTCCAGAGCCTCAGATAAACATCGTCTTACTCTTGGCTGCCGGCTGGTGTACTACAGGTGCACAGCTTGCTTTCATGTTTGCGTTCTCTATCATTGCGTCCGGCAATCATGCACAACTGAGTCTGAATGTATAAGAGGGGCATGTTTGGAGTAGATTTCCCGTGTGCTAATGACATGGCAAAATATGCCATCTTTGATGCGTCTATCGAGACTACCTTGATAGTTCGTGAACTTCGTTCCAGTTGAGCAGCTTTGCGCAGGTTTCCTTTAGCCCAATCCCTGCAGAGGAGCTGGAGCTTTAGCCCCCTCTACCAGCCAATGAGCGGATCTTCTTTACCACTACCTTGTGATCAGATGTCGTCCCAATGGGCTTCAAGGTTTATAGGCTCTTATCTTTCACGATACCTCATACTTCATTGGAAGCGCTGCCGAGGTACAGAGCCAACATTTCGCACAATCATGGAGCAGTTGATAGGACGAGGTCCTACTGACAAGAGAAAAAGTGATGAGAAAAAATCAAAATATGAGCAAGAGCCAAAGAAAAGAAAAGAAAAAAAAGATAGAAAAAAGGGAGAAAAGAAAAGGAAAAAAAGAAAAAGAAGAAAAAAAGACAACCTCTGAGAGGTTTGGCGGATCTCTCCCGCCGGGAATTGAACCCGGGTCTCAAGCGTGACAAGCTTGCATACTGACCACTATACTACGGAAGATTTCAGGCGTTGAGCGCCTGTTGTAGCAGATCACGTAAGCCAGGAACTTTTTTTTCATTTATATACCTAACACCAGCGTCGAACATCAAATCACAAGCCAGATTAGAACAAACTGCTCGAGAAAGCATACTATCGAAGTGACGAGATGGGGAATGGGAACAATTTACAAGACAACAAGTAAGATGAGCCTCAAGGAAAAGGTTAGCTCTCACTCATACCAAGATTACAGGACAATAAGTTCTCGGATCACCACAATCTGTGTAGAACGGCCAGGGAGTCATGATTCGTCCGGCAAGCAATACGGGCCAGCAACGAGGAGTGCATACGCGAACAAGTCACAGCTGAGACGTGCGTGTAAGCATTTATGTTAGAATGCACGTGGATTGACAACATTCCGTCTGCGACATTCATCGAAAGTCCTAGGGCTGCTTCCAAGCCAGTGGGTGTTCTCCACGTCTAATGTGTGGATATAGATGCATCCCGATGTATGCAAGGGGTGTCTTGAAGATGTTGCCCAAGCGAGTTGGGGAATTCTCTGTTGGAGTTCAATTTGGCAGCACGTCGGGAAATAACATTGGGAGAAATCAAGCAGCAACCGAATCGTCATGCCAGACGATTAATCGCGGAGGTGATTGTCGAATAAGGTCCTCCTGTGCCGATTGACTTACATGAGCATTGTACAGGGCATGGATGAGGCTACCCTGGATTCCATGCTCGACATTTGGGCCTGCGACGTTCTTGAGTGCATAGAAAGACTCCACGTCTCAATTCAGGGCTTCCGTAGCTCAGTTGGTTAGAGCTTCGTACTAATACTTCCGGCCTTGCGCCAAGTGTTGGTAATGCGAAGGTCGCAGGTTCAAGCCCTGCCGGGAGCAAAGTCCCAGTGCCCACTGTTTTTTTGCCTTTTTGACGGCTTGCTCGAACTTCAAGATGAATCAGAACTTCGAGATCGTCATGTCGTGCTTGCTTTCTCATATTCCTTTTTTGTCTATTATTCTCGGGGGCAGCAGGAACTGAGATCGGTCAGATTGTTAATTGAAGGCGCATCTTGTAACTTACATGGTATGTAACTTCCATTTGTGTATCTGATTGCACCGATGATGGACAGGTTGCTGGACAGCAGCGTACACCTGCAGAATCATCATCTTCTTCTTTCACATGTCTCGAGCTCAAGTCTGGTGTAGTCTCAACTGCTCGCGTGGACGCACTAGCAATTAGCTGACGGGAGACGAGAGCAGCACGGCAAGTTTTTGTGTGGCCAAAGCACTTGATTTCGTCATTGGGGTACGGCAGCTCTGTCGTCATCCCTCATCATGAATCGGCAGATCTGGAGAATCCTTGAAACGCTGATCGTACAATTTTAGATGCTGGCAAGGCTGGTTCGATTTAGCACAATGAACCCGCTGTGAAGATATCGATATCAATGCATGATGCAGGCATATCGAAAGTGAGTGGAATCAATCTCAAGAGCACGATGAAGGCAAAGAGAAAGCTTCCATTCATCTGTTGATACCTAACCGCAGCCTCGGTCATGAGACGGCGTCACTCTCGTCAACTCAAGCACATGCCCAGCCCCCGGTCCAGCTCGTGGCCCTTTGACAGCGACCCAAGAAGCTCACCAGGCAGCAGAACTGCCTTGCAATGAAAGCTGTCCTCATCACAGCTGATAATAGCACCTCCTTGATACGCGTGCATCAATCTGTCTCCTTTTCCTCTCCATCAGTGACGCATCCACTTGCTTTTTTTTTTTCTGTGACCCGGTTTGCTGCCGCTAGAGAAGCCAATAGAAGCCGGACACAGCAAGGCTCCAGCGCCACCAACCACCTGCAGCGCCTGAAACTAAGCAAGCTGGCTTCAGCTCCAGCTCCAGCTCCAGCTTGTGCTTCTTCTTCCTCCCTCCCTCCAGCCTCTTTTTCCTCTTCCCACCTCCAAACCATCATCTGCAAGCCTCTGCTATTCTGTCTCTGCTGTATCACGGCCAAAGAGAACCTCGACCTGCACACACGCTCTTCGTCTCGCATCATCATCACCAGCTCAGCTCTTTTCTTACGCCTTTGCCGAAGCTACCCCTCATCAGCTCTTCAGCGGCTTAACGCGCCATCTTGAAGCTTCACTTCGTCGTCATCGCCCGTGTTTGGCCAACCCGACGTCACAACCCCTCAGCCGCCGGCCATTTGTTGCTCGATAGCAGTTGAAACCGACGATATGGCTCCTCCCCCGCCAAACCCCAATCTTCCGCTCAAGGAGCGGTTCTTGGCTCTGGCCCAGACTCTGCAGTGTACGTTCACGAGCTTCTCGAAAGATTTTTTTTTTCTTGCAGTCGATTTTGCACGTGCACAATTGCTAACCTGGGTTCTTCCTGTTGTATAGTCGCCTGGTTTGTCGGGTAAGACCTCCAACCATTCCTGGCTTGACTGCCTCTCCTTCCAATCTCAATGTGTCCTCTTTTGAGCTTCGCCTTTCCTCTTCCGCAGCTTGCCGCCGATTCCGACAAAGAAACAAGAGGTCGAGATGCCTCGGAGGATGGCGGGCGACTGCTTGGAGGCCTAGTAACTGATTGGGTAGACACGACTGCATGACGAAACACGCGACTGACATTTCGTCCACTTCAGGCACCTGACCCTTCTCCTCACCACCACTCGCTATGCCCTGTCATGGCTGTTCATGAATTACTACAGCGGCATGGCCCAGTTCTCCTACCGGACATCGTTCGTGGCTGCAGCTCTCACGTATGGCATCGTCGTGTACAAGACGCAGCGCGCCCGCGCAAAGACGGGAACCAGGGCACCCAACGGTGTCATCGGCCTTCTCGCTGACGAGAACGTCCAGTATCTGGGTAAGTCCGGCCGCCAGGCCTGGTGACTTGTTCGTGTCTCCGGCTGACGCCTTGCCATAGCTATGGCCCTTGTCTGGCTCTTTTCGCCTCAGTACCCGCTCGCTTTGCTTCCGTACTCGGTCTACTCCGTCTTCCACGTGGCCACGTACTCCCGCCAGAACCTGATTCCCGTCTTCCACCCGCCTCCGCCGGCCACCGATGGCGCGTCGCAGCCCAAGGTCAACAACCCGCTCGCGAACAAGATTGGAAACTTTGTCAAGGAGTACTACGACTTCTCTATGACGGTTGTCGCGTACCTTGAGATTAGTCTGTGGGTTCGAGTGTTGCTGTCAGCCATCCTCTTCCAGCGTAGGTCGTGGATCCTGCTTGGCCTATACACCGTCTTCATCCGAGCCCGCTACGCCCAGAGCACCCACGTCCAGACGTCCTTTGCTCACGTCGCTTCGCGGGCCGAGCACTTTGTTTCCGCCCAGGGCACCCCGCCTCAGCTCAAGCAAGCGTGGGACATTGTCAAGGGCGTTGCTAGCAAGTTCCACGACGCAACCGAGATCAGCAGGTACACGGGTGCTGGCCCTGCCAAGAAGACTTCATAAATGCCAGTCTCGTTCTTGCGACGAATACTCTCGCGATTGCTTTGTCGAAACGGGACGATACGTTTGTGGCGTGCTACATGCCATGCTTTTAGCGTTTGGGGAAGATTGAAACTGGCGACCCTGTCATGACAGCCCTTGAGGGGCGGGCCGGTACACTGTCTATGGCAGCTCCTTGCCTTGATACGACAAAAGTCATGACGAAGCCTCGCCTTTCCGAAGTTGAAGGTGACGCTAATTGGCCGAAGTCGAGTCGGCCATTTCATAATCTCGGAACCAGCTCTGATCCGCTGGAGGACAAGTTCGACCGACTGTTGGAGCAACTGGGACATGATGGAGGGAGCATGCTTCTCGTGGGTATACTATATGGGTGGATGTGGCTCTATGGATGGGGCAGCTGGACGTGGAATGGGCGCGCAGTGGGAATCATCTTTCTTGTTGTTTGTGCTGGCGGTTGTGGAAGTTTTGTGATGTTAGAGCATTATCCTTGCGACAATACAGCAGTGCTATCAATGAATTTGTGGCTCTATGGCCTATGGCTTGGTAGAGTGAGGAGCTGGTCAGAGCTGTCAAGCGCTCGACGTGTAACATTGCTTTGCGTTTCTAGTAGTCTTCTCCATGCTCTTGATTCTGCAGCCGCATTGTGAATAGCTTCACTTTTTGCTGGGAGGCCGCTGGCGTTGATGTCATTGACGCTTGATGTCATGCATTCTGGTGACGCCACTGTTGGCGCTAGAGAGCCAGGCTGGTCTAAGCTGACTTTAAGAGGTTGTATCGCATACATGTATGTTTGGCACTGAGTGGCTACGTTGTAGCATGATGAGTGAGCAAAAGGGATGTGATAATCTGTGCTGGTTCCCTGCAAATGCAGTGTCACGGTCGGATCAATAACAATTTCACCTGTCATTGATGGAAGCTCTGCTGGAGATGCTCAGCCAGCTCAATCGCTCTCGAGGGGCAGTTCCGCGGATGACGTCAAAGGCGGCCAACGCTCCGGGCTGAGGCTGCTGCAACAGGCACCGGCAGCCACTGAAGCAACGGCCCCCTACAGCCGCCATGGCCACTGTAGCCACTGTAGCCACAGTGGACTCGTGCGCTCTGGCCATGTGCCCTGATGCTGATTGTGGTGCTAGCGTCAGCAATTGAATTCCTGCCCTGTTCTGTTCTGTTCTGTGCTTGATCTTGATCCGAGGCTGCATCCAATTCAATGCCACCAATCGATCAGCAGGCAGGCTGACAATGTGACTGAAGCCTCGGGCCTTGCATCTCCCATCGTTTTCACCTCACTTCTTCATCAAGAAAAACTACCCTGCCTTTTCCTAGATCCTCCCTCGATCGACTGCGGCCTTGACCACCCTCTCTTACTAGCATCGCCAGAGCCAGACAGTGTCTCTCGCTGCCTCTCCTCGATCAGACACAGCCATGGCCTCGCTGTTGCGACAGATCATTGCCAGTCCGCGCGCACGGCATCCAGAAGCAGGGCTGGACCTCTGCTACGTGACCGACTTTATCATTGCAACGTGAGCACCCACACGTACACTACAAACCAGCACAAGCAGCTTGGAGTCCTTGTCAGGGTGACTGTCTCTAACCATGGTCTTTGTGCTCGCAGATCCGGCCCCTCGCAGACGTACCCTCAGCTCGCCTATCGAAACCCGCTCGACCAGCTCGTCGCCTTCCTCGATGCGAAACACGGCAAGGACTGGGCCATATGGGAGTTTCGCGCCGAGGGGACGGGATACCCGGATGAAGCCGTGTATAATCGGATATGGCACTATCCATGGCCGGACCATCATCCCCCGCCATTTCGGTTGATTCCCATGATCATGGCGAGCATGAGGAATTGGCTTCATGGCGGCGATCCGCCCAATGTGCAGAAGGAACAATATAAGACGGACCAAGGCAGAACGAACCAAGGCACGACGGAACAGCCATCTTCATCTTCTACGCCGACAAACACCGGCAACATGGAAACTACCGCACCGGTCAAGTCGGAAAGGAATCCAAACAGGGTCGTAGTGGTCCATTGCAAAGCTGGCAAGGGACGAAGCGGCACCGCCAGCTGCAGCTACCTCATTGCCGAGGAGGGCTGGAAGGCGGAAGACGCCTTGGCGCGCTTCACGCAACGTCGCATGAGGCCGCAGTTTGGCGCTGGCGTGTCGATCCCCTCGCAGCTGCGGTGGGTTGGCTACGTCGACCGTTGGACAAAGGGCGGGAAGAAGTACGTTGATCGTCCCGTCGAGATCCTCGAGATTCACGTCTGGGGGCTGCGCAACGGTGTCAAGATGGACGTTGAGGCCTTTGCGGATGAGGGCAAGAAGATCGAGTCAATCCATACCTTCACAAAGGAAGAGAGGGTTGTGGTTGAAGGAGACGCGCCCGAAGGCGGCGGTCTATCTGAGATAATATGGGATCTTGCGGGATACTCGACCCAGAGGGAAAAGGCACCCGACGCGGCAGAGTTCGCGGATGCTGCCAACAACGAGACTAAGAAGAAGGATTCCTTTGATCCTACGCCCTCGCCACGACCTTCGGATTCATCCATGGAGTCGCTGCTGCGCCGGAAGAGTGCCAAGCTGATAGGAAAAGTATCACCGCCTGGATCACACTCCAAGATTGACAAACTGCGCGCCATGCTCTCTACCGAGCCGTCAACCCGGACAGCAACTACCGGCCCGCCTGAAGTCCGCACGGAGGCTCCCGACGAAACGGAGCCAGGCGGCATGGCCGTCATCTTCAAGCCCAAACAGCTGATTCGTGTGCCCAACAGCGACGTCAACATCTCCGTCGAGCGGCGCAACCGAACTCACAAGTCCATGGGGCTTACCATGGTCACGGCGGTTGCTTACGTGTGGTTCAATGCCTTCTTCGAGGGCAACGGCCCCGAGCAGCAGGGCATCGCAGACAGCCACGGCACCTTTGAGATTGAGTGGGATGCCATGGACGGCGTCAAGGGATCGAGCAGGAAGGGCATGAGGGCGTTTGACCGCATGACGGTGGTGTGGCGATTCCCCGACAGCGGCGTGCCCAGGGCGGAAGAGCAGATTGTCGAGCCCAAGGAGGGCGAGCCGGTGCCGCAGAGCAAGGCGGCGGATTGGAAAGGCACCGACAGCCCCAAAGCCGCGGCCGCGGAGAAGGATCTGGGACTGCGTCAGCAGAGCCCGCTCAGTGTGGACATTAGCAGGGCGAGCAGCATCAAGAGCGCTGAGGGAGGCGCGAGCCAGAACCAGGGCCAGAAC
Source organism: Trichoderma gracile (assembly GCA_020002365.1). Classification (NCBI taxonomy): domain Eukaryota; kingdom Fungi; phylum Ascomycota; class Sordariomycetes; order Hypocreales; family Hypocreaceae; genus Trichoderma; species Trichoderma gracile. The sequence continues at coordinate 3,369,637 of JAINEY010000006.1, forward strand.
GAGGGGGTGAATGCAGATGAGGTGACGAAAGGGTTGAAGCGCAGTGGGCCGTCGGGAGAGGACTTTGACCAGCAGGAAGATAAGACTACATGAAGGTTTGAGATTGGTTGAAGAGATGGTATGGGAGAATACGTCGAGTGGTTGGGGATGGTTAGAGTACAGCAGCTTTGATACCAGCGTTCAGGAGTTTCCAGACATATTATTTCGTCCTCGTCTAGACGAAGCTATAGTCTTCAAGTTACACGGTTTTTCTGCAGATGATGTCCATTATACATGGACGATGTCTGAATCCAGGCGCAGGGCAAATACACACGCGGCCCAATGTTTCCATCGCTATGCTCGTGCAGCTAAGACATTATGAAAAGAACACAGATATTGTACAAAGAAAACTCGAAAAGAGCAAATGTCCACCGCCCATATTTTCCCTTGACCGTAATTAGTTCCCAAGTCCTAGGAGAACATGGTGTATTATATGCGTACAATCCATGGGGAAGAGATGGTTATTGCTTTGAGGGGGTTGAGTAAGAGAGTCGTGATCTATCTCGTGTCGCAAGTAGAGAGTAGACCTAGATCTCGAAGTCGACAGAGCGTGATTGTAGCAGAGGGTAGATCTGCATCCAAATTCAATAGCGGAGGTCAGAGTAGAAGAGAAGGGATCTAGACTTCAAATATCGTGTCCGACGGTGGTGGGATAGTGTTGACTCCGGTTGATCGCAGTGTGACTTGAAAGCAAAGCTGCCGCAATAACGCCCCCTGAGCCACGATATAAGCCCTTAGACATCCCTCTTCGTCCGGAGCTCGATCTTTTCATATCCAGGCATCAAGGACCCAGTCTCAAATCATCCACGCATGCGGCTGATCAAAGCACTCATCCCACCCCGTCTTGCCCGCCTTCCAAAACCTCCTCATCGTCGCCAGCGCCGAGCCCGTGCACCCGCCCGTGAAGGGATCCCGCGCGCCATTCAGCAGATACATCTCCACGAGCATCCTGTCCTCGACGCTTCCCCTGGCGGCGGCCGTCCCCGCCACGACCACCGGCCAGAGGATGTGGTCCAGCAGCGGCAGGAACTCGGATGTCGTGTCGAGGAGGTGGAAGAGGTTGGCTCGATGGATCCTGTGGACTTCTGCGCAGGACTTGTGGGCTGAGCAGCGGGATGTGCACGGTAATGTCAACGAGGCGAATACCGCCACGGCGGATTTGAAGAGGAGCGAGACGAGGAGGAGGTTCTGTGCTTTTTGGTCGTCAATGCCCGGCGCTTGCGGCACATGCGGCACAGAATAGGCGTCGATCCGCTCGAGGACGTGGCAGGATGTGCTGGGTTCGGAAAGGAGGTGGGATGAGGAGGAGGGGGGGGAGGAGGAGGAGAGGGCGGCTGAAGCTTCGAGGCGGAGGCGGTTGATGAGGAAGATTTCGCGGAAGAGGGGCGCGGGACAGTAGAAGAGGGGGCTGCTCCCGATCTCGTAGAGGGTCATGACGTCGTCGACGTCGAAGTTGCAGGCGTCGACGAGCTGGGCGTGGCTGGGGCTTGTGGTGTTGAAGACGGTGATGCCGCTGGGGGCAGTTAGCTTGGTGTTGCGACATCAGGGGGGATGGGACGGTTCGTACATGACAAAGCTTTGCATCAATAGGGGGGTTGCGGAAGTGTTCATGAGCTTGCGGAGGCCGCCGCAGTGCTTGATGAGCATCAGGTAGCCTTCTGCATGAAGACGCCATGACAGGGAATTAGAGACAAGGACCTACAAATGGATCATCACCAAGTCAGTATTGCTCATGCACTCAAAGCATCCTCATGTAAAAGCTCACCTCGGCACTCATCAAGTGAGCCATGCTAGAAAAGATGTTAAACACATTCCCGCTCCGCTGAATCTCATCGTTCAGAGCCCGGATCGACTTGCCCATGTGCCGGTAAAACTCGAGCCACAGGTGAGACGCCGGCCCGGACGTCGACGGCTCCAGGTCCAGCCCGTGGATGATGGAGACGCACATGATGCGGTAGCCGACGGCGATGGCCAGGATGCAGTGCCGGTTGGCGGCCGTGAGGGCCTGCAGGGCCTTGCCGTTGAGCTCGCCTCCCCAGGCGGGGTTCTGGACGATTTGTCTTGCGCGGAGTTTCGGGAGGAGGAGGTTGTTGTCTGGATGATGGTCAGGGATGATGCTTGTGATGCTTGCGGTGCGCATATAGGACGAGCTCGGGACACGCAGAGGTTAATAGGGGGATAAGGGGGAACGGGCAACATACAGTATTGTATCGCATCGACAAAGTCCCACTGCTCGGGCCTCAGATCCGGCGGAACAGACACTTGCATCTGCCGGGAGCTGTTGGTAGAACCCCATTGCTGCAGCTGTCTGCTGGCGACCACCTGAAGACTCGTCGTGGCCGTGTTGTCATTCCCGTCAGAGAAGACGTCGCTGCTGCTATTGTCGTCTTCACGATTCCTTCGGTCACTGCGTACAATCGTCTGGCTGAGGGGCGCCACGAGCGATGTCGAGTCGCCGGGTGACGCATCGGAGAAGATGCCGGCATCGCTACCCCGATCACTGCCGCTACTACTAGCGGTGCTATTTGCGACGGTGTTGGTGGTGATGCTCTCGATGTCGCTGTTGTTGTTGAAGTCGCTATTCACGCCGCTGCCTCCGGTTCTGTCCTCGTCTCTCCTCCTCCGCCGTCTCATTGACGAAGTCACCCTCGACGCCCCTCCTCGCCCCGAGTTGCTGCTCGACAACGGCAACCTCCCCGTCGCGCCCGAATCCAGTCCCTGTTGCTGCTGCTGCTGCTGCTGTCGTCTGCCTCCCGCCGGCTTCGCCGCCCCGTGGCCCCGTCCCCTGTCCCTGTTGGCCTTTGGCTTCTGCAGCCGCGACACCTTGCCCGTGGGCAGCCACGTCAGCGGCCGGGCGTTGTTGTAGCCCGGGCAGACCATGCCGGCGGCGCTGCAGTTGCCGCAGACGGGGGCCCTGCCGTCGCACGGCGAGCCGCGGCGCTGGCATTCCCAGCATTGCGGCCTTTTCGACGTCATCATGGGCGCCGCCCGTTGTGCTTCATGCTGGTAGAACGAGATGCGCGGGTGAGGAAGTTGAGTGATGAGAGAGAGGGAGGAACGGGAGATGGAGGAGAGATGTTTGTAGAGTTGATAAGAGGATGTAACTGTAACCTCTGTCTTATGTCTCGTCCTGTCTCTGGGTTTATATATGTCGGTCTGTATGATTCTCCTGTCCGCAGCCTCAGCCTCGTCTTTTTATTTCAAATTCAGAGTCCCTCCCCCAAACGAGCGTAGGTAATCAAGATGTCAACCAGTCATCGTCAAAACCCGCTTTTCGATTCGATCTGAGATTTGTCGTTGCCGGGGTCTGTACCTCCGTATGTTTGTGTGGCGTCTGCTTGCATGAGCTCTAGCCCAAGCTTCCTAAATGCACTTGCGGATTGGCCTCTGTCCCAGTCGGGCAATCAGCGAGACGGAAGCAGTTCTTTCGCGGAGAACCGAAAGAGGGCCCAACGACCAAGCAGGGGGGGTTTGGTGGAAGGGGCCGACAAGGCGCTTCTGCGGAGGAATAGACGGGGTCGAGATCACAAAGCAGAGTCGGTCGCTCGGGGCAAACCAACTGCGAAGGCTGGAAGCAAAATGGCCCCCTTGAGTTGGTTGCGGAGATAAAGGGGGAATAGTGTACATAGAGGTTGGTAGGGCTCAGGGCAGTCACAAGAGCAAAGAGGCGCCGAATAGGCAAGAGAAGATGGAATCAGGGAGTTGGGATGAAAGCGGTTAAACTGGATGGGTTGATATGGTAATCAGATGCGATGCCAGCAGTCAGTTTTAGTCGGGACCGGGACAATCCCACCTCTGTGCTGCCTGGTTGCCGGCTCTTTTGCTCAGCACTGTCTCGTATGCCGTCGAATCAGAGCAACCATGGCACCATCCAGGCCGAATAGAGCAACCCCCCTTGTTCGTCCCGTGGTTGTGGTTGCAAGGCTGGAATCGACTCAAGCCCAGATTCAGGTGATACACCCAGATTGTGCGAATTGAGCCCCCGAAAGTTTCAAGGGACGTGAAACCGGTCAACCAACAAACTCCATGCTCGGCTGCGTGGCCAATCGGGGATGGAATCGGTCCCCTTTGCCTGAGACTCAGACCGCAATGACTCTTCACTTCAGTGAGGGCAACCAACTCGCTGGAGACTGTGGTCCCTCCAAGCCTCTGCTTGGCTGCTGATACCGCCCGTCCGACTCACTGAGTCGGGTCTCTTTCGTTTCCCATCATCTTCTATAACGGCTGGTCCCTTGTAAGGCCCCCCGATGGCATGCAATACGTCGTCAGTAACTCATGGCAAGGACAGGCATCCGTCACCTCGGCCTGCCTGCTTAGAGAATGTAGCATCAACTGCACGGAACCCACCAAGCCGGCGGCTCAGATGCATCCGCCTCGGTCTGGTCCTTAGATATGTTCCCACGCTAGGCATAACAGCCGACTGCCGTTGCTCGCGGAAGCGCTACGGCGGATCGACCCTCCGCGGGCTGTGGCTGTGAATGCATAGGCAGGCCATCTTCTCTTCTGATCTGTCCGTGAATTGTCTGAACGAGCACCCAAGATCGGACCGACGGCTATGCAGGATGCCCGGATGGGGGAGCGTTCCCTCTCTCTCGGTGGGTGTGGGGGCGCCTTTCTTCCTGAGCTTGGGGGCTGAATCTCGAATATGGTGACTGCAATAGTGGTGAGGAGGGCTCAGGAGTAGCAGGTGCTGTCCGTTGTTCAGAGGGGTTGACAAAGGAGTTGAAGGATCGGTTTGGTTCTTGTGCTCCGTCTTATCTGCATCTGTTTGGGCCTGCTCTTATACACCAATACGCGCATCCATGGAGTACCGAGAGACGGGATTCGCAGGCCAGGGTCTGACCGAGACACTGAAAGGGGTTTCAATTCGCGCGCAGAAAAAAAGGTGCAGCCATTGTCAGAGCGAAAGGATCGTTGCTGCCACCATGCGTGTTGGGTTGACCTCATCTATTCCTGCGTCTGACAGTGATGAATTCAGTGAGGAGGATGCTGGAGGGGTCATGGAACAATGACTGAAACTGTATGTACAGTATAAAGTGCAGCAGGTCCCGCGACAGGCCAACAGTGAATATCAACAGGCAACAGCTGAAATTCAGCCTGCTGCTTGACCTGCCCCAAAGGGCAATGGATTGTCCATTGTAGTCAATAGTTTGACGATAGTTTGATGATCTTCAAGAGAGAAGGACGTCACGTCCAAGTGGCAAATCGGCGAATCTGCATCACAATGCGCCACGGACGCCTCGCTGACGGTAAGGCTCGAGGCTACGCTACCCGTCTGCTACCCTGATACAGGACCAAACTGCTGGGTCTTTCCGAGCGACAAGTGTCATTGTCAGTCCTCTGGAATCAGGACTTCATCCGAGTTGATCCTTTCTGACTCTTGCTTCTCTGTAAGAGACCTCCGAGCACCGTGCTCCGATGCTCCCTTCCCCCCTCTGCCTCAAGCCCATCAGCCCCGGATTCTCTCCTCCTCATGCCGTCTGACAAGGCCCTTGGCGTCCTGATCATTTCCGCGCTATTCGAGCCGTGAGCCAATCATCGAGCACTTGCAAGATGACAGCGGTCAGATGGATGTCTATCCAGAGAGCTTAAAATCTGTCGCCTCCCGGTCTGACGGCGGATTTTAGGCCTGACCTGCCGGCATCAAGCTACTGATGAATACTATCCTGCTAATAGAGTCACCATTACAGCTTTTATTCCCCAGATTGAGTTGCATGGGCTCAAACCGGCTTGCTGGGCCTTCTCTGATCGATCGATAAAGCAGCTGGTCGGGCGTGCCGGAAATTTGCTTCCTTCCGAGGCTTCCGCACCACAAAGCCGCCAAGGGTTATATATAGTATGATAGGTATAGTGCTCCGAGCTATGATGGACCATTAGGACTGGCCACATGCGGGTAACTGACTGTGAGCCCCGTGCGTGCAAATCCAGCACGGATCACGGCAGCCAGAGCGAAGAATAAGCCCAAGCAAATGCTGTCATTGCCGTCACAGGCCGCCGCCACGACGCGGAGAGGCCATGTGGAAGCAGCCAGAACATGTGGCCTGGCCGGACTATCACGTCCTGCCACATGCTGTTGCTAAGCTATTCCTTCGAGCGTGCTGTCGTCTTGTGAATCAGGATTAGTAGCTCTTAGTAATGAATATATATCAATGCTATTCCATCGTGGCCCTCGCCTCTGCGCTATGATATAATAGAGCACCAGGGCCCCTTCTGCGGCGTCAGAGGGAAAAGCTATAAGCAAACAACCAGACGCATCTTGGAGTCAATGACAGCCGCCCAAGTGTCTCTGACAGCAGAATCAGGCACGAGACAGCTCTCCATTCCGCCCTTTACTATTCGCGGCTGTCAACCAACCGGTCCCCCCTTTTCTGTCACTGCTCCGACTGCCTGGATCCTCGCCTTCTTAGGACGGCTTTCTATCGGCCTCCGAAGCTGCCGTTTGCCGCCCTCTCGGATCTGTTTTCTGGCTTCTCCACACACACCCAGTCCATTCAATACCCCATCAAGTTCTTGGCCTGCTTGTTCTGCTTTGAAAATCTCTTGAGTCTAATCGGCCTGCTGGCTTACTTTTTGCTCACTGTCTGCTCCGTTAGCCTCTCCTTTAGCCGCCTTTCTTTTACGTGTGTGTTGAGCGGACTTTTGTGATCTGATCACCCGGAACTGGAAACTAGGAACGCCTATTTCTTTGTTCTCTTTAAGTTTTTTATTACACACTTGCAACGCCTCTTTCGATCCTTCGGGAACCAAGATTTATCACATACTGCAAACCCCGCTACCTACTTACTTATAGCGTTGGTAGAGTCGGGTTACATCCTCCATTCTCTTGTTTGCAATCCTATCTCGCACGTGGTGGAATTTCACACAAGACGAGGCCAGAGATCTACGAAACCTCCCTCCCTCCCCCATCATGACGGCCGAGTACGAAGGTTCCGCGCCGGCCGGCCGGGTTCAGTCGTCGAGCTCGGCCAGCCAGCAGGCGGGAATGTTCCCAAACGGCCACCTGGGCCACCTGAGCGCCGCCCAGGAGGAGGCCCTGGAGCGCTTCAAGGCCGCGCTGCAGGACAAGAAGCTGTGGCGCCCGGGCCCGCCGCCGTCGCACGACGACCAGACGCTGCTGCGGTATCTGCGGGCGAGGCGCTGGATCGTGGACGATGCGCTGGCCCAGTTCAAGGACACGGAGGAGTGGCGGGCGGCGAACAACATCGACACGCTGTACCGGACGATTGAGCTGGACGCGTACGAGCAGAGCCGGCGCTTGGTGAGTTTGATGTCGTTGTAGCTGTTGTACAAGGATCTCCGTTTTTGTGATGTATCAAAAACTGACAGCTGAAAATTTTGCGACAGTATCCCCAATGGACGGGCCGCCGAGACCGTCGAGGCATTCCTCTCTACGTCTTCGAGATCCGCACGCTCGACTCCAAAACGATAGCAAACTACGAGAAGCAGGGCGCCAACAGCACCTTTTCACAGGCCAAGACGGACGGCAAGACGCCCCCGGGCCTGCTGCGGCTCTTTGCCCTGTACGAGAACCTGACGCGCTTCAACCAGCCCTTCTGCACGCAGCTGACGGACCGCGAACACCCCGACGTGCCCGTCACCATGAGCACCAACATTGTCGACATCTCGGGCGTCGGGCTGAAGCAGTTCTGGAACCTCAAGGGCCACATGCAGGCGGCGTCGCAGCTGGCCACGGCGCACTACCCCGAGACGCTGGACCGCATCTTCATCATTGGCGCGCCCGTCTTCTTCAGCACCGTCTGGGGGTGGGTGAAGCGCTGGTTCGACCCGATCACCGTGTCCAAGATCTTTGTGCTTGCGCCGCACGAGGTCAAGCCCACGCTCGAGGCCTTCATCGAGCCGCGGAACATCCCCAAGAAGTACGGCGGCGAGCTCGACTACACGTTTGGCCAGCTGGGCATCCCCGATCCTGCGTGGGAGGGCGTCGTGCGGTGGGAGAAGGGATACAGCTCGTTCCCTAGCGGACCGCTGCTGTGGGAGGACGTCCCGGGCGAGGAGAGACTGGCGTGCGTGAGGCTTGGTGCGGAGAACGGCAAGCTGGTCAGAGAGGTCATCTGCACGCTGCCCAGGACATGGAGTCCGCCTGAGAAGAATGCGGAGGAGTCGAACCAGACAGACAGCTCGGCCACCACATCGACGAACACCGCCGCCACGACGATCAACGACGCCTCCGACGGCACTCAGACCACAGAAGATGCTCTGGATGAGGCCACGCAGACCGACGGGCCTGCAGAAGCCATTGAGAAGCTGGCTCTTGACGACGACAAGGCCCAGACGCCGGAGGTGACGCCTATACCTGCCGCCACTGCTGCTGCATGAACGAGCACATGACCCCTTTCTCATCTATTTTCAACATAATATTCTTGGTTTAGAGCCATTGATTCATTGCATCTGCGCATACAGAATGTCTCGCTTTTTTCATGTCCGCACTCCTTTCCGATGGCATCTGTGCAAAGGAGGGAAGGCGGACCATTTGCATTGTGGGTTTGTTCGGTTCTGCGAGAGCTTCTTTATTCAGAGGATAGGAAAGAGGAGGGACACTGGATAAGACGATACGTGGTGAAAGGCAACTTGAGATGTGTTTGGGGACATTGCAGTATTTTCACCCAGGCTGGGAATGTAATGGGACTTGGAATATACCAAATATCTACGGAGAATAGCAGTTCACTTTTTTGGTCTGTCATATACAGACTTGCATGATGTTGGCGTGGTTTTTACAGGAAAATAAATCCGTGATTCTATGGCATTGATTGCTCGGTGCTTCTCTTTTCGCTCTAAGTGATATCTTGTGTGTCGACGGTCTAGATGTGCTCGCATACGCAGAACAAAAAGAATCTCTTCTATGCAGACGTCTATTCCCCCATCTTCCCTCTATGCGCCATTCAGCCTCTATGCCTCCTACTCCTCCACAGCTCAACCCCCTTGGCAACCTCGTCCCACGTCACCCCGTCCATGACCAGCTTCATCGTCAGGCCCAGCCGCTCCGTCTCCCGATTCCGCGCCTCGTCGTCGAAAAACAGCATGTCCTCGAACCGGATCCCCGTCCGCTTCTGCAGCGCCTCGAAATGCTTAATCTTGCTGCCCGGGTATATCTCCAGCCCGCCGTCAAACACGTCAATCGCAACCTTCTTCTTGGTCGCTGACGATGACGACTTCTTGTTGTTGTTATTGCTATTTGTGTTGCCGTCTTCGTCCGAGAAGGAGGCTGTCGGCGGGATGTGGATGCCCTTGAGCAGTTCGCGGGCCAGACTCGGCGCGCTCGTTCGCGACGCAACGCCCAGCTTGATCTTGTTCGGGCTGTTGAGATATGGCAAGACGGCTAGAATCTCGGGGACCTCGTCGTAGAAGGCGAATTCCTCGCCCGTGCGATCTGTTGCGCCGGTGTGACTGGAGTTGATCTTGAGCGGAGGCGTGACGTGGGTGTCGACCCAAAAGGGCCAGAGCGTGTAGTCGAGGTCGAAGACGATGAGGCGCGGGAACGGCAGCGAGGGGTCGGATAATGAGGCGGGCAGATCGAGGCGCGGGAAGGGAGAGTTGGTGGACGGCGGGAGGGTCGAGAAGGAGAGGGACGAAGGCGTCGTGCTGAAGGTGGGCGTGATGGGCGTGCCGCCCGAGGAAGAGGCGAGGGAGAGGCTGGAGGAGGAGGTTGGGAAGGTGAGTTTACGAGGCATGGCGGAGGTGATGACGGTCGTGATGTTGGCGAAGAAGGATGAATGAGTGTTGGAGATATTCCTGGAGTGCGGATTTGGGGCGGCTATAGCGGGGAGGTTTTGCGCCTAGTGTGGACTCGTACTGTAATAGATGGACACTTATATGGAGATGTACGTCATTAGAATGCCCTGTTTCTCGATCTCAACTTGTACATTGTAGGAATAGAAACAGCAAGCGACTGACCGATAGTTTGAAAGTAGGTATCTGAGATTCAATGCACTTTACCCCTTGGGCAAAGAGAAGCAAGTGATTTGCCAGCACTCCAACTTGGCTACAGAGCCTTTACTCACAAAGCACAGGACCCCCAACTGAAACAAAGCCCGGCATGGTAGAGACCCAAATAGACCCAAAGATTGGCTGTATGTCCTCGACTGCAAGGACCCCATGGCTACAACTGCCTCACAGCCCTCTACCCTGTTTTTTATAAGTTGATTATCTGAAGCCAGCGCGGTGTCTGAGAAACCGGAGACCGGGACATAGGTGGAGAACTCGGCTTCCGGGGCCGGCCCAGGTCCGGGGGCTGCGGGAGCTAGATAGCGGCTGAGGGCCGCTAGCAAAGCCACGGAATCACCGGACTCGTCACATTTGACTCTACAGGTTCAGCCTGAACTTGTACCCCTGACACTTTACCATGACGTGAAGAGCTGTTTTTGGCTGAAACTGCTTAGGGTAACAATACCAAACTGAAGTCGTATGAACCAGCTCACAATGCGAATATATTCGGTTGCCGTATATATACTGATATTGAGATGCACACGCCCTCGCCAGGCATTCGCTAATCATACTATACCCTCTCAAAATCCTCCTGCGTGCTCGACCTTGAGCTAGACACTATCCCAAACATCTCAAAGATCCAAACCCCCTTCAGCTTTTCGAACCATAGGCTTACCATCCTAATCTCAGAGAAAGTCTCCTCCTCGTGTCTAGATTGCAAAGTACCTCTTGTTTCCTGCGACTTAGACCTGTTCTTCCTTTCCGCTCTGAGTTGAGTGGAAGCCTTGGCCCCAAACAGTCCGATGCCTGCAATGACATACGTGAGGCCCGACAGTATTCCCAGAACTGTCCAGAACGTCCTCTGGGTAGAAGCGGTCTCCTCTGATTGGAAAGCATCCATCCCAAAGAAGGTCTGGCGGCAGGTCAATAAGGATGCATACAACAGTGGTAGATATCGCAACTTACCGCAGCAAAAGTGGGAGGAAGGAAAATGACGGTGACAATCGTGAACACCATGAGGTATTTACTAAGAACCCTGGTCTTCTGGGCCTCTGTGACTGATTGAACATTGTACAGCTATTGAGTTGCAGTTAGCAGGAGTATCGTGTCATAAGGCTTGCAGTGAACTTACGCCATCCATGAGCCCCTTGACCTCCTCCTTTGTCTGCTTGATCATGCTGCATAGCCTGTCGGTAGCTCTCTGTTGGCGTTTCCGTACTAAGTTCCAATTGTACTCAAGGATCCGTTGCGTATCTTCATTGTGCTTGTAGGTCTTTTGCCACCAGTGGTCTGTAATCAGGGGGTTCCGAACGTTCTCGGACAGGGACTCGAGACGGGCAGTATCCGCTTGGATAATGTCATCTATCCTTCCGAGCATCTGGAGAACCTTGAAGTACAATACCAAGTCGGTAGGGTTTGTATCCAGCACCAGCTCTCTCAGACGCTTGTCATCGTTGAGTACGTCAAGCTGATTGAATCAGTTCTCGCTCTTTGCCTTTGAACATACGCGCGACTGCTCTCTCACCTTGACAGACACCATTTGGTTGATTCGGGTTATTGTGGTATTCCAGTCATTCTCCCACGAGTCGATAAAGGAACATATCTGAAGCTGGAAGACTGAAACACCGCTGTAGATGGCCGCGGGATATATCCCGTAGCGCTTCCAGGGCTTCCACCTGTTGTAACTCGTAATGTCGTTCGTGGGACTGTGACTCCATACACCGTATTCGTGCTCCCCGGCATCAATCAGCGATAGTAACACATAATGTCCACTAGGCGAGTGTATGGGAAAGATGCTGAGAGCTGTGGAGTAGCGTCGCTCAACGAGGCATTCCGTGTCCTCGCTGTAGAAAGCTTTGAACCCGATTCTCTCCCTTTTGCACTTGAGCCCCGTGGCTGGGCCGCCCTTGATGATGGGCGTTTCCTCGAAATCCATGATAGTAAAGGACCTCATGTAATGCATGACGACGCCATACTTGTGAGAGCCGGGTAGTCTATGATCTCGCGTTATAGCATGCTGGGAGCTTTGGAAGTCTCTGAGCCCGCACCTCTGGTGCACAGATCTCTCGCGCCATTCGGAGACATGCGCATCGAGAAAGTCGTGTTTGCATTCTGGCCTCAGCTGCGTGCCTTTTCCAAAACAAATGGTAGTTGCCATTGTCTCGTAGTCAATAATCGCGGTTGACCGGTTGACAGAGACTCGGCTACGGCTTGCATGTCAGTGCTCCCTGAACACAAAGCCCGTCTGAAGACATCCAGAGTATACGGACCATATTATTCCACAGATGGACAATCCTTCTGGCGTTTCGAGAAGTCTCTGTACGATAACACGTGTTAGGACACCCTTTTACTGCGCGAATTGGCTTCGTACCTGGATTGGGGACTCCATCGGAGTGTAGCTGACGGGATCGGTCATGCTGCTCATATTTGGACAAGCATAGTAAACTCTTGTTGTATTTCCATAGTTGCGATCTGGCTCACCGAGGGGCGAAAATCCCCAGACCTTCGGCCACCTCTCATAGACTTGGCGTATCCAGCCTTCCCGGTCAGGTTCCCTGTTGTCCAAGGCGTCGCCCGAGACAACTTCTTCCCATGGCGAAAAGAATCTATCAGATTCTCGAATCCAGTCCTCAAGAATTTGACGAGCAACGACCAGGTTTTCTTCCGTGACCCATTCCATTAATGTCTCTTCGTCAAAACTGTGCCTCATCCCTCGGCCTCTGACGTTTGCATGGATGCTGGTGACGGAACTTCCACACGGAATAAGCGTGTTCAAGAACTCGGTCCCAAGAGACTGATCCCGTGGTGCTGACGGCTCTTGATCGGAGCCATCCCAGGCATTGTCCGTCGCATACCACAGCTTTTCGGCAATTTGTGGAATGTCAGAGAGATGCTCAAACCTCTTCTGCAGCAATCCGAGAATTAGCTTTTGATCCGCAATAAGTTGGTCCACGGGCTTCGCTGGTGATAGTTCGATGATTTTGCTCAAATGGTCTTCTACGGCAGCCTCCATTGTGATAGTAAAACAAAATAACAAAAGTACAGAACATGCAAGCTGAGACGGGACAGAACAAGCTGAACTACAACAGTTGACATGCGGGCAAAGGCGTGATCATCAGAGGTTTACCCCCATGCAAGCTAGATCCCACAGCCTCGTTCCTTTTCCTTACTACACATGCAAGTGTTGCAGTGATGGCTTTAGGCACTGATGCGCTCCGAGGCTGATCGAATGTATTGAGAACCATTGCGGACAGCTTTTGTGTTACCAACTGCTTCGCATCTCTGTCTACTAGCTAGCGGTGGCTAACTATCTAGCAGCAGCATTCTCATGGTCTGTTACTTCTCTTTGGCTAGAGAAACGACTTTTTCTGCGACTATCGCTCTATTCTCCCCTCTTCTCTGCTTCTCGCTGATATGCACTGTTGCCAGTTGCCTCCCGCCCTGCATTCAGTAAGCCGACCATCACTGCCTACTCAGCCACAATAGGGTTGCATTGGTGCTCAATGTTTCACGCAGTCTCTCCCTGGCACTTCAGCCGCAACCAAGCGGGACAATATAAACAGAAGCCATGCGATTTGCTCAGCACTGCCTGTTGAGTATGATGGCCCAGTACCTAAGCATCTTCGAGTCCACGTCTGCCAACCTTCTGAAGCTTGTTCAGTGACGTGATCAACCCGAGCCTCTCTTCTCTTGCGCTGTGTGGTCTCTTTGTTGAGGCTGTCCTATGCCCGATCCCACAACGATCTGTTTACTTCGTCCGGTCGATCTGTCCGGCTTTCAACAAGCACAACCTCGGCGGCCTTCATCATCGAGGTAGTAATTAGCTTCTGAGGTGCAGCTGTTTGAGATAACGGTGCAAGAGTCACTTGAAGCTCTGAGCTTCGTGAGGCCTCTGTGTGCGTTGGGGCATCCCCGCTTGAGTCCGTTGTATGTGTTTTTTTTTTTTTTTTTCTTGTCTGAGGTCTGAAGAGCTTCCCCAGCTTCGCCTTTCAACCTGGGGAATGATTCCAAGCAGGTCGGGGAAATGCCACATTTGCCGATGGGCGATTATTAGGGTACAACGAATGTGGCCAGGAACGTGAATACATCGAGTTCAGCCTTCAACTGGGGACTCCGATACATTCATCTGGAGTACACTGTAAGCCCTCATCCTACCCATATTCAGAGTACAATCTGGAGCTTCTTTACTGGTACTGAGAATCTTCTTGGCGGTCGAGCCCGAGGTCCGACCATCAGCTCTCGGGACATGGCCGGATCTGATAAGATTACAATGAACATGGAATATTTCTGTCTTCTTCTTGCTACCCCTGACAGACAAGCAGGGTCTATCACATAGAATTACCGATACTGGTTTTTCGTGATTACCCAGCGGTCAGCCATTCGGAGTTGCAGCCGGCATCTCTGATCGGCAATTAATTCAGCGGCGTAAGCGATCCATTCTGCGAAGAAATACAACAACTCAGCCGCGTTTGTGGAAGGCGTTGAAATACGCAGAGGGGCCTGAAGATGGCCATCGGGATTTGTCAAGCTACTATGATATGCTCCTGAGTGTATGTAGTTTGGCGAGACCTTCCAACTCAGCAACAAATTGAATGCGAGGAGATTCAAGACGACGCGGCCATATCAGTCTGTAGTCGACATAGCATAGATGGGATGTATTATTACCAATAGGCCGTCCTTTCTGTGTATGTGAGAGTGAAGCGCAAGTGAGGTATGATGGATCGAATTATCAGGAATAATGATGTAGAGGCTAGACAGTCGTATATTGATCAGATGCGGCCAAGGCCAGTATATAGATGGGATGGTAATAGAGATCGATATGTCGAGCCACATAGCAGACGATACTGCAAGATTCTTGGGTCTGTATAGTAGAGGATCAAAGGTCCCTTTCACCAAGAATAATATGGCCCTGTGCCTTCAACTTCCTGCGCGTGGTCTGATAGAAACCCCTGTCTCGGGCTTATACAGATGTTACAAAGAGCCAAAGCGGGTATTGCGGAAGCCCTGAGTTCATACCGCCTATAGATGACAAATTCGAGTCGCAATGGCCTCGTTAATAATCTCTGACACATCGATATGATGTCGATGCCTCGTGTTGTAGATCGATATCGTTGGGAAATAAATATCACCATGTGATGTGGCCATGGAGGGCTATTAGACAGCCACAGAGAGACTTCAGTTCCCTCCTTCATCTTCCCCATCGCCATGTTCTTTTTGAATCAACTTCAATCTGCCCTGTTGGGCGCTTGTTTCATCTACTCGACCGGTGTCCTATCTCATGGCACAGAAATTGAGACAAGGTCCTTGGATGAGATCTACCAGAGTGCAAAGCATGAACGCGGTATCTTGAACGTCTACTTTGGTGGTAGCTGTACGACCTGGATTCCTCCATGCAGCTGAGACTGTGTACTAATAGAGTAAACAACAGCACAAGCAGCGGCCGAGCCAATGCTCAATGCCTTCCGTCAACGATTCCCCGACGTTGCCATCAACATCACGGCCGATTTGTCCAAATATGCCGACTCACGCATCGATCGAAGCTACATAGAGGGCAAACCGTTCATCGACGTCGCTCTCTTGCAAACAGTCCACGACTTTCCTCGATGGGATAGACAGCAGCGTCTTTTGCATTACAAGCCAGCCAACTACAGCGACATTAACCTGGCCATCAAGCACATTGACGGCGCGTATCTGCCTGTCAACTACAGTGAGTCTTCCTTTTGAGAATTACTCCGCCCAGGCATGCTGACCACGCGTGTTGATCTTTAGACCAATTTGGCCCTTTTTACTATGATTCAACCATTGTCAAGGAGGATCAGGTGCCAAAGACGTATGCCGACGTCCTGGACCCCTTCTGGAAAAGCAAACTCGTCCTCACTTATCCAAACGACGACGACGGCGTCCTGTACCTCTTCTCCCTTATTATCGAGCGATACGGATTCCAATGGCTAGACTCTCTGCTCAAACAAGACGTCATGTGGGTGCGCGGTGCCGCAGCCGCTACAGGCGCAATCATAAGCAACCACGCGTCTCGCAAAGGCTCCAGAGTCCTGACGTTCTCTGCACTGGGAGGATTCACACCATCGACGTCTTTTCTGCAAGTCTCACAGCCCGAGGCACCGGATCAGTTCATGACTTGGGCGCAGCAAGCGGCCATCTTTGCCTCGACGCCTCGCCCGGAGAGCTCTAAGCTGTTCATGTCTTTTCTGCTGAGCAATGAGTGGCAGATGACGCTTACGGCGTCCGGTGGCCCGTCTGTTCGAACTTCTTTGACTGGCACAAACAATGTGTTTCTGGCCAATAATACTCAGCCAAGCGGTTATGTCACCTTCATGAGCAGGCGGGAAGATGTGGAGTGGTGGCGGATGCAGATGGAGACTTATATCGGACTTGCTAAAGGGCCTGATCCTGCGTTTGCGTGAGCTACCGGAGCTCCTTATCGGAGGGGCTATCAGTACAAGACTCTTATAGAGATGTAACTGGAAGCTAGCTGTTATGGAACTTCCAATGATATATAGTATGCATAGAGATGGGAGCATATAGCAAGACTAGAGCAAGATAGCTATAGTAGTATAAGAGTGATACTGTTCCTAATCTGGGTAGTGGTAGTAGTGCTGGCAGAGGCATATAACTAAGTCAGGATACTAGATGCCGCCCTTCTCTTCTTGCAATGCAATATACTATAAC
Organism: Trichoderma gracile; assembly: GCA_020002365.1. NCBI lineage: Eukaryota > Fungi > Ascomycota > Sordariomycetes > Hypocreales > Hypocreaceae > Trichoderma > Trichoderma gracile. The sequence continues at coordinate 3,386,305 of JAINEY010000006.1, forward strand.
ATATAGAGTACTCATCTACTACGCGTGCCCTGCTGATACCTGTTTACTAGACATGTTCTCGTGGTATTCTCCATGCTCCCAGATCCGTGGCCTACTGACAGTCTGGGCACTTGGTTGGGAAAAAGTCCTCCAATGTATAACACTTCTGTTCGATAATGTCGAACTAACAAAGTTCGCAGGTCAGTAGATATCCGTCATGGATCTGAGTCGAGGTACCTACATTCCGGTTGTAGAAGCTCTCTCTCCTGTTTGGATTGATTCCAAGAATGGTCCTATCACGCACTTCCAGTCAGCTCAAGGACATGTGACAGCACATTGATGGTTCAATCTCAGGGGAACTCACGGCGCCTGAACCTGAGCAAAAAGCTCCGCACCAGCAGTCGCTCCATAGCAAACGCTCGCGTCAGCATCTGTTCCAACTCCCGCACTTCCATAGAGCGTCGCATGAGTATTGAGCTGCAGCGAAATCACCGTGTCGGCAGCTTTGTACTTGGAATTGAACCGGATTCCAAATTCCACGAGCGGCGTTCTGTCACCATCCAATCGTTAGTCCGCGGAAGCCTCTCCTAGAACTGCCAAAGGATTCAGCGCCGTATGAACTTACACTTCCAAGGTTATGTCACCATTGACGGACACATCTGCGCTGAACGTGCTGCCTTGGTCTGGATCCCTCCCGGCTGCGGGGGTTCCTTGGAATCCCGATGAGTTTGTAAGTCCTGAGGCGACGTCGTTGTTGGGGTTTGGATATCTCTGTGTATAATCCCACTCCACCACTTGGAGGTTATAGTGAGCCTGACTATATCATGCAACTCAAGTCAGCTACTGGTACGATCTGATCCTTCAGCCAGTTTACACAGTACTCACGTATGTGCGGTGAACACTCCCGTCAGTTGCTATACGATGTTAGTAGGATACACCTGAGGGGACGACTCCCAGTAAGCAGTGGAAAGTAAAACATACTCCGAGAACTCGGAAATTGGGTCCAATGGTCACTATGCCGGGCACGGTAAATGTGCCCCCAAAGTTCTGCATGCCAAAGAGCTCGACGGACCCGGTTGAGAAGCGAACCGTTGCCTGGGCTTCCATGTGTAGACCTGCCTGTATGGAGCCCTTGTTGCGGAACAAGACGTGTGACTGTTCGAAACTGCTGAGGTCGTTGAGATGGCCCTAGGTTCATCAACAGCAAGTTAGCGTTACAGAGTTTTCTGTCCAAGTTATTAGACTACGGAATTCAAAACGTACAATCAGAGTCAACGAAGCGGATGTGAGGATGTCGACGTGAAGATCCGCCCAGACGGCGAAGTAAGCCTCATATGGGACCCCCAGCAGCGAGCACTGCAGACGCTCGTTGAAGATCCAAAAGGGGAATGTGTCGTCAATATGATGCGATGCCAGCGGCACTTCGTTGTCGAACTGTTTCTGGTTCAGCAGGGCCATGACCGCCAGCCAAACCTCCGGATCAAGAGACCACCATCGCTTCTCAAACTCCGCCCTCTTGTGTTTCGGCGTCGCCAGTCTCTCAGAGCGGAAGTGATGCTCGGCATATCTCTTCCACGAACCGCCGTGGTTCTCATGGACTTGCCTTGCCATATCACGCTTCCGCGAGGGCGTATTGTTGGGGTCATTATCCACAACAGCAGCCCAATAGCCGGGGTCTTCGGAGTAGTCGACGCGGACCTGAACGCTGTTGTCGGCTCTGCCGTGTAAGACGGAGAAGTCGTAATCGAATGTGAAGCTGTAGATGCGTGGACGCGCTTTTAGATTTGCGCCCCTTTTCACCAGCTTGTGATAGACATGGGGCGGCAACGTCTGATCTTCCGCAGACTCCATGCTGACCGCCATGGCATAACGGCCGATGCCACAATGCGGAGGCATCTCGACGACGGTACGTTTGACGCCGCCGCGGAAGATGACGCCGCAGTTGCTGTCGCCAGAGTCGTCCGAACAGACGGCCCGGACCGTGATCCGGTCGTCCTCGGTGATGCTGTCGCGGTCAGGGCAGTCAAACAGCTCCCAGTGAGAGCCATCACGCTTGTCCAGCGAGGCGAGCTGATCCTCCGGCCCCGTCATGATGACCCAGCCGAAGCCGTTCTCGTTGGGGTCTGTGTTCCCCGTGGCCTCGGTCTGGACGTTCAACTCGTACTTTTGCTTGTCCGAGTCCGGGACCTCGTCGATGAACAGCCACGCCAGAGGCACCGGCGCCGTCTGCTTGTAGACGACATGGTCTCCTGCCGGACAGCAGAGGGCCCTGGGATAGGAGTAGATGGGCATCGAGGGTGAGTAGCCGCTGCCAAGGGTCCATTCAGTGCAGTCGTAGCCGCCGCCCTTGATGGACGTCCCCATAGGCAGCAGGTTTGCAGGACAGGACTGAGCCCGGAGACAGGCATCACTGGCAATGTCCTGCTTCGGGCCTTGCCAGGCGCACTGGTCGACATCAATGTCGCTGGCGCAGCACCACGGACGCCACGATCCATCCGGGCAAGTGTCCTGCGAATACGTGGCATACACCTTGCCGCTGCTGGCACACGGATCGTCTCCGTCAGGCTTGCCGTCCTTGATGGAGATGCACGTGTCCTCCATCATGCCACACAGCTCGCGGGCATCGGCAGAGGTGTCGCAGCAGTACTGCGCATACCCGCTGAAGCACTTCTTGTTCGTCTGGGACTTGTCGTCGTAGTACCACTTGCTCTCGGCAATGAGCACCTGGTCCGTGAGACAGCGGCTGGTGCAGTCGGCGAAGCTCTGGCCGAAGAACGAGGCGATGGACGCCCTCCATTCGCAGGTGCTGGCATCGGGAGCATTGTCTCGCGGGCAGCACACCCATCTGAACTGGTGAGCTCCATCGCACTGGACGGAATGCCCGACGCTTCTGTGCGTCCCCGGACAGGCCGAGTTTGTGCTGCACTCGGTCATGAAGCACGATGCCCGGGCCGGCTGCCAGTCTGTCGAGCCCGAAGGACCGATGCCGTTCTGCGCTTTGAACGCACCGAGGCCCCTCTTGGCGTCGAGAACTGCAGCCAGGGCGTCGTAGCTGTCGTCGTCCAGGTCTAGAGCCCATATGAACAGGCCCAGGAGCCCGTTCTTGTTGGCATAGTCAACCTTTTGCTTGAGCGTGGCCACGTTGTCGTACGAAACCCACTGATCCTCGCCAAATGCAAAGTACATGACACCAGCCTCCTCATCGTGAACCGGCGTGATGCTGTATGTCTGTGTTATAGCATTGATCTCCTGGTAAGAGAGAATCCCCGCGGTTCCCGTACATGCCCCTGCCTCACCGGGGTCAGAGAACGCGCATCCCGGCAGGGTGCATGACGGGTCGGACAGAGTGTAAGACCGGCCGTAGAAGCCAAGGCCAAGATTTACCTTGTTGGCCGGCACGTCGTTCCTCCAGAGAAGATCCAAGGCATCGGCAATCTCCGTCAGGTTGGTGTGTGCGTAGACGTAGGAACCGATCTGGTCTTCGGGAGAGTCCCAACTACCGTGAAGGTCGTATGTCATGAGGTTGACCCAATCAGCATACTTAATGAGGTTCCCGATGTCGAACCAACGCATATACCAGTAGGACGTAGGGGCCGTGAACGAGAGACCCTACTGTGCAGTGGTTAGTTATGTAGCTCTTGGATGTCCTGTTGAAGAGAAGAGCCGTGGCATGACTTACACCGTTCGTCTCTGCGGTCCACCAGTTCCTGATGTCTCTCAGAAGCGCAACGTAGTTTGCAATATCTTCCTTTTTTCCGCTGTAGCAGAGGACATCTCGTCAGTATCTAGGGCGGCAGTCCAGGCATCAGATTTTCTTACCCTCTGTCAGGGGCTCCGGGGTACTCCCAGTCAATATCCACACCGTCGAACCCGTAGTTTGCTTCGACGTGTATTGCGGTCAGCCAACTTGCAACTCGCATTGTCAGTATGCGGGAAATCCACTCACTCATGAAATTGACCAGGTTCGAGATGAACTGCTGGCGTTTGACGGGCGTACTGGCTAGATCACCCCAGACAGGCTGAGTGTCACTGCAGAAGCCGGTTAGCCATGGTTCTGTGTGATCTTCCGAGCAGCAAAATGACGATGACATACGTCTCATTATCCGAGTACGTCCAGCCACCCAGAGACAGATAAATCTTTAGCCCCGGAGCTGTTTGCTTCAATTGCATAATGCTGAAGAAGATCTCTTCGCTCGTTCCGTCCCCCGGGTATATCTCGAAAGTCTCGGGGGCAATGTAAGCAAAAGCGACATATAGGTGCGTGATGGAATCTGTGCGAATCCATGATGCAGGACGATCCGGACCTTGTATCCCATTGTCAATACATGAAGGCGATGGACTCCTTCGGACGACTCTTACAAGCACCACGCCTATACGGGGCCCAAGCCTCATAATATCTGGTTCTTGGGTCAGCCGTGCCCTGGGCCTTTGACCGTGCCAGTGTCTTACCCAATGACGAGGTTCGTCACATCTCCTTTGTTGAGGCTGGTGGCAGGAGGCTGTTCACAGTTGGACTGACATCCACTCCCACAAAACTCCTAATCTTTCTTTAGAATCGTGACCATCACTGAATACAGCACCGAGATGATTACCTCCGTAGTGCCACAGTATCCAAACTCTCCGCAGCAGACATTCAGAGGGCATAGTTCTCCAGGTGTTTCTCCCCAGTCACCGCATTCCGCCCTGGCCTTGCAGTTTGAGATGCAAACACTGGGATCGCAATGCTCTGCATCGAGACCACACTGTTCATAACGTTGCGTGTTAGTGCACCATTGGAACAACAGCCTCACAGCGGGCAGAAAAACATACAACGCCGCTGTTGTGACTCAATAGTTAGCGAGTAAGCTGCATCAGAACAACAATATGGGTATACTCGCGTCACTCCATTGCAGCAAGAGCCATCAGAGCATTCCTGGCCTTCTTTGCAGGTGCGTGTCTGTCGTCTGAATAGGGAGAACTCCAGAGGCTTGCTAGTACTCAGAGACTCATTCCAAACAGTCGGAGCATCAATATGCTGCGCCGAAACGGCATGAAATGCAATCACTTGAATAAGAAGAATGAGGTTCGTGATGGTTCGACTGTGTGACGACGCTTGAACTCGACGCATCCCCATGATTTCCATTGCTCATTAAGCTTAACAAACAATGAGAAATTCACGTTATGTGCCAGTTTACAAGAGTGGCCAACAGATACCTAAGTAACAATCACACCTCCATGGCCCGACTACCTACGAAGAGCTTATATCGGCTTTACACTGACAACTCCGCTCCCCATTCACTTGACCTTCTCATGTTGCTTGCCGTTCCTCGTCCTGCGGAGACGGGCAGTCGGATGCTTTGCCATATCCAGCTTGCATGTATCATCTAGGCCAACTTCGAAAGTTCTACCCACAAACATCTCTCGGCCAAAAGTCATGTATCGAACAATGTAACATTGCGATCCTTCGGTATGACCACCTCGCTATCTCGCTCTACTAACGACTTACAACCACTCTCTTGAGGCAGATCTCCGAGCTTTAGATATTAGTTATACACCTCTATTTACATATTCTCTCTTTCAATACCTTTTACTTATCACCAGACCTACCGCGTCGCTTGACAGCCTTACATTCATCGCGGGAATATGCAAGGCCAACAGCAGGACCATGGGGTTCTAATGTTACAGTATATGTGACACTGTCCTGTCAGTCCTCATTAGGCAACTCCAGGTACTGCTCTAGACAGAGACCCCAAGTCCAGGCTGACAAGCGTAGATTCCTTCGATTCCTTCAACTATAGTAGACAGCTAATATCACGCGGCTTGGTAACGCCGAGGGTGTGGTTGATATTCTTTGTAAAAGTGAGTCAGGAAGTTGTGAATCTAGGATACTCTTGAAATTCCTAGGGATCGTTTTCTTGCATGGTAGTGTCGAACTCCTTTTTCCGTCGTGTCTCCATCCGCCCAAGCAAGCCGTCCTGGAGCAAGCACTGCTGCACACAAGCTTGCTGCCACTTCATCATGGGTCGACTGGCGGTGCTTCCGGCACTGCTTGCCATCATTATGGCTCTCTCCGTGGCCTTTGGGAAGAACGTTGCGCCTCGTCATTTCAAAATTCCAAAGGGCATCACCAACAAAGCCCCCGTGGTCAAGTTCCAGGATCTGGCTGCACCTGAGCAGAAGGCCTCGAGCAACATCCTTCCAGACCACGTCTTCTATGAAAATTATCGGGCCAACTTTTCATGGAGCGACAAGCGTTTGCAGGCGGCTCTAGGCATTCGACCGTCTACAAAAGGCAAGAATGGCTCAAGCAACGACAAAAGAAGCATCGTCAAACGCACTCCAGGCGACCCGAACAACCCGTTGTTGAAATTGCCCAGCTGCTTGGGATGCATAGAGGCTTATAACGGAAAAGTAACCACCATCAATGACTTGACCACTGAATGGCTAGAGCAACAACTCCTCGAGAAAGATAACCAGCTCCAAGACCGATGCGTCTTCTACACGTCAGTGCTAGAACCCAGCGTGGATCTGATAGAGTATACGGAAAGAAAGGCTATGGGGCATAACGATCATCCCGGCCTTTCATGGTTTGCCACGGAATGGGCCTGTAGCCTCGGCATGGTCTCCATATGGGTGAGTAGAAAATCAGTCCTAGATGCGATGTGTCTGTATATGTGCGTACGTACTCAGCTCCTCTGCAGAATTTGTATCCGGGCCAGAACGATATCAGCAATCCCAATCCCGACGATCCAAAGATTCGGAATTTCTGGGAAGTATTCATCGAGGGTAGCTGGCTGTACTTTTTGTACCAAAACAAACAACAGTTCATCTACTTTGAGAATATGTCCCGTGCAATGGCCAGACATTGTCAGGGCGTGATATGTGATTAAACCCCCACCCCCCTTACTCTTACACGCACAGAGCGGAAGGGATTTGGCTGACTCGCTGCATATAGACGTCATGTCCATGCAGCCAACGAGACTTACAAAGTATCAGTATATCTGGGCTAATGTCGAATGGCCAACCTTGAAAGCACGATACGCATCTGGAGGAGCTGGAGCACCAACGAGACTCATTGCAGTCGATGCGCGGAGTAAGGCTCAGTATGAGGTTGACATCAATACGCTCCAGGCTCATGATACACCGCTGGAGCGCGATGATCCCGATTATCTGGACTTTGACACGTTCGAACACGATTTGCAAAAGAGAGACACTTGTACACAGAACCTTGCTTATGAAGTCAACATGGACTGGTTTGGCTAGAGTAAGGTTGCATGGCCACTGTTTGTACAGATAGATTGTATAGCGACGGCCAAAGTACACTCTATATGAGAAGAAACTTTACGTTTATACTGTGTTATCAGGGAGGAGAATAGGTGTGTCAATGCGAAAGGGTTCTCACGCGGCTATTGATGTTGCCGTAAGTCCGAAAGATCGAGTAAAGCTGTACCTACAGCGTCCCCCTTTCGAGACTGCGGACCTCTCCATTGCGAATTCTATGCAAAGTACAGCAATCTCAATACTCAAGCAGCATGTACACTGCCCGCTTGGAAGATGGACTGGGCCACACAGCTAGATACACAAACAAAAGAGATTACCAAAGGTCACTTGTTCGAGATATGATGCCTATCCGTTATCTTACGTGAGAGAACTACGCGTTTAAGGAGCGGTTTCTCAAACATGTTATTTAATAGAAATTATATCAAAGGCGGCTAGCTAGCACCACCACTTGGCTATCCTAACTTGAATGCCATTCCACAAACACAGCGACAAGTGATCCTTGAGCACCTAATACAGATAGCAAGCTATTTACCAGTCGGTGTGGGAATCGTCTGCTGCCGAGTCGGGGTATTCGACTTGACAGAATGAGAACCAGCGGAGGTCGTGCTCGCTGCTTTATCCTTCTGTGGCGAGGTCGTTGAAGCCTTACTCTTAGGTTTGGATTTACCGTCCTGAAGGGCGGCGTCAGTTGGTAGTGCGAACGGCGTTGTTGTCGTGTACGTCGGCCGGTAGTTGGGGATGGAAACGCAGTAGTCGTAGCCAAGATACAGCCCGGTACCTGATATTGTATATGGTGAGTCTCTCATCCTCTTGGAAAAGCACCGGCGAAAGGCAAGGGGCTGACTTACAATTGTCAAGAACGGCAGGATTCCAAGCGACAAAGCGAGCGTGGCTGACTCCAAACTTCGTCTCAATAATCTGACATGGCTGGTCAATCCCTGAGAAAATTGTTAGATAGTGCCCCGGTCAACTGCCATCAATACAGCACCACTTACAGTTGGTATTGTTCGCGGCAACAAACTTGTTGCAGTTGGAAGTGATGCCCGGCTGTCGGAAGTGCAGCACATTAACGCAATACTGAATGCCGACTTTGAAGTCCTGGCAATCGCTTCCCACCTCAGGGTTCCAGAGCACGAATTGCTCCCTTTCAATGCCTCGTCTTGCCGTAAATCCGGTGCAGTCATAGCCCGGCGGTGCAAGCTCCCTTTGGACGCAGGAGCTCGTAATGTTTTTGGACGTCTGCGTGTATGTTTGGACGCAATATTGGGTGTCGTTTGCCATGGTACAGGGAGTAGATGCGTTCAGGGATGGATTCCAAGAGATAAAGTCCGCCACGTCAATGCCAAACTGAGAAGCGACATCCTGACAGGCCAAACTCGTCGTTCCATCACCAGTCCAGTTGGTAAGGACCGGGGCAGTGATGTAGTTGACGCAGTCCATGCGAGTTCCATTCGCAAATGGTGCAGCTGCAGTGGATGGCACATACGTGGCATTGGGATAAGAGGTCATAGCAGGCAACGAATATGTCCACAATGAAGGCCTTTGCCAGGCGTCAGCCATCTTTTTACATTCTTCGGAGCATAAGGATATCAACTCACGCCGTTGTTGAAGTTATAGTGCCTGGGCTGGGGTTGACATAGTCCCCTCCCGGATTCGACGCGCAAATCACGTAGCCGACGTACTGCTGGATGTTGGAGCACTTTGGTCCCAGCGACGGGTTCCAAGCAATGAGTTGCGCATAGGTGATCTTGAACTGGCTCTGCAGTGAATCACACGTATCGTCTTTGAGCACCTTGTAGGGCTTGCAGACGCGGGTATCCGGGATGCACAACGACGTGCCTGCTTTGGGAAAGTAATCGCACAGAGAAGAGAGGCTGTTGTACGACAGCAAATCGTCCGTGCTTATCCCCTTGTCCATGGATATTCCCACGCATGTGTCTGTTGAGGAGACTGTATAAGTTGTGCCAGAGCACACAGGAGCCGGGGTCTGAGTTGGTCTGACAATTGCCGTTGTGTTAGTGCTTGGGAGTAAAACGGCCGTGTCAGCATCAGAGAACATACGGAACTGTGAATGTGGTCGTCGTGGCGGGCGCGGAAAGCGTCCATCCCGTCTTCTTGCATGAGGAGGTTAAGACAGTGAAGAAGCTCTTCAAGTCGCTGGTAGAGGCCAGGGGCATTGCAATTTGTGTGGACAAGAGAGAGAGATAGCAATCATCACAATACGCGGTCGAAGCTACAAACGAGTCGTTAACCCAATTCACCTCTACTTCCAGGGTCTTGAATGGCATACCAGGCGTTGCAGTGGCCCTCTGGTTTGCAGGGTTGATGTGGAGGAGATTCCCAATCACGCTATTGCAATACGCCCCTGCTCTGATATTCACCATCAGTCCCTTGTTCCATATGCTCATCTCCCAGCTCAAGTGTGAGACTTACTTATTCACCAAGCACATAGAGTTGTACGCCTCGACATACTGCTCAGCAAACCAAGCAAGGGCAAACTGGCCTCCATCAGCAGCGTCATACAGCGTTGCTCCACAGGCACCAGCTATTCTCCTCTCCCAGGTCACCAACGACGCCGAGCATTGCGCGTTGCAGAGGCTACTGAGCGCAGTGTCGTTGAGGAACAATGGCGTGCCAAAAACAGGGGAGCCGCCGAGGACGTCTCCGATGGCGGCAATTGTCGAGGTGCAGTTCACGGCCTGGTTCAGCACAGCAGTGCAAGTGGCAGAGAGGCCTGGTGCCTCTGTAATGTTGAGCAGCTGAACTTGAGCTGCACCAAGGCGAGCGCTTTGGAATACAAACAGGGCCTGCAAGAGCAGACCGAGCCGGGCAGTAAAGGCCATGATCCAGACTGACAGAGATGACCTGCTTGGTGTTTGAATCGAGTTGCTCTGCGTGACGGGGACGATGCTTTCCGGCAACATAAGTCTGCCGACGTTGAATAACAGACTGCGGAGATCCAGATGCCTCCTCCGACACTCCAAGTGCTCGGAGCCCCGAGCTTGACCGCACAAGATACTCTACGCCAAAGATGGACACGAGTCCGCACGACTCTCTCCAGCAGCGACGGGCCGCTCCGAACGACCGAGATTCCCACCGGTTCAGTTGTGAGAATTCAGTAAGCCCCGAGCGGCCTGTCGGTGCAACAGATGAATGTGGTGATATGAAGTACTGGAGTACATCCCCCACAAGCCTCAAGGAGGGCTGGAGAAGAACCATGCATGCGTGCAGACGACCCCTGCATCACAGTGGAGGATTCGACATGACCCTACTGTGCTTTCAACACCACCCAACAATATACAAGTAGGTGTGTAAGATGACGAAGAATCATGATACGTGACGGGAACATCCAGATTTAGAAAATTGATATCCTGTACATTTCCGCGGGGCTGTCATGTGGACATACAAGGAGACATCTGCCTGGAATTTGGAGTTGTTCGGTGCTGAATGGGTCAGGATGTCGGACACAGAATCACGATGGGGGGCAGAGCCAGATACGGAGGACGCAGCAGCGAGTAACTTTGATAGTCCAGAGGTGACAATGGTATAAGTAGATGAGATTGATCAAACAGAATGGTTTCCTCCTTTCTTCGTGGCAAGGCACTTTCACAGTGAGCCCTACAGGGAAAGTCCACGGCAATACGGCAAAGAAGATGAAGCACTCACTTGCTCTCGTGCTCTGCACGGCTGGCCTCCTGGCGGCTGCCTACACGGTTGACCCTCCCACGACAGCTCCCAAGGACACCATACAAGACTGCACGGCCTGGGATGTTGCTCAGAGCACGGATACGTGCCAGAGCATAGCTGATTGGGGATTCATCACCCTGGATCAGCTCTACGCATACGTATGTCTGCCTTCGTGAACACCTTACTTACTGCCTGATTATTCAAACACAAGGGGAGGGCAGTCACTACATGTACCATACACGCAATAGCTGATACGTGACATGTACAAACCTCGCAGAACCCATCTTTGGCTGCCAGCGGCTGTCCCATCATCATCGGCGACTCGTACTGCGTCGAGCAGAACTTTGGAGTGCCTCCCCCCTCGTCCACGTCGAAGCCAGCCTCGACAACCACCACCGGCAACGGCATCACCACGCCCACGCCCACGCAGACCGGCATGGTCAGCAGCTGCAACAAGTTCCACAAGGTCGTCTCCGGAGACACTTGCGCCGTCCTGGCGTCGTCCAACGGCATCAGCCTCGACAGCTTCTACGCCTGGAATCCCGCAGTGGGCACCTCGTGCGCGTCTCTGATCCTCGACTACTACGTCTGCGTGGGCGTCATCGGACAGGGAGGAGGCTCGACCACCTCCAAGCCGGCCAACGGCATCTCGACGCCGGGCCCTGTGCAGACGGGCATCGTCAGCAACTGCAACTCGTTCCATCTCGTCGTTTCCGGCGATACCTGCGCGGACATTGCCTCCAAGAGCGGCATCGGCCTGGATAGCTTCTACTCCTGGAACCCGGCCGTGGGGACGGATTGCACTCGGCTGCTGGTTGGCGACTACGTCTGCGTGGGCATCATCGGTGGAACGACGGCCAAGCCCACCTCGACCTCGACCTCGACCAAGCCGGGGAACGGCATCTCGACGCCCGGGCCGATCCAGACGGGCATGACGGGCAGCTGCAACAAGTTCCACCTCGTTGTCTCAGGCGACACATGCTCGGATATTGCCTCGAAGAACGGTGTGACGCTCGCCGACTTTTACGCATGGAACCCGGCTGTCAAGACGGACTGCACGTTGCTCCTCCTGGGAGACTACGTCTGTGTAGGCGTCGTAGGAGGCACGACAGTCAAGCCAACCTCGACGACGAAGCCCGGCAACGGAATCACGACTCCGACGCCCACGCAGACCGGCATGGTGGACAACTGCAACAGCTTCTACCTCGTCAAGTCGGGAGACTCGTGCGCCGCCATCGCCTCGTCAAAGGGCATCTCGCTCGACAACTTCTACAAGTGGAATCCCGCCGTGGGCACCGGCTGCTCCAGCCTGTGGGTGAGCTACTACGTCTGCGTCAACGTCGTCGGCGGTCCTACCCCCACGACTCTCAAGACGTCAAAGACGACCCCTGGCAACGGCGTGGCTACTCCGACGCCCACCCAGGCTGGCATGGTCACCAACTGCAAGACGTTCCATCTCGGTAAGTTCTGGCCACTCGTACAACCACCTCATCCATTTATATGAGGATATATATGCTGACGACTTTGGTGGAAAACAGTGGCCTCTGGCGATACTTGTCAAGCGATTGCCGACAAGGCCAAGATCACGCTGGCCAACTTTGAGAAGTGGAATCCAGGGGTTGGCAGCACTTGCAGTTCGCTTTGGCTCGGATATTATGTTTGCATTGGGCTTATATGAGATCGCGAATGACTCCATATCACGGCATGTATACTTCATATAGCAATGAGGGTTTCATATAAAAAGTCCTGATCTCTGTATAAGAGCTCGCTTGAGTTGCTTCACTCACTGCACCAGGTTCCCCGAATCGTCCAACTCTTCCCAATCCGCACAAATCATCTTCCGCCCTTGCTTGTTCAGTAGACGGCGGATCCCAGCCAGCCTGGGCGGCACAGGGTCGCCTGGCCTTATTGGAACAGTATCGTGCTCTTTGTACGCCTGTCCACCAAACACCGTATCCTTCAGTGTGCCGTCTTCCTGTCGCTCAAGCTCATAAAACAGATAGGGGATCTCTGTCGGACTATCAACCGCGTCGACCCATTCCCAAGCGCGTATACTACAAGAGATGAGCGAACTGTCAGCAACATTGCAACGAAGAAGAATCAGTCGCGCGTCTTCCAATAACCCACCCTATCACACTGCTGAAGGAAACCAAATCCGACACGTTAGCCTTCTTCAGCCACGTAGAGTCAGAGGCCCAGATATAAACAACGACAAGCCAGTCTCCGAACAAGATCCGCAGTTTCTTTTCGGCAGTTCGATGAGTGACCAACGAAAAGGCCAGTCGTTTGCCGCAGGTGATTTCTGGTGGCGCGTTTACGGGACTCGCTGGACGTTGATATGTTCTTTCGTACGCTGGCCAACGTTTCCATGACTTCATCACCAGAGATCCCGGTTCCACGTGAGTTCCATGGGGAGGTCCATACAGAAGTGTCGCACAAGCATGCGCCAAGGTAGATGCCCGCCTTGATGTTCCTGGGGAACGTGATAAGACGACATCAGCCATCGGAAAGGTCGTGTCTTGGGCGGAACTTCAGGCTTTCGAGGCGTGTTGAACAGAAGATGGGTCATAAAGATCCTCATATTCTTCATCGCGTATTGCCAACGCTTCTTTTGCATATGAGCGGCTACACCGGCGTTATCATCTTCATCGGAACGGGAATATCGCAGCCATATCGGTGACCAATCGTCGCTTCGCACGCGCCGTTGAGCGTACTGGGGGAGCAAAGGGCACGTGCAAGGGAATAGTGCGTGCAGGAAGGGTCATCCTGAGGTTTTTCAAGGCCCATGTTGGCGGATGTGGCCGTGAAAGCTGAGTTGACCAACTAACAGAATGATGAGAGCACATGTGCTTGAGGGACTTTCGTTCAGGTAGATACAATGGCCCGGAATCTTTAGAGAACCTCCCCTGAGTTTATATATCCGGAGGATTCAGTCGGGCTCGTAATTGTTACGCTTCGCCTTCTGCAACCAGCCTCGTTGCCGTAAACTTCCGGCGTCTTTCTCTTGTGGCGCGACCAAGTCCCTACGTTGCGTGCATTATGTGTTGTGCATATGGTCTTGGAGTAACGCCTCTTACGGAACCTTCTATTAGTATTGCTATCATCTTCTAAGATCCGGCGTTGCCATGCTATACTATGCTTTTCTAGTCCAATCTTCTGCTTTGTCCAGCTGCTGCCTATAGCCCAGTCTTCAGACACACTTGTACGGCTATGGGGTTGTGGTCTCACTTCACATCGCATGGTCCTCTTTTTCGACGTAATGGTCTCTCACATGTCTCATGTCCTGAACTTCTGGTTTCTGGCCCTCTATCTCTATCGAGCCTTATTTACTTTTGATTCTGTAAGTTTTCCTTCCCCAAGGGGAGCTGTAGATAAAGCCACAATCTGTGATTACTTCGTTCTTTCGGTAGGCTAGACTTCGATATCAACCTTGTATATGCACTCTGATACAATGTACGCCGTGGATTTGATGTACAGTCCGAACGTACGTATACTTGCAGCAAAGTCATGCAGGGCAAACCAATGTCTCACTTTACTACCCTCAACATGATCGTGTCCCCTCAAGGACACCGCATCTTTCGTGCACCTGTACTGGTTATGCCACCCTCGTATACATCCAGAGTCTTAGTCTTGCTTCTTCACGATAAGCAGAAGCTTTCAAGTGGAGATAGAGTCTGATAGTCTACGTTCAGACCTAAAGAGGCACCAGCATTATTGGTTCGTGGCGATACCACATCGTTGTTCCCGTCTTCATCGAACGCCTCTAAGGCCTGGGAATGCTCCAAGAATCGGACCAACATGACTCTCAATCTTTCACCGACTAGGAGAAACACAAGGCCGCGAAGGAAATCCTCAAGCTAGAGGAGCGATCCCTCTCCCTTTGAATCAGTGACATTTTTCAAGGCATGAGAAGAATCGCTAGTCAAGAAGTATCCGGCTATAAAGTGATGGCTGTCCTCTCTGGTTCTCACCGTTTTACCCCCCTCGAGCTATCCAGACTCTCCAGCATCGCCATCAGCATTTCTACAACGCCAAGGTCAATTAGAAGGATCCTTAACATGCAACCCGCCCAATTGTTGACGGCCGTTTTTCTGACCGCCGGCACCACTGCCACTCGTGGTATGAAGAAAAAGTCTCGGCACTTGGCTCTGAACGATAGACTAACAACGAGTTCAGTTTCATACGACACTGGTTATGACGATGCCTCGCGTCCCCTGGCTAGTGTATCGTGCTCTGACGGTGTCAATGGCATCATAACAAGATTCCACTGGCAGACTCAGGGGCAAGTGACCAACTTCCCTTACATTGGCGGCGTCCAAGGCATTGAATGGAACTCTACCATGTGCGGTACTTGCCACAGGTTGGACTATGGAGGTCGCAGCATCCATATCCTCGCCATCGACGCCGCTTATGATGGCGGCTATAATGTTGCCTTGGATGCGTTGAACAATCTCACCGACGGCCATGCTGAAGAATGGGGGCATGTGGACGCTGTGGCTACGCAGGTTCCTGTGCAGGAATGCGGGTTGTCCACCGCGTCTTGAAGAGCACGATTGGTAGAGGGTAGATGGCGATGACGGAGTGTTGACAAAGCAGCAGCTTGAATGGCCTGATTGACATCAAAAGGATAAAAATCTTCTGGATGCCAGATAGAAGAAAACCTAAGACTACACGCGTTAGTATGCAGGCAATTGATATCTCGGAGGCAACTGAAGAAGGCATCAGTACTGCCCCTCAAGTCTTCTCCTCGATGCTGTTTGGTGCTCCCGACCATTTGTAAGCTCCCCGTCTGGACACTTCCAGAAGCACAACTCGAATTCTGTCGATCGATTCTCAGCGACTCATGTCACCCCATTCTTCCCCTAGCTCCATGTTCGGATCGAACAATGAGGGGAAGCGTAGGATCGTGGATACATGTAACTTATGGGCCTACTATGCCTAAATCGATGCAAGGATTCATGGCTATGCGCACGAGGGGTTTATCGACTAAGGCTCCGTTCAGTCCTCTTATCATTTGTTTCTGATGTTGATATATCAGTTCAAACCTCATCCGATGTGAAACTACATCTTTTCAAATCCGCGTACATGTAGAGAATAGCAGCCTGCAAAATGTCGTCCGGCACTTACACACTCCTCGACATCCCCACCAAGGAACCCCGGGTTTGCTGGTCGATGAACACCTGGAGGAGTAAGTCAGTTCAGTGAAGAATGTCTTAAACCTCAGAGTGCTAACTAACGACTGACAGCGAGGCTACTCTTGAACTACAAGGGGCTCGATTACAAGACGGAATGGGTGAGCAGGATCAGGATAGACGCGCTAAACAAGTGATGCTCATAACGCCAGGTTGAATATCCTGACATCAAGCCGCGACTCGAACCGCAGTAAGTACTACACTGGATCAGTGGAACGGTGCACATATGGCGGATCAATTGACAACCCCCAAGTGTCCCTCCCAACCAAGAAGGCCGCCAGTATCAACTCCCAGCCATACAACTGCCCGACGGCTCCTACGTGATGGACTCGTACAAGATCGCCGACGTCATCAATGAGAAGCACCCAGAGCCCAAGCTCCCGTTGAACACGCCCGTGCAGCTCAGGTTCACGCCTCTCCTCATCAACTTCATGACCCAGCTCAGGCCATTGTTTGTCCCGCTCGTGGCGCAGCGCCTTCTCGGCCCGGGAAGCATCCCCTACTTCCACGCCACTCGTGAGGAGGACGTGGGCATGTCGCTGGAGGAATATGGCAAGACTCAGGGCCCCGGGGCTTTTGACAGGGCGGAGCCGTTTGCGCGCCAGATCACGGCGCTGCTGAACGAGACGCCCTCGGGACCCTTCTTTATGGGCGATACTGTCAGCTACACCGATATCATGTGGGCAGGCATCCTGCTCTTCTTCAAGCGTCTGGGGCACGAGGAGTATGAGGAAGTGCTGAGGAGGACCGGGGATGCAGAGGCGCATACCAGGTTTCTGGACGCTTCGAGCCCGTGGACAAAGAGGGAGGATTGAGAGACTACTAATTGCAAGGCCATATAAAGAGAGGCATTTGCCTCATGTCTGGGAACTTTTGGTAGTCTCGATGAGAGTTATATAGTGACCCAGCAGCTCCGTGTCTATACCGCTTCTTTAATCGCCCTCTTACTCTAGATCAATGCGATAAGCCAACGCGTACCATCAAGGATTCTTTTCCCAGCCGGCAAAACTTCAACAAGGGTTGCCAACGACAAATTGGAGCCAGCGAGCAGCGCATCGCCAGTGCTTGGTGAGAGCTTGATGTAGAGTAGAGTAGAGTACCTACATGTAGGTAGGGTAGAGTAGAGTAGATTGGAGTAGAGTAGAGTATAATCTTAACACCTTGTGGAATACGAGTCTGACTTTGGCCATCACATTTTGCATGAATATCGTTGAGTTACATCTTATTTATTGATAAGGCATATGAAATAGCTATCATGGATGACTGAATCCTAGGTATCGTGTGAAGTACACATCAGCCCCGTCTCATCGGTATCAGAGAAGGTAGATGCAGCGTATCATTCACAAATGTCCATGAAATACATGTAGCCTGCCGCCTTTCAGTTGCGAATCAATGCTGCAGTTCTCTTGAGTCAGCGTCTCCTTTTGTGCAAACGGGGTGACTCGTAAACTTACACCGCAGTTCTTGCATTGGCAGTTTTGCCCACAGCTACAAGTGCTGGGGCCGCTGCAGCCGCAGGTTGATCCGCAATCGCAACCCATTGTGTCGTGATAGTTGATGGTTGGCAGTTGATGGTTTCCTGATGAAATATATTGGAGTATTATAGGTCATGACCACCTAGATACCACTCGGGCGGTCGGCTCTCTTATATGTATATATCCATGAGCGTGACGTAAATGTGGACTAAAGGGAACAAGTCGTCTCTGCTTGCTCTCCCGAAATCTTATGCAACCATGACAGCATGATGATAGCTAACAACATAATCATGCGGTTTCTGGGCACTATCAATTACAGTTCAAAGTCAAATGTCTATTAGATTGCCAGAATTTGGCCTAATTTACTTTCTCAGTTAGAACCTCAGTCTTAATGGCTAGATGAGCGTCAGTAAACGGTTTCTCGAGTCTGCTGTTCCTTGCAGCATCAGACTTATGCTTTATATTCATCTTGGACATACCCATAGCATGTAGCACTGAATTTCTCGAAACTTCATACATGAGTTCCGGTAGCAAGTTGATCTTTGCACAGTGTCTCTCTCGCATCGGGCCCAGCATCACGGCAACTCTGAAGATGAGGGCACGGGATCCGTGGTTGATCTGCAACTTGCCATGATCAATCCAGATGCCCCGAGGGTGACTTCTCTTGGCGAAAGATTCGAGGAGCGGATGCCGAGGCGAACATATCTCGTTCTGGCTATCCTAGGCCGCATGTTTCCTCCTGGAGATATGCAAATGCTTCGGTTCGCGGCTGGTGGATGATTTCGCCATCCATGATTCCATGGACATAGCTCGGCATAAAGTAGGTAGGTTATTGATGTGGGCATATGGAGCTGAACGCATATATCTTGGGTGTCGTCTGCTCACCATTTACCTATCAGGTGGCGCAGCTTCGTGTCTCTGATGATAAAGGGGGCTCTACCACCGAAAAGCACCACGACTCGGTCGCCCAACCAAGCTTCAGCTGGACCCCAGCCAAATATGCCCGGAGATGCTCTTAAAAACCTTCTTCCCTTTATCAGTCCACCAATGGCTAGATCGGGGGCTTCTTACTAGTCTCGTGTTTCTAGTCGTGCGTGTCAGAATATAAATGGCTTGCAACTTCCCGCAGCTGTTACACATCAAATCTGATATAATATCCTACCCGTTGTACGCAATCGGGTAGTCCTCGTTCGAGGCCAAACCAGGCAGCTGACTCTGTCGCCAATCCGGCACCCAGCATGGTAGCTACGATTTGTGCAAGACCATATCGTCGCTCGGCTGTGTTGCTATCGACAGAGTAACCAGCTCCCGATACTCTTGGAATTACTCACCTAGCAGGACCAAGAGGTGTGGATGAGACGTGTCTACTTCAGAAAGCTTGGGGAATAGTTGAGCCTCAATCGCGAACAAGCGGTCTCTGTACCACATTCGCTGACTTCTCCCATCCACCCAAGCCAAAGGGGCCGATGTTGGCTCGTGCATCGACGTGCTCCTCGTTGACCAGTACAGCATCCCTACTGCGTTGAACTTTCTCGAACGGCCAAGTTCCGCAAAGATGGCGTTGAAAGCGCCTTCCTCTGGCGATGTTAGACTCATCGTTCCCTTGGTGTTCGTAGCCACGTACTCTGGCATCTCCTACCTACCTCCTAGATACTGTTTCTCAACCCAGCGAGACAGCGCACCCGTATTTACATCGGATACTGGCCAGGCGAGCAACATACCGATTCCCCAAGCCATCGATTTGATCACCATGATTAGCCGATAGTAGATCCAGAGGGCGGAGGAGTGCCCAGTTGCCGACAGTCATACGATACGACAACGCCAAGTTCTTCGGTTGAGATGCTCAAGCAAATCAACAAGGCGGCGGCATCGTCAGTGCCAAATTGCTTCTTGATCCGTGACAGCTACGACCGGAATATTGATTGCTCGGAAGCCAGTGCCAATGACGACCGGAGTTCAAAATACCGTCGTAACCGCCCGGTAGCTCTCATCGTCACGGTATTACAACTGTTAGGGTCAGAGGGAGCCAAGTACGGGCAGTCTTCAAGCATGTTGAGCCACCTATGTAGCGGCCGAGCCCATCTGATCCCGGTCCTGTCGAATCCTCTCTTTCATGTAAAGAAAAGCTTCTGCTACTCTGGCGATACATCCCCGGCTCAGGTCCCGGCCCCAACAACAGAGGGTCCTCCAGGCGTCCCTTCGGGAAACCAAGAGTTCTTGAAATCTTACATATACGCATGACATGATCTAACAGTTCCTCTCTAGTCTTGAGGAATAACCCCTCGAAACACCACCTCGCCCAGCCGCCGTTTCTTCCTCTCACCTGGCGTCATGAAGGAATTCATCGACAGAATGGATGGGGGGGGAAGAGAGTTGTGCGGTGGCAGTAGTTTTTACTATCATCGTTGCTGTTATATATATCTAAGGGTCAAGAAGAGGGCCATTGCAAAAGCCATAAACGAAGCAGATAGCTCAAAGTATGCAACATATCTGCAATAGAACCAGTAGCTATTCTAGCCTAAATGGATGGATATAGACTACCTGAGAACTTGGTCTATGTAGCAGGAATGCATCTATTAGCACTATATAGGTAGAATGTAATGCGTATGTAGAAATACTAGCAGCTGAGTATGCTAGATACCAGGTCATGCATGAGATTCCCAGGGCGTGATGCGGCGATAGCTCGATCGGTAGAGCCCCAAACTCCCACCCAATGAAGTGCAGGAAATCCAGCTCTGGGCCAATAGGCTATAGAGTAAAATTCCACTCGTCGTTTCAACAAGCCGCCTCGAGCTCATTCGGTGACCTGTGATTGGTTCAAAACAGAACCTTCCCCGGCCCGGTTAGCTCAATCGGTAGAGCGTGAGACTCTTAATCGAGAACACGTTCTGATGCAATCTCAAGGTTGCGGGTTCGACCCCCGCATCGGGCTTTTCCTATATTCCAGTCATTCGATTGAGATTTGGGTGGTTTATTTTTTTTTGCACTTTTTTTGCCCTGTTCTTTTGGTGTTTTGCTCTGCTCTGTTCCGTCTGTATATCGTTCGTCGGTATCATGCTTGATATTTCTGTTGCAAAGAAAGTCTCGACCTTGTTTCATGTGTGTGCGCAAATGTTTCATGTCCTTGCTAGGGAGAATGCTAGACACATCCATCGTCTCGCATATAGCTTCGACATATCCATCCGCCAACGACATCCAGTCAAGGCAAGCCAACATTGATGCCACTCAATAACTCGTGCATAATCAGTGATATCTCCTCCCCCGGTAGTGCCTGTCCGCGCCTCTGTATCCTCCCCCATACGAGCCTCCCCGCCTGTAGTCGCTCCTATCACGAGGCCCATGACCGTGTCCGCGATAGCCCCCTCGCCCGCCCCCATCGTGCTCATGTCTGGGCGGCGGTATGGGCTCTTCCACTTCGACCTCGTACTCCTCATACTCTTCGGTAAAGTAAGGCGCCACTGTGTCCTGCTCTTCTCGTGCAGCCTCGGGGTCGAAGACGAACCGCATGGTGCCATCCTGGCCGCGAGCCGTTCGTCGCATAGACAAGTCGCCGGGCCACGCAGACGATGTCGCCGTGGGCGAAGTGGCAGAGCCGGGCGTGGCGGGGGTCGGATCCTCGTTCTCGCAGCGACTGCAGTGGTACATGTGTCGAGAGATGAAGTCCTTTTCGAGCTCCGTGTTGAGAGCAATCTTGATGTCCATGAAGCGGTTCAAGTCGAACTGCGTGCCCACCTTGGTCGACTTGTGGTATTGAACATAGAGGTCCAGTATATCGAGCATGGTCTCGAGCACGGCCGGCCGATGGTACTGTGGCCGCCGTGCCGCAAACTCCCTGACCGCGTCCAGGTGCTGGCCCGTCATGCGAGCCGTGAGTTCTACCAGCGCCATGACCATGGAGAAGGTGGTGCGCTTGATGGGCACAAACGTCTTATACATGTCGATGCTCATGGCGTAGGCAATCTTGAAGAAGGACTCGCCTGCCTCGCGGCCGAGGATGCTGCGCACGACCTTGACGAGCAGCTTCTGGGGGTACCGAGTGCGAAAGTCGAAGCCGATCGTTTCGAGAATCAGGCGCTCGAGGCCAATGATGATTTTGCCTGGTGATTCGAATATCTGCATTCACTGTTGGTCTTTGACATAGCGAAGAAGAGGCCTCAGTCTCCACGCACCTTGTCATCCGACGCCGCAGGCTTGTCGGGGTTCTTAACATTGTAAGCTGCGGCGAGGATGTCCCTCGACTTCTTGATCGTGTCCTCGACTTTGCACGCGACGAACAAGGACGCCAGAGCCGCGTCCTGGTAGTTGTACTCGGCGTCTCGGAAGTTGAGGCGGAACTTGTGAAAGTACGTGCACGCGGTGTCAAACGTCCGCACCGGCCTGGCTTTTTCCCACCCAGAGGTCAGTTCTGTTATCAGAGGCCACGAGAGAGCGCAAGGGCACAAACGCACAGATTCAGATGCTGTCTCACGGTGTCTATGAGCTGGACGCCCTGCAAGCGGTAGTTATCCTCTCGCGCGGGGTCGCAGCCGTTCTCCCGGAGCATGCGCCGTATCTTGAGCTCCGAGGCATACTGGTTCGAGCTGGAGATGTAGCCGGGGTGCGGCCCGATCCGAGCTGCTGCGTCGCCGTTCGAGGCTGTCGGCGGCGCGTCGGGGTCGGTAGGAGACATGGCTTATGACTGGTCGGCTCGGAGATGGAGGAATGGGCGGAGAGGGAGAGGACGGGAGCTGTTCATGGCCCTCCCAGGCGTCGACGAGTGGGTGGTGGTCGTAGGTAGGGTTTGAGGTCGGTAGAGGGCTGCCAGCTTCGTTCGAGGGGATTGACTGCCTCGGCGATGTATCATATGCCGTCCACAGCTCATCTACAGCTCATCTACAGCATTCTGGAGCGCAGCAACTGCGCGGCGGAATCGTCAAACAGCGAGGTGGTGAGGATGTTCAATGTTGGTACCCAGGCTGTGGCAGAAGCACGAAGCACCAGCTTTTCCGGCGCGCAATGAAATCCGCTAGGGTGCGGATTGGCTCCGCGTGATGACGCAGGCGGGCGCTCTAATACCACCATACAGCTTTCAATGATGACCTTCTGCCAACACAAGGTAATATTGCACTCATGAAATATATATAAGGTCGTTTCTGTATACGAAGGGCATCTATGCTATTCAAGATTCCATAAGTCACTACCGTCTCAGGCAGAGTCTCATCTATGCCATGATGGTATCTGTTGTTATCCTCCAAATCAGCTCAAAGACCCTTTCCAGCCGACCTAATTACCAGCTTCGATGAAGAAAAGGAGAAGCATTCGACAGCCTCACATTTACCAGCAAGCGTAGAATAGGCAGTGGTTATCCAAGACTCTCAGTCCATAGATGCACATTCATAAGCGCTTCTGATATACATTCTGTTTCCTGGGAACAGACGCACATAGCGAGGCTAGAAGAAGGTGGCAATGGTGATTAAGAGCAGAATGCCTCTTTTTATTGAGACAAGAGTGTCGATTTCAGACTTGAGACCTCGCTGGATGCTGGATGGCCACTGCCGAGAAATGTCGTCCACCTCTTTCTTAGCTGGAGGGGGTGAGCTGCGGTACTGCTGGCGCATTGCTCACAGGCGCAGAGCCGCCCGAAAAGCTTGGTCGGAAGAGGTTGAACGGAAGACCCACGGCCACAGAGGCAGAGGCGAGCGCGGCCAGGAAGATGGTAGACGGTTGCATGATGTCTCGAGTTGAGCTGAGCCGAGATTCGTTGTCGAGAGATGAAGCAAGCTTAGCTTGGGCTTGGGGGGAGAGTAAGGCTATCGGTGCGGTCCAGCGCAAGAAGATTATATGAAGATTGAGAGGAAGAAATGTCGATTATGTCGCGAGTTGCTCACAAGAATGAAATTATAAAGAGTGGATGGAACAGAGAGGAGCAAGTCACAAACATCACCACAGTGGGCGAGGCCCTCATTTAAGCTGTTGAAACAGCAGCGATTCAGGGGTGCGGCTGATGGACAAACACTATTGGGAGCTGAACTTGGCCGGCTTGGCGGCTTCTTGAAACATCCCATGTGCTTGCTGGTCGCCAATTGCTCTATGCAGACGCTACAAGGCTGACTTTCATGCAGCTGGACTCCCAAGCTCAATAGCCGGCACACGAGACTTGAAACCAGAGTTTCAGCCATCACGGCGAGGGGTGATCTGGATGCAAGTGATTCGTCCAACGGCGCGGTTAGCAGGTCAGGTTGATGTGCTTTGGCTTTACGGTGCATCTTCTCTCTGTTGCTGGTCAACCAAAGGGTTGACGCATGCGAAGATGTTTCATTAAACCAGGACTCTTCAGCTGAGGAATCTACCTAGTATTATTTGAAGGAGTCCGTCAAGGCGCCTCTTGTTAAGTAAATCATAGAGTTTCTGGGGAACCGATTGCAGCCGGTGTTAGTCAGCAGCGATTACGACGCGGGCGCATGTCGAGAAGCCGCGACAGCTTCATCCCTGCCATGGGCATCTATGTACGTCTTCCATCCTCTGCATTTTCATCTCCTCTGCTTCATCAACTTGACTCCCTCCATCGCCAGCTTCCTTCTCTAGCATACAAGCCATCCAATAAATTCCCACACATCTAGCAACCATCCTGTTCATATCTTTGTGTCTCGACTTCTCGAGGCTTCCGCTGCGATGCGTCCGGCTTCCTCTCTGTTGGCAACGGCCCTGTTGGCCCATTCCACAATTGCCTGGAAACTTCCGCACCCTTTCACAGACGAGCCAGAAGATGATACGCCGTTGCCGTTGGTCATTTGGCACGGCTTGGGCGACACGTACAACTCCGAAGGCATCCAGGACGTCGGCTTGCTCGCAGACGAGATCCATCCCGGGACATTTACCTACGCCATCGCCGTCGGCGCAGACGCAAACGCGGACCGGTCAGCAACCTTCTTCGGCAACGTGACCGAGCAGCTCCAGTTCGTCTGCGACACCCTCGCCGCCCATCCGATCCTGTCCACCGCCCCCGCCATCGATGCCATCGGCTTCTCGCAGGGCGGTCAGTTCCTCCGCGGCTACGTCGAGCGGTGCAACAAGCCCCCCATCCGAAGCCTCATCACCTTTGGCAGCCAGCACAATGGCATCTCCGAGTTTAAGACGTGCGGCATCACAGACTACCTGTGCAAGACGGCCATGGCCCTGCTCAAGTTCAACACCTGGAGCAGCTTCGTGCAGAGCCGCCTGGTGCCTGCGCAGTACTACCGCGACCTGACCAACTATGACTCGTATCTCAAGAGCTCCAACTTCTTGGCCGACATCAACAACGAGCGGCCGGCCAAGAACGAACAGTACAAGAAGAACATTGCCAGCCTGGCAAACTTTGTCATGTACCTGTTCGAGGACGACACGACCGTCATCCCCAAGCAGACTTCGTGGTTCACCGAGGTCAACGGCACGGAAATCACGCCTCTGCGGAAACAAACCCAGTACAAGGAGGATTGGCTTGGCCTCCGCCAACTGGACGAGAAGGGCGGCCTCCGATTCCGATCCATCACTGGCGAGCACATGCAAATCTCAGTCGACGTCTTGAAGGAGGCCATGTCGGATTTCCTGGGCCCCATGAACAAGACGTTTGCCCCAGAGCCGAAGGCCATGCCAGACCTGTGGCAAGAGGAGCTCTAGTGGAGCCGATCGCTTGACTTATTTTCTTCTCTTCGTGTGGTCTTTTCGTTTCTCTGCTGGGCTGCTGGGTAGCCACTCTCCTGAATAAATGCAATGCCTTGAACAAAGTCTCTGCCAGCACATGGTAAGTTCAAGTGACCCACCGGGAGGTGCAACTGGTCTCGCGTCCAAATGAAGATGGCCATTCTCTCTCTATCTCATATTTTGTTCTTCTCTCTTCTCGTAATAGCCATCGAGTACGCCGCAACGCCGGTGCCAGATATCTAAGGTACCTAATCATCCTATTATGCGCATATACACACAGATCAATGATGTAAAAGGAATCTCTCCATGCCGTAAAAAAAAAAAAAAGCAAGTCGACCGCCCCAGCCCCTCTGTCTTTTTTCCCCATAGTTTCTCTTCGTTTCCCGCATTTACTCTTCCGCTGCCTTCTGGGCGGTGGCCTTTGCCTTGCGTAGCCTCAGCTTGCGGTCCGAGATCTGCTTGTCGAGCTTGTCGTCGTTGCTCTCGGCCTTGGCGGCGCTGGGCTTGTCCTCCTTGGTGGCCTTCTTGGCCTTCTTGGCCGCGGGGGCCTCGGCCTGCTCGCCGTCGGTCGTCTTGCGCTTCTTGCCAATGTTGGCCTTC
Source organism: Trichoderma gracile (assembly GCA_020002365.1). Lineage (NCBI taxonomy): Eukaryota > Fungi > Ascomycota > Sordariomycetes > Hypocreales > Hypocreaceae > Trichoderma > Trichoderma gracile. The sequence goes on from JAINEY010000006.1 coordinate 3,412,160, forward strand.
TCGGCGGCCTTGAGGGCGCGGGCCTCGCCCTCGGCGTCGGCGATGACGTCCTTGCCGTCCAGCCAGAGCTCGTCGGTCAGCCAGATGGGCAGGGCGGCCGTCTCGGGCCCCTTGATGTAGATGCCCTTGACGTTGCGCCACTGCTGCGGCACCCACTTGTCGACAATGGTGCCGGCGACGGCCTCGACGTTGGCGGCCAGCTGCTCGGCGGTCCAGTCGGAGAAGCCGACGCGGACGGCGGTGTTGGTGCTCGGGGACAGGCTGACGAGGGCGGAGCCGAGGGCCTTTTCAATCTCCTTTGCAATCTCGGCGGCCGAGCCGGCGTTGACCTCGCCCTCCCCCTTCTTCTGGGGCTTGGCGCGCTTGCCGTCGACCTTGCGGGCCTTTGGCTTGAGCACGACGGGGACGGGGCGCTTGAGCGTCGTCTTGTAGAAGGTCTTGCCCAGGATCTTGGGCAGGCGGTTGATGATGCGGTCGTCACCGAGGAAGACGTCGTGCTCGGAGAAGAGCTTGCGCTGGGCCTCGTACTGGCTGTACTTTGCCTTGAGCTTGGTCACATCGATGACGCGCGTGACCTTCTTGCGCAGCTCGGCGGGGAACTCGTCCGAGGCGACAATGTTCTTGTACGCGCGCTGCGGGTCGGCGGTGATGAGGCAGACGGTCGTCTCGGGCGACGCGTTGAGGCTGTGCGGCAGCGGGATCTTGCCCGGCTGCAGGCGGGACTTGTCGGAGATGTGGCGCTTGGTCGTGAGCGTCAGCCAGATTGTCTTTTCCGAGTCGCCGCCGTCGTCGTCTTCGAGGAGGTTGCGCTTGGACGAGGCCTCGGCCTTTTCCTTGGCGGCCTTTTTGATGTGTGCGAGGAGGGCCTTGGAGGCTTTGAGGGTCTGTTGGTAATTCAGAGCGTGGTTAGCTTTTTGGGTAATTGACCATTTATTTTTGTTTGTAATGCTGTCGGTGATTGTTTGAATTTTTCGTCTGTCGGCATGAAGCTCGAGGTTTGTGGAACGAACCTGGGCATGATCAATGGTGACCGCGGCATTTGAGCCAGCCGCGGCAACTTCTTTTGAAGGAGCCATCTTTATTCGTCTCTGGAAAACAATTGGAACAACAAGAACAGACGAGACAGTAAAGAAAAAAGATGTCGCTGTCGTGGTGATAGCAGGTAGTTGGCAAATTATCACCACTTCCAACGGCTGCGGTAAGATCTTTTGGAAACCCGCAAACAGAAAAAAAAAAAAAATCCCCCGGAAGCCAACTTTTTCCGGTAAGGTGCCCAAAAATTCCGGCAAACTGCGTCAAGGTGCGGCGTTCGGAATATGCAAGTCCCGGTTGCCGGTGTTGGCACGGAAGACGGACGGACGGCGGCCGGAGCGGAAGATTCGCAGGGTCCCACTCTTTTGGTGACGTTGAATGGCTTCAATCTTCATGTTTGTGATGCTGCAAGATTTGAGGAGTTGCGGCGAGAGAGAAGCATGTAGGTTGATGCAATTGGGCAGATAACATGGCAATTGGCTCGATTGATGTAGTCTATCTAGAGAGTGCATCTGTTGACACAAGAGATTAATGATCAAGAGCTACAGATATACATGTAGGTACTTGCCTCAGATCGATCTGTAACTTAGCTTCGACGTCATGTAAGCGGCCAAAGAGTCAATACTACTATTACTTCTTCAACGTCTATCAACATCTGCCACAACTCTCCACACCAAGGAGCATTTTCATACTAATTCAACTCACATCTTACCCAGAGAGCATCTATTTCACATCTCCGCTTATTTTACCACCCCAAACCCTAGGTCACGGTGCATCACGCATCGCGTCTGCACGTCTGCATCCTCGCGACAAACTGCTAACCTATAATCACTCCACGAAAATCGCATGTGCTCGCCCATGTACGAAGCACCATGCACGCACCCCGTGCGCAAAGCCCGTCATGTGCTGGCGGCAATGCATGTCTGCCTGATATTTTCGGTGTTGCAGGTCGGCTCAGACCGGGGGGATTCAAGACCTCGGCCGCAGCAACGAGTAAGAGTGCGCCAGGACATGCGACATGATATCGTACATGTAGGTAGGTAGGTAGGTATGCACATGCCAGGAATGTATGGAGTACGAGTACGTAGCGTTGGGGGCTGCCCTTGAGCGTGCAGACTCACTCTCATGTCAGCCTATGTAGGGAGCATCAACAGCATGTATGTAGGTGTATTCAGAGGCAGCTTGACGTGGACGATTGCTGCAGAGCGGCCATTCAAAGATGGTCGCGAGGGCCAGCCGAGGATGGATCGCGATCCGTAGGTCCAGGTACTAAGAGCACCCAAACATGCTGCTAGTCCCAACTCTACAATGGTAATTTCACAAAGATGACGGCAAGACAGGATCTGAATCGCCCTTTTTTTACGTACTGCTACCAGTGTGGACATGTTTTCCGTGCCATCAGCAAGCGCAGAGTCGTACCCGGACGGGCTGCATGTCGCCGGAGTTGCTCTTCCTGACGTCGGACAGGGATCCCAAGCCCCCATCCTGCCTGTGCTGGCGTCTGGTCTTTTTCACGGCAGCCAAACCAGAGAGACAGAGGAAACGGCCTGAAAAGACGGCATAGAAGAAACAAGACGAAGAATAATTTAAAACAAGAGCCCAGCCTTGATGAAAATTTTAAACAGCTTGCATTTTGAGGTGAGGAACGCGGTCCAGGTCCTAGGCGCAGGTGGAGACGTGACGGGACTGGCTGGGCCCCGGCCGGAGGAGGAGGAGGCTGGACAAGCGCAGCGTCTTTTTTTTCTTAATGGAAATTACAGCATTCAGCCGGACGTAATTGGCTGCTTGGGGATTGCGGATGAGGACGAGCGGTTTTGGCGTGTTTTGCTTGTGCCAATGATGGCAGCTTTGAAGTACATACGAGTCTAGGTATAGTGCGTGAATCTGGAGAGGGAGGTTGAGTCTGGTGATGTCTGGTGCTAATATAATGCAATGTACACGTACGGTAGATGCAAGTAGTACATATTTCTCTCTACACATAAAGTAGAGGTGCCTAAGCACGTGTGCTTGTACCATTGAAGCAGATTGAGCAGACAGATAGAACGGCGATGCTCCTATGGCGTGTCGATACGTGTAACGCAGCGCCCAATGGGGGAGTGGCTGGTTTGCGCTGCCGAATGCAGGTAAGAAAGGAATCCATGGCATGGCATGGGACGGAGATGCTGTGAGCGAGCCGAGGTGCGAGTACAGTTTGGTATACCTAATCAAGGGAGATGGTCACCAGCTGATATGATACTGGGAGTATAATACATGTATGATATACCTTATTACAGTGGAAATGATAAAAGCAGATGGCAAGATATTCAGTACAGCACTGCAAGAGTATCAACCACTCCATCGCCGATTGCAGCCTGACATGCCGTGCCTGTGCGTGATCCAGTCCAATTCGGGCAGTCAGTCAGTCAGTCGAGTGCATCGTGGCCACGGCACAACCAATGCACAAACATGGGCCCTTTGGAAGCGAGAAACCTGCAGCCATTCTGGCGTCCATGCCCACAAATTCCCACTCCCCCCCCCATGCATCGTCCGGCGTAAGATAGTAACAGTAGCCCATACAAAGCCGGCAAAGACGCAAAGCTAGCTCATGCAATGCGTCTTTCGGGTGAAATTAAGAGTAGGGAAAAGTACTGTAGCCCAGACTCGATTTAGGTTGGAGACAGAAGTATCCGACTGCTATTATGTGTGAGTGTCGGGCGGGTTGGTCTGAAATGTACGACATCCTCCCATGTATCGCGCATGTACAGCCCCTGTCCATGCCCCTCAGCCAGCCCGCTTCATCGCTCAGGTCGCCATAGCAGCGCCCCCCCAAAGAGCGTTGCCCTGCTCCCTGTAGCACCAGTGCTCCCTGCCCCCCTCAGCGCCCCAACCGCCGTTGCTACAGCGTCTACGGCACCTCCTTACGCGCTGAAGCACCGCTGGAGCAGTCCAAAGCTGTTGCGCTGCAGCGGCCCTCTCAGCGGTACCTCCGGGGCACAAACAGCCGCAGTTAGAGCTCCAGTCCAGCTGCCAAACGCCAGCCAACGCCAACGCGACCTGATGCGATGCGTCTCCAGTCGCGCGCGTTCAAGGTTCGTGTTTCTGGGCCTTTTTTTTTCTTCCCCTTCTCCGCTCGTTTAAATACCGCCTCAGCCCAAGCCCTGGTCTCTGGCTCTCACCCCTTCGCAACACTTTGAACCCACGTCTGGCCTCTTGGTCATTGTGTGCGTGTGTGCGTGTGTTTGTGCGTGTTGTGCTGTGTGCATGTGTGTGTGCCAAAGGCAACGGGGCCCTTTCTTGAGCCGCTCTTTTTCTCTTTCTTCCTTCAATTCCTCTCCCCCCAGCCTTGAATCTACATACCTATTCGACAAAAACACCCTCTTCCAGTCGACCAAGGAAGGGTTCCTAGGTATAATATAACAGGATAAACAACACAAAGCAACGCGCATTTGATCGAGCAAGGGAGCAAAAAGAAGACGAAAAAGAAAAAGGACAGGCCGACCAACGCCGCCAGCCAATCGTGTACCGCGAATCAGAACAGCAACATCAGGTATCCAGCGTTTGCCCTTGGGCGTGTTGTAAGTGGGGAGGGCAGCCGAGAGGTGCAGTAGTGCACGAAGAGAGAGAGCATTGAAAAAGAGGAGACCAAAACAACGACAAGGTCGACGCGATATCTAGTCTTGCGAGCTGCACAGCGGCCCTGGCAAGACTCGAGCATCTGCCGGCCGAGGGAGGACACGAGAAGCCGAGAAAAACAACAGACTGCCGCTGGACTTGGCGCTGGGGAATGATCGCGTGAGGCCTCATATGCTCACTTCTCTGGGAACCATGGACTCGACGCGAGGGCCCGCGGCCGAACCAGCGCTGCCCGCCCCGACACTAGCAGCAGCTTCGTCGACTCTCTCAGCTTCATCGGCCGCTTCATCGGCATCGGCATCGACGGCGTCGACAGCATCCGCGTCGGCATCCTCATCGTCAGCTCCCGCTCCAACTACAGCCTCGGCAACGGAAACAGCAACAACAAAGACATCGTCAACTACATCACCATCGGGCTCCCCCCTCAAACGCCCGCCCCCGTCCCTGCTGCCGCCGTTTGAGCCTCTCTCGTCCTCGCCCGGCCTGCCCCGGCCGTCCAAACGCCAGAATGTCGGCACCGGCTCGGGCACAGGCGCCCATCTGCGGTATCCCACGCCCGTGCCCACGTCCAGCACCGGCATCCTGTCCAGCTCGCCGCTGCGCGACAAGATGAGCATCGGGCTGATGGAGCGCGCGCCGCTGTCGGCCGTGCCCTCGATTGAGCTCAACGAGAACGGCGAGACGCTGCTCATGGGCCGCTCGTCCAACTCGTCGCACTTCCAGCTGTCGGCCAACCGCCTCATCTCGCGCGTCCACGTCCGGGCGCGCTACGTGCAGGCCGCCACGCCGCTCGAGGCCAGCAAAATTGAAATCACCTGCAACGGCTGGAACGGGCTCAAGCTGCACTGCCAGGGCCGCACCTGGGAGCTGCTCAAGGGCGACAGCTTCACCAGCGAGACCGAGGGCACGGAGATCATGGTCGACGTCCACGACGCCCGCGTGCTGATCCAGTGGCCCAAGCGCAGCTCCTCGGCCGCCGACGCCAACGGCCTGCTGTCCGATGCCAGCTGGGAGGACTCGCCGCCGCCCGCGGGCACGCGCGCCTCGGCCGCCAATCTGCAGGCGTCGCCACTGCGGAGGGCCGCGCGCATCCAGTCGCCCGACAGTCCCACGCCGGCCCCTCGCCGGCGGTCTGTGGTAGCAGCAGACGACGACGCCGGCATCCAGATCTACGAGGACGACGACGACGACGACTACATGCCGGACTCTGACGACCGCGAGGACCCGGACGTTGCCGCCAGCATGCGCACCGAGGCCACTGCCAGCTTCTCCAGCGACGAGGGCTCTGGCGAGGACAACGAGAGCGACCCGGATGAGGAGAACGATCCAGTTGTCCTCTCCTTTGGCCCGTACGGCGCCAACATCTCGACGCGTCTCGCGTCCATTACGACAAAGTCGCCTCGCGTCACGAAGCGATCCCTGAACAAGGGCTCGTCGGAGGCGCTTCGGCCGAGCAAGCTGGGCCGGAGCTCCGAGGACAAGGACACCGAGGCCAGCCTCCAGAAACCCAAGTCGAAGAAGGTGACGACTGAGGAGAAACGCCGTCAACCAAAGGACGAGGAAGAGGAAGAGGAAGAGGAAGAGGAAGAAGTCGAAGCCAAGGTGGAAGAGCAAGAGGACGAGGAGGAGGACGAGGAAGAGGAGCCGACCAGGATCCCGTCCGAGGCAGACGCCGCCATCTCCAACCACGTCGTCAACCAGCTGGCCTTCTCGCGGCTGTCGTCGACGCCGCTGTCGACCATCATGCACAACCTGCCGGCCGAGCAGATCAAGGACGTTTCCCGCGACGCCCTGAGGCTGCTGATCGAGACGACGCCCTGCATCGGCATCATCAAGCGGCAGGGCAAGGACGCTGCCGGCAAGGCGCTGGAGAGCGAGTACTATTACATCCCCGAGGACGACACGGACATGCAGCGAAGGGCGGCGGTGGTGGACGGACTGCGGAAGCCCAGCTTGCGGGCGTGTCGAAAACAACACAAGGTTGGTGGCTCATGGGGAGACGTTGACTTGATGTTTTTTTTTTGGGGCTTGATTTAGCTCATGTTCTGGATGCCTCGGCTAACACGCTCTGTTTCTTACGCAGCAATACTACTGGAAGCGCCCGAAGACGCCTTAGAGCCGCGTGACTAATAACGCCATTACGATGAGAAGAAGTAAAGATTGGAAAAATTCTGTTGAAAGAGCGAAAGAGAGCATAGGGTTCCGGGAGAAGAGTGAAAAACAAGGGCACGGAGGAACGACTGACTGACTGACTGACTGAAGCTGACGGATTGAATGTTATGGGCTCGCATATAAAGACGTCAATACCCCCCTTTTCCTGAGGCGCTCCCCGGGCGTATCACCTGGCTGGGCGGGCTCACCCTGTTTATCGGTGCAGATGAGATATGTAAGATGGTTTTGATCATTGATTGCGTCTGATTGTTGCTTTTTGGTCCCCTTGAACAGGCCGGTCACGATGGATGAGAGGAAAAATGAAGTGTTTTGCAACCCCCCCTGCCCGCCTGGTATTCTTTGATCATGGCTTTCTGGTACTTTGATTTCCTATGTTTGCTGCACTGTTCATGGTCACTCTTGGACCTATACAGGAGTCATTTTTAGTGGAAAAATCCGGGAAAGGGGCTGAAAAGGATCGGCTATTTTGAGGCTTGGAAGTGGTTTCCGTGATATCCACGCTGCTCGTTACGGCAGTGCATCTCGATGCACTTGTGGAGGAGTTTCGACTATTCCTCCTTTTTTAATTCCAACTTTGCTAATTTCTCTGCCCAGATGAGGGTGGGAGAGACGGAGAGTAAATCGATAGATGAAGATGAATTTGGAAGAGAATGAGCAACAGCGGACGGGAAAGCCTGACTTGAGAGTTGGAAGTGACGAATGCCACGGGCGGCGATTGATTGTCCTGATTGACGACGTCAAAGGCTGCTGCACTGCGTTTGTTGAAGCATTTTCCCTTGTTCTGTTTTTTTTTACCCTTGCCCTGCCTTGCCTTTGCCTCACCTTGCCTCACCATGCATGACCATATATACCGACCGAGCCATAGAACCCGATGCATTACATTACATCACATCACTCCCACCTATTACACACAATATATTGCCATGGCAATTGCAAGTAAACGAAAAAAAAAAAAAGAGGCAATCGGATGAACTGCAACGAAAGCGTCCAATCCAATCAACCAAAATGCCGTGATGTAACCGAAAATCTCGAGATCAATCTCGATAGAATTATCTAATATTATCAATGATTGATGGACAGTGGTAGAACCTGAGAAAAAGATTTTTTTGCCAAGTGCAGTTGTAACACCATCGATCGCATCATACGATAAAACAAGCCCCCAATCACCGTCCATGGGCCGACCCCGCCTTTTTTATTTTATCATTATCATTATCATTATTTATCTTGTTTATCGTTCCCGCGGTTGGGGTGGCGAGGTGATGGACGGAAGGAGGCAAGCACGGAAGGTAGTTTCTAGTAGCAAGCTGACGCAACTTTGCAGTTTGATGCGTTGGGCGATCGGGAGATCTTGGGGAAGGAGCAAAGCTCGTTCGTTACATTGTATGGTGAGGGGGAAGGAGCTTCTTTCTATATAAGGGGGAGCTTGGGGTGCTACTATTGAGCTTCTTTTTTTTTACTCTATGACTTACCAATCACAACTTTATCATACTACTTTACCTGCCCATACTTATCAATCCTCCTGAGTCTGTCTATCGAGTAAGTTGATACTGTTTCTTCAATTGATCTGTTCATGCATACTGACTATTACCTTACCTGTTAGCAACCAGAAACACAAACATCACCTACAAACCACAGCTCACTACGACTACTCCAACCAAACATCAACCTCAACCTTACATCAAACCACCTCCAACCAAAACCACCAAAATGGACTCTTCACAAAGTCAGTCACATCCCCAACCCCCTCATCCATATCTTCATCCAAGTCACAACCAACTAACCACTCAATTCAAGACCAACAACAGCAGCCACACGGCCCCCAGCGCCAAATGTCCTTCCCCCCGCACCACGCCCAGCTCGACTCCCCCGCCTGCCGCTCCGCCATCCAGCACACCTCGTCGTGGAAGCCCAGCTCGCTCGACCGCCGCCAGAGCTGGAGCTCCCAGGACCAGAAGCACGCGCTGCAGATGAGCGGCGTCGATCTTGAGGGCGTGCGGTCGGGGCATCAGGGGTTTACCGAGAGGACGTGATGGCCTCTTTCTACATTGCCGAGAGAGAGGGGATACGTGAGGGGTGCCACGACTTGGACAAAAAACAAGAAACGAAAGGATGAGAAGAGAAGAAAAAAAAAACGCAATCGACAAACAACAAAAAGCACTGGGATCTTTTTTGGGATGCAATAATACTGAGATAGCATCGTTTTGCATGGCAAGGAGCGACGGACAAAAAAAAGCATACGACAGCACGCCAAGATTGAGCAACACTAGGTATGCCGGACATGGGACATGACTGCATCATGGGACGTTAAACTTAGCAATTCTATTTCAATGCAGCTACAAATGTGGCACAATCATCTTGACAATGAGTGAGCCTTCAATCACGAACACATAATCATAGTTCCAACACGTATCTTGGTAGATTCCGAATTCAAGCGACCTCGGCCAGAAGCTGCAAGCTCCTAGATACAACTATACTGTACACAGCCTAAACGAGAGAGAAATGGGTAAACAGCCCTCAATGCATATCAGATTCGCGACGTGTGGAGTCGCTCCCAGCCCGCATTCGCCGTTAATGGGTATTTCAGACTTGGTCCCATGGTAAAAGAAACAGACAGAGGGGAAGAGGATGAGAGGGGGATATAGAAAGAAGAAGAAAAAGAAGAAGCAGATATAGATAAGAAAATAGTGAGAATAGAAAGGAGAAAAAAGCAGATATAGAAAGAAACCGGGAGAATAATAAAAACAGCAGAGACTCCTACTCCCAAACCCATGCACATGTCGTCGTGGAGCATCATATCCCTAGGTATGCTACCGGAGCGGAAAAAAGAAAAGAAAAAGAGAAGAGAAAGAAACGAAAAGGAAAGAAACCCAAGTCGCCCCCTATTTGCCGGCAGCGGAAAAGTGCTCCGCCAGCGCTCCCACGGCATACGCCGCTCCGCCCACCCAGACCGTGCCCATCACCACCTTCTTGCCAAAGCTCCTCTTCTTCTTCTCCGGAGACGCCGGCTTCATCCGCTCCGCCTCATCTCTCCGCGGCTGCTGGCTGGTGCCCACGGGCGGTGCCGGCTTCACATGGCTGTCCTCGAGGCTGTCGTAGTTAACGAAGCCGGTGGGACTGGCAAAGTTGCCCGCCACGGACTGGCCCATCATGTCCACGGGGTTGACGCGGGCCTGGTTGCTGGGAGCATCACACGGGAGATCACTGGCGTTGGCCACGGCAGGCCGCGTCTTGCGGAAAATGAGCACGTCGCCTCCGCCGGAAACAATATCGTAGCCTTGCTCCTGCAGGGGCTTGAAGTAAGGGAGAAACTTGGACGCGTGCGACAGCCGCAGCAGCACCTCCGTCAGCTTGGGAGGGGACGAAACGTCAGCTTCGTCCGAGGTGGTCTCGGCAACGCTGACAGACTTGGTCGACGCGTCGTAGGCCAGGATCTTGTACTGGCCCGGCTCCTCTGTCAACCTCACCGTCACCGTCGCCGTGGGAGGCGGGGACTCGTAGTGCTTGGCCACGGTCTCTGCCGTCTCGCCACCGCATTCCTCAGAATAGCTCGTTTCTAGTCCCTTTGGATCGTTAGAGTACGGGTCCTTCTCGGCGCGCATTTCGGCCAGCTTGCGGGTGATGCCTTCGATCGGCTCGGATTCGGACTTCGACAACTCACTGGGAAAACTCTCATCCATGGAACTCATCTCCATCGCGGCCTCTTCTTCCTCTTCCTTGGCGGCCATCCGGACCCTGCTCAGCACCTGGCTTCGAATATCGTCCGCCGTCAGCGACTCCAGAGCGCGCTCCGCCTCCTCAATGGCGCTTCCGTGATGACTAGCACCAGAAGCCGCCATGTCGGCATGCAGCCTTTCCTTTGCGTCGTACTCCCGGAGGCTGGCAGCAACAACATCCGGAGCCTCCTCGCGCACCACGTCCGGAGAGCTTGCATTGTAGCCATGGAGATCCTTGTAGGCCTTGGACGCCTGCTCGGGGTGCATGGGGTAGGGCTTCTCGGGAGACTCGAAGCTCTGAGGCTCATAGTTGCCCAAGTCGGCGTAGTTCTTGGTCAGCTCCTCGGGGTGGATGTGGCGCGTCTTTGCTGGCTCCACGAAGCCGTCAACGGCGTAGCCAGAAAGGTCCTTGTACTTCTTGGACGCTTCTTCGGGGTGAATTCTCTCCACATTGGGCCCAGCATTCGGAAAGGCCGAGTACTCGGGCAAGTCTTGGTAAGCCTTTGAAGCCTCTTCCGGATGCACGCGAGCAGTCTTGGGACCGGCGTTGGGGTATTGCGAGTACATGTAGAGGTCCTCGTAGTCCTTGGAGAGCTCCTCGGGGGTCAACGGACGGAGACCATCGGGCTCATGCCAACGGACAGGGCCATACTTGTCCAGGTCGTCATACTGAGGGGTGGCGGCGTCTCGCACCTGGACCTTGGCGGGAATCGGCTCCGCCTTGGGCGTGGGATCGTTCTGAAGAGCCTCGTAGTCCTTGAGCACGGACTCCCTGCAGGTAAAGGGGCCGCCGTAGGCGTGGAGATCTGTGTACTCTTTCGACTTCTCCTCTGGTGTCAGGCGTCGAAGGCCGTCGGGCTCGTCGTGAGTGACCGGGCCATACTTGTGAAGGTCCTTGTAGTCCTTGGACTTTTCCTCCAGCGATCTTTCCTGCAGGCCATTCGGCTCGTTCCAGGTGACGGGGCCGTATTGGTCCAGATCCTCGTACATCTTCGACTTCTCCTCAGGAGTGAGCTGCGGCAGCCCGTTCGGCTCATTCCAGGTGACGGACGTGTACTTGTCCAAGTCGTCGTAGTTCTTTGACTCTTCCTCGGGCGTCAGCTTCCGAGGCGCATTTGGGTTGTCAATCTTCATTTTCGAGTACTCGGGCAAGTCCCCGTAGATCTTGGAACGCTCCTCGGGAGTCAGCTGAGGAAGCCCGTCTGGCTCGTTCCATTTGGAAGGCTTGTAGTCGCCAAGATCGGTGTACTGCTTGGACTCTTCCTCAGGAGTCAGCTTTCGAGGTGCGTTGGGGTCATCGAACTTGATAGCCGAGTACCTGCCGCGCTCTGCGCGTGACACTCGACGGTTGGTGATGGGATCGATGAAGTTGAGGCTGTCGTCGGTTGTGGCTCTCAACACGCTCTCCGCAGTGACCTTGTCAGACTGATGCAGGCTCGAGTGCAGATAGTTTCGAATGTTCTGCAGTGGCGTCCACACATTGTCGTCCTTGTGGAACAGATGGTTGATGGCGTCTCGCTCGACGTCCTCGATGCTCCGGCCTGGACGAGCCCCAGACAGGTCGTCCGACCACGACTTGACATCCTTGAGATCGGTGTATTTCCCACTGGAACCAGCAGCACTGGAGCCAGCAGAAGAGGCAGCCGCCTTGAAGCTCCCTGACTTGAGATGCTCCCAGGGTAGGCGTCTGTTGAGGGAGACGAGGTACTTGAGGGCAAAGACGCGGTGGCGGCGGCGTCCCAGGTCAAAGCCGCAGAACTGTCGGCTCTGCTGAGCGGCTGTCGGGTTGGAGCTGAGGGCGTTGCGGGCGAGGAGGAGCCTGGCACGAGGCGAGGCGAGTTGCGTAGTCGAGAGCATGTTGGAGATGTCGAGCCAATGGCTGAGCGAGACGCACTACCGAGTCTGGAAGCGACAGCAACGGTTAACAGCCATGTTCAATCACCTAACTGACGGCACCACGGTGAGGCCATATGGATCTCGCAACTTACCAGGCAAACGTCGAGCTGAATCACCCCAGCAGCAGCACTTGCATGTGACATGGAACTCGGGCAGAACCGGGTTGTGCGGGGAAGGACAGATCGGACGAGATGGACGATGTGAAGACTATCGTATCCAGATGTCACGATGCTGATGCCGACGAGCGAGGAGTTGCTGTGGTTGGTAGGAGGAATGTTCTTATAGTGAAGGGCGGTGGAGTAAAGAGAGGGAGAGTTGGAGAAGGTCGGCAGACAAGGTTGGCGGGTGACGAGAGGTGAAGAAGAGAGAAGAGACGAAGAAGCGGCGAGGAATGAAGGGGAGCATCAGCGGCGCGCCGCTTTTTGGCTTGTCTGAAGGTGAGCGCAGCCGGTTCACCGCGCTGGAGCACCATCGTGTCCACTGTCGTACGCTTGCGGGGTAGCCCCCAAGCCCCCCAGGAGAGCCCACTGCGCCCACTGTGGGCAGTCCACTAACCAGGGCGCTAGGGGGTCCGCTCGGGGGTCTTGTCAGGGAGCCAAGGCCGCTGCGAGGTGTCACCGAGGGCGACGCTGCCAGTGAGGCCCGGGTCGGGTGGCTAAAGTCTGGGTGGTGCTGGCGCCGGAACTGCCTGTTTTGGGGCGGTGGGATTTATCCGATGCCTCCAGTTCCATTTGATGCTTGACTCGGGAGATGCCAGCCGTATGCAAGTACCTACTTACGTATGTACATGTATGATTTGGCATGTTTGTACTGTCTCAATGGAGCGCAGATAAAGCAGGCAGGCAGTAGACACATCGTATGAGCAAGCAAACGCACAATTACAAAGCGCACCCGCGGCCGCATATCAGCAACTTTGAGCACCAATCACGCACCGGCACCGATGCGCTATGCAGGGCCCCCGGACTTGTCGCTTTCAGGTTCCCTCAACTCGCTTCTCACAGGCGCAGGGACGGCCTGGGGAAGAGCCGTGACGACGTCACCGTGGGGCCGAAGCCCGAATTGACCGAGCCAAGCCGCCGCTCGGGCGAATCAGGGCGCAGCTGGCGATGGCGGCATCCGGGGTCTCATGCAAACAGGGTCCACCGACGGCCTGGGATGTGCGCGTAATGCTTGTAGAATGCCTGTACCTGGTACGATGGACGACGCTTGGTGGGAGATCACAAACCTGGGGAATCCAGCTTCATGAGGGGAAAAACTGGAATTGAATGGGGTTGAGTATGAGATGCTGTTGTTTCAGTTGTCCGGGCAGATGGGCAGCACTGTACATCTACATACGTGCATCCATCTACAGTATGTTATGCTTAGGATGTGGCCTACCTACGACAGTACGAGTATGAGCATTCAGGAGAGCCCACAGTGCTCGTGCGCGCGTCGCCGCAGATCAGCGCTGCGCATGCGGAATGCGGTCAGCAGAGGAGACAGTGCGAGGACCTGCGATGATCCCATCTCCCACCCCTCGAATCTGCTGTTGGTGTGGCAGCGCAGCGCAGCAGGCGAAAACGCGGCCGTGGGCGGGCCAGTGGCGAGCCGGGCGGATGCACGGAGCAACGCACATGGGACGGGACTATCAGAAGGCGTGTGTCGCCGCTGTTGGGAATGATACTGTACTGTAGTAATTCCCTCAGTCCTGGGTTACCTGATGCGTACAAGTGCATCGTGAATCACGCCGCCTTCAAGTTCCCAGAGCTGAATGGAAGTGGTCTGAGCACAAGACTCAGTTTGGCAAGTTCGGATGAAGATGCAATCTGGCAACACCCAGGCAGACTGTCGGGAGCCGAGTGGCCCTCTCTCGTCAAAGCGTCTGCAAGGGACCGCTGCACCTGGTCACCGGGCTTTTTCTCCTCACCGGCCGGCCAGGTTGGCCGTCGCTGGTTGGCGAGTGAGGCTGAAGGGGGCTTCGTCTGCCGGCGTGTCGTGATGTGACTGGAAAGACGTAAAGCCAGCGAGTCAGTGTACGTAGGACGAAATGGCGGGCCAGCAGAGCACAGGTGCAGCACGTCTGGATTATGGCAGACCGAACCGGATGATACTCGCACTATTACTGCAGAACAGACGCCTCGGGTTACGTGAAAGAATCCCACGGATGCCCGGATGTTGATCCTCGGTGTTTGTACAACGGCAAATGGCAAATACATACCCCTTTGAGCTGAAATTCGGTGGACAAGCTTCATGTTGACAACATGAAGGCATTTCATATCGTCAAGAGAACCATGCTTCACAACAAACTTTGTTTCCTACTTGATCTTGATTCGGGGGTTCGACTGGAGTTTGCCTTTCCCCCTCAAGCCATATTTGGCAAGCTTTTGTGCAATCACTGCGTTTGATTTTGAATTCGAGGCTTTCTCAAGTCTACTGCGCATTGGACCGCGAATCGGTTCGTCCTGTGCCTGGGGACGGCACATGTATCAAACACCATTAGAGTATGTAGACTTGGCAACAATAGCAGTTCCGCGTCTTCAGTACTGCGAAGTACTGCCTGAACTTGACAAAATGCTATGTATTTCCTCTTGGCCTTGTCATGTAGATGGAAACCATGAAAACCGGCCCTTTTCTGTAATTCTAAGCTTGGAATACACGTGCCTTAGCCTCGAATGTCGTCTCCTCCATTTCAGCTGAATTCAGCTCCATTCGAGGTGCGGCACCGCTTACCTTATCCACACTTACCTTATCCACCATGGATTACCTCAGCAGCTCACCCCGCTGTGCCCGGCGTGACTCTTCAGCGCTTCAAGCCCCAGCTGCAGCCCTGAGAGCGCTTCTGGCTGGGCGATGCTGACATCACAGGCGCCTTTTCGCAGCTGGAGCTCCCATTAGTAATTTTCCGGACAGAGGTGGTCCCTCTCCGCCAAACCTTCGCCCAGCAGCGTCTGGAGCCTTGCGCAACGCAGCTCGTCCACCATCGTCTCAGCCTCGCCTCTCCTCCTCACCTCGCCTCACCTATCCCTCCTCCTCGCCTCTCCTCCCGCCCAACTCAACCCGTCTTTCCGACCATGAAGCGCCCCAGCCGCGCCCCGGGAGCGACGTTCGGGGCTTTCGGCGCTCCGGGCGGGACGGGCACCCTGTCGTACCTGGCCGAGCCGCCGTCGTTTAGCGCCGTGTCGGATCCGAACGTCGTCGTCAGCCTCAAGAACCTGCTCAAGAAGGACAGCACCACCAAGACCAAGGCGCTCGAGGACCTGCTGGCCCATGTCCAGGCCTGGCCGCACGAGCGCAGCGGCGGCGTCGAGGATGCGCTGCTGGACGTCTGGACCGCCGTCTACCCGCGCCTCAGCATCGACAACGCCCGCCGCGTCCGCGAGCTGGCGCACACCCTGCAGTTCGAGCTCATCAAGTCGGCGCGGCGGCGGGCCGAGCGGCACATCCCCAAGATCGTGGGTGCCTGGCTGGCCGGGCTGTACGACCGCGACCGCGGCGTTGCGCGCGCCGCCAACGACGGCCTGTCGTCGCTCATCAACACCCCCGACAAGGTCGCCGCCTTCTGGCGCAAGTGCCAGACGCAGATCCTCGACTACGCCATCGATGCCATCCGAGAGACCCCCGACACCCTCAGCGACGACCGGTCGACGACCAAGGACGACGCCGAGGCCAAGTATATCCGCGTCGTGGCCGCCAGCTTGTCGCTGGTGCTTAGCCTGCTGCAGCGGCTCGACGACGAGGAAATCGCCGGCCAGCGCGAGAAGCTGGACGAGTTCTTCTCCGAGGAGGCCGTCTGGCGCGCCATTACCTTCAACGATGCTGCTGTGCGGAAGACGGTGTGCCACCTTCTCATCACTTGCCTCAATCGCAATCTCCCCTATGCCGAATCCACACAAGCGAGGCAGGCCATGGTCACAGGCGGCCTCAAGACCAACCAGGTTGGGTCTGCGCTCGACTATGTCCGCGCCCTGACAAGGCTGTCACAGGCCGTCCCTGACCTTTGGACACCTTCACCCAAGGAAAAGAAGCCCGCGCTCTCACGATTGCGACAGTTTATCGAAAAGGGATCGCAGGGCTGTCCCGCAAAGTTCTGGGAGCATTTGGATGAGTTGATATCGGTCCTGCCGGTGGCCCAGATGAAGAAGCTGGAGACGGCCTCTGAATTCCTGGAAGCTGTCAAAGCCGGCGTCACAAACCGCGAAGAGCCCCGGACAAACACCTCCATGGCTTGGAAATGCTATATCGACACCCTCAAGCGTTTGATCAAGAATCTTTCCGACGACGAGAAGCTTGTCTTTGCCCGCGAGCAAGTGTTTCCCCTCTTTGAACACTCGCTCCTCACCGTGTCTGACAAGCCGGTGGCCATTCCCCTGGGGCCCAACGCCATGGCCATCTTGGTGGAGGCCCATCTCACGCTCCTGCGGAGTCCTCCAGTCGTTGTTTCGGCATCAGCAGAGGAGTGGGAACGGCTAGGCCAGTTGCTGTGCACCAGAATATCAGCTTCTTTGCCAGAGGTGTCTCGCGAGTACCAGTCATCACAGGAAAAGATTGGCGAGGAGGGCCGCCGATGGTTCGGCCTTGTTGGAGAGATCCACCGGAAGCTGGCCAGCATCGGAGAACCGCTGCCTGACCAGACAGCCGCTCCATCCAAGGTTGTTATTGACCAATGCATCTCGATTTTGGAAAACCGCAATATGAAGCCGTTTGGGGCCGCAGTTGCCCTCGAATACGCACTCAGTACCGCCCAGCATCTCTTCGACGGCGAAGCGGGAGACAAGGTGGCGGAATTCTTATCCACAGCTGCACGGGAGTCGGCGGAAAAGGTCATTCAGTCAGCCTCTAGTAGACCGCTGCTGTCCTGCCTTAACCTCTTCGGCGCGATTCCATCCAGGGAAGAAACATACCGCACGATCTGGGGCTCTTGGGTCGAGGCAGTCTTGGTGTTCCCCGATCGCGCCATTCGCAACTCGGCTCTCGCCTCCCTGGTTTCCGAAGAGAAGGCATCTGAGAACACGCAAAGGAATATGAAGCTTCAGGAGTACATCATATCAGAAGCGATCGAAGCTGTCAAGACCCAGGCACCCGGGTGGGAGCTATTAGAGGCTGCATTGAACGAAAAAGGTCTCTCTGACGAGAGCTGCAAGCAGCTATCCGAAAAGCTATTAGACATCTTAGACAAGGAACAAGCATTGGCTGAACCCGCACTGAGAGCGTTAGAAATTATCGCCAAGAGCAAGCCACAGCTCTTTACTGAGGACGAGTCTCTCCATACGGCTCTGGTTGCGCAGCTTTTGAGTCTGTCCGAAATCAGCAGCACCGTCATCTCATCAAAGGCCATTGCGATCCGCGCCATCCTTCAGGGAGAGGGAACTGCCGGCACTCAGCCGGTCATTGAAATCATACAAGGGAACCTTGAAGGGGCAGGCCCTCAGTCGTTGGACATTGAGACGCTGTCCAAGCAGGCTCAACAAGCACACGCTGCCGGCATCGCCGTTGAGGAAATCTTTCCCAGCACGAATGCCTGGATGCAAAAGCTGGCGCCTTTCCTGGAACAGCCCATCAACCCGTCTCTGTCCATCACCAACAGCCTGGGCGGCGCTGCCACGCTGGCTAACCCAACGGCCCAGCCGGCTGAGATCCGCGTGCCTAGAGACAGAAGGGGCCGCTCAGTGCCCTTGAGAATGTCTCTTTACTCTTCGCATCTCCTCGAAGAAGGAGTAGATGTTGCCAAGCTCCCGCGCGAGTTCCAGATTGAGCTGCTCTACATCCAGTGCCTCAGTATTCAGCTCGCTACCGACCAGATCACCTCCAGGGACGAAAACGGGCTATGGCTCACTTTGGACACTGCCGAGGCCGTGTCAGAGGCGGAATCCCTTGTGACGACCCTGAGAACATCAATCATCAACAAGAGCTCGCTGGCGTCTCAGTGGTGGGACAACTCGGTGGACGAAGAGCAGGCTCACATTTTCCGCGGACTTGTCGACCTCCTCAAGGAGGAATCTAGAGAGCTGACACCCAGAGGTGTTTACAGTGCCCGGGCTCTGAGCGAGATTATCCAAGCTGTAGCTGAAGCACACGGCTTGCTGCCCAGTCTGGAGGAGACACTGCTCAAGCCAGTGTTGACGAAGGCTGCTCCCGAGACCGCCCTCCTCGCTGCTGCTGCGATCTCAGGGCTCGGCGAGACAATCAAGGCCTCCAAGCTGGCTAGCAACTTTTGCAATCGGCTCGTTAGCGACGTTGCCGGAGCCTCTGCAGACGACGGCAAAACGATGATGATCCTCGTCTTACTTACTCTGGCGGCGCAGGTGTATGACGGTGGAGAGCTTCCTGTGGCCAATAACCGCATCGTCTTCGCCGTCAGACAGATTACGTCGTGGCTGGAAGACGGCGAGCCATTGAGCGCGCCTCTCTCGGCCGAGATCTGCCGCGTGCTGAACAAGCTGCTGCCCTGCATGAGCGACGTCTTTGGCTCGTACTGGGAAAAAGCCATTGAGTTCAGTCTCGATCTGTGGGAGCAGGCGGCCAGCTGTCCCCTTCCCGATGCCCTACCCTTCATCCACTCCTCACTAAAGCTCGTAAAGACGCTGGAGAGCCTCGACGACCCAAATGATGACCTGCAGGATGCACTCCGAGATTCGGCACTCAAGAGGTCCAAGTCGCTGGTTGAGTTGCTGAAGCTGCCGCGCGGAGCCAGCAGCCAGCCCCTGGAGATCGTAGACGCCATGCTTTGCCGGGAGGTGGAGAAGGTGTCCATCAAGAACTTGAAGGATGTCTCGGATATCTATGAGCTGGTTGCCTCGGAGTCGCAGGACATTCAGACGGCGGCCTTTGATTTGCTGCACAGGGCGTTGCCGGCCATTCAGGAGCAGCGGTCCATTGACACTGTTTTGGACAAGACTGGTAAGTTTGGTACTTTTATTCTTCTATCAAAAGTACGTGGCTAACATGTATGCAAGATGCTCGTCTGCCTGATGAGTTACTGTCCCTGCTCCTGGACGCTCCAACACTGGAGCGGTATTCCGACGAGATGCTGGCGCAGTTCCCGTCTCCTATCCGAAGCTACCTGCTATCATGGAAGCTTGTCTTTGACGCGTACTCGGCGTCGTCGTTCAAGCTGAGAAGCGACTACACAGAGAATTTGAAGACGGACAATTACATCGGACCCTTTTTGGACTTTATGTTTGACGTCCTCGGCCACTCGGCGGCGCATCCGTTGAGCCTCGAGAGAGAACAGCTTACGACGGAGCATATCCAGACGTACGACATCAAGATTGCCCGATCGGAGCCCGAGGAACGGAGCATGCAGTGGCTGCTGGTGCACCTGTTTTACCTGACGCTCAAGTACATCCCCGGCCTCTTCAAGGCGTGGTACCTGGCCTGCCGCTCCAAGCAGACGCGCATCGCGGTCGAGGCGTGGACGACCAAGTACTTTTCGCCGCTCATCATCTCCGAGATGCTGGACGACGTGCAGGCGTGGGTGGACCAGCAGGAGCCGCCCGGGCCCGACGAGCAGGAGGTCGTGGTGCGCATCTCCAAAAACGCGCGCGAGGTGCTCGTGGGCTACGAGGTGGACGAGACGCAGGCGTCCATCGTGATCAAGGTGTCGCCCAACTACCCGATCGAGGCTGTGACGGTGACGGGCCAGGAGGCCGTGGCCGTCAAGGAGCGCACGTGGAGCAGCTGGATCATGACGACGCAGGGCGTAATCACCTTTTCGGGCGGCAGCGTCATCGACGGGCTGCAGATCCTCAAGCGCAACATTGTGGGCGCGCTCAAGGGCCAGACGGAGTGCGCCATCTGCTACAGCGTCATCGCGGCCGACAAGCGCATGCCGGACAAGCGGTGCTCGACGTGCAAGAACCTGTTCCACCGGACGTGTCTGTACAAGTGGTTCCAGAGCAGCAGCCAGAATACGTGTCCGCTGTGCAGGAACCCGATTGATTACCTGGGGTCGGATAAGAGGAGGCGTGCGCAGAGAGAGAGGGATGAGTTTTGAAAAAGGGGTGTGGATTGGATCGGATTCGGTTTGAGTAGGATTCTTGGATGAAGCAGAAGTCATTCTTGAATGTTGTACATATATGTGTATCACGAGTAATGTATGTATGGTAAGACGGTATATGACGGTTAAAAAGGGGGGATGGGTAGTGGGAGCGATTATCAGAATCATGTGGTATCATTATTTTTGAAGCACTGGTATGTTAGAGCCTGGGAGAAAGAGCTGTCAGTAAATCGGTAACAACATATGTATATCTTTTGCATATCAGAATCGCAGACTCACCTCTTCGGCCGTAGCCCTGCTACCATCATACCGCACCAACCTCCCCACAGCCTCCCTAAAGCCCTCATCAACACCCGGCAGAATCTCCCCCCAGCTCCTCTGCGGAAAAACAGTCCACAGCTCAAAGGGGGTGACCTTGAAACTCTTGGCCTCGGGCCACGTCTCGGGCGTGGGCGTGCCCAGGGTCTTGAAGATGCTGAGGATGAGCCCGAGCTGGTTGCCGTCCTCGTGCACGGGGCGCGACTCGAAGAGCGGCGCGGGCGGGCTGCGGATGCACTCGGCCAGGACGGCGCCGAGGGCCCACATGTCGACGGGCGGGCCGTAGGACTTGTCGCCGAAGAGGACCTCTGGCGCGCGGTACGGCCCCGTGCCGATGTCGAGGATCTTGTTGCCCGGGGGTTCGGAGGCTGCGGACAGGGTCGGGTGCCAGGCGGTGCCGAAGTCGGAGAGGTAGGCCGGGCCGGAGGGCGACGCGAGGAGGATGGCCGAGGGCTTGATGTCGCGGTGGACGATGCCCTGGCCGTGGATCTCGCGCAGGGCCTGGAGAATGTCGCGGAAGAGGGAGCGGACGAGGGGAGGGTCCAACGCGGAAGAGGAGGAGGAGGTGCTGCGGTCGAGCACGTCGGCGAGGGTCAGCGGCATGTACGGGAATGCGAGGACGAGGCGCTGCTCGTGGTCGCGGAAGGAGTCGAGCAGGGGGATGCACGGCGGATGGAGCGTCTGCAGGATCTTGATCTCGCGGAGGGGGTTGTGCGGCTCGGGGGTGCTGTGGACGATGACCTTGAGGGCGGTGGCGCCGGAGCGGAAGACCTCGGATGTGACACCGTCGGAGATGGGCGTGCAGTTGGTGTATGAGCCGATGCGGATGCCGGCGCTGGAGGACGCTGTTGGGGATGGAGGCTGAGGTGAGGGTGCGGATAGGGGGGAGGATGAGCGTGGTGGGATTGGGGGCTTGGAGGGCTGGCAGGCGGCAGTGTATTCTTCCTGGATAAACAGTTAGACGGGAGTCAATTGAGTCGAGGTTGGGTATAGAGGGAGGTACCAGAGAGGAAGAGTTATCGTATGCGGCCTGTTCAATGGCGATGGCCTCACTCATGTCTCGTGAGGGAAGGCTTTCCATTCTGTGTGCAGCTTTTGGTTAGTGAGGCAGACGACAATGGGGGGATGTTGAGAACGCACATCTTGGATATGGTGTCATAGCGGTCCACCGCTGAGACGGACGCCTTCCAGGCGGTTGAGGCCATGTTTGGCTGATGGTGATGGATGATGCTGGTGGTTTGTGGTTTGATGTTGAGGTTGAGACTGAGGTGAGCTCCTGAAATCACATGCTCGTTCGAGATGCTTCAATATTTGCCTGAGAGTGAACGATATGAGAACGAATGCAATGCACAACTGGCCATCTATGAGTTATGCACGTCTTCGCCCTTGATTCCCCTCTGGATCATGCGACACGTCATTTGAGGACGGGGCTCCATTTTGATTGAAACGGACCAGGATCCATGCTGGCCTGGCTTCGGTTGATTTGAGCTTCAGTTGAAGCTGTCTGTGAAGCTGCGCGGAATTGGAGGTGCAAGGACCCGAGGCTTCTCCGGACACCCAATTTGGCCGAATCGACGTAGTAATGAGGTACGTACTGACTTACATCTACCTACCGCCAATATAAAACAGTATTATCAGAAGAATAGAAGCAATAGAATAACACGGCAATAGTAGAAAAGTATGGCTATCTCCTCTTCTCAGTATCAGCAAGCCACCCCCCGGCCTTGTTCCGACGCAATCTGGAACTTCCCCCCCCAAAACCCGGTGGAGGAGGTTCATGTGCCTCATGCCTCAATCTCATGCCTCTGGCGCTCGGCTGGCTTCTTTTGGCGCTGACGAGGCTGGGGCCACAGCGCACTCGGCGCCTGTAATTGGCCGCCACTGGGGGGGCCGTCCGGCTAATGTCACAGCGAGGCTGGGCCCACCGGCAGGGAACGGGGGAGCGCTGGAAACCTGCCCAGGTGGGGACCTACAGCGGTGCGGTCATTGGGTTGCAGGCTCTGGCACCGCTGCAGCCCTTCTGGAGCTTCTTGCGTCTTCCACCACCTGCGCCTCCAAGCTGTCCAGTCTCTCTCCATCGTCAACCTCGCCTCAGTCCACCTCGCATACGACATCCATACCCATACCTTCAGCACCCTCCCGCCAAACTACCAGCAGCCCCGAGAGCATCCGGCTCTCTCCATCCTCGCAGCAGCTCGCCATGCGCGCATCCGACTAGGACACGGAGCCCCGATTGCAGTCCGTCATTCCGCCCGAGTCCCTCCCGATCCCGCCTCTTCCCTCTCGATTCGACCCAGCCTCTCCCAGCTCCAGCTTCACCTCCACAGACATCCAGCCGCCGCCACGCAGCCGCAGCCATGGACGAGACGGCGAGGACAGAGTATCCGGCCATGCTGGTAAGCCCGATGCCGACTCCGGACCCGGATCCCGAGCTTCCCCAGGCGCAATGGCACTGACAGGCTGCCCCCCGTGGCGCCGCTGCCTCCAGGCTCACCTGCAGCCCGGCCAAGCCGTGCAGACGCTCAACGACCGCATGAAGCGCATCAACAAGATCAACGTCGAGATTGCCGACTGGCTCCAGGTACGCACGCGATGATGTCACAAGCCGTGACGCACAACTCGACCGAAAGCTGACCCGGTCACCCCTTCGTTGCTGTAGGAGCGCCGTCGCGTCGAGGAGCAGTATGTCCAGGGAATGCGCAAGCTGGCCCAGTTCAAGGTGCCCAATGCGCAGTCGGAGCTGGGGTGAGTCTGCTGGTGCCTCTGGCGAGATGCCGCGCCAATGCCTACCTATTCCCTCATCTGCCAGAATGTCGAGTGCTGACGAGGCCCTTCGTGGCACGCAGTGTCTTCCAGCTTCCGTGGTCGCGAATCATCGAGTCCGTCGAGCGCCTCGCCCAGTCCCACCAGCTCTTCGCCGATCGCGTGGGCAATGATGTCGAGCAGCCGCTTAGGAACTTCCACCAACGCCAGGACGTCATGAACATGACCAACATCTCCAACAACCTGACCACCATGGCCCGCGAGCTCGACGAGGCCCGCGACCGCTCCGACAAGCTGACCAAGAAGGGCGGCAAGGCCAGCGCGCAAAAGGTCGACGCCGCCTCGTCCAAGCTCGAGGCGGCCACGCAGCAGTGGGAGTCACAGGCGCCCTTCATCTTCGAGACCCTGCAGGTGCTCGACGAGTCGCGCGTCGACCTGCTGCGCGACCTGCTGACCCAGTTCCAGACCCACGAGTCCGACCGCGCCCAGCGAGACACCGACATCGCCGTCGAGACGCTGGCCATGATGCTCGAGATCAGCACCGAGAGGGAGGTCCAGGCCTTTGTGCAAAAGGTGACGGCCGGTAAGGCCCAGCTGCCGCCCAGGACGGCCACCAGGCGCTCGGCCGTGTCGCAGAATTCGGGCAGCGTTCCATCGACGCCGAATCCCACTCAGCCGCCCCCCGATGACGACGTGAGCGAGCACAATTCGCTGCCCAACACTGAGGGAAAGCCGGGTGAGTTACTGAACCATGACCTGACAATGAGCACCAAGTGAAGATACATCTTACTGACCAATGGATCGGTTGCTGCTAGAATCTAAGCTGCGAAGGCTGGGGACAATGTTCGGCGGTCGACGGCGCCAGAGCGTCCATGCTGGCTTCGGCTCCCTCTCCCCCCAGAAGGCGCAGGGAGCTACCTTTGGACGGCTGGGTAGCAGCCACGGCCGCGGCGCCTCGCCGATGGGATCTTCGAGCAACCTTCACGAGTCCAACAGGCTGTCCATCCTCCCCGAGACGCCCGACGCAGTTCGCAGGCCACAGTCATCGTCGGACGCCATGCACCGAGACAGGGAACGCGAGGGCGAGCTATCGACGAACGGGGACGGAACGACGAACGGCCTTGGAGCTGGCGAGAGTCTTTTGGATAGCCGAGTGCCAGCGATGCCACCCTCGAGCTCCGTCAATGGCAGCCTCAACGTCGAACAGCAGCAGCATCACACGCCCGAAGCTGCCGGTCCGGCTGATGCGCCGCCGTCTCAACAGAGCCAGCAGGAGCCCGCCCGTCAGCCAACATCCAAGGACGACGAGGGCTTCACGATACGGGCACCCATGAATGATCCCATCTCGGAAGCCCAGAGGGAGGCTGCTAACGAGGAAAACGACCAGCTTTTCAAGCTCAACATCCAGAACAAGCCCATTGAGGAAGAGGACCCCGAGGCGGCCCAGGCGGCCCTCTCCAGCGTGGCCAACACGCTCAAGCTGGGCTCGGCGGCCAACCGGCGCTCGATGACGGTGCGAGGCCGCCGCGACGTGCGCAACACCATCTATGCGCCAGTGTTGCAGTTCCCCGAGAGCTACTCCGAGGGTTCCATTCCAGCCATGCCAACCATCCCGGCCGTTCCCGCATCTCCCGTCTCCCCCGCCTCCCCTCCTCGGCCTCCGTCTTCCAGGCCGGCCGCCGTTGCCGCGCTTGCTTCTGAGGCCAGCGCCGCCTCCGACACCCAGTCCGTGCGGTCCGGCAACTCGCTCAGCAGCGCGCACACCAAGCACCCCGAGCTGACGGCGCCTGGGCTGAACGCCTCCATCATCGAGACGGTTTCGGTGCTCTTCGAGGGTGGCGTACTGAAGAGCGCGGCGGTTGCGGGCGAGATTGCCTTTGCCAACAATCCCACCCCTGATGCCGATCCTACCAAGAGTAAGTTGCTGTTCTCCCTTGCTACACGCTGGCGTCTTGGCCTCTTTGGACGCCGCACATGCTGCCGTCTTTTTCTGTAGTGTTGATATTGACTCCCACCAGCGCATGAAACCATTCGCATCAACAACTTTGCCAACCTGGAACGCATCGGCCCCAACCGCATCTTTGTTCACAACGCCTCGCCCGACCAGCCCGACCAGTTCTCCCTCGACGTCTCCCACCTCTCCAGGACGGCGACTGCTTTCTCGTACCGCGTCTTTTCCGAGGAAGGCGAAGCTTCCTCCCCGGCCCGACACGCCCCTCTCCTCATCAACCCCGCATGGAAGCCCCAGGGCGACAAGCTGGGCCTCCTGCTGCAGTATCAGCTCAACCCCGAGTGCAAGTGGACAGGCCCCGTGACGCTGCACAACGTCGTCTTCGTGGTGTCGTACGAGGGCAGGGCGACTGGAGCTCAGACGAAGCCCACCGGCACCCACCTGAAGGACAAGCACCTGGTGTACTGGCGACTGGGAGACGTGACACTCACCGACGCCGTGCAGAAGATTGTCTGCCGCATCGTCGGCGCAGACGGCGTCGAGCCGCAGCCGGGCCACGTCGAGGCCCGGTGGGAGTATGCCGTGACGAGCAACGACGCCGTGGGCAGTGGCATCTCCATCTCGCGACTGGAGGCGGCGCCGAGCAAGGATGCCGTCGAGAGCGACCCGTTTGCGGACGAGAACCCTGCCAGCTCGAACCCGTCGCTCGCCGAGCAGACGTGGGTCGACGTGCCTGTGACGAGGAAGCTTGTGAGCGGCAAATACGAGGCCAAGTAATCATCCAGGGGGCTTTTTTTTTTTTTTTCTGTTCTGAAATTGGACAACGTTTTGGGACTGGGGGACTGGGATAAGATACCTACATATACGTGCCTTATACCTTACTCTATATATGTCTATTCTCTATAGATGTATGTGGAAAGACTATTGCTAATCATGTTTGACCTACTGGGGCGCCCTTAGGTTTCGAGATGATATTCCTGAGCGATCGATGATCCTTCCCCCCCCCCTTTTTTTTTCCCTTTTGACTTCAAGCATCTGTCTTTTTTTCATCTTATGCTGTTTTTTGTGGCAAAGATGAGAAAAAGTATCACACGAACGACTGTACACCGACCTCTTTTCTTTTTCCCCCCTTTATTTTGTTTTCCCCCATCTCTGCCTCGTCTACCACTCGTGATGCCAAGGGTTTCCTTTTTTCTCTTTTGTTTACATTTCCCTGGCCTGTCGTCTGTTTTCTGTTTTCGACAGGGGTGAAAAAAGAAGAAAGCCTTCCTGCTGATGTGTATACTACGCTCATTCCTATCATTTCCGACTACTACTAATACTTTTCCTTTGCATATCATATCTTGACGCTCTTTACCAAGACTCTCCTTTAAAACCTCTCTTGTTTCTTTTCCCCATTCTTTTCTCTTGTGTTTGTGTGTTAATGTTGAGTTATCGGGGGAAGTAAGACTGACTGGTGGTGTTCAAAGTGTACGAATGGAGTAATATCTCTCTTCTTGCCTGACAAATGGATGAAACATGCCTCTTCTCTCTTGTTGATGCCCGTGAATGACTTTACGTATTGGCAAAGCTTTAAACTGCATAGAGAACTCTGAAAAGATCCAGTTTCGTCATGTAGCCATATTCGTGTTGTCACAATACCGAGTCAATCATACAGTATAGCTCATGTCCGTTTTCTGCATTTGAAATGTAGCATAATGCCTGACTCCCTCCTAACCTGATCTATCAACCCCCCTTACAAGGTGAACCCAATCCACGCAATGCCTCATATCATTAACGTCGAACAAATAACCCAAAAAAAGGACTCGATATCGGGCAGCGCTTGCATAAGAAATCGATATCCGTTGCCTTTCTTCACATCCCCCATTCTTGTGTTTGTACTTCATACATACATCACTCATTCCCCTGAGCCCTCGCATGCTCCTCATAAAACTCGAGCGTCAGCGCCGCCAAAAAGCCCGGTATGCACCCCTTCTCCCTCACCCAAAAGGCAATGTGATCCGCAATCTTGCGCGCAAACGCGCTCTTCGGCCCCCCGCCCACCTTCATCGTGCCCCTCTCGCCGTCAAACACAATCGAGTTCTCGTGCTCGTCCGTCTGCGACGGGTAAAACGTGCTCTCGACGCGCATCTTGCCGTTGGGGATAAACGTCACCGTCCACCCCAGCGTCGAGAAGATGGCCTCCTTGAACTCGTGCGACTTGGAGCCCCAGACCTCCTTGAGCCGCCGCGCCGACTTCTGCGCGCTCGCCGTCTCCGCCTTGGCCGCCGCGATCTCGCGCTCCATGGCGCCCAGCACCGACGTCGGGATCAGCGGGATCGAGGGGTCCGTCTCCCTCGACCGCAGCGTCGCCAGCAGCTCCCGGTTCTCCTTCTGCAGCGCCTCCAGCGTCGCCCGCTTGATCGCCTCGTGGTCCGACGTCGGGTTGCTCCGCAGCGACAGGATGCGCGTCTTGGTCTGCTCCTTGGCTGCCGCCAGCTGCTCGCGCGTCGTCTCGAGGTCCTTTTCGAGCATGGCAACCTGCGTCTGCGCGCTCGTCAGCTCTTCCTGGAGCTTGCGGTTCTTACGCGTAAGCTGGCCCATCTGCTCGTGAACGGCGTCGTCCTCGGCGCGGCTTCGCTTGGTGCCAGCGGACAGCAGCTGCGGTAGTGGCGATGATGCTTGCTGCGACGCTGACTGGTCTATCGACGACAGTTCGGCGTGCAGCCGCTGCACCTCCATCTTGTAGTTGTCCACCATGTCCTCCAGCTCCTGAATCCGTGCTGCTCGCGCCTCGTCAAAGCCGTCTGGCTGCATCGTGTGCTCCTCGGTGTCAAAGGCCTTGAGCTGCGCGCGCAGGTATTCGACCTCCTTCAGGGCCAGAGCACGCTGGCGATCCAGGCGCATGCGGACCTTGTCCGTGTTGGCCGCCTGCGCAGTCGTCGTGGCGTTCTCGAGCTGGCTCTTAAGCTGGGCGTTCTCCTCCTCCAGAGCCTGCAGCCGCGCCTGTAGTGCTGTGACTTCGGCTCGCACAGCTCCGAGCTGTTCGACGTAGGCGGCGCTGGTCAGCCGCTCCTGAACGAGAGCGCGAGCAATTGCCTCGGGAGAGTCGAATTCGGCCTGGCCAGACTCCGACACCTTCTCGAGGTAGGCCGACCACGCCAGGCGCTCGTCCTCCAGTCTCTGCCGCTGCATCCTCGCCTCAGCCAATTCCGCCTCGAGCCGGTCCGCCGCCTCAACCTTGCGCATCAGCGTCCTCTTCTCCTCCTCGACTATTTCCACGGCCTTGTTATTGGCCCGCAGTCGTTTCAGCTCGGCAAGCTGTTCGCGGTTTGTGGCTTCCAGAGCCCGCATGTGGGAAACCTGTTCTGACAGCTCCGTTTTGATTGCCTCTATCGTTTCCGCATCGCCGCTCTGCGCCTTGAGCCGCAGCACGTCCGCCTCCAGCTTGCCAATCAACTGGTCCTTTTCCAGCGTCTGTTCCTGATACTGCCGCAAGGTGGCCTCGCGCGCCTCGCCCTCCTGCTGCATCTCCTGTATTGTACTGTTTGCGGCGGCAATCTGCATCTGTAGGTCGCTGGCCTTTTTATCTGCTCGTCTCGCCGCTTCGTCTTTGGCGCTGGTCATATCCTCCAGCTGCTCTTGTGCAAGGCGGGCTTCGTCCTCGGCGGCGCGG
Source organism: Trichoderma gracile (assembly GCA_020002365.1). NCBI lineage: Eukaryota > Fungi > Ascomycota > Sordariomycetes > Hypocreales > Hypocreaceae > Trichoderma > Trichoderma gracile. The sequence goes on from JAINEY010000006.1 coordinate 3,441,247, forward strand.
AGCTTGGACTCAAGCTGTCGTTTTTCGTTCTCCGAGGCCTCCTTCAGCTGCTCCAGTTCCTGTCTAAGCGACTCCAGTTTGGAGTCCGTCTTTGCCTTTTCCGCCTCGGCTGATTGGCGCTGCTGGACCTCTTCCTGCTCGCGCCGCCGTGCCTGTTCCATCTTGTTGCTCTGCTGAGACAGCGCAATGTCCTTTTCTTGCTCGGCGGTCTGGAGGCGGTACTGCAGGGTTCCCACCTCGGCCTTGAGGGCCTCAATCTCCTTTCGAAGCTTCTCATTTCCGTCTGTATCGGGCGGCACGAGGTTTTCCTTTGACTTTGAGCGCTCGAGTGAGCTCTGAACGGAGGCGACGCCGACGCTCTGTCTCGAGGGGGGTCTGTCTGCGTTTGCGTCTCCGGAGTGGGTGTTGGGGGTAGTTGCGGGCTGAGTTGGTCGAAACGATGCTATCTAGAGAGGACAAACGAAGCACATGGTAAGTACATTGCGGACACAAGCCATCAATTCACCATATCAACTCACCCTTGAATCCCGCAGTGACAGATTCGGCCGCGGCACTCTGGAAGTGCTCGGGGTGCGCAACCTGCTGCTTGAGCGCGAGGTTGGCCGACTGGCAGGGCCTCCGGCGTCCTGCGTTGCGCGGCCGCGCATCTCGACTGACTGAAGCCTGTGAGGACGTTGATGGCGGTTGTTGTTTGTTTTCTTGTCCGATTTTCCATCTGTTGCGAAACGCGCTGCTTCGCGTCTGGGAGATGCAATGTGAGTGGTCACGTGATGGGAGCTTAGGGTAGGTGCCTGGATGACGTCTGCTGGAAATGGCAGCTGAGCTGAGATGTATGATGATGCAATACGAAGAGTCAATTGGAGGTGATTTTGCCATTTTCGATAGAACATGGAATGGAGACGGGAATATCAAGTTCCAAGTTGAGTCATTGAGTGGCTGTCGAGGTGTAAACATGGGAATGGAGCTCAGAGCAGACGCCATAGTCTAATGCTATAGGCATGTTTGAAGCTACCGGAAATTGAGCGACAATTGACGACATTGTGATTGCCAAAAGGGAAAGATAACTTGAAACTGTCTATAATCTTGATTCAATCCTTACAGCAATATCATAGCAGGTAGGTCATGGCATCAACAAAGTGACCATATCAGTGTGAAGCCGCATGTCCGAACAGGTACAACAGCTCCCGGCATCAGATAAGATCTGGGCAGCCAATCGGCACTCGGCTCATTGTCTGTGCATGCTGATCTTGTACCTGGAAATCTCTTATTGTAGCTGTACCTCAGCTTGTCCAACCTGTAGCTGCCGTAGAGTGACAATTGATGTAATACAATCTGAAAGAGCAAAAGGAAATAGACTGTCATGATGATTTATAGCCATTTTCCAAGATTTAATACAGACTATCAGCAGCTTGTACAACCAGGTACCGATCGCAGACTGCCTTACAAGCCATGACGCAGCTCAACGGCCCGTGACCCACATGCAGATACCAGCAAGGTACATCTACATACCTCGACGAGATGGTGGGCAGCTTCTCGTGCAGCTTCTCTTACTTGCATCCCACCCGCTTGGAACCCAGCCAAAACACCAACAGAAGCCATTGGACTTGCATCGCGCCCAATCCCGCATATGATCCGAACCTTGGATCTCTCGTACATGGATTGCACCGCCTGAGCGTCACCCCGTGGCCTCTGCCGCTGCTCCCGCCGCTGCTAACAAACAGATAAAACCTGCCTCCGAATCGAACCACAGGAGGAACTGCTCGGCTCCCACGATCCTCTCAACCGGTTCGCCATCTTCGGTCGCAATGGTCGCCCTTGGAAGAACCATCGGGGTAAGCGATACAGCCTGGTTTCGGGCGAGTGAATCTTCGCGCACGTCTTAACTGACATGGACTCCCTCGACAGGCAACGAGAAGCTCCCTGTCAGCGACAGCTGGTCCTCGGCTACCAACGCTGTTCCTCTCGCCCGTCTTAGAAGCGCGATACGGCTACACACGATTGCCATCCTCCTCATCCTCCTCCTCTCTACTGTCGTCATCATCGTCTCCTCCACATCAACAGCGATGGCCGTACACTTTCCACCAGAGCCGACAAGTACATAACCAGAGCAATGATCAGGCATCGTCGCCGTCAACGCCGACATCATCCACAGCGACATCCTCCTCCTCGACAACAGCATCGTCGCCGTCATCATCCTCATCCTCATCGCCACCGCCCTCAAACCCCCGCCGCAAAGAATCCGCTGGGGGCAAGTTCAACCTGTATGGCGATGAGTGGGAGGATACCGTCGACTTTGCCATCCAGCGCTTCGACGAGCTCCCCCATCGCCTCTTTGGCGTCAACCAGCACATGATCATCAACTATGAGCTCAAGGAGGCCCTGCGCGTCATGCTGCGCCAGTTCAACGCGCCCATCGTCTACTGCTTTGCCTACGGATCCGGCGTCTTCCCCCAGGAAAAGGCCGGCCGCAGCATCAGCGAAGCCGAATTCCGCGCGGTCCATCCCAAGCCGCCCGAAGCGCTGGTCAAGGCCCAAAAAGGATCTCCCAAAATGATTGACTTCATCTTCGGAGTCACACACACGGAGCACTGGCATTCCATCAACATGAAACAGCATCGGGACCACTACTCAGGCATCGCATCACTCGGCTCGGGCTTCGTCTCGAGAGTCCAGAACTGGGGCGCCGGCGTCTACTTTAACCCCTACATCGAGATGAACGGCATGCTGATCAAGTACGGGGTGACAAGCATCGACAATCTGGTTAAGGACCTGTCGACCTGGGAAAACCTCTACTTGGCAGGGCGCCTGCAGAAGCCGGTCAAGATCCTCCGAGACCATCCGCGAGTCCGCCTGGCAAACCAGATCAACCTCATTGCTGCCGTGCGCACAGCCCTTCTCCTGTTGCCGCCCGACTTTAGGGAGGCCGATCTGTACGGCACCATTGCCGGCCTCAGCTACCTCGGCGATCCGCGAATGGCCCTTCCGACCGAGAATAAGAGCAAGGTGGACAACATAGTCTCCAACAACATGGTGCATTTCCGCCGACTCTATGCCCCGCTCATCAGGACTCTTCCCAACGTGGCCTTTGTTGACCCGGTCCGGCTGGATGACGAGAACTGGATCCTGAACCCGGACGCCAACGCCAGGCTGCAGCAGGACATGGACCTGGTGAAGCGAGGCAACATGGTTAGGCGCCTGCCCGGCAGCTTCAGGTCTCGACTCTACTTCCAGTACCGCAAGAAGTTTGGCATCCCCCAAGACGAGTTCAAGGCCATGATGGCGGCGACCTCTGACCAAGACGGGGCCGTCAAGCGCCGGCAGGCGGGCGAGTTTGAGAAGCGGATCGCCGCAGACGACCCCGAGGAGCTCCGGCAGATCACCCGGCAGGTCATCAAGCAGACGGTCAACTGGCCGAGCACGGTGCAGAGCATCAAGGGACTGATGATGGGCGGCTTCAAGAGGTCGTGGCGGTACCTGGGCGAAAAGATGGCCAAGTGGAAGAAGGGCAGGGCCGACAAGGCTTCTGGAAGCAAAGCGGAGCCATCGAAGAAGGCCCCAGACGCCGAGAAGGCGTCGAAGAAGGAAGAGTAGGGCCGAGGATGGAGACACTGTATTTATAGTTATTTTTCGAATGTATGTATCTACCTACGCACTGAGCACACGATAGAGTCATCTGCTAGAGTTGAAGAAGGGGGTTGTTGATGGGACGGCGCTGTTTTGTACTGATTTCTGATTGAGATGGCTGGAGGCATTGGATTCGGATGGGAAATGGTGCATGAAGGGGGAGCGAGAAACAAATCAAAGCAGGCTTGATATGAGATCTTGTAGCAATAGGGACATGGAATAGGATAGATGGGTGGCGTGAGGGCTTGGGCACGAGGCGTTGATGATGGATGTAGGAGGGCTATCGAGAAGAAAAGCAGTTTTACAATTGTACTTACGCAATGCCACAGTAAAAGAATCAAATTAATACATACGTGGTTGGCCAGATATAAATGCATCATTGAGTGATGTAGTGATGGAAGCTATAACTTGGATAGAGAGAGGGTTAGGGAGAGAGGAGAAGCAGTACCGTAAACGTATGCTCATCTTGACTACGCCTCTACTTCGGCTAACACTTATCCGTCTTCATTGCTTGTCTCATTAAGCACTTCTTTTCCAGGCAATTAATCATGTAAGTACTGACCCTTGACGCTCTTGTTACCTTATGGTAAGGTAGGTCTTGAATCTAGGACGGTGGTTAGCCACTCCCCTTACATGCTCGCCTAGTACTTCACCAAAAGTAGGCATGGATAGCATCTCATCTCTCATGGACATCTTGTCGACACACACATTGGAGCCAGCTAATACTCAATCTCACTACAGCTTGTAAGAGAGTAGCAAAGAGCTCATTTCAATGCCCAGACGATGCCCAACACTGAGCGTGATGCAGCTCCGAGCGACGGATAAACAGCTCCGAGGGCCCGACTTACCGCCACGCCCTCCATCAACGGCAGTAAGATGATGACCTTGACCTCGACACCCTCGGCATCTCGGAACCGTCCCCCTTCTTATCTCATGCCCCCAGCCTTCAACGCCATACTGGATCTTGACCGTTATCGCAATGAATCTCCAGCATCGGCAACATCCCGAACCGTCTCCGCGGCAAGTCGAAATCGACCGCGTGCTCCGCCTCCGCCGCCTCTCCCAGGCCCGGTCCTGCTACCCGTGTCGCCAGCGCAAGGTCAAGTGCGATCATGAGCATCCATGCCAGACGTGCCAGAAACGAGGGCATCCCGAGATCTGCTCCTACGAAGTGGGCACGAATGCCGATAGGAGGCGCGGCAGGCGGGCCAAGGGAGCTGCTGCGGGCGCGGTGCCTTCGAGGGCTGGCCGGGGGAGAGAGACGTCAGAAGGGGGTTCGGAGGAAGAGCCGAGGCTTGAGTCTTCGCGTCGGCCTCGACCTCGACGACCACGGACGCCTGGTGCCGGGCCTGGTGCCAATGGCCCCGAATCAGAGTCATCTATTACTCCCACTCACAACAACGTGGTCTCTCCGTCCTCTGGGGTTATCCCACAGACGTCACACTCGACTATCTTTCGGCAGCAAGACACAGAGGCCGCAGACTGGCATCCCGTCCGAAAAGAGCTCTATCAGGGCGGCAGCTCCGTGCTTACCATGTTGCACGGCTCGGCCGAGTCCCCTGCCGTGGAGATGAGGCGCAAGGCCGGACCGGTTCTGGGACTGCACAACACCTTGGAGTTTTATCCCTTTATGAAGCTCAAGACGCTGCAGGAGAGGTGGGCGGCGCTGTTGAAGCTCATCCCGCAGAGACAAGAAGTGTTGAGGTAGGTTCGGCTACTCGAGTCCCTGATGACGTGGATCTGATCATGCTACCAGGTACTTCCCATCCCATGGCGCCACGATATATCCCCTCAACCCTGTCTTGCTCGATCCTGACGACTTGGAGTCAGCTTTTTGTGACTATCTGTCTGCCCTGGACGCTGGAGAGCTTCGCAGCCCCGATGTTGTGTCACCGAAATGGGTCAGCAAGGCTTGGATATCACGAATTGCTCTATTGCTGGCGTCCCTTGCCACCAGTGCCCATTATTCGGTGATGCAATCCCCGAGGAAGCGTGCTGAGCACTCTCTTGACTTTCGTAAGTATACAAATTAAGGATACTTTCACATGGGCTACTTGAATAGGAGCCACTCCCATAGACAAAGCTAACCCATGTCGTCGCTTCAGTACAACGCGCGTTTGACGCTCTATGCCTGGCCAACTACGTCCTGCACCCATCCCTCGACGCGGTTCAGACTCTCCTCATTATTGGAACGGTTCTTCAGGACGTCGGACAGTCAGATGGCGCCTGGGTAATGATGGGAACCACAGTCCGAGTAGCGCAGGCCCTGGGCTTGCACCTTCAGAGTGTGTCTGAGCCGTCGGAAGGAGGGGCCAAAAGGAAGCGGTCTCTCTGGTAGGTACAAGTACTATCCTGTGATGTGTATCCGGACGGCAGCTGACCCATATCGTTTTGCAAGGGACACCGTTTGCAGACAGGACTGCCTGCTCAGCCTGTGCCACGGCCGGCCGCACATTGCCTCGAGGCAGTCGCTTGCGACGAGAAGAATTCTCGCCAATCCTAACCGTCCGCTGAACTTTGCAGAAACGCTATATGGCATGGTCTCCGTGTGCACTGGCATCTTGGAACTGGACCAACCAAGCTGTGAATCCTCGATGAAGCTGCTGGCTGAGCTGGACGGATACCTATCGCGAGCTTTGCCCTATTTGCAGGGCCGAGAGAAGTGTGCAAACATCCAGCAGCGCTACGAAGCCCTCACCGTCCAGGTTCAGCTGTCTTGGGCAGCCTCGTTCTTATGTCGACCCGTCTTGACGACATCTGCTGCCGTGAGCAGTGACCAAGCTGATGCTGTTCAACTACTCAAGTCTCGGGCCAAGGAAAGTTTGATGGATACAGTAAAGGCGTTCATCGAGTTCCAGGCCCTCAGCAACATCCCCATTCGCACATGGTCCATGATCCACGCAGTCTTGAGCGCCACCATACTCCTTTGTCTGTGGGAGGAAACGCGCTGCGACCAAGAAAGCCGGGACGTGCTACAGCGGGTGATTGAGATATTCTCACGGGCAGCACAGGCAGACGACGAGATGGGCATGATGGTTGACGCGTCTGGCGCAAATCACTGGCTGTCTATGAACCACACGCGAGCGCTGGTGGCTCTGCAAGCTGCCTTGGAGAAGGCTCCCGCTTTAGATGCCAGCCCGCCGTCGTCTGCTGAGCGGCAACAGGCGGAGAGTCTGGTCCAGCAGAATGAGGCCTTGCCGAAGGTTCAAGATGCAGCTGCGGGAGACCCGATGGAGGGCGCCATGGGCTACGACTTCACCGCCCTTCTGGGTGACGGGTACGCCTTCGGTTCCGGCGTTGCAATTGAGTGATGCTTGCTAATTCTTTGTTCCAGCTTGTTTCTGGATGGCCACATGGATTCCTGGGACATGTCGGGACTGTCGCCGTTGATGTACCTCGACTCGATCATGAAAGGTGAGTGCGACGGCTCGGCTTGTTGCAGGACGTGGCTGATGGCGATACAGCGCCGTATGAGGCAACTGACGAGTTTTGAACGAAATTTATCAGGATTTTTAGTCGCATTTTGTCTCTGAAGGTCATTCAATATTTTGCGTCTCTTGAATATCAAAGTCGTCAAGGTTTTAGTTCCAGATGTGTCGATCTCGGCGGTTCGGCACCTCGGAGTGCTACAGTCAGTTGCACGTTGCACGCAACTCATGAAGCGCTCTCACATTCACTTATGCGATGTTGCGCACATCAGCTCATCCACATTGCGATGATTCATTCATGTCAACCAGATAGAGATAATATTGCCTCGATGACTGAGATATTTCCTCTGGTGCCAGCGTTTTACACGGGAGACCCTTCGGTTCACGGTTTGGTGAATAGGAGGGTGGCGAGGATGCTGCAGCTTCTTGACCTGTACACGACAGAGACCGAGAGTAACTGTGACTTTGGGTATTTATAGAAATGTCAATTGGATGTTGCGGCCAATTCCGTCGTAGGCAAGACAATGTGTCCAGTTCTCATGTTCGAGACATGATTCGACGAATGACCGTGTCTAAAATGGAAAAGAAAAGAAAGAAAAAAAACAACACAACAAAAAGCAAACCACAGCCAGTGGCAGTATGAAAAACAAACAAAAAAAGAAACACGACAAGAACAGGATTCGAACCTGTGCGGCCGAAGCCATATGATTTCGAGTCATACCCATTAACCACTCTGGCACCTTGCCTTGTTGTATGCTTACTACTCATTTAGCTTAGTATATATACTGCATTTACTAGCTAACTCCACATTCAATCGCATCTCAGTTACTCCACTTTGAGACTTTCCTCTTGTGGAAGGTGGGGCTTCAGATTTCCGGATTATCCGTCATTTCGCCTTGTTCTCCGGCTTGGGCTACCCTATCAACTGTGTACTACAATCACGATTCCTTTCACTGCATTTTCTTTTCTTCGAGTCTCAAAGCTGCATGACACTCTTCAAACTCTTGAACAATGATAGACGAGATCTCACCCAATGACAGAATCTACCGCTTCAGACCCTACCAGGACTGGGACGTCTGGACAAAAGTCCGCTGTCACATCCCCAACGCCGTCCGCAAGCACATGGTCCTGGTCATCGGGGAATCACCTACAACCGACGATTGGCTTGTCGTAACTGTATACACCCCTCCTGCGCCGTGACTCCTTCAAGCTGCTCATCTATTGCCTAACAAGTGCTATCTAGATAACGACAACCGTTTCCCCCGGCATAGACCGCAACCTCTTCGTCCCGATTGCGCCGACACCGAGACATGCCATCACGAATCTGCAGCTGCACTTGGTTGATGATCCGTATGGAAACAGGGGCCTTCCACGTCGATCATATCTGCGCGTGAACAGGGTCTACGAGGTTCCAGACCAGGCTTTGGTAGAGCAACGCAGCCATCACAGAGACTTGGAGCTCCAACAGGAGTCATTTGATGAACTGATTGAGTTCATGGAGGACCAGGGAATTCTTTGGTAACCAATTGTCCCCTGTTGCATAAGGTACCTGGGCTCTATTATACAGAAAAGGTTCACAAGCAATCATGCAAAGTATCATATCATGTGAAAGTCCACCATGTGGTTCAAAGAAACAACATCCATGTATCAATAGAATTCACATGCCAGCACGCCGAAGCGGTCGCCCTCGGTGCCGTCGAGAACGTGGGTGCCTTGAGGTTGGTTCTCAAACAAATACTTGAGATGCTTCTGGATGTTCTGGATGAACAAGGCGCCGCTGAGCTTCAACCCCTCTCCTTGGCGCAAATCCTCGACCCATCTCCAATTCTGTCCAAGACCGGGACTGAAGGGCGACACTGGCGGAGGGTCAAGCATGGGGAGCAGCGTTTGGTACGGTACGTAATACTGGTCAAAGCTGGGCGGCATGGCGCCCATGACCTCGACGTAGCGGCGGTCGCTGCCGTAAAAGGCGTACCGCGACGCGTCCGCATCTCGCTCGGCGCGAGTGGGCACATAAGGCCGCCGTTGAAGCCTGTAGTCGATGAACCAGATGAAGCCATCCGGCGGCACCGAGGTCGCCAGCCGGAGAAAGTAATGCATGGCGCGGGGCGGGCCGTCCTCCTCCCACGCTGTTCGCGCAGCCGGAACTAGCCCGTCTGCCCAGGCCGGGTTCAACTGCACCGCAATGTTCCGCAGCTTGATGGGCAACCCGATGGGCGTGGGAAAGGTCCAAGGGCAGTAGGCAAGGTCCATCGACTGGAAATAGAACAAGTCGTGGTTTGGAAAGACGGTAAAGTAGCGGTCTTTGCCCCGGTCCCGGACGTGGAGCGTCGCCGGCATGCGCTCGAGCTTATCCCGCTCCGTGTCTGGCGAGAATTTGACCTGGTCTGGGAACAAGCGTCGGTAGTTGTCCCAGAGCACCGTCTCGTACGTCTCCTGCATCACTTGGCGCGACTGTCTGCAGGCGGTCCACAGGCCGCTGGCGACGAGGTACGTCGACGGGTTGTTGGCGTCCCACGAGGGAGCAACGGTGTGAGCAGCCCGGAAGTACCAGCCATAGGCAGCATCCCTGGGCGCGACTCGCGGCGCCTGGAGCGTCTCCCATCTCGGGGCGTATGGCCTGCGTCGAGGGTCGTCTTGGTACCATGGCGGTGGCGGCTCGAGGGCGAAGATTTGCACGCCGGGGCGGCACTCGGGGATGGCGAGCCTCTAGATGTCGCGCATCAGAGACGGCGCCTCATGGTAGATGGACCTTCGTGGTGCCGTGCCCGGAGGCAGCAATGATGAGGCGGTGGGGAACTGGTTGTCCATGCGAGGAGCGATTGGATTGTGTCTATATATTATGAGATGGGTGAGATGATCTATTGCAAGCGATGCTGAGCAGGGAGATATCTGGTGTAAGACGATGGGAGCTGAGCTGAAGTGGTTATGATGGTGATGATGATGGAAGAGATGAGGAGGAGAGGAAGTGAAGTTGATGCCTGAGGAACAGGGAGGCTGGAGAGATGAGGCAAGAACGTTGACTGGCGAGCAACGTGCCTTCCATGTTGTTGTGTTTCTGTCCGTCACCGCTCCTGCCAGTGATGGAGTAACTCTTAGCACCTTAGGTACCTAGGTACATCCACTCTCTCGTAATTCTCTCCCTTCAAGCATCACTTACTGTGAGTGAAGCTCCAAAAATAGAAGCTGATATGCTACTGTATTCCATATCAAGACTCCAGCTTATTACTGCTTACTGCACTGACCATCTCGTACCTTGCATGAATAGGCGCTGATCGAATCTCACGCCAAGAGACGCGGATGCACGCGTCCAGCCAATGAAGAGCAGCAGACCGCCACCACCATCTGCCCTCATCCCCATCCTAGACTGACCAAGTGATCATAGGCACTGTTTTTAGAAGCAATTGGATGCTATGGGAGTCATTATTTGAGAGTATACACAATACTATTTGAGTCTTCCAACCTCTTGTTGATGCATCAAGTCCTGATCTGATGAACAACTACCTTATGTAGTACCTTGATCACCATCCACAGACGATTCAGACAAAAGACCCCAAATGCCCTCTTCACGTGTCCAGCTTCTCTGCCCGAACAGTAAAGCAAGGGACAGACACTGGCGTCGCATCTCTCATGCAGGAGCGGCGTCAAGCCAGAAGCTGCGAGACAGGGGCTTGCATGTGCGGCTGAGGTCTGGACTCTCGCCAGTCTCAACGAGCACCCCTGCATATGTATTAGTATGTCAGTAAACAATCACAGCAGTGCTTTCGATTGATTGAAGCAGAAGAAGTAATCAAACGGCGGAGAAGGACCCAAGATGCTACCTATAGCAGACTGTGGCAGTTGATACCCCAAGCATGGCCAATTCGAGTCATACGAGTCAGATCCGAGCTCTAATACCAGCAGAATTAAATCTCCGACGCGCATCTCGTATGCAACCAACTCCTCATGTCATCGATCACCCCTAACCCGATCCATGAACCTGGTATCCTTTGCCTTGACAAGGTCCATCTCATTTTTCAGCCCTTCACCGCAAGAGCACAGCACCGGTTATCTCACCTAGATCCTCCCTCCCCGGCTCACTTACACGAAAGCCCCAGGTAAAGCAGCACAACTTCCATCCGTGCTCTGCATCCGACAGGAACAAAAAACAAGTTTATCAGTACTAGCAGTCAAATTAAACCCTGCATCGATCAATAGAGCTTCTTCCGTCTCCCTCCCTCACGCCGGAACCCGTCCCGGCTAGAAGAGAAAAAAAAGTGCGACATGCATGGCCTTGTGGCACATGTCAATTTCCAACGGTGAGGCATCCCGACCTCCAGCCTTTCCCATCCTCCAGCCTTCTCTCTGTCCGAGTCACTCTCAATGACTTTCTCACTCAAGCAAAGATCAAATCATAATTAGGAATCAAGCACTCTATAGCAATGGACAAGTTGAGTACCAGTAAAGACCTCACTTAAGGGCAGTCACTCCTAGTACTTTCGTAGCCCAAAGCAAGGTCACCACCAAAATGTCTCGCTCCCTCAACCACACTTCACACCCCCATTGTCTTCCCAAACAGCCGGATAGTCGCCCAAAATGACTTCAAGACAAACAACACCTCGTTCCCGTCTTACTTTTCTCGCTTCTTCCCTTGCTTTTCTTTTCTTTCCAAAATTAAGTACTACTAGTGAGCCCTTTCAGCGGAGGGAGAACCAAGTAGCTCCAGACTATTGCCTTCTCAACCCGCCCCCTTTCATGCAGGGAGAAGGAAAAACGACTCCATGGCCTCGCATCTCGAGATACACAGCCAATTTCCCTCGACAGTAATACCCATCGATCAGCTTCCCTGCGCATATCCTCAGACAGAGATAAATAGCATGTCCATCCTCCCCCCCTTCTCTGCTCCCACTCTCCTTCCATTCTCCTCATCCACTCACTCACTCACTTTCCATCAACACACTCTTTCATCTTCTCCTTCACTCACTTCAAATCCGCTCGTTTTTATAATCCAAAGTAACCCTTCGTTACAAACACCACCAACCACCATCCAAAATGCAGTTCCTCGCCGTCGCCGCCCTCCTCTTCACCACCGCCCTCGCGGCTCCCTCCTCCGACATCAACGGCATCGCCCGCCGTGCCAACGGCTTCTGCCCCGAGGGCCTCCTCTACACCAACCCCCTCTGCTGTGACGTCGACGTCCTCGGCGTTGCCGACGTCGACTGCGTTGTCCGTGAGTTTTACCACCATGTCCAACCCTCGAGCACCTTAGCTATCAGGACGACTTTGACTCACCACATGTTCATTCAAACAGCCCCCGCAAAGGCCACCAGCTGCAGGTCCTTCGGCAGCGTCTGCGCCTCCATCGGCCGCGCACCCAAATGCTGCGCCGTCCCCGTCGTAAGTCTCGCCTTCTAACCATTCCGTCATCCAAATCGCGGTCATCTAATGACTCTCTCCAAATTCAGGCTGGCGTAGCTCTTCTCTGCACCGACCCCATCCCCTACCGATTGTAAAAGAGACACGGGTTCACCAGTCCTTATTCCTGTTCGAATCGAACGCCAGCTTCACAAATCATCACTCGATAGGCTTTGTACATTAAGCTTCCTATCCGCTTGTTAAGTAATGTGTCAATAAATATGTGCTGGCTTTCTGGGTCAATTGACGGATAGAGGACCGGGAGTTGGGAAGATGAGGAGTCGGGAGGGAGGGATCAAATGGCTTCACTTCGATATACGCACCCTTTTCTTTATACAGCATTAATGGATATAATGTTTTTGTGCACTGCACACTCTTACAACTAAGCCCTTCAGCCTCTGACGATCCCGTTTGAGACCAAAGGATGTTGGTCGTTGAAGGGGCCTTCAGACATGATTCGACCCTTTTCGTTGTGCCGTGTTCCTTGGTACACTGTAGGACAGTCGCCCTCCCTTGCTTCTCAGGGCCAATTTCCCAACTCTCCCTGCATGCATCCGGTGAGCTTAGCCAAGTAACCACTCCCTTTCGCCCCTTGCTTTCAGTCTCATGCGGACCTGCAGGTGGCTTAGAGCACATCGCACATAGGTCCACAGTTCCCGTGGAACAGCATTGTTGGGTGCGTTTTCTCTGAAGGGATCGTGTTGCTGTCAGTGGTTCAATGACAGGGAGAGGCTAGCCAGCACCCAAACTTGGCTACACGTTATTCTACTACCATCGTATTAGATATCTAGTCCTACTGTATCTATCCAGCCGCTTCTCATACTTGTCTACAACTCGTTTGAAAACATGTCTTCCTCAGCCTCTCCCTCCACAAACCAATCCTTAACCAAAGCGGTGCCGGCGACAACCTTGTCCCACAGTTCAGGCACACAGCTCTGCGGAGACAAAATGTAGCATCTAGGCGCAGGCGCCTCGGGCGGCTCGTGTCTGACGTGCCAAGTGTCGCTGGGTCCATCGGTAGACAGGTCGTCCCTGACCGGCTGCAGTCCCGTCGGGATATCGCGATTAAACGTGGCGCGCATGAAGATCTCGTACGCAGCTTCCGGCTGGTAAGACGGAACCATGTGGCCCGCCTGGAACACTCTCGAGAAGCTGTAGCTGCCGTACTGCCGCGTCAAGCCAGCGACGCCCTTGTCTGTGAGCAGCGGTGCGTAACCTGCGCGGCCAAAGTCCTCGGCGTGCGAATAAGGGACCGCCAGCGACGCCCTTTCACCGCCAATCCAGTTGCAGGCATAGTCGCGGTCGCCATACATCATGTGCACCTTGACGCCGTGGTCCAGCAGATAGCCCACTGCGTCGATGAATCCGCCGTGGAACTCGTCGTAGGAGCTGGCAAAGTTGCTGCTGACGGCAGCCGATGTGGCAGTAAAGTTGACCGGCGATCCAAGGGCACCCAGGACGCTCTCTTCAGTCAAGTAGCCGTACGCATGGCTCGGTGGGAAGGGATCGCGGATCGGGTGGCTGATGTCAAACCAACCGCTGTTGAGGGTGAAATACGTGCTGACAGCCGGCGACATGCACCAGCTTTCCATCTCGCAGAGATCGACAAAGTTTACCCTGCGAGCATTGACGGTGGCGACGTCGACAAGGCTGAGGCTCTTTTGGCATCTCTCGATCTGGTCTCTGCAGCCCTTGGGCTTTGTGAAGTTGTGCTTTAGCTCCTCATAGATGGACTGGTTAAAGACTTGAATGCCGTACGTCTAGAGGATGAGTTGTTGTTAGCGACCTGGGTCGACGCAGCAATGGTCCTCGAGTTGCTCTGAAAAGTGCCCATAGACTTACGTTGTTGTACGGAAAGTCAATGTACGCCTCCTCCTGGATGAGAGAGTCAAGCCAACCATTGACTATGCCCAGGGTATCCAGATGCAGGTAGTGGGCGTGCTCATCCTCAATCGTGCCGTCGGCAATCTTTTCGTTTTGCTGTTGAAAGAACCTCATGAACCCTGGACCGTAGTGGCCTCCGTAGCTCTCGGCCCAGATGCTGATGCGATCGTCACTGGGCTTGTAATGGGGGAACTCAGAGAACCAGGCCTGGGCAAAGTGCCACAAGGCGTGGGCAGCCTGCGCGGTGCTGTTGGTCGTGTGCGTAGGCTCCTGGCTGCTAAAGGTGCCAACCATGGAGGTCAGGTTGAGCTCGGGTAGCTGGGCAGAGAAGTCGGCGGGGTCGAGGATGAAGCCGTCGTGAGAGAGGTTGGCCGTGCAGTTGGTGGGCGTGTCGTAGGAAAAGCCCACCTGGTTGGGCTCGTCAATGTACAGCATGTTGACCTCGTTATTCCAGCTCCAGGGGTTCAGCACCGTAGACTTGGAATCTTCAGTCACAAAGCACGGGCCGTTTTCCATCAGCAGGCCCAGCATGGACGAGGACCCTGGCCCTCCATTGAGCCAGATGGCCAGCGGAGCGGTGGAAGGGTTCTTGCGGGCTTCAAAGAACCAGAAGAATCTGAGAATGGCAATGAGACATGATGACTTAGGTCGCAAATGCCAGAGGAGGATCCATGCACCTACGTGTTGACGGGATAGTCCTGGGGCTCACCGTCCGCATCCTCAAGCAACCGAGGGGGAAGATGGACGTGGCCGGCATACGACTTGACGCCTGGCGTGGTCTCGCAAATGCCCGGCTGGCTCATACAGTCTAGTCAGCAACAAAAAGCCTCGACGTAGAGAGGCCAACGTCCAAACTCACCTCTTTGAAGGATATGGTGACATTCTCGTGGAACTTGGACTTGAGCACCGTGACGCCCTCGGGCTTTGGCGGGAACTGGGCCAGCGCCACGCTCGACAGGCCGCCCAGCAGCACCGCAGCCGACAACATGCTGCTGCTTCTCGGTCGTTGTAGATTGTGATGCCTCGTAATGAAGGACGCCTATCAGCACTCAAACGAAGTTAAGCTCGACTTGCCGCCTTAGTCGCGGGGTTGGCCTGGACGCGTGGTTCGGCTCTAGACAAGGGAGTCCAAGGTGCGTGTGGTTGGGTCCAAGTTTGGTTCCTCCGCAAGCCGTAGACCAAAGCCCCCCCCAGCCGTTTAGCCGCTGTCATCACCCCTGAATGTGGACTCTAATGCTTGCTTGCAAAAGGAGCACATCGCTTGGCCCAATGCTGCAACAGCATCAGCGACAGTGTCAGAACAACCATTTCGTATCGCCGCGGTAATACTTTGAGTAGGTATATTCGCAACCTCAACTCGTTCATTTGCGTCAGCCCGACAGCAAGAGAAAGGTCCAGCTGATGGCACCTCTGGCCCGATCCATGCAGCGGGATTCGTGCTCGAGGCGTCATAGCGCTGCTTGTGCTGCAACAGTATCCGTATTAGTTGACCGATATGAGCACATCACAATCCGAGACCCGATGGTCTGGTCAATGAAACCCATCACAAACCTGGGGTAGCACATGATTCATCTTCCAGAAACCGGCGGATGGGCCAAAGCCTCGCCGCCAAGCTCATAACCAATGACTTAGAGGTGTCGATCAACCAGGCAGGCTCGTCAGGGGATGAGAAACGAGGCTCGCAGCTGTCCAATGGATGCTCAAAGCCATCCCACCACCCCTCGATGCGGGATTCATTTTGAATTGACGTGAAGGAAGCACCCTGGCTACCGCAGCCTCGTACAATCGGCTTGCATCTGCCACCGTCAACTATCTCAGCCTCAGTGACACAACATGGTGACTCATCTGGCAAAATCAGCGCCCATTCGCGAAATGACAAATTCCGTCACAGAGGGGGGGAGATCTACCAAAATCCCAGAGACAGAATTAAATTTGCTTTGGCCTCCACGCGTCAAATAGAGTGTCGTGATTTGCCAGGCCAATTCCGTGTGGTGTATAGCCACAGCATGCAGAGGTCTGGTGTTGTCGTTGATCGGCTTCATCTCGAAGCTGGTCAAGGGGTCTAGTTCAAAGCTACAAGGTGCCAAGTCTGCATGACGAGGTGATTGCCTTGAACAGGACTCCGCAATATCGCCTTCAAGCCAAGAAAAGCACCGAAACCTGGTCCTCGGTCCCTCCGAAAATCAACATGTCTGTTAGCACGGGCAAGGTAGGAGGCCCCCTTGCTTTCCACCGGATCGTGAGCCTCAATATTCTGGTGTGATGCAAACATGCCAGACACTGCTTGTTGGTCAGTCTGTTTGCTACTAGAGTACCAGCACTCGCCCCCCCTCTGCATGTCTTGACCGTTAATACAGACACACCGTAACCAGAAGGTGAACAATGGACATCTCTGGCGAGCTGTCAGTTGAAGCATTTGCGGCTTAGGCCGAAGCGTATGCTGCTACAGAGTGCACATATACTGGCTATTTCTTTGAAAGGTCCCCAGCCTGTTCGGCCTCGAAAAGGATAACCTAAGCGTCTATCTGCTGTCGCCTAGGTTTTAATTGTTCGTATAGTACAGAGACTCATGGCGTGAGCTTCGAAAATGTTTGCGTGGTGACACCCACCATCAAGCGGTAGCCTGGGGCCAAGTTGCATCCCCTGCGGGTGTACGTCGACAGCACATTTCCCTTTCCCCTGTCGGGCTGGGCTGTTCAATGCATTGACGCATCATTCTAGGAGATAATTCACAACAGCCTCCGCAGGAAAGAAACAGCCGTAAGATCGGCCCACAGTTGACGTCTGACGCTCAGCTCGATCTCAAGGCCAGTCCGGAGCGAATTGTGATCGTGGCGCGAATCCCAGTCCACCACATAGGTGATGGCATCAAATGTACTAGGTTGACGGTGACTTACTATGCATCTCGGCACCTATTTAGCGAAATGTGACGGCTCCTATGGCCGGGGTCTGAGATGACAGCCCTCCGCGAGCTAGCACGAGGCGCAACATACTCGGAAGCTGATGAGCCTCTTCTCTGCTTGGCTCTTCGTATGGGAATAGTAGATATCGGGCAAATACGGGTGAGAATCAACGGTAGGCTCTTCCGTGCCGTGACGGTGCATATGGTGTAGGAGAAGCAAGTCGCCGGGCTGCGAACAAAGCTGCTTGGTTTTTTGGGTTAAAGGCGGGTTGTAGGGCTTTGGCCAAGGATGCAGGGTCTATAAGCAGCAGTCTATGCTGTTGACCTTTTCGTGCTGGTAGATGATGCCTGACTGCTTCGTGGCCGTAAAAAAATCGAGGTTTCGGTATGGACGGCCCCAGTCGATAAGCCTCACTCGAGCACGGAGAGATAGGATAGAGAACTGTCTTCGTCTTCGGTGTGTCAATCGTGACCATGGCACTTGATGGGACATGTAGGCGGAGCATTTCATCTTTCATGAATCCTTCTGACAGCACGTCGCTGCTGTACGCCTCTCGGAACGGGCATCGACTTCACCAAGCGGAAGTCCATACCAGCCGCATCAGCCCTGCTTGGCGTCTTGCAGCCAACAAACAGGCTCAGACGTGAAGACTGCATCATCATCGGTAGCACTCGATTCCCACATCAGACAAGCAGCCAACTGTGGTCTTCCATTGGTATAGCAGGGACACCACGGGGCCGGAATCCACAGAGATTGGGGGCGATCTGGAGGACGATTTGAGTGGAGGCTGCATCGTCACGGGCGGATGTAGGTACAGTACTCGTACGCCTTGAGAACGTCGGCCGACGGGTGGATCGATTGCTGACATCCTAGTACAACAAGCAAGCTATTAGTTCCCACAAGATGTCACTCTTTCCATGCGGCTCTCGTCTTGATGTGCAAACATGGAGTGGAATCTGCCATCGAGGTATTCGTTGGATCAGGCAATCATCGGCAACGCCATGGCCGACATGGACAGTAACTGGAGCTGACACGCCAAAGTTTGCCCTTTTTCCAGTAAAGCCACCGACGGGATATTCCTGGAAGAAGCGAAAAGTAAGCAGTGACGGTGGTTTGCTGGTGACTGGAAGCGGATGATTGTGCTGGGGCCACCGAAAGCTGGACGCATGAGGTCGGGTGTATGTGGATGAATCAATGATGGATGGAGTTCGCTCGTCTGGCAGCTTACATGTACCGTAGCCGAGCGCAGTGGCAGCTTCAGTGGAATTGGATCGCCGTGCCCCACAGACGAGAGCCCTAAGAAGCCCCCAGCTTTTGGCTCGTAAGGCGCTTATAGGGGGCTGGGACGCTCATGAATGGACACCTCACGCACCTGTGCACTGACTGACAGCTGCGTCCACCTGAAGAACTTGTCGATTTCAAGACAAAGATCACGAGACAAGGATCATAAGCAATGTTGATGCAAATCACTTTCCAGCCTGAGCCTCGCAGCTGGATTCAAGTTCGTACAGTAGCACTGCTAGACTCCAGACGCTCGAGTCATTGCTGGATCTGTGGACGATCGGACAGAGTGGCCCCGAGATACGAGCAATGGAGCCATCCTGCAGATGTCCATACAAAGACTTGGCCTGCAACTTGTTCTCTTTGACAGACAGAGCCTCGAGAGATTGAAGCATCGCCATCTCATCTCGTACCCAATATTACTTACAGGGAATGCCTTTGTGCTGCCTGTCCAGACGATGGGAACCGAGTCACCACCTCCTTTCACCTTTACTCTCCTTCAATTCCCAAGGTACAACCATGTACCCGGATGGCACCGGCCAGCTGAGGCTACGGGGCTGGTAAGGCGCCGACATCCCACTGCCCTGTCCTGTCCCATCTGCTTCCAGTGCCTGTGCCTGCCTGTGCCTGTCTGTACCTGCATGTACTCCACTGCCAGACGCACGCTACTGCGCTCATCTCGCCCAAACCCCTGGCCATCGTCCCATCCATCGCCCCAACATGAAGATTTCCCTCCTCCTCATCAGCACAGGCCAGCCCCGGCCATTGTCTCTCGCCTCGGGCTCCATCTCATCAAGCGCCCTGAGCTATAGGAAAGATCCCTGTCTGTCTTCTTCTACTTCTGCTTCTTCTTCTTCGTCTGCCTTTTCACTTCTGCTGTCTCGTTTCTCTTCGCACAGCCTTGCGTGTCCCATCACTGCTGATCTCGGCTAGCAGCAAAGATCCTAGACCCGGGCCTCTGCTCTGTCCGAAGCATCCCACTGCACACAAACGATCCAATGAAGTCTCGGACGCAGCCTGGTATCCCATGGCCCTCCTTCGGGATGGGGTTTGGAGTTGCACATACTGCAGCACTGTACTAGTTGGTAGTGCGGGCTGCTGGCGCTCAATGACCGACGTCGTGGCGTCGCCGGCGTCCTGATCCGCTGCTCTGCCCGGCTTGCCAGGGGTAACATGACGAAGATGGGGCTCTGCAGCGGGTGTGTACTGTACGTGCGTCCACCCGTGCTGCTGCACTCCCGAGTCGTCTTTGCTCGTACGTACGAGTACGTGCACCCAGAGCCGTGTCCGGTGTCCCGCTTCTCCATGTCCTCCTGCCTCTGGCCATGACGCAGCCGTGCAGAGGGTCAAGGTTGCTAACAGCTGACAGTGGCAGAATGTTCAGCTTTTGATCCCGCCGTCGTCTCCCCGAGCAAGGACCCCCATACTTGCGGACAGAAACGGTGCTATGCGGCGAACAAACATCTCAGTCTCTGCAAGAACAGCCGTCGGCCTTCTCTGTGGCATCAACAATTAGACCGGATGTCTGTGGGATGCTTGAGGTGGCCAAGGCTGCCCGCCACATTCAGCCAGAAGAGCCGTATGGCTTCCTCCAAGCTGCGGCTTCTGGGATCACGGCTCTGTGCAACCTGTGTGCCTGTTGTTGCTGTACGGAGTCCGGGAGGACACACAACTTCCAGCACACGCCCCTACCGCACACGCCAGTGGGGTGCAGAGCTCAACCTGTGACTGTACAACTACCTTGGGGTCCAGGTGCTGACCTGCTAGTCTGCCCAGATATCTTTAAGGCGGCCTTGGCTCACTTCTCTCCTCTTGCCTTTCCATCCTTTCGCTCTCCTCTAATGTTGTCCCCTTTCTCTCCACGTTGCCTTTCTCCGTTCCTCTGTTCGTACATCATGAGACCCTGACCCATTTACGTCTATTGTGACCAACACTCGCTTTACGCACGACATCCCAGGATCGACTCGCTCGCTTCGAAGAAAAGGCCATTTGGCACAGAGGAGTGGCAGCAGCACAACGTCCTCGTTCACCTTGATTCGAGGACGAATTGCATCCTCCCTTTTCGCATGGCCTAGCCCCATGCTAGGCTGTCGCCATCATGGGGTTTCTCGACTTCTTAAGCAAACGACCTTCTGTTGACACAACGTCTTCGCAGAGGAGCCAGGCCATGTCCTCCAATGCTCGAGGTTTGTCTCTGCCAACAGCTGCTTTGGCGCATATAGGCCTCTTTCGCACTCTTCTCACACTGCTTATAGGCGTCCTGGCCAGTCGTGAAAACGGAACGAGAACACCAGACCCATCGCAGAGGTTGCTCAAGCCTCGGCTCGTGTGTATAAGCGATGGGCCACCTAGGACAAACTTGAAGGGTTTCGAGAGCGCAAAAACAGAAGCACAACTCACGACTGCTGGACACAGAACCGGCGTTTCTAAAGCCGGCTTACATCTGAACAGCATTCCAAGATATGACGACCGCGAAAGGCCTCACAGTCGGGGTACTGTGGACCGTCTCACCCCTCTGACACCAAACTTCTCTCTCCCACGCAGACGCTCTTCGGCATTTGTCGATATCCTCGATGCTCAAGGGGAGCTCAAGCCCTATGACTTTAAATCAAGAGTCCAAGCATCCGGCTCCCGGGATTATGGCGAAGACGTCGCCGACAGGAATATCCAACCTGCTGTGGCCGGGTCCACGCTTCTACATGGCTTACAGGACAATTCTTCGACGGGCAGCTACTCCAGGCACGCCTACGCTGTGCCGGAGATTCCTGTTCGCTATAGGAGCAGTTATTCTCCTGACCTCGAGCCTACTGGCCGTTCTAGCTCGCGGCAAGCCTCACTACGAGGTAGGCCGAGGTCAAGGGGAAGGCTCAGCCCTGCTGTCGAAAGTTTTGACAGGGCTAAAGGCTTTAGTGGCCACGATAGTAGTCAAAACTGCCGTCTTCAGTCGAAGAGCTCCTGCGGACAGATTTCCATTACCGGTAGCCGGGCGTCCACCCCCCAGCAGGCTCCAAGAACGGCAGACGGCCGTTACATGCGAGATGAGGACAACTCGTTCCCCCTGGACCTATCTGCCTCGCCGCCCGGCATTCCTCGCTACAAGCCTCGACAATACAGCTTACCGAGTAGTAAGCTCCTTTCTGGGCCTGCGCCGGGGTCGGTTCGTTCGGCACGAGAAACTCTGAACAAGTCTCTTTTGCCGCCTCGTTCCGACCGATCCAAGCAACTATATCAACAGCGTTGCAAGACGCCAACCTCGCCGAACCAGCTGCATAGCTTCCGGCACAGGGTCGAAAATGATTGGAGCCGATTCAACAGGCGCGCGGGCGAGTATCTTCAGCCGGCTGTGCCGCATTGGGATGACGCTGCGTCGTCGCCTTCGGAATACGCGCCTTCGTTCACTTTTGGCAGCACTGGCAATCTTCAACTGGAAAACACTGATAGACAGCCTTCCGTGCGGACCTTTGGCAAACGTGGATCCATCTCTTCCTTTGCCCATTCTTACTACTCTAGTCATCAGCTTTCTGGCAGTCGCAGTGTTGACACCGCTGATACATCAATCGACATACCCACACACTCGCTGTTCAACAAGATGTCGTTTGGTGGTGGCTCCTCGCGAAATCTTCGATCCAGAGGCGGCGATAGCTGCATCGCTCCCGATTTCACGGGCAAGGAAGACGATTCTTGCGGCGAATCCATCTTCATCTCTCCCGCGACCCCTGTGGAAGAACAGCCCTTCCGCAATCCACTCTCTCCGAGTCACCGGGGGCTCAGCGTAAGCAGCTGTGACGCCACCAGCGTCTCCGACTCGGACGTCGATTCTTTCCGCGACAAGTATCCGCACACTGGCCGTGACGGTGAGGCTCTTTTGTTCCGGGACGAGGGATTTGGCGACAATGGCAAGAGTCTGCCGGGGCTATTCAACGACCCAGGCAATCTCTTCACCCCCAAGTGGCCAGACACGCCTCTACCTCCGACGGATGCGTCCGAAATGGGCGATGACGAGGCATCTGTCGTCGGAGTGCCTTTGGCTCTTGAGAAACTGCGACAATGCCCCTCAAGGCCGCTTACCCAACGCGAACGATTGCTGGCTCTGGGCTACGACTACGACTCCGACTCTGATACCGAGGGTTCCGCGCGCACCGACGAGCTCCCGGAACAGCGGGCGCTCGAGCTCATTTCCAGCCTCATGAAAGGCACTGCATCTGCAGAGGCAAAGAATGGGCAACACATTGACGAGAAGACGATTGTCAAGTTACGCAAGGATAACAAGAGGAGAAGACTGCTCGATGCTCGAAAGGGGAGCAAATTCTTTAGCAACGAGAATAGCGAGATAGGGGCCACGCCTCTGGGAATTACGGTTGGAGAATAAGGGGTTTGGAAGTTAGGGAGTCGAACAACTGCAGGAGGTGCAGATTCTCCTCTCTATCTCTTCTCGTGCCTCTATCAACGCCATACATGGATATTTCTTTTGTATTATATTTATTACACGTCTTGGAAGTCGGAGGCGTTGAATCTGCAACATTTTGGGGGATAGTGGAAGGCGTACAGGTGGAGTCTAGTATAGGATGAGGTGAGGTATGATAGCGAATTTAGCCAGCTGTTCTTGATGTAAACTGGTATTTCACATTACGCTGCTACCTACCTACTTAGGCACAGAACACTGTGTACAGTAATGAGAAACACGAGAGAGCAAAAGGATGCTGTCGAATTAGCTTCTTGTCGTCTTGATGAACCAATACGAGGAACTGAGTCGTGAACACTTCAGCTCTTGTCTTACATGCATTTCACACCCGTCCACGTGGTGCCACGTTTAAATTGATCAGAAACACAGCGCAAGAATGGAGAAGGGGGGGAGGGGGAGGGGAGAGGTGCCAAAGATTTCATAGCTTGGTATTAGCTGACTCGAATACATGAGCAAAAAGAATTGCGTTATCTGCTTGAGTCCGCCCCGATTCCTTCATCGCAAACAAGGGACGTCCCTGACAATCTTCGTAGTGGGAGATAGCTAGTCGCTCCGAATCACTGGGTCCAGAAATAAACAAGAGAGGAAACGACCAGGTTCATCCGGCAGCCTCCGTCTACCAGAACGAGAACGTCACGTCACGTCACGTCTTCCAGTCTTTGGACCCCCAAAACCAGCTACCCTTGTCCGCACGCCTCTCCCGTCTCCAATCTACAAACTAGTACCTGAGCTAATTCATGGACCCCGCCGATAGATCTCGTCAGCTCTGTTCCTGGCCCGTTAAACCCCACCGGGATACGAAGATCCACCAAACCAACCACGCCCAGGGTTGCTTGTTATATCGACGACCCAAGTGGACTCTGTGTTGACGGCGAGAGTGTCACAAATCACCATTTCCAGTAGAAGCTGCAGTTGCTGCGGCGAGCCGAAGTCCAGCTGCATCAACAGAGGACCAAAAAGACGGGAGAAAAGCCGTCGTATCGCCTTGTGCTAGGTGACAGCTCAGCTGGGACACTATCATATCCGTCTTTGTTTTCCTCCTAAACTTGGCCTGGCACTTCTAGTCCAGAGGGATTTGACGGCCCTGACCTAGTTCGGGCCGGTTGCTGAGCCGCCACAATCGCACTCCATCTCCCTCCTAAACTGGTCCGCGTCTCGAACAAGTGCGAGCTTCTCCAGCGCTAGCTTTGCAGCCGCCACTTTGGCCTCGGTGCCGCTCTTTGACGAGGTTGCATGGGCAATCACCTTGCCGTGAATCATGAGCGCGCAGAGAATCTCGCTGGCCGACACCACCGCAATGCCCGCCTGCAGCGGCGCCGGCACACTGGCCACATGGAGCTTCCACTGGGTGCAACAGAAGTCGGCTTCCATCTTGTGTGCCAGCGTCGTGACCGGGTGGTTCGAGGCAAACGACGAATAGAGCGCCATGTCTTCAAAGTATGGTTGTATAAACTTGGTGAAAAAGTCCAGTACCACAGAGAAGGAATATCCCGAGTCAACAAACATGGCCCCCACCAGAGCTTCAACAACGTCGGCTAGAACCTTGGGCGGCTGTGGCACCTCGACCCAGAAATCCTGCGGGATAGACTCTACTTCAACTTTAGGAGAGCTCTCAGAGAGGGCGGGCTCTGCACTGTCGCCCTGTAACCTTTGTCGAGCCATCTCCTCAGCTTGCTCGAGCTGGGCTGCGTACCGTCCAATGTCGCCGAGCAGAGAAGATGTGGCCAGCAAGATATGCTTGTGAAGGCCGAGTTTGACGCAGAGACAGCCGAGGAACTGGTTCGACACCATGGCCGTCTTGTGTTCCGTGAGCCACTTTGGGTCTGCTTCAGGAAACCTCTTGAACAGAAAGTCCACAATGGCCATGTCCAAAAGTCCGTCTCCCAGAAACTCGAGCCGCTGGTAGTCTCGGATGTTGTTTTCAAACACGTATGAGGGGTGTCGAAAGGCGCTGCGGGCCAGCGGTGCCGCCTTGAAGCGGTAGCCTGTGATCTCGGCCACTTTGTCCACCGTCAGGCGCTGTGCGGCGGTTGCCTGCTGGCTGTACCACTTCGGAGGTGTAAACGTTGCAAAATAGTCCTTGTAACTGGTCATCGTGTGGTTGATCGAGCAGACCATGGCCGCAACCGCTTTCACCGCCATGTCCATGTCCCCCGCCGGGCTTGACATGTAAGCCGCGCCTATGAGCGCCTCACAGACATCGGCAACCGATTTGTGCGACAGACAGTGCTTCGATTCCGTCTTGGCCGCCTTGCCTCTCTTCAACGTCATGCTGCTCGGATACCACGTCCGGCGGTCAAATGCCTTGGTGCGGATGTAGGCGGGCAGGCCCTTCTCCACAGCATGTTTGAAGAGATTCTGGTTGCACAGCATGACCATACGCGTGACGTGGTACTCAAACTCGTCTGCAGCGGGGAAGAGAGTGAAGACAGAAATACTCGTCGCCATCTTGAGGAATGTGTCTCCGAGAAACTCGAGGCGTTCGTAGTTCCTACCCATTCCGGGCTGGAAATCGACTTGATGCTCGCCGTGTTCTTCGGTATTGAAGCTGTCCTTTGTCACGGCCTCAAGGGCAAGGTCAGACCTGATGGTCAAACCGACGAGAGAACATGCTTCCTGGGCGATCAAGACCGAGTCTACTCGGTACATTACTACGGGCAGGACCAATGCCATGGCGACAGCATCTATAGGAATCTGGGGAAATGTCAGTCTTTTTAGGCGGCGAGCAACTCGGCCTAGGAACTGCCTAGGTATACTTACCGGCGACACCCGAAGCGGCTCGACGATGATGTAGCAAGTGCCATCGCTCTCGTCATTGACGAAGAATTCATCTAGGAAGTTTCGGCGTATGGGCAGAAGCTCCGCATTGACGACTGGCTGGTCGTCTGTCCAGTTCATTCTCTTTCTGGAGTTGAAAGAGAGGCTGTTGCTGTATTCCTTGATGTTGTGCTCAACCCGTTTGTATGCCAGGCTCTTTGGCTGTGGGACGCCCTCTGGTGTTGGATCAGAGGGCTTCAGATTGGGATTGATGCCGTGCAAAATGTATTTTCGAGACCCGTCCCATGGATCTACAGCCAGTTTGTCCTTGAAAAAGTCATCAGGAGCATCTTTCCACTCAAGGCGCTCGTTTTCATGGACAATATGCACGGCTCTCCAGTCTATTTGCCCTACTTTGTCAACGCTTGGCAGGCCGGGGGCAATGAAATATGGGATCTCATGCGACTTGGCCTCATACTCCTTGCTGAAAACGTCGGCAAATAACCTCAGCGTAAAACTTGCAAGGGCCTCTATCTGGGGAGGCAGGACTTTGAGTGACGTCTGCGAATTCGACAGAAACACACTGGATGTCCTGCCACCGCCAAAGTACAAGGGGGCGCTTGGGATATCAGGTAATGGCTTCCTAGTTAGAAGTATCAGGGGCCTAGAAGCTCTCCCAAGTGCATCTGGCTGGGCGAGGGCGATGACGGTCTGATACAGACTAGTCGGAGCCTCTGGGCCAAGGCAAGAGGACCAGAAGTCCGGTTTGATTCGCATTTCGTATTCCGATTTCTTGTCTGATGAGAGGGCCAGTCGTGCATTGCGCATCTCGGGCAGCTTCTTGGCGAATGCGGGCTGCAAGTTTCCGTTGATGTATTTCTTCTGGATCAGACGCACGCAGGCTTCGAATGCAGCCGAACATCGTGCCAATTGCTTGCTTTGCTGGGCCTCTCCTGTGATCGTCTTGATGGGCGATCCTTCCGGTAGGACCACGCGGGCAATGAACTTTCTGCCCACGGCATTGACAATATACTCCAACGGCATAATGCCGTCTTCAGCCTCGTTCGGGAAGGACGAAGCAAACTTGGCCAGAACATCCAAGCTCGTGATGAATGTGAGCTGCGCTCCCGTCTCGGCAATGGCAAAAGTCTTCTGGGTGGCTTGCTCATGAGCAGCCAGGAGCTCAGGACTGATGACAAAATCTTGAACCTTGCGGTCCTCGGGCAGAGCAGAGCAGAACTGCCGCAGCGCATGAGCGTCTCTGACTGCACGCCTGAGTTTGCGCATATGATCCAGATTGCCTTCTTCCATCATGCTGATGTAGAGAGACGATTTCTGACGCGCTCGGCCTTTGGATTGGATGTATTGAATGGCAGATGAATAGAGATCAAACCTGACGATGACATCGCACTCTGGCACGTCGATTCCCTCCTCCGCGACAGATGTGGCAAACAAACAGTTTATTTCACCGTATCGGAACTTCTGCAGGGAAACTATCTGCTCCCTGTAGGACATGTACGCAGCGCTCGAGGCTGTCGATTGGGAACCAATCTAGTAGCAAAATGAGTTACATGCCTGCACAGGTAAGAGGGCGAGTTGATCGAGGCTTACCATGTATCCAACCGTCATTCCCGGAATCAGCATTCCCGGCTGCTGAAATAGATCTGCTAGGATGAAGGCAGTCGATCTTGCTTGCACAAACACAATGCATCTCTTTGTTTGGCGCTTACAGAAAGCATCTTCGAGGACTTCGTGCAGCAATTTGACCTTGGATGACAGTTCTGGAGAGCCGCTCGTGATGGGTCCCAGGTTATAGTCCCGAATCTCCTCCCTCGCCCGACGCACAGCCGCCATCGCCTTATCGCCAGCGGTAACATCGACATCGAAGCTGTCACGCCCAGTCCTTGCCTCCAACTTGATCATTTCAGCGTCCGTTGTGAGAAGTTTCCAGTAACGGTCTGCGCACCACGTCCCCAAGGTTGAGGATGCGTTAGCTGCAAACTCTAGGTGCCCCTTGAACTGTGGATTGCCCCGGACATGCTGGGAAATGATGCCCCAGAGTCGCGTCTTGGAGTTTTCAGGGTCTTCTAGCCTGTCATAGAACTCCTTCACCTCAACCTGGTGACGATGCGCCTGGCTTGCCATCATAGCATCGTCTGTAATGGTGGCAATCTTGCTGCACAACATGCTCTCGAGTTCAGCGGCAGCATACCGAACATCCCTCGTCAAGGCGTCAACTGGTGAAGCCGTCATACCCAGTATACGAGGACGCTCACTTCCGGCGCGGAGATAGTGTTCTTTGATGATACGGGCATAAGGATGGCTCTTCTTTGCGTGGTGTGCCTCGTCAAAGACAATCAGGTTAATCTGGCTCATGGAGATGAATCCACAAGCGAGCAAGTCGAGCAAGATCTGCGCGGTACACACAAAAGCCATGTGCTCTGCAAACTGTTTATCCCAGTATTCTTGTGTTCGGACGATGCCAGTCATTTCGCCGTAGAATCTGCCGATTGGGAACTCGAGGTTACACGTCAGAACGGCGTGCTGCTGGAAGCACAATGCAACCTTTTCCACGAGGAAAAAGGCATACTGATGTTTGTGTCCGTCGGCACGATACTGCAATTCCTTCTGGAGAATGTGTCGCATGAGAAGAGCAGCGATCAATGTCTTGCCAGAGCCTGTAAATAGGCCGGCACGTCAGCCGCTGTCACAACAAATATCGAGTCTGCATGGGATGAGGGGCTCATACCTGTATCAAGGACAACGATTGTATTTTCCAGCTTCGCCCGCTCGTACAAATCGACTTGATACTCGCGAGGACTCGCCATGATTTTGTGGTCAATGCCGACTTTGACGAGCCGCGCCACGGATATCTTGTCTATATGGCGGTTCAGGTCTTCCTGAGCCGCCGTGGTAATTTCCCGCTGGTTCTTTTGCAACCAGTCCTCAAAAGCCAGGTTCTGTTTCCTCTTCTTTGCTGTCGGTGCTTTTTGCGCTCGAGACGTCTCGTATGACTGGTCGACATCGTCCGTGCCAGCTTCGGGCTCAACAAGCTCAGAGTCTTCTGTGTTGATCGTGACCTGTGAGTTCTCACCAGACTCTTCGACTGGTTCTTTTGGCCGTTCTGGTAAGATGATTGGAGGCTCCCTGGCGGTATCTCCTTCGCGCGTAGGAGGAGAAGCAGCGACTTCGTCCATCTGCGTGATTTAGATCGGTAAGCACGCCAGACAACATCAAGAAGGTTCCATTGACTGGAGTTGGAACTGAAAGACGGTACCTCGATGAGTATTTGCCTACCTTGGACTGAAGAATTCGTTGCGGTTAAGCGTAGAGCTTGGCGTGAAGGACACTTCGCGTGCGAAAGATGGGGCAGAACAAGTTCCATGTGATAGAAGCGTAGTTGCAAGCTTGCTCTTCTCAGCCTCTATAGGGAGACTAGAAGCCAAGGTTCCTTTGCAAGTCGCCGTGAGCGAAGAGAAAAGGTGAGATACCTACTACCATAGGTACAGGAAGAAGGAAACAAACGAGGAAGAGCAAGGCTACCAAGGTACCGAGTAGTCGTTGGGAAGGAAGGCATAAAACAGAATCAGGCGAGGGCGGTGAATGCTCCCAGAGTGGGCGAGGCTGAGGCAGACCAAAAAGCTCTGGAGGAAGGAAGGCGAGGCACGTGCAGTTGCTACAGCTCATGTGGACGCCGGATAGATGCATCACAATCTGCGAATTTACTTGACAGCACATCATTTGCTGCTATTCGGCACGGATTTCTGCACTCTGTGATAGCATCGTGAGTACTGGCTTGCCGCCATTTACTTACGACGAGCGAGTCACTTGAGTACTGGCTTAACAGCACGCTCAACAGTCATCAGGCTACGTGTCGATATGGGAACACGATCGTTTACAGAGCATCAAGCTTTTATTGAGTCCATGAATCCCTTGTCGTATCCGTACAGTCAACTCTAACAGACAATCCTGGGTCCTGGGCGGCCCCCTTCGCAGCATTGAAAGCAGACAGGTGCTTGCTGCGGAAACATTCATACATATATGCCTGCCAAACCAAACCAAAGCCATCCTCCCCTGCAAATCAAAGGTGTCGAAGCAGATCCGAGTCTCTGCCAAAGCATATCAAAGCCAATACCTCCAGAAACATCGGAAGAATCCATCAGCTCGGCATGTCTAGCCAGATCATCGCCCACTTTCTCCTCGAAAATGGACCATACTGTGCGTCTGAATGCGCAACTCTTCTCGTCGCTATAATCCCTTTCCAAGGGCAAGTCCATACATGTGCGTGCGATATGAGAGGCAAGAGAGAAAACCGAGATATGAGAGAGGAAGGAAAGAGAGAAAGAAACAAAACAAACAAACAGCAGATCGAACGGAGAAGAAAAAGAAGAAAGGAAAAGGAAACAATTTTTTTTGTTGAGTTTCATCGTCCGGAAAACAAGCAAGGAGAATGGGCCGTTACTCCTCAGCCTGCGGTTGCGGCTCTTCTGGTACAGATGCGTCGTCCGAATCCTGCATGACCTGCTCCTCTTCGAAGGCGAAAGCAGCTTCAGCAGCGTGGATTGCAAAGGTTGCCACGTCAGTAACACCGGCAAGCTCAGCTTTCTGGGCGGCTGGCCCATTCTCCGCTTGGCTCCTGGACTCGAACCACTTATACTGGGCTTCCATCGAGCTGATGGTTGCCTTGATAGTGCCCTCATCCATCTGGTACTGCGGCGCAACCTTCAAGTCGGGGACTATCCGGTCAGCCGTGAGAGCATACGAGGCCTGTAGAGCCTCGATAGCAAATTGGGCCACTTCTGCAGTCCAGGCGGAGTGGGTTTCGCAAATAGGGGGAGGGCAGGAGTTGATTTCCTGCATCCTCGAGATGCCAAAGATTTTCTGTGACCGTCGTTTTGCGGCCGATATTCGTTGGGCGTCAGGGGCATCCGGGGCCTCTGACTCGGATGGGCTCGCTTCTCCCGCAGCCGGCCCAGGCTGTCCGCCATCTCCTTCGCTCGGAACTTCGTCCACGGTCGGCAGTGACGGGACAGACTAAGGCAAGGTTAATGCTGCTGCACATACGATTCTTTGCTGACAACAGGCGATAGCTACTTACCTGGGCGGCGGCTCTCGGTCGAATCACGATGCGCCTTTGCATCCGAGGCACAGCTATTGGCGCTGTTGGTGCTGCAGCTCCTGTTGCTGCTGCTTCCTCTTGGAGGCCGATTTCTTGGGCTGGCTCGGGCCCGCCTTGGGTGACGTGGGCAACTCGGACGATGTCTGCGAGTCCTCCGTCGCTTGAGGGGTCATTGGCGCTTTCGTTGCTTTCGGGGGCTGAGGAGCCTTGGGCTGCTTGGGCTGCTTGGGCTTGGGCTTGGACTTGGGCTTCGGCTTCGGCTCCTTGGTGTCCTTTCCTTGACGGGCGGCCTGTTTTCCTTGCTTTGGACTTTTCGGGTGTTGTTTCAGCATACTGTTCCAGTTCCAAAGCGACTTGCAAAGACTCGAGAGCACGGGCACTGGGCCGGCGTGCTCGCCTGCTTCGTTGCTGTGGCACGACAACGTCGTCATCGCCAGGCTCAAGGTCCTCTGCGGGACTCAGATCTGGAAGACTTGATGCGGGTTCTCCTTCCACTGCTCTAATCGGCACCTCAGGCTGGCCAGGCATCCCTTCTTCGGCGGGCTGTGTGACAAGACCAGGGTTCTGGGGGTCTTCATCAGCCGCCAAAGAGACGTCCGACACGATGCCAACCATCAGTTGCCCTCTATCATTGCTTGTCATAAAGCGCTCGCGAGCAGTTCCGATCCGGGACCTTGGCGCGTTATTGTGAAGCAATGCAGTACTAGAGGGTGCGGAGGAAGATTGTTCATACCTTTCGGCCTCTTGGCCCGCGGAGTCATCGGCAGACGACTGAGCAGAGGACGAAGCAGCAGCGGCGTAAGCTTCTTGCCTCTGGGTAAGAGTCTCTCGTATCTCGGCCACTCGAGAAGGCTGCGGGTTCACCAACTCCTCGGGGAGAGGGTCTGTCTCCATGCGCTCGGCATCAGGGCCCAAATGAAGAGGAGTATAGTTCCAGTCCTGCAGGGGAAAGGTGGCGTCAGTCAACCAAAGTTTTCATCATTGGGCATCAGAGAACTACTCACAAATCCATTGGGGTATCCGTTGTCAATCTCCCACTGGGTCTTGACCAGTCCGCCTGGAGCTGTGTCGATCTGAAACTCTGGGACGACGCGCCTCAGTACTCGATTGGCCTCTTCTCCCGCCTGCTGCTTCTGGTGCGCTGGGATGGGCATTGGCATCGGTTCGCCGCTACGCAGTTCAGTCGAGATGGTCTCCATGACAGTCTGCGCCTCCGCCGACATTTGGACTTCGGCTTGCTCGGGTCCGCGTTCCCAAGGCACGGGGCCCTGACGCCTTCCAAGAAAGGCATCGCTTCTGATGGAGTTGTTCATCTCAGCAGTCTGAGCTCTGCGGCGCCTCACTCTTCCAAAGTTCTTGATGGCGTCTTCAATCTTCTTGATGGAGAGCATCCTGGCGGCGGCTGCGCGTCGGAGAAGACGGTGGTCGATGCAGTCTCTCATGATGGGGGTCCCGATGGCGATGCGGGCAAAATCTTTCTTGGCTTTCTCCTCAATCCACGCCGCCAGGTCGACGCCATCATCCACAATGCAGCGCTCGTAGAGGAAGCGAATGCCCAGCTGGACATCCTCGCTGGTGAGGCTGTCGTAGGGCAAAAGGGGGCGGTTCTCGTGAAGCCAGTTGAGGAGCGCTCTCTCTGCCTCCTCGGTGAAAAGCTCGAGTCCCTTGGCTCTCTCCGCGACGGTCAATTCGAACTCATTCCACTGCTCGCAGTAGTTGACGTAGCTGGTGACGAAGTCATGAACCTGGTGGTGGGAGAGCTTGAGCTGCGAGACAATGGCAACGGCAAACGAGTGCTGCTCGGTGAGGCGGAGAAGGAGGAGCCAGCGGACACCCAGGTGGAGGTCCTCCCACTCAATGATTCTTCCGTCCGTTGCAAGGGACTCAGTAGGGCGATTGTTGGGGTGTCCAGCAGGGTAGATCTGGGGAATATCAGGAAGCAGACCTTGCCTGGCCAGGATGTCGCCAGACGCCCACCAGCAGAAAGCCTCTGGAGTCAGAAGCGACTCGGCAATGTCTCGCTCGGGCCAGTTAGGGTACGGCGAGGGAACATAAAACTCAAAGGCCTCAAAGCCTGCTGCTTCCTCTGGCTCAGGCTGAGGAGGCTGCTGGTCTTGGGCCGGCTGTGGGAGATGAGCAACGCGGGCCCGGTGGCTTTGTGACAAGAAGCCAGCATCAGCAGGTGGGGAGCCTACAGAATTGTTAGCTGAGCCTGTGATGAGGGATGAAGGGCATCATTGGTGACTTACCGTCGACCTGCATGGGTTCGTCGACCTGCTGGTCGGGATCTTGATCGAATCGTGGATCGCCATGAGGCAAGTCGTAGTAGCGCGGCACCAGGCTGAGGTGTGCGAAGAAGTCGGAAGGATCAGGCAGAGACTCATCCTGAGGGTTGAATACGACGTCTGGGGTGTCGTCGTACGACATGGTGACTGTTGCTCTCAGGCGAGGGATGATGACTACCACAAAGCGCGCTGATGGACAGTTCAGTTGGGCTGAAGCCTCAGGTGAAACGTTTCAATATGATCTGTTGAGCTGGCTGGTTAGCTTCTGTTGGAACGGAGGATGAAAGGAACATACTATGAGACTGAGGCTTGATGAGCCAGATATGGGAGCAGCGTCGCGGTGGCCACAGATGAATGGCCTCAGGAGGACTGCTGGCTACCTGAGCAGTATCGAAGGCGGAAGATGAGAGGCACAACCGGCGACTGCGGTACTCTGAGAAACTGACCCAGGCGATGACGACCAGACAGATTACAGCAAGTTACAAGAGGGTATGCGATGGGTGAAAGGTGTTTGAGGTTGAGGTTAGCAGAAAGGTTGTCAACCACAAGAATCAGGAAGAAAGGGGGACGGTGGTGGTGGATGTTGTTTTTTTGACAAAGGTTGAAAAGTTGTGCGTGGGAGGAACAGGGCAATCAGATAAACGCCGTGGAAGGGAAAAGAACAACAACAACAACAACAACAAACGAAGATGGGATGAAAACTCGGTGGAAGACGCGTCGACTTTTTTTTTTCCTCTGGCCAACTGGCGGATGGGGTCGGAGGCTTGGTGGTGACTGGACTGGCGGTCGTGACAGCTGGCAGACACGCTTTTTCGCGCTTTTCTGGCTTTCTGACTTCTTCATTTCGATGGAATTGTTCTGCTGGGTGAGAGGACGCGAAGTTGTGGGAAAATTGGAGAGGTGGTTGTGGATGCGTATGTGGTGATGGATGTTGAGGTGGAATAGGGGGTTGGAAGACGGGGTAGAAGGAAATCATAGCTAAGTAGATTGAGACGGCATCAAAGCCGAGATCCAAGAGTTACATTCAGTCAGAATCAAGGCTCACTACCTTACTGGAGGGCATAAGGGAAAGCACACTTCTCCTGTATGTTTCTTCACTTCAACCAGGAGTCGATCAGGCAAATGTAACGTCCAGACGAAAGAAGTCACAGTTGCCATGAGGCACAGCAGAGATGAAAGCACCAAGGAGAAGCGAACTCAATACTTCATCATCATGAATGACTCAGTGACAGCGAGTAACAAACCAAGTTTATAAGAGGACCGTCCCCCTTGAAGAGTTTACCTTACAGACTCCGTTTCCATGTTGTGCCCAAATCTCGACATACAATACCAAGAGCTTGTCGACATACAATACCAAAATAGTGCTTATAACATCTCGCCCTCAGTCCTACAGAAGTAGCTTTGTGCGAAAGAAAAAGTGCTTTATTGCGATGGAAGAATGCTCTCCGAAAATCAGTTCGGACAGCCAAGTGTGCAGCAAATTGGTATCTAGAATCACAACCGTTTCTTCCCTATAACGCCTGTGATGTGTATGCCAACAACTCCAAACTTTTGTCAAATCAACAATCCCTTTTTTTCACCCTTATCCCTCTCCATGTCATGCGTGGACCCCTTTTCACCTCAATAATTGACTTCCTGAAACGGCACAAAAGTCTCGCGACCTTGGAAGCGCTCGCCATCGGCAGAGGCATCATATCCCATATTCACATCATCATCATCATCATCCGCCATCATGTCGTCGATGGCGCGCTTGGTGCTCGTCTTGTAACAGGCAGCATCATCAGGGAGAGAATCCATGTCGTCGTGGGCAGAGTGCATGGCCACGAGGGCGCCGGCCTTGAGCAGGCCATCCCACGTCAGCAATGCTCGCTTGGCCACCTCGCTGAAGCTGCAGCAGAAGCGCTGGATGTTGACAAACTGAAGCGCCGTCATGATGTCCGGCCCGAAAACGGCCATGATATATGCCGCCACGAGGGGAGGACCGCGCTCAGTGCCCGAATCACAAACGACCAGAACCTTGCCCATCCCACGAGAGGCGCCTGTCCCGTCCCTACTGGTGGAATGAATGGATAGCAGATGGTCGTTGATGATGGATACGATCTTGTAAAAAGCGGCTAGTATATAGCTGAGGTCGACGTCAATGTAGCAAGTAGAAATTCCGAGTGTTTCCGCTGCCTTGTCCAAGCTGCCGAGAGCCATTGGGGCCCGAGAGTCGCGAACGACGACAATCAGGGTGAAGGCCTCGCGGCGCAGAAAATCATGATCGCGAACGACGCTGGCAGGACCCAGGTAGAGGTAGTCGAGGATGCGCTGGGCCTCCCTGCGATGCTCGTACTTCCACCGCCAAGTGTTGTCGACCGAGACCTGCTTCCTGTTGCCGGTGATGATGGCGAGGGTCTCCCTGGAGATGAGGCTCGGGTCGACGCGGCTGTACAAGGGCTCGAGGACGATGCCAGCGTCGTCGCGGTTCTTGACTGGCACGCCGATGACGGGGGGGCTCGGGGCGCGGTAGCTGTATGCCGAGGACGGGACGACGAAGCTGCGGTTTGGGCGGCGATCCATGGTGGCTGCTGAAAGGATCGGGGGTTCTGAAGAGTCGGTGGGGAGAGTGGGAGCGTAGATTGACCTGCTATCGAGGTGGAAAGGGTTGATGTGACTTGGGGTGATAAGTTGGCGACTAATCGGAGAGAAGAGAGGCTGAAAAGAAGAAGGAGGGGGAGAAGGAGGGGTGAACCAGAAGAGAGGGGAGGAGGATGAAGACGAAGGTTAAGAGAGTACCTTGAAAGTAGACGAATAAATCGGTGCAAATAAGAAAATGATTATGGGATTGTACACATAAAGAAAAAGAAGGAAAAGTAGCTGCTTGATAGGGAGGAAGAAGAAGTTAGAGGAAATTGTTGGAAGAGTGAAGGAATGGCTGATGAAGTTTATTGATGCAAGAGGCTTAAGGCAAAGAGTGGTGAGAGACGGAAGGCGGTGGAGCGAATGAACTCTACACGCCGCTTTCGGTACCGGTACTTGTTGTGAGGCTTCTGGACGGCGCAGTGGCAGGGGGAGAGACAGGTGTCAGATGGGTAGAAGTGAAGTCGCGAGTACAAGGTGAATAGGTACCCAGAACACACTTACAGCAGCAGCACTGATGATGATGATGACGATGACGATGATGATGATGGACCAGAGCCTGAATGAAGATGAAGATATACCATGTCTAAGGAGATGATACTTTGTTATCTATGAGATGCAGTAAGCCGGACAAGGAAAAGCAGGCAGCACTGCATCCAGACAGGATGGCTTCAGCTTCAGCTCAGGCCGGGACAAGTACAAGTAAGACGAGGGACAAGGGGACAGGCGATAGACACGCATACATAGACAGAGTAGAGGCACGGCTCGGCCAATCGGGTCCAGGCGGACGCAGCCGACCAGGGAGGAGACGGCAAGTGAGAGGTGAAAAGTGCCGGGATTGTAGGGAGACACGATGCTCAGCTGAACGGGTGAGCATGCGGGTTGGTGGAGGCCTGTTGTATATCTTTGCGGAGTTGCGGAGAGATGCTGGGATGCTACCCAGGGCTCTTCAATGGTGCCTACCTATCTTACTGGGTTGTCTCACTTTGCTTGCGCGGTTCGATTTGATCGTGACTTTGCAATTCTAGGGTAGATGTGCTTGAGACGGCAATGGTTGAGCTCGCTTTCAACGCTGCCTTGTTGAGTGACGATCTGAACTGCAAATCGAGGCGATATCAAGCTCTGGATATAAAACATGTCGCTTCTAACCGTTTCACCCTGTTGGACAAGCAGAGAATTGAATGGTCGGCAAATCACAAGTGTTGGAGTAGTGGCGTCAAAT
Source organism: Trichoderma gracile (assembly GCA_020002365.1). Taxonomy (NCBI): domain Eukaryota; kingdom Fungi; phylum Ascomycota; class Sordariomycetes; order Hypocreales; family Hypocreaceae; genus Trichoderma; species Trichoderma gracile. The sequence goes on from JAINEY010000006.1 coordinate 3,478,228, forward strand.
GATGAAGCGTGTTTGCTCAGTCCATCCTTGGCACATGATGGCAACCTCCTTTTCAAATAGACAGCTCTCGAATCATTTTCGACCCTCAGGCTCCTTAAAACAGATTGTCAGTTTTACCAAGATTATTGACATCATTGGTCATGTACGTATGACTATTTGTAACATCGAGCTTTTGGGCACGGTACCTACCAGCTATTGTGTTTCCCGCAGGTATTGCTTATGGTCACAATCAAGCACCCGAATACTCACAATAGCTACAGTTGTAGGATTCATCAAAATGATCATCTATTGAATGAACCGTCTTCATGGTAGCGTTTCCGCTATACTCTGGTTTGCTGCCTCACAAACCCCCGGAACGCCTTTTGCTGCGCGAAGCGTGTCCACGCTTCCCTGTCTACTAGTATACAGCTTTTCTCTTCTTTTCACCCATCATCGTACAATGCGTCCAAGCCCATTCCAACACTTCCATCTGTCCAAGCAAATCAGTGTATGCCATATGCCGTCTCTTCCCAAATAGCTTGGTATTCCGTCCGTCGTCATTTATCGTCTACAAGTAGTACTCTGTCGAAACAATATCATGTCGGTTAATATAAAACATCCTCCGATAAGCATCAAAAGAGGACACTTGCCCTTCATGACGCAGCACGCAGCTCTTGCTGCTCATCCTCAATCACCTCATCCACAACCAAGTCCTCATCAGGCAGCCTCTCCGCCTCCTCCTCCGCGCGGTCCTCGCCCAACGCCGTCCTGTTGGCGTTGCGCGACTTGGCCAACAGCCGCTTGCTCTTGCGCTTGTGCTCCAGCTGCTCGTCGCTAAAGTTGAGGCGCTCCAGCGTCTCCATGAGCTTCTCCTCCACCAGCGTCCGCACATGGAACGCCAGCTTCTGGCTGCGGAAGACGCCCGCGTACCGGTACGACAGCCACACGTACTGGTTCACGGCAACGTGCAGCGACTCCAGCTTCGACAGGTACTGCTGCCCGGTGCCTGCAAAGTCTTCAAAGTTCAGGTCGAGGAACTCGAGCGGAATCTCCTCAATGTCGAGGAGGTCGCCCTTGGAGTTGGTGGCGACAATTCGTGCGAGGGCTCGGAGCACTTCCACGGCCCTCTCCGCCCGGAGCGCTACGGGCAGGTAACAAAAGGTCATTCTGTCGTGGATGGTAAGGGGGATGTCCTGAATGATGTCGGCAATTTCCAGAATATCGTTTCCGAGGCCGATCCGGTAAAGGGAGCTAACCGTTGCCGTCTCCTGGATTTTCTTGAGAATGTAGGATAAAGGTGTGTCTGGCGGGTAATAGGAGGCGAACCGTTCTACGATGCCCGCCGGAGGCTGGATACAGGCCGCCTCGATATCGTCAACAGTCCTCTGAAAGGCTCGCTGAACGCTTCGCAAATCGGCCTTGTCCATTGTGGTGACAAGGCCAACTTTTTCTGTCTCGTCGGTTGACCCATCGGGGTTCTGCGCTGATCTGTAGCGTCCCGCTCGGCCTCCGATTTGCTTGATCTCGGGAAACGTGAGCAGTCGATTCTGGCTGCCGTCAAACTTTGTGACCGATTCGAGCACCACGCGTCGAATCTCCAAGTTCAGGCCCATGCCAATCGCATCACTGGCGACGACAAAGTCGTAGTCGTTGTTGGGGTCGTTGAACAGGGCAGCCTGCTGGGCACGGACTTCTGGCGGCAACGACCCGTAGATGATGGCGCAGCGCCTGCCAGTCGTTTCCTCGATCCTCTGCTTCAGCGAATGGAGATTGAGACGGCTGAAGGCCACAATGGCATCTCCTTTCTGCAGGCTACTATAGTCCCCATTCAACGCCTTGTCCATCGTTCTTAGAGGGCTGAGGCGCTCGTATCGATGCACGACGCACTTGTCTCCGATGCTGGCACACATGGCCTTGATCACATTGACAGCCCGCTCCTCGCCACATACGTGGACCTCCTTGGCCTGCACTCCGAGCACGGCGGTCGTCCATGCGTTTCCTCGATCGGGATCGGCAATCATCTGAATCTCGTCGATGACGGCGACGTCGAAGCGACTATTGAGGGGCATCATCTCCACGGTGCAGCTCGAAAAGTACTGGTCGGCGTCTTCGGGGATCCGCACTTCCTCGCCCGTGATGAGCGCACACGGTATGTTCTTTGCCTTGAAGCGCTGGTAGACCTCCGTGGCGAGCAGTCGAAGAGGGCCGGCGTAGATGCCGCACTTGGAGTTCTCCAGCGCCTTGAGTGCGTTGTAGGTCTTGCCAGAGTTGGTCGGGCCGACGTGCACATGGATCGTGCGCTGCATCATCCGGGTGGCAGGAAACCATTCGTGCGGGAATCGAAAGTCCAGGAGGCGTTTATGGCTTTCCTCAATGTTCTTGCTGAAGCGCTGGCCGACGATGAAGGACTGGAATGAGTACTGGACCTCCTTGCTCAGGCCCTTGAGGTCCTTGTTGATGAAAGCGTCCCGCAGGTTCCAAAACAGAGGATTCCTGTCTCGACGGGTGACGCCCTTCTCTGCCAACGCAAAGGCACGGTCGATGGCGTCCATGAAGAGCGCCGCATGCCGACTCAGCTCATCCTCGCCCAGAGTGACGCCAAACTGGGCGGCCCCGAGGCGGCTGAGCACGCCCTGGAAGCGACCGAGGACAGTCGAGCGGAAGATCTTGTGCCGTCCGCTGTACTGGCCATGGTCGAACCGTAACCTGGCGTTGGGATCATGGCCCTGGCTAAGCTGGGTGTATGTGTGAGATGAGTTGTCCTCATGGCATTTGATGAGCTGGGCTTACCGAATCAACTCGAGAGTGAGACGCGAGCTTTTTTTCCGCGAGTTTCTTGTCCAACTTCTTTGAGACTGATGCGTGTGTTTTGTGCTTGTGGTTTACCGGCTTTGGTTTGCTTTGAGTGGCCTTTGGAGGGAGTCGTGAGAGGGGAGATGAGGTCGAGAGATGGCGCAGACGCAGACATGCCGCTCCGAGCTGGCCTCTGAAGGCGCCGGTCTGGGCCAGGGCTCTCATGACGGCAGACAGGCGGCAAGTATCATGATACGGCTGTGATGAGAAAGAAGAAGAAAAGCAACGAACCGGGGTGTCACCAGCCGTCAAAGGATTCGTTCAGACTATAAACAAAGGAAGATATGAAAAGGAATGAGAAAAGACAAGAAAGAAAAAAGATGGTTTCGATATTGCCACACCCTGTCCCTGTACCCTCTCTATCTTACACGATGGCCAGCCATACCCAGAATTTTACAAAACTTTTTTGGAGGCGATTCACGGAAGCTGGCCGGAGCCCGGAATAGCGTTTGGCCGGACGCTGCAGCCAAGGCGGCAAACAGTGGGCGTCGTTTCGTCATAGCTTTCATGCTAGCTTCCGCGCTGTGAGTGCTACCAAATCCGTGCCTCGACTGCGTCCGTCTCTCTTACAGCTTCTTACACTCTTACAACCTTGCAACCTCCTGCTCTGACATGCCCTCCTGTTGCCCTTTACTCTGCCAAAACACCAAAGCCTGAGTTTTCAACAGCATCTTTCTTGACAAGTCGAGCTTCTACCGCCACAATGGCGTCCTCGTCGAGTGCGACTCCTCTCCTCTAGTGAGCCACTCCTTTTCCCTTTCTATCCTGTTCCTTACTAGGGGTCTGGCCTCGCGATGGTTGCTAACAAGACACAGCTCTTGCATCGCCCACAACACCACGATCCTCTCCGAATGCACCACCTCCGCCTCGTCACAGACCTCCTCGCTCGCCTCCCTCATCCTGCCCAAGATCGAGCACGCGACGCCTCAGAAGTTGACCTACACCCACGGCCAGCACCAAATCCACTATGTCGCCGAGGCGCCCTCCGACCACCCCGACCACCCAGCCGCCGGCGGCCTGACGTTCCTCGTCATCGCCGACGCCTCGCTGGGCCGCCGCGTGCCGTTCGGCTACCTCCTCGAGATCCGCAAGCGCTTCTTTGAAAAGTTCCCCGAGCACACCGACTTCGCCGACCTGCCCAACTACGGCGCCGCCTCCTTCAACGCCGAGATGAGGAGCCTGATGGTGGAGTTTGGCACGACGAGCGGCGGCATGAACGACGCGATTGGCAACGCCAAGCGCGAGATTGACGATGTTAGAGGCATCATGACCAAGAACATTGAGAGCCTGCTCGAGCGCGGCGAGAGGATCGACCTGCTCGTCGACAAGACGGACAGGCTGGGGAGCAGCGCGCGCGACTTCCGGGTGCGCAGCCGGGGCCTCAAGAGGCAGATGTGGTGGAAGAATGTCAAGCTCATGGCGCTGCTGACGCTGGTTGTGGCTCTCATCATCATGATCATTGTCATTTCGGTCAAGGGCTAAACCTGCCTAGTCGTGGAGCATGTTCCTTCTAGCTTTTTCCTTTTATTCTGCCTTCAAATCCGGCCGGCGCGGCAAAGCCTCGATGCGGCGAATTGTATTATTAGTTGGGACTTGATTGTTTTATTGGGAGTCAAAGGGTCTTATGAGGAATTCTTGGATGTAATCGCGGGCAAGGGGACCCGGGGCTGACATAACTTTTTGAGTTATCATCAGCGCGACGCTTCTTTTTTTCTCTCTCCAACTAGGCTGTTTGTTGGTATCAATAGTATAGCCCTGTTCTTTGCACTGAGCCAGTAATGCACAGCCTGTTATGAAATCTATCTCCATGGTATCTCGTAGCTCGACTGCCGCCACACAAGCTAAATGATCATCTACAAACTGAAACCGCTATCCACGACAGCACCTAGACTTCCATCAGCATCGCCACTGCATATGATCCTCACCATACACCCCCATCCACATCACAGCAACTTACTCCAAAACAAAACCGACAAAATGGCATGCTTCCATCACAGTTTCGGCGCATTCGCGCTACTCCGCGGCTCTTGATAGACATACCCATGCGCCACCGGACTGCTCGATCCCATCGCCGCCGCCGCCGCTGTCGCAGACCCGAGAGACGTCGGCTTCGGCTTGCGCAGCCGCTCGGTGAAGAAGACGGGGTGCGTTGTCGATGCGTTGTGGGCGTGTCTGTTCCAGCTTGCTTGGAGCTGGGCTGGTGTTGGGAGGGGCGGCTGGGGGAGCGTCATTGTTCGGTTGGACTAGGTATATAGGTAGAGTAGAAAGAGGGCTGGTGGTGATGGTGAACAGTGAGAGAATGGGTAGTAAGGAGATAATTGACGAGCTAAACCAGACGATAGATTGAGTAGAATGAGTACTACTCAGCGGAAATGAGGATGTTAAAAGACTTAAGATGCTGTCAATTAGCTGCATGAAGTCGCTATGATGGCATCTCGGCTCGTCTTACCTAAGCCGAGGTTCATCAACCATCATCACAAGTACGGCAAAGTATATCGACATAGGTAAGGTAAGGTAGGCCAAGGATGCTCAGCGTCATGATGCAAGCAATCCCACGATGCAATTGATGGAGATTCACAATGTCTATAATGCTCTATATATGCTAGCTATGCCGTCGTTAAATAAATCATTTACTCTTCTTGCCGCTCTTGCCATTTCCCTTTTGTTTCTTTTCCTTTTCCTTCTGCTTCTCTTTCCCCTTTTTGATCGCAGCCACCAAGCTTTCCACCTCTTCCACCTTTTCCTTCTCCTTCTGCTCCTCGGCCAGCTTGTCCTCCTGGGCCTTCTTAAGAGCCCTCTTCTTCGCAGCAGCCTTCTCCGTCTTCTCAATCAGGGCGTCGCTTTCCTCCCACAGCTTCTTGGCCACCTCGTCGTCTGTAATCTCCCTCCGCGCAAAGTCCACCTCCATGCACTCCTTGATCAGCTTGCCGCCGCTGCCGCGTCCGAGTTTCTCATCCATTACGGCGTGGAGAAACGACTGGGCACCTTTCTTGGGCGACTTGAGCAGAAACCACGGGATGGCGTAGAACATCAGGTAGAGCGCAAGACCAAAGAGGGAGCCCCGAGTCAGCCATCGCCGTGTGCCCGGTGTGCGGCTAAGGCCCGGGTCAACAAAGATGACGCGAGTGTTCATGGGCAGCTGATCGGGACGCTTGTACGAGTCAAGGTGCTTCTGGAAATAGGAGCCAAACACGTTGAGGGCGAGCTTGCTGCGTGCGTACGCAGAGCCTGCAGACCAGCCCTTTTCAACGTTTCCAAGACCGTCTTTCAAGGAAGGAGAGCCAATGTAGGACGAGCATGTCGCAATAATCACGCGCACGTCTCTGTCAAAGGGCTGTGCCTTGAGGGCCGGGCTTAGGATGCTGAGCAGGTGGAAGTTGGCAAGGTAGTTGACCATCCACATCTCCTCGATACCATCTTCAGTGACGCTTCTCTTGCCTCCTGGCGGCGTCACGGTCGATGCGCACAGCACAATTGTGTCCAGTCTCCGTGGCGGGGCGTTGTCGACCCATTTCGTAGCAAACTTCCGGATGCTGTACAGGCTGGAGAGGTCGACCTGCTCCGCGTAGATCAAATGGTTGCCCGTGCTGTCCCGAATATCTTGTATGAACTCGACGAGGAACGGATCCGACGCCGGGACCTGCGTCAAGAGGACGAGTTGAGCGCCGCGAGAGGCCAGTTCCTGCGTCACTTGGGCCCCCATGCCGCTCGTTCCGCCCGTGATCATGATGACTCTGCCATGGAGGTTGCGCTCGGCAGTGTTCGTCCGGCCGGCGGTGTAGAGCTTCAGCAGAACGAGGAAGGCGATGGTGCCGATGGTGAGCAGGATGGGCCGGGCATTGTCGCGGATCACGGGGGGGAAGCCGTTCTCCAGGAGGTAGAAGATGGTCGGGACGGGCATCGTGAGGGAACGGCCGCTTCAAGGGCCAAGGATGGGAGAGTCGGTCAAAGGAGGTTCAGGTCGGTCAGTTCATCGTATCGAGTAGTCGACAGCAGTATCAGTGGCCAGATTGCTGACAATTTTTGGAGGATTGAGTGGACGAGTCAGCAGTTGATGGTGGAGGATCAGAAGAAAGCTGGAGGGAGGCAATCGGGAGCTGCACGTGACACATCATCAGCTTAAAGGCTCGCAGCTTCCGTCATTCACCAACACACAACTTCCACTGAAATTGATCACAGAAAAACGGATTGATAGGAACAAAAACTCGTATTCAATCATTACATTAACCTCAAGTTGGTATCTCTATGGCAGTTGGGCATGGACAGAGCTGCGTGTCGTCGTCAGGCTCATCATGATCACTACTAGGTAGCTAGCAGGTACGTATAAGCGTTTCCAAGTCACTCATGCAAAAGAGAAGCAACACCAAGAACCAGCATCACCAGCTGCGAATCAGCCGTGCTTCTCCTTCTTCTTTTCCTTCTTCGCCTTCTTGCTCTTCTTCTTTTTCTTCTTCTTATCAATGTCCAGCCTCACAGGATCGCCTTTGCGCATCCAAATCTCACCAATCGGGTCGCCCTCTTCCTGCACGCACACCCACTCGCCTTTGCCGTACTCTTCCGGCGCAACTCGGATGCCTCGACCGCCTCCGCCCACAATCAGGTTGCCGGGGCGATACGTCGGGTCCATTTCCATGCGCCGGATGACGCTGCCGTGGACGCGCACATTGTTGGGAATATCTCGCACTTCGCCGCGCGGCAGCGGCCAGTTGATGGGCTTCCAGGTTCCGTCTGATTGAAGGTCCATCCGTCGGAATGGCATCCACTCCATCAGTTTCCACGCTGTGACGGCCATGTGTGAGAGACCTCCGCCGTATTCGAGCGAATCGTGGATCCGGGCGACATGCGCCTTGTGCATCATGTCGAGGAAGCCCTTCTTGAAGCCGTCGTCTTCGTCATCCGCGATAGTGTCTGGACTTGGGGGCATTTCGGGCTCATGTCCCTCTTCGCCCTCCTCGTTGACACGAATGTCAGGTCCTCTTTCTCGCCCTCGCTGGCCTTTGTTGAGCCCGGCACTGCCATAGTCGTTGTACAGGTCGTAGCAGTCGAGTTCCCGGACCTTGTCCAGATCGAACCTCAAGCCCGCACGCATGGCTTCTCGCACCATCCATATCAAGGGCACATGGCTTGCATTCTTGTCGCCCGATTCCGTCTGCCATCCACCACCAACGTCGCCATGGCCACCGGCAAACCATACCTCGTCAATGTCTTGGTCGTCACCACTGTCTTCGTATTCGGCGACAGAAAGCTGCTCCAAGGCATCGCAGCCAACCGACAGACGGCGATCTCCTCGGGCCGTAGACTTCGACCGGGCTCGGTACGGCATGTATTTGCTGTTTTGCGGGTTTCCCGACGTGGGTCTGCCCGCTGCCGTCGTCTGCTGGCTGGGCCGTCTGCCTCGGTCATCGTGATACGCCCTTTCGCTGTCTGTTTCTGCGACGGAACCGCCGTCGCGCCCGCGGCGCATCATGTGATCCCACTCCCTCTTCCAGTGGCCGTGCTGGTTGCGATGGCGCTTGTTGCCGTGCTGATACATCAAGTCCTGTCGGAACTTGGCTCGCCGCTCGTCGATGCTGACGGCATGGCGGATGACTCTGGCGCTGCTGCGCGCCGTATACGGAAACTTGCTGCGCTGCATCCATGCTGTCTCAAACCGAGGTACCGAGTTGACTGTATCGAAGAGGCCCAGGAATCGGATCCTGCCAACAGGTCGCGAAAAGGTCTCGCGGAAGCCCTTCATGAAGTGATACATCTCGTGCTTTTTCCCTTCCTCCTCGTCCGCCAGCTTCTCGTCCTTGTCACCACCCCGACGGCTCTGCCAGTTGGCGAATGCCTTCCAGGCAAACGACACCATTTCCTCGTTGCCATGGGACAAGAGCCCGATGTAGTCGAGCATCTCGGCCAGAAAGCGGGCAATGTACGAGCCGCGACTGAAGCCGAACATGTAAATCTCATCCCCAGGATTGTAGAAGCGCATCAGGAACCGGTAGCCGCCCACGACATGCTGATCGAAGGAGGAACCGACTGCTGAATCCTTGGCTTTCTGATACCATGACCGAAAACGCGCCTTCATGCTCGTGTGTGAAAGCGAGTTGGACACGATGTAAGTGCCAATACCGGCTTGTGATGGGAGTCAGCGATGCCCGTCAACATATATGTAGCGACAGCTCTGCGCGACTCGGCACGCGTCTTTTCGTACTTACGTTGGTAGTAGTGGAACTGATCATCTGCAGTGCGGTCGAGCATACGGAAAATCTTGAGGATGTTGCTGTCGCTCTCGTCGCCATGGAACTTGTTACCGGTGCCATCGAAACAGAGAATCAGCTTCCGCGGCGTCCTGTTCTGCGGCGCGGGACTTGCTGGGCGTTCCATGATGGCCTCTGTGATGTAGTCGAGGCTGGTGCGACTCTTTGGACGCTCTGCGGAACTTGGGTCAAGCATGCTGCCAGAAGCCCTGGCGAGCTATGTATGTATATGGGGGGCTGTTCAAATTCCAGCTGACCAAACAGGCAATTCGGAGGATGAGGCGAAGCCAGGGGGGGGGAATGCCCTGTGCCTGGCCAAGACAGCTAATGAGAGAAAGCCTAGGGTGCTCGAAATAAGGATAAGCACGGGGAGGAGCGCCCGCGGCTTATTATTAGTATTTTCGGATCATGAGGGTGGCTCATCGTGGACGACTCATACGGATGCCGCTGCGTCGCTCTTGTCTTGGATTCTCGCATTATGAGTCGTAGGACAGACAAGCCGGACGCGACGGCCTCTGGACGCACCTCTTCCGTCCATCTCGGCCGTGTGGGGATGCTGCGAGGGAGAGAGGCTGAAAGAAGCCGGCTGAAAATCGCTGATCGCTGCCGTGTCGAGACGGAATCGCTGCACGTCTGTCAAATGCCGGGGACCAGCGGCCAATAGGAGAGGCGACGGGGACCCCTTTCTCGATGGGACTGACAGGACGCTTCGATGCTCCTCACGACAAGTTTGCATCTGAGCGGGGGAGAGACGCATAAGAGCAGACGCATGTCTCAGAGCCTCATACGGCGAACCAGTGAGGGACGACGAGCTTCGGTGATTGTTACGCGGACATGTCGCCCGCCGATATTATTCGGCCAGTTAGCTGCTGGGATTTGAATCAAAAAGGCGGGCATTTTGTGCTGCGGCTGAGGGTCTGCTCGCAGATGGCATCAAGATCGTTACGTTTACCGTCCAGCCGCACGAAGCCATCGCTCAAGTTGGCGGTTGGACTCGTTGTGCCGGCCGTTGATGCTACTTGCTGTCTGGATGGCTTCTCTCGGGACGGCACAGCTTGTGTTCCTTGATCCTTGCTTTTGTTCGCCCGGCGCGTGTTACTGCACCACCGAGGGGGGAGGTCTTGTACAACGGGCATATCGGAGGGTTTATGCTGTCGTGCACGCAATTTTCTGGCTCGCTGAAGGATCTTACGGGCTATCACTACTCTGACAGACGATACGGAGGCTATTGGGGTTATCAAGTGTCTGCGAACGCTCTGCAACGACAACTAATGGTCCGCAACAGATAGTATCGAGCCCTGATGATGCCCTCGAGGAGCTGCTCCGCAACGGGCCGTGCCTAGAACTCTTTGGGCGTGAGAGCAATTTCAGTGCAGCAGGCAGTGTGGGTGCGATTGGGTGGCTGCGGGCTTCTCACTCCACCTGTGCTGGATCTTGTCATTTTCGTCATCCTGGTTCTGGACCGGGATGTGGTGTGGTGATCAATGCCCTGGACCAGAGCGTATAGCCGATCTGCCTGGGAGGATTATCTCGGTCACGACACAGCCGCCTGTTGGGGGATCGTCAGCTTTGAACAGCGCCAATGTCAAGGTCTGAGTGCGCCAGTCAGCGAAGGGGTGTGAGTGAATGTGGCAAAGGGCGGCTCTAAGGGGTAGTCGGATCGTTATCTAGATGGAAATCGAGGCGGAGATGCTGGCTCGTCGAAAATAGGGACAAGGACAGAGATGATCATCCTTGACTGACAGACATACTTGTACGTATGTACGGTGCTGTTCCTCCGCATTCTGGGGGCATGGCTTGCATACACGACGGCTGGCTGCATGCTCATGTTTCCAAGGGTCCAGAGTCAAGCTACCAACAGACAGACGGAGTATTATTACGGCAGCGTGCATGGGAGAAGGCCTTGCATGTCGGACAGAGCAAGAAAAGAGTCGTTGCTAACTTGATCGACGATACGCTGGTGCTACACACAAAAACAGAAAAAAACAGTTATATGTACACTCAAAGAACGGGACGACAGGGTGATCCTCGCCGCCGGCCTTGATCCATTGCATCACGGGGATGCAGGATCCGAGACACTCTTGTCCAACTCATTCCTGCTCGGTCGTGGTGATTCTCGAGGGATGACGTGCTACACTTGCTCAACTCGGTGTCACACTTTGCTCGATCAACGACATGCGTCTCACAGCTTGCTGTCCTTCCAGACGGGCTTCCTCTTCTCGACAAAGGCGCGGACGCCCTCGGTCATGTTGTCGCCGCCGTCCATCTTGGCGTAGACGTCGTTGAGGATGCGGCGGGTGCTCTCCTGAGGGTCCTCGGGGTCCCAGCCGCTCAGCAGGCCGTGGCGGGCGACGATGACGGAGTCGGGCGAGTTGTCGGCCAGCTCAATGGCCCACTGCAGGGCCTCGCCGACGACGTCGCTGCCGCGGGCGATGACGTGGTTGACGAGCCCCCAGCGCAGCATCTCGTCGGCCTTGTAGATGCGGCCCAGCAGGGCCATCTCGGAGGCGCGCTGCCTGCCGACGGAGCGGATGAGGCGCGGCAGGGCGCCCTGGATGGGCACGACGCCGCGCGCCACCTCGGGCAGGGCGAAGCGCGCGTCGACCGAGGCGATGACCATGTCGACGTTGAGGATCATCTCCATGCCGCCGCCCAGGCACAGCCCGTTGACGGCCGCGACGACGGGCTTCTTGCCGCGCCGGTTGCTCAGCCCGCCGAAGCCCGAGGCGGGCGCCTTCTTGGACGGCTCGCCCTCGGGCCGGGCGTTGCGCTCGTTCCACTCCTTGAGGTCGGCGCCGGCGCAGAACGCGCGGCCCATGCCCGTCACGACGGCGCAGCGCAGCGCGGGCTCGGCGTCGAACCACGTCCACAGCCGGTCCAGCTGGTAGTGCATGTCGTGGCGGATGCAGTTGAGCTGCTTGGGGCGGTTGATGGTGACGAGCAGGACGTGCGGCCGCGGCGCCGTGATGATGACGTCCTCGACGGCCGGCGGCGAGCTCATGGAGATGGCCATGGTGAATGGTTCTGTGTGTCTTTGGTCTCTTGTCTCTTGTCTGGGTTCCTTGCTTCTCCTCCTGGTAGGTCTCAGGTGTGTGGCTTGGTCGAAGGGGTGAGAATTAGGGACAGGGCGAAGTTGAGCGGCGACAGCATATAAGAACCGAGTGCCAGACTCGATGAGACTCTTCCTGCGTCTTCGATATATCGTCACACTCTTTCACTGATGTGATGCCCCCTGTTGCGTTTCTCGCGGCCTTTTCCCGCTCAATCTCATGCAAGAGCCCCGAACAAATATAATCAATGAGATTGACCGTCTCAACACCCTGCAGAGCTATAATTCATGGCCGCTTCCCGACGGCTCAGTCGCATTCGTTGCGGCTCGACTTGACGCAAGGTTATGTGTGGAATCGACTCTGAGATGGGTTGGGCTTTGGTGGTTGAGATTCGGCGGTAAATCTCGCCACGAATCCCCCCCCCAGTTGTTACTGTAGGTAAACATCCTGGTCAGCTCTACCTAGCTGGTGACGCGCGCGCCTTGGGTGTGGGGCTGGAGCCGAGGCTTTTCGGTTGGTGAGCTGCTGCTGCTGTGCCTCTTTTCTGGGGGGGGAAGTGGTGAGATTCGAGTTATTACTTACTACCTGTTGATGAGGGGCTGTGAGTGAAGATGTGTTTACTAGGTAATATCAACATGATGTTACATTTGAGCTCAGTTTGGCATTTCCAGCGACTTTGATGATTCTCTTGCCATCTGTTATCCAGATACTCAGCTCAGATGGACACCATATTGAGAGACGGACTACATCACAACAAACTTCTTCTTCCATGGCAACTCGTCATCCTATAGCAGCACCGCCTCTCACGATATCACAGTCATGCCTCCGAAAATGACCAATTTTGACTTCATTTACAACATACATACAATGAATCCTACACAACGTGTCGAAAAGTCTGGGCTGTTTCCCCAAAAACACCCCCTAGTTGTACATACACATACAAGACAGATTTTCCCTTTTTCGCCTTTTCGATATTATCCCCTTTCGCAAAATCAAGTCCACATCACCACTTCAACATCCCCTGTCTCCATGTCCATCGTCCTACTCACAACCTCGCACTGACGAAAGTAACTGTGCAACAAAGCCTCTCGGCATCTCAACTCCCGCAAAGGAAGAGATGGCTGAAGCCATAAAGAGTAACAACCGGGATGGCGGAAACAAACAAACAACACACGTCTCCTTGGCATCTTGTGCCAACGTGGCCACAATCCCTCCCTCTAAGCCGGCAAGCCTCGCTTCTCGCTCTCGGTAAAGAAGATGAGCATACGCCACAGCTTCTTGACCAGATCCTCTGCTTCGTCGTCCAACGCCTGTGAAGTTCTGTCAGCTCAACTTGTCTAGCATAAATGCACGAGTTCGAAAGAAAGAAAGAGAAACTTACGCCCTCGAGCTCCTCCACCAGCTCGCCAGCCGTGCCATGCTTCCGCAGATGCTCCTCTACAGCCTCCACCAGCATCTCCTCCTGCACGCCCAGATACTCGACAATCTTCTTCTCCACAAACGGCCGCAGCTTGTCGCGCACCACCGCGTCGTCCATAAACTCCCACTTGACCTCCCACGCCCAGAGACCTTCCTTCTCCGACGGAATCTCCTGCGCCAGCGCGCGCACGGCCTGCGAAATCTCCTCCTCCGTCATGCCCGCAGCGCCAGAAGAGGCGTCCATCTGGATAGGGACGAGCTGTCGCTTGGTAGACTCGACCTCCTCGTCGTCCAGCAGACCCTCCACCTCGGCAATCGTGCGTCGCTGCGGTGCTGCTCGCGAGGCCTGTGCTCGCTGTACGGCTGCACCGAGTGACAGCTTGAATGGCTGAGGCGCCGCGGCGGCGGCGGCAGCTTCGCGTTGCTCCATCTCCCGAGCCTGCTGGTCCAGGAATGAATCCGCCATGCCGCGCGCCTGCTCCAGTCGGGCCTGTTCGCGGCTTTGCTCGATTCTCTCGGCCTGCCGGTCGGCTTCGTCTCGCGCCTCTTCCTCAATCCGTTCCGCCGTCCGTTTTCTGGCCCAGGCGGCGTGGTCTCGGTAGTAGATGTGCGTCTTACGCGCGGCCTCTCGGTCGTCGTCCCATCCCACTTCTCGGTCCAGCTGCTCCTGTTTTCTGCGTTCAAAATTCTCCAGGTCATGCCTCTCCCGTTCCCGCTCTCGCTCGAGTGCCGCCTGTCGTGAGCGTTCTCTGTTGACCCATTTTCGCTCTGCTTCGGCGTACATCTTGTCCTCCTCAGCCTTGCGCACAGCCTCGCGCCTCCTCCAGAGCTCCTCATCGCTGGCATCTGTGTCCTCGTCCTCCTGTCTCAGAGTGCCATCTGCGTTGTTGACCCCGCCGTTGACAAAGGACACTCCCCGGTTCGGCCCATTCTGCCCCTTGGGTCCAGCTGGTGCGTTGGGCACGGAGACGCCTCGAGGTCCCAGTGGCACATTGTTCGAGTTCCTCGGCGGCGAGGCGAGCCTTGACCGGCCTGGGCCGTTTCGTCGTCGTTCACTTTCCTCAAGTTCCTCCTCTCGCTGCAACCGCTCCATATCGCGCTGGTTGCTTCGCTCACGAAAAGCGGCAATTTCACCCGCCACAACCTCCCTCATGTCGGGCGGGATATCTGCCAGCTCGTCCTCTTGAGCCAGGGGTATGTTGACCACCTCCACGTTCTCCTCAGCATCCGCCGCATTCCCCATCGCGACGTCGCCATTAGCGTCGGTAGTTTCGACAACAGGCGGGCGGAATAGCTCTCGAAGAACCAGCTTGAGGGCCTCGCGGGCTTGCTCGATTCTCTGCTCCAGTGATGTATCCTCTCCCTTGCTCTCCTTGTACGTCTCCAGGTAGCTCAGAGACGTGGGGTCGACAACCACCTGTAGCTTGGTCTTTTCGACATCGTCAAAGTTGTCGTCGGCAGGGGCTTCGCTCGAACTCGGCTGCTTCTTGGTGGGGATCTGCACCTCCTCCTCGGTGAGAAGCTTGACAGCAGTAGCCACCGAGTCAATGTCCTCGAACAAGGCGAAACCAAACTTGGTTCCCTTGCGTTCCTCTGACACGCTGTCGAACGCATCCCAGCGCTTCAGCCTGCCGACTGCACCAAGTAGCTTCTTCGTGCCCTCGTCACCGCCTATTCCCTCGGGCAATTGGTGTAGAAAGATGGTACGCAGTTTCTCGTCGTTCGTCGGTGGGAGCAGTGTCTGCATGCTCTCTCGCGCCGCCATTCGCCCTTGATCTGATCCCCTCTCCATGCCAAGCCCAGCTCTTCCTCCTGATTGTGCAGGTCGGTCGTCAGATCTGCCGCCACCGGCCGAGGCTCCCGTGCCCAGGCGAATCACGGGGGCATTGAAGTTGATGTTGGGCATGTTGGTCGGGGCTTGGAACGCAGGTGGCAGACCACTTGGACGATTAGCTTGCGGCACGTTGGCTTGCTGGATGCCCGGCGGAGGGGCCATTCCCGGAGCAGGAGACATGCCTGGGGGTGGACCTGAAGAGCCCGAAGTCAGCATCGTTGAAGGACAGATAGGAAGAGAAGAGTGTGCTCACCTAGGCCAGGAGGAGCAGCCAAGCCAGGCGCCGCGCCCGGATAGACATAGCCTGGAGGCGCGCCATAGGGAACGTGCGGTGCTGAAGCTCCGTTAGCCGATCTGTATCGCCCTCTGGGCTGTCCTCGGCCGTGAGTACCCCCGTATTGGTTGTAGGCCATGGCGAGCGACGGAGCAGCGTCACGCCGGCTTTGTCGAGGAAGGGAGGGAGGGAGTTGGGTGTGATTTGTCGATTGGTTTTCGTCGCCTGTCGTCTAGTGTTTGCAGCGCCTAAGAGAATCAAGGGTCAAAGAGTCAAGGATCGCGGCTCGTGCCAACGAGGAGCACAAGAAGAGCACCAGCAGAAGAGCCAGACGGAATCTCCAGTCGCAGCGGCCTCAGTATGCAGGGTTCTTGGCTTGCATTGAGACGCGACGGCAGACCAGATTGATTCCGCAGGGCATCAGCACGCAGGCAGCGCCTCTGTCTCGAGATTCGTCTGTGCTGAGCGTGTCCAGCTTTCCTTGTTCGCAGCTTTACGGGGAGGAAAAGTTGGAAGGTTGGAGATGGCGATTATGCAGGGCGCGAGGCTAGGATCAACTGCTGGCTGGGTTTCGGTTTCTGCAGGTTGTAGCCAAAACTTGGGCCAGCCCCGCATCAACGTTGATCCGCCCGCAGCTTTTTTCGCAGCCGACGACCTTCAACATCTTGGGGTTGAATCATGCTGATGGGCTGATTGACGGCTGGATTGCTGCAAGCCATTGAGAAAAATCCCACGATGTGAGTGACGCTTCTTACAATTCATAGCTATTCGTACTGGCATAAATGCTGATCTGATCAATTATAGGGCCGCATCACTGAGATCCGGCAGCATGATGCTGTCTAGGATAGCCGCTCCGGCGCAGGCCCGCGCCTTTTCCACATCACTGGCAATGCGATTCAACGCCTCACGGCCGCTCTTCGACGGCAACGACCGAATCAACCCTCTGGTCGGCAACTTTACTCCCCCGACTCCCGCCTCAAAGCCTGCCGCAGCAGCAGCACCGAAGCCTCAATCAGAAAAAGCATCCGCAGCCACGGCCGACTTTGTCCCTCCCCCTCCTCCGCCTCCTCCGCCTCCTGCCGACTCAGAATCGCCATCAGCCTCGTCTGAAAAGACTTCTTCCTCCTCATCCTCGTCCTCGCAGTTCCCCTACACGGCTGCCGACTCCTCCGCCCCCTTCAACTTCGACATTGCCGAAATCGTCGCCGCCCGCTCCGCGGCGTACGGCCAGTCCCTCAACGTCGGCGACCCCCTCCTCCGCCCCAAGGTCCGCACCGAGGCCGTCTCCGGCCGCACCGTCTTCATCAGGGACCGCCTGTCGCCGACGTCGGCGCCCACGCCCGCCGTGGCGATCCGCGTGCTGGAGAGGATGTGCCGCGAGCAAAAGGTCCGCAACAAGTACCACTCGCAAAAGTTTCACGAGCGTAAGGGCCTGAAGAAGAAGAGGTTGAGGAGTCAGCGGTGGAGGGCCAGGTTCAAGACGGGCTTCAAGGCGGCGGTTAGCAAGGTTATGGAGTTGAAGAAGCAGGGGTGGTAGGCAAAGTAGGTGCATACTGAGGCATATTGGGAACCCACGACATGCTGTGGAATGAAAAATGGAACATGGGGTGCGAGGTTAGAGATGGGCATTGTACGTTTGGGAAAGATGAAGAGCATTCCAGGATGGAACATACCTTATACCAGGTAGGCATACATACACTTCTTATATATGCTTGTACAATACAACGATGGGATACATACACCATCATGCAAACAATGAGATGCTCTTCCGAGTGTTAAGAGATTTGAACCATTGCCGTCGTTCTATGTTGTGCTGCCGTTCAAGCATTGGGTTCCGTTCCCATATAATATCTATTCATCATCCGTATTTACATGCTCAAACGCTCAAAGACATGGAGAAATAAAGCAAAATACCAAAATTGAAGTCATCAAAAGGACCATGACACCCTACTTCAATCCTTCACTTCATCCTCATTCCATTGTATGCAGGAATGTCGGCCCATTCATCCCTCGTAGGACTGGGCTGCAGGCTCTGGCCAATCTTGGGCCGCGACCGAAAGACGGCTTCGACATCCGATTCCTCGGCCAGCTGCTCCAACAGCTGAGTCGTCTCGCTGAGGTCCTCGTCCACCCTTGGGAAGTAGCTGCCTTCCTTCCGGGGAGGCGCCTTGGCCCTTCTCAGGCTCCTACGCCGCTCCATCTGAGCCTTTTGCTGGGCCTTTTCAAACCCGGCCATGCTTCGCCGAGTCCGGCTAGCAAGATCCTCTGAGTAATCTGGGTTCACAGCTGGCATTGGAGGTATGGTAGCAGGCGTAATGGGTGTGGGCGGGTCAAGCTCTTCATCCTCGAAGCATAGCGATTTCTTACGGCTCATCGAGAGCCGAGTCCGCTCAGCCAAGGATAGTGTGTGTCGAGGCTTGGTGCGCTTCACGGGCGATGGAGTCATGCCTTTCATATCATCTGCCCCAGCGGCAAACTCCTTGGTGGGCGATAGCCGTGGCGGGCTGTGCGGCGCCTTTTGCCTTGCAGCTGGCTTTGGTGCCTCGGGCGACCGACGATGAGTCGGCGTATGGTATCCCGAAGGCTTGCGCTGCGGGGAAAGAGAAGGGGGAGCGGCAAGCGGCGAGTCGTCGAGCTGCGTCAAGTCGTAGGTGCTTCGTCCAGGAAAGTTCTTCTGGGTCGGCCGGCCTGCGTCGGCCACCGCCTCCGAGCCACCAGGAAGCTGGGAGAGACTCGGTCGGGATATCACAGGTCTCACGGCGCGAGCCGGCGCGGTAAACTTGTTCTGCAGGGACGAGAATGACGTGACGGAACCATCGGTGCGGAACGCATTCTCAGCGTCCTCCAAGTCACTAATCTCATCATCATCGCCAAAGCCCTCGAACGACGAGGTAGAAAGAAGACGACGGTCGCGACGATCCTGCTTCACAGGGGCTCGCTTCCTAACGAGAGACGCAATGTCAACCTCTTGGGTAGTGATCTTTCCCAGTTCGTATTTCAGATCCGAGACCAGCGCGGCATAATCGTCCGTCATCTGGGGCGCATGCTGGAACAGTGCAACTCTGGTCGGCTTGACTCTCCTACCGGTATGCAGGTCCAGGTGAGCAGAGAAGCCGAGGTCGATGCCCTTTGCCTTGGCAGCAGACGCCCTGGGCTTAGTCGGCGTGGCCCTCGTCTCGGTAAAGGTGCTTCTGCGAAAAGCATCCCACTTGCGGAGCCTGTCCCTCTGCATCTTGACCCTGCTATCCAGCTGCTCCAAAAGGCCAACATCATCCGTGTCGAGCTCGTCGAGCCGGCCCTGCTGGGCTCGTCTCCAGACTCTGTCAAACTTGGTAGCCAGCAGGCCGCCATGCTTCGCATCTCCGCACAAGAGAGCCTCCATCCAGGCGTCGCTGCCCGACCAGTTGTGGCGCACAGTCCGTCGCATCTCTGCTCTGGCGTTGTCAGAGACGGTCTGACCGCCGCCGTCCATCTCCTTGTACTCCAGGGCCTCCCGTCTACGGATGATCTCGTCTTCCTTGTCGTCGAGAACTCTGGCGAATCCCTGGAAGCGAGCTCGAGCAGCCTCTTTGCGTTGAAGGAGCTGTCGGATGGAGGCCTTGTGGGCCATGGAGAGGGCAATTAGATGCGACTTTTCGCTCTTGTAGCCCTTGTTCTCAAAGGCGAGCTCAACGACGGGCGTCACATAGCTGCGATTGGCGGCAAGGCTGTCAGAAACGACCTTTTTCAGGACGGCGGTGGAAAAGAAGGCCAGGACTTCCTCCAGCCTTTCGCCCTTGCACTCATCCAGCATCGTCTTGCGGATGATGGTGTCCCTGCCGAGGTCGCCATTTTTCTTGGCTTGCTCGAGGGATCTGACGAGTGCGGCGCGGAGGTTGACCGACTGGAGCTGGTCGGCAGGTGGGTAGAAAGGCTTCAGCTTCTGTTGCGAAGGGAATGGAGCATTAGCCTCGTCATATTCACCGTGTCACGTCACTTGCAGGGCTTGTCTAGCAGTCAAGGAGGGAGAAGAGGTAAGAAATACGCACATTCGCTGCCTCGTCGGGATCCCAGATGACAAACAGCTGATACAAGGCCCATTCTACGCACTGTACTCGCCTCTTCTGGTCCTGCAAGGTGGTTCCGGAGGCGGCAAATGTCTCGGCTGTAATCTCGGGCCAGTCGGGGAGCTGGTCAAGATCTAGCAGCTTGATGTTGGTCAAGAACAGCGACAGAGGCGCCGGGCCTGGCAAGGCGATGGCCGCGCTGGAGGACGGCTCTGCAGGGGCATGGCTGGCAGCGGCTGAAGCGCCACCGGACGGGATCTCGAGAGCTTCAGGCTTGGGCCTCGCAAGGCTGCGCACAGGTCTGGCAAAGGCGGCAGCCGCAACAGCCACGGCGGCGGCGGCTCGAAGAGGCCGGTTCGAGGACGAGGGCACGCGAGAGGTACGCGTCCGAGTATGGAGCTGGGTCTGCTGGACAACAGTCGCCATATCGGGCACCCTCGTTTGCTGCCGCGCTGGATCAGATGATGACGATGCAGACGGACGATGCAAGCGAGAGATGCTTTGCGTTTGTCTCTGCCTGTGCTTCGCCTTGGTGATGTGATCCGGGGAAACACAGGGGAGAGAGCCCAAGTATATGAGACCCGGCGAGAAGAGGCACAGAGATGGACACGAAGAAGATGGATTGAATCGGAGTCGGGAGCTCTGGTGAGATCGCAGTGAGAGCGACAGGCCGGGGGAGACGTTTGGTCAATTGGCCGTCACGGCAGCATCATCGTCGGGCTCGCAATTGGACTCCAAAGATCAGATCAGGTAATATCGCAGAGGACTGGAAACAGACGTGAGTGGCTGCAGAAGAAGGTTGAAGTTGCAGTTTGTGGAGAGCTCTGTGCGGCTGCTTGTTGTAGCCGTGCGGCAGAGGCGGATTGGCTGGCCAGCGCCTCGGCAAGGGGGACCCCCAGTGGGCTCAGTGGGCTCTGCCAGCAGACACAGTGGGCTCGCAGTGGCCCTCAGTGGCCCTGGGCGGGCCAACCAGCGCCTCCCAGGTGTCGGTGAGCGCTGCACAGGCCACTAGCTCCGGGGACAGGGCGCCCTGCGAGTATAAGGGCAGTGAGGTGTCCCGCATTTCGCAGCTCGGCTGGCCAGTGTGTTTATGAACACTTCACCTCACATACTCGTACATATCCCACAGCAGTTGCTGCTGCATTGCTGCCGGCAAGGACGCGGAGAGGCCAATGGGGGGAGATGGGGGACCTCAGGATGAACGTCGTGTTGCAGGAGATATTCGCTGCAGGTGATTTGTGAAGGGGGCAAGGTGATGAGGCGGGTGATGTGTTTGTGGCAATGAAGGGCATCAATGGCATGGAGGAGGAGCATGAGACGATGAAGTAAGAAGATGAATATGGTTCAAGGTCTGCTGGCATATTCGACCAATGCAGAGATCTCTGGACACAGAAGCGGCTAACCAGATGAATTGCAATGGCTCCGAGGACCCTTGAAGTTCATGCCGTTACCTTATACTGCAATAGCATGAGAGATGCATGCATGCATTCATTCATTCATTCATTCATCCAAGCTTCTGGTCATAAAGTATCGTAGACATGCAGGCGGTGTCAGATCTCGACCTCGGCTACCCGCATCCAAAGTAGCAGCTACCTTACAGACTCCCCCTTGCCCGACTGCCTCGGGCTTCACCCTTCGTCTTCTTCCACGGTCCTCCTCCTCCATACCAAGGAATCAGATCAATAAGACCATCATCATCATCATCGCCACCAAGCACCGGCAAACTGCCATCAACATCGCCAATATCGCCAATCAGCCCGCCATCATCATCATCATCACCGCCCGTGCCCGTGCCCGTGCTCGTCTCGCACATTCCCAGCCCCGCCGCCGCCCTCGCCAGCTCCCCCCCGTTGCCGTACCATGGCCCTGTCTCGACGCTCGCATTGACCGGTCCGAACAGGAACCAGGCGCTCATCGGCTGCGCCGTCACCTTCCACTGCTCGAGCCCCGGCGTGTCGCTTGAGGCCACCGCCAGTCTCCTCACCCCGACGTTGCCCGCCAGCAGATACGCCATCGAGTCGCCCCCCTGACGAGGGTAGTCCAGCATCTTGAGCGGCGCCTTCGCGTAGCCCACGGGCACGTCGTCGAGCGGTGTCGAGAAGTACGGCACGCCGTCCAGCACCACGTCGCGGTCAGAGGGCACATACTCCTGTTCGGCCTCGCGTGGGATCCGCAGGTTGCCCTGGACCGTCCAGTGCAGGAACCCGGTGATCCACCCGGAGATGCTGTAGTCGGCGGGCCCTGCGCCACAGGAAACCAGTCGCTGCGACCGCACAATGTCCTTCCAGAAGGCCTTGGTCTCGTCGCTGTCTGGCGCGTCCCATGTGCCGACGAAGCGCGTGAGGATCGGGCGCAGCCGCTCGGCATAGTCTGCCGGCTCCTCTCCCCACTCCTTCAGCCTGTCCAGCTTCTCGAGCAGCTTCACCCAGTCGTCCCTCTCGCCCAGCAGCGTCACCTCGGGGAGGCCGCAGATGATGCCGCCGCTGAACTCAAAGTAGTGCTGCATCAGGCCCATCATCAGCACGGTGGCCGTCAGGCCGTCGTTGTCGTCGCTCGTGGTGAAGCCTGGCATGATCCAGTCGAGCAGCCAGTCGGTCTTGACCCTCTTCTGGATCTCGCCGCCAAACGCCGCGATCACGTCGCGCCACGACAGGCGCCACACCTGGATCTCCTCTTTGCCCTCGTGGTCGACAAACAGGTGCCGTACGTCTTCGGCATGCGCAGTCATGTAGAAGTTGAGCTGCACCAGGATCTCGAACCAGACCTCGTCAGGCCGGAGGATCAAGCTCTGGTGCTGGCCCCATGCTTCGATAGCGCCTCTGACGAGACTGTCAGACGACTCATAGATTGTGCCATTGGCAAATGCATCTTGATCGTCAGCGCCAAAGTCGGCAAAGGATGACATGAGCAGCTCTGGCGAGTACGGCGTGTGTGGAGGGAACTCCTCCGGGCAGCTCTGCCGAAGCAGCTCCGACGCCGATGTCACCGTGCCGGCGGTTGACAGCGGGAGTGGGTCGACGTCCGGATCGACGGGGACCGTGATGGAAGCTGCGGCGAACGGCACACGGCCGTAAAGGCCGGTAAGGAGCAGTATCTTGAGCAGCATGGTGGCACAAGTACGACCAGCAGTACGGACTACAAGTGTTGGGGAGGCACTCTGCAGAGGTGACGAATGGTGCAACGCCAACAGCACTGGTACGAGCATGCAGGTCTGTCCAGGACCAAAGACGAGTGAGGCTGCTGGTACAGGTGATGGTGATGCTGCAGCTGCTGCATGCAGGCAGGGCAACGCTACGAAACTAACGCTGCCATGTTGCTCTTATGCTGCTGATGATGCTTGCCTGCTACTCGGGCAGTCTAGAAACCTCCCAACTGGCCTTGTCGCCGTTCACATTCCTCAACCCCTCAAATCGAATCACGAGGCGACGATATAGGGTAAAGTAGGTGTATAGGATGTGGTGATTCGTTTCTTTCTGAAACATTCCTTCGTTCCCGCACGTACCGGAAGATGCATCCCGATACCGCCAAGTCTTGAGAGATGGTCTAAGACATTTCCCCATTGGAGCACTCGTGGCATTTCGTCTGGTCACGTAGGGCCACCACATGATGCTTCTGTGCGAAGCCGTCCCTTCACAGAGAGCCATACAGAATGGAGCGCAGACATTCGTAGACATTCTCGTTGCATCGATGCTGAGCCACTTGTCAAATCTAGACTCGAGTTCATGGTCTGATTACGAAAGTGCTGCTGCCCCTTGCATGTTCCTGATGCCGACACTTTACTTGTGCCATTATGGATAGGTCTAAGTTGGTGATGTTCCGTAGAATTCTCTTGACGGGCTCCTACGTGGCATGCAGCGTGGCTTGACAGCGTCTCCTTGGAAAGTGAATGTGTCCTCGGATTACACAATTTGTGTCGACTTTGATATCTGAAGAATAAGTCAATGGCGCTCACCGCCTTGAAAGATATGCAAGGCACTGATAGAACCATCCATGATGCTCTTCGCTAAGCAATTCGTTTGGTTCTAGAACCAAGTCAGCATAGTCCAGACGAAGGGCCTGTCAGTCATCTTCCCTTCCAACTTGGGACGAATTGTCGTGCGTGCAATGCGCGCAGAAATAGGGGGCCACGCAGGGCATGTAGTACTACCTGCATACTACATACCACCAGGAGGTGCTGTGATGCTGCAGCGAGGGTTCAATCTGCTGAAGTGGCATGCATGAGGTTGTATTAAGTGGCAGTGCGCACTTCTGTCCAGTTCTGTCTCACTTCATGTTCGTGGTCGGCGGAGTCCGGGATCTCGCCTATGCGGAGAGACGAGAATGGAAGCAGGTCGGCTCAGCCTTGTCTTACGTTGACCGGCTCTGCAGTGACATATCTCGAGACAACATGTTACAGATCAGAATACCTAGTAAGGCTTGCCCGAAAAAGAAGGGCACTCGATGAAAAAGCTCAGGGACCAATCAGCCGGCCACACATCGTGCCCTTCCTAATCCGGCAATCCTCAGGGATACATCCGCCCATCCGCCCATCCATCCATCTTTCCATCCATCCATCTACGTACCCAAGATTAGAAGGTGTGGTGGGACGGAACGGCATGACTTGGTTGGGTGTGGGTGGTGTGCTAGCAAAGAGCATGGCATGCTTTAGCGGATGTGTGTGACAGAGCTGCCATCCAATGTGTCGCCCGTCATAATCTGAGCTGTTGAAGTAGCTGCCGAGCCGGAACGTGAGATGGATTGGTTGACAGATTGGAGGAAATGTTCCTAGCGAGCCGTATTGGACGGGGTGGCTGCATTGCAAGGTTGCTGGCTGTGAAAGTTATAGCTTGAGATCATGGTGACCTCACATTCAGATTGCCTGCGATCTAGAGTTACAACAAAGGGGACATAGGAAACGTAGACGAAAAGGTCATGATCAAGTCTGCTTTTATTGATGTGGTATCTTGACTCGTTATGCTGCCGGTTCAATCAATCTAATAGACTGAAACTTCCCATGAAGATATCCCGAGCACCATTTTTCCCAGTTAAGGAATGCCCTAGCAGAGTACAAAGAAAATAGAAAACAAAAGAGACGATGCTCTATTAGTCCGGAACCCAGCGCCTTGCCATTCATTCGTGCATTCATAACACAAGTTGTAGAAGAGAAAAAGTAGAAGAAACAGAAGATCGGAAGAAAAGAAAAGCCCAAAACCCAGATGCAGTAACCCGGCACACCACTCAGCGCCGGGAGGGATGCCGAGGAAGAATCGACAGAGGAGCCATCGCAAGTTACTCCTCCTGGCTGTCGGCCTGCACACGCTTGACAACCTCGACCAGGCGGGGGTAGATCTTCTCCGTCGGCTTGATGCCGCAGACCTTGGCGACAACGTCCTCGGGAGTGTTCTCGGACATGATGGTCGAGAGCTCCTTGGACTCGTCGTCGCCCTCGACGTCCTGGAAGCGGAACGTCATCTCGATGGCGTCGAGGAGGTATTTGATGGGCATGTCGTTCTCGGCGGCTTCGGCGGCTGGGCCGATGAAGCGCTCCTTGCGCGACAGCTTCCTCAGGGGAGCGCGGCCGACACGCTCGACGGCGTCTTCCAAGTGGGGGTTGCCGATGCGCTTGATGATCTTGTTCATGTAGGCGAGCTGGGCCTCCTCGGCGATGCCGTGCTTGGCGACGAGCAGGTTCTTGGTCTCGGTCAGCGCGCCACGGACCTCGGCCATGATCTCCTTGTCCTGGAGAGCATCGTAGACGGTGCGCTTTCGGCGGTAGTAGCCGTGGTAGGCAGCCGTGGCGTGGCCAGTGTTGACCGTGTACAGCTTGCGCTCGATGAAGGGCTCCAGGTTGTCGACCCACTGGATGCCCTCGATGGGCGGGATGCCAATGTCCTCAAAGGGGGTCTTGTCGACAACCCACTCAAAGAACTTCTCCAGCTTCACGTCGAGGCCGGCATTGGGGTCCTGCGCCGGTACGATCCGGTCGATAGCCGAGTTGGCGTAGCGGGCGCGCAGGTGGTGCGTCTCGAGACGGGCAGGATCCGTGTTCTTGGCGTCCTTGATGTAGCTGGCCAGCGTGTCGGTGGCACCAATGGCGTTCTCGCAGGCAATGACGTGCAGGGGCGTCTCGTCGTCGGAGCGGCGGTCGATGCCCTTTGCGATGACGGGAGCGATGAACTTGAGGATGTTGGGGCCGACGGAGCAGGTGACGACGTCGGCAGTGCGGATCTCCTCAACGAGGTCCTCCTCGTGAGTCCGAGAGTTGATGGCCCGGTAGTTGGTGATGACGTTTTCTGAGGTGCCCTCGGAGCCGACTTCGATGACTTTGTAGGATGGGGTAGCGTTGATGGTGTCAATCAGGTCTCCGTTGACATCCGCAAAGACGACTTCATAGCCCGAGTTGTGGAGGAAGCAAGCAACAAAGCCACGGCCTGGAAATTGTTAGCATCAGCCAAAGACGCAGGATGGCATCTACATATAAGCGACATACCGATGTTGCCGGCGCCAAAGTGGACTGCCTTCTTGCCTGTTGCGTTGGCCATGATTGCGGTAGGTGAAGTAGGCGAAGCGGGTGGAGAAGAGTAGAACAGAGAAGAGAAGTGGAGGAGTTGAGTTATAGAAAGGAAGAGAGAGGGTGATGTCGTGGTAGTTGTAGGAGGTAGAGGAAGAGAAGTGGGTGTTTTTGTGTGGTGAAAGCTGGTTGATGATGGAGAGAGACTAAGAGCCAAGTAGGAAGAGCGGGAGTCCGGCCAGCTTTATAATAATTCGAGGATGAGTTTGACAGAGTCCACGAGAAGCAGAAGAGCCACCAAAAGGCTGCTCCAGGTGGTAGCAGGACAGACAGTCAGGACAGTATTACAGGCCACAGGTCAGGTAGGGGGTCCCGATGACGATGGCGCCTCAATCGGGTCCAACAGGCGAAGGAAGATGGAGGGACTTTGAAGCTGATCGACCATCGTCACAGCAGGGGGGGTGTGGGCCGAGTCTAGGAGATACTTGCGCCTTGTACCGCCCGATCCACAGGGGGGGTCTCCATTCAAGAGTGCAGGTACAGGTACGGGTTGAGGTACTCGACCCTCTACATGATACAACCTGGAAGATACAACTACAGCGGCCATCGGATGCCATTGTTGCATTGAGTGCCGTGTCAGTGGCAGACTGGCCCAGGCCTCGTGCTACGTCGTACGGGTGAGACCATCCCATCAGTCCAACAACGCATCAGGGCATGAGGTGAGAAGCAGCAGGTACTGGTACAGCTGTCCAGTGGCATGAGCCTCCCCGCTGGCCAATCATGGGTTGTGGCTTCCAGGAGGCCGTGGCGCAAGAGCAAAAGCGGGTCGAGTGACCTTCCGTTACGTGCGCTGCAGCGTCTCTTATCTGGTATCGCCGTCTGGAAAGGCAGGAACGCACCTGCATTTACGGACGATGCTGGTTCGTGCTTGCTGGTTCGTGCTTCGTAGTACCTGCCGTGTCGTTGGCCCTTGCCGGTATCGTGGCCATGCACAGTAAGTACTTTGTACTTCATCCACCGACTGCAGTCCATCATTCTTCGCCTCATTCTTTGCCTCGTCCATGGTTCTTCCTCGTCCCATCTCGCCATCTGGTGCCTGACTATCTTCGTCTCCAGCCTGGTTCATGTCTTTCGTCTCATCTTCTTCTCTGTGCGTCAGACCATCCCAACAACGACTGTGCAAACAACAAGACGGCCGCGCTGTGCCACATAAGCAAACCTGCAGCTGCATCATCATCATGACTGGCGTCCAGCCAGCCCGTTCATCCCAGGAATGCCGTCAGACCGTTTCCTCGCCCTGGCTCGCCCTGCCTTGTGTCTCGCCTTGCCTTGCCTTGCCTCGTCGTGCCTCGCCTCGCCTTGCCTTTGGCCCTCGCCCTTGCTGGAAACGAAATCCGTCAGCAGCAGCGTCTTGCTTTTCGACATTGGAGGGGCGCCCCATCGCTCTAAGACTGACCCGGTGGCACGCCAAACAGAAACCAAGAATTCCATGCAGGTTTGCGTCGTTTCTCATGGCCCACCGCCAGACTAACGTCATCCGGCTCACGACAACGGGCACCACGGCTGCCACTGAGAACCTCTTGAGCGCCGCGCCGGCTCTCCTGTGGTTGCTGGTGGCGGCCTGGGGTCTCCAGTTCACCTTACGGAGGAGCCAAAACCGCCGAAGGGGCCCCCCGCCGTGGGAAGCGGGTTAGTGTTCAACTGGACGACGCCTGTGACATCACGGGCGCTTGGCCGGTTTTGCTCTCACGATGCAACACGCTACACCACAGAACACGCACCATTACGGTGTGCCGAGACTTGACGATGCGACGCGATGCAGCCGCTACGGGATTACAGTTGAACCCTGCGTCAAGCCAAAGGGTTCGGCCCTCAACCCCTCAGCCCTCGGCACGCTCAGCTTATTCCCGCTCCCAGACGACATCATGCAGCCTGCCGTGTCAGCCTCGTGTCTGTCCCGGAAGCCATTGTCGACAAGTGTCGAGCCCTGTTCTTGTTCCTCAATTCCTTGCTTGGCGGACAGAGACACGATTGCGAAGCGTTGTTGACGATGGAACAGCAAGACGGTGCACAGTCGGAGCTTGTTTGGACGCCACAACTCAGCAAATGCTATTTGGCATGTGTTTCCGAGCTTTTCCATGCCCGACACCCTCTTAGTCCAACATCCCGGCCCTCGACCTATCATTTCCAATTCTGACAGCCCCCCTCTTGACCACGCCATTCCCCCCTTTGCGCGCAGATTCGGATACTAAGGAGAGGCCATGGCCATCGGGCATGCGTCTTGTATCTACGATCGTCGCTCACAGGGGGTCCGAAGCACAATGACGTATCTTGGGGATGCCTCCACCTTGAACCCCGTAAAGCTGCTCCGCCAAAACATCACAGCTAACATTACTGCCCGGGGCCATGTTTCACGATGAGTTCTGCGAGATGAGAGTTTCTGTCGTCCAGCACAAGCAGGCTCCCCGGGAGATATATTCATTCTCCCAAACGAAGGCCATCGTTAAAGGTCTACGGCAGTCTCCTCTCCGGTCTGACCAGAAACCAGCTTATCCCCGGAAACGCTTGCGGACTACATCAAGTGCAACACTCATGCCTTGCTTCGACAGGTCGTGTATATCTTTGCATGCACCGAGGAGAAGGATGGAAGAGGAGGGTTGCTTCGGCACTGCAACAGACATCCATCCGAAGGCATATTCTCGTACGACTCGGCGCTCATCTGCATATTCACGCCCTCTTCCCCGTGGGAATCCCCCTCAGTAATCTAGCCGTCTCCGCTCCAACTCCTCTTGCACCAATACACGACGGCGGGGACGCATGTCGATGTCGATCTCTACTTCTTTGTTCGTGTTGCCGGAACAGACGTTGATATTCGTTCGCCATAGCGACCATGAGGTGCATGCCAGCCCTTGCTTCCAAATCGTCCTCTAATGTAAGTTGACGTCGGGTTGCACTTCAACTCCAACAGGTTTTCCTTCGTTTCGTCTCGTCACAGCATGTCTTGTTCCAGCAGACGAGTTTCATTCGTTATAAATCACTCGTGACGAGAAAACAGGTTGTGAGACGTGCAGGTGCCCATTGGCATCAAGACACATTGCAAACGTGGCAGACCGGTGCACGATGATATCGACTTCAAACTGCCTGGTTGTCCATCGACAACGGCTCTGTCCATCGAGCCTCTGCTGTGCTACCCGCCAAAGGCGACCAAAGCCGCCTGGATGTGTGAAGCATGTTGGCTTCGGGTTCTTGTCAATCTACTTCATACAGTACATAATGGAATGCGTACCTTATAGGAAGCATTCACGGAAGCCACCAGGAGACTAGACGCCCTATCCACGACGGCTCACTGAACCCGTCGCAGCATGGATTATCCGCCATTGCAACCACTCACAGCCACGCGCGGTTGTCGGACCCAGGCGCCAAGTCTCAGCCAGAAGACGGGCCGACACATGGACGAGTGTTTGCGCTCTTTTTTTTCCGTTGGTACCAGCAGATAGCAGCGTATGTACGATACTTACTAGGTAGCCAGGGGTGGTTAGGCTTGCTTCACGATGTCTCTTCACGGCGCCGTTTTTTTGGCCCAGCCGCGGGAAGCTGATACCGTCCATGGTAAGAGATAGGGCAAGTGGTGAGATTCGTCTGCTGCGACTCCCTTGATGCGTCGTATCTCGATAGAGCAGCAGCCACGTTGCAGAGGCTCCCTGACAACGAGCTCACCGCAACACGCCACGGCTCCTGGACGAGGCCTCGAGTCGAATCAACGCCGTTCGTCCTCATGCACATCAGCTTCCTCCGGCCGCGTTCGCGAGCCCCCGGGACGGCGGACCCAATGACATGCCAGCGACGATGCATCGCGTTAGCAGGTACTTGCATGTTCGCCAGCGTTACCCTGCGGCTGCTTGGGACTTTTCATCACCGCACGGCTACTCTCCCGAACTCCCCAAAGCAGCGCCTCCGCCGGCTCCGAGGGGGGCAGCTCCACCGCACCGCCCGTAACAGACCGGCCAACCACCGTCCGCCTCCGTGCGCGATAATGGAGACCACCGTTTCGCTTCCTCTTGGCGGCATGCGGCCAGGGGATCCAAGGGGGCGGGCAAAAAGGGCGCAGAAGGCGCTGGTTATCGTGGCTCGGTATCGTGCCTATCCAGGCAAAGGCCGGGATGCAGGGGCAGCTCGTTCGTTTGCTGGGACCGTTGTGGACGGTGGCGGTTCAGCAGACGGCAACTGGCGGCAGGGGAAAGCTGGTCATGACTCGGATTCCCCGAACGGCGCTGATGAAACAAAGGCAATGGCAAACAAACAGAGGCCATGTCATGTCACGATACACTCACGAACGTCTATCAGCCCGCCTCTACTATGTAAGCCAGAGGAGCATACTACTGGCACATGCCGCCCCCTACCGCTGAGCCATATTCGTTGTCTCGTGCATCGAGCACCCATGGCAGCTAATATGATGTGTCAGTAGCTCATCCCTCCAAGAATTGCCCGAGATAACGGCAAAACAGTCATCTTCCAAAGCCAAAGGATCCCACGATATCAGCGGCGGGTTCTTATTGACCATGTGTGTTGGGTCCCCAAATCTGCGCCCGCCTATTTGCCACCCTTTTGATTGTCGTCGCTGCCACGCTGAGTTTTACGGCTTCATGCGTTTTCTTACGGGCGTGTGTTTGCCTTGGCTGCCTCTTTTCTCCCTCGGGGTGTCAAGCTGGCCGAGAGTCTTTCGTCGATGTTCCCAGAGTGCCGATCTGAGGCAGGGCGAGCTGATCAACACAGATGACGACGGCTAATGAACAACCCTAGCGACGACGCCGTCTATCCTCTGACAAACGCCTTCACGATCGATCTCGGGCACGTCACGTTGGTGAAGCAGGCCACTTTTATCGACAGGCGAAAAGTGTCACAGCGCTTTCAGCCAGCGATATTAGCCTCCCTCAGCCCGGCCCTCCAAGCCTTGTCCCGCGCATTCACCCACTCGGCGCTCCATACCGAGCCTTTCCGACTGCTCTAACAGGAAGCCCGGGAACATTGGCAGCCAACCAGCTTCTTTGCCAGACGCCCTCATCTGCGGATTCCCGTTACTGCGCTTCCGCAAAGAAGGCCATATTGCATGAGATGGCATTTCCATTCTCAGCCCCTCCATTCGTCCATCTATCTGTGCAGCAGCTGTGTTATTCCCGGCCTGCTCTGTTACATACAGCTACTAGCTGGTCAATGTAATAACCGCCCATCACCGCAAATACAACCCGTCCGCATGCTGGCGGTTGCATCCTTCCATTCTCCATGTCCCCATCTTCCCGTCTCCTCTCCCCCATATGACCTTCCCCCCTTGCCCCCTCAGCGCGCGTGCGTCCTGCGCCCCGGAAAAATGATCTGAGGGGAACTGGGTTGCTGTGGAGAAGGATGAAAACGTGGTAGGGCTAAAAGGAGAGAACCACATGTTAGTGCTCTCTCCGTCTTGTCTGGTTTCGTCCCGTTCGCCCAGGTGTGGAGAGGCATATTCTGTGCATCGCCAGGGCACAGTTGAAGCCGAGCTAAATACCTAATGGACACGGGTGCGTACCTATGAAAGCAGAGGTAGGATTATTACTATTGACAAGTGGGTGTGTTTGTAGGCAGGCTACGACGTGTGTAGTCCTTGGAGAGGAAAAATCACAAATTTCGGGCACGAGGAAGACAGTATCATGCTGCTTCTGACCACGATCATGGTAATCCCTGCGACGAGACTCCCACGAGAAGACGCAATTGCTTTCCAGTGGTTGACATCAGAGCAGATGAGAGTCCCATTAGTGACCCGTACTTCGTTTGCAGGCGATTTACTACCTAGTCACATCGTGAGAGAAAAAGTCTCATCTAAGGCACCAAGTCCATCGGTTCACGTCACTTCTTCTACTTCGATATTGACCTACTTCTTCTCCAGTTTTTCCCATAATTTCATACATCATCCTTCACGTGGTATCGTCATCAGCTCAAGGGGGGGGGGAAACAGCTCATGTACTGAACCCATTGTTGCGTGTCATTGCTCTCGATTTCGATCTTGGCTCATTTATTTATTCTGCTTTTGTTTTCATTATTTACATCATTCTCATCAGAGACTCAACGCTTGCCAACCCTCCATCCATCCACCTTTTTGTCCTCCGTTGTATTTGCTACAAATCTCCTTTCCCACGAGCTACGTTCAAATCTTGGCAAACGACTTGAAAGCTCCAATGAGACCACCAGTGGAAGCGTCGTGACCCTCGCCGTTGCCGGGCTCGTCGAGCTCCTTGAGAATCTTCTTGGCGAGGACCTTGCCCAGCTCGACGCCCCACTGGTCGAAGCTGTTGATGTCCCAGACGGCGCCCTCGACAAAGGTCAGGTGCTCGTAGTAGGCAATGAGGGCGCCCAGCTCGGCAGGGCCAATGACGTCGCCGACGAGGATGGACGTGGTCGGGCGGTTGCCCAGGAAGCGCTTGTGGGGGATGAGCTCCTCGGGGGTGCCCTCGGCGCGCAGCTGGTCGTCCGTCTTGCCGACCATGAGGGCCTCGGCCTGGGCAAAGTAGTTGGAGGCGAGCATCTTCTGGTGCAGGTTGTCGTGGATGGGGTTGTGCGACTTGGCGGCCAGGATGAAGTCGGCGGGGATCAGCTTGGTGCCCTGGTGGACGAGCTGGAAGAAGGAGTGCTGAGCGTTGGTGCAGGGCTCGCCGAAGAGGATGGAGCCTGGTGGGCGCAGTGGTTAGTTCCTCGTGGAAGGCAATGGATGGCTCCAAAGAGGCGTCAAACACGTACCAGTGGTGTACTTGGCGGAGGAGCCGTCAGAGGTAATGGCCTTGCCGTTGGACTCCATGGACAGCTGCTGGAGGTAGGCGGCGAATCGGTGGAGGTATTGGTCGAAACTAAACAGCTCTCGTTCAGCATACAGTTGTCATCCAGCTCAGGGGTAAGACTCAAAACTTACGGAGCAACCAGGCGAGTCTGGGCCTGGAAGAAGTCAGCGTACCAGACGCCGAGCAGGCCTCCAATGACGGGAATGTTGTCCCTCAGGGGCGTCTCGCGGAAGTGCTTGTCCATGGCGTGGGCACCGGCCAGGAACTTGTGGAAGTTGTCGTAGCCAACGTAGAGGGCGACGCTCAGGCCGATGGCGCTCCAGACGGAGTAGCGGCCGCCGACCCAGCTCTCGAAGCCAAACATGTTGGCCTTGTCGATGCCGAACTTGGTGACCTCCTCCTCGTTGGTGGACAGGGCCACAAAGTGCTTGGCGACGTCTCCCTTGCCGCCCGTCTTCTCGACGAACCATGCCTTGGCGGTGTTGGCGTTGGTGATGGTCTCTGCGGTGGTGAAGGTCTTGGAGGCGATGAGGAACAGGGTGGTCTCGGGGTCGGAGGCCTTGAGAGCCTCGGCCATGTGAGTGCCGTCGATGTTGGAGACGAAGTGCAGCGTCATGTCGGGGGCGCCGTAGTGCTTGAGAGCCTCGGTGACCATGACAGGGCCGCTGTAGTAAAAGAAGAGGTGGGTTAGAATACAGAACTATCGAGAGATGGGTCTAACAAGCTCGTGTGAGACTCACAGGTCAGAGCCGCCAATGCCGACGTTGACAATGTTGGTCAGCTTCTTGCCGGTGTAGCCAACCCACTCGCCGCTGCGGACCTGCTCGGAAAACTCCTTCATGTGCTGCAGGACGCTGTTGACGCCGTTGGGGCCGTTCATGACGTCCTGGCCCTCGACCTTCATCTCCCAGCCGCCGACATTTCGCAGGGCGGTGTGGTAGACGGCGCGCTTCTCGGTGAAGTTGATCTTGTCGC
Organism: Trichoderma gracile; assembly: GCA_020002365.1. Lineage (NCBI taxonomy): Eukaryota > Fungi > Ascomycota > Sordariomycetes > Hypocreales > Hypocreaceae > Trichoderma > Trichoderma gracile. The sequence continues at coordinate 3,512,193 of JAINEY010000006.1, forward strand.
CGCGGAACATGGCATCGCGCTTGCGCTCAACGCCGGCCTCGTCGGCGAGCTTGACGAGCAGGTCGAGCGTCTCGTTGGTGAGGAAGTTCTTGCTGAAGTCGAAGAGGATATCGGCCGAGACGCCGTCGGACTTGAAGGTGCGGGAGAACTTGTTGAAGCGGTCGGCGTCGGAGGCGAAGGCTTCCTTGAGGACAAAGTTCTTGCCGATGTCTTCGCGGTGAGCCTGGAGCTCCGACCAGGCGGGGAGGGTGTTTGTCGGGGCCATTGCGAGACGATTGTTGTTGAAGTGGGAGATCTACCTAGATGAAGCAGAAAGGAAGGTTAATGGTTTGTCAAGCGGATTGGGGGCGCGAGTCGAAGCAACAATCAGTCACAAGCTCAGGACGAGGAAGAGGCACAGCTGACGGAGAGAAGGGGGGAAGAAGAGCAACATATAAACAGCCCATACATAGGCTACTGCGGATGGCTCAAGGGATGGAGTTGAGGTCGCAAGGAGTTAGGCTGTACGGCCCCAGCAGGCCGAGCAGAGGCACTGCATAGAATCCGGGCAACGCGGAAGCTGGCGCTGATGCTGATGCATGGCTGATTGATGGGTGGGGTGGCGTAGAAGCAGGAGAGAAACTTGGGTCGCCTCGTTGTTTGTGTGTAACTGACGATGATGTGATGCGGGGTGAAGGAGGAGGAGGAGCAGGAGGAGAAGACGAGACTGGGAAGAGAAGGGAAGAAGAGAGCAGAGCTTACCGAGGATGATTGATGAGGTAGAGGCTGGAGAGTGTAGAGGAGGAAGAAGGAGACAAGAAGAAGCTGTGTGAGATGGTTAGGTAGGAAGCGAAGAAGAGACAGGATCGAAATGCCTCACGACGAAGTGACGGAAAAGAGAAGAAGATGGAAAAGTAGGTACCTACACAGCAAGGTTTCGCAGGCAGCAGCAAAAGCAGCAAAAGCTGGAGCTCACAGGCAAATTGGATCCAAGTCGAAGCTGGAGCTTAATGGATCAATTGGCCGGATGCTAGACAACGTTTCTATGGAGATTGAGCCCCTCCTTTCAATGACCCAACCCACTGAAGGCGGAGGGGCAGTTTTGCGCTTCAGTGTATGACCTCACTGGCGAGCTTGCTGGAACTTGGCTGGCCAGTTGCCGTGCGTGCTTGGCTGGTTATCTAAGCAGAGTGGGCACCCGACGACAGCTTACCTAAGCTTAAGCAGATGCAGAACATGACATCAAATGCATTGAAAAGATCATATATAATGCATCAGTCATCTGATTCTGATGCTGGAGCTGCTTCGAGATTCACGACTGCTGCACCTACGGTAACTGCCGTCGGTTACTTTGGTCGGTAAGTCCCGGTCCTGATTGATCAGACAACAATTCGGAAGCTGTATGTACCTTTACCTTATGTTCACGTCATACGTCACCAAGCTTCTCCACGAGAATTCACTGTACCTTACGCTTCATGCGTGCAACGTCTCGGCAACTCGGAGTCGTCTTGGCTATCAAGCAAGCAACATCTACCGACAACTGGCTTCATTCATCCATCCATCCACCGCGTCTGCCTTGTTCTTGCCTTGCCTTGTCGCTTATTTGTCGCCAGACGAGTCTGCTCAACCTTCAACCGCGCTTGAATCCCTCTCTGCAAGAGAATGAATCGCTTAGAGAGGAAGATGGGAAGGATAAAAAAAAAAGGAGACAACTCCAAACATGATTTCCTGCTAAACTCCATAGACGTATGGTTCATCATGCAATTGTTCAAGCCAACGTTGGACCGTGTCCCGTGCCTCTCTGCCTCCCCCTAAGGTACGCACGTCCAAAGGCTCCCTCTCTCTCTGTGTCTGCTCTCACCGCCCACTCTCCCACGCCCCTGTTTTGGTTCCAAATCTTGGTTCTAGATCTAGTCTCAACTCAAATTGGTATCCGCCAGAAAGGAAAAGAAGAAAGTGTGCCGAGAACCTCAGTTGTCCTGAAGACTGCCCACAAACGAAGGGTCTCTAACGCTTCCGCCGGCATCTCCGAGGCCTGCAATCGGGCGGTTGTAGCTGAAGCCCTGGAACTGGTCCTGCATCGTCTGCGAGAGCATCGGGCCCTCCACGTACGAGTCCTGGGGTGCCTCAGACGTAAACTCTGGGTCGAAGTTGGCCGTGTCCATGGCATCCGTCTACAGCAGAAGAGTCAGCAAACCATTCAAAGTTATGCTTCAATCACTTGGCGGATTCGAACGTACCACGCTGGGCTTGAAAGTAGGCTCGTACTTTCGCTGCAGGAGCTTGCGCCAGTCAATGTCATGGAAGAACGGATGGGCCTTGATCTCGGCTGAGCCATTAGCCCCGAGTCGCTTCTTCGGATCCCGGTTGAGCAGCTTGGTCAAGAGGTCCTTGGCAGCAGGAGGAACCACGTCCGAAAAGTGCAGCGGCTCGGACAGAATCTTCCTGTACATCTCGTTTGTGTTCTCGTCGTAGAACGGAGGGAGACCCGTCAACATCTCGTAGAGCAAAACACCCAGCGTCCACCAGTCGACCGTCTTGTTGTACCCCTGGCCAAGCAGAAGCTCAGGGGCAAGGTACTCGGGCGTGCCGCAGAACGTGTTGGTCCGGTCTTCGTCCTTCATGTCCAGCTTGCAGAGGCCAAAGTCGCACAGCGCAATGTGGCCCTGGTAGTCGAGCAGGATATTCTCCGGCTTCAGATCTCGGTAGATGACGCTAAAACCATGCAAGCACTCCAAGGCACAGAGGAGCTCGGCTGTGTAGAACCTTGACCTGTTAACGTCAAAGCGGTGTTCTTTCTGCAGGTGGTGGAAGAGCTCGCCTCCGTTGACGAAGGCAAGCACAAAGTACAGCTTCTCGGGCGACTGGAAGCTGAACTTGAGTGGGACGATGAAGGGATTGTTAATCTGCGCCAGCACAGATCGCTCGGCAAGCGTGTGGGCGACCTCTGACCGCGAAATGATGTGCGCTTTTCGAATCGTCTTGAGCGCATAGATCCGGTTGGTGTCCTTCTTGCGCACCTGCATCACCTTGCCGAAGCTACCCTTGCCGACGACCTTGAGCAGCTCGAAGTCCTCAATCTTGAGCTTGCCAGCCCGCGTCTCCACGAACTCAACACCAACCTTGATCCTGCCTGTGCCGTACTGGACGTCCACCCACTCGACGCCAGAATGGCCCTCTCCCTTTTGGCGCTGGGCATCGGCTGCCTTTTCGCGGTCCTTCTTGCTGGCCTTTGCGTCATCAGACGTAGGCTGTCGCTCCTCGAATCGCGGGTTTATGCGGGCCACGCCCAGGAAGATGTCCTGGCTGCGCCCAGACCCCGGAGGAGCCGCAGGATTTCGCATGTACAGGTGGATGACCAGCTCCGTCACTCTAGAAACGTCAAATTTGTATTGGGTGTTTCCTCCTGCCCACAAAGGGTTCTCCGGACTTCCCTCGACGGAGTTGACAAACACCTGCACCTTATCGAAGTCGATCAGCGCATAGGGCATGTACTTGCCCGAGATGCGGCCATGGTTGGTAGGGAGCGAGCCGAAGCCGCCGCCTGACGAGTGCGGTCGCGCTCCGTTGGTATACGAGCCGGCAACGCGCTGGCCGTCTGGACGCACTGAGCCGGCCAAGGCGCCGCCCGACGAGCGCGAGCTCTGGTGGCTGGAGGCGAAGGCGCTGCGGTGCTGTTCGGGCAGGGAGAAGCCCTGGCCCTCGTGGATGGTGACGACCAGGATGCCGGGCTTCTTCACAACGGGCGCCTGCGACAGGGCCTCTGAGGCAGCTGGCGAGAGGAACAAGAGCAGTTAGAATATGTATACATAGCGCATCACCCACTGACGGAAGGGCTTCTCACCGATGGCATTCTCGCTGGTCGGCGTGGTGGCGCCGGGGCTGGTCCCCTTTTCATCTTTGTCGGTGATGGTCGAGGTCGACGGCGACCGGGAAAACGCGCTCAGCGGGCCGAGATGCGTATCTTTGAGTTCTGCGCAAGGCCAGTCAGTCTCGTTGCCCAGTCAAGGGGAGATGGAGATGGGCTCGGTGGCGGACGGAACATCGGGGACAATGGGAAAAGGAGAGACATACTCTTGGTCAGCTTCCACGACATGGTGACGGGTGCCGGCTCGGCCGCTCAGCGGGATACAGATGCGAACGAGGGAAGAAGAGAAAAAGAGAGGGACAGAAACGATGGAAGATGGAAGATAAGAAGCGAAGGTGAAGGAGCGGATGTGACAGATGACAGTCGGTCGAGCAGCCAATCTGGCCGAGAGATGAGCAGCCTACAGGGCGGAAGAGATGGAAATTGAGGTGGATGGATGGAGGAGCAGCCAGTTGAGACAAGCAGCAGCAGCAGCAGCTGGAGGCGATGTGACGGGCGACTTTCCTTGGGGTTTTAGCGCAGGCAGCCCGCCAATCGACCCAAGGATGGAACCCCGCAGCGGTTGAGGTTCCAGTTCCAGGTTCCAATCCAATTGCTCGAGGCGCTGCAGCGAGGGAGGGCGGCCCCTATTTCGGGGTGGGTTATAGCGCTGTGGGCTGTGTTTGGATGCTCCAGCTGTTTCCAGGTTGTGTTTGGAGGTCCGATTCAGTTGTCGAGTATCTCCGACGGCAGCAGATGCAGCAAACGTCAAGAGATCAGGTCCGAAGCAAGACTGAGGTAGAAGAGACAAAATGAGGCTGTGACAGGAGGGGCAAAGTGATCAGGCCGATAAGTACCTCTGTCTGAAAGCTTGGACACAGACTCGATGCCTCGACAATCAGGAGGAGGCGAAGCAGCCCCGAAGGAATCTGGGGCAACCGAGCGGTGCAGCCGGAGCTGGAGCCCAAATTCAGGGACCGGACTGCGGGAAACGACCGCTGTAGCAGCCGCTAGCCGCGACCTTTCAGTGGGTGCTAGCGCAGCCTGCAGCGGGCGCTAGACACACGGTGCGTGTCGCAGGTCGCAGGCACGCGGTACGATCTCTGGGCTGGGCGTTGGCGCGGTGCGACAGTGGTTCCAGAGGAAGTCTGGGGATCGGATTGGGTGCTGGTGCTGTGCACAGAGGATGCTGCGTCGATCGTGGCCGCGGGTCGAGCACAGTGCACATTCCGTTCCATAGTGCAAATACATGCGTGAGTACGTAAGCGGGCATTCTTCATTTCATCTGGGTCTGCCATGTCATGTCGTGAAGCGGGAGAGACAGGGCGGCGAAGTACATCCATCGGTGTCATTAGAGGTGCGCACTTACATCGCTGCGATCTCTACTGCGTATGAAGTAGATAGTTATGTGAGTATCTTTTCTTCATGTCGACCCGTATCACAATGGAACTATCGAAGAAAAAGAGTGAGATGGTACGTCATTGATGGGCAGGGCAGCTGTTCCTGGTTCCACACCCGATACACCACCATCGATGGCAGCCAACGATGCGCAGCCACAGCCGGTCAAGAGAGGACACGCGTAACTGGTGGCTGAATGAACTGGTGGCGATAGGCGTTGTGCGAGTATGTATGCGGTTCGCTGTCTTTTAGGGTGAGAGCTTTCTCCAACGCTGCCCAAGATGTTCCTCATTGATACAGCCACCTATTAGTACCTTGGTAGTTGTGCTTCGGGATGGTACTACTGTTGCAACATGTCTCACGAGAGGAGCAGGCAGACACGGCAAAGGGAAGCTGAGGCAACCTCGAGCGACTAAGGTAGAAGCTGAGCTTCGCAGCAGGATGCCATTTTCGTTTAACGCATGTGCATGTTGTGAGATATTCCCCAGTATGAGCGTTTGTTTGGAGGTTCTGTTGAAACACCGTCAGGTTCGACAAGTACTGTGCCTGCTGTGCTGGATACATGTAGTCTGCATGCAAATTTGCCGATTTGAATCTTATCAGTGTGCAGAGAGCAAGTATCGAGACTACATACGGACAACTGACTGTGTTGATACGACTTCTTGGATTGACCACTTCGAAGCCAATTCGCCGGGCTACCCTAGAAATTCTCAATCAAAAGTTGCAGCTTCCCCCTTTTCCGCAAAGTGGGCTGGTCGAGGGTCGAGGTACTTCCGCCTTGCGCTCAATGCAGTGGACTCGCAAAGTACCCTTATACTGCCGCCTTCTTCCAGGTTTAGATAACACCTCGCTGATGCCTCAATTCCCAGGCACCCACGCCATCCCAGCCGACCACCTGGCAGTACACGATACACCTGGCCCGTCGCCTGAATAGCGCCAGCAGGACACATTTCCGAGAAGCTGGTCCAGCCCAATTGAACAGCTGCCGCGACTGCTGCCACCCCCGACCCTCGAGTCCCGAACCCCGACGACGGCAACAAGCTGCAGAGACCGCAGACACAGCTGCCTCTGCCCGGCTCGTCCTCGCCCCGACAATTGATCCGCCAGCACGGTCATATGTGGGAGCATCTCGAGTTCGAACCACCCCGCGCTCTGCATTCACCCGCCGCCTCGCCCTCGCCCACGACCGTCCGCGACAGAATCACTCCCGTAGCTGCGAGACCGGAGTCCTAGGAGGACCACGCCGCAAAGATGAGATTGGACGTCAAGGTTAGTTGCCGCCGGATTGGGACCTTGCCTTGCCTTGCGCCTCGTCTCTCTCCCTTTCACTCCCTTTCCTTATTCGCCTTTGCGGGCTTGACCTCGAAACCCTTGGCTGCTGTTTCGTTGCCCGGCGAATAGAGACTCTGCAGTGTCGCAACTGGAATTATTGGCTGACCAGTTCGTTCACGCCAACAGCGCCAGCTTTATGCCCGCAGCGAGCGGGTAAAGGGCATCGACTTCCACCCCCAGGAGCCATGGATCCTCACCACCCTCTACAGCGGTATGTCACAGCAGTTGAGCACGAGATGGGCAGCATTGAGCCACCAGGCCCCCGCTAATACCGCCTCGCCTTGCAGGCCATGTGAACATCTGGTCGTACGAGACACAGCAGATCGTCAAGTCCTTTGAGCTTACAGACGTCCCCGTCCGAGCTGGCCGATTCATTGCGCGAAAGAACTGGATAGTCTGCGGCTCAGACGACTTCCAGCTGCGAGTCTACAACTACAACACCTCCGAGAAGATCACCTCCTTCGAGGCGCACCCCGACTACATCAGAGCCATCTGCGTTCACCCCACGCTGCCCTTCGTTCTGACAGCCTCCGATGACATGAGCATCAAGCTCTGGGACTGGGACAAGGGTTGGAAGTGTGTTCAGGTCTTTGAGGGCCACAGCCACTATGTCATGGGACTCGCCATCAACCCCAAGGACACAAATACGTTTGCCTCGGCATGTCTGGATCGGACTGTCAAGATCTGGAGCTTGGGATCCGGAACCGCCAACTTCACACTCGAGGCCCACGAGACCAAGGGAGTCAACCATGTCGACTACTACCCCCACGCCGACAAGCCTTATCTCCTCACCACCTCCGATGACCGAACTGTCAAAATCTGGGACTACACCACCAAGTCCCTGATTGCTACCCTCGAGGGACACACCAACAACGTCTCCTTTGCCTGCTACCACCCCGAGTTGCCAGTCATCATTTCGGGCTCAGAGGACGGAACCGTCAAGCTCTGGCACGCGAATACCTACAGACTAGAGCAGTCGCTGAGCTACAACCTGGAAAGAGCGTGGTGCGCCTCTTACCAGAAGGGAAAGCAGGGCGTTGCCATTGGATATGACGATGGTGCCGTCGTGATCAAGCTCGGTCGCGAGGAGCCCGCTGTGTCGATGGACCCTTCTGGCAAGCTAATCTGGGCCAAGCAGAACGAAGTCGTGTCGGCCATTATCAAAGGGGATGCCTCTGTCAAGGATGGTGAGCCCATCTCATTAACGACCAAGGATCTCGGTACTTGCGAAGTGTATACCCAGACACTGATTCACTCGCCGAATGGCCGATTTGTTGCCGTGTGCGGTGACGGAGAGTACATCATCTACACAGCATTGGCATGGCGAAACAAGGCCTTTGGGTCTGCCTTGGACTTTGTGTGGGCCTCCAAGGAGAACAGCAACGACTTCGCCATCCGAGAGTCGCCCATGAGCGTCAAGGTGTTCAAGAACTTTGTGGAGAAGAGCGGAGGGTTGGATGTTGGTTTCCAGGCCGACGGCCTCACTGGAGGCGTTCTCTTGGGTGTCACTGGCCAGGGCGGAGTCTCCTTTTTCGACTGGGCCACCGGTGGCCTCGTTCGCAGAATCGAGGTCGAGCCGAAGCAGGTCTACTGGTCAGAAAGCGGCGAGCTGGTGGCCATTGCCTGCGAGGACTCATTCTACGTCCTGCGCTTCTCCCGCGAAAACTACATCGAGGCCGTTCAGTCGGGACAGGTCGAGGAGGATGGCGTTGAGTCTGCCTTTGAAGTCATAACCGATGTCAACGAGACGTAAGTATCGACGGAATTTTTGATCTTGGATCGCAGAAAGAGACTGACGTATGTTGCATAGCATCCGAACTGGTGTATGGGTTGGCGACTGCTTCATCTACACCAACAGCACAAACCGCCTCAACTACCTGGTCGGCGACCAGACCTACACAATCTCTCACTTCGACAAGCCCATGTACGTCCTTGGGTACATTCAGAGAGATTCTCGCATCTACCTCGCCGACAAGGATGTCAACGTCACCTCCTTTGCTCTGTCACAGCCCGTGCTCGAATATCAGACGCTGGTCCTGCGGGAGGATATGGAGACGGCCGCCGAATTGCTTCCAACCATTCCTGCTGATCAGCTGAACAAGGTGGCTCGATTTCTGGAAGGCCAAGGACACAAGGACCTCGCCTTGGAGGTTGCCACTGATCCCGAGCACAAGTTTGAGCTGGCGCTGGCCCTCAACCAGCTCTCCATTGCCCTTGACCTGGCTCGACAGGCTGATGTGGAGCACAAGTGGAAGACGGTCGGAGATGCGGCGCTGACTGCGTGGGATGTCGCCCTGGCCGCCGAGTGCTTTGCTCACGCCAAGGACCTGGGGTCTCTTCTTCTTGTGTACTCCTCAACGGGTGATCAGGAAGGCCTGGCTAAGCTGGTCACGCAGGCCGAAGAGGCAAACGCCCACAACATTGCATTCTCAGCATCTTGGCTAATAGGCGATATCGACCGATGCGTGGAGATTCTGACCAAGACTGGACGGACGGTGGAGGCCACTCTCTTTGCCCAGACATACAAGCCCAGCCTGGCCCCCGCCGCGGCAAGGGCCTGGAAGGAGAGCCTGGAGAAGAACAAGAAGGGTCGGGTAGCCAAGCTGATTGGTGTCCCGGATGAGGATGCAGAGCTGTTCCCCGAATGGGACGAGTGGCTCAAGCTGGAAAGTGAGGGTGGTGTTGCGGCCGACGTCGACAACGCGACACCCAACGGCCAGGCTGCAGAGGATGAGGCCGAAGAAGCAGAGGAGCAGGACGAGGAAATGCAAGAGGCTCAGGAGGAGATTGAGGAAGAGGAAGAGTAAAAAGGGCGCACAGGGGGGCAACCGATATGGACCACTACCTAGATGGCGTAGAAGTGGGATTTACGTGAATATGATTCTCCTTGTTTGTGTTGCGCTTGACAATGCATCAAAACTTACAAGAGCTGCATGGCTGGAAGGAGGGGTTTGACTGGGAGGTGGTTGGGGCTTGTCTGGTTAAATAAGTATATAAAATAGTTGCTAATATGTCGTCACCTTTTGCTATGGAAGAGAACGGTGAAGTTTATCAGATTGTTGATCAAGGGCGTGTTGGAACCGACTCCTGACATTCTCATTTGATTACAGTTGACTCCCCAACTCTACGTGTCTGGATGTCATGGCACGAACAGGAGCCATTTGCGGTGCATGTCATCACTCGTCGAATACCGAACTGGAACAGGGCAGCCTCTTTCAGTCATCAAGAAGTTCTTGTTATTTTGAATTAGATAGTTGTAACTGAGCCTTCCTCATAAGCCTTCCTCATCAGCTAACACATACTCATCATTACATATGTTCCTGTGTCGCAAACCCGTGTTTGAACCATAAGCATTCTTCTCATCTTCGATATCCCTCGTGAAAATTCGTTTTCCAATCATGCCGATTACAGAATGGCAGCAATCCCAGCGGCAGCAAGAGCCGCAAAAGCCATGCCCGTCTCATGAGCAGCGCCGACATTTGTCGAAGTCGCGGCGCCCGCACCGGCCGTCTTGGAGGCGGCGCCAGCAGTCTTGGACGCGGCCGAGCCAGAGCCAGACGAGTCGTCGTCGGTGCAGACGTTGACGAGGCCCGTGTACGACTGCGCGGCGGTGCACTGCTTGGCCAGGGAGGTGAGCTCGGCCTCGTGGCCGCTGTACCAGGAGAGCACCTTTGAGCTGTAGGAGGAGACGTCGTCGCTGAGGCTGGCGGGGAAGCTGATCTTGCAGGGGTCGGTCTGCTGCTGCTGGGCGCTCTTGGAGAGGTCGGACAGCAGGGCCGGGGGAGGCGTGGGGAGGGACTGGAGGAGGTCGAGGGCGGAGGAGGCGCACTCCGCGTCGTCGGTGGCGTCGCGGGCGAGGTTGAGGTTGTGGGCGACGGGGGTGGGCGCCGGGAGGAGGTCGCGGACTTGGGGGATGGCCATGTAGTTGATTGCTGCGGAGGCGGAGGCCGCGAGGGTGAGGAGGAGGAGGGCCTTGTTGGAGGAGGACATTTTGGCTGAGTTGGAAGGGAGTTGTCCGCGGGGAGTGTGGTTGGGAGGAAGTGAAGGTATCACGATAGAGACGTTTCGTGTAAGTGAGTGGAGTGCAAGAGACGGGATTGACTGTGACAGAACGGCAGGCTCCTCGTGGTACCCGCATATATATACTATACAATGTGTCAGATCATGTTATACGCCTCGAGAGACACTTCATACCCAGTTGGCCCGGTTAAACGAATCACAAACTTCCCCAACGACGGTCCCCGATCCTTTGCAATATCGCTTCCCTGCAACCGTCCTGGCAGCTGAAGCGTTAGTCGGCAGAAGAGCATGGAGGCAACAAGCACCACAAACCCCTGGCTCTTGTCTAGCGCAGGGTTTTTAGCTCGGGCGCTGCCTATTCAAGACAAGGCGCGAAAACTTGGGGCGCGCAAAATAGGGGAGAAGGGCAGATTGGACCCTTCATGGGACATCGTGGCTAGGCTGAAGCGGGTTTGGGGTCACGAAGAGGCACGGACGGGAGGGGGGTTTGGTGCCTGGGCTTGAGTGGGAACGGGAAGAGGGGCGGTTTGAAATCATGGTGATTTGACGTCTGAGTCAACAGTTCATAAGGTAGGTAAAATGTGAGAATGTAGAGCAAGATGCTTTGTTAGTTGTCGTTCAATTGTGTCTGAGGCGGCATTAGGGAATAGAAGGGGGTGGGAATGGTGTTGAACTTGTCATGCTTCTCTGCCTGAGCTGAATGACTAGTAGAACGTCCGAGCTGGTCGCGATTGGGCATGGCAGGCGGCACTTGTTGTAGGGCTAGTCTGATCTGCATGAATGGAGGCATGCAGGGTGTTGGGTTGGGACGCGGGGAGGAGTTGGGCCGTGGGAGAGTAAGCATTGGGTGATGGGCTGGACTGCCTTGATGTCTGTGTATTGTTGCGTTTCTGACTTGTCGGAGGCTTGCAGCTGAGGGATTCGGTACAGGTGATTTTGAGGATCTGTGCCAAGTCTTGACCCTGGAGGGATCGCGATGAGATAGGGAATCATACCTAAGTTGCGAAGGTCTATACCTACCCTCCGCCCCCATCATGACTATTACCTGTAGAAGTCGGAACATGATCAGTGGATGATACCGCAGAAAAGCGAGTCAAAGGCAAATGAACGCATGAATATATATTGAATTGCTCTTGATCTTTTTCTAAAACAGTAACATCTAAGGAATGTGTGGGCATTCTAGATATAAAAACGCATGTCTGGGGAGTAACTATCGTGTATAAGGTAAGATTAGAAACATGAAAGGCTGAGATAAGGACATTGTGCGCAGCAACGTCTACCGTATTTATTTTGTGTATAGCCGATCCATGCCTCTCCGTGCCTCTCTACCAAGGGGGTATCGATTTTGGTCTTAACAATCTGGTTCGTAACTCCAAATGCAGGAATAGAGCTTCTCCAAGGGGCAACGGGATTTTGGCTGGTGTCATTTTGGGAGGGAAATCAATGGATACAGGTAGTAACTGCATGTGTAAGTATGTGTTCTCGTAGACTTCCTGTCGACTGGCGTACCTTCTTCAGACGCTGATATGTCGTCTCTCCAACACTCATACGAACCACCCTTTTTGAGAACACCAACCTCAGTGCTGGCGCCTCTCGTGGGTCCAGCCGGCCCTTTCACAGAGTTGACCGTGAGGGCGCACCGGGGTGCTTGTTCTGCATCCTTAGGGGCACGATGATGCTGAGATACGCATCTCGTGCGCTTAAAATGCCTGGACTGTGGATGGCCTGGGCTAATGGGTCGATGTCGCTGTTGAGGCTGAAGTACTCTATCGGGTCTCGCAGCTCGCCTCCTTCTGACGCTCGTATGGACGTCGTGCCCTTGATAGGGGCTTTGAGGGCTTCAATTGCAGCCCACATGAAAGTCGCGAGCAGATCCTTGGCGTAGAAGACGGGCAAAGAGTCAGAAGACTCCACAAAGAGGACACTGTTAGAGTCCTCGCCCAGCAGGTGGTGAGTCTCTTGACGTGATGCTCTGAACATCCACTTGCCACGCGCCGAGTTTGGCGAGTAAGGAGAGGGCAACTGGAAGGGGTAACCAAAGGCGATGCCGAAATTTGCACATGAGATTGCGGAATTGGGTTGTGGACGATCGCCTGTGCTTGTTGTGCCGCTCCTTGTTGAAAGAAGTTCTGCTGGAATCGATGTCGAAGTCAGCTGAGCGAAGGGCTGGAAGAAGGGCCGTACGTCTTCCTGAGCAATGTGCCCTCCTCGCGGGAGAGGGGACACGGCGTCTGCCGGCGCCCCATGTCCATCACTTGAACGTTCACCTCGCCGCGGATCGAAACCGACAACGTTCGACTCTGGAACTTGAAATTCGTCAATGTTGCCAATATGATGATCCCGCTGAGTATTCAGGCCGACTGGATGGTTGCCTTCCTCAGCCGTGACATATCTCACTTGGCCGACACGAATCCGCGGACCGTCCGTAGAACTCCACCAACTGAGATGCCGGAGAAGCGAATCGGAACGAGGCCCAAGGATCCTGATCCGCTTGGTAGACGTGTCCCGCCCAAGTGTCAACTCCTCTCCAGAGTCGATGGATCCGGATGCCATCTGTGCCTGAGCCCCAAACGTTGCGCTGAACACCTTGAGCGATAAGGAGGCTTCGACTTGGTCTGCATCTGCCTTCCACTTGCCGTTGGGCTGCCTCCTCATGATGAACTTGACCACTTGATCTTTTGACCCTCCAACTTGGCACTTGTCGGTGAAAATGAATTCCTCACAACCACATGTCGAGTGCAGTTGATCCATTGCCGCTTCCATCGTCTTCGCTACTTGAATGGCCTCCTGCAAAACTGGCGATCTCCAATTCGCAGACTTGCCAAGATCCTGACGCAATCTTGTGCACTCTTGAGCTTCCGTAGGGCTCGGGAGGCTAGGAGAATCGTTAGGTGATCCATTAGATTGCAATGACGGCACGTTTGATGACCCGCCGCCAAGTACGTCTCGACTTTTCATCCAAGGAGCGCTACCGAGCTTTCTGATGTTGTATGTGAGCCAGTCGAGCTCAAATTCTGCGGGAAGGTCCTGGGAGTAGATGGGCTTGGTCCGTCCACGACGAGCCCATGCTCTTACGCCAACCATGGACAAGGCTACTCCTAGGGACGCAATTGAAACAGACCAATGCAGTCCTAGGAGGCCCAGCAGTTGCGCGATGAACCCGACGAGGCCGAATATTGATCCAACGTTGGTCCAGACCTCTAAGCGGCGTTGAATATTCTCAAAACCTGGCTCTTGGACGCTGATTCTACTCGAAGTGACGATGTTTAGTTGGTCTTCCCCTGTGAAGAGGGCGGCGGGCTCGAATTCTTGATCAGCCAGGGTTTGCTTTTGCTGAACCCACAGCATCCGCATTGCCCAGTTCTTGGCTGGCTGGTAGTATTCTTCCTTTGTGCTGCTTCCCACGACGTAGGCGCTGGCGCCGGCGCCGACACACACCAGTATCGTACCAGCCGCGAAGAGAGGAAAGGCAAAGGTGCCAACGACGCGCTTTTGTTGCGAATAAGTGATGACACCGGCAAGCAGTATCAACCCGACTTGCAAGAAGACGCCTAGACAAGCGCAGTAAAGCCCTTCAGCTCCAGTAGTGTTGCAGCGGTTGTGAGATATGTTGGGCGACTCCGTTCGGACGTGTGGGACGATGATGGCATCATTCTGCTGGGCATCAATGTTTTCTCTGCTACCAGTCTCGCAACCTTCGTTGCTCTGCTCAACATGGGCAAAGGGGAGAAGGGCTCGCGCCTTCTGCCAAAAGCTTTGACGGGTATCGGATGCTGCAGAATGATTGTGTCAGTACGGGTACTCTTTATAGACAAACAAAGCGCAGCCAATAGACGCATATATAGGGGTCTTTCTCAACTTACGCGAATGCAAATAGCCATTAGCCAGAACTTCAGACATGCTCATCACCTTTATGACCGCATCAGGGGCCAATCCTTTCGCAGGACACAAGCAGAGGAATTCCATGACTCTGCCTGCTCCTATGCAACGAACTAGGTCCCTGCCGTCCCAGACCTCGCATGTCTCCAAATTGGAAGACATGAGGTCCAGTTCAACAGCCGCGGTGGTCTCGGTCGCTCTCCCGATCAGAGCTCTGAGCCAGGGCGAACCGCCGACCCGAATAGCAGCGACGACGAGAGTGGCGAGGCCGATTGGTGCGGCGGCGGCGGTGATGTAGTAGTCGCTTACAGCGAGGGATTGGGCGAGATACTGAGTTGTGAAACGCTCGAAGAAAAGTGTGAAGAAACTTTGAGACGATACAGTCAGGTTCATGAACGAGTGCTCGAATGGACCAGTGGGATCGTATGACTTACGAGGCAGTCTCTTCAGTGAGCTTGCCGGGAAACTCAGATCCGTCGTCGGCAGTGATGAGTGCTAGGAGGTAGAGGAGTATGATCATAGCACTGAGTCGACCCATGACGGAGGATATGGTTCGTAAGCCGCTGGAGTTGGGCAGAAGCTTTGTGGGAGGTTTTGCGAATCCGTTCTCGCACTTTTGTCGTAGCTTCCGATATCTTTACTTCTCTCTTATCAAGGGGATATGTTGAAGTAAAGATTGCTTCAATGCTGTCTGATTTGAGACTGACTGAAAGACAGGACTTTCACTCTGAAGTTATAGCTTTTTGTCTCTCATTCAAGAACATCTTCTCTGTTTCTGCCTTGGAGCAAACATTTCCATCGTACGCCTCACTTTGTTCCAGACACCTCGCCTTCGCCCATACCCCTCGCCGTCGTCCATACAGTCGCCTTCTTCCATGCCAAGAGCACCTCAACTGCGCACATACACTCGAAAGTCCGAGAAGGTCAAGATGTTTGCTTTCAGAAGTCATTTGTAGGCCATGTATAAAGGCCGGCTAAGGCAGCCAAGTCGTCAAATTTGACTCCTTGTGCATCGTTCAGGGCCGGATAAGTACAGGATTTTGGGCTTAGATTCCAGTCAGGCGTTGGGAGATGCTGGCTACACAAAGACTTCCATTGGGTAAGATTCAACCACGAGTGTCAATTATACACAGATAATCGTCCTTGCCGGACGAACGGATTACTGTAGGCCTGTTAAAGGACCTCTACGGCTTGTAAAAATAGGAAAGCGAAGCTGTTTGCTTGCTTAGGACATGATATCACCGCCTCATCTTCACGATGGCCAAAGTGTTGGTTGTATCGTTGCACAGCATTGCCACAACTCTCAAGTTGAGGAGTTGTTCCAATGGACTTGAATCGATGACATACTACTGGTAAACGACTGAACTCTGGAGTGACTGAGCTTCCAGGTATGAGGTTGGTTTTCCGGCGCATCTTCTAGTATCTTGCCAGAATCAACGTCAATCTCTGCCGCAATCTCATCTCGTTTGTATCACAGAGAGCTTTGGCTCTGAAAACAAAGTGAGCCGTGACTCCAAGACATTTGATCCCTCTTCATGAACCTTGAGGGCTTTGCCCAGATGCCATGGCTATAGCAATCGTTAGGACTACGTATCCGGCGATGTATACGATGGTGCCTGGTGGGCAGCAGAGCCTGATGGTGTCACAGCAGTGAAAACAGGGCTAAGCGTCCGGAAGAGAGCAAGCTGCGTCCCCGAGGCGCGAGCCCGGAGATCTGTCACTGGCACTTATTGATTGGCTTTAGCTTCCACTTTGTGTTCGCTCGCGACAGTGGGAGGTCATATGAGGCTGTAAAGGTTCTCAGTTGACTCGAGGCGGAGCGATCAGCAGTGATGCCCGAGGCACAGGATCTCTGGCATCTCACTCGCGGCGTCAGCGAGACAACCCATATTTTTCACAAACTGAACGGTGCTGGGCGACCTGGATCTGGGAGCAAATTTACTGCGAGATCGTAGTCGGCACACCGAACGTCTCCGACGCAGATGAACGCCTCACTCATCCAGCTCATGCAAGGTCAGCTAGAACGATGCAACTTAGTGCAACGATGCCGATGCCAAGGTCGACCTGTTGAGTCTTGCGCTTACCCCTGAAAGAGAGATTCAAAGGAGAGCTTTCCCCACGTGAAACCATTGCCAGGATGTGCTGACGAGCCCTTGTAGCACAGCAGCAAAGCCACCAAAAACATCTCTCTGCCCCTGAAAGGCCGGCGAGTGTCGGCGGCCACCAGCTTCTAGTACGTCTTCTCAGGCTTGCCCGGGTCTTATGGAGACTGCAAAAGGCTCGCCTCAGGGTCCTTTCAGTAGCGACCGTTTGTAACTGACGGACGTGCAGCGCTTCGACCTCAAGGTAGGCTTCCTCGTAGAAGGTGGCCTCTTCAAAGTTCCAGCGTACCTGCTCTGGCATGAAGACGAGAGCCGCTACGTATTGCGCTCCTGAATGATTCGAATGTGAATATTTCAGGGCGTTCCATACAGCTACTGATTCTTTGTGATGTCCAAGTGGCTCAGCGTTTTCATGGGCGAGACGCCGACACACCGAGGTTGCTGCTTGAGGGTGGTGGGACAGCAGCTTCTTGGTGGGTGTGCAAACGGGTGCCTGAGTGGAAGTTTGGGAGGCCGCTTTGCACGCTCGTGCCCAAGGCTGCCACGATGGTGACGTTGGCGAGGCCATACTCCTGGCTGATGAAGCCATAATTGGATGTTCCTGTCAGCGTCGCTCTCTGGGATGATGTAGAGAGTTTTGGCTTCAGAGATAGACATGTCTAAAGTCTGGACCAGCATCCTATATTGCTGAACAGCCCCTGACTGGAAGACAATGGTTGTCCGGCCAAATGACGCTGAGCAACTCCAGGCGCTCCTCTTGACGCCCTGACAATACATAGCTGAGCCAGGTGATAAATATAATCTAAGAGGTAAACGATCTTGGAGAGTCGACAAACATTGACCCTTGATTGTCGATGAGCGCACAGCTTGAGCCGTGATCCAGCCGATCTCGGCCCAGATGTCTTTCTATGCTGGACGTTACACAACTCCATGTAGCGAGGCATCTGCTGTATGATTAGCTACAGAGGCCGCGTGTCCTCAAAGATTCACTACTGTCAGGAGGAGCTGTTGTTGATCCATCATCATTGCCTATAGGGGTCATCGAATTGAACTGATATCGTATGGTCAATACCAAGGCAGAGAAGATACTTTTGTTCGGATCACCTGCATGGTATCGTCGAACCGCTATCCAAGACATTCAATGCGCTTCGCGTCTAAAAGGGGTTGCCGGCCGCATCCCTGTACACATCAGAGATGTTCGTCTCTGTACTGGGACAATTCTCATCCGTCAAGCCAGCCAGGCCTGTAGTTTTCAAGGGTCTCGCAACCCAGGGGAGCATATAGAAAAGGTAATGCTGCATCTCCTGGGCGAAAGTCGTCGGAAACGTAGCCCCATAATCTTCGTTTCGCCCAAGTCAGAGTAGATGCTGGCTTATGTCCATTGTGCGCTGGGTAGAGGGTATCTCAAATGTCATAGCTGATGCGGCGGTAAAAGCAACAGAGCCGCGGAAGTCCCATCAATTTGCTTTCCGAGGAGCCACAAGGTCAGAAGCAGTGTCAGGAACATGCGTATGTGTATCGTGGTAATAGTGTAATGTGTCATCATCTGAAGTATCGCTATGCGACATCTGTCACTCAGGGCATGCATCAATGAGAAGATATCTTTGCTCGGGTCAGGTGATGCTGTGAACCCCGGCTTACGTGCCTCCGCATCCCCAACTCCGGAGGCGCAACACAACTAAATTCCTACACCTTCATCAACCATCGAGAGCAGAACAATGAGCCTTCATCACATTACAGTTGGGACGGCAAGCGCACAGGCGCAGAGCGCGCTGATGCGGCTTCCGCAAGAGCTGCGCTTCATCATCTACTCCCTCCTCTTCTCCTCAACTCGCTTCACGTCGGGGCGGCGACTCATGTCGGACTGGACCGTCCGTGACATCAGCCCCGCGCCTCAGGGATTGGCCATCCTTCTCTGCTGCCGCCGCGCATACTCCGAGATTGGCAAGACTTGGATTAGCCAGGTGCTGTTCTGCTTCGAAACTCCAACGGCGATGCTCAAGAAGCTGGCCAACATTTCGCTCGAGACTCGATCGTTGGTTCGCCATGTCCGAGTCTCGGGACACTATATGAAGGTTACATACAACAGCAAGGTCACAGAGCTTTACATGACTCACCAGGTCTTGAAGCTGCTTCCCGGACTGAAACTCGATAAATTGACCGTGTTTGGCCACGCTCACACGCCCTACTCCTACGACACTCTCGACCTCCTCGTCGAGCATAGTGACGGGTGGAAGGAGCTGCACTACATATCGCACGACTTGCACTACATTTCCCACCGGCATGTTGAATCCGCTATCGGCGAGCCTGATGAGATTGATGATTGGGGGCGTGAGCAGCAGCCCACCGGTTGGCGGAGGAAACTCGAGGCCCGTGATGAAGCCGACTCGGGAGCTTCAGTTTCCCTCTTCAAATGGATAAACCTAAATCAACAAGGCGCTGAGCGTCATACAGATACGTGGGTCAAATTGACGGAAACCCTGCCATCTGTCGAGTATATACAAAAATACATCAACACAAATGTGGGATCGCTCACGGCCATGAGCGCGAGCGAGACCAGGATGTTAGTTGTGGTGAAGCGAGGTAAAGGCGTTGATCATGAAGAGAAGCAGCATGAAATGCCGCCTCACTATGCACTATGGGACCTTGGACAAGAGACCCCGCCAAAAACATGGGCGGAGATTATGGCTCATCGAGACAGCATCACTTGCTTCTCCAGTGACTCAACCATGTACTATGCTACGGCTGATTCCGAACAGCCAGAACCTGCGTTCTTGGTGGACGAGTACGAGAATGTGGACGACTATGTGTGGCCTGTCTACTACATGCAGGATGGCTGACTGGACCTTTGGCTGGTATATATCTTGCACAGGAGGAGCATGCATTTGGCTCAAGTCTATTGCAGAAGGGATGCTAGGCCAAAATGGAACAGGAGAAGTTGCGCTCTTCATGCATGAGTCCGATCCGGAATCATTGGGAGGTGGAAGGGGGATGAAGTACAAGGATAGTCCTCTTTTGAATCTTCTCTCCAATGCTGAGATGCGTGTCCTGGACGCGACTCACACGATAGGTGACTAGTCCTTCCGCTCGTAAGAGTTGCCACGAATTGCCCAGAGACTATGGGAGATATTCGTCCTGCATATGCATTGGTTACTGTATTGTCAATGATATTTCTGGCTCATGAGGGTAATGGTACCGGATGTCTATGAAGACACTCGGAGAGCTTTGCATGATGCCAGCATGCCGGAACTGCTGGGAATGCCGGGAGGTGGGTCGACTGATGGAGGCGGATCTCGGCCTTAAGACGGACTGTCTCTTGTTGGGTCCGTAAAAAGTGACAAGCGCCGTTATTCAGATCGAGCCGGCGGTTCCGAGACGAGGCTTCATTGTGTTGGCGTCTGGCTGTGGTCCTCTTGAAAGGACTGCGGCAATGCCTCCAGCTGGATGAGTTGTGAGAGCCACAAATCTTCTCTGAGTATCCAACAAGATGTCAAGTTTGTCAAATACCGATTCCTACCCATCAGCTCGCTAGTGACGTTCTAGTGTATTCCAAGATCGATATCTCTTGGCGGATCTGTAGATGAAGGACATGAGACGCAGGCCAGCCATCAGATGACTTGGCATCGCGGGAGGCGTTGAATCGGCCACGCCACCCCACGGCCCTAGCCATATCGTTGCTTCTAGAAAACGTGGCATAGAGAAACTGGACCTAGCTGATTGGCTTATGTCCATCGTGGCTTGCTTCTAGAATGGCGTCATTCGTAAGGTAGAAAGTCGTTCTGAAGTCCAGGGCATAGAGCTTATGGAGGGATGATACATGGAACGAGATTCCCTCTTGAATAAGCATCTTACCAGGCGGAGCCAGGTAGCCATGTCGTTTCGGAGGGCCAAAGTCAATTAAGAAAGAAAATCCTGACCGGGCGGGAGGCTGAAATTGGCCACAGCCTCTCCGAACTCGGACGGCGTCTTCACTCAGAAACGTACGAAAGCTGTTGACAATGCTTGGTAGTCTCTCCCAGAGTCAAAGACGCCCTTTTGATATTGATTCGTAAAAGTATCCGGTTTACCAGCCGTACCTGTGGGTCTTGTCCAAAAGTTCTTCGGAAGAGGTCTGTTGTGGTTGAGTGTACGGAAGATCGGCATCCGACTGGATCCTGCATGACGGGACTCAAGTCACGTCGAGGATTGAACTTCCTTACAAACGAATCTTTCTATTACCTGGAGAGCCAGTGTGGGACCCGTGCAAGGCTTGAATAGCAGTTGGCATGAGATGGGCTCGGTTCATATGTTGCCTCCGATGCGGACGGGCGTCAGCTGTGGCGACGGGGTTCGCTATCCGATGTCGTCTCATCAGTGACACTTATATTGTCCTGAAATACCCAGATCTTCCCCAGATTCTATAGATTATGTGCTACATGAACTTTCAGAAAGACTCGAGAGGAGAATTGTGACCCGTTTATTACATCGTTTGTTTCGAGACATCTGAACCGACCCCCTTGCCCAGAATCCAGTTGCTCTCACACAAGGCCTCCTGGCTTTTGGCCTGAACCGAACTTCGAGATGGGCTCCGAGAAAGAGGATTACTCCTCTGGCCCTGAGGATGCCTTCACAAGCGCCAATGTCATAACCTCAACCGCCATTAAGCCCCAGCATCGCCCTCTCCACGATGCCAGCGTCACCCTCGAGGAATACATGTACTATGCCGAAAAGACACGAGCAGAGGAGGACGCAGTCGCAGCCACCGCACCACCCACTACCTTTATGGACATGGTGTTCCCGTCGAGGGGAACGTCGAGACGTATAGAGGGCAAGCAGCCGAGCGAGAAGCATGAAGGTGAAAAGTCGAACCTGAACGACAACAAGCTGCTCATCACGGACCTGGAGTGGACAAATGCAAGTCGGGCTTTGCGGTCCGCGAGTGCAGCTGCCTGCTTCTACTTGATCACGACGGATATCCTGGGTCCGTTTGGAGTGGGCTTCTCTATTGGTACGATGGGTTGGGGAGAGGGTATCGGACTGTTTACTCTGTTTGGTCTCTGCGCCGGAGGGTGAGTCAATATTAACATATCTGTCTCTAACGACATAATTTTAGTACTAACATTGGTGTGATAGTTCTGGTTGGATCCTTTGGAAAGCCTTCCTCGACGTCGACTCATACGAGTTTCCCGTCAAAAACTACGGCGATCTCGGATTCCGCATCTGGGGCCCCTGGCTTCGCTACACGATCAACTTCCTGCAAGCTCTGCAGCTGATGATTAGCGTCGGCATTCTGGTTATCAGTAACGGCCTTTCCATCTCGCAGGTGTCAAAGTTTCACCTTTGCTACATTGTGTGCTGCCTAATCTGGGCGATTGTGGGCTTCTTCACGGGCCAGATCCGAACGCTGAACAAGCTCGGCTTCTTGGCCAACTTTGCGGTGGTCCTGAATCTTATGATCATGTTCATCAGCATGGGCGTCATGGCTCACAGTGAGCCCAACTATGCAGCTGCGCAGGCTGGCTCTGCTGGAGCTGCCCTGGGCGGACTCTCTGTTACACCGTCTGCCAACGGGACGTATCCTCCCATTCAGAGATATGGCGGCCTTCCCCCGTCAACCAATGGCTTCACTGGCTCAATCAACGGTCTCATGAATGGCGTCTATGCATACGGAGGAGCGCAGCTGTTTGTTGAGTTCATGGCTGAGCTTCAGCGACCCCGGGACTTTCTCAAGGCAATGTGGGGAGCTCAGTTCTTCATCTATGCGTGCTACATGTCGTATGGATCATTTGTCTACTTTTACCAGGGACAATATGCCAATCAGGTAAGTTATACCAGACGATGATGTGATCATATGGGTGTATGCTGACAATCGGCTCGAATAGCTCGCATATCAGGGCCTCTCGCCTTATGCCTGGCAGACCGTCTGCAACATCCTCGCCGTCATCAGCGGAATCATCGCCGCGACCCTCTACGGCAACATTGGCATCAAGGTCATCTACAACAACGTCCTCATCGAAATATTCAAGGCTCCGCCGCTCACGTCAACTGGCGGCAAGATCTTGTGGGCTGTCATTGTCCCGATCTACTGGGTCGTCGCCTTTGTCTTTGCGGCTGCGATCCCCGACTTCTTCGGCCTGACGAGCGTCATTGCCGCCATTTGCCTTGTGCAGTTTACGTACACGTTTCCGGCATTCATCGGTCTTGGTTTGTTTGTCCAAAAGAATGCAATGCGGGGAGAAGAGGCGTTTGACCCGGCGACTGGCGCGGTTCATCACCGTGACTCGGGAGTGAAGCGGTGGATTCGGGGGTTCTTTGGCAGGTTCTGGTGGTTGAATGTCATACTGCTCGTGTATACGCTTGGATCTCTGGCGTTGAGCGGACTTGGGGCATATGCGGCCATTGAAGGCCTGATTGATGCTTTCAAATCGCCTCAGATCAACTCGTTCACATGCACTTCTCCCCTGGAGGGCTGAGTAAATAGACGAATATTCCATTCGCGTTCATTGTTCTTGACAGAAGAGCCACCTGGACCTTGGCCATGTTGACGTATTTGAAACAGCATCTTGTCAGTCTCTTCTTACATTGAAGCCAAAGAGACATGGGTCGTGCCCTAATCTGCGAGTTCTCCTCCCTCCATCCTAATCATCATCGCCAGCATCGCTTTTTCCGCTTTGTCCGCATGGGCGGCTTCTAAGCACCCGCTCAACATACATTCAAAGCTACGTCGGAAACTTATCTTCGCCAGAGCGCTAGATAATACTGCCATTCATAACGGGAGAGCTCAAATTGCACCAGTGCGAAGAATCTCTCCCCAATGCCTCGCGGATGTCTCTCTTTTCCCGGTTCCACCACGGAGGTAGCAGGCCAGCGCGCGTCTGCACGGTGTCGAAGAACCGCTGGAAGCCCTCGCTGCTCTGGTCGACGCTTTCCCCGGCGTTGTTAATGTCCTAGACGCGGAGGCGGTACGCGTCGATGCGCAGCTCATACGTCTCAGACTCGCGATGGTTGTGGAGCCAAGCCCCGTTGCTGAGTCTGGTGAATGGCTTACTCCTGGGAGCTTTGGGGCCTCGGGCCTTGCCGCAGACCTTTTTTGTGTGTCTTCAGTCGGCTGCAGCTTCGCTGGCCGTATCATCACAACGGCCTGCGTGACAGTAAGCGGCTCCCTCTAAGTGGACTAAACTCTGTAAATCATCAATATACTAGAGCCATTTCTCTGCTCGTTGCCCAAGAGGGTGTGTCTTGCGCATATTCACCGCCTCCTCGCATCCAGATAGAGCATGCAGGGAGGCTATGATGAAGCCTATGGTTCAAAGCCACATGTTCGTGGCTGCTGCCCCAGACGTCTTATACAAGCCCTTGGAACATGATCGTCAAAAAGTCCGGCTATAACAGCCATTGATTGGCCAACCATGGGCAGAAACAATGCTGTTGGAACTGTATCTCCAGCCGAAGCTTCAGCCGCGGCTGATACGTGCTCGGTTTGCATAGCTCTAATTGACAGGGACGGTAAGGCGCCTAGTCACAATTCGCAGAACAGCATGAAGGGCGTTTGGCAGTTCTGCGCCATCGGAAGCTGCATCAAAAAAGCCGTCGACAAATATCTTGTCAACTTGTTGTTTCGAAATCTGTGAAGGCCTCAAGTTTGCAATTCCCCACCGAGTTGGTACCATGTTATAGCTGCTAGAGCTGATCAGAGACACCGTTCGTGGGAAGGACGATGCCAAAGGTCTCAAGAGACAAAGTCTACC
The DNA here is from genome assembly GCA_020002365.1 of Trichoderma gracile. Taxonomy (NCBI): domain Eukaryota; kingdom Fungi; phylum Ascomycota; class Sordariomycetes; order Hypocreales; family Hypocreaceae; genus Trichoderma; species Trichoderma gracile. Next base: position 3,536,477 of record JAINEY010000006.1, read on the forward strand.
CCAGGATTGCCACCAACCTAACGTCTAGACTGTATGTACAGAGAAGAGCCATCTTGCACTAGCCTCTCCATCACGAAAGAGCTGAGAATGCCGATGACTTGGTCCGTATATAATTCAGCGAGCGGCAGTTCGGCTTGAGTCTAGCGCAGGGGTCCCCGAAACTAATAGCCTATCTAGGCTTGCTAGGCCTGCACACTTTACCCAATAGTTAGTTGATGCTTCAACCGACTATCGAGATTTAGCGGAGATTTGCGACTCAATACTAGAGTAGTCTGTCAAGTCTGTTCGCGATGATCGAACAATTAGAGCATTGCAGCTGGAGTCTAGGCCCAGATCTACATCGTATGGCGTCGGGCTAGGAGATGCAATCTCCTTTTACGGTGCTTGAATTGAGGCTTTCCAGCAAACAAACGCCGCTTTAGCGATTCTCTGGGGTTTTAGGTGTGGCTCGTAAAAAGAATCAGACTAGAGCCGTGGAATCGAAGGAAAGAATATGTAGAGTGCATGTAAAAAGATCTGACAGCAGTGCTTTGCTGATCGAGCAGCCTGCTTCTCACCAGACCTTTCATCAGACAAACACATCTCACGATGGTCTCACTCAAGACTTTGTCTTGGCTTTGCCTCCTTCAGGTCCAGTATGTGCTGGCAATTGACCGAGTTTGCCTGCATTGGCCCTACGTTGAGCTGCTCCCCTTGAAGCACTACCCGCCGGCTGAGTTCTACTGCTCTCATCACTGTGAGTACGGCTGATAGAGGCTGAGGCTCTTGAACTGACCAAAGCAAGACCCTCTACCTCCCAAAACCGTCACTCGAACGGTGACGCAGCCAACGACTACGGTTGTGACTGTCTCCAAGCCTGCTCGAACGGTTACATCCACTCCTCTCACCACAACGTCCACCGTCTTCACATCGACATCAACTGCGTACGTCTACACGACTACAATAACTGCCACAGCTACCTCTGGCACCTCGGTAGGCCATCTTATTATCGAAGCCTGTGGCGAACATAACAGCTGATTTGCTTCTTGTAGATACGGACCGTTTACACCGGCACGGAAATCGATACGGTCTACACGCGGACAAACATTGCCACCGAATACACTTCTACCTCGACCGACTACCGCGTCACCGGTACCGATACGATGTGAGTCGCTCACATATTAACATAACTATGTGCCATCATTGACCTTATGTAGCACTACGATCGTTGCTACACTCCCCTCGACGACAACAACCGCGACTGTTACTGCTTTTACTACTGAACAGGAGACGGTGACGGTCTCCTCCGGAACTGTCACCGCTTACACGACCATTGACACCGGCTTGACGAGGCGACATCAACAAAAGCATCACGACTTTCGCGAGGATCTTCTGCTGAGGCTGGCAGCATGCCGGCGAGACGTGTTGCGGACTGCGTGCTCAGTAAGTTCTCCCTCCTTCAATGACGCGCCTAGTAGAGCTACGAACTGCTGACGCATTGCAGTGCATTGGAGTTCATCCGCCCACGCATACCGTTACGGTCACGGCCAAAAGGACTCATACATTGTACAAAACTGTCTGCGCCACTGAGACTGTGAGTGTTGTTGGTACTGTGACGACCAAAAAGGCGTTTACGTCAACCATCAGTACAGCCTCTGTAAGTTGGCCTCCTCAGGCTTCATTATTTATCGGGCTCTGATTTCTCCTGATTCTCAAGACCACCACAACCTCCATTGTCGGTGTCAGCACAGTATTGGCCGTTGAGACAGATACCGCCAGCATAGAGTCCGTCTCAACACTGTCGACAGTGCTTGTTACCCAAGTTCCCACCGCAGCCACGACGACAGCATCAGTCACTTCATTCTCCGAAGTCGATGTAGCAGTCACAACAACCGTGCCTACCACGTCTACACACACTGTCACGGTGCCTCTCGCCACCACGACCATCTCGTCCGCTCTTTCGTACTCTCGTGTCTATGGTCCGGTGGACGGGTGTGCCTACGTGATGATGGAGTAAGTCTCTTCAGACGATACCAAGAGTATTGGACAGTGTCAAGACTAACACGCATCCTTGAAGGAGCTTCCTCGACCAGTATTCGGCACAAGTCACCGCTGGCACTTCGCATACCGCAAGAGCCGCCATATGCGCCGCCTTTTGCGATCGAACCCCCGGTTGCAAGACGGTTGGAATGAACTGGTTCCCCGCGTGCGGTGCTAATGGCGAGTCCGTGTATTGCATTGCTTCTGCAAATGCCTGGGCTGGGACGGGTACGATGCAGTGCGGCATTGGAACGGGTTACAATGGTTGCGCCATCTACCAGGATGGAACTGTCTACGAGTATGTCATCTGATGCCTCAATCTTTGGTGTTTATGGAGTTTCTGGAGGCACAACTGACGACTACACAGGAAGAGTGCTATTACCAGCACGTAGGAAGCTCAAAGGCGCAAAGGAGGCCCTATGCGTAGGTATCTAATGGGTTTGACGAGGAAAGACATGTTCTCTATTGGTAAAGAAAACCGGATACCGTTTGCAAGGAGGTATTTACAGGCGGCATAAGCAAGACTATTCATTATATGGTAGAATGTATGCTGAGTATTATCTTCCTCCCGTTTTGTAGCGCTCATATAGAGAACGCATTCAGCAGTGAGGTCCTTAGAGTACTGCACATACCCACCCCACCACCACACCACCACACCCCCCCTTAACCCCCAAGACGACAATTCCCATGCTGAATGATTCTACAAAGACACAGAGAGTTTACATCAAATGCAAAAAAAGAAAAACATACAACAGCCGGTGTTCGCCAGTGGTCACCCACCTGACTACTAATCTGCCGGTTAGTGGCTTGTCTCTGGGGGAGCAGACGGGACCCCGAATTTTCCACTACCTATGGTCGTATGTGCTTGGGAATGGCGTTAACTGAATCTATAGTCAAGAAGGTAAGAGACTCTAAATATTGATATAAAAAAAGACATACTAACTTGCTAAGTATATAAATATTAAGTCAGAAGTGTTTCTATATCTAGTATTTTAACCTGGCTACTTAGCATCCTAGGGATAAAAAATATTATTATAAAGGTTTTTTTTTTTTTTTTTTTTTTTTTTTTTTTTTTTTTTTTAAATCTTCTTAAATATATATACTTAACCTAAAATAATATAGTAAATAGTAGTAAAAAATATTAGAATTTCTTATTTACTATATTTGCCTAAAGATAATAGTAATAGCAGCAGTACTATTAGTAGTAATAGTAGCAGTAGTAATTAAGATGTTTGTATTTACTATACCTTACTACTAGATAGCCACTCTTGTAAAGTAGTATACATCTAGTACTAACTAAAGTAAGCTAGCACTTTCAATGCGCTACCTACCTAGGTAGGTAGGTAGTTAGGTAAGCAAGTACCTACCTTGGTCTAATGCATCAGATATCTTAAGGTATGTAGCATGGGTTCCACTTCTAATAAAGCACGCGCCTAAAGGAACAACACCTCGACGCATCGTCCTGCAGGTGCCAGCGCATCCGCCTCCACGCCTCTACGCCTCCATCGCCAAACGAGATCGTGGACAGATGATACCATGGCACAGCGCATGTTGACCTATGGTAGGTTGTCGCCCCCAAAAGGTGAGACAGGCGTTTGCAGCGGCTCACATGCGCGAACCCCACGCGCGCTCTGCCAGCGAGACCATCCACGGCCAGGTTGTGCAAGGCTCAGCCAACGCGACCGTGAACAGCAGCCTGCTGCTGCGGCCTCCTCATTTCTCCGACCTGTCTTCCGGTCTCTTGACCTCCTGCCCTCCGTCGTCCATGGAGAGATCACGCTGTCGAAAACGACGCCGCACCGACGGACCCTCGCCTCCAGAGGATTCTCTCACGAAACGCGCAAAGAGACGACGCACCGACGGCTCTCCGCCTCACGTTGACCATCCGCCGGAGCAGCCTGAGCCTGAGCAATCAGTTGAAGCTGACAGCCATCATTGGCAATATCCGCCTGAGTTTTGGGATAGGTTGTCCCAGGTACCGCTCGTTCCCGGTGCTGTAGCCGAGCTCGAAAGGCGGACCTGTGTACGCCCTTCTTATCCTTCGCCTCCGACAGAGCCTGTCAAGGACCTTGCGTCTGCCGCCGCCGCCGCCAGAGAGCTTGCCCGATTTGCTAGACACGGCGGCCCAGATCTGCGCCATCTCCGAGGATATCCCCCGCCACCAAACAGCGTTCAACCCATCGATGCCATCAGCTCCCCTCCGCGAAGCCGGGCAACCAAATCCACAAATCCAACAACCCTTCCAGTAACCTCGAAGACGACCACTACCAAGAAGTCGACGACTCCTTATGACCGCGCATTCGAACAACATCTGACGGATCATGCCATTCATCCGACATGGAGATCGCGAAAGCCTGACTTGGCAGATACGAGAGCGGCCCTTGCAGTCTCAAGACGGTCGCTCTCGCCTTCCAGGCTTTCTGTGAGCATGTTTGAAACGTTTCAAAACCACAGTGACCGGGCCAAGGACGAGAATGATGTGAAGGCACATGTCGTTCCAATCTTCATGGGGCCCACGCAACTCGACCACCCGATGGCCATGGGCACAATATTCGGGAACCTTGAACCACTTACAGACGGTACGCTGGCTCCGGCGAGTCCGGATATCTATCACGGCGCATACCCCGAAGAGCTTGACCGCTCAGTCCGTGACGAACTCGCTACATCAATCATACCGTCAACCATGCAGGACAAGCCGATGGCACCCAACTTCTTCCTGGAGATCAAGGGCCCAAATGGCAGTACTGCTGTGGCGGCACGACAAGCTCGATACGACGGAGCACTGGGAGCCCGTGCTATGCATGCACTGCAAAACTACGGCAAGGGTGAACTGGAATACGACGGCAATGCTTATGCATTCAGCTCGATCTACCACGACGGCACGCTCAAGTTATACACCCATCACATTACGGCACCGTTAGCCGTAGATTTGCGACCTGAGTACCATATGACCCAGGTAGACACGTGGGCCATGACTGGTAACATGGACGATTTCCGCCGTGGAGCCACAGCATTTAGGAACGCTAGGGATCTGGCAAAGCAGCACCGCGATCGTTTCATCCAGGCCGCAAATACCAGAGCATCTCAAGCGAGGACAGCCGCTACTAAGGCAGATGTAATCGCTACTCAGGCAGAGGCAGCGGCTACTGAGGCAACAATCGCTACTGAGGCAACAATCGCTACTCAGGCAGACACAGCCTCACTGAAGAAAAGCCAGATATCAGGGCAAAATGAGGGCCAAAATTGCAATGATCCCTGCACGGGAGACGATCCTCAAGAGCCGAGTCCAGGGGCGAGTCCGGGGGCGAGTCCAAGCGCAAGTCAAGAACCCGGCGACGATCCGTCGATGAGTTTCAACTCAAGCTTTACATCGGGCTTCAGCGGTTCAAAGCGGTCGAGGCAGTCTCTCAGTCCGCCATCCCAATTCAGCGGGAGTCGTGGGTCGAAGACTCGAACGCGGCCAAGCGCAACCCGACGAGCAGCAAAATGATTTAGAGGAAGGAATGGCGATGCCGTACATAACTTAACGCACAGGACATGCAATCAGGAGCGTCTGATCTAACCACAGGGATGCGTTCGGCGGTGGATTATGGAAGTAGGCAAGTCTCCTCATGTCAACCATCAACCCAAGAATGACAGTCCAAAACGGATGTCCTAATTGCCCTCTTGTGATATCTCCTTGCCGGTGTTAACCGCCAGTGTGTCACACTGTATTCTGGTGAGGCGGCGTAGCATTTACTACTTGTAGGGTCTCCCTAGCTGTGGCATAGAGCACTAGGTACGGTTCGAATAGGAATATGCTACAGTTTAAGTAGGACTGCTGATTAACGAAAACCTGAGAATAATGTGAATGTGAGGAAGATATGGGGTTTACTGTTAGGTATATTATATATCCATATATATCTATCACTAGATAGGTTAGCACCTTGGTGGTATGTAATCAGTAATTAGGGGTATCACGGCGATGGGAGAACTAACATCTTGATATATCGTCATGAAGGTCTCAGCTCACCCTCCACTGAGGCATTGGTACACAGACCTCGGTCACAGCCAATACTACTATGGCCCTCATGGATGACAGGCGGCGCATGTTAGCCCAAAGGTAGAATCCAATACCCTTAGAGGACGAGGCAGTTAAACATCGCAGCGGCATACATGGAAGATTCGAACACGGTCGACGCAACCCAATGAATAGCAACATGATGTGGAAGGAAGAAATCGAGCGTCACTTGTCTATGGTACTTGACCGGTGTTTCTAGAATCCCAATCATCTTCTGTGAGATTCATCAACTAATGGACAGGCTCTGGTGGGCGACCTTGCGGACTGTGACAGCATCGCCGTCGTCCTCCAGAGCAGCACGTCGGTCCTCTACTGTATGCCAGCACGAAGCCCGACTTGCAGAGAATCTTTGCCGAGTCTCGTAACAAACGGTATATTGACGCCTAGTATAATGATTAAAGCACTCTACTATTTATTAAACATGGACTCTGCAAACTTCATATAACCCCTTGTGTCCTTTCCCCTAACCCGCAGATGCCATAATCTTAGCGCACTCATGACCACTACCAAGGTGCATCGCTCCCCCAGAGCACCTGATTCAAGGCCGTTCAATAACTGTAGTGTACAGATTGGCTGCGCGTTCAAAGGGTCGAGTGCAATTGCGAGGAGAACAGGCACCCATGACAGGTTTGCAACTACCTCTCCATCGAGTGACGTCTTTCGCAACGAACTGGGGTGTCTCACCAGTTGCCACGAGTCGTCTTTGGCGAGCCTCCTCCATTCAAACGTCTGTCTCTGCATTGCCCGTCCGGCCTCAACAGAGAACCGGAAGACGATTCCTTTCTCTGCAGTTATCTTGCCCGTCATTGCCTCCGTTACAGTCGGGTGTTGCAACGCCTGCGTGTTTTCCTTTGTCTGAAGCGGCGGAAGTAGGATGTGGCTCCTGTTGCAAAAAGGGTTGATTCTTTGTTCGAAGACGGTGATATCTCCAGCTGCTGCAAGAACGGCATCCTTGCTGCTCACGCCGTTATGCAGAATGAAGCCTGCTCTGGCCCCTAGCGGCTTTGTGCAGGACCAGCCGGAGGGGTGGAATTCCGCTAGGTATATGGCCTCGTTCGAGACAGCGTCGCATATTGTGAAAGATCGTGACAAACCAGCCTTGATGGTCATTGTCGATGGGAAACGGCGGTAGTATAATGATGATGAGGGTGACGTAGACGTCTGCGATGGAGGTGGTCCATGGTCTATCTCTTGGTAGGGAGGCGGCAGACTGGGCTCAACTTCCAGATCTTCGCGAGTGTCGACAATATCAAATCTGTCAGTCATTTTGATGCTCCTCCTTTGGTAGTTGACGCCAAAGAGATGTAAGATTGCGAGAGGACGGAGGGTGCCAGCGCGCAATTAACCAGTCTGGGATGGGTTGAATGGGATGCCTAGAGTAGCAGGTAGAGAAAGCAGAAACCTAGATTGAGACATTATTCTGCTGATGTTAGTCTATGACTACTGAGCGATAAAACTAGGCCAACCGCAGTCACATGGCGCAGTATCAAGATCACCAAATGGTCTGTGTGGTATGGGCGATCAAGACTTTCTCCAGCTTCTAAGCGACGGCGGCCTCCCCTTTCCGAGATTTTCCTCTCATCTCTCATTTGGCAGACATGTCGGGGAAAGAAAGAGCGCATATACGGCGAGAGGATACTTCGTACATGTTATGAAGGTTACACGAGGAGGATCAGCCGGGTTGGAGAGGTCTTACGCGTACAAACAACAGACCGCTGGAAGAATCTCAATGTCCCGACCGTCGCTTTTCGTTCCACATTTGACAATCACAGGGTTTCCAAAGTGGGTGCTTCCGTCGTAATGTGTCGATTGCGGATAGTAGTATTGTCTGGCACTTGATGTACATGGTTCCAGCGCTATGAAAGCGTTTGCAAACAAGTACGAGGATCTTGGTAATGTGAGGTATGTAGTCACCCTGTCCTAAGGTATAGAGGTCCGATCACTTGTAGGGCCTGACAGTCACTGATAGCTACTTTATGTCTCAGAAGCGCTATCCAAGTCAAAAGCAAGTATCAGGACAGACAGTAGGCGCTGATCTGTCTAAGGCTCACGCGTGTTGAGCGCTGTCTCAACTATTACAGGATATCTCCATCCAGGGACTAAGCAAACAAAATAGCACCCAAATATAGCCAGCAGCTCGTGTCAGGGTTCTATCAAACCTCATGAATCCTCCCACAGCCCTGTTTCCGACGGTCTCCATCAAACAGACCCCATAGTTGCAGAGAAAGAAGCGCATCTCTAAAGCAGTATATCCATTCCTGAAAGTGACCCAGTTGGAAAGTGCATGACACATTGCCGACAGGAAAAAGACCCAGAGTGCCCGCAGGGAGTTGCGAAGAAACTCGTGTTTCGTTCGTCGTCTTGCGCTCGTGACGCGAAGAAAAGGTGGCGTCAAAGGCTCGCAAGTTCTGCTGTGAAGATGGTGCCAAAAACTCCCCCAAAAGCGTCGAAGGCAGTATGCTTCGGCGGCATTACCAAACAACGGTGGCCATTCCTCAGGCCCGTCCCATCCAAGCAGCGATACGAACATGGTTGCCAGTACATCATGAGCTCCAGAGAGGACTGTGTAAGAAGCCCAAATCCAATTGACGGACACGACTCCGCGAATGCATAAGCCTCGAGTCACCAATAGAGGCATGACACCTTGATTAGGAAGCGTAAAGTCATGGCTGGTCACCTGAAGCCTTCGTAAAGCCCGTGCGGTCAATGCGGCCAACAGCTGATGTAACAGCCACATCGCGGTGGCGTGGCAAATCCGGCGTATAGCAAACCTCATCCGTCGGTCTTTGATGCTTCCACCCGTGCTGCTATCGATGACATCCAGCCGCCGAATGTTGCTCCATAGCCGGAAGGCTACCCTCAGTCGCCGTGCTGAAAGCATAGGACCTGGCTGCATCTGCACAAAGGTCTTGTCGATATACAGGACGGATGCAGTATGAATTGTGCCGTATATGATGAACGGTGCCAGAATGCCGGAGTGAGGAAAGCGACGCATGTCGCATATTGGAGATATAAGTATCATCACGCTCAGAACATGCAGAGCACTCAGAAGCCGCCTCTGTAAAGAAGGTGGTTGTTGAACTGCAAGAAAGAAGAAGAAGATGCCAGTACAAAACCACCACAATAAACTGAGATAAGAAAGCGAGTCCATATCGCTTGGGGCTTTTCAAGAATCAAAGGGCTGTCGGTTCATCCAGCTTGTCGGTTGTTCAACTTCATGAAACTTGCTTTTATAGATCCTGCAACAGCCATCGAAACCTTGATCCATTGAACAATTGTCTCTCCGTGATGCGCTGTTGTCAAGTCTCGACGACAGCGGGTTGTATGATCTGCCACATGTCCCAGCAATCCAACCCTGTCGGCAACCCCCGAGACTGTAGTAATTCGTCGGTCAGAGCCTTTTAGTAGGCCAAAGTTCTCTGATTGCCATCATGACTGCCACAAAAGGGGCTTCACACTTGAAACACGAGGCTTAGAGCCATATGCTGTCGAGGTTGCCTTAAACACGGTGGTGCCTGCAGGAGCCTCATTTCGCCGTACAAACAATGACAAACAGTAACAATACCACCCCCAAGGATCTGCCTTGCTCGGTGACGGCGAGCTGCATACACCAAACTGCGACGGCCATCTGAGTTATAGGCTCACAAAGACAGGTATGAAAGATGGAGAAGCAAAAGATACAAATAGCAGAGGGAATTTCTCCTGCACTACGATACTCAATTCTCGGATTCAAGCCATCGGCCCTCATCCAGTCGTTGAAGCAATTCCCATTATCACCACACTTTCTCCTGCCACCAAAATGCCTATTGCTCTTATCGGAGACCTCGCTGCCCTCATTGGGCTCGGCGGCGGAGCTATTGGAGGTTCCGTCGGCCACTGGTGCTCCAAGCACCCGCACAACCCTGGTTGCGTTCACTCTCGTGGGGTTCGCATGATTCAGCCAATTGGTCAATCTGAAGCAGGAATTGGCCTTTGCAATGTTCCCCTATACAATTTTGCCCTATGCCGTGATCAAGTCAAGTCTCAGGACAAACAGGTTATTGGCTCCGTCCTTACTGATGGCAGTGAGTAATGGATTTGACTCTTGAAACGCTTCCTCTATTCTCGTCGACTCACTGACTTGAACTCGCATCAGCGGTGCAATTCGACAATATTCCTCCCGCGTGTATGGATCTCAACGCAGTGTTGATAGGCGTTTGTGGAGGTTCTGGGCCTCGCCCAGAGCCCTGTGGCTCAGCCTGTATGAAGTATGTGGGACTCTCCCACCAGCAATTGGATGAGCTCTCTGCTTCTCTCAGCACCAAGACGCAATGACATATCTGGCCATTGACACCGTTGTTCTGCCAATGGGCGCCTTGGAAGGTGGCTGACCAAGTTTTTGAATGAGACTGTTAGGATGGCATCATTGCATTGTGGGAGGCAGGTTGAACGACTGTGAGCCTTTTCTTTCTATCCCAAGGAATTCCTAGCTTCAACACACGGAATTCATTGTTGTCGACTTTTTAAAGCCTTGTTGTATGAGCCGTTCCGTATCATGTGTCTTGCTTATTGCGTATTGTGATTGTCCATTAGTCCCAGATATCTAAGACAACTGATTAAAGCCAAATATCCTCATGGTGGCTTCAAGTTATGATGCTACAAATCCGATAATCAGCATGATCGAGCCCTACCGTTGACAGAAAACCTCGAGTTACAAGTCTGCACTCTCTTGCACTCTTTATTTGTCGATCTACAGACTATCCCATCACTTTGGTATGTGTTAAGCTACCGAGATGCATTCTTCTCAAGGTACCCTCATAAGGCCCTTCATACCTCTGATAACCATATTACATATCAAAAAGTCATTTGGGTGGATCTGCAATGTATCAAAAGCGTCTGCAATCTCGACCGTGGTGTCAAAGCATTGACTATGGTTCTTCCGTTCTCATCATCGAAATGGAGTGTGTGTATGTCAACTAATTGTCGAGCCAGCGTATTTTCGTAGGGAATACGGCTGCAGTCGTGATGTAGCATCCTCTTGAAGTATTGGAAGAGGAAGCGGCCCCCTTGGCTTGCGGAACGAAATTAGTTTGCGTGCACAGCAGTTATGGCTTGATCATTTCCGTTCTGTAGCTCGAAAATTATATCAGCCATGAGGTTGGAACTAAGGAAGAGTATCCGAGCGCAGTTCAATGCCATGCCTGAATGCGATAAAAATGAAAATGGGCTTCGTCACCCGAGAATCTAGGCCAGGTCGAACATCTTTCTGGAGAGCTCTGTCTCCGTAAAAGTTCTCTTGACGCATCTCCCGGAGCATTCTTTGCGGTTTTAAAAATCTTCGGCGCTGACGGAGAGCGCGGCCAGCGAAGTGGGAGCATAAAAGAGCTTCGTGTTAGCGGCAGAGATCTTGACGATGTACCTGATTGCTTCTTCCAGCACTTTGCATATGCGCTGTCGTGACTTTGCCGCGTTCAAATATTGGCACAGGAAGACCAGAAGATGTTCTAAACAATCCTTGAGTGCAGCTCTGTGCCGCTCGTACGTGTCAGCGAGATTTCGGTGGCCTGGTCGAGAAAGCATTTTGGACTCTCCCAAGAACCCTCGACAGCCGTCACATACGTACTCGACCGCCGTTTCTCCGCAGTGTCGACAGTCACAAAGATTAGTTATCTATAAGTTTTCGTTGGCTTCAAGTATCATCTGATCTAGCTCGCCGATGTTGTCCGTGATTGGTGGTGATGGCAGAGGGGTTTGCTGTATTGGTAGTACAGCTTGTAGTAGGTAGTCACTGTGGTGGGTTTAACTTCAGTGCTGCCTCTAAGATGCGATCATCGTGTTCAGAATGACTCTTATAACTGGTTGAGCTGATGAGGGCAGTGTTTATAGGTACTGACCTATTGGTCGAGAGACTTGAGCAATGAGAAAGATAATCATTAAAATTGTCAAGTCGGAAGAAGAAGATTCGCTGTCCATCGCCCAAACACCGCTATCCCAACTCCATCTATAACGAGCACAATCTCATTAAAACGCCACGCCAAATACGCCGCATTGTCCCATGCCATACGTATTTCCATCAGACTGCGGGCTGACAGCCATAAACGGATGTCCCCTCCGGCACGCATTAGTAGTGCATCCCTCAACCGGAGCAGTACGGCTCGTGAAGTATCCCTCGCAGGTGGAGTCGGCGGCATACCACTTCCAGTAGACACAGTCCGCGTTCATCACGCAGCTCTGGCAACAAATGGCGGCATCGTTGTTACCATCCACACGGAAGCCCGCCATGACGTTGGGGTTAGACGGAGGGCCTGGAAGGAGGTACTTGTTGACGTTGGCTGGGTTGCATGGGTCCTCTGTGGCAGTGACGGGGTGTGTCGTGGTGACGGTGGCGGATTCGACTATAGTTGTCGTGGTGGCTTCAGTTGCAGTGGTGATTTGCTCAACCGTGCTGGTTGAGGTGGTCGTCGTGATGACGGTAGAGGTTGTTGTGGAAGTCACAGTCTGCTTGGGAGGCGGAGCTCCGTTGATGTGAGTAATGGAGGTCTTGGTGATCGTGACAGTCTCGCGCTTTCTTCGATCGGTGACTGTCTTGGTGATGTATCTGGGACGGTCCTCCTCGATTCTGGTGACGACCTTTGTGGCGCGGGGACCGCAGCTCTTGGTGGAGGTCAGGAAGCATGCTAGAGATTTATAATATTAACCAGAAGGCTCACGGCGATGCCATCGTGTATCAGTATCAGCCACTTACAGCAATCGCGAGGAACTCTGTAGTCATTGCGGTTGTCTGAGCGCTTGCTGGGCGCCAGAGTAGGTGCAAGAGTCACTGTCGGAGTGCAGACTTCAGGGGCCCAGCTGACGGTCCGGGTGACATCTTGGGTACTGGATGATGCTATGTTAGCCTCCAAGTTTCAATGAGGATAATGTAGGTGTAGATCATACGTTGTGACTGTTGTAGAATCAGTTTCAGCCTCGACAGAAGTCGTAGTTGTGGTGACGGTTGTGAAGTCACTCGTCACTGCGGTTGTGGTCGAGACTGCGGTCGCAGTGGCCCAGGCCGTCGTGGTCTCTTGTTGAGTGCTTCAGGCCGTTGATTAGCTACAGACTGCTGATGGTGATGATTGAACAGCCAACTTACACAGGGTCAGTCCGAGTGATGACCTTGGTCGTTGTTTTAGTGCTCGGCGAGGGCTTCACGGTTTTGGTGTGGGTAAAAGTTGGGTGATGAGTGACGACGACGGTCTTGGTGATGATCTTCTCAGGAGCCTCGCATGTCGACAGACGGATATGGCGAGAGTCTGTTCACAGACACGAGTTATATCAGGGCTCGGCTTCACCTCTTCCCCTTGAGTTCTCACTTACGAATAATAGCTGAACACTCGCGGGCAGTCCAGGGGGAGACGAATCGACATGACGGTGCAGCAGGGCGACAAGCCGGATCGCGAGCATCAACAGCCTGGAGTGCTGATAGCACGACCGAGAGAGCGAGCAACTTCATCTTGAACAGGTAGACACACTGAGTCGGAAGTCGGGACACACATTGAATGCTTCATAGAGGACCGTTTCGTGTTATTTATCTCGTTCAACGCGTAGTTGGACATTGCCTTTGATGATGATCACCCTGTAACCTAATCATTTGTAGCTCATCTTCTTACTAGCTAGTCTTTTGACTATTGCTTCTGATCTTACATGATCTAACAGCTCCAATAACTGAAATCTCGAGTCCGTCCAGGCCTAGAATCGTGAGCTGGCCGTGCAGCGACCCGAGACTATTCGCATCTAGGCCTGCCGCCAGCCGCTCTTCAGGCTTAGCGTTCGGCACGATGCCCCTGTGCCGAAGGCGACTGGGGACAAGTATTGCGGTGAAATGGCGAGATGAGCGGGTCGTCGAGGCTGTTCTCTGCATTAGCTGGTCTATGGAGTTTGCCTCCCTGCCGTTACGGTGGAGACTTGATTGACCGAGATTCCGGAGAACAGCGGAGTTCTAGCCTCAGGCGTCGCGATCAGCTGAAAGCTGAAAATGGCCCCAGATGCGAAAGGAAGAAAAGAATGCGAGTTTAGCGTAACGGAGCCTAAACAACAGCCGGACTAACAGATCCGCCTCTCAGGTCGCTATAGATGCAAGGTCGATTCCTAATCCCAGGGACAGCCACCAGGATGCTGCACCTTGCTTTTTCCCGGAGGCTTGATGAGCTCCCTTCAGTCATACAATCTTACCCAGTACTTATAACCTTATGAGTCCCCTGGAAGTGTACATGGGATCTATTGGGAACATTGGGGTGTGAATGCACTAATGCCACCTTGAAATGTTGAGGAAACTGACCTGTGCCATGCGCGGTTATAGGAGAATGAATGTGTATCAAATCTAGGCCTCAGAGCTGGCATTGGGCCTTGATTTTGAGCCTCTTGATGTGATGAACCAACACACGGTTGCCTGGTACGATACCTGGCGAAGGTCAGCGATTACCACATTATACCTTAGGTCTATGAAGTAAAGAAAAGGGCAACATTTTCTTCCGGGGGACCTATTAGTGTCTCACCAGTTGATACTCAAAATTTTTGGATTGCATCCCACGAAGGTTGGGCACTGATTAGTCTGCGAAAATGCCAAAGGATGTTTTCGTGAGTTACACGGAACACTTTGAAACACTACTATATCAAGCTCTAGGAGGTTGAGCAGACGTGGAGATAGACAACAGCTGTGGAGTCCAACGCTTGAGAATCACTCAAATGCATTCACAGATAGCGCATGGGCTGCGTAAACATGTTCAAAAAGCGACAATGTAATCAATTCATCGTTATCAGAAGCTCAGCCTCTAGTCTACTGAAGACTGGCCTCTGTAGCTGCGAGCCGCCCTCGGCACTCGGCTGATGAGATGCGCATTATCGCGAGTAATAGCCTTATGCATTCTGATCATCGACTGGTTCTCTCGAAATTCACGTCGCAAGTCTGATCGGTCAATAAAGTTGCGTCCAACAACGTGAAGTTGACAACACACAGTTGATGTAGACATTAGAAGAAGAATATTAAGAATAGGAAATCAAAAAAGATGAGAAAACACTGGATGATTAGCCAAACAGTCCGCAGCGGCCATATTTGTCCTGGCAACCGTCCAGGCAGTGGCCATCAGTCGATCCGCACCATCCAGCCCTGGAGCAGCAATTCTCGTACTTCTGGTTCATGCACGAGGCCTCGCCAAACGCAGGACCGCAACGGCCGTCCTTCGTAGGCTTGTAAGTTTTGGTCGAGTTGCCGCCAGGCAAGGTGCCATTCACGGTCAATGAACCATTCACGCTCAATGAGCCGTTGGCCGCAAAGGGGTGAGATCCAGGGCTAGATTGAGGCTTGGGCTCGGAGAAGAAGAGCCTGTCAAAGAAGCTCCTGGGCTTGACGGGAGTGAGTGGTGCCTCCTCGTAGAATGAGTAGTTGGTGGAGACGACGTCCTGGCCTGCCTCAACTGCCCGCTTGAGGAAGCCGGCATCCTGGCTTCGATACCAGAACTCGTACGGATCGCCGAGACACTCGCCGACAGTCACGGGCGTAAATCCGGCCTCGAAGAGCTGGCTGATGGTGTACGAGATCAGGGTCGACACCGTATGAGCCACAGTGTCGTGCTCGATGTGCAAGAACGAATCAGTGTCCGGGTCGGCATTGTCAAACTTATCCCGGACAATCTCCTTGGAGTCCTCAATGGCCTCATCGTCATCGTGCAGGTAGCCCTCCGTATCGAGGTCAAAGTATGTGACGTGATAGCCCAGCTCGCCGAGCCACTCGTTCACATCCTCATTGCTGGCGGAGTAGGGAGGACGCATGTAGGTCGGGAAGACGCCAATGATGTCGGCAATGGCAATCTCGTTGTAAATCATCTGCTGGCGAAGACGCGCTCTGGTGAGAGTGGGCAGACGCTGGTGAGACCAGGTATGGCTGGCAATCTGATGGCCCTCATCCTTCATGCGGCGGATGAGACGCGGCCAGTCCTTGGTTTCGTCGTTGATGGCCCCCTTTCCAAGATTGCGACCAGTCACGAAGAACGTAGCCTTGACGCCATGATTCTACACAGAATTGATCAGTGCTCTTTGTCCGATCATTATGGTTTGGTAACATTATGTCTTGGTAACACTCAGACACTTACATCAAGGAGATCCAACAGCTCCTCAGTGTACTCCCACGGGCCATCGTCAAACGTCAGGGCTACGGTCCCGGGAACCTTGCAGTGGTAGATGGCCTTTCCGTAGGGCACCTCACCAAATTGAGGTCGGGGCCACTCCTCTGTGTCCTCGCCGTCAGGACGCGCGTTGGCGTCGCAGGCCGGGCCATACTCATACTGGCAGGCAGGGGCAGAGCAGTACAGGAATCCAGACCCGCACCATCTGTGTCGAAGTCAGCGTCTGGGTACGAGGCCATCAAGGAATCGATGTCAATCGTGTTGAGGGTGGAATCACGTACCCCTCAGCGGAACAACATTCATCGCTCCAGCACTTGGTACCGAATCTGGCACCGCAACGACCGTCTTCCGTGACGGGGAAGTCATCAACGACAAAGGGCTTTGTGACATTTGCGTTGGGGGACGCGTCTCTCCTTAGAAGGGCAGAAGATGCGCTCACGCTGCTCCTTGCGGCTGGGTGTCGAGGGACATAAGCTGCCGCATAGGTGCTTATCGACCAGAAGGTCGCCAGGGAAAGCCTGGTAATGCTGAAGTAGCGACACATGTTGTTTCGTTGCAACAGGCGGAGAGTTCAGGGGCAGCGGTCCAAGGCAAGGACGAGAAGAGGGTGGAAGAGACGCTTTAGGCGGGCTACATGATATAAATATCAAAACTAGCCCGAGACCTTTGTGGCTGCAGATCCAAACCGAATGAGGCGCTGTTGATATGTCGGTAAGGGGGAACCTTTGGTTGAATATTGGACCATAAGTCTTGGATTGTACCTGGGCTCAACCATCCCGCCGCAACATCAGTAAACCGCCGACCGGGCCAAGCCAACCGGTGGCCATACAGAGTAAGCCAAGTCTCAATATCTACTGAGTGGCTGATGAAGTTCATTACGAAGCGGAGGGGGTGCTCCCATACACACCTGTTCCCACTCGCCGCGTGATATGCTTGGATGGCTGGGGGAGGATGCAGTGTCAGTTGAGAGTGCCGAGATACCCGTTCTGTACTCTTAAGGCATCTGGAGGTTGAGTGTTATGCTACTATCGATGCTTGTGCCCATCGAGGCAAGCATCGGTAATATGGCGCAACAACGATGGGCAGTAGCATTACAGATGCCGCGGGAGCAAAAGCAGATACTCTCTGATTCTAGGCCACCTTGCCTCCAGGGCTAGGCTAGAACAGAGAGATTTCTGCCCATTCGGGCCATGGAATTGTTGTCTAGCACTGAGGTGTAAATGTTCATCTTCATTTCGAACTAGAGTACGTGATCAATGCCTCCACGCCCACATTTTATGCTTAAAGCGACCCGATCCCGCCGACAGCTGGGATCAGCATGTGGAATTACTCATCCGCTGGAAGTCGGTGGTACAGGACATTCAGCTGGGCGTCTGATGATGTGAGTCAAATTCCTTAGCGTATCAATGACGGCTACATGTTGAAGTTGTATCTAATGAAATGGGACGACCACCAATTGAAAGCCCTAGAATAACATTGTAGGCAGTTCCCATATGGCAGGAACATCTTTAGAGTATGAGACGCCACCCGAAACCACCGCCTTGAATGGTGACAGACACAACACTTAGAGAACCTTCGGCAGGGGCCCTGGGTTAGTCCGATGGCTGAACACTGCGGGATTTGTATAACAACCGAGCAGAATAACAGGGAGTCGGTTGGAAGGTGGCCGTGCAAGTACTGCTAGCAGACATGCTCGCGGAGCGGAAGCAAGCCATGGCTGAGGATTGGCTGATCAACATGTCGGGTGATTGCGTCTGCCGATATCACTTTCAGAGGGTAGTACAAAAGGCTAGCCAGCTGCTTTATCTGTGTGACGCCTCGTAGATTGAGGGTGTAAAGTGCAATGGCCCACAATCGGGAAGAAAGACGCCAGGAGAATCTAGATTGTTAGATATGACGCGAACCTGGCAGATATTCACAGCCTTGGGGAGATTACTTTGTCTTACTGCTCGTATACCCAACTCCTTGGCCGCGGAATCATCCAAATCAAACTTGTACTCTTGGACCTGGGCTGAGTGAGGCCATCCACGCTCTCGAGGTGCTGGGAAACTGCTCGCTTCTCGAGCTCCGAAAATGGCTGTCGGATCTTCGTAGGGCTTCCGGATGCGATAATTAGCGACTTGGTGGCTTGAGAAGCTCCGAGAGGAGACCTTGCTAGTGTCTCCCAACTCGGAATGGAGGCAAGCCAGCGTCAAAACTCTCACGCCATGGCTTCAGCCGCCGTTTTCTCGTGCTCTTTTATTTTTTGCAGCGGTCCGATGATCTTTTCTTCATCATTGGCTGTACCTGGACTGGCGATAGAAGGCCTCTTGGGCGGGTTATACGGAGCGCCACGATTCAGCAAAATTCCTCAAGCCCCTCCTGTCTGACTTTTTGTGGCTGCGGCAAAGTGCGGACCCTTCCGGTGAGAGGAATGACACTGGCAAGCTCGGACTCGTTAACGATCAGATTAGATCTCCCTCAAATGAGGACAACTGGCAGCCTCGGACTCGATCACGATTAGATTAGATGGTGACGGAGGAGAAGAAGTCAAGGCAGCACGCGGCAAGCAAGGACAGCGGAAGATGACATCTGTCTCGGGGCAACAACAAAAGCAAACCACCTACATGTAGCAAATTCAGGCATACTGTACATACATACTATGCGAGACTTCAGGTTGTCGGAAGATGCACACATTTGCACTACGTCGAAAAGGGCTGGTTCGAGGCTGGCTGGGATCCGGCTCCTACTCGCCATCGCTTCGTCTGCTTTGGGAGAGGATCCCTAGACTACACCATTTCCTCTTGTCGCCACAATCTGTCGGACCACTGACAAGAGCTTCTTGGCCCCCATCAGTCTCGTACAAATCTCCCAGGCGGTAGCACAAGAGAATGCCCACCCTGATCAGCTCTTAGTGATCCTTTCAGCGAGCGATTGGCTGCCTACGGCTGTGTCGATGCCCTCCCAGCTGCTGCGCCGTGCCACCTACCGGGGCAGGCGAGCCCTTGCTTAGCCAGACTGGGAAGCAGAGCCCGATGGTAGGGCCTTGGTAGCTGGTTCATGAGTAGGAAACCGAAGAATTTTCCCTTCTTCAGCGCTCCGTTTGGCCCGCTTTAAAAATCTGATGATCAGATAACGAGGAGAAGCCGGCTGAAGAACGCTTCTAGACTGCTTGGCGGTGGCTCCTTCGGGTCACCACTGCGGTGCGTCAACTCTGACCGGGCCCGCCTTGATCTAATCGATCGCATCAGGCGTCAGGCAGACAGGATTTTTCTCTTTAAAGTTGACGCTAGAGATGGAGATATATAAGGTAACTCGTGTAACTACCGTGACGTTTTGAGGGCTGTCGGTCATCTTCCCCTCCTCCTCCTCTCCCCCCTTGCTCTGTTGCATACATATGCACATGCACTCTCGTCCGCATCCGGAGCATTTGGACTGAGATCCCCGTTGGTGATTCAGCCGCCTTCTTTTCCTTTTTTGCTGTCTCATTGCTTCCGGTCTCTTGACTCAGGAGACAGAGAGAAGTGACACTGAATCACATTGTCTGAATTGTGAAATTATCACTCGTCAATCGCGATCGAGAACATGTCTGGCGACCTGACACCTACTCCCCTCCCCGGGGCGGAAAAGACGGCAGAGCACGTTGTCGCCAAGGATGATCAGCTGCATCAGAATCCCGAGAAATCGGCTGCCGAGAAGCTGAGAGACATCCAGTCGCCTGGTGTCTCCCGCATCGAGGCCATTTCCGGTGCCATCACCTTTGTCGACCGCATCTTCATCTTTCTCAGCGTCCTGCTCATCGCCTACTGCTATGGCCTTGACGGCACTCTGCGATACACCTACCAGCCCTATGCGACGGGCTCGTTCGACAGCCACTCCCTCCTCGCCACGATCAATGTGCTCCGAGCCGTGATTGCGGCTGCTGCTCAGCCTACCGCGGCCAAGATTGCGGACGTCTTTGGTCGAGTAGAGCTCATCTGCGTCTCCGTCTTCTTCTATGTCATCGGAACTGCGATTGAGGCTTCGGCCACCAACATGGCGACCTACACCGGCGGCAACGTCATCTACCAGGTCGGCTACACCATGATCATCCTGCTGATTGAGGTCATCATCGCCGACATCACCTCGACCCGGGCCCGTCTCTTCTTCAGCTACATCCCCGCCCTGCCGTTCATCATCAACGCCTGGATCAGCGGCAATGTTGCCAGCGCCGTGCTGAAGGTGACGACTTGGAAATGGGGCATTGGAATGTGGTGCATCATCTACCCGGTCTGCGCCCTGCCGCTCATCATCTCTCTCTCGGTTGTCGGACACCGTGCAAGGAAGCAGGGCCGCCTGGAGAACTACCGATCATCCTTCGAGCGCCTCGGCTTCAAGAACCTCGTCGTCGAGCTGTTCTGGCTGCTCGATGTCATTGGCATCATCCTCCTCATCGCCGTCTTTGCCCTCATCCTTGTGCCCTTCACTCTGGCCGGCGGCGTCCACACGCAATGGCGCACTGCGCACATCATCGCACCGCTCGTCGTTGGGTTCTGCTGCATTCCTGTCTTCATCTTCTGGGAGCTCAGGGCCCCTCACCCGCTGGTTCCCTTTTCCCTCATGAAGGACCGCTCCGTGTGGGCTCCGATGGGCATCGCCGTGTGCCTCAATTTCGCTTGGGCCATGCAAGCCGACTTCCTCTACACCGTCCTTGTGGTGGCATTCAACTTTTCCATCACCGCTGCGACTCGGATCACATCCGTTTACTCCTTCGTCAGTGTCGTGGTTGGAGTAATTCTCGGCTTGGTGGTTTACAAAGTCCGCCGTCTCAAGATGTTCGTCATTGCGGGAACCTGCCTCTTCATGGTCGCCTTTGGCCTGCTCATCCACTACCGTGGATCTACTGCCGACTCTGCCCGTGTCGGTGTCATCGCTGCTCAGGTTGTCCTCGGCTTTGCGGGTGGCCTCTTCCCCTACACTGCCCAGGCCTCCATCCAAGTCGGCCTGAAGCACGAGAACTTGGCCGTCATGACGGGCCTCTTCCTGGCCCTCTACAACATCGGGTCTGCGCTGGGAAACACAGTGTCCGGAGCCATGTGGACGCAGATTCTGCCCCAGCAGTTGGAGACCAGACTTGCAGGCATCAACTCCACGCTGGCGCTTGAGGCCTACGGCAACCCCCTTGTGGCCATCGTTCCCTACCCCCCTGGTACACCCGAGAGAGACGCTATCATCGCTTCGTATCAGTACATCCAGCGCCTGCTCACCATAACGGGCATCTGCATCTGCGTGCCTCTGATCGCCTTCTCTCTGGCGATCCGAAACCCAAAGCTCACAGGGGACCAGACATTGGCTTCGAAGGCAGACCCCGAAGAGGCTCGGGATAGCGAGTCTCAGAACTAACAGGAGAAGGGTGGGAAAGCCTCAACAACAGATGGGTAATGACAACAGGAGACGGAAAAGTTTATAGACCTAGATCTTACAAGCGGAGACATAGAGGGGGCGGATATGCTGCTCCCGCTCCTAGCTTTGCAAGGTGTATCAATTGATCGCCTAATAACGAGTATATAATCTTAATGATATTTTCTGAGTGATCGAAAAGCCTTTCCCTATCATTCGCGGTCCCTAAACAAGTGCATGGCGCTCGGCAACCATGAGGCAAGCCAGCTATCAACAACGCGACGCCTTCTGACACTTCTTTGAGACGGTCTCTGATGTATTAGCTGCTAGATCGTTATGGCATTAAGACGAGACAACGAAACCGTGTGACAAGCAGAGTCATCAAATTTCCTCGAATAGTAGGGAGGCTGACTAGGTATACACACGGCGTTGTAAGTTTCGCTTGCAGTGAACTAGCAGACTTGGTAGATGCACGAGAGTTGTCTAACGTCAAAAAGGTCATTATTTTCCAATTCATTACCCAGAGCATAAGTCAAGCAAGGACTAGTTCTGAGGCGATGCAACGCGTTAGGATTGCAGCCACACACTACGAGACGTGGACTGATTATGGATCTGAGCTTCGCATATGAGCTCTGAGATTTGGAATCAGACAGTCTTGTCATGCCTCCACCCTATTCATTGACACCTCGGTTAGTAGCAGAGGCTCCTCTCATATCCCGCCACAACCGCCGACCTAAATCCCGTCTGTACCAGCAACGCTTAGAAAACATGCCTCGGAACCAGTCTCAGTAACCGGACAGCTTCAGGTTGCCGTCCCCCTCTGCGGAGATGTCTTGTCAAGGCAGGGAGGGTCTCGTCGAGGAGCTACCCCGCAACCATCTCAATTGTCACCGCTCCAATGAGAATGCCGCCAAGCGAAGCTGCAGAGCCGGAGGAATCGCTTGCGTGTCATTCACATGCATAAAGTGCAATACAAGGCAGATTGGGCTGGAAGATCATTACGTGAGCTCAGCAGCCAAGACATTGGATTGGGTTGATCTTGCGAGCAGATCTGGGCCACGGGCATCTAGACCGTGGACAGTCGTATCCCCAAGCAGGGGTGGTTTTGAAAGAGTGCATTTACAGCAGCCTGTCTTGAATCGGTAGCACAATGAAGACAAAGACTGTCCGCCAAATAATGCCTTTAAATTGCGTAGGCTCTGCCAGTTCATCTTCTCCAATTGCATCGACAGTCTATCCGCCCAAGTCGAGTACCCGAATCGAGCGATACAGTGTCAGTGCTCAGTTAAACAAACCAACTTCATTACCATGTCGACTCATAAAGAGGGAAGAGAATACGACATCATCTTTGCCGGAGGTAAGGCTTCTTAACCCTCCATCATCCCTCACTGACCACCCTGTTGATCCTTTCTAGGTGGCACGGCTGCTTGCATAGTCGCTGGTCGATTGGCGAAAGCTGATCCCAGCCTCTCGATCCTGCTCGTCGAACATGGCAAGAACAATCTCAACGACCCAAACGTCGTCAATGCCTCCAGATATCTCTACCACCTGGCACCCGGCTCCCAGACTGCCATCGTTTACAAGGGAAACAAGACGGATGACCTCAACGGCCGGGAACCTGTTGTGACGGCTGGCGGCATCCTTGGAGGCGGCTCGTCGATCAATTTTGCCATGTACACGCGAGGTATGGTCCATCTCAGGCAATCGGGCGCCCCTGGCATACATGGGACAATGAATCTGACCTATATGCACAGCTTCGGGTGTCGATTACGACTCATGGAACACTGAAGGATGGGACGGGAAGAGCCTCCTACACTATGCTAAGAAGCTGGAGACATTCCATCTTGATCACCCAGAAGTTGATCAGAGCGTTCATGGCCACGATGGCCCTATCAACGTATCCTTCGGTGCATACAGTGCCAAAGATGCCCAGGACGACATTCTGGCCGGCGCCGCAGCTGTTGGCCTTCCCGAAATCATAGATATGCAAGATTTCAAGGCTGCCAACGGCTTCTCTCGATGGCTTCGATACAACTCGCCCGATGGCAAGCGGCAGGATACGGCGCATCGCTATGTTCATCCTCTGATGGCTTCGGGCGACTACCCCAATTTGCACCTCCTCGTCCAGAGCACCGTCAGCCGCGTCATTTTCGAGGGCAACAGAGCTGTGGGTGTGGAGTACCTGCCAAATGCATCTTTCCAACCCATCACCAACCTGACACATAGGGAGCCACTGACCATCAAAGCAAAGAAGCTGGTCGTACTCTCCGCCGGTGCTCTTGGAACGCCGCAGATCCTCGAGAGATCAGGAGTCGGCAATGCCGAGCTGCTCAAGAAGCTGGGCATTCCAATCGTTGCCAATGTTCCTGGCGTCGGCGAGGAGTATCAAGACCATAACCTGATCTTTTACTCGTACAAAACCTCTCTCAAGCCTGATCAGACTCTTGATGACCTGCATCGCGGGCGGCTGGACTTTTACGAGGCTCTTGAGAAGAGGAACTCCATCGTCACCTGGAACGCGGTTGACCTGGCGGCAAAGCTTCGTCCAACCGATGAAGAAGTCGCGCAGCTGGATCAAGAGTTCCAGGACCACTGGAATCGTGACTTCAAGGATCAGACTACGAGGCCCTTGATGCTCCTAGCCGTCGTCAGCTCCTTTCTCGGCGATCACAAGACTCTTGCCGAAGAACAAGATGGACCCTCTCAATATCTGTCCATTGGCATGTACACTGGCTACCCCTATTCGCGCGGCGATATCCACATCACGTCGAAGAATCCTGATGCGGCACCTTGCTTCAACGCCGGATTCCTCTCCAAGAGGGTGGACTTGACAAAGCAGATATGGGCGTACAAGAAACAGCGCGAAATTTTCCGCCGCACGAATGTGATGACTAGTGAGCTGCCCGTGGGGAGTCCCAAGTTTCGCGAGGGTAGCAAAGCCGCTCTTCGAAAGCAGCCGGAGGCGCTAGATGGCTTCAAGACGCTTGAAGAGAGAAAGGCTCTGCCACCGATCGAGTATGATGAGGACGATGATAGAGCCATCGAAGAATACATCCGATCAAACATTGAAACGACGTGGCATTCTTTGGGAACATGTAAGATGGCTCCAAAGGAAAAGGGCGGCGTCGTAGATAAGCATCTCAACGTGTATGGGACTGTTGGGCTGAAAATATGTGGTAAGCATGTCCTTTTCTCATGACGCATTCTTCGCCGGCATTCTTGCTGTTCTTTCTGCTGACTACCTACTGTTTATAGACCTCTCTATTGCGCCCGAGAATGTGGGCGCCAACACGAACAACACGGCGCTTATTGTCGGAGAAAAGGGGGCGGATATCATAGCAAAGGAGCTAGGGCTTGTTGTATAAGCTCAGTCATTTTCTGAGTGTTAAGGTTCGTCAAGTAACTTAGGTACGGCCTGAAAGACAACAATATCACCCAATGTCGTCCAGCGCCACTGAGCTGGGAATGCGAGTCGTCACCACCAGTCTAAATGTCCTCCTCGTCACCAAAAGCTTCCCTAAACACTAAAATGCTATGATGCTCTTACCACCTAATCATGACAAACGATGGCGATAATACCTGGGTAAACATCCATGAGCTCAATACTAAGTCTCCAGACGATGTCCTTAGAAGAATTATGACCCTAGCTGGGGGGAGTCTTGCCACAGTCCGCGCGATATCATTAGTGACACTCTCACAGATAGCGCCAGCTGTACACAGAGTTGATATTGGGTGAGAATACGTGGCCTAGATCATACTCTGAACTTACTCTGTCCGCTTTCCTATCAGATGTAAAGTTTGCTTGATTCGGTGGGCTCAGATTGCGCAACCCCAAGCCGCGAGCAAAGTTGATCCAGTGGTCTATAAAAGAGAGAACGCAGAGACCAGCAATAACTCTTGAGTAACTTTTATTCCCATATGAACCGTCAACTATTAGACAATTGCCATTTAAATTACATTCAAACATGAGACTAGCAAATCACCTGCCTGAAGCCAACTTGTGTATTATAGCTCCAGGGTATGATTGCAATACTAGCTCGGCACTCAAAAGTCACTGTCTATTTCAGCTATACGAGTTCTGCCTAATGAACTGGCTATTGAAGTCTCTATTAATTCCTAGTAATTCATTTATTGTATAGCTAAGCTAGAATATAGTAGTTATATTACATATAGTGATTTAAGTATGCGTGTTGTGTAATAGCATAGCAGTATTTTGCTGCTGTAAAGCCTATGTGACTTTCTTTATCGCCGATAGTCTGCCTCAAGTAAGCTACTATACTTACCTATGTAAATCAGTCTAGATTAGGTAGTACAAGGTAAGCTGTAGGCAGACATAGAACCGAAGGATACCTACATTATGCAGTAAACTCTGCGAGACGACGGATACATGCCCGCGAGCTGTACATGTTTCACGCCTCGGTTTTGATCGATTCCGCTGTCAAGCCAGTATAGACTGCTATTCTTCATATTCTAGTATCTGATTGGGCTCGTGGTCTAGGGGTATGATTTTCGCTTCGCATGTGAAAGGTCAGGGGTTCAATTCCCCTCGGGTCCATTCTTTTTCCTCTTTTTACCATTTCTTTTTGACAATATCTTCTCAGTCTATCTCCCCCAATTCTGCTCGTTTTTTTTTTGGAGCCCCCAGCTTTTGAGTAGAAGCCTCTATAAGGGCAAACACTCCTCGATTATGTAATGAGATGGGCTCGTGGTCTAGGGGTATGATTTTCGCTTCGCATGTGAAAGGTCAGGGGTTCAATTCCCCTCGGGTCCAGCATGAGTCTCCTACCAAGGAGATTCTTTTTTTGCCCTTGCTCTGGTGCAGCAAGTCGATATGCGACATGCATGTTCTTCTCCTGTGGCTTTCATGGCTATTCTTCCTTCTCAGTTTTCCCACTCTCTTTGACGGTCGCGGCCGCCACAATCAGGACGAATTGCTTCGCTGAGTGCGCCATGTGAGGGCGGGAAGACATCACACCATCGTTGACTCTTGCCTGAGATGTTCTCCATTGGCATATGCTCGCAAAGACTGGGAAGAAGTGGCCTGTATAAGGCTCATTATCACTAGATAAGCCGTCTGCACTGAGACACGATTTCTTCCAACATACTGGGAGCTGAGGTGGCGGCCATAACAGCGTTGGTCGCCTTGTCTGCGCAATTACTCGGGTTAGCCTTCAATCACACAGTTGGTGATGCCGTTCGAGTCTACAGCATTTTGAACGCCTTCACCTTCGACTTGTCGAACATGCAAAGCCGCTTGGGGGAGGCAACTTTGCGCCATCGACTCTCAAGAGTCGGTTTGGTGAGCTTTAGCATCGCAACTGCTTGGTTGGCACCTCGTGAGAGCGAGTCGTATTTTCTCTGTTTCGCGTCGAATTGCTCTGGGGTCTTCTCCTGCGATGGATGCCGTGACTGATATTGTGAGAAGCCATGTTGTTGGCATTTCCGCTGGCCTATACCACCTTCCAAAGCCACCTTCCAGATGATGAAGATCGTTGGTGAGATAGCCTGACGAAGCTTAACTGACTCCTCCCAAGGTGAAGTCGATCTGCCGTAGTACACCGAGGCTGTTACCGAGGCCACTGGGGCTATACCTTAGGCGCATATGGTCAATTCAATGCATAATCTTCAGTGAGAGGGTTATACAGACTTTTCCGACCTTGCGTCTTGCTCTGCAGCCCAACTGTGATGGGACATACTAACACAAAAGCGCAATTAAAGGTTACTCATTGAGTCTGAATTATGTGGTTGACTAGCCGAGTTAACTAGTAGTCGTCCTGCGTGAATAAGCTTATTGCTTCCCGAGGCTGGGATGATCAATATCTCCAAGGTCAAGATCAAGGGACTCCGGTGCCTGGTGAAGAATTTCAACATCTTTTAGAGTAGCATTGTTCTACTCCGGATGATACACCGGTCTCAGAATCTCGACCGGACCTTTGTTGTGGCCAGGTTGATGATACTCATAGCGTTAATGATCCTCTAGAATCCAGGGCGATAGTTAATTCGATGAAGATCGATACCGTGGAAGACACAACGACGGCTGCTAGCCCAATGAACCAATGTTTCCTTGCAGCAGTCTGAGCATGCTTCCGAGGTCGGCTCATGGTACAATAACGGCTTCACTGAAGGCGAACATTTTCAAGTCTAGTTGCTGCTCTTCAAAGAATCTTTGAATCTCAACCAAAGAGCAAGCATCGTTCATATGATGTCTGCTAGTGTAGTGACTTAAGATACTGGCCAGTCACATGCATCCATTAATGAGAGACTGTTGACAGCTATGCCATCCTACACCCACCTATCAGTGCGAGAGATATTGATCGTTGTGGTGGGTAAATCCAGTGCGATCTAAACAAATCACCGTTCGACTGGTCCAATAATGCATACATGCAACGCAACGCGCACCATTAACCGATAGCCTGAGCTTCTGCCACATTTCTGTACCGAAGCTCCCGCCTAATACCCATGGATGAAGCAAGCGAATGTTCGGAGCTTGACACATCAAAGGGTGGCCTTCTCAGGAAGAGCGCTGTCTATAACCCTGCTAACTTCTGCTACATGGCTGTTGCCGCTGTTGGATTTTCTCAGAACATATCACTGCGTGTAATGATCTTTCGGACCTTAAACGGCCTTTTCCCTTGCAATCTTCATTGACTTTATGAGACAATCGAGACCATCTATACTTCTTCCAGCTACATCAGCTGAGGCGCGCATCAATCAGCAAGTGATTGTCGACCAAGGTGATAGGCAGCAAAGGAGAGAGCAGCTCGCCATCCTAGGGCTCAATGAGGTAATGAAGAGACCAATCAGAGACCGAATGAGGTGGCAGTCATCCGTGCGTTTTTCGGCGCGCGTCTCGGCAGGATCATTATCTTTGACGTGCTTGATAATGCAGGCCTCCGTTCTCGCAGCTCGACCTGACCCGAGGTATTCGAGCTGATAGGTACCTATTAAATGACAATCTTTGGTAAGGACAGAGCTACATTATGCGCATCGAGGCCCTTGGATCAGTCATGACACAAAGCGGCTTGAGATGCTTGGACTCCTCAGTGCTTGGCAGATGCTATTCCTCGTTATGACTTCGTGAATACAAGCATTGGCCCGTCTTTTGTGCGACCTGACGATCAACACAGCCGCCGGCAAGCGATTTTATCGAACACGGTAAACTCCCCAGAAACAACTCAGAATCCAAGTGTATTTGCAATTCGACTTTTCCGATTGCAACACTTCCGTGCAAGCGACGGCCCAGTTGGTGGTGGATCTGATAGCAAAACACCAGTCAAT
The DNA here is from genome assembly GCA_020002365.1 of Trichoderma gracile. Classification (NCBI taxonomy): domain Eukaryota; kingdom Fungi; phylum Ascomycota; class Sordariomycetes; order Hypocreales; family Hypocreaceae; genus Trichoderma; species Trichoderma gracile. Next base: position 3,565,331 of record JAINEY010000006.1, read on the forward strand.
GAGAATCCCAGGGCATGACGAGATCCGTTTGGCCTCGCGATGACCCGCTGCCCGCCATTCGGCTCATCAGCGGTTCGACTGAACTTCCTAGGGGATTAAGACGGAAACGTAATGAGCCAAGCATCAACAGCCATATTGCGTGCTTCGCCGTCGTACAGCTTCTGCAGCGATTGCACTGTATAAGCTGGATGGCGTGATCCGCACTATCAATAGCATCAACAAGCTTACGGATCGTCTTTGGTAGCGAAATACTACGAGGCGCCGCGGAAGCTGGCAGAGTAAACATGTACCGATTAACGTCATTCATCTGTTTGAGTGCCAAAACGGATGATCAGGCAGGTCCTCACACTGGATGATTGGACGGTTCGTCAATTCGCCATAGAGTTGAAGATGCATGCCATCAAGTTGTGGGGGTGGGGTTGCCCGAGCCGATGGGAATGAGAAGCGATGGGCCGTAGTAGTGCAGAAGAGGGGAAGAAGATGTAGGTTGGACAGAGTGTATAAAAGGGATGGCTGTGCCCGACGAAGCGGGAGGATGTCTTTGGATTTTGAGCAGAACAATATTATTGGGGTTATAAGAAGAAAGATATCTCTCTGTATAAGACACAATGGCTCCCGCTTTGGTTGAGACGACCACCACCAACAACGGACCGGTTCCGGAATTCGTCTACAGGCTTGATGGACAGTACAAGGAGATTGATTTGACATACATTGACAAAGACGCCGAAGAGGGCAAGGCTGGCGGACCTGCTGCCAAGGTGAGTCTCTGTTATGCATTCTGTCACTGTTGCATACAAGGGATTCAAGCTCACCAGAATGCAGTACCCTCACTACCTCCCAACATGGAACCCAGCTCAAAAGTACCCTCCTCTCACGCCATTTGAGCACTACGAGCACGGAAAGGATGCCGATACATCCTACCCCAACCTTCTCCCCAGCGGAGTCAAGGTCACCGACCTCACTCCACACATCGGCTCCGAAGTGAGAGGCATCCAGCTGTCGTCCCTCAGCGACGCCGGCAAAGACGAGCTGGCTCACTTCGTCGCTACGCGCAAGGTCGTGGCCTTCCGAGACCAGGACTTCGCCGACCTGCCCATTGCCGACGCGCTCAAGTTCGGCTCCTACTTTGGACGACACCACATCCATCCCACGTCGGGCTCTCCCGAAGGCTACCCCGAGGTTCACCTTGTTCACCGCGGCGTCAACGACAAGGGACATCTGGACTTCTTCAAGACGAGGACCAGCTCTGTGGCCTGGCACTCGGACGTTTCTTACGAGCGACAGCCTCCCGGCACGACGTTCCTTTACATCTTGGACAAGCCCGAGGTCGGCGGCGACACCATCTTCGTCGATGCTGTTCAGGCATACAAGCGATTGAGTCCGCTGTTCCAGGAGCGTCTGCACGGCCTCCAGGCGACGCACTCGGGCATCGAGCAGGTCAATGCGGCCGCGGCTCGCAACAGCATCAAGCGACGAGACCCCGTTGTTCACCCTCACCCCCTGGTCCGCACCCACCCCGCGACGGGCGAGAAGGCTCTTTACGTCAACCCCCAGTGTAAGTCTTCGCGCGCAGAATGTGTTGACGAGTCGAATCGAGACAAAAGACTAACGACGTACCAGTTACTCGTGACATTGTCGGCATGAAGAAGGAGGAATCCGACGCCATCCTCAACTTCCTGTATACTCATCTGGCCCAGGGAGCCGACTTCCAGGCCCGCGTCAGGTGGGAGGACAGGACCGTCGTTGTTTGGGACAACCGCGTGACCCAGCACAGCGCCCTGGTTGACTGGGACAACGGCCAGAGACGACACCTTGCTCGCATCACGCCCCAGGCTGAGGAGCCCTACGAGACTCCCTTCCAGGGGTAAAATGGAAAGGGTAGAAAGGAAGAAATGGAAGGGACGAAGGCGATTTTGTGACCATATTAGCGATATGACTTGATGTTTATGGGCAGATACTGGCCTTGTACAAAATAGGAATTGAGTAACAGTGGATGCGGATGAATGAGATGTTCGACTGAACGAGGCTTGCCTATCACGGTGCAAAGAGACCCAAATGGAACCATCAAGATATTTGCATATTGCAGACACATCAAGAGCCGGCAAACTGCCATCTTTGACGGTTATTCCAAGTCATTCAAGACACTGTTCTTCTCGCTTACTCATCCTCTCCGTCCTCGGCTCATCCACAGAGCGCCACCAACAGCTCAGCTCCAATTTTGTCAACTGGAGGGCGCGCGCACCACAATTGTCATGGTACATACATATATAGATAGCGATCATCACCAATGGACGTAAGTTGAGTGAAGATATACTGGCCGACTACTGGCGGCAAGAAGACGCCTTGTGATATCCTCATTTCTTCCTCATCACTTTGATATGGCTACTTCGACGACTACCGCTGTTGAGCTCCTCCAGCTTCCCGTACAGTCCAATCGATTCCACAACAATGCCAGCAGCGATGAGTCTCAGAATGCCCCTTCTGATGATGTGCTGGAGGCATCTCGCTTAGCGGACTCTGTCGTACCAGATGGAGGCTACGGATGGGTTGTCGTCGGTGCTTGCGCTGTCATTTCCTGGTGGGTAAGTACATCAACTTCCACGTTGACCTCTGTTGGGGCTCGCAAGCTGCCTGGAGAAAGGATGCACGTATGTAGGCACAGTGCTAATGTTGATATAGTTTGTCGGAATGGGCTACAGCTGGGGCGTGATTCAAGGAGCCCTCGTGGAAAAGGGCCTTTCGACACCAGCAACTCTGTCCTACGTTGGTTCCCTTGCCGTCTCCCTCATCTCATGCATGGCTATCCTCAACGCCCGCATCATCCGAGCCATCGGCGCCCAACAAACCGCCTTGCTGGGAATCCTCCTTCTCGGCATATCCGAGATCATCAGCAGCTTCACAGTGTCCAACCTCGCTGGGTTATTCATCACTTCCGGCGTCATCGTAGGCCTCGGCATGAGCCTCTGCTTCATGGCTGTGTCTGCTACCCCGGCCCAGTATTTCAGCAAGAAGAGGGGACTGGCAAATGGCGTTGTGTTTGCGGGGGGAGGTCTTGGCGGAGCGACGACGAGCTTCTTGCTGGATGCTGTGATCCAGCGACTTGGAACTGCCTGGGCGTATCGAATTCTCGGGTTCGTGACGTTGGCAACGGGTCTTCCTGCCGCGTGGCTAGTCAAGGAGCGATCACCTGTCAAGACTGCGTCATTCATTGAGTGGTGAGCTGTTCTTATCCCTTGATGCTCGTTGTGTGCTAACTAGTCTTCAGGCGCCTCTTCCGCGATCTTGGGTTCGTCATCATCTTCGCTGCCGGTGCAATTGCAACGTTTCCTCTCCTCGTCCCCCCCTTCTTCATTCCTCTGTACAGTAGATCAGTTGGACTATCTTCCTCTGCCGGAGCTGGCCTCCTGGCGGGCTTCAACCTGTCATCCGCTGCGGGGAGAATCCTCTGCGGCTTCTTCTGTGACAAGTTAGGGGCGCTCAATGTCTTGTTCTGTTCCTTATTGATCAATGCCGTCACAATGTTGGCACTATGGCCTGCTTCCACGACTCTGGCTCCCCTAACTGCCTTTGTCGTTCTCAATGGCGCGGCGAATGGAGGCTTCTTTTCTACCATGCCCACCGTGGTCGGCAACGTCTTTGGGTCTCAGAGAGTGTCCGTGGCCATGGCCATGATTGTCACAGGTTGGGGTGGCGGGTATCTGATGGTAAGCTCACCAGTTGCTAGTTCTCATCCTCGACCTATCTATTCATGCAGAGTGTTAACCCTAAGGCGCTAGGGCTCCCCGATCGCTGGATACCTTCTCGATGCCTACGGTGGAACAGGGAGCGGATTTCAGGCGTACAGGCCTGCCATCACCTACGCGGGCTGCACGGGGCTTGGAGCTACGGGCCTTGTGGCATTTGCCCGATTGCGAAAGAACCGATCGTTGATTGCAAAAGTTTAACGTGGCTTTGGTTAACGTTAGAATTGATGTTGAATGAAGCTATGTTATCGTTGGGTGAAGCCATATATATAGAACGCTGTAACTCAAGCTCGGACTGCAACCAAGAATAGACGAGGATATCGCAACAAGACAGTTCCGTCATCGCAAAGAGGGTAAAGCTCCTTCAGCTTCTCCAAGTACGCCGCCAGAAATCTCTCCTTGTGTTCCGGCTCGAGGGGATCAATGAACGGCCTCAACCCCGTGCCCTTTACCCATTCGACAATTTCCTGGTGACCACCCAATGGATGGTTGTAATATGTGTGCCACACGTCAATTGACGAACACAGAGGCTTCAAGCCGTTGTAGAGCTCCAAGGGCGTCTGGAAGGGTCCAAGAGAAGGCTTCAGACGCCCAAGTGTCTCCGACCAAGGGCCGTTCTCGGCAACCGCACGCATAGCCTTGTGAGACGACTCGGTGTGGTTATCGGGGACTTGGAATGCCAAAACGCCTCCAGGCTGAAGAGATTCGAGCAGTCGCCTGAGAATAGGGATCCGGTGCTCAAAGTCTATCCACTGAAAGACCGCATTTGAAAAGACTAGGTCGACTGGTCCTTCTGGTTTGTAAGTGTGCAAGTCCGCCACCGTAAATTCCAGGTTGGGAAGCGCCTTGCGTGCGGTCTCAATCATGTTGGGAGACGAGTCCATGCCCAGGATATGCGCGTCTGGCCATTGCTTCGCAAGCACCTCTGTCGAATTTCCAGGACCGCATCCAACGTCGATGATACGCTTTGGTGTTGCCAGAGGGACCTGGGCAATGAGGTCGCGTGAGGGTCGAGTGCGCTGCTCCGCGAATTTGAGATATTGCGCCGCTGACCAGTCTTTGGTGCCTTCTGCTCTCCCCTGGCTTGTTGCTCGCGTGGCCATTGTTTTGCTCAAGAGGCTTCTTGAGAGTTGACTGAGGCGACGGGATATCATCTTATTGATGGATGAAGGAAGAGAATCGGCTATGCAAACCTCAGCCCATTGCTCTTATTTATGCAAGGCCAGGTCTGTGTACAGCTGACATACGCACTTGTAGACCGTTGAGATGGCTATTACGCCATCATTTCTGATTCTTTCTTTCGGAACCTCACTTTCGCATGCATGAACTTACAAAGACGCTCACTTCACGATGTTCACTCGATGAATCCACAGTGCAGTAATCCGACCGCTGATTCGGTTGTCCGATACTAATTCCGGCGATGCCCTCGGGGCCGAGAGCTCCTCAGAGGGAGTCCGAGGTCACGTGAAACACGATCGTGCCGGGCCACCAAGAGTGAAACGGACGACACCGAATAACAATGTGAACTCGCATATCTGATCAATATACCTATGGGCATGTCCGTAATCATGTATCCAAGAGTAATCGACATGGTCAGGTGTTGCATTCCTTGATACATCGAATATGTCTATCCAGAATCTCAAACGAGCCAGAGACCTGACATCAATCCAATAGATGGACTCGAGGTAGTCTCAATAGGGAAATCCTTTATTATACAGATACTCAACCCACTACAAATTCGTCAAATATTTCGTTTCAGCAACTCTATAACACATCGAGCATCTCAAAAGCTTCAGCGATTCTGCACAACAGCGTGGCGATGAGTTACCCCTACCCCACCACTTACACGCATCTTCATCGCGGGGCCATCTTTGCGCTACGCTGACGGGGTGGGAGCCGTGTTGACATGTGTCTCACTGAAACAGAAAGGTATTCAATGTCAATAAGTTGACAGCAGTATTCGATATAGAAGTATCTTCACCAAAGTCATGCCGAAGAAGAGCATATCAGGTGCTCAGTCCCCGCCAGCTCTTTGCTCACCTGGATGGGGGTCAAGATTCCACGTTACATGGCAAGCCACTTTATAAGCAAATCCACTGCCGTTGCTGGTAAACCGAGCTGCTTGACCCCCACTGCTGAAACAAATGACAGAATAGCCTATGTCGGCCAATTCCAACGAGCGAATCTCGAGCAGCAGTCTTCGAAGGATAGATTCGATCCAGACGACAAGTTTCAAGCGGTTTTCGGCAACGGCATCCGAGACGTTACATTATTCTGTTGTCTAAGTTGCTGCCCCGCATGTTGTGAATACAGCTGAAAGGACTCGACTGTGATCATCACTGGCCCAGAAGCCGAGCTCATAATACCTTTAAGGCCTGGACGAGATAGAACAGACGATCGACTTCAACTGACTTCCAGGAGGTGACAGCAATTCATCTACCTAGCTTCTATTCAACGCAGCCAAAATGCCATCACCAGAGCAGCGCAAGAAAATCGGCCAGGTGAGCCCCCGAAGCAAAACAGGCCTCTGCACACGCACCTCGGGCTAACGGACTGATGCCAGCTCTTTGCCGTTGGCTTCCATGGCCGTGAGATCAATAAGGAGATCACCACTCTGATCCGCGACTACGGCGTCGGGGCAATCGTCCTGTTCAAGCGCAACGTGCTCGATGCCGCTCAGCTACAGGCGCTGTGCTTGGGCCTGCAGAAGATCGCCAAAGACGCAGGCCACAGCCAGCCGCTCTTCATCGGAATCGACCAGGAGAATGGCCTCGTCACTCGCATTTCGCCGCCCATCGCCTCCCAGCAGCCTGGGCCGATGACTCTCGGCGCCGCCGGATCCTTGGATTATGCGTATGAGGTTGCAAAGGCCACGGCGGAGATGCTACGGTATTTCGGTATCAACATGAACTATGCGCCTGTTGGCGATGTTAACTCGGAGCCGCTTAATCCCGTAATTGGTGTTCGAAGTCCCAGCGACCAGGCAGAGACGGTGTCCAACTTTGCAGCAGCTTGCACAAAGGGCTTGAGGGAGCACAAGGTCGTGCCGTGCATCAAGCATTTTCCTGGCCACGGCGATACAGCCGTTGACTCTCACTATGGATTGCCAGTTATTAACAAATCAAGAGCCAATATGGAGAAGCTGGAGTTGATTCCCTTCCGCGATGCTGTTGCCGACAACATTGAGATGGTCATGACGGCTCACATCTCTCTGCCACAATTAGCAAAGGACGGTCTCCCTGCCACGCTATCGCCAGATACCATCGGAATCTTGCGAAACGAGTGGAAGTATGAAGGAGTCATTATGACGGATTGTCTGGAGATGGACGGCGTCCGCGCCACTTATGGCACTGTCGAGGGCTCGTTGATGGCATTCCAGGCTGGCGTCGATAATGTCATGATATGCCATACTTTTGATGTACAAGCGGCGGCTGTCGAGCACATCTGCGATGCCATTGAGAGTGGGAAGCTGTCCCAAGAGCGGGTTGACCAGTCATTGGAGCGCCTCCGGAAGCTCAAGGAGAGATACACGAATTGGGATGATGCTCTCCATGCAGAGCCACCAGAGGCGCTGGCAGCGATCAACGAGAGGGGAGAGAAGCTCGCCCATCAGGTATACGCAGACGCGACGACACTTGTCCGGGCACAAGAGGGCCTCCTGCCCCTCAAAGCAACTGCAAAGATTGCCTTTGTCTCTCCCGGGCCCGACGTACCCGTCGGAGGAGCCGTCGATAGCGGAACCTTGCCCACCCGTGTTCCTTGGATTGCCGATACTTTCGGAGAGCGGATTCGCAAGAGAGCGCCCGAGACGTCAGACGTGCGATTCACCAGCTCCACCTTGGCGGAAGACCAGTGGAAACAAGTTGACGAGGCCGACGTCGTTATATTAGCCACTCGCAACGCCCGTGAGTCCAAATACCAGAAGGAGCTTGGCCTCAATGTAGCCAAAAGACGGGGATCAAGGCCGTTGATCTCGATCGCTACGTGCGCACCTTATGACTTCCTGGATGATGAAGAGATTCGCACGTATATCGCCGTGTATGAGCCTACTGTCGAGGCGTTTTCGGCGGCGGTGGATGTTTTATTTGGAGATGCACAGCCAAGAGGAAAGCTGCCAGTTGCTCATTGAGATATCACGGGATAAGACCTTCATCTGTACATCTCGTTTGAAGTCGACACTCATGTATGTTTACGTTTTTGTCCTCCATATTGACGGCTAGTTACTCAATCTTGACAATGTTCGTCTCATCGGTATACTTGACCAAAGAAAATTCAATCGTCAGATCCTCATAGTCAAACGTAAAGTAGACATTCCGAAGAAACGCATCGCCCATCAGGCTTCCCCAAGGCGCAACAGGCGCAGTGCAAGTGCCATCTCCGTTGTCAATAGGCAACGAACTTAGCGGCACGCTGATGGTCACGGCCTCGCCGAGATTGACAACAATCGAGTCGTCGGACTGCTCACGGAACTTGCAGTCGACGATAATATCATTATTAGGATCGGGATTCGTGAGGCCCCAGTAGCTGGTGAGAGCGTCGAACATGTCTTGCTGGAAGTACCAGCCCGGAGACCCCGTATCCCAAAGAGCATACGTGCCGTTGTCATACGTCGAAGTAGTCGTAGTGCCATTGGAAAGCTGGAGTTCGACGCTGGACAGGCTGACCCAGTTGGGCTGGAGATTCGCCTCCGGTACTGTGGGATCGAGGACCTTCAGTTTATGGACCGGACCCTGGCGTTTCGCAAGATCAATTCCGCCAAAGAGCAGCGAGCCCTTGGCATCAGGGTCATTCGGGCCCAGATACACACTAAACGCGCGCCGGGAGATTGCACCGTGCTCGTATAGCTGGTTGAGGAACGTCGGATATGTGTCACACGCAGGCGTCTGACAGAATGCCCCGAGGCCGAAGATAGCGGTTTGCTGCGTGTTGATGGGGAACGAGGCAAAGTTCTGCTCAACGACGCCAAACATCATGTCATTGAGGGTCAGGCCGCCAATCCGAAGAGTATCGTTGATGTAACTGCCGAAGCCGTGGTCGATGAGCATGTCGGAGTAGCCGTCGTTGAGCCATTTGGACGTGGTAGAGGTCGTGTTGTCATAGGTTCCATAGGCCGAGCAGAAGCCTTGCTGGCAGACGGTGTTGCCTATATGAGACAAAGGTCAATGGCGCCGTAATAGATTGGTGAGAACGATGTTCAGTTGAGGAGACTAAGTACGCGGAGACTCAAAGGCATAAGTCGGACTGCCTGTATCTGCAGAAATGACGGCCTTTTGGGGCGGATTGCCGACCTGGAACTCGGCGCCGTACGCGGTCTGATTCTTGATGCGCTGGAGCGGAACCTCTACCACGCCCTCGGGCAGAGCAGCTGCGGCGAGAGACGCGACTGATAGTGACAGGAGCGGAGCACGCATATTGGCTGTATGTACTTGATATGTGCAAGGTATTCAGCTGCTAAAACTATTGCGTGGTGTTGATCGACTTGAGCATCACCTGGGTCAGGTGGGTGGCGTTTGCTCTTATACCTAACCAACTGAGTGTTTTATTGGGAAATGAGCACAGAAACTGGGTTAACTGATCAACGAACAGCCGTCGGGTGCCTAGGATCAGCAGTCCCATAATTAGGACGCTACATCGAGCATGAAATACGAGCTTTGAGAACATTTTGGATCGTTCTGCAGTGAGCTCAACTGCCAGACGGTGGTACACGGCGTGCGCCCCGACGCTTCTTAGAGTCTGGCATGCTACGCTGCAGTTCAAAAGTCCGCGAATCGGGAGTTTCGGAGAGCATCGACTCGCCGACCTTGAAAGGTGAGATCCCAGTCTACCCCTTTCTCAGCATCAACAAGAGTTGCCAGATCGGGTGGTAATGGTAGTATTGGACGTTTGGATGACGAATAAATCTCGGAAATCGAAGCCGCTGCTCCATAACGCGGAGTGCCCCTGTATACTGTGTACATTCATGCGTGAAGAGAATGGAATCTTTGGCTATGAGTAGAATAGCAAAGCTAGCTCTTATCCACCACATATCTTGTAGCACGGCAAAAATAGACTACCGAATTACTAAACCGGAGAATAATTCGTGATCATTAGGTTCTCGCAACGATTCTTATCTGTTCATACGATTCAATTTATCGTGAACACATCCATCAGTAGTTCCCAGACTCGCAGTTGTGAACATCAACCTGACTACACCACAGCTGTGTAATCGGCGTCCCCCTCACCCCCCTTGCCAGCATCCTCTCCCGCTGCTCCGACAATCTCGGCCGGGCGTCAATCTGCGATCGATTCGCGCCGTGCTCATCCGTCTTGCCCGACCACCAGATCTCGGCCGCCGCTCCTGCTCGTGGCCAGATGATGGTGTCCAGGCTGGTCGGGTCAATGGTTTCGGTCCAGACGGCCACTTCGCCGCCAATGACGAACTTCTTGAGGTCGTCTGATACACCGTCTGTAGGGTCGTGAGAGTACATGAGTTTCCAATTCTTGGTCGGGTCGCACCAGTCGAGGAAGGGGTAGTTGTTGTTGAAGGGGGCGCCGTTGGCGAAATCGAGCCACTCTCCACGACCACAGTCAAGATACTAATGATGAATAGTCAGTCAGTACTCGGCACCCCCAAGCGGATATGAGGGCACTCACGTAGAACTGGTTGCTGCTGTCAATCACCTTGTGTCCAGCCTCAGCTAGCTTCTGAATCGCTCCTTGGCCGAGCCACGTCTGAGCAACAACATCTTTCCCCAGAGTCGCGTTCCAATCTAGAATCATCTCCTCCCAGACCATGGGAACGAGTCCCAACTCACGTACTTTCTTGTGTGTGTGATCCAAGAATCGCTGCAGCATCGGCTGAAGGATCTTAACGTCGTTTGTGCGCAGTGCCGGATCGAGCAGCGAGTTGTTCGCCTTGTATTCATCGCCACCAGTGTGGAAATAGGCGGAGTACGGCGATAAGCGCGGCAGCAAATCGTCAAACAGCTTGTCGATGAACTCTTCGACGTCGGTGTTGTTCAGCTTGAACGAGCCGCAAGGAGGCTGTGCGCAGTACCATTGCCATGGATTCACGCCGTATGCGTTGCTCAAACCGGGATACGCTTTGTCAATGCCAACGTGGCCCGGCATGTCAATTTCCACAATGACCTGGACGCCTCGGTGGACACCGTACTCTTGCAGGCTGGCGATATCACTCGGAGAATAAGTCAGACCCTTGTGATAGGCGCCCTTCTCGGCCAGCAAGGGTAGCGATGGAATCTCCAATGGCCACGACTGCGTATCAGTTGCGTGCAGATGCAGCACATTCATCTTGTTCATGGCTAAGGCATCAATCGTTCGCTTAATGTCCGAGACTTCGAACCAGTGGCGGCCCACGTCCAGCAGAAGACCGCGGTGAGGATATCTCGGCTCATCGCGGATCGAAACAGGCGCCAGCTGCGTGTACCAGGCATTTCCAGAGCTGTGCTTGAAGAAGAGCTGCGAAAACGTCTCCAGACCGCGAAGGATACCAGTTGACGACGGCGCAACTATGGAGGCGTGGCCCTTGGCATCGACGTCCAGCGCATACGACTCGTTCACGGAGCCGCTCAGGGGCTTGAAGGTGTCTGGGCTGTCGTGTTGCGTCTGGATGATCTGCAACGTCCGGATGCGCGTCCCACCGAGGCCCGGCTCGAAATCCGCGTCTCGTTCCCGCAGCATCCACGGCACGAAACCCTGCTGGAAGATGGCGCCAAATGTGCGCGAGAGCCCGCCCTGGACAATCTCGCGGCTGGTGAAGTGTGGTCCGCTGGGCGGCACATAGCCGGCCGTGTAGGCAACCTGTTGGTTATCGATCCTGGTCTCAGCATAGTCCCGGAATCCGGCGTCATCATCGTCAAGAGCCCACCGCACCTGTTCGCCATTGTACGTGACCTGGACCGTCTGGTCAATGTAGAGCGTGGCGTTGCCGGTCGAGGAGTGCTTCGGCACGGGCCACAAAGCGGAGGCCGGGCTACTGAGAGCCAGTGCGGCGAGGATGGCCCTGTACATCATCGCGGAGAATCCGAGATGGGCTGACCTGAGAGGATGCTATCAGGCCACACACGAGTTGAAGGGTGTTAATGAGACCAACGGGTCCGAGGACAGCCGCATGGAAGGAATATAAATAGATGTCGTCTCCCGCCTCTTGCAACAGTGAATCCGGTCCTCTCGTCCCTTGTTCAGTTCCGGGTCTCTAGGGATGCAGATCCAATGCAGTAGGATTCTCTCCTCATGTCACCCGAAGCTCCATGTAGATCAGCAAGTGCCGCTTCCCAGCTTCACCGATCCGGGCTCGCGTCGTACTGCTTCCGCTTGATTAGTGTGAAATGAGTTGGCGCGGAGCAGCGTAACGTTCCATTGACAGTCCAATATCTCGCGTTGGCAGCCGAGTTGAGTTGAATCAGGGCTGGTGACTGGTGACTCGTGTGAGTCCAATGTCTATCCGGAAGAATCGCTTCAAGCCTGGCTGTTTGCTGTATCCAATCCCGCTCTCAATTAAAGGGTAAAGATATGAGTTCCTTGGCCTTAAGAAAGCCCCGTTCACGCCCAAGACTTGGCTCCAGGCAAGCCCGAATTGGGGAGAGGAATGACGCTGGATAAATTGAGCTCGCCGATCGCCGGCAGAAGCCGATATGGACGCGAATAATGGGGTAAGCTAACGCCTTGAAGCAGGTAAGACGCAGCTCTGCATCATCGGCGGTCAAAGAATCGAATCAATGATAATGAAGTGGAAGATAAAGGTGGAGGCATTGAGGGTATATTAACATCCCAGAGCTTCTTCTTGTCGTCAACATACGGGTAACAAAGAGAAATGCCTTCATTTGTTAGTGATTGTGTCCGGTCCTTTCTCCCCGATAGCTGGAACAGCCACCGGGATTAGCCTCGCGTCTCAATGTTCCGGCGATAGTCACCTGATAAAAGCAACATGGCGACACCCACTCATCCAGGCTTCAATGAAATGCCGATGTTGAGTTCCAAGAGTTTGGCGAGTGAAAGATCAGGGAGCTGTTTGAATCGCTTATTATATCTTCCGTTGTAATCGGATAAATCCGTGATCAAGCTGACAATCAAGCCCCTTCCGCACTCTTACAATCACTGCACCTTCTGCCAACAGCCCGTACCAAGGTAGAAGAATCTCGTCAGCGTCTCTCTCATGCACAACATCAGCTCAACAACCTAATTCAAGCAATGCACAGGATTCTCGACGCAAGGAAACCCCCATTGTCATGTTTCAGTTCCCAAACAAAGACCGTCTAAGCCAACGGCCAATAATGGGTTACGCATAGCAGATTACATCACATCGTGCTATCCCCCACCCGTCGTACCATCTTTCTCCAGGTCAGGATCTCGATATGGCCTGACCGTAAGATCATGCATATTCAGCCCAGCAGCTGATAAAAATGGCTCGGTTTGTTTCGAGTCTCATCATCAACTACCTCATGTAGCTTCCACAAAAGCAGATTTTCTGCCTCTTAAATGAACCTGCGTAGATCGATCAAATGAAGCAAAATAACACACCACGTTCACGCGTCTACCCGCATTGACCACCTTCGTGTTTCTCCTTTGCCTTGCCCTGCAATAGGTGCCTTGTAACTGCAGTTCTCGCAGCTTCATCACTGCATCCAGCAATTGCATGCAGTTCACCGAGAGCAACAGAAGGAGGCTTTTCACACATCTAGAAAATCACACCAAAGATCGCCATGAATCCATACGCAAGGCCGATAAAACACATCCAGCGCGAGGATCTTTACACCAACCTCGAAGTCCGCATTCAATACCTCCACTCATTCCTCGACTTTTCAAGTCGTACGTAGCCACTATCAAAGAAGAAAACACAGGCTCCACTCAATTCGTATACTAACGTGTAAATCGTGTAGGTGACATTGACGCCCTCATCAGCGACTCCAAATACATCAAAGCCCTCATCCCCGCCGTCGTCAACATTGTTTACAAGAAACTCCTCCAATACGACATCACCGCCCGCGCATTCACCACACGAAGTACATCCTTTGAAGGCCCTCTCGATGACATTCCCGACGAGAACAGCCCTCAGATTCTGCACCGTAAGATGTTTCTGCGGGCATATCTGAATAAACTCTGTTCGGATCCGAGTAAGATGGAGTTCTGGGAGTATCTCGACAAAGTCGGGTAAGTCTATATGCACACCACAGAGAACGGAGGTTTGCATGTGGCAAAACTGATCATGGTTGTAGGATGATGCACGTCGGCCTCGGGAGGAAACATCCTCTGCACATCGAATACGTCCACCTGGGCGCCTGTCTAGGCTTTATCCAAGACATTATGAACGAAGCCATCCTGTCCCACCCGCGTCTGCACATCCAGCGGAAAATCGCCCTCGTCAAGGCCCTCAACAAGGTCATCTGGGTGCAAAACGACCTCATGGCAAAATGGCACGTCAAAGATGGCGCCGAGTTCGAGGCCCCCGACTCAGACATTGAGATTGAGAGCGAGGGATACCTGCACGGCAAGAAGATATTAGAAGACGATGATATGAAGGATATTGCGAATGGGACTGGCTCGCCTGATGGAGAGGAGAGCAAGTCGAGAGCAGTGCGAGGGACGTGTCCCTTCTCTGGGGTCTCGGCCGCGGGAGCGTCAGTGAAGCATGATGCCGAGGAGACGACTTGATAAAATCGAGACGAGGAGATGCCAATACTGGAGGTGAATGGGGTTATTTACTCTTAAGACTCGGTCACGCTAGAGGTTCCTTCGGAGCCGGCATCTGCATCATAACGCTTTCATATATTCCCATTATGCTTATAATCATGAAAAGACTCCCTATTGCTATGCATGTATACCCAGGTGTTTCCAGTATGCAGATATCCAATCTAGTGCCATCCCTGACCCTCCGTGGTTGATACCACTGTTATACAAGGAGCGGTGACTCTTCGTTGAGAACACCAAACAGGGTCTCAATCTCTCTCTCGGCAATCTTTAACTCCTGCGCAACCTGACCCGTCACTAGCGTGTATGCATAGATCAAAGCATAGTCCTTTTCTTCAGCCACAACTCCCCCGGCGTGTTCATCACTGTTACTTCCGACAATAGCAGTAGCATCGCCGCGGCTGCTTTCGCCGTTTTCGATTTCCCCCTCACCCACATAGCTAGGGTTCCTCATGGTTTCAACCGAGTGCCTCTTGCGGAATTGGAAAATCTTGGCGAGCAGCCGATCACGGATGCCGGTGACGCTAGGGACCGCATCGGTCAGAGGGTACTCCAGCATCATCGAGCTGGCGAGCACCTGGAAGACGTGGCATATGCGGTCGCACAAAACGGCCCGCTCCGTTGCCGTGTACTCCAGCAGCGCTCGCTCGCCCGGGCTGAGATTCCTGTTCCGGTGAGCTACGAGGCTCATGGCGTAGAAACTGTCCAATATCCGGTTCGTACACCGCATGATGCGACCATACGTCTCCATAGGGAACGGCCCGCGGAGCTCAAACTCGGACGCAGCCGACTGCCGGAGGCTCTCCAGGCGGTTGGCATATCGCTGCATGGCAACCTGCTCTCCGGATTTGAGGTAGCTCTCGGAACAGTCGCTGCGAAGCAGGATGGCGAGGGGGCCTCGCCTCCAGATGAGGCCCATCTGAAGGTACAGCATCGAGACGCCCTCCTTGAACTTTCTGCGGGCCGAAATGGGCCAGATGACCCGGCACACAATCAGGCCCCAGAGAATACCGGCCGTGACCGATATCACTCGATGCTTCACAATCTTCATCATGATGGGGTGGATCCCGCCCTCGTCGTCGTCGTCATCGTCAACGCGCTGGCTCAAGCTGTACGCGTACAGCGTCGACACATTGTACGCCAATATCGTCATGCGACCCAGAGGTGCTTTGCCGCGGGCGACAATGAGGTAAAAGTTCCAAAAGCTCACCAGCCAGCCAAGAAGGATGAGCGCAAAGGCGTTGCCCTGACTCACGGTCCAGTTGAACAAGGAGAAGACGGCACCGAAGAATGTCCCCATGAATCGGGCCCAACCCGTAGTATTGGAAGCGCCAACAGTCATGGAGCAGACAATCATGAACGACAAAAGCCCCCACTCGCCGCGGTAGTGGTTGTAGAAATCTCGCGTCGCCTCTATAAAGGCAAGCATTGCCCAAAGAGAGGCACCTATGCCTACCTTGATTCCGAAGAGTACTATTCATGACACAGAAGCAGGTGGTTAGTGGTGCCGGTCACAATACAAAATTCACGAGTAGGTCACCATTGATTGCTTACTATCGTCTCGGGCAATCTTTCTGGCGAATTTTAGGATGGACTGGGAGATTGTGGATAGTATTTTGCTCGAGTTAGGAGCTGCCTGCCAGTTGAACGTATCCCTGCGGCGAACCATGGAATCCGGGATGCCTCTGGGCACGTCACGCTTTCTGATCGGCTTGATGAGGCTCTCGGCTTCGGCTGACGATTCGAACGGCAACGTGGACAACTTGCGGCCCTCTGTAGCGACATCGGCTTTCCTCCACCAGAGGACCCAACGCCAGCTTCGTTTGCTATGATCGCTGACATACTTTAAGTCGTCAAGGACGTCGAGATACTTTTGCATCTCCTCACCGAACGTCTGCAAGCTGAAGCTGAAGTGCCCGCATGCTGCGGCGACTTCCTCCAAGCCAGCCTGTATCCGCCTCGACGTGGAGTTTTCTCGCTCAATCATGGTGTACATCTTCTGAAGGGCGTCGGCTCTCGCCTCGTTGAACTGGGACAGAGCCTCGGTGAGCGGTTGGCGAAGCTCATCGCTAATGGTAACCTCATCCTTGGGGGCGGTTCCCAATGGCGGCTCTCGGAGGATCACGACAAGGCTTTGCGTGAGAGCCTCCATCGACGGACGTACCAAATCGACAAACAATTTGAAGAGAGACGACGGCGTAGCGCCGTCATCGTCACCACCACCATCGCCATCGTCAGAAGTCCAAGTACCGCGCGGCTGTCCGGGAGAGCCGGGTCTGCTCACCGCCTTGGAAGGTCTCCTCGGGCTCGAGCTGCCAGGCGAGATGCCTTCCAGATCCCCAAGCGACGAAACCGTCAGAAATCGGGTCAAGGCCTGTGGTGCTTGGTCCGAGTCGGCCAGCCTCAGGAGGGACAGCTGGGCATTAGCCGCGCTGCGCAAGCCACCTATGGAGCGAGCCAGGGTCTCAATCGCCTTGACGGTGGACCTCTCCAACATATAGATCCTCTCCTTGCCAAGAAAGTAGTCTTCAAACTTGGCCTCGCGCAAGTTCTTGAGCATTTGCGGGTAGGCAGTATTGTAAGCGGCCGAAGAAGCGGTGAAGTCTGCCGACATTTGTTCCTCCTCCACACCCTTGAGAAAACTCGCCGAGATGGCGGAGAGCATGCCTCCTAGCGACGTGGTCGCTTTCGCCATGGAGGTCCTCAGCAGATGGCGAGCCGAAACCCTCCAGACCAGTACGTTGACGGCAGCCGTGGACGTGATTCCCATGATGAGCATCTTGAAGACTTGCACAATCTTCTGGTTGGAAAAGACGTTTGATACAACGGCATTCTCCTTGGTGACTACCGAGATGATGGCCAAGGACGCCAACGTACTGCCAACGTTGACGAGGGGATTCGCCATCTTCTGCTTGACCCAACCCATGAAGCCGAAGCCGCCGCCGATGAAGATGACGACGACCAGCACATGCGCCAAGGTGACGAGGCCGAGGACAGAGCCAACCAAGACCGAGACGACCATGGAGAGGATGGACACAAGCTCAGCGTATGCGATGGCCACGACGGCGATGAGCACGGCCTCGATCATGGACCCGGTGGACCGCGCCGGGTGGAAGTAGACGGTGATTGTGGCGACGACATGCTTTCCGTCGAGCGTGCCCAGGAAGTTGGACAGCGGCGTGAGGAAGGTCGCGAGGCTGGCGATGGTGTAGGCGAGGGTGCATTTCAGCACGCCGTGGCCTAGCGGCGAGTCCAGCCAGCGGACGAAGCGCAGCAGGTCGGCCCTTGCAGAGCTGCTCATGGCGTCGAGGCTGCGGGCGAGCGATGCGTAGACGAGGGCGAGGAAGCGCGTCAAGCAGCCGCTCTCGGCCGGCTCTTGGCTTGACCTCGATGTCACGGCGTCATGGTGGGTGTTGTTGTTGGTCTAACACCATCGAAGAAGGAAACGCAGGGTCAGCTCAGTCAAGTCTGTGCACGAGACATGACGCGCGGTTGGGCCGGGCCAGGCAAGGAGAAGAGGGGGCAGGCAACAGTGTGTATTCTCCTGAGGCATCGAAACAAGGAGCAGAGGAGAGGCGATGAGGTGAGATGAGATGGAAACTAACAGTCACGGCAGGATTTGATGATGATGCTGGTGATGATGATGCGCCAGGCATGGCAGAGTATCACAGGAAAGTCGTCGGCTCTAGATGTGCTTCATAGCTTTCGGTCTCGAGGCGCTAGGGCGGCAGCGTGTGGATCAATGGAGAGAGTGACAGGACGAGGGATGAGCTAATGATGCGTCGTCGGTTCCGTAGGAAGAGGAGGGAGTGGACAAGCTTGACAAGGTACTCGTACGAAGTCGTTCGGCGGGTGGTTGGAGAGCGGGTGAAGCAGGAAAAGCCGCTGGTCCACTCGGACATGAAAGGAAGACGCAGCTGATGGTGGTGGTGGCCTTGGCTGCGTTTAGAAGCGACTTGGAAAGAGTACTGAGAGCGGGTGGGACTCCAGGTCCATCTCTAGCAAATACCCACAACGTGTCAGGTACAGGCTTGACCGTTGGCACATGGCTCGCTGTTGTGGCCATGTGCCGTCCATGTGCAGCAGAATGAGAGGTTTCCACATGGCTTATGGCTTCCATTTTCGCAGACATTAACAATCATCGGCCAATCATGGGTACCTAGCAACCTAGTTATCTGCAGGTTGCATCTTTATGAACTGTTGAGCGGAAAGGACAAGGCAAGGCGAGGACTCGCTCTTAATTTGAGTCCCTTGTCGAGCGAGCCAAGCGCAGTCAAGACAGGGTAGGTAGCAGAGCATGTCACTGGCCAAGAGCCTCGGCAGCTTCGCAGCGCAAAGAGACCGGACACGAGAATCACGGCTCGGTGCAGCCCGGTGGCACTTTTCTCCGACCCACTGTCGCCGTCATCCCCCCGGTCCATCGAGTCTCCCTGCAGAGTCGTATGCGTTTTTCAGCTTCAAGTCCAACCTGATGCTTGCCAGAATCTGTTCGTGCTCTTTCTCTAGTGTCTGTATCGACCGACAACGTTTCGCATCCGCCTGTTCTCGTTGGAAGACTTTTGTTTCTCAGCCTACCTTAGGAAATCCAACCAACAGATACGGCTGCACGAGTCCGGAACTCACATGCCGGCCGCCTGTCACATGCTAAGCATGACAGTTGGGACCGCTGGAACCGTTGGGACTCCCATGTGGGCTACCCTCAACTACCTTCTAAGCCTATGGAGTTCCATGGGTTCTTACGCACCAACGCTGAGCCTTGGGCCTGTGAATGGGCAGTGTGGGCTCGAGACGGTGCGCTCAGCAGCCGCTTCGAAATTCGGGTTAGCGCTCTGCCGCAGGCCTGGTGCACCTCATCGTGGGTTTGTTGGTGTGGTGTGGTGATAGTCCCTGCCATTGGAAAGCCTTTTGCCTGTCCGAGAGCGTCTCGATAGCGCTGACATCGGCCACCCCGACCCATCTTGCTGCAACAACCAACGACTCAGTCCCTCCACGTGCATCGCGGCTGTCGACAACTTCACCCTCCTGCGGCCGCTCGGTCAACGCTTTCGGCGTCTTGACGATCGAGACAGTGTCCTTTCGGGCGCCTCTCCCGAGTGCTCGGCCGAAAACAGCCTCGCAGCTGGCGCCACGATCTGGCCGCACGTGTGTGCGACGGCGCCGGAATGAGATGGTTATCAAGGTGAACTGTGGCATCATCTTGCTGCTTGAATCCCACTCATTCGAGGCGAATCTCCTTGTTTCCTCTTTTTTCTCTCTCTCTTGGCTGAAGCCAGAAGAGTGGGATGTGGTCGTCAACGTGCTCGAGATGCAGTGGTTGAGCCGCCTGGTGGGGGTTGTTGATTTTTTGAGGTTTTGCACTTTGGTTGGCCCCAGACGCCCGCCTTCGCTCGGGCTTGTGCCACCTACAACTAGGTACCTTAGGAACATAAGGTACTGACATATGTACTCGTACTGTACAATCCTTTCTGCTGGCCGCTGTCTACACGCTTCGCACATGCCGCACAACTATATCTGAACAGCGCCTGAATTCGACGAAGAGGCGCGCATGTATTCCGGGACCATGCAGTTAACTGCGAGTACTAACAAGCGGATGGTCATCATTATCGCTTGTAGGTAGGGTAAGGTACTTTGGATAGTGCGTCTGGTGATAGGCAAAGACGGCATGAATGTACATGCTGCTACCAGCGCTAGCCCGCGGAGGCGCAGGTACTATCGTGCATGTCGCCGAGAGCCCAAAGCCGCCAAGGCCGGCAAACACAAGCCGATAGAACGAGCATGAGATCAACTGCCAACTCCGGCCATCTGGTAAAGGGACACAGCTCCTCGTGCCTGGAAGAAGAGAGAAACCGACGAGAGGCAGAGAAGCAGACAAACTATCACAGAGGCCCCCGGCTTGGAAAGACATGGAATGAACCCACCACCTCCACAGCCCTCTTTTCCCCAGCCCAGCCACTGGGAATCCCAGCATTACGCACATGGTCCTACCTCTACGAGTATGTACGCGGTACACGGCCGCCGGCCTTTCTTCTTCGCATCTGCCAAATGAGGCGCTTCCGGTGGGCTCATCCTGGCCCTTGTCGTCCTTTGATCTTCGGGTGGGGGCATGGGGACTCCAAAGGACTCGGATCACAGCTACTACCATGACCAGTTAGCGCCTCGCCGCTCGAGTTGACGGGCAAGCCTCTTTGCCATGGGTTTCTGTTGGCTTTAGTGCGCGTAGGTGCTAGCAGCATCATGCTGTGTGGATTCTCGATGCTGCTTCGATACCACTTTACGCAGGTTGCTGCAGACTAGCGCGTGATGGGGGGGAGAAAGGCTGGAGTCGGAGACCTTCGGCGTACGAGTACTACGACCAAGTCCCAGTGACAACCGTGTGGCACAAACCCCGGTGAGCAACTCGATATGAATAGCCGCTGCTACCCCTTCGTTCGACGTCGTCTTTGGTCCCGTCACCAGCGGCCAACGTCCTCGTCCTCGTCCTCGCCCTCGTCGTCCTCGCCCCCGTCCCGTTGCCGAGTCGGGTTGTGAACAGTCAACCGTCGTCCTCTTGTTTGCCTCACTTGGAAGCCTCCTTGCCATCAACAATGGAGCCCGCCATTGAGATGGCCGCTCCCCGCAAGAGCTTCTTCCAGACTGCTCTGCCCGTCTTCGCTTGCGGCGCCGGTCTCTTCTCCGACGGCTACGTGAACAACGTCATCGGCTCGGTCAACACAATCCTCAAGCTTCAGTACGGCACCGTCTACACCTCCAGCAACGCTAGCAAGTACGTGTCCGACATTGCCTTTGCTGGCACTGTCGTTGGACAGCTGCTGTTCGGCTTCCTGGCTGATCGCTGGTCTCGCAACAATTCGCTCCTGGTGTCCACCGCTATCCTGGTTGTCTTTACAGCCCTGGCCGCTGGCTCCTACTACCATGGCGATGCCGTTGGCATGTTCAACATGCTGACTGCCTGGCGGTTCTTTGTCGGTATTGGCATTGGAGGTTCGCTGCATTGGCTAATATCACCCCTCTAAAAGTGTATTCAAACTGACTCTTTCCAGGCGAGTATCCCGCTGGCAGTGTTGGCTGTGCCGAGACGAGCGGCGAGCTCAAGGCTGGCACCCGCAACCGCTGGTTCATCCTCTTCACCAACACCATGATTGACTGGGGTTTCGTCATCGGCGCCTTTGTTCCCTGTAGGTCTCCAGTTGTCGCTTGCTTCTGTTTGTTGACTGCTCACGCGTTCGCCCCAGACGTCGTCGCCGCTGCCACCCACAATGGGCACCTCAGCACCATCTGGCGAACCTCGCTCGGAATCGGCGTCGTCTTCCCCCTGGTTCTCTTTGTTCTCCGTCTCAAGCTGGAGGAACCCGAGGAGTTTTCCAAAAACTCCATGCGACACAAGACTCCCTATTTGCTCGTTCTGCGTTACTACGGCTTCCGGCTGCTCGCTGTCAGCATCATCTGGTTCCTGTACGATGTTCGTATTGCCAACAATCTTTGCTCCCACGATTCTTTCCGATTCTAATGTACCCTCAGTTCTCCACGTATGCTTTCGGCATCTACTCTTCGTCTATCCTGGCTGGTATCTACTCCGACTCTGCCCCTCTCACCACCATCTTTGGCTGGAACACCGTCATTAACCTGTTCTACATCCCCGGCACCATGATCGGTGCCTTTGTGAGCGACATCATCGGCCCCAAATACACCCTCATCATCGGTGTATCTCTGCAGGCCATCATCGGCTACATCATGGCCGGTGTCTACGCCAAGATCTCCACCCACATCGCCGCCTTCGCTGTCGTTTACGGCATCTTCTTGAGTCTCGGTGAGCTTGGCCCCGGCAACAACATCGGTCTCTTGGCCGCCAAGACCTGCGCCACTGGCGTCCGAGGCCGCTACTACGGTATTGCCGCTGCCATCGGCAAAATTGGCGCCTTTGTCGGAACCTGGGTCTTCCCCTACATCGAGAAGGCCGGCGGTGACGATCCCACCAAGGCTGCCCAATACCCCTTCTGGGTCGCCTCTTCGCTGTGCCTGCTGTCTGCCGCCATTGCCTTCTTCTGCCTCCCCAACGTCGGACAGGACACCGTTGTCGAGGAGGATGCCAAGTTCCGCGAGTATCTCGAGAGCCACGGCTGGGACACGAACCAGCTGGGCATGGGCAAGTCTGACTCCATCCCCACCTATCACGAGGAAGAGCTCACTGTTCCCAAGGGACAGTAAAAGGTCGGGGGGTCCTCATATAGAATGTGTAGTTGTACTATCAGTTTGCAGCTTTGATGCATATTGGATGAGTGCGTGATGGCATGTCCCTGTGTGTGATTCGTCATCGCCTCAACCAAAAGAAATCTGCGATTTTCATAGTGATGAGCTGACCAAATCCTTGTCCGCAATTTGACGCGGTGCTGTGCTGGGGCGTATGAACCGGTCACACTGTAGTGTTCCATGTCCCGACTCGAGCATCGACTGGCCATGGATCGCGCCAAGTACGCCAACGCGGATGGAATGTCGCTTTGTGCAGCCCAGCAACTAATAGTAGTTTGCCGAGATAACGCCACCGCCAGATCTCGTCAGATATGCCAGATTAGCTTCTTGTCTCCAGGTTGACATGTTAGCCGGGCCGATCCGTGCATAAACGGTGCTTCCGAGGCTGCCGAGCATTCCGGGTTCGCTTCAACGCAACCCGATTGGACAATTACTTGCGATTTGAAGAGCTATAGTAGAATTATAATGGTGCCACGGATAGCTCACATAAGTTGCTATAAGAAGACTAGGATGGGGTACTATTTATCGCGTGGCTAGGGAACGGAGAGATCGCTGATAACAGCAAGATGAGAGGCATAAACTCAAAGACGTAGAACGCCAACTACTAATCCTCTACACGGAACAGAGCCAAAGACAAGGCATCCCCCAGCACTGAGGTCGGCGGCTTCTTGTGAATCGTCAACATCCTGCCGATACTGACTTCGCCTCCTGGTGACGGTGATCGAGCTCTCGATACTCCTTGTCCAGGCACCGAGAGATTCCTGCTGTGCCTCACACTCTGAGTGGCATTGCTCCTCCTCAAGCTCGCTGACCCGACACCGCTGGAGATATCGTTCGTACTTGGCGGCATAAGAGACGCAGGTCTAGCTTTACCCCCCTTAGGAGCTTCGAATCTCGCTGCTGAGGGGGAACGATCTCGATCCTGAGGTGGAGGCGCGCGTCCTTCTTTGCTTCTTTCATCACGCAAGAGGCCCCAAAGGTTATTGAGCCACTTTTGCTTCTCCTCAGCCTTCATGGAGCGGATGGGCAAGACTTCCGCTCCCGCCATTTCCCGTGTCGGCCAGGGGAAGCTGACAGCCATCTCCTTTAGCGTCACCGTATCGAGCTGCCGCAGCACAATGCGTAGTTGAGGCTCGACGTTCTCGACGAAATCATACGCCCAGTCGTCCCTTCGCTGCAGTCGGTCTGCGATTTGGGTCATGGCGCCGATGAGCCAATCGATAGCTACTTGGTCGGGAACGCTGTTGGCCTTTTGCAGGAGCCAGCCGAGCATTTCGGGAGAGCCAGACTGGTTGAGGATGGGGATGCTTCGCTTGTCGTGTTCTCGGCCTTGAAGCTTGAGAATGAAGTCGTTGTATTCCTTCAGAGCGTCGAGGGGCATGCCGATGAACTTGCCATTGTTCAGCGCGTGGACGAGCTCATCTCCCAGAGCCAGGCCGGCCTTGATGCCGCTGTTGAGTCCTCGGCCGGGCCAGAAATGCACTGTCATCGCTGCATCACCGGCTACGGCAACGAGAGCATGGGGGCGCTTGACGTTGATGGAGTCTTGCGGTGGGAGCATCTGCACGCCTTCTCTGACGGCTTGGACGACGATGGGGATGCGCACAACATTGATGACTTCCTCTTCCTTGAACCCAAACAGCTTGAGACCATCGGAGATGGACACCCACAGTGGACTGTTTCTATTTTCAGATGGTGCGAAGACCTGGTTGGGTTCAAAGCCTTGAGGAATGCTCCCGTCCGGCTTCCTGAAGCAACCAGGCCTGCCAAAGTGAACGGGCTGGCCGTCGACTGACACCATTTTGTGCCATTCCTCCTCGGTGAGCTGCATGTTCAAGTAGCCTCGACCGTCGTGATCACTCGCGTTCAGCAGATATCTTGTTTGTCCGAGTGTGAGAAAGACATTGAGAGGCTGGGACCACGGCAAGCCGGCAGGTCGATCAAAGGCCAACCCTAGCGCATAGCTTCTTCCACGCTCATTCTCATATCCCTGGAAATAAGATTGCCGCACCCAAGAAGCAGCCCCATCAGCTCCGAGCAGCACATGGAAATCGCCGACCTTGGCCAAGTCCTCTCTGGAAACAGCTTCACAGTGCAGGTATATGAGCCCCTGAAACTCAGGATCTTGCACGCGCTTGAGGAAGCGATCTTCGACTTTTCGGATCTGAATGTTGGCTGAGCCGGGCCACACCCTCTCTGGTCTACCGGCAAAGAGAGCTTGGAACGATGGCTTGCTGAGAAGTCGTGTGACGGAGTCTTGTAGGGTCACAACTTGGTCTCTTCGCTTTGCGGAAAGGGGGTAAGCGACGATGACGCTGCCGTTGGGAAGAACTTTCTGAACCCAGCGCTTTTCATACATGTGGACCTCGACGCTGCCGGCGCCTTTCTCTGCAATCGAGATTGCTGATGCCAGAGCTGTAGGTCCACCCCCTACAATGGCAACTTTCAGCCTTCCTGCGGGATACTTGTAGACGGACACATCTCCTGTGGGCGGAGGACTGAGATTCCTCTCTAGCGTCGGATCGAAGAAGAAGTCGACAACGGATCTTGTTCGGTCTGATAGGATGAGCTCTGGCACATGGGCCTTGATCAGCATGAATCGCACAGCCTGCATCAGCGGTGTAGTAGCAAACGAGCCATGCGAGTCCCCGAATATCCTGTGCTGAATGGCCGTGGCTAAAGCCTGTATGGTTCTGTTCTGCGGGTTTGCGACAATGGTACGCAATTCATCGATAATCTTGGGGTCGGGCGTCATGTTGGCCATGCGAAGTAAAAAGATACGCGCCCTGTCGAATTCGGATCGATCATCTGCGATGTTGCCATTGGATGCACCCCAAGCTTCTTCGTAGAGCTTGGGGAAGATGATGTCGTCGAAGCTGGGGGCTTGAGCTGCTGCTACCATTGGATCGCGTCGCCGAAACGGGAGGGATGAAGAAGGCATGATGGTGAAGGCCGATAGAGTGCGCCTGATTGATAGGCAAGACGAAGTGCAAGTAGAAAGAAAAGCCAAGGTATCTTTCTACCTAAGCCTGGTCAAACAAAGTGCCTGAGAATGGAGTTCTGCTGGTCTGATATCGAGCTTTGCAAATAGATTGTGGAAGAAGCTGGTCGATCGTCTCCGAGGGGAAGAAAGCGCAAACACCGGCTCCCAGAAAGGAAAATTTGTTAATCAGTCTCCTGCGCGTAGCTGTATAAATGTTCGCATATGCTAGTAGCGGCAAGAATCTTGACGAGATCCTAGACTCGCGAGTCGGATAGTGCTGACTGGCGTAGATGGCTAAAGTGATGGTTAAGATGGCCTGGTCGTTTATAATCGGACTGCATCCACAATGAACATGGGTTGGAGAATGAGATCAGATCCGTAAGGGTGGTAGTATTTATGTTGGGCGGGCAATCAAAGACCAGGTCAAGCGAGTTGCTATAAGCTTGACAATCGAAACAACTCTGGCGCCTCATCCACCCAGCTTCGCCAGAACAAATGCCTTGAAAAGCTTCGGTCCCGAAACATGGCTGTGACTAATTTAGAACGGATTCAGGAACAGCGATGGATAAAAATAGCTCCCTCAACGTTGCAAGACCAAACCGTTATGCGGAGAACCGCCACGAAGGGGGGCCGACTTTAATCAGCCTTACTAGCACAGCACCTGGGAACCAACAAGCACGGCTTTGGGCTCTGTTTCGTTACACACTAGGCAGCTCGTTGACCAATCAATGGACCTATAGATAGATGTAGCGGCTGGGCCGCAATGTGTGACTGCCGACACAACATGGAACTAGGTGGGCAAGCTTCTCCTCGAAACCAGTTCAAGTGACGGAGCCAAGAACTAGAATGGGACCAGTCGAGAACCCTAAGCCCAAGGAAGGAAATCGAGCATGACAAAAAACCCCCAAGCGGAGCGGATTGGGTTTTCTGACGTTCGCAGGGAAGATTTCCATGGCACCCAACCAACCACATTGCCGAAAAGACGCAACAGATTTGCACGAGTTGCACCGTGAATGCCATGGGACAGCGGATGATGAAAAGAAAGAAATGAAATACAACGGACGGAGTGGCGGTGTTTGCCTGTAGGTTGAATCTAGGATTGGGTTGTAGATAACCATGCGTGGATCGTGCAGTTTATAGTCGAAAGAAAAACTTGACTGAAACCGGGACGGGGGGAGCCGCTGAGGCTGACGTTTGCACAGCCCCAGTTCGATCTCGAGGTCAGATCCCGCCCCTAATAAGCGTGCTGCAGATGTGTGTCTAGGGCTACCTTTCGACCAAACCACTATGTTATGCCGTCGCACTCTCTTGAGCCCGTTTCCATTCATGTATCTTGGAAATACGACATTGTATCAGTTAACCATATCTGGCCCTGACCTTTCCGTCTCTACCTCTTCTCAACGTTCTACCACCTCGTGCGCCAGTCATCTTGCCCTCGTCCAGTGCCACATGGCCGTTCACCAGGACGTATCTGATGCCCTTGCTTGGTAGCTTGGGCTCTTCGTACGTTGCCATGTCTTCGATACTATCCGCATCGAAAAGCACCAGGTCAGCAGCAGAACCTTCAGCGACGAGGCCCCGGAAAGGGTAAACAGAGAGTCGCTTGGCTGGGCGAGACGTGAGATGAGCGACCATGGCAGGGAGAGAGATAAGAGACAGATCGCGCGAGTAATGGCCTTCCGTGTAATGATTAGCTTCGATATGCACACAGAATGTGGGAGCAACTCACCAAGATATCGGGGAAACGTTCCGTACGCTCGTGGGTGGAGCGTCTTGCCATGCAAAATTGCGTCGCTACCCGCCATGTGCACGCGATGCTGCATGATCTGCTGCACATTTTCCTCGTTGCCAACATGCATGATAATGCTCGTCGCGAGCTTGTCCTTCTGCAGCAGCTCAAAGAACACTTCGATCGCCGGCTTTCCTTGAGACTGGGCAATCTCGGCCACCCTGCGTCCGGAATACGAAGCCAGCGACGGCTCGCTGGTGGCGCCGATCTGGATCTCTTCCCAATTCGTTGGGATACCGTGGCCGCCGTCGCATCCAGTAACTTCGACAGCTTCGCGGATCTTGTCTCTGGTCTCTGCGTCTTCTAGCCGCTTGAGTGTTTCTGACGGACCGCCTGATGATGCCCAGCTGGGTAGCAGAGCAGCGAGAGTGGTGCTGCCGGGGAGATAGGGGTACGTGTCGAGCGTGACGTCGATCCCCTTTTCGATGGACTTGTCGATCATGGATATCAGAACAGGCGCTTTGCCTTTGTTCTCCGAAAAGTTGAGAGTGGCGTGCGTAAGATCTAAGTCCATCGGCTTGAGCACTTCCGCAAAGCTTAGTGGTAATGGGCGAAGGAAGACATACGAATGGGACACCCTGTCGACTCGCCTAGTCCCAGCATCTCAGCATAGCTTTCGATCGCTTGGAATCCATAGCTGCGATGGTGAGGCGCATAGAAGGCGCCCGGGAATTCTTTCGCCAGCACTTGGCAGAGTGACGCCAGCTCTGAAGTTGAGGCGTACATGCCGGGGGTATAAGTGAGGCCACTAACGACAGTCAGAAGATGTTTTCCCCCTGTCTCCCATTGTGTTATACGGGGCGTTTACCTGGACATGCCGACGGCACCTTGGGCCATTGCCTCTCGTAACAGCTGGATTTGATCCTGAATCTCCTCTGGCGATGCAGGCGTGTCATACGGACCACATGCGAGCAACCTCAGGTTGCCCTGCGGCACCAGCGTAGCGACGTTTGTCGCCGTTTTGTTGCGCTCCAGGCAGTCGAGGTACTCACCCACTGTCTTCCATTCAAACATGCCAACGCCGCTGAGCATTGTCCGACATTCTTCGTCAGTGGGATTGCCGTTCCAGCCGGCAATCTGCTCTCGAATGTTTCTCAGTTGGTCGAGATTGCGGATTGGTGAATAAGAGATGCCATCTTGGCCGACAACTTCAGTCTACCATGTTGATAGAATGAGTTAGCTTCCGAATCTCGCAAACTGATCAATGCATCTCAAACGCCTTTGCACAAGAGGTACGGAGTACAGAGATAATGGCCCCCGCTAACGGTGGAAGCATCGGAGCTCCGCCCCTCTCCGTGGGGGCGATCACAATTGGGGGGTTACACCAGCCAGCTCCTCTGGGAATCATCGTACCGTACAACCTTGGGTTATTTTTGCTTCATGCTCTGGATGTGTGAGAAGATAGAGATCGGAATGGGCGTGCATATCGATAAATCCGGGCGAGAGAATATGACCCTTTGCGCTGATCCGGCGAGTAGTCGAGGAGACGTCTACCGAGCCCGGAGCCCCAATTTTGGCTATTAGGCCGCCTGAGACCAACACATCGGCAACGAACGGCTTGGCGGACTCATCACCCGTGATGACGGTTGGTGATTCGAAAAGGATATCGGTTGCCATGATCGATTATGCGCACGCAGCTCAGCTCGCACATTGGCCTGATACAATTCAAAGTAGAAGTTGAGAGATCTCGGCTGCGATGAAGTCGGAACACACGAATCAAGTTGAATAAATAGAAGAGTGAAGGCTTCAAGGTTGAGATGCGAGGCGGACTCCTCCAGTGTGCGGAGAAGCCGAACCCCCACCCACCCTCAGCTTTAGTCATGGGGAATAACCAGCATCATTCAGGTTCGTCCGGGGCCATCGTTGGCGGGGTGGTTCATTGTCATGGAGGCTCGTTATCGTGGCATGTAACTGCAGATAGAGCTAGTCGGTTACGACGTTCCAGCTTGCTATTCTACAAAGGGCCCGAAGGATCAGTTTACTACTATGGTATTCGCTGGATTCACATCGTGTCCTAGCTGTCAATCAAGCTCCAATCTGCCCTCCCAACAAGCTTACGGTTTACGTTACCCCTCTTGAAATGTACCTATCCATCAACAAGAACCTGCTGTGGACTATTCGCGAACTGATACATCATGTCTGTCGTGGATAATGTATTGTATCATGGCAACTGCCATTGTGGTCGTTTTCGATTCCAAGTCTCCGCGCTAAAGATCGTATCGGCAATCTCTTGCACCTGTAGCCACTGCGTGAAGAAGGGATACCTGTGGCTGATTCCGGTAGAGGGCTCGCTTACGATCGTGAAGGACGAGGGTTGCCTT
The DNA here is from genome assembly GCA_020002365.1 of Trichoderma gracile. NCBI lineage: Eukaryota > Fungi > Ascomycota > Sordariomycetes > Hypocreales > Hypocreaceae > Trichoderma > Trichoderma gracile. The sequence continues at coordinate 3,595,100 of JAINEY010000006.1, forward strand.
GTCGACTATCAATCGTCCACTCTAAAAGACAGAGTAGGTCCTGTAGACTTGCATATTATCCCCCTTGATCTTCCTAGATAAGGCGCTGGTATTTAGTCGACTGCTAATTGGCAATGCAGTTCTGTGGCTATTGCGGCAGTGGAGTTGAGGGCGAGCATCTCAGCGGGCCTTTAAGAGACAAGTTTCTGGTCAACATCCGAACACTTCGAGAACCATACGTCAACCCATTTGACCTTGAGTTAGTCTATCACTCATACCTCTTGTTGCTGAAATGTCATGCTGAACAATGTTGAAGATCTGCTTTGCGTGTCGTCGAGGCGGAAGGCGATATCAGATTGGCTAAGTCATTATCGCATGAGCCTGGTAAAGCACCTGCAAAAGCCTGGTTCTCATGCCATTGTGGTGATGTTCGGGCCGCCCTGTTGGTTCCTCTGGAGGACGAAGAGCTCAAGGAAGACGACTGCAGTAAATGCGTGAGGGTATGTTAGCCGATAATCCTGAGCTGGTGATTGGTCAGTCATCAGATGATAGACTTCGTTAATAATGGCTGTCTTCTAGATTGCATATATCGGTGCTTATCCAGTCAAAGACAATGTAAGAATTTACGGTCGAGATCGAGTTTTTGAGTACCTCACAGGAGGGAACTTTAGCGGTACCACGTTCTGTAAAACCTGTGGCGTCCATGTGTTTAGTAACGTTTACGGGCCCCCCATAAGCGTCTTTGAGAGGCTCCCACCAGAGAGGAAAGAAAAGGCGTTGGCAGTCTATCACAAGAACATGGCAATGCAGCCATTGAACGTGCGGGCGATGGAGGGCATCAAGATCGACAATCTTCGACCGTTAATCAAGAGAGAACATGAGGGAACTCAGGGGTACGAGCTTGACCCTTAATTCGGTACGACTTCATTACTGATGGAGAACATGTCGTCTTGTAATCTGCCTCTCTCCATAGCTAGATATGCCTCATGGGGTCTTCAATGGCTTATTTATCACGCTCCCAAAAAAGCCTCGGTACAGAGAGCATTGCGATCATGCACACGTCAAACGCGATTGTCCAGCTGTATCCGGTCAAGTAGCGCGGTGCATCTGAACTCTTGCATACACTGAATAACAGGGGATGGTCAATATACAGGCTGGAGTAAACGCCACGGAAAGAGAAGCTCACTCACATTAGGGGGAGCCATGCACCAAATGCGTTTCCAATGGCATTTATGTTGCTCGGCACAATCACGCACTCCTCGGCGCCACCCGCACAAACTTCATTGGTCCAGACGTACCTTATAGCACAGCGGCGATTCCGTCTGCGGATCCCGAGTGAAAAATGCCAGAGCTTGAGCCCCTTTGAGCACGTCCCAGATGGCCACCGCTGCAGCTACCGTAATATTGATCTGGCCGGTAATGACGATGAGAAAGATGTTGGAGACGTGAATGATGCCTGACAGCACTTCAAAGACGACTGAAGATGCAATGGTTACTGCGGGCAAGATCGTGGTTGGGATGCTGGTTTTCTCAACGCTGTATCCCTCGCCCTCATGCCATAAACGAAGACCGCTATTCGATAACACGCCATCAGACTGTGAGAATGAAAGGCAAAGGACGCCAAGTCCCAGTAGTGCCAGCTAATGAGGACAGTCTTCATTACTTCTATCTTAGGGTAGTAGGCTTCCGTGGCTCACGTTGTTCAGCTGCCATCCGCTTCCTGGCCAATCTAAGATCATTTTTTCAGGTTTCGAGATTGCCAAGCAGAGTCACGAAGCCAAGAACAGCAAGAGGAACAGTTTTGGGCAGCACTTCTCTATCATCATACACGCTTCCAGAAAGGAGGAGTTTGCCTTATAGATAATGTACAACCAGCGCCAGCCTCCAATCCGATATCTTCCGCTGAGACGGGCGTACGCACCACTCTGTATATATATCGCGAGCTCGCGCTTCTGACTCGGCTGGCGATGAAGAACAGAGCACCTTGCAGGCTCAGTTCTGTTCGCTTATACCAGTGTGTACCCGAGATACCATTGAACCGCTGGGAATAATAAACTGCCAGCGGCGCCGACGGAGAAGCGAATCACTCACAGCTGGTCGTCGTTGTTAACCTTGTACTGCGCGAGTGTGAGCAATCCCCAACTAAGGTCGGCACAGTTGATGAAGTAAGAAGCCGAGAAGCGAATCATCTGCAATCGAAGATCAGAGGTGCGCACATCATTAGTGTAATGTTTAATCATGGAAAATGCTCTCATCAGTACGGCTAATGGTACTTGAAGTGTTTGAACCACGACTCTGTCGTTGACCTCAGCGCACCGCTGTAATTATTAAGAGCCTGGAGTGTTCACATATAGGTGGCGTTGGGGTAGTTGACCTCATTCTAAGAGTTCTTACCTCAATTGCTATAGTATGAGAATAATCGACCACCGCGTAATATTCATGCTACATGGCGTCGTACCTAACTACGGGAATGCTCCTTTACCGAAACTTGCATGTCTACGAACAGTTCCCTGCATTAATCTTTATGGATGCTCATTTGTTTGTCGTCTAAAGGCGTAGTGCTTGAACATGGGCGAAGGGACAACGCACTTCGTCAATCATCTCAATATATGTAGCCTCAGCCTCCGTAGCCGGGACTTATGTCTCGTCATTTTAATACCCGTCCACTCATTGCCTCCGTACGCTGCCCTGGAGGCGTCCATCGTGTCATCGTTCTACCCGAACAGCAGGGTTTCGCTGGTCGTGACTCAAATGCCAATGGCAATCGTGCATGTAATTCCGACAAAGACTGACGCACACTACTGATGCCCTGGGCTCGGTGGGACATCTCCAGTATCCCAGGATTTTGGTTCAGGGCCCAGGACAAACTCCAAAAGTCCGCCCTTTGCGATGTCACTATGCTCCAGCCAGCTCTTATTCCAAGGCTTCCCGTTCACCTTCAAACTCTGGACAAAGAAGCTGTCGTTGGACAATCCACGAGCTTTGATATGAAGAGTATGAGAACCGCCGACGGAAACCGAGATATCCTCGAACCACGGCGCGAGAATCAGATACACCGGTTGTGTGACCACCGGGTACAGGCCAAGCATCTGCCATAGCATCCAACTGTCCATGGCGCCGGCGTCGCTATTCCCAGGAAGACCGTTGGCTCCAGTAAAGTAGTTTCCGTCAATATTGGCGCGAGACTGGTTCACGGCTTTCCATTGGCGGCCTGGCAAGTAGTTGTACAGGAAGGGAGTGCCGAAACTAGGTTCGTTGCCTACATGTAGAAGGATTGTGAGCGATTGTCCGCACGACCGATTTCATCGCGCTTCATGCCTACCTGGATTGAAGAGTGTTGTTCCTGATGCGACTCCCACACCCAAGTCCACTGTTCGCAGCTTAGGGACGAACATGAGGTCAAGTCGTCTTTCAGTTGCCTCAATACCACCCATTTGTTCAATCAGACCTTGCATGTCAAATGGTATGGTCCAAGTGTACTCTGTGCGACAAGTCAGAATAAGTCCAATGCAAATGGCTTCGTCACCTACCCCAGGGCAGTCCTTCGGTCGTGAAAGACGTGTCTTGTGGGCCAATAGTAATCTTTGTTCCATCGGGGCTGCGAGGGCCAAGGAAGCCCGACGTGTCGTACTGATTAATTGACGGGTTCCAGAGATTTTTCCAGTTGCTCCAAAGTGTTTGTCAATGGACAGGTCATCGGTGTGGCTTCTCGTTTGACGAATCTACTCACCTCGATCTGTTTAGATACTTCTGATAGTCATGAGGCGCAATGCCCTTTGCTATTTGACTCACAGCAAAGTCGTTGAGGGAGTATTCGACTGTGCGACTGATACTCGACGAGAATGTAGTCGACACATAGCCGAGCTTGATCCAATCCGGGAGAGCACATCGACCTTGATTATCTGTACAGGATGAGTCTTCCGGGTCATTGTTGGGGGGCGGAACAATTTCTGCGTCGGTCCATACAGCCCTATATCCATCTTCCCAGTTGATACCACCCGTATAGCCCTTCACATACGCGTCGGCTAACACATTATCAGCATTACTACCGCCTTGCACCTTGCCATTGTGATTCCCACTGCGACCGTCTGGCATGAATCCGACATGCCTCCAAATGTCAATCAGTGAACGGATCATTTCGATGCCTCGCTGCGGCTGGACCAGGAGATAGAAGCTATTGAGGCAGCGGAAAGTGTCCCAAAGGGTGTAGTAATCATCGTAATATGGCTCGGTGGATGTCCAGTGCGGATTCTCTCCCGTCCGGTCAGAGGGCATCTGATGCATGCGGTACAACGCGGAGTAAAAGAGAGTCAGGCGTGACTCATTTTTCACGGGCTCTTTAATGGAGATTTTGCTGAAAACTTCCTCATTCCACAGCTTCTTGGTCGCCTCGACAGTTTTGTTCATCGTCCAAGCTGGGATCTCGCTCTGAAAGGAACAGGCCCTTTCAACGGAGAGGAACGACACTCCAATCTTGGACTTGACAACGGTCGTCTTGGATGGGAACGTAAATAAGGCGCCAACTCTATCGCCAGATTCATCACCATCCGGCCCCCCTTGGACTCCCTTCGGATTTGTGGTTGCGTTGCCCCAGGTCACCGGCGTGGACGGGCTGGGGGGTTCATCTGGAGCATTCCACGGCCCGGAAAAGTATTGCCAGGTAGAAGGGGCAGAGTCGAAGTCATTGCAGAAATAAATCTTGTAATCAGACCCTGATGATGATACTGTCAGCACTATGCGTTTTAATCGGCCTGACATTAACTTACCGACTCCCCAATTGATGCCTGTGCCTCCCCAGCCACCTCTCCAAACCCCCCAGCCCTGTACTCTCTGGCCGTTCCTTTTGACCTCAATCTTGCCATTGCTGTATGACTGCGACTTGACAAACTCGGCTAAAGATGGCAAGTTGTGCGACACATCGAATAGGACGATGCGCTCAGTGTCTTCCGGATAAGTGTACTGGATAAAGCCCGCATGCTTGGATGCAGTGAGCTCTACTTTGACGCCGTTCGCCAAGTCAGAGCAGTAGTAACCAACAGAGGCTCTGTCCATTGCCAAACGAGGTTGCTGGTATGTAGCGTTGTCGAGGACATTGACACCGGAGAGAGTTGTAAGCGGCATGTGTCCGACGACACCGTACTTTGAGGCTCCCCCAATGCCACACTCATGGAAGCAGGTGAATGCAGTGACTAGGAGCGTCCTTCGTCAGTTTCGACCAGTAGTCAAGCGGGAAAGCTATGTAGACGTTTGCGTACCGTTTCCATCAGGCGTATATCCCGCAAAAGCGTTTGTGCTCGGGTTCATCTCCGTGGTGTCGGGGCCAATCTTCACGACGCCAAAAGGCACAGAGACACCGGGGAACGTATCCCCAGAGTTCGCGCCAGTCCCATCTGGTCCCGCCGTGCCAATGAAGGGGTTCACGTATGTTGAAAGGTCTTGTTGCGGAGCTGGTAATGCAGCAACGGCTAGTGCTTCGGCAAAGATGCCGAGCAACACCAAAGAATGCATGTTGGCGACCCTGTTCTCGTAGCCCACGGATGACGGCACAGCATACAGGAGATAAAGCCATAAACTAGATGTTCAGCTCCATTATATACGAGGTCGAGGCCATTTACAGGTGTGGAAGAATAAGAGCGTGGGGCTGGTGCAGATCCGGAGTAGACCATCTGAAATGCCCGATTGAGACTATGTATATTGTCCCGACGGCACATACGAGCCCTGTTGGCCAGCTTTTCCGTCGAAACACTTTTCCGTTGATCTGCAGCGTCTTCATTGGAGGAACGAACCATGCTGGCTAGGTCCTTTACTAAGGTAGGGAACGGGTCGAGATGCCCTTTGGTCTCTTGGCCTAGCCAAAGCCTTCACTTAACTACAAGCCGAATCATTGTACTACCTGCATCGAGTAATTGCGGCTACGGAAAGTGCAAGGCATTCCTCTGTCCTTCTTTGATGAACGTAACATCACCCTAATTCTATGCAGACCTGTTCGCGCCGATACTCCACAAGCGAGGGTACGGTTGTGGCTCTCACTGCCGGAGAAGCTTAGATACTTGCAATTCGACGTCGGCACTCAAGCTGTGAAACCCATGTTCCGACGCGGAAGCTGGATAAAGGTACACATTTATATCTGTCCTCTGCCGAGCTGCAATTTTTCCACCCCTGGCAGACCCTTTCTTGGCTGCTGATCATGCAGACTTTTCTTCTACATGCACAAAGTCAAGAATCTTTGCTCCAACCTCGGTTCTGGACGTCAACTCTTCACCTTAAGCGAGCATCTTGTGCAGTTCCTTGGCACGCTTGACTTGGCACATACTATCAACCCTAGATTCGAGATGGACTAGCTCTAGGTAAAGCCCTTTGGTCTCAGAAAAGACAAGATAGATGATGGGGATGAAGGAGAAGTTGAAGACAGCGAAGATAATGTATGTCTGCCATCCGATACTGGCTATGCTTGATGGGACATTTCTAGCCGGTTTTCAAATCGAACTACATGGCGGTACTGTTGAACAAAGCATGTACTATACCAGACCTTCAAGGGTATCATGTGCAAGTACAGAAGAGGACGATGCCCACACCCGACGGTTGTTGTCTCGAAACGGGCAATTGCAGCCGTATTTCCGACCATAGCGTTGCGTACCAATGCCAGAAGAACGAATAATCCCTCCCTTCGAATTACACGGTTGTCGTTTTCCCTTTTAGCCGCCTGAGACCTGATGCCGGCAACCGATGAAGTCTTTCTGGGTGAAACATGTGAGGTAGAGTTGGGGTAAAAGGCTGCTTCATATCGTCGTATGGCAGCAACCTAGATCAAAGCAATTAAGTACCACTTTGAGCTGGCAGCATACGCGCCTTATGCGGCCATTGAAAAGCCCGAGGCAACAATGAAATGGTTGTAGGGGCAGATTGAAGTGACTTGGCAAATTGTTCTATCACTCTTTTCATTGCTGAGATGCCTCATCCCCGAGTACCGTGGCAGCCTTCACTTGCCCCAAGACTCGATTACCTTGGAATCAGCCCTTATGGCCGAAGTCGGAATGTAAAGTTCTGAACGCGCAAATTCCCATGAGTCGCCGCTACGGATCTGGGCATGACTGTAAACCGGCATAGCCTCTGAAGCAAATCATCATGAAATCGAGCCTTTTGGTGGCCCTGGTGTGATTCATGAGAGCTCGCTCCGAGAACTAGCCTCGTCACAGCCAGAAGTAACATCAACTCTGGCTGTCAGAGCGGGTGGACTTCTTGATTTGGGTGACATTATATTGACGGATAGAGATCCATCTTTTGCTGATATTATGGGGGTGATGAGAGGCCATCTTGTAGGATATTATGGATGGGCCGAGACATAGCACATCGATCTTCCCCCCCGTGCAGGAGTGGTGCGTTGACAATAGTGTAGACCTCAAAGCTAATAATCTCACACAATACACCGGCAATGATGACTGGGGCAAAAGGAAGCGTGCGATGCATGCCTGCTGAAGCAAGTCTGTCTAGATGCATATGCGTTTGATAATCCTGGTACTGTATGTCCTAGCCTATATACCTACATGTTCATATTGACCTACCTACTCTTGAACGTAGTGACCTCCTTACTCTGTGCTTCCCAATATTCGAATAACTGTTCAGCCGGTCATCCAAAAATCCATCGTTTATGAAGCCTGGGCTGCTTCACTTGCCATCACGTCATTGAAAAAGGAGATCAGTGCAGCGGGACCACTTTCATGTCGAATAAGGGCCGCCATTTTCTGACCATCCCTTATATGTTCTGCTCCACGACGAAACATGTCCTTCTCATACTCTGCGACAGCGAGATCCAAGTCCTCTGTGCCGTATGCTTCTATCGTGGAGGCAAGTACAAGCGCATCTGCCATGGCACAGTTGACACCCTCGCCGTTCGGAACAGCAACGTGCGCAGCGTCTCCAGCCAATGTCAGGCCAGGGACAGACTTCCAGCTGACCGCTTCAGGATCCATGTAGTAAAGTGGCCAGCTGCGGAAGTCGTCCGAGTTTCGAATCAGGTCTTTGAGGTCATCCGCCCAGTCGCCAAAGAATGCCGAAGAGAGGAATAGGCGGCGTGCGGATTCGGTATCCGTCAGGTCGACGGTGCCACCTCGTACAAAATCCTCAGGCACAGTTACTCCAAGATAGATCCTGTAAGATCCATCACCCTGTCGTTGAGTGACGATTTCCTTCGAAGAGCCCAAGCACATCAACGTGCCTGCGCCTACCTTTTCGACCATCGTCGGATAGTAGGGAGAGTTGGGGCTTATTCTTGACTCGATATAATGATTACCCGAGTACAGTGGCTTGGCTTCTGTGACCTAAGGTAGATGTGGCTGTTAGCACCTGGAAGTGTACGCTCAATATTCAGGGGGGACCGAAGGGGAACCATCTTACCGAAGGCCGCACTTTGCTCCAAGCACCATCCGCGCCAATGACGAGTTTGAACCCGGAGGCTGAAGTACCATCCAGGAATTGGAGAACGGGATGGCCATCTTCATCCTTTGTCGTACCCCTGAGAGGGTGGTCCCATCGAATTTTGTCTTTCGGGATCGAATCCAGCAAGATCTGGCGTAACGCAACGCGGTCGATTTCCGGCGCATCACGCCCCTGACCAGCCTGCAAGACTCTCTCACCCTGCTGATTGGCAATTGTGAGGACGGCGTCTTCGTATCTCGCAAACTGTTTGAATTCATCAAAGAGACCGGCTTCTTTCAGAGCGCGTTGTCCAGTTTCTGCATGAATATCTAGACTGCCTCCTCTGCGGTTGGAAACCTCGGATTCATCGCGCTCATAGACAACATAGTCAATGCCTTTACACTCCAGAAGGCGAGCTAAGGTCAAGCCGCATGGCCCAGCACCAATAATGGCAATACTCGGACTCATTTCTGGAGGATGGTAGGGCGGTCTCAAGCAAAAGCCTGGAAATGATTGGAGGCGCGCTTAGTGAAATAATCTATGAGAAAAAGCCGAGTGAACACATCCTTATATACACTTTTCTCTACGCACTCACGGGCAATTCTTCTCACCAGTTTCGGGACCAAGCCTCGTCAACTGAGCGCCAAACCGGGTGCTGGCGGGATTCGCCACTTACCCGGGCTCCGAATCCTAGCCGCAAATGCTTTCTCGGGACCGAAGAGCTCTCGGAGCTCGACTATGAGACTACGGAGACGCATGAAGGTCGACACAACTGCTCAACAAGAATAACATGGAGTATAAAGATTGCATGCTATGTGTATCTACTGGCATATACTATTCATGTATAAGCAGAGTCCTGATCTTTCATCCTTCTGTACTACAATATTCGGTCACACATGCAAACGCGATGTACTTCGCACAGTGTCGAGAGATAGGTACTGATACTGATCGAACAACTCGTGACTTCGTTTGCAAGTGGCCTCGTAGCACAGGAAACTGCAAGGGGTGGCAGTGAGTCAGCGCCAGTAACCTCTCTATTGTATCATGAATCATATCTCTGGTATAAAGCATCGAGCGTTGCTTTTCCTTCTGTTTACCTCTTCCTCATCAATCAATTACTACTCTGCCACTGCCTCAGCTTACGCCTAGGAAGTGAGGCTCATAAACAATGACGCGGGCGCTCACAACGGTAGCCCACAACAAGGCCTCGGCCTTTCGACTCCACAACCTGATTATCATGCGCAGTATCTCAGCCTCTGTGTCCTATGGCAATGGGCGACAACACCAAAGCGATCAAATGGTCGCCCGCCAGCGCGAGACTATTCGGAACTTTGCGAGTTATGTCTCGCTTCGCAGCAAGGAGTCCAAGAATGATGAGCTCCCGCCGTTTAGCTTCGAGGGCTTGGGCATGAGCAAAAATGCCAGGATCTTCGTCATTGCTGTTCTGAGCATATTTGGCACAATTGAAACTTGGGTCTGGTGCAAGGGCATCTATCGCTGGTGGTATGGGGCCCCAAAGGAGGAGAAACAAGCTTAATGGTTTCGATGTGAGAGACGGCACTGGCATAGACGAAAGACTTGTTTGTAGGCACAAGAAGTCTCCAACGGACGAAGTACATTTTGACGTATTATAGAAGCTCTCTACTCTGTAGTTTATAACAATATGTTCCAATTGAGATTGCACGATGGAATGTAACCTTTGACTCTGAGGCGAAACTTTACAAGGAATATTGACCTGCAACGAAAATCCTCAGTCAAATCAGGCAGAAGTCACAGTCACGTCTGGTCTTGACTAATTCTCTCATAAAAGGCTCGCTCTGAAAACGATGAACCATGGTTAGTATGAGTAGCCAAGAAAGAGTCTCGTGTTGCATCGGGTAAGATGCTCGCTTTTTCGTCTCAAATTGACGATATCATAAACGCAAGTATCTCATATGCTTTGCTGTACTTCAGTTTCATCGCCAGCGTCGCGCAATCAGATGTATGCCCATCTCCAAAGGGACTTTGTCCTGCTGTATACGGGTTAATGCATTTCTTTGGTTGGTGGGTCACTCTCAAGTTCTCTATGTGTTCCAAGCAATCAGGGCCTTTTTCGAGCTTTTCCAATGAAGGCATCGAAACATTCTAGGCATTAGCCATGAGGAAACCGGGTGCTAAGTACACCGTGTTGATTCTACAGAATTCATACTTTTCGTGACTTGAAGCTTCATGGCCAGTGAGCTGGAAATTGGGCCGCCCCTTTACGTCGCCGCTGGCCCCGTATGAACGAGACATGCACAAGCCTTGCTCCCTCAGCTACCCTGGTGTCTCACACATCCTAAAAGGGGACGTGATTAAGGCGGTTTCGCACCGCAACCTCCAGTGATTGAAGCTGATCTGGATGCAATCCCAGATCTTCGTTGTCCAGCTTCTCATAGACCGCGCCGCCAGTGGCCCAGATCCGGCGCAGCGTCCCGACAACTGCCGACGGATTGCCCTCGTCCCAATACTGCTTCTCGAGGCTTTTGGCATCGTCCAGCGGAATGAGTTTGACGTTGAACTTTTGGCCGAGCTGCTTCTCAAACTCGGCCAGGACCTGTTTCGCTGATTTTGTGAATGAAGCGATCTTGAGAATCTTGCCGTACGAGACTTCAGGCCGCTGTAGTGCTGCAACCACTGCTTTGCCCACGCTGTTGAGAAATGCCACTGTTAGTTCAAGTCACCAGGCACGCGATCGGGGCATGTAACTGACTCTTCCATTGCCGTAAAGCCAATAGGCTGCTCTCCATCTCCAAGCAGAGCGGCCTCCCTCTTCTCAACGTCAATTCCGCCAAACGCATCCATCAACGGGCCACCATCAACCCACATCTCAATGTAGGGCCCCACAACGAGGAATGTTGGCTTGAGGTTCTTTACTTCCTCGGCGAATGCCTTGCGCACTCTTCGCTTCACTTGGTGAGGCTTCTCGTGAGCACTGCTGGGGTCATGGTCTGGATCTGTCCCGTACTCTGACGGGAAAAACCATCGGACGGAATCGGATTCGTCAGCTAGTTTGATGAGCTGAAATTGATGCTCAAGAGCCCCTCGGCCAAGACAGCTAATGGCGGTATCGACGCCTCTATACGCATTCTTCACGTCTGCTGGGTTGCTGATGTCGCCCACAATGACCGATACGCCTGCATCTTTCCACCTGGACAACAGTTCAGCCTTGTGCGAGATGGTGTTGGCAGAGGTGAAGATTGAGATTTTTGGGAACGGGGGATTGGCGCGAATGAGCTGGTTGACGATGTGTTTTCCAATGTTGCCGGTGGCGCCGAAGGCCAGAATGTGCAGAGGCTTGAAGGAGGCCATGATCTTAATGATTCCTAGAATCTATCGAATGGCTTTCACGATGGTGTAAAGCCAATGCTGTTGCCGTTGCTCGTGTGGGTGTCTATACTTAATGAGACCCGTCCTCGGGATGATGATGAGGGGTAACATGTTGCAAGATCGACTCCGGATGAGAAATGACGCCTTTGCCCGTCACAACCGGGAATCATCTCCAGAATATGCCAGTAAATCCGAAGTGGATCAGCGATGTCATATCACAGAACTCGGCTCAGATAGCCTAGCCTCATTACCCAGCTGTTGAGACTGGGGAAGACAGCGCCAAATAGTGCACGTAAAATGGAATGAATTGGCAGCCAATCAATATTGCGTACAGGTGGGAAAAAATTGCTCTCTTAATGGCGAAGTCAAGCATCGCGTGTTTCTATCTCAACTGAAGATTATTATAAGTTCCTTTGAATCTGAAAACTACCCAAAGTGATTGATGTACTGTGCGGTGTAGCAGTAAATAGGTACCATAGCACGCCACGAACCCAACAGAACGCTTCTAGGGTATGGAAAAGGGTGGCAAAAGCCAGTAGCACGGATGTTGGCAGTTTATCAATTGGAGCATATGGTTGACATATGTCTAGATCGAAAGCTTCTTCAACAGTATACGAAAACGTAAGCGTTGCCAGGCATTTGCCCCTTGGTCTACCTACGCTCGATTGCGAAAGTGGTCAGGTTGTGGTCGAAGCATCGCTTATCAATGAACGCCGTCTGCTTTCTTTTTCTCAATGATTGCTAACTTGTGTTGCGAGCGTCAGTCGCTCAGACACTTGTTATACGGAGGTTCAACCGGCGTTGTTCACTTGTCTTCTTTCCCGTATGACGATATACTCTTAATGAGTATTGTTCAACAGTTCATGAGAGAATTATGCTATATCCAGAGAATCTAAGCAGTTTGCTATGAGCCAGCTGATTTGCACTTTTCTAAATTCTCCTTCTTCTTCTTTTTTCTTTATTTCTCTTTTTCTTCAGACACCTCACGACACCCAGTAATGATCCATTTTCTTGTTTTTTATATCATAATAATCAGTCTACAACCATAAATATGATAAGTGAGGACTCGTACGAGTCTCAAACTGATAAATGATAACGGGCAGACAGTAGTCACAGATCCTTGAGTGTTAGTTCCATCTCATTCAGTAGAAGTTCGCTGATCTTGAGATACCTAGAATGTGAGAATCACAATGCGCGTTCTCAGTATGATATGAGGGCACAGCGTGGTCTGATGTTGTATCCCATAAATATCACAGTCTTCATCTCGCATCACATATTCGGCACTAGTTGAGGGCCCGTAGACTTCCTTTTCACCACAGACGTTCTCTAGCGTGTACCCCCAAGAGGGCAAGTCACTAGCTAGAGCGAAGACCTTCGGTATCAGTCACGCATATATTATTGATCGCAAACTTCTGTTTCCGCATAAAATCCCAAGGCCATGGGCTTAGAAACACGACAGTTCAACGGGAAATCTGGAGAGAATAGCGTAGTGCTTTACAATGGGCGACGAAGTCCTCGCTTAAGCATATAGAGGTAAGCTACCTCTCCTTTTTTACGTAGGTATGTAGAACATGAGGAAGAAAGGCGAGGAGAGACAAAGAGTATTGCTTTCGAAATCATACTCGTCTAGGAGCATATGCTGAATATGTCACCCTCTCAACTCGCGTGTTGAATTAAACCCCGCATCAGTTGTCTTGGAAGAAGCTGCGTGAATTCCAGTGCTTATATTCGTAGGAACCTGATGATGCAGCCCAGTCCCATTATGGATGACACGAAGCGTAGACGTTCCTTACGGCAACAAAGGTCATGTACACTGATGCCGAGATTACCAGTGGCAAATCACTACATTATTCCCCTGACGTGATGAAGTTTACGGCTTGTCTATCAACGTATCTGGCTTGCGCTTGGGGCTGGTGCTTTGGCTGTTTACGCAACGGCGCGATTTCAATTAGAGTGCGACTTGGATGTCAATATTTCAGGGGGCTGATGCAGTTACCAATACGATTGTTTACCATTGGGTCAGCAAGCGACCTAGACAATGAGCCATAAACGATTTAACTTAAACACTGACTAGGTCGGTCCCAATATCTTCATCAAAAACATAAGATTACTGCAAGAGACGCAAGGATTGTCCTCATTGGGTTAATATACAGATTTGCGTTCGTTCAAAATTTAACAAGGGGCTCTTGCATTCAATAGAATTAGTACGAAGACTAACCGGCAGGATCTGAGATGGATGTCTCAAGCGAGCACCGAGGATCGAAGCTGTATCAGAAGCTACTCTACTGTCCTGCATTGGGGTCCTCGAAATGGAGGTTGAGAGAGTTCTGTCCTAGAACGAGATGGTCGATACGGACAAGCTAATGAGGACGAACAGGATCATGAGCAGGGTTATTTGCACAATCAGCGAGATAACTGTAAAAGAGTTGGGTAAGATATTGATGGTCGTTAGAAGGACATAGTAGACTCCCACTAATGAAGAGAACTGTATCATACAATAAGCGGACGCGAGAGGGTACAGCGGTTACCGTAGCATGATCGGAAAGGGAGTGCCACACCTCCCTGCATGATCAAACGGAAGTAGTTCGTTACTAGGATGACCGAAAACAATGGTACAAAGCCTGGAGACCATAGACTCGCCTCGGTTACTGCTGCTATCCCGGAGCTGATGTTTCTCATGACTCGTCGACTTTCCTTTCCGTCATTCGTCAGACGTATCTTGTTGTCGCTCAAAGATACGACGTAGGAGTTGAGCGTTTGGTATCCCAGGCGTGTTAGGAGCTGTGGGTTGCATGCGTATCAACCTTTGTTGCTTTACATAACACGATAACCTTAACATCTGTGGTAGCTGGGTAGAAATATGCCTATACTCGGAGTGAAATGAACACATTTGGTACGTAGAGCAGACATCTCACTGATCATGTGCCGTCTCTCGCAGACTGAGCAGGATGCCACATGTCAGAGCGGCGCTCTGGGTGTCGAAGATCGTTGGAAGCCGAATATGATGCGCCATAAAGCTGGCAACTGCTCACCATAGTGATGCTTGATGCGAGGAGCTAAACTAAGGAGCCGCCGTCGTCACTGGGACGCTAAAGCATGGCCACGATTGCGAGCAGTGTCAAGGGGCCTCAAGGTTGGATATGCCGCCTGTAATCCGTCCGTCCACACACACCACAGCCTTCACCCGAACGCTTGCATAGATTAGCACTCACTAGTTCTTCTAATTCCGGGGCCATCAGATCATTTAAGGTCGTGGCGCTAAAGGAGCGTGGCCGGATAAGACACGGCCGCAAGATGCTTGGCCAGGCACCAGCAGCAATTTCCGAACCGTGCATCACACCAAGCGCCACAGAAGCCCCTTGGCTGCCAGAACCAGCTGGTTGGGATGGAATTGGTTAGCTGGCCAGAAGACGATTCTGCTGCTTGAGCCCGACTGAATCATTCATCAAGAGTGGTCACACCATGGGTGGCAAGGTTGGTGCCTCGACGCAACGGCCCTGGCAGGCTATTTCGTTATCGGTTCATGGTTTGCTTGGCTTGCATACTTGAGCGATATGTGTGGAAGATATGTGTACAAGTTCATCAGTGTTAGCCACTACGCTATATTGCTGAGTTGTCAAAGTTGGACTCAAATCCCATACCCGCCATTATCTCTGCTGATTAAAAAGTCACCCTGTCAACATATCATGGTAAGGGCATAGTTTTTGCTTCCCTTCAGTGATACTGCGAGTAGATTCTCGTCATGGCTCTCTACTCATCGGCACCGCCAGATCGGCCTTTCAGCGATGCAAAACCGACATTGCTCGTGGCTTGGTGGATAACCCTCTTTTGCACCTGTCTCATCCTGCTTCGCCTCTCTGGGCGGTATATTCGCGTGGAAAAGCTCTTTCTCGAAGACAGGATCACAGCATTGGCATTACTACCGTTGTACCTGCGAATGGCATGCACTCACGTCGTATTGCTTTACGGAACGAATAATATCGAGCTTGCTGGGCTCGAGCTTTCACCTGAGAATGTTCAGGAAAGGACCATTGCCAGCAAAGTTGTGCTTGCAGGGAGGATATTCCATGCTGCCACGTTTGTCAACCCCGAGAGACTTTTGCACTTTGTGCTACTTGTGACATTCTTGCAGCAGAAACTGATAAGCTACAGACTGTGGACACTCAAATTCACCACGCTTGAGTTTCTCAACCGGCTCGCTGGTGCTTCATCGAAGAAGGTCTACAAGATACTCATCAATATCCTGAGAAGCCTTCTTGCAGCATCGTTCCTGGCCATCATAGTCAGCGACCTTGCGGAATGTCGACCGATATCTCACTACTGGCAGATCCTTCCGGATCCAGGACCCCAGTGTCGACAAGGCGTGGCACAGCTGCTCACAATGGGCATCTCCAGCGCAGTCCTCGATGCCATACTCATCGTCTTCCCCATTCCTATCATTATGTCGACTCGCATCCCTACACGCCGCAAGGTGCTGCTGTCCATGCTCTTCTGCTTCGGTTTTCTGACGGTGGGTATCACCATCTACAGGATCCCGGAGACCATCAAGGAGCATGGGGACCAAATTGTTCGATCTATGTGGGCGTCCGTCGAACTGCTCGCAGCAACTGCAGTAGCAAATCTGGTTGCTCTTGGCTCTTTTCTCAGAGATAGCGGAGCGCGGAAGATCAAATTTCGGCCAAACTACCACAGCAGCGGTACAACTTCGCGCCCTCAGCAAGGCCAGGGCACAACAGCAAGCGTGTGGGATCAAGCTGAAGGCGAGCACCGGGCCAGATCGGACGTCAATCACTGGGAGGACGCCAAGCAGGCCGATACCGCAGCCAACTCTGTATCGAATCCCCGACCTCAATCGTCCAGTGGCAGCGCAGTTAGCCCGACGCAGAGTCATGACTCGCTCATCCAAGCAGACCGCGGATCTTCGCAGGCTGCCGCGATTCTTAGTCTCGAGGCTCCTCGATCGCCAGAACGCGTGGTGCCCGCCGGGATGGCTAGCCTCAAACGCAGATAGTTTTTACCTTCCAATCAAAGCCACTTTGAGTTCCTTTCCCCTGCCTACCTACCTGAGGTAGCGTCTGAAAGTTCTTCAGTAACCTGGAAGTTTTCAAGCCACAGCAGCTAGGCGACCGGTTGATAGCTCTAGTAACCACGCCATGATGCCCCCTTTTTCTTGTCAGTTTCAGTTGACCCGATTGAAGTTGGGAGATGGAAGCGCCAAATCAGCGGTCTATAATACCGCGAACCTCTTGGCTTTCCGCTTGCATCCAGCTGAAGAAGTAAGAGTACGCTTCGTATTGCAAAGTGTTTATTGACTGTTGTACTGCACCAAGCAAACGACCAAGACCACTTGTAATAGATGGCATGCCGATTCTGCTAGTCACATTTCAGCTGAAAAGAACCCCCTGGCAGATCAACATCGTTATCTCTCTCAACCCCAGGTTTGCGGAGCCCATGCTCTCTCCACACAGCCCACAAGACCTCGGGACAGCTTCCACCCTGCTCCTGTCATGAACGAACTATGACTACCCTTATCTAGCGCCTGCTAGCATAGCGTTAAGACCTCGGCTCCAGAAGAATTGGGCAATGGGCTATTGGCTTGCGCGAAAATCTCCAATGATGCGATAATATTACATAGCACTATCAGCCTACAGAAGAGAGGGCGCCGCCTCGCGTAGTATGGTTTAACCGGGACAGACTGATTACTTCGACATGGCCGAGCGCCGGCGCGGACTCGAACTGGAAAGGAGGTGTCTGGTCCGACAGAGTGCTACTTCGTAGATGGTACAGGATTGTCTTTCTGCTGAATTGCCTTCCAATAGCCTTCTGCAGGCCTTCCCTTTCTGCCATGTGCATACAGCGCAACCGCATGCATACTTAATTCTCCGAGTAAGCCGGATCGACAGTCTCCTCTACATGTCGTATGTGAATTGGCATCGTAAGATCACCACAACAAACCATGACATCCGAAGAACCAGAAAAGCCAAAATCCATCAAGAATGGCATCACATATACTCGGGATTTTGAGGTTGTCGAGATGAGCGACCTGTCGTCGGCCGGTAAACAGACAGATCAGTTCGGAACAGCAACCTCATATACCATTACCACCAACCCACGGCCCAGGGCCTCTCGCAACAAGTCCGTGGGCCGCCGCTTTGTGGACAGCTTCCGTCGAGTTCCGGGAGGACTTCCCATGAGCGGAAACCATGGCTATCACATCAACGATGATGCCCCTGATATGGGTCAAGGGGGTGGTGGTCGCTTTTACGATTTGCGTGCGGCCAATGTGCGGACGGCCAATTCTGCACTGGCACGCGATCTCAAGGGACGCCATCTGCAGATGATTGCCATCGGAGGCTCAGTCGGTACGGTTGATCGCCCTTAATGCTACTTAACGATGCCAAGGCAGTTTCTCACGCAAGGCTTCTAACACGACGACGCAGGTACCGGTCTATTCGTGGCATCAGGTCTCGCACTCTACCAGGGCGGCCCAGCTTCACTTTTACTGGCATACATCGCCACCGGGGCTTTACAGTTCTGTACCATGCAAAGCATGGGTGAATTGGTAACGGCATTTCCCGTTGCTGGGTCGTTTTCCGCGTTTTCGAGTCGATTCCTGGACCCGTCATGGGGGTTCGCCATGGGCTGGAAGTAGGTATTACCCATAGATATGCGCATCATCATGTCACCCCCCTATTTCTACCATGGCGATATTGAGACACATCGTGTTGCTAAATATACCTTACCTCTAGCTATGCCCTACAATGGCTCGTCGTTCTACCGCTAGAGATTATCTCGGGAGCTCTGGCTATACAGTACTGGAACTCTTCGTTGAATCCCGCCATCTTCATCACGGTCTTCCTCTTTGCAATTATCGGCATCAACCTGACGGGTATCAAGGGCTACGGAGAAGCAGAGTTTGTTTTTTCCATTGTCAAAGTCGCTGCTATCGTAGGCTTCATGTAAGAATAATGTGCCCTTTTGGAGTCGCCCTATGAAGGCTCTCTGATGTCTTGCGTGCTAACCATCGCAAAACAACACAGACTACTTGGTATCGTCATCAATATTGGCGGACCGCCGACGTCTGGTTATGTCGGTGGCCAGTTCTGGGTTAATCCGGGCCCAACAAACAACGGCTTCAAGGGCTTATGCAGCGTCCTGGCGACGTCTTCCTTTTCCTTTGCTGGTACCGAGATGCTTGGACTGGCTGCGGCGGAAACGGCCAACCCGAGGAAATCTATTCCCAGCGCCATCAAGCAAGTGTTTTGGAGAATCGCCATCTTTTACGTCGTGTCGCTCCTGTTGGTGACACTTTTGGTTCCATACAACGAGCCGCGTCTTCTTGGAGGTCGCAGTTCTGTTGATGCAACCGCCAGCCCTTTTGTCATCGCCGTGGAGAGCGCCGGGTCGACAATCTTACCCAGCGTCATGAACATTGTCATCATGGTGGCGGTGTTGAGCGTGGGCAACTCTTCTGTTTTTGGGTCTACGAGAACACTGGCCTCTTTGGCTGAACAGTCGCACGCGCCCCGGATCTTCTCCTACGTTGACCGTAAGGGCAGGCCCCTCACCGCGATTATTTTTGCCTCTGTTCTTGGCCTTTTGGCATACCTCGTCAACGTGAAGTCTCACTCAGACATCTTTGATTGGCTGATGGCCATTTCTGGGCTGTCCAGTTTGTTTACTTGGGGAAGCATTTGCCTCTGCCACATTCGGTTCCGAAAAGCTTGGGCAGCGGCAGGGCGCACTTTGAACCAATTGCCGTTCGTGTCACAGGTCGGCGTTCTCGGCTCTTGGATTGGGTTGGTGGGCAACATACTGGTCCTGGCCTCTCAGTTCTGGATGGCCGTCTCCCCCGTTCAACTTGACCCGGCAGCCGACGGGCCTCACATCACAGCGAGGAATTTTTTCCTCAATGTGCTGGCTGTCCCAATCGTCATCATCTTCTACGTTGGACACAAGATCTGGTTCCGGACACGAGTGGTCAACATCGAGTCTATGGATCTTGACACTGGGAGGACTTTCTCTAGGGTGCAGTCCGTCTCCATGGAAGAGGATGAGATGCGACGAGCATGGCCCTTGTGGAAGAGAATATACCGGACGATTTGTTGATTCAGCCTGGAAACGCTTCCAATTCCTGCGTGTTACAGTGTTGTCTTTGGATAAACCGGCGCTTTCTGTTTTCTTCCCACTTATTAGCTGTAGGCTATCGCAGCGATCTGGGGCTATCGAGTAAAGAAGAAAGAGACGGGAAAAGGGCGTTGATTTGTGGACATTGGGGAAGTGGTATATGGCCTGCGTAGTTGTTAAGAGGGTCAAATAACATCCTCGATTTGCACAGCAAAACTAGATATTGTTGGTCTATTGGTTCAAAAGACGTAAAGGACTTGATACCACCTCATAGCTCGGTGTATCATCACATGACCGTCTATTTCATTGCGTACACAGAGCGGATATACGATTAGCTAGGGCTGAGGAAACATCATTGCCTTGACACGCTAGGCTGCGGTGGCTTTGATTCGCTGAGCATGTCGACACAACATCGCAGCGGGTTTCGCGTCGTCGGCAGGCGTAGCCGTAGCGGCTCATCCACCTCGAGCTATTTCCGGGAGGCCTCTAGACAGATTGTCACTTGATAATAGTCGTCGAAAACCAACAGTTGCTTTCTCGTTCCTTCCCTTCGGCGTCGTAACTTCAAAGCCCGCCCTTCCCCCCCAACACTAGAGCATGAGCTCTGTCACAGCTTCGGCGCGCGATCAAGCGCTCAATTACATCTCCGATGCCCGCTTCAACCAAGAGTTCAGCCTCTCCAATGACGAAAATCAGGAGGCCATCGCCGTCAGCTTCGCAGACGTGGGCTTCAAGCCCGAGAGTCCGACGGACAGTCGCAGTACCCCGACTGTACTCTTCATCCCCGGCATGTTTGGATCAAGATACATCAGCGCCGTGCTAGACCCCGTTGCGCGTAGATATGGGGTGCGAGTCTTGGTGATAGATCGGTAAGCGTCCGTCTTTTGTTTGGCACCCTCTTCTTTATCCCCTACAGATAATAGGGTTATGTGCTGATGTCAATACGCTCTTTTCCTCGTCTTGTAGCCCCGGGATGGGTTTCTCAACAGAAGTGCCTCTTTCTCAGCGAATCCCAACATGGATTCGGGTCGTTCCTCAATTGTTGGCTCACCTCGATATCCCGCATGTTGCCTTGGTTGCGCATTCCGCTGGGACGCTGTACCTGCTCAACACATTGCACCACTATCGAAATCTGTTGCATCCCGAACGGCCTTATGTTACGATTATGGGTATGCAGAGTTTTCAAGACGATGCACCGATCACTAACTGACATGATTTCCAAAATCGCAGGGCCCTGGGTTGATCCCGCGTGCTCCAAAGTGGCGTCAATGCAGATGCTTCAGTACATCCCAACACCAGCCTTCAGTATATGGCATCGCATTCCGCGCTTTTTTGTAGTTGATGCGGCGCCTGCATTAACGACAAGTGGAACCGTGCTCAACAAAGTCACCAGCTTGCTCTCCGCCTCCATGGGCACGAACAACGCCCAGGAGCTTACGACGCTGGAGAGGAATAGGCAGAAGCTGGCAGACGAATATGACTTTCCACTGGATATGCAGATGGAATTGGGGACGATACTTACTAAGAAGATATTTGACGAGAACACTGTTGGTGCAAATGGAGAGGCGCTCCAGTGCTTGAGAAAGGGCCAAGGATGGTCATGGGGTGTGTGTGATGACTATGCGGTCTTTGTCAAATCCCTCGTGAGCGCTGAGAGACAGAGGCGGCAGTTGAACCCCAATTGGCAAGACAGCATGAGGCTGAAAGTGAGGGCATACTTCGCCGAAACCGACATAATGATTGGGGCAGGTGGTCAGAAATATATTGAGAAAGTCTGGGGATGGAAAGACAAAGCATTCGAGGATGTGCTGGATTTCGAATCGGTCACTGTTCCCGGCACTGATCACGATAGTGTTATGCAGCCCGTTGAAATTTTGGAGCAGGTTTTCATCGATGCTGGAGGCAGTCTGCCTCGTTAGCGGGGTTGACCTTCACACAAGAGAAGCATGTACGAGGTCCTGGTAACAAGGATGGATAAAGCCATCGTATGCTCGAACAATCTCACCAATCTCGAAGCGATTGACTTCAAAAACTCTCCCTGAACGCGACTGATTGGAATGTGCACGACGAAGCATATCATTCAAGAGACCCCGTCATGCCTAGCAGGCACTTGCTGGTTGGTGGATGTGATTTTTGAAGGTTCAAGTTGATAACAGTAAAGGCCCTCTGCAATAGGTAGGAGAGATATTACTTCGTGCCACAACATCAAGATGAAAGGCCCTCAAAACGCCTACCACATGCAGTCATTAGTCGTAACCGATTGACGTGATCCTCGGCGTAAAGTCCCCGACAACGCAATACGAGTAGTAGCAGCAGTACGACGTCGAAGTACGCCTTTGGATAACCCAGCCAAGACGTGAAAGATGGGGGTTTTCCAGGACCTTTTGACTGATGGACAGAGATATGAACCCGGTCAATACAAGAGGTGGCGGGACTCGCCACACCCACCAGCAAACCGCGTAGATCGGAGCTTAAAAACTTACTGCATGCAGCAGCGCGTCCCAAGCCATAAGATCAACGTCTACAGTCAACCGATATTACCTGCCTAAAGCTGGTTGAACCTTTGTTAGCGGTTGTCGTACACGTCCAATGAGTGGCTGTGGCAACGCTGAAGGCAGGTCTGGCAAAATGTGAACGCCGTCAGTCAGCGGTCGCGTCACGCAAGGTCATCAAGACCCCTGACAGACATCCGCAAGTCGGATATCCGGCAAAGCCATTATGTGATAAGAAGAGCAAGAATGCGGAGAGATGGTGTTGGTATCCTTGTCGAGCAGGGCATAGATACCAAGCGGAGAACAAAAAAAATCCGCGGACCGCAAAATAAATATGTGCACACCTGTCAGCATCAAGAGCACTATTGAGACCGACAATATGTAGAGATTGTGTGTGCATGATTACCCCCTTGTGTGTTCGAATTTGTCCAAATCCGCGTTTTTCTGGTCCCCGCTTGGATACCTACTACTAGTATCATGAAGACTAGAAGCAACCGGCGACGTGCTTGTAAGAGAAATCAGGGGACGATACGATTGCATCGCTCTGCTGATCATGAGCGACAGACTACAAAAGCATGGCGGCGACCGGGCCAAGGAAGCTTGATTGCTTGATTGTTGCCCAGCCTTACTAAGTCAACCTTCACAGTTGAGTGTTTACCCATAGTCGATCTTTTCCTCGGCAATATGGGCTATTCTCTCAGAACGTTGCTGGTTCTCGCAGCGGGACTTGCATTCACAGACTCTTCTGTACTGGGCTTGCCTTCCAGCAACTACGTGCTCCACGAAATACGGAGCCCGACCGGAACTGGCCATGTCAACAGCCATCGAGAATGGAAGCGCGGTAGCCGCCTCGATCCACACGCTATCATCCCGCTTCGGATCGGCTTGGCGCAAAGCAACATCCATCTCGGCTATGAGAAGCTCATGGAAGTGTCCGATCCTGCATCGGAAACCTTTGGCAAGCATCTTAGCCAGGACGAAGTTCATGATCTCTTTGCACCGGCGCACGGCACATTCGATGCTGTTCACTCTTGGTTGGTGGAGTCTGGAGTGAACGCCTCGGACATTCGCCAATACGAGAATAAAGGATGGCTCGCAATCGACCTGCCCGTCTCCCATGTCGAGGACTTGTTCCAAGCGCAATATCACGAACATGAGCGGGAGGGCGAGCTCAAGATTGGCTGCGATCAATATTACGTGCCAAGTCATCTCTCAGAACACATCGACTACATCGTGCCTGGCATCAAGCTGTCGCCGCCAATGGTGAAGCGATCGTTGGAAAGGGTTCCGAACACCAGCTCACGCAAGTATAGAAAGGGCTGGAGGCCGAAGCAGATGCCGCCCGATCTCCTGTCCTTGGTCAAAAAGCCCCCGACTACCCCCAAGTTGCCAGCCAACCTTCAGGATTGCGCCCGCAACTTCACTGCCGTCTGTTACCGTGCGTTGTATCAGATCCCAGCCACCAGCCATCCTGTCGCTGGACTTGAGCCTGCAGTGTATGAGAGTGGTGACACATTTTCTCAGGGCGATCTCGACTCCTACTACCACAAATATGCGCCCTGGATTGCCAACGGCACTCACCCAAGGATCTTGTCTGTCGATGGCGGCGAAGCTCCCGTGGCACCTGATTCCGAGTATAATACTGGAGAAAGCGAAATCGATATTGACATTATGCAGACCTTACTCTGGCCCCAGACCATGGTTCTTTACCAGGTGGACGACCGCCTATACACCACTGCCAACAATTACTCGGGCTTTTTGAACCATTTCCTGGATGCTCTTGACGGGTCTTACTGCCACTCTACGGCATTCGGAATCACAGGAGACAGCCCGGGGATCGATCCGTCTTATCCTGACAACCGACCAGGCGGCTACCACGGCACAGCCCTCTGCGGTGCTTACAAGCCAAACAAGGTTATCTCCATCTCCTACGGCGAGGGAGAGATTGATGTCCCCAAAAACTATTTCCAGAGGCAGTGCAATGAGTGGCTCAAGTTGGGCCTGCAGGGCACCACGGTCCTGGTCTCCTCCGGCGATTTTGGAGTCGCCATGCCGCCTGAATCAGATACTGCGACCGGCTGTATCTCCGGGTCTGGTCAGAATCAGACGATATACAATCCTGGAAATCCCGTCTCATGCCCATACCTTACTTCTGTCGGTGCCACCCAACTTGAGCCTGGTACAACGGTGCTTGACGCGGAGGGAGCTATGCAGACGAACCTTGGCCCCGGGGCCGAGCTGTTCGCTTCAGGAGGAGGCTTCTCAAACTACTTTCCTGTACCAGACTACCAGAAAGCGGCGGTCAGTAAGTACTTTGCCAAACACGATCCAGGACACCCTTACTATATCGCCAACGCCAACGCGAGCAACATTGGCGAGAATGGAGGAATCTATAACCGTGCTGGGAGAGGCATTCCCGATATCTCAGCCAACGGTGCCAATTTTCGCGCGTTCAACAACGGAACCGAAGGCCACTGGTTCGGAACAAGCCTGGCGGCACCTCTGTGGGCCTCTATCATTACTCTGATCAACCAAGAGCGCGCCAAGATTGGGAAAGGCTCTGTCGGGTTCATCAATCCGGTGCTGTATGCGAACGTTGACGCCCTCACCGATATCAAGCAAGGATCGAACCCGAATTGCGGGACCAGCGGCTTCACTGCTGTGGAAGGCTGGGATCCGGTAACTGGACTGGGCACACCTAAATATCCCAGCCTGTTGAAGTTGTGGTTGAAGCTTCCATAGGCGTTTACCTTTCTGACACACCGTTGTTTATAATAGCCAGCAAATAGTAGCCTTGGATATCTTCCTGCTGCTCATGATTGTGTCCGTTTTTTCTTTTGATTGTTATCGTCCGAGATTGCTACTCTTCAACTGCCCAGGCCCACGGCCACAGTTGCCTCTCGATAGTTTGCATTGGTCGACTACATATAGTCCTTAAGCTACTGATATATGCAAGGCCGACTCATCCTCCATCACCTGCTTTCTCATCTTTTCCCGTCTATGAGCATACTTGATCCAAAAGCACATTACAATCATTCCGACGGCAATTCCGATCGATGTTGAATATCCCTTTGGATACTCTGGAGCCTCCACTTGCTGCCAAATCAAGAGCGGCAGCCAAGCTTGTATGACATAGGCCATTTGATTCATCGACCCCGTCACTACCGCTCGCTCTTCGTTGTCATCGGAGCAAATCTCATGAGCCCAGGCAAATGTCAAGCCACTGACGCCTCCACCAAAGCCAGCCAGGAAGAAGCAGGCCCATTTCCACCCGAGGGGAATGTTCCATACTGTAAGGCTGACGTTGACGATGATGCTGATGATGCCTGCAAAGACGATGGGGGGCCATCGCTCTCCTTTGAAGATGGAGTCGGAAGTCCATGCATATGCAAGAGTAGTAATGACTGTAATCGCTATCGTGATTGTAGGATAAGTGTTGATGTCCGTGACGCTGTATCCTTGCTGCTTGAGCCACAGCGAAAAGGCAGGCTGGGAGGCGGCACCATTCCCATTGTTGAAGAAGATGTAGAGGAGTGACAGCAAATATATGTGCCAGCTGGAAAATATCTTCTTCAGCTTCCCCTTGGTAAAGGGAGCACGGTTTGCCCGGCCCTCGAGCTCCATTCTCATCTGGGAGAGGGCTATGTCCTTCTGTGTGAAGTACCATGCTCGCGTGATCTCGGGCACATCGGGTATCATAAAGTACCCTGCTAAGGCAATCGGGAGTGAAATGACAGTGTTGATGATAAAGAGCCATTGCCAGCCTTTGAACCCGTCTCTACCTCCGAGGTGGTATACTGCAGCCATGAGATAACCAGAGAACATAGATCCGATCGCACCACTAGTGTGGAAGATGCAGGATCTCTTGGCGAGTTCGTCTTTGCGATACCATGATCCGATAATGTACTGCATCCCGGGATAAAATGTGCTTTCTGCAAGTCCAATGAAGAACCGTAAGACGTAAATTTGCTGCGCATTGTTGCATTTGACCATAAGAATTGTTAAGACGGCCCAGGTGACTTCGCATGACGGGATCCAAATAGATGGTCTGATTCGAGTCAAAAGGACATTGCTGTAGAAGGCAGTGACGTTAACAAGGTGCCTCTTGTCTTTGGAAGCGGACATTATCCACAGTACCTTGGAATCTGCCCAATGACATAACCCACAGTCCAACAGGTTTGCATGTAGTTGAGCTGGTTGCCGAACAAGTTGAGGTCTTCTTTCATACCGGAGACAAAAGCATTGTTGATGTTGACCTGGTCAAGATACTTGATAAAATACCCAAGGGATGCAAAAGTGAGAAGCACAGCGTCGAGTTTGAATAGGAACCGCCTCTCCTCTGGCGACTTATCTAGAGTGTCCCAGATGTACGAGGTCCATCTTCTCTTCACGCCCGCATCAATTCCTGGAGAAGAATGCGTGTCCGCTGCATCACATTTGACAGATCCTAGCGATTTGTTATCTGTCTTGTGGCCGAGAGAGCTTTCTATCAGCTCAGAAGTCGACATATTGAAATGAAGCAGTACCCTTCACCCAAGAACACTCCTGTAGTAACTTGGTGTCGCCTACTTATTTGCGATTGTTCATACGCCTTTGCAACTGTGCCCAGTCATATATCATCCGTCTTATGATCCTGTTATCATGCACATGGCGTGCTATGAGGGGTGATTGAGCACATCCGTTTCTTTTCTCTTGTCTCGGTGCTTTTCTTTTGGTTGCAACGGCGGCTAGGAAGTTATGGGCGTAGCAGATAAGGACTGCATGCTAATACGAGCATCCGTAAGATCCGGTCATTGATGGTCCAGCCGTGTCTTGGCCATGAACAATATGGCCAAGTAGAATCGTTGCTGGTATCTCACGAGTCGGCGGGCTGTTGGGTGATGATATTGCAATAGAGTTGCATCAGCACGCCACCAACCCCTTCAGGCAATCTCGAGCCACATCCGGTATCTGTACAGCATACTAGTAGACCAGCATTTGCAGCACTGTCATAAGATTCACAGTCTATCTTTACTATCGATCTACATTTGCTCAAATGGCATCCGTTCATTGTGCGGGGAAATACGACAAGTCACTTGGGCTCAGTTCCAAAAGGGAAATGTCGCAATACTCGGGAAGGCTTGGGCGATTTTGATAGCTTTCGACACCGATCTGTGAGACACAAACTGACTGGTTGACGTGCATTACCAATCCTCCTCGAGGGGGAGGACCAGATAATGCCAATGTCACCCATTCCCCACGGCTTATAGGTCTTCCGAGCGGAAGTTCATTATATAAATAGCCTGCTTTTGACGCATCTTTTGTGTTATCTGATCCCTTCCTCTCAAGGGGCTTTGATATATAAGACTAGAGACTAGAAAGCAACAAAGGAAGCGGCAACCAGAACTCATAATGGCTCCCGCTCCTATCGATCCCGCCATTGTTGACGTAGCGCAACCCAAGAAGGATACTTTGCCAATTCCCGCCCGGGCTCGAGAGCGACTTTTGAAGGCAGGCATAGACCTGTCCAATGGCTACCCCTACAGGCCTTCCAGGCCCCTCTACCTACAGGATGTTTACAAAATCCGCAGCGCTGATAGGAAACACGTCGATGCTGGGGCTAGGGCAGACAAATCCAAGCAGAATCTGTTCGCCGCTGCGACCAGGATCACGGACCTGACGGCCAACATTGGTACCGAGATCGAAGGGCTGCAGCTGAAGGACCTCTCACCCGAACAACGAGACGAGCTTGCCCTGCTGATTGCTGAGCGAAGCGTTGTGTTTTTCAGAAATCAGGATCTATCTCCCCAGCAGCAGAAGGAGCTGGGAGAGTGGTATGGGGACGTTGAGATTCACGTCAGTTTTACCTCAAAGCCTTACCCTCCATGCTGAATACTGATGGAGACTCTAGCCTCAAGTCCCGCAAGTTCCTGGAGTAGCCGGTGTAACCGTCATCTGGCCCGATCTCCAGGCTACGGAGAGGCCAGCAAACTTCCGGAACCCCGGGGGGGCCTCCCGCTGGCATACAGATCTTGTGCACGAGCATCAGCCTGCTGGTATCACTCACCTGCACAATGACACGGTCCCGCCAATTGGGGGAGACACTCTCTGGGCCAGTGGATACGGAGCCTATGAGAAGCTTTCTCCCAACTTCCGCAAGATCATTGACGGCAAATACGCCGTCTATCGATCTGCGCACCCGTATATCGATCGGGACGATCCCGAGGCAGGGCCCAAGTATGTCGAACGTACTCACCCGTTGGTGCGAGTTCATCCAGCGACAGGATGGAAGGCACTTTGGGTCAACCGAGCCATGACCGACCGCATTGTTGGCTTTGATAAGGCAGAGAGTGATCTCATCCTCAACTATTTGTTCGACGTGTATGAGAAGAACGTGGATATCCAGCTTCGGTGGAAATGGACCCCGGGCACGTCAGTGCTGTGGGACAATCGGTGAGTTCTGCTTGAGGGAAATGTCCGATCGCGTGAGATTCTACCAGAACCTTGGAGCTAACAAAGAGAGAGCAGGATCACTATTCACAATGCCAGTTGGGACTACGCCGGGAAGCACCCGAGACATGGAACAAGGGTAACATCACTGGCTGAGAAGCCATTTTTTGACCCCAATGCGCCAACGAGGCGACAGGCACTGGGCCTGCTGGACGACAGTGAAAAGAAAGAGCTTGGACTGGACTCAGTCACCGAGAAGCTGGATGACTTTTCGCTATAAAAAAGGGCATGAGGACACGTACATCGACGAGGCCCCTCGTCACACGTCCAAGATAAGGCTCAATTATGTTAAAGGCTCTATACGCCAGTGCTCAACGCCGTTATCTCAACTACATACTCTAGATCCACCGCATGAGGATTGGTGTTTCTCATGTGGACAAGCTCTTGTCCATACTCGCACCTCCGTGGATAGCATACCCGTGATGACGCATGATCTCGGCACTGGCTATCGCTGCGATCTGTTAGAGAAGGTTGAGCTATGGCTCAGTCCGACTTCCCTCTCGTCGGGCAAGGTACACGTAGATGGGGCCCTTCTCCCACAGCATGTAAATCTTACTCCTCATGTCCCATCCAACGCTCTCTTCCGCCAGCTTGATGTCAAAGTTCCAAACCATTCTTGCGAGGATTAGTCTCATCTCCGAATACGCCAGGCTACCAATATGATCAGCTTCCCCCAGCTAGACATCAATGCGACCGATCTCACTTACTTCCGTCCGATACAGTTTCGCGGCCCGATTGAGAACGGCATGAAAGCATCTCGCTTGTCGTTCTCAAAGCGCGCATCTCCAAGCCAGCGTTCGGGTATGAACAACTCAGCATCGTGGAAGTGTGCGGGGTTGTGGTGATTTACCCACTGCCATACGCCGACTACAGTCTATTGATCGAAACGATCAGGGGTTTGAACATTGAGTACCACATTAACAAGCAACATTCGGGGCCACTTACACCCGCCGGAACATATCTGCCAACGATCGTGTCGCCACCAGGCGAGATGACGCGAGGCTGGGTACCAGGCGCCGACGGGAACAGCCTCATAGCCTCATCAATCACGGCTTGCAAGTATGGCAGGTGTTGCACGTTCGTAAGGGTTATCTCCTCTTCCGAACAGAAAGCAAACCGCACTTCGGCAGCCAGCTTCGCAAAGGCTTCCGGATATAGTCCCAGATAGTAAGTTGCTGCCGAGAGCGCTGTGGCCGTGGTCTCGGAACCGGCGGCGATAAGTAAGCTAGCATTCGACGCCAATTCTGTGAATGTCAGTTCCTTGAAGCGGTATCAGCCCAGTTGGACACATCTTCCATAGCCATTGTGCTTAATTCTTTCGCGCTCGATTACCTCTGAAGAACCCCGTGGTGTCATCATTGCCGTCATGAAATCCGGCCGGCTTGACCCTGAATCGAGTCTCCTGCGCACCTTCTCTATTGATAGCCGGCGGTGCTCCGTTCCCTTTTCTCGTAAACCTTTGGGCAGCAGAAGCATTGCTAATATCTTACCAAGTTGCCCATGCTTCGCGCATACTGACATGAACGACAAGTTCTTGATACCGGAGAAGATGAGCGCTACCCATGGGTGATAGTCCGATTTCTCCAGGCAGTAAAAGGGCTCACCAAAAGCCAGGTCGCCAATGATATCAAACGTTGTATAATTGTACCATCGGACGATGTCAATCTTTTCTTGCTTCGGGCTTTGGTTCTTGAGTTCTGTCAAGAGCTTATCGATATACTTGTTGATGATCGGCTCTTGATCTAACATGGCCTGATGTGAAAAGCCGTAGGCCAAGCTTCGTCTGTAACGAACATGATTGTCGTGATTTGCGCCAATCACATTGCTCTGGTTGCCCGAGTGCAGATGAGGATCTTTTAAATGTTCCGTCTTGTTCCCTTTGCGGTGCCCACGGATCTCCTTGGTAGCGTCTGGGTGGCTGTAAAACACAGTGTTTGGGCCGACACGCACAACTGGACCATATTGCATGTGGATTTGGAGCATCCGTTTATGAGCATCTCCAGATACAGACACCAGCGAGTACGGAATGTCTGAGACTGCCCATAGCCATGGTCCGGGATATCTACTGAGCGGATGGAAGCAGAGGTTGTAAATGGCGACGCACATGATAGAGGCCAAACCCTACATTGGCCACTTAGCTATCAGTACAGGCGATGAGAATCCAGAACCGATGTGAATACTGACCAGGGTGATTGCGAGGAGTGGTAGTAATAACGTGACCGAATTGGACATCGATGATACGCCAATGGGCTGGGATAACAATCCCATAGGATGGAATAAGAGCCCCATCTTGTCTTTGCAGCTCTGGCCTCGATCAGACACACGCCCGAAACATGGATCTCGAGCGTTTATCTCTTGGGTAGCAGAACGCATTCACGCTTTTAAACGGATTCATTTCCACAGTCCCTTCGGCATCGGCCCGAATGATTTGATGCATGCAAGGATTGACAGAACACAGTTCAGGTCTAGTCCTTACAGTATAAGCCAGTCTCCCGAAGCAAGGGAAACACTGCAGTACCGGAACAATTTGTTGCTCGGGTGGAGAGCCACTAGGGCTGACGGTAAATTGTTGAAGACGGCGGGAGTTGTGGTTCTCTTTTGTGAGAGCTATTTTATATCAAGGCTGCCGCTGCTGACACGGATGGGAGAGAGGCTCGTCGTGGACTGTAATCCAGGAAGAATTGCCCCGTCTGAAGTATCTCCCAGGAAAAGTTTGGGGTCAATGCCAATGAACATGGAGAACCTATCCCTTCTTTGTACCCCGCAATCTCATATTCTAAATTCTTACGAGAGGGGTTGCGAAGGCTCCCTCAACTACCTTACTTATTGGATCACACCGTCATCCCCGTATTACACCGCCAAACCCATGCTCCAGTGGCTGATTGCAGAAATAGACGCTTGTTTTGCAACGGTTGAGGGAGAACTGTGAAATGCTCCTCTTCTAGTGATGCTCACCAGTCTCTAAGAGGCCCGCGATGGCCAGGGTCACTGCTGCATGGTGCCCAAATTCGATTATCCGCCCAGGCTACTGTTTAGTTGTGTTACTTACGTTGCAATGTACTTGTATATGAGCCCACATTTGATGATCCCCAGAATTCGAGGTGATGTTGAGAGTTTCTCTGAGAGCTACTTGTAAAACATGCAACAACTACGGGTGGTTCCAGAAGGCCCACATGCATCAAGGACACTATCCAAGTTCCCGTATAAGTTTCGGTATACTCGTGTGCGTTCGCCTGTGCCTCCCTGGTATGGGTTGACGGACACATTTGGCACTCTGCTCTGAGCTCGATTACGCTCTTGTATCGCAGTTTTCAATTCCCAAACCCTCAAACGCAATCGCTGTACTTTTGCACCGCCATTGGACATCGCTTAACCGAAGGCCTGATGTTATGTTGCGCCGTAAACTGTAGTATTGCTTCAAACTTCCGCCGGTGTAGAAGAATGGTTTTATCAACTGACCACTCTTTCTTTGCCATGCCGATGTAGCGTAACTGGAGATTTCTGTGTACGCCAGTAACACAGCTGCCAATCTGACACAGTGCTGGTGATAACCAGCAGACGATCAACCTCATATATGTAGACTTCAACTTTGAAGTAATTCACTGCCATGTGATGTCAATATCAACAGCCTCCTGTTTCTTGTCGTCTAGGCTCGGGAACGCCATAACGGTACAGACCCCGCTAGCTGCGAATTGGACACGCCGTCGTTGATAATGTGTAAGGTACCTTATTCTGAAACTTGACAAAGTACCAGCAGGTTGCACGTGTGAACCCTTTGGCCCTTCGATCTTCCTTTGATGTGCATCTCCCGGAACCTCTTTTGATCTTATGCGAGATTTTTTTGTTCTTATCAACGCTTTTGCTGTCGAAGCCCATTACGAAGCTGATGCTTCCCACGCATCTGTGGTAGGGCATTTCGGGCGCAATCGGGTTATTGCGCCGGGTATTGCCAGCAGCTCGAGGAGACGTGTTGAGCATGCGGGCGACAGCCTCGTAGGTAAGGTACGTAGTAACGTGTCTCTTGGAGATCATGAAGTAGAAGTGCGTAGAAATTCTCCTGGAATTCCGTGACTCATTGAGTTGGTGAGGCTAACTTACTGAATCGAGGTTCTGTTCCTTTGCACTTCTATCAGCAATGGCATCTTGGCGCATGCGCCTCCCTTTTCTTTCTCCTCCGTCACAAGCTGGCTCCAATTGCCCGCTCAATATGGATTTATCTTGTTCAGTGGGCTAGTATATGGCTGCTATAGATTGTTGAGGACTAAGAATTCAGTGGCGATCAAGTCGAAGTTAGTATACGGCGAAGACCGGTGCGGAAAACTGTTAGCATTGCTCATCAGGCTATACCCAGCACTAAAATAACATCGTCTATGCGTTTGGTCTCTCTGTTCTTGATTATGGATCATGCCCAACCTACACGTGTGGCCGGAGATACGAGCCATCATTTATATAGCGTTAATGCTGCTCCCTTTTGTGTGTGCTGGGCAGACTGTCTATGTACGATTCTGGAGACAGGGTACCAAAGCCTCTGACTGTGCCGATACTGCTGGCGCGTCGGCCTTTGGAGTTCAGATCAACCACGAAAGCTTGATTGAAGATCGGAGAAAGCGGCTTCGAAACGGACCACGGGGCGTGGATGCCGTTCTCGTCGTCATCAGAAGATGATAGTAACGCGAAACGAAATCGAAAGTGGTGAACATGTGGTCGCTGTTTGCACTCCATGGCTTCATATCTTATGATCCGCAGTACATTGACCCGAAAGGTGTCAGATTTATGTACAATGTTAGTATCTAGTTCATAGGTGTGTGCATGTTATCAACAAAGCAGCATCTCCAAACACATCGCAATAGACACAGAATGATGAATACCGTGAGTTGATCAACCGGATCTCCGAGCAAGCAAATGAACCGGCGTGTACATATACACCCCTCCCTTCCTAATGGAGTTGATCAAGTCCAGTAACAGTGCATCGGCTTGTTGGCGAGGGGGGAGAGACTGATGGCCGATATTGTATAGCGCAGCTATGCCTGGGATATGGCCCAGAACAAAGGTTCTAGTTGCCATCGGCGTCAAGGCCTTGGACCACGTTTCGCTTGTGAAGTCTAGTACTTCTAAGCCCGCCTTCTCTGCGTATTTTGGAAGGTCTCCTAGCCATCTTATGGGCGAGACGATTAGTTCAGCGATCTCAAACTTCTTCATCCAAAAGACAGTCAACATACGAGTAGGTAAAATTCAAAGCGCGGGTTCCTTGGCGAGCAAAAGTGGCAAATGCCTCGGCTTCAGCCCCCTTAACTTGCAGCTTCTCGGGGCTAAGATTCCCATCATCCCAATGTAAGTAGCCTCCGGGCTCTAGAAGCGAAACAAATCGGAGCATCAGCTTGTCATGAATCTCATTGTCTAAGCATCGTCAGATCGACTTACTCAACAGACTGAATGCATGTTGAAAGATCTTATCAGGGTCACCTCCCCTCACAATACAGCAAAAACATCGGATATGAACAACATCGTATTCCTCAAAACAGTCATCTGGAACCTTGGAAAAAGCATCGGCAATTCGAAAATGAACGTTGGAGGGTACGTTTGACTCGTGAGGAAATTGTTCGTCCGAGATATCGAAACCGTCGAGCCGTACGGTTGGAGGAACCTGAGTAGCCATATCCAAAAGCCACACCCTATTGACGTTGTAAGTTGAACGCTGCGATAACAAGTTGAAACCACCTTACCCTGTTCCTGTACCCACATCTGCAATTTTACTCGTGGAAGTAATGGGAATCTTGGGATCTATAGTGGAACCATTGTGAATGCGGAACATGAGATGTTGGGTTTCCAGTCTGAAAGAGGTAAGCACATTGACAATGACGAAGATTTGTGCAATGTTATGTTGATGTTCTGCGTCAGAAAAGAGCAAGGAACATCTTGACTTACCTTAAGCCCTCAGAATAACTCCTTCCAAGTACGTAGTCATCCGATTGAGCCATCTTGGCTGGAGTATTGCAACAGCTGAAGCCCAGGGTGGGTGGCTGGCGAGACTTTTTCGACACTTCGACAGCTCCATTGCTCCTGAGCGCGGGCGCCCAATTTATGCACTCTACGGTCACTACATAGCCACTGTCACTCAAGCTTTCAGGGATCCGACTGCCACTCCCAATATACGTCACGGATTTCCTCCTGAAAGCGCTAGCTGAGCACATCAGTGCGGATGGGATTAGAAGAAAAGCTTAACAGCAAAGCAAGATGGAGCTTCTAATCACGAAAGTTGTATATAACAAGCCACGGCTGACACACGGAGCTCTTTAATCTAGAGGAGAGCCCATATCACGAGTTATACAGACCGTCGCCATCGTTTGATACCACATTGCGCCGATGGGACTCTAGTATCCTACAGACTCATGTCACGAGTCAGTGTCCCATGACTTGCTGCTAGTCTTCCACATCAAGAGTCCATATTTCGCACATATAAGAAACGCTCTCAGCTGCAGGTACCAACTGTCAACTGCAATGGCATGAAAATATTGAGAATGTGGCTGCAAAGCCTGTCGGCTACTGCGGAAGAGAGATGCCAATTTGATATACCCTTGTAAGCAGCCGTTATTTCAACGCGAGCCAGGAGATTAGAAGGCAGCACAACATCAGGTGAAATACCATGTTCCAAGTGATACTAATACTAACCTACAAGTAATCACATTGGATCTTGGCTTTATGTATTTGGCGAGTCATGTTGGAATATGCTGCGAGCTGTTGCTTTGGAGTAGTTGTGCTTATGTCGCCATCAATGTGGCATATGCAAGCCACATAGTAAACTTATGGAATCTATATGTAATCATTGGAGAAGTGCGCCAGTAAAAATTCAAAAGTCTCTGGCGATATCTTTTCATTCGAAAAGCCACTGCCTGCGAGGTCAGTGGCATTCCTGTGGCAGGCAAACTTTTTACATTGTGCCAGGCCATTTGGTCATCCCCCTTCATGCTGCTATGTCCTTTCTTCTGCATGCTATACCGTCACTCTAAGCCTCTCAAACGGCAGCAGAAGGCCTTGGGCGCTTCCTTCAGATTAGTAACGGCTTTCAGATTAGTAACAGCCTCATAATAATGATAGGACGCTTGTATAGCTTTGCGGCATGGATTCCGTACCATCCCTGACGGAAATTATTGCAGACGCCATTGTCAACAGCCACGCCCCTTCTTCATTGCTAGTGGCATTACTTCAGTACTTCAGGCTTTCATAACAAAATGTTTCATTTCATTCATATAATATGTATATATAGGTTCAAAAATTTGTGACATATATTTTTCTGCTATATGTTGCCGGGAGAGCTGCCTGATAGAGCGGCAAAAGATGTTGGTTGAGTGACCCTGCCGCAGCTTTGTACTCTAAACATAAGAGCAGGTCAGCGTGCTGCTACCGGAGACTGAGCATCTGGTCAAGTCCTGGTTGTTGACAATAACCTCGCTGATTTCCGCGCCGCTCAGAGAGACGCTCCGGCCGCTTCGAGTGGCTGTGGCAGAGCTGAAAGTAATGGCGGGGCTGAAGGATGCAAATGGCACAGGCTGACAGTTGCTGCCGTTCGAACTACACTCTTCGAAGTCCTCAATGATGAACTCGGCGCTTGTTTCGCAAAGAGAGCCAGCGGTGACGCGGTTGAAGTTCTGGGTCACCTTCTGACCAGTAGAAAGGTTCTCAAGCGTGGCAGAGCCGCCGGTCAGAGAGGTGGCAACAACGGACATGGCAATCTGGTCGCCTTGGCGGATATCAATGCCCGAGAAGTCGGCTATCAAGCACACTGTCAGCGTCCTCATCTATCCTCGACATTTCAATGGTAACATCAGACAACATACCAGCAAACTCGGGGTACCACTCGTACCAGGCATCGTAGGTGCCATCACCGTACCAGTCAAACCCGGTCTGGAGAATGGCAGTCTGACAGCTGGCGCCGTCAATGCCAACCCAAGCAGAGCCAGCAGCATTGGAGCCGCCACCACCCCTGGGCACGTTCACAGTAGCCGAAGCTGCGGTAAAGCCAGAGCCCTCGAGAATGGCACCACCCCAATTGGATTGAACAGTAGCATGGCTGGTGTCGTTCCTGAAAGGGGCCGAACGACGGCCCGCACGACGGGCGAGACGAGCGGCAAGGCCTCGCTCCTGGGCAACTCCAGCCAAGACGGCATCAGCGCAAAGAAGGGCGGAGAGGGCGACGCCAGCGATGAACATCATGATGGGCAATGGTGAGGGCGGCTTGAGGCGAGTAAGAGAAGTCTGGTTGCTGAGTTACTTGACTGAAGGTTGAATCTGCTGTAAATAAAGATGGGCTCAAGAATGAGAGGAAGATGGCCATATTTATAACTGAAGTAATTGGGAGCAATCGAGATCCCCCCTCCCCCAAGTACTCATATCTCAAGATATCAATGATCTCAGGTCTACGAGCCTTTTGCAGACTTTTTCAAGACACCTTCCTGCTTGAATGACATCTCCGAGCTGCCGTTAGCATCCAGATTCCTCATTAAGCCGTATATGCGTGTTGAACTTCGTGATAACATTGCGTCTACGCCACTGTGAGGAGGCCAATGCAATGCTTCACATGGGATTCGCTGCAACATAAGTCCTTCCCGCAGCAGACAAACTAAATTCGGCGATACATGCTACCACACCCTACGGATCAGAAGTGGGTGGGGAGTAGCACCGGAGGAATTGCTGGCCGCATCGACGTGCCGAGATGCCGTGCAACCTCAGGGCGTTTACACTGCTGGTTTATGGCTATTAACTCAGCTATGGCAAGCATGAGAAGATGTGGATATGGGAAATCTGGAGATAGCTTCCATTCACAAGTAGAGCAGAGCCTCGCAAGACACACGATCGTATTGCGGATCATTATAGTTATTACCGAGGAACAACCTAATGTTTAAGCATTCTTCATCGGATTTGCGCCTTGGCGATCTTGCCTGATCTCAGTAACGATCGGGGACTAATCACCTTCCTGATTTGCGCATACAAAGTACCAACCCCGGCTAGTTTGGTCAGGCATCTACAAGGTTCGATGCCGATAATCCGATTTCTCCACGTCCTGAGCGAAAGCGGCGGACATGCCAGATAGTAGTTGGGAAGAGAGAATCTCCTCAAAGCGTAGGTCAATACCTGCTCGAGTAGGATAATTCCACATTGACTTATCTTCTTGAAAAAGAGAAACGATGCTATTCTCTTTCTTTCTATCATCTTCCATCAATCACCGGATCTTGTGATGTCACCGCTGGCCCAAACCACTTGCGGCGAGTCCGCCGCGTACCTCCCGTCATATCGGTGTATCTGTTTCCTGTTATTCCATAGCCCCTCGTGAGATTAGACTGGCCTCGACAGTAGATGACCTATATATTGCGATCTATAATAACGATCAAAATGGCGAACAAAGATGCTTCCGCTTACATACTCGTGTCTAGTCCGCCATATCATAATCGCAATCATCTGGCGCGTGCGACTAAATGCCTCTCGGATGGTTGGAGGGTAACGGTTGTGTATCACATGCCACTGATAGAGGTTGTATTTCAATTGGCACCAACT
Organism: Trichoderma gracile; assembly: GCA_020002365.1. NCBI lineage: Eukaryota > Fungi > Ascomycota > Sordariomycetes > Hypocreales > Hypocreaceae > Trichoderma > Trichoderma gracile. Next base: position 3,633,499 of record JAINEY010000006.1, read on the forward strand.
GATATGCTGACAGACAAAGTACCTTCCTCCTTGTCGGAAAGTAAATGATTTCTAGAACTGCAGCTTTACTGTGAGGTTGGTGATGGAAGTTTAGACTTCCCGAGTGGTGACTGTAGCGAATAGACGACTTTGAGACGCAGTACGAATGTCCATATTATTATTAAAAGCGCAGCCGTATTATCTTGCCGTCCAGGTTGTAGAGCCGAGACATGGTTAGTATGTAAGTCCAAAGGTAGCACCAGTCACTGCCTGGTGGTCATCTAGTCTAGGTAGGTAAGAGTATGCATAAACCGACGATCGTAGCGGCACTAGATTACCCACACACCACACAGCACTATGGAGTACGTCACCCAATGATCCCGGGTTAAAGGAACAAGGTCTAACACCGCCCCCTTCTTGAGAGAGCAACAGCAATGTTTCTGATGTCGGCAGGAGAGCAGAGGCTTGTTGACCTCCTCGTCAATGACTACACAGGTCCGTGTTTGCAGGGAGACTCGTGACATGTCCATATGGTCCAGACATGGCGGACGGGAATATCGTGGACGAAGTAATCCACATGCCGCGATATTGACTGTTTTAGATCCTCTTTACAGTGTTCCCAACTCTCCCTTGCCCTACTGCTTGAAGCCCGCTAATCTGTTGATATACCCGAATTACTGCAGCTAATGCTGCCTTGTGATCTCGTCGGATTCCCTCGGTGCAGGAAGGGTTTTTCGTAGGGTAGGAATTGTCACTCAAGCACTTCTCAACCTCCTTTATGCCCCCCCTATAGGTTATCCAATAAGCGAGCCATGGCACTGCTGTTAACCAGATTGGAATGAAGTTCACTTCTGCTCAAACCTGAAGGTCGCACAACCGCATGATATAGGGTTAGTAGCGGCACAGCAGCACGTGGCTCACCGAAAAGCGAGATGTTTACGGTCTAACCTCCACCTGGATACATCCAGTAATACGCACAACCATTTTGATCTTCTGATAGACTGGTATTCGCCCTCACCCGTAGTGCGTGGAGAAAATACACATGAGCCCCTTTCGATATACCGTTGGTGGCTAAGTTCTCTCTTCATTTCTTTTACTATCCTCAGTGTCAGATTCTTTTGGTCAAAGTATGAGCTGTAACCGCCTCAGAATCTCCGGAGAATTTTGGATCGGCCTCGATGAGGTTTAACATGGTAATCCTGGGAAAAGGGATGGGCATAAAAGAAGAAGAAAAAGAATAGAAAAGAAAGGAATAGAAACGTACGAAGACGTCTGTTTGGCAAAGCCGTTTCAGCTGCGACAAAGAACCGAATACTTTCTTTTGTAGTTTCTTGTGGCATCATGAGACAATCTGTTCTAGCACCAGTTTTTCTCTTTTGAGCTACAAGAACCTGCAAGGTATATATTTAGATTTCTGAAGTCGGAAACTCCGCTGTATAGCAACACGCGTCGCATCCAAATACTCCGAGGCTGCTGTGAATTCGGAGAATCGAATTTTGCTGGGAAGCTTCCACTCAGCGGCTAAATTAGCATGAAAGGAGAATATATCGGGCTGGGTGATATCCCGGAAACGGCTTGTTGAATCATCACGTTCCATTCACCGACAAGCAGGCCGATCCGTCGCAGTGGGCACTGTTTCCTGTGGAACTCGGAGATTCCTAGGTAGCGATGGAACCGGAATAATATAACAGGCAATACAGTGAGTTGCCTCAACGGTTGCTGTGCAGGGGTGCTGAGAGCTTCGACACGACTTTTCCGCATCCCACCTTGTTCCAGGCCTTTGACAATTCCCTATAGTTGTGTACTCGTATTCACCATGAACACAGACAGACTGGACGGCTTTGAACCTTTTCATTTTGGCAAAAGATGTTGATTGCGATATGTAGTCCACCTGCTTGACCGAGTGGGATCATCCCAAGCCCAATATATGATTTTTACCCGGACACTGCTTGTAGAGCTATAGTGTGATTTGAAATACGTTGTAGATAGGGCACGCATTCGAAGCACTCTGGTAAACCTGCATGTTTATGGTCAAGGAGAAACCACCGCTGGGAGTGTCTAATAACAACTTATAAAGCCGCAATGCAACATCATAGGAAAATACAACCCGATGGCTAAAAGTACATAAGCTTGTGCCTAAAGATGTCATATGCCAGCGGCTAATAATTGTACAATCAAGTGGCTAAACGTACCGTTATTTGCCAACGACTTGCGGGGTTGCAGAAGCAACAGTAAAGCCCCACTTCCCCACGTTTGTTTCTTTAGGTAAGGTACCAAGGGTACTCAGTCCAACCCAGCTCATGTATCTCCCACCTGGGTCGTTTATTTGTTTGTTCTGGTGAAAGAGAAGAATACAAAGGAAAGCCTAATTCGGGGGTTTGTGCATATGAGGAAAGGCAACTGTAGAAGAACGACAGCAAGATTCTGATGTTTAGGGAGAATTTGGATAGAGACGTTTGAGTCTGCCGCATAGGAGGCTTGTCTGGCGATATGTCGAATAGTATGTAGTCTTTCCTATTCCTAATGAGTGGTCTATACTGAAGTGTAAGTCTGCACTGAACAGGCAAAAGATTGAGTCAAAACTGCCTAAGATCTCGGGCCTTCGGGCCTTCGGTCTTTGGTCGTACAGGTGAGTTTGTGCTCCCGGCAAATGCAAGTGTGGTAGGATTGAGCACACGTCTGCCTTTACCAAGGAGCTGACTGTATGCGGTAGGCCGCCTTCTAGGGGTCACTGCATGGTTTCGAATAGAACGAGAAGCTTAGCCAAGAATAATAGCCGATAAAGATAGCCTCATTAAACGGAATGGGCGAGTAGTCGAAGACAGCAAATCTGTATATATAAAGGTCCGAGGTCTGTGCCTCTTTCGTGCTCTCCCCATCTACTCATGAACTCAGATCCTCCAGGAGACCTGTACACCATTCCTCGGGGCATAGAATCCTAGTCAACCGCCAACTGCGCATCATGTATCAGAAGTTGGCCGTCATCTCGGCCTTCTTGGCCACAGCTCGTGCTCAGTCGGCCTGCACTCTCCAAACGGAGACTCACCCGCCTCTGACATGGCAGAAATGCTCATCTGGTGGCACGTGCACTCAGCAGACAGGCTCCGTGGTCATTGACGCGAACTGGCGCTGGACTCACGCTACGAACAGCAGCACGAACTGCTACGATGGCAATACCTGGAGCTCGACCCTATGCCCTGACAACGAGACCTGCGCGAAGAACTGCTGCCTGGACGGCGCCGCCTACGCGTCCACGTACGGAGTCACTACGAGCGGTAACAGCCTCTCCATTGGCTTCGTCACCCAGTCTGCGCAGAAGAACGTGGGTGCTCGCCTCTACTTGATGGCGAGCGACACGACCTACCAGGAATTCACCCTGCTTGGCAACGAGTTCTCCTTTGACGTTGATGTCTCGCAGCTGCCGTAAGTTGACTCAACCATTAACCCCTGATGCTATCTTCTCATTGGCGCCCAGCTGACTCGCCAACTCAAGGTGTGGCTTGAACGGAGCTCTCTACTTCGTGTCCATGGACGCGGATGGTGGCGTGAGCAAGTATCCCACCAACACCGCTGGCGCCAAGTACGGCACGGGGTACTGTGACAGCCAGTGTCCCCGCGATCTCAAGTTCATCAATGGCCAGGCCAACGTTGAGGGCTGGGAGCCGTCGTCCAACAACGCCAACACGGGCATTGGCGGACACGGAAGCTGCTGCTCTGAGATGGATATCTGGGAGGCCAACTCCATCTCCGAGGCTCTTACTCCCCACCCTTGCACGACTGTCGGCCAGGAGATCTGCGAGGGTGACGGGTGCGGTGGAACTTACTCTGATGACCGATATGGCGGCACTTGCGATCCCGATGGCTGCGATTGGAACCCATACCGCTTGGGCAACACCAGCTTCTACGGCCCTGGCTCAAGCTTTACGCTCGATACCACCAAGAAATTGACCGTTGTCACCCAGTTCGAGACTTCGGGTGCCATCAACCGCTACTATGTCCAGAATGGCGTCACTTTCCAGCAGCCCAACGCCGAGCTCGGTTCATACTCTGGCAATGAGCTCAACGAAGACTACTGCGCAGCCGAAGAATCGGAGTTTGGCGGATCCTCCTTCTCGGACAAGGGCGGCCTTACTCAGTTCCAGAAGGCTACTTCCGGAAACATGGTCCTGGTTATGAGCCTGTGGGATGACGTGAGTTCATAGACGGCATTTAGGTTGTCATCAGAAAGACGGCTGCTAACCGAGACATAACAGTACTATGCCAACATGCTGTGGCTGGACTCCACCTACCCGACGAACGAGACCTCCTCCACCCCCGGTGCCGTGCGCGGAAGCTGCTCCACCAGCTCCGGCGTCCCTGCTCAGCTCGAGTCCCAGTCGCCCAACGCCAAGGTCGTCTACTCCAACATCAAGTTCGGACCTATTGGTAGCACCGGTAACTCGAGCGGCGGAAACCCTCCCGGCGGAGGCAACCCTCCCGGCACCACTACCACCCGCCGCCCAGCCACCACCACTGGGAGCTCTCCCGGACCTACTCAGACTCACTATGGCCAGTGCGGCGGCATTGGCTACAGCGGTCCCACGGTCTGCGCCAGCGGCTCGACTTGCCAGGTCCTGAACCCTTACTACTCTCAGTGCCTGTAAAGCTCCGTGGCGAAAGCCTGATGCACTGCTCCTGTTGTGATGGGCTACATGGCCCCGGATGATTTACCTTACTGTATCTACTTCTGACCCTTTCCAATATACGGTCAACTCATCCTTCACTGGAGATGCGGCTGCTTGGTATTGCGATGTTGTCCGCTTGGCAAAAGGTGGCTTCCCAGAACGTAAAACGATTCCTAGCTAGCCATGCGTTATATGGTAACAAAACAGAAGGAAAAAATATCTATATATATATATATCATCTCTTTTCTTCCCTGATAAATTGTCGCTCTTAATGCATCCCAGTACCATGGCGGACGTGTTTATGATCGTTCAATGCTGATTATTATCCCGCCAGTATGGCTCCACCCCCATCTCCGCGAATCTCCTCTTCTCGAATGCGGTAGTGGCGCGCCAATTGGCAATGATCCAAAGGGAAACGAACAGCATGATGGCAACAGTGGAAATCAGTGGCGCGACAATGGAGAAGACGGTGAGACCATAGCTGGCAGCCTGGAAAGCACTGTTGGAGACCAACTTGTCCGTTGCGAGGCCAACTTGCATTGCTGTCAAGACAATGACAACGTAGCCGAGGACTGTCACAAGGGACGCAAAGTTGTCGCGGATGAGGTCTCCGTAGATAGCATAGCCGGCGATGCGCGAGTAGCCTCTCAATAGGTGGCCCTTTCGAAACCGGTAGATCTTGTTCAGACGTCCTAGCCGCAGCTCGCCGTACCAGTATCGGGGATTGACAGCAGAATAGCAGTGGCTCTCCAGAATTTGACTGGAGAGAATCTTCCAGTATTCCCAGGTAACATTGTCTGGCAGAAGTCCCTTCTCACGTGCGAGTCGGAAGTCGCTGTGGTGCGCAATGAGAGCACAGTAGGAGAATAGAAACCCGCGAGCGCATTGTTCTATCTCCATGTGAATTGGATGACTCTTGGACAGAATGTGCTGCCGCCAGAATGCTGCGTCTAACAGATACTCCGGCAGGGGCTTCAGATGAATGCCTTTGGGCCCCCAGATGAGATGCAGCTCCGGGTTTTCGGTGACGATGATGTCCCGAGAGAGCACGAGTTGGTGATGTAGAGGACGAGGAGGCATGGGTCGGCCGCAGGCCCATAACCAGTCTTGTACAGCATTGATCTTCCTCACGAGGAGCTCCTGATGCAGGAACTCCTCTAAGTTGCTCACTGGGATGAGGATTTCATCGCTCCTGGATCGAATGGTTGCTGGCAAGACTCTGTTCAACTGTGCCGTGCCTTGGCTATCTGCAGTGGCTTCATTGCTCGCTTCTCTGGGCAATTGAACAGCGAATGGCGGGGATTTCTCTAATAGCGGGACAGTCATGGCAGCGATAGCCAGGTGTCGTTGCACAGAAGCTGAAGTGCGAAGTGGAAAAATTCCCCAGGCGCAAAATGAAGTCTCGTCCTTTTTGTACGCAACACCTCCACCGAGGTGTTAAGAATACATACGTACATAGATCCACGATGCAAAAAAGCTTGTTCATTTCGGCTAGCCTGCGATCCTGGCGCTTCTAGGGCTGAAACTGTGTTGTTAACGTGCTATTGGCTATGAAGCTGTCTTGAACAGGGAATGAGGAGCGCGATGGATTCGCTTACATGTCCCCCTAGCCAGGACACGAGCCGCTTTGGCGGTTCGTGAGCTGCAGGCGTGTCAGCTGGGGTGTCAAGGCAACACGTAATGAGTTGCCAGCATATGTTGCTCCCGACATGAAAAGACATGCGCTGAGCAGAGATAGGGGACGTTTGATTATAAAGAATGGGATCAAATTCCAGCACCCACCAGCAGAAGCAATAGGAACGGTTGCCAATCATAAGATTCTTCTTCTCTCGAAAATGGTATGGACGTACAGTTGTCGGTCACTCGCCCCCACTCAGGCTCTCATGGTCATTTCGATTGGGCTGGGATGCTGCTGACCGAATGGATTCAGCCGCACGAAACAGATTGGGGGCCATGCAGAAGAGGAACCCCAGCCCCCCGTGCATACAGTAATTTGTAAGACTTGAAGAGCTAGGACGAAGCAGCAATTGATACCGTTAACTTTGCGCATGAGTTAAGAAGTTCGCCATGTCACGTTTCTGCCTAGAGTCGCACAGGACCCTAGAGGCTTTTGTCATATAATCATTCTTCAGCTACCGACGTCGTTTCTACTCTGGCTCAACCGCAATCCAGGTGCTGGACTGAGAGCTGCCAGAATGTCACTCAACGTACAGCGATCAACAACCGTGCGCCGGTCGACAACTGTTCACCGATCAGGGACACGAAAAGGACCCAATCCCGCGGTTAACGCGCCCGCACTGAAGAAGCAGAAGGGCTATGAGGTGGTGCAGCAAGGCATCAAAGAGCTCTATCCACTTGATAAGGCCAATGTCGCTCCCGATCTGGAGTAAGTCAACCATGAAGTGGAAGCGTGCTTCTCTAAATTAGCATGTAGCATCGTGTTTGTCCCAGGACTGGGCGCGAATCCGGAAGACAGCTGGAAGTCCAGCAAGACCGACTTCAACTGGACCACACATACAGATGGACTCCAAAGAGACTTCCCAAGAGCTCGATTGCTTTTGTATATGTACGACTCCGCATGGACGGGCCAGCTCAAAGTGAAACAATTCATGGGCAATATTGCAATGGGGCTTCTGGTCGGGCTGAGGAGCAAGAGAGAGGTAGGCCAGCCGCCAGCTCTAGTTGCCAATGAAATCCCAAACTGACTGCAGCTCTTCAGAAATGCCAACGGAGACCCATTGTGTTCATAGGACACAGTATGGGCGGTCTAGTGGTTGCCAAAGCCATTACTCTTGCAGACTCCCGCCGCGATCTTTTCCCAATCATGTTCGAGGCAACAACGGCTTGCATCTTCTTCGGAACTCCGTTTGGCGGGGCCCCTGTTGCTTCTGTCGCGGCAATGTATGCTCACTTTGCAGAGAAAGTTGACGTCGCATTTTCATCGAAACTGTTGGAACTGATGAAGCCGGGAGATGAAGAGCTACGACAGCTCACGCACGATTTCATGCGCCTGGCAGGGAAGATCAGCCCGAAGATTGAATTGTTTTGCTTCTGGGAGGAGCACCCGACAGATTTCTCCAAGATGGCAGGTCTTCCAAGTCTGTTTGGGCTCACCAAGTCCCTTATACCGAAACAGTATGCCGAGTTCGTCAGTCGAGACTCAGCAACACTTCCGGGAGTTGAGGAGCTGGGATTGGCTTGCAATCACCGCGACCTCGTCAAATTCGATGGTCCAAAGGACGACCGATGGACACAAATGGTCAGAGACCCGGTAAAGAGGATTATACACGGCGCGCAATTGGCCGTCAGGAATCGGCTCAACTCAGTCAGAGACATTGATCGCACTATGATTAGTAGCATCATGGACGCTCTCGACGGGGCCCAGGTACAGAAGAAGCGAAAAGCGTTGTCGCAATCGTTCAGCCCTTCGTCCTGGATACCGCAGGAAGCAGAGTATCTGGAGTGGTTGGGATCGTCTGCAGAGCCCGATAAGGATTCGGCTTCTCAGGTAGTAGATTGCCTGTATGTGCGTGGCCGTGAAGGGCGCGGCAAAACAAACGCTACCATGGCGGCCCTCGATGGCATCGAAAAGCTGATACGCGAAAACGAGGAGAACGACACTGGACAAGGTCCCATTCTGCTGGTGTACTTCTTCTGCGATACCACTGCAGACTACTCAACGGCTGAGGACGTCTTGAAGTCTGCAATCAGGCAGCTCATCAACCAGCAAGAGACGCTCGCGCCTTATGCAAAGATATTCACCAAGAAGAAGGGCAAAGACGATGCAACTAGATCTCAGCAGGCGCAGATTACAGTTGAAAACATGTGGCAGTCCATTCAAGACATGCTTGCGGATGAGTTCATAGGCAGCAAGGTCTATTTTGTGATCAACAACCTCCACGCACTCCCGGCGGAGTCGGATTCCACCATCAAGCTGATGAAGTTCATCGCCGGGGAACTCGAGGGGATCCGTGTCGACTCGAAGCGTGTCCCGACACGGTGGTTCATCACCAGCCGGGAATCCCATAACATTGACACGGTGCTCAAGATCGACGGCGTCCGCGTCATTGATCTGGAGGATAGTCGATACGAGAACCAAGTTCAGCTGGAACTGCGCAAACACGCCAAAAAGATGATCTCGGCGATTGGTCAACAGAAGCAGTACAACAAGGCACTTGCATACTTTGCCAGCAGTCTTGTGGGCAAACGCGCACAGAATACTCAGTGGATCGACATCACATGCATTCAGCTGGGGGAGCTTTCGGATACAGAAAGCGATTTGGGTGTGAGGAGAATTCTCGAGAACATGCCCCAGGATCTCAAAACGCTGCTGGATCACTCCTGGCGCCAAATCTTCCAGCTGAATGAGGCCCACGTTGAGAAAATCAAGGAAATGCTGCGCGCACTTGTGTTGACTTACGAAGACCCGACCGAGTCTGAACTTGGCTTGCTGGCGGGGTTGTCATCTGGTAATGAGGAAAAGGGCGAGCTGCGCAAGCTTATTGAACAGTGCAAGCCCCTTCTGTACTTGAAGCGAACAGGCAGACCGGACTCTGTCGTTTGTTTTGTCAACATCATTGTGAAGACTCATCTGTGTGAGAGTGCCAAGGAACTGCTTGGACTTTCCAAGGAAGAGATCAAATGGCAGCACGGCGTGCTAGCCCTGCGATGCTTCTCCCACATCAAGGACACCCTGGATTTCCCCATGCCCGATCCAGTCCCCGCAGAGACAGACATCGCCGAGCTCCCCGAAACAGTCGAAGGAGAGGACGCGGAAGAAGACGATACGACTGAGCATGAGGACGAAGAAGCTGATGCAATTGAGCAAATTGAAGGCGACGGCGACGGCGATGACTACTCAGAGAGTGAAGAAACGTACGAAGAAGATGGCGAGGAGGAGGAGGAGGAAGTCGATCCTGAGGTGGAATTGGTCAGAGACAAAGTCTTGGCATATACGGTGAAGCATTGGTTGCACCACGCCAGCAATGCCACTCTCGAAATTGCCGAAGATTTGAGCCTCGAGGACGACTTTTGGAAACCAGACTCAACTATTCGACGCCGGTGGATGATCGAGTACGCGCGCATGACAACCACCTTTGACGACTTTGACTACAAGACGCTGAACGGATTGCATGTCGCCGCGTCGATTGGCTTCCGTCAGTTGGTTGCCGCTCTCATTCGCAATGGGCACGAGGCCGAGATCAAAGAGCGAGACTCGCTGGTGAATACACCTGTAAGTGTCAGACCGGTCGTCCAAGCCAACGTTTTGTACGTATTGACTAACATACATCGCAAGCTACATTTTGCCGCCTTTCTAGGCAGACCCAACATTGTCGAGGAACTGCTCAATCGCGGTGCTGTCATTGACGACGCTGCAGAGATTCACGAGCAGACACCACTGCATATGGCTGCATTTGGTGGACATATCCAAGTCATGAAGAAGCTGCTGCTACGAGGCGCTGATCCGAATGCTATTGCCAACGACATCGGGCCGGTCGTTAATGCAGCCATTTCGTCGGGAAGCCGTGAGGCGGTTGAGCTGCTCGTCGAGCACAACGTGTCTCTGACGATCCAATCCGAGAACGAAAGCATCCAGTGTCCTCTTGCACTGGCCGCATTATTGGCAGACTACTCCATGTTCGAGTACCTGATTGAAAGCTACGCCGACAAGCTGCCCGCTCGCGACTACAGTGAAGCACTGGTTGCAGCTGCAGCTGCTGGGAGAATCGAAGTCTTCAACAAGTTGCTCAGTTTCAGCCATGAGGATTCTGTGTTTCAGTCGGCTCTGAATGAGGCAGTTGAAGAATGGAACTGGGACATTGTGAAGTCCCTCTTAGACAACCGTCAAGGCCTAGATGTCAATGGTCTCTTTACCGAGGTCGCAACATGTAGCGAGCCGCAGGATAAAATGCTGCAGCTGGCTTGGGACTATGCGAAGGGATCCATCACGGAGGAAACGTTAAGCAACGCCCTCTACAATGCCACGGACAGGGAAAAGGTCTCAACTGTAAGGCTCTTGCTGCAGAGCTTTGGCGCAAGTCCGAATGCGACGGGCGAAGAGTACGGCACGGCGTTGACGGCGGCCGCGTTTGATGGAATCATGGAGATGGTGCAGCTCTTGCTCGACGCCGGTGCTGACATCAACGATCCCAACGGTTGGGCGCTGCAAACTGCCGCCGCCGAAGGACACTACGAGATTGTCGAGGAGCTCATCAATCGTGGAGCTGAAGTCAACGCGTGCACCCACAACGCCAACTTCCCAGCCGGCACCGCTATCCAAGGAGCCTGCGAATCAAGCAGATCCGACATCGTATCGCTACTGTTGGAAAAGGGTGCCGATCCGAATCTCGGCTTCGGCACCGACTCTCCTCCTATTGTCGCGGCAACTCAGCGCGGAGAAGCTGGAATCCTGGAAATGTTGGTAAACGCAAAAGCAGACGTGGACGTCTTCGGAGGCTACGACCATTCAACGCCTCTCATCAACGCCGCCGCATACCTGCCCAAGGAATCACTGCAGCTGCTGCTCAATGCCGGGGCGGATATCAACCTTCCAGACAATGACGGCGACACGGCTCTGATCGTGGCTGCTGCGCGTGGTGATGTGGAAGCTGTTACCTTCTTGCTGGACAGCGGGGCCGACATCCTGCATTCCAGCAACAGAGACATGAATGCACTTCAGACAGCCTTTGCCGCCACCCAGCCATCTGATGATGATGGTGAAGAGGTCGGTGACTTCGTGGGGTCTTCTAATGAACAGTGGGAGTGCCTGAACGTGCTTATTGAGCGCGTCACTGTGCTTCTTGGGGCCATCAAAAGAGCTGCGGATTCGGGCGATGTTTCCCTGGAAGGCGTTATTCGGTCCGCCAACATGAGCCAGCAAGGCCTCAGCTACGACGACGACGGCGACGGCGACGGCGACGACGACGACGACACGCCAAAACATCCAGAGACTACCGAGCCACAGACAGCCGAGGCGCCCAAACCCGTGGCTCATCTGGAAAACGTCGACGAGGCTGCAGAAAGTCAGCAATCTTCTGAGCACTCCAATGTGGAGGAAGACGTGACCATTGCTTCCGAAAATGTTGTCGAGCTACCATCATCGGCAACGGAGACTTCTCCGTCCCTAGCGGCGAGCATAACAACATTCTCCGAGATCTCATACGCCTATTCTGATACGCAAGTCTCGACCTCTCCACCGCCGGCAACAGTCGCTCATAACGATTCTGTCCCCTCGTCCTCAAGCGACTGGTCGACTTCGGATGCCCTTTCGTTCATCCCAAAGAGGGAATCCATCCTGAATATGCATGCGGCTGCCGCCGCCCAAATCGTTGTACCAGCGCCCCTAGAGATCATCAGGAGGAAACCGGCACCCCAACATGCTCCAAGGGTGAATGCTGGCTCTCAACTCCATAGTTTTCCCAACAGCGCCTCCCCACCCCTTCCGCCAGCAATGAGAACACAGCCGTCATTTGTATCCTTATCAAGCGCACAAGTACCAACTCAGTCGGCAGAGCAATACGGGGGCTATGCAAGGCCGCAAGGGGCGTTGCAGCAATACGGACAGTATCACAGCACGGAGGTATATGGCGGTCCCAACAGCGGTGACGGCCAGAACCCAGCCTCGAAAAGGTATTCCGCATACGATGGAAGTAATACGGCCCGCTATAGTGGTTATAACCCGCAGGCAGCACAAGCCCAATCACAGTGGCAAGCGCCACAGCAGTCGTATCCGGGATACCAGTACGGCAATTACTACAACCAGCAGCAGCAGCAGCAGCAGCCGCAGTAGCAAAAGTAACGTCAGTAACAGATGCACAGCAAATTGGCAAGTCGGAATCATGGGGAAATAGAGGTGGGAAGGGGGCTGGTCAGTTGGCTGAAGCGCACGTCTCTCCCCAGATGTAGTTCATGCACTGAGTTGGGTAGTTTAGAACAGTTGTAAAGAAAACCACCGCGGACTCGGTCCATTCACGGTTTTAGAGGGTGGTATGTTGAACGCTTTGATCTAAGCAATTGTATTATTCCACACGCGGCGAATTATCCTGTGAAACTGAAAAGTCAAACACATTTTCAGTCTCACAGAGTCTCGGATAATGTCCCTTGGTAAATCTTCTATACCTACTCCCTCGTCAGATACAATGTTGTACCACAATGCAAAGCTCCACGAAACACTGCTTCCCACTCATTCCGGGGACCTGACAGCAGATAAACAGAGAAGAAATGGTGTCCGACCAGACGCACGACTGTGCCATATCAGCTGCTACGTGTCCCTCTTTCTTCCCCTTAGCACGAGACCTGAGATCTGAATGCCTCGGAGGAACCTTGCTGCTTGTGCGTCAATACTTAGGTACTCGGGGACCATGGAAGTGGTGCAACCGGACGTTCGACAAGGAAGAAAGCAATTGAAGTATACCAGGTATAAGCCGATTGAGAGAACATTTGCTCACAACATTTTCACTAGTTGACAGCAGGCTATACATAAGTACCTTACCTTAGGCAATATTTACACACCACTTTTAGCCTCTGCGCATCTCGTACCACCTTTGCAGTACCATAGATACCCACCGTTGCAAGCACTTGACATCTGACGGCTTAGCTTTCTTCATTTTGATTTTTATGTCCCGCGGTGTTCAATCGTCAAATCCGTGGTGGAGCAGCTTCTCGTACTGGGGCATCCGCTTATCCGACCCCGATTTCAATACTTCGTGATACTCAGCCTAAATAACGTCCCCTCGTACATGCAGAGAACTTCAGATCATGCCGTGGAGTGATGGTCAGACTACTGCTCTACCGTATATAAGGCTAGGGTATCTGAGCTAACGACCTTCGTGTGTCCATCTAAGGTAGAGCTATGACAAGCCCGTCCCGGACTACCAGTTGTAATAGTCGGAATGGCTCGTAAACTTGGCCTAATGGCTTTGGCAAGCCTTGTGTCCCTCTCAATCCAGCAGAATTGCGCAGCGGTATTGTAAGCACGACGAGCGAGACGAGTATGGTACTGTTCGACGGTTCCGGCCTCGTTGCTAACGCAACCCTATTAGTGACCAATGTGGAGGCATTGGATGGCCCGGCGCAACGTGCTGCGTTGCGGGCGCTCAGTGCACTTACGTGAATGACTGGTATTCCCAGTGTCTTGCGTCACCCGTATGAGCTTCGATTTGCGCCTCAAGACTCGCTTCTAATATCAAACCACACAGGGCGGAAACCCCTCGAGTGGAACGACGACTCCCTCTGGCTTAGTCTCACGCACCTCGTCAACAAGCACATCCGTCGGTTTGTCTTCACCCGGCGGCAGCTCACCAACTGACAGTGCCTCCACCTATACCACGACAGATACAGCTACAGCGTCTCCGCATTCGCAGTCTCCTTATCCCAGCATTGCCGCATCCAGTTGCGGATCATGGACACTGGTGGATAATGTTTGCTGCCCATCATATTGTGCCAATGATGACACATCAGAGTCATGCTCAGGCTGCGGTGCCTGCACGACGCCCCCTTCGGCAGACTGCAAATCCGGAACTATGTATCCGGAGGTACATCACGTCTCCAGCAACGAGAGCTGGCACTATAGTGTAAGTTGATGGACTCCGGGTTATCTACGGGCTCATCCGTTGTCAATTACGGCTTGCTGACTTTGGAGCGTCCAGAGGTCAACGCATTTTGGCCTAACAAGCGGCGGCGCTTGTGGCTTTGGCCTGTACGGCCTCTGCACAAAGGGCAGTACTACGGCCAGCTGGACGGATCCAATGCTTGGCTCGATGTGTGATGCTTTCTGTACAGCCTACCCCCTGCTTTGCAAAGACCCTGCTGGCACAACCCTTCGCGGCAACTTTGCAGCTCCAAACGGCGATTACTATACGCAAGTAGGGACCCCTGCAAAGCGATGATCCTATAATCAGTTGCTTAGGTACTGACGGCAGGATAGTTCTGGTCGTCGTTGCCAGGGGCACTCGATAACTATCTGTCTTGCGGCGAGTGCATTGAGTTGATTCAAACAAAGCCGGACGGAACCGATTATGCTGCAGGAGAAGCCGGCTACACAGACCCGATTACCCTCGAGATCGTCGACAGCTGCCCTTGCAGCGCAAACTCCAAGTGGTGCTGTAAGAAAAAGAGCCCCAGTCCAGCCTGTACATGATGTGCCCGCCCAATGGCCTCGGCTAACAGAGAACAGGTGGCCCGGGCGCCGACCATTGCGGAGAAATCGACTTCAAATATGGCTGTCCTCTTCCTGCTGGCAGCATTCACCTCGACCTATCAGACATTGCCATGGGCCGCTTGCAGGGCAACGGATCCCTGACCAATGGTGTCATTCCGACCCGATATAGGAGAATTCCCTGCCCCAAGGTGGGAAACGCCTACATCTGGCTTCGAAACGGCGGAGGGCCGTACTACTTTGCTCTCACAGCCGTCAACACCAACGGCCCCGGATCAGTCACCAAGATCGAGATCAAGGGCGCAGATACTGACGACTGGGTTGCCTTGGTCCATGACCCAAACTATACAAGTAGTCGGCCCCAGGAACGCTACGGCAGCTGGGTGATTCCACAGGGAGCAGGGCCCTTCAACTTGCCTGTTGGAATCCGCCTGACAAGCCCAACCGGGGAGCAGATTGTGAATGAACAGGCCATCAAGACGTTCACTCCACCGGCCACAGGAGACCCCAACTTCTACTACATTGACATTGGTGTACAGTTCAGTCAGAATTGAGGACAAGCGTTGGAGATTTTCGCGGCATCATCATGATGCTGGCCAAATGCTGCTTCAAGATTGCCGTGTGGGCCTGCGTGTGTATCTCATGTCTTTAGTGACGCACCTAGCATAAGAAGAGGGTTATGATTACATTGTCGCAATTGTGAATATATGCATGCATACATACAGACGGTCACCAAAACAATAGCAATCAGAATAAATCTGACCTGAAGATCCTCCATTATTGTAATAGGCTGCCGACATGAGGAAGTTTGTTAATATCAAGCAGACAACCTAGACGTCAAGGTCTTTATGCATATAATCTTAAGCGCGCCGCCACTTACTATTGTGTTATTATGGGAATTTGAAGAATTGCAACCACTTATCGGCAGAGTGGTGATTGACATGGTTATTAAGAGCTGGGTACGGCGGTCAGATCTCGACGGTGGTTCCTTGTACAGGACTTCGATGTGTTATTGTGGGTGAAGCCTGTAAGTTGATCTTATGTTGTACACTTCGTTCGCTTTCAAGCTTCAATTGCACGCTATACTGGCAAGTACAGTGACTCCTAAAAAGTTATGATCCGCCGGGTTACGCAATTGCTGTACAAAGAGTAGAGCTTTTTGGGCCTCACGATGTATCGTCCTCAGAGACGTACCTCTTTCGTATTTCTACTCGTCTCTGGGCGTGCCGAACCAGCTACCTATGCATTGGAATGAGATTCCACCGTCGCCATGCGAGAACAAGGTCTTATGCTCGCACTTGGATATATACAGGCAACCACTCAGATGCAACGACATCCAACTGGAGCATAACGCTACCTACAAGGTATAAGCTGGAATGCATACGGTACGATGCAGTTTATGTGGCTCTACTAATTACCCAGAGCGGCCACTCCCACCTCTCAACTCTCAGTTCTGAAGGCCAAGGGAACGCGGAGTATCAAGATTACCTCCACGCCCGCATACGTGATGATTCGGGGAAGCAATCCGTGATGATCGCCAAGTGTGGCCTCCCCCACACGTCTGCACCCGCCACGTTTGTGGGGTGCATCGGTTAAAGTCCCGATAGTGCCAGCCACTGCCGAATTGCCGGGACGATGGAGCGAGTTAATACACAATGCTGAAGCATGCCAACGCCACCATACCTGAATATTCGACCTGCGTCCTTCCCAGTGACGGGCTATCTTGTCGTTCCACATCCATCAACTACAGTATCTGCGTATACCTTAGTATTCCGACAGCCCGTGGCCAATGAGCCTTCCTGGAAGGGCAGTCGCTCAATCAGGCTCGATATCCTGCCCAGTGCCTTTGAACCACGCTCCGCGAGATCGATTATCTTCAACTTTTGCGCACCCAGCTCATTTCGAGCGTGCCTGTGACAAAGCTGACGCTGGAGCGACTTTTTCACCTGAATCATAAACGCAGATTGTCGTCCTTAGCTGTCGAGATCAAACAAAACACATTTGTCATTAGATGCCCCTCTTGACCTGCATCCTTTTCGAGTAAATCTTATATGCATAGAGCCTTTCAACAGCTAGCGGTGTATATTACTTGGTATGAACGAGGACCCCGTCATGCTACTCAACTCCGCGTGATTGGTGGGACTCCGATTTGACCCCTGCCTCACGATCCGCCAAGAAACGTCACCGCGGATAAAAAGGCTAAATGGGATCTTCAACTCTTTACGATATGGAACTCGGGTGTTGGTGCAAAGTAGAGGCCGGATAAATATGTCAGTATCCATGGCGATGAAGTCGACACAAGAGAGGGGGGCTGAAGAGGGCGATCGTTATAATAAAGTCCGTTATAATAAAGACAAGTCTCAAGTCAAAGCCTGATGAACTGAGCTCGAGCCATCTATCAACGCCGAGATCTTCTCTTGACTTCAAACCTCGGCATGAAATCTTCGGTCTCAATCGTTTTGGCCCTTCTGGGCCAAAGCGTTGCATGGTCATACGACAGCAAGTCACAATACAGGGCTAACATCAAGATAAATGCTCGTCAGACGTATCAAACGATGATTGGAGGGGGTTGCTCTGGCGCCTTTGGAGTTGCTTGTCAGCAGTTTGGATCTTCCGGCTTGTCGCCCGAGAATCAACAGAAGGTCACTCAGATTCTGTTCGATGAGAACATTGGAGGCCTATCCCTCCTTCGAAACGATATCGGGTCGTCGCCGGGAACCACCATTTTGCCAACCTGCCCCGCGACGCCGCAAGGCAAATTCGATTACGTGTGGGATGCCAGTGACAACTGTCAGTTCAATCTCACCAAAACAGCCCACAAGTACAATCCCAATCTTTACGTTTATGCGGATGCCTGGTCTGCTCCCGGCTGCATGAAGACGGTCGGGACTGAGAACCTAGGAGGACAAATTTGTGGTGTGCGAGGCACCAATTGCAAACACGATTGGCGCCAGGCATACGCGGACTATCTCGTGCAATATGTCCGGTTCTATAAGGAAGAGGGCATCGATATCTCCCTTCTAGGTGCTTGGAACGAGCCGGACTTTAACCCCTTTACCTACGAGAGCATGCTCTCCGACGGATACCAGGCCAAAGACTTTCTGGAGGTTCTCTATCCTACGCTCAAGAAGGCTTTCCCGAAGGTCGACATCAGCTGCTGCGATGCAACTGGCGCACGCCAAGAGAGGAACATTCTTTATGAGCTCCAGCAAGCGGGCGGCGAGAGATACTTTGACATTGCGGTTCGTTCTTCGATTCGCCCCTCGCATCTCCGTTTGTACAAGACTTGATTGATCTAATTGAAATCACAGACGTGGCATAACTACCAAAGCAATCCAGAGCGCCCATTCAACGCCGGCGGAAAGCCAAATATACAGACTGAATGGGCGGATGTAAGATGCCATCCTACATGTAGATTTATCCTGGCGCCCTCTGCTAACACTGAGGATACAGGGTACGGGTCCATGGAACAGCACCTGGGACTACAGCGGCCAACTTGCGTAAGTATCTGCCGTTCCAACAACGCTCATGTGCCACACACTGTCATTAACATTGCACTCTTGCAGTGAGGGCCTCCAATGGGCATTGTACATGCACAACGCATTTGTGAACAGCGACACCTCAGGCTACACTCACTGGTGGTGTGCACAGAATACCAACGGCGACAATGCCCTCATCCGCCTTGATGGCGACAACTACGAAGTGTCGGCTCGCCTTTGGGCTTTTGCACAATACTTCCGCTTCGCCCGGCCCGGGGCTGTCCGCATTGGTGCAATAAGCGACGTCGAAAACGTCTATGTGACCGCATATGTCAACAAGAATGGGACGGTTGCTATTCCCGTCATCAACGCCGCTCACTTTGCTTACGACCTGAACATCGACCTGGAGGGCCTCAAGAAAAGAAAGCTAAGCGAGTACTTGACGGACAATAGCCACAACGTTACGTTGCAAAACCGGTACAAGATTAGCGGTAGCAGTCTCAAGGTGACTGTTGAGCCGAGAGCGATGAAGACTTTCTGGTTGGAGTAAAAACTTGCACAGGACGATAGGAAGCGTCGTGACTGTGTATCCATTGTTGACATAGGCCAAGGTGGACGTTAACCCGTCATAATCCCTGAGAAACATCAATCAATTTTTACATCAAGTTCGCGCGCCCATTTTCCTGTATTAGGGCATCAAAGTCAATCGAGCGTTACGAATTTATGAACCGAGGCTATTCGGGGTAATTATAACCAAGCTCAGCTGGAAGCAGCGCATCTCTCCGGTTACACCTGCGCTCCGCTGCTTCGCAGCTTCGCTTGGGAATGAGTCCGTCCGGCTCAACAGGGAGGATGGGTCCGGTCGCCAACGGACTGTCTGTGGAGACACGGACGCGGGAGCAATATCAGATCGGGTCATTAGCGAATACTGTCGGCCAACCGCATCATCATGTACTGACTGCATTGTATGCAAATGGCCATGCCGGCTCAGAACCACATTCAAACCGCTGCACATCGCAATTTTTTCATTCTTACCAATACCTCAACGGGCAAGTAGTCGACGGTACGTGATTCTAGTGGTTGAAGGATGAGTTACTGAGATATGTTAGTGCCGCCCCTCTGACTCACTCGCCGGAAGGCAGTCGCAGAGTAGTAAACCCATCTTACGTTAAGGTATGGTTTAGTCCCTTTACTTTCACCCGCTTAATAGGCACCCGATCGCCAAAAGAAAGTGGTTGTTACGGCACATAAACACCAATCCGTTCTCCCAACGGAATCCTTCTACCACAGGTGTTTTTCAAGACTGACGCCCAAGCACACAGCCGCAACTCTCCCCCTCATTACCTTTCAAGGTAAGGCAAATCAGTCTGCTCAGCCCAGAGGGTCCATCATGTCAGGGGAACAGACGAAACACGAAATTGAGGACGCCGTCCGCAGAGGACTGGACGGCACAGGCTACGCAGTTTCAGCGCTCGAACCCCTCACGGGCGGTACAGCAAACTTTATCTACCGCGCCAGACTGCAGACCCCTTTACCAGACGGCTCAACAGAAGTTGTGCTGAAACATGGCGAGGCATACGTCGCGCAACACCCAGATTTCAAGCTTCAAATGGTTCGATGTGTAAGTCTCCCGGTTCCCTCCAACCTAGTGGACAGGGGCTGGTGCTGATGCATGCTTAGTGAATAGCATATTGAAGAGGAGGGTCTACGGCTCCTCTCCCGTCTTCCCGCCGTGGCATCATCCATGTTCCAAGTCAGAATTCCAAAGCTCCATCATTTCAACCCCAACAGCTGCACTCAAATCCAAGAGTATGTGACGGACGCTGTCAATCTCAAATATTACGCACTCACTCACTTCCGAGCACCTACGCCTGCAGTCGTAAGGCCACGATGCCTTGAGCTGGGGCGAGACTTGGGTCGATGGCTGCGAGAATTCCATGCTTGGAGTGATAAGCCGGAACAACAGGATCTGCGCGAGGTATTTGCCAGGAATGCCGATATGCGAAACATTAAGAAGTATATCAACTATGACCAACTACTCGCCCGAGTGAGCATGTTTCCATCTCTCCTGGAAGAGTGCAAAGACGTCCTGCAGCAGATCGTCGCCATGGCTACGAGTGAGCTCGCGGATGATACCAAGCTAGCCGCGATCCACGGCGATTTTTGGACTGGAAAGTACGTTCAGCCCCGAAAAAACCCCATAGACAGATCACCGTCCCGTTGAAAGCGCGAAAACCTGATCTCTCCGAATCCAGTGTGTTGCTTCCAAACGCCGCATTTGACGATGCCCAGCAAGTTCCAGTCAGAGTTATTGATTGGGAGATGGCACAAGTCGGCGTACGCGCCGAAGATATGGGACAATTCATCGCCGAGCTATGGCTACTAAAGCTATACAAGGATATAGATGGCGCTCTCTGGATCATCAATGGCTTTGCGGAAGGCTATGGCAAAGCTGATGCTAACTTCACC
This sequence comes from Trichoderma gracile, assembly GCA_020002365.1. Lineage (NCBI taxonomy): Eukaryota > Fungi > Ascomycota > Sordariomycetes > Hypocreales > Hypocreaceae > Trichoderma > Trichoderma gracile. Next base: position 3,654,246 of record JAINEY010000006.1, read on the forward strand.
TTCCGTGTGCTGATTCACATTGGCGCTCACCTTATATGCTTCGGATCAACGACGCCGGGCTGGGGAACCTCAGAGCAAGGCCAGAAAATTGTCAAGGACGGTAGAGATGTCCTTCTTAATGCTTGGAACAGGGACGCGAAAGCGTTTGAGGGGCATGATCTTGAATGTCTATTCAAATAGCTCACCTTGCCAAATATCTGATTATGCAATAGCCAATTGTGCAAAATAAGCTCCATTCTCAAACGAATTCTTTTGTCTCATTCAAACCGTATCCGTATTTCCAGCCTGACGGCAAAACTCTGCTTCATCACACCTCCAAGCGGTCCTCACATATCAGCTTCACATCATACCGCTGCTGTCCACGCCAGACTCTCCTCGGACAGTTGAAGCCCGCAACAGCCTTACGAATGTCGCTAATCATCTCCCCTGGACCACTTGCGACCACAACACTTGGCCCGCACACTGTGTTTTCCAAGAACTCGCCAATTAGCTTCGCGGTATCGGGCCGCCGAGTGCCATTCGCTCCTCCAATTCGATGTACAGATACGCTCTGGTTCCCGACGTATGACGCTCCGGTTGACTCTACGATTTTTCCCTCCTTAACAGGTCGTTCAAGCACTTCTACTTCCTTCCCACTAGACTCAATCGTGGTTCCAAGATCCCTAGTGATGAATACACTGATGTCTATTTCGGCATTCTCCAGTGCCTGTTCAAGAGCCCCCAGTTCTCGCCCAATCCATTTCATGTCGCTCTCCCTCTTGATGGCCCAAATGAACTGGAGCTTTCTGTTGGCGGACTTTCTCGACTGGGACAGACGGAGCAAAACGGGGAGAACAAACGATACTCCAGTGCCGCCCGCTATGCAAACGACGTTGCTGTTTGGCTCAATGCTTTCCATGATATTCGCTCCGTACGGCCCGGTAAGGATCACCGATATGCTTTTGGTGTCTGTACGATGCGTGGAGCTTAGCTTATTCGCACAAAGCTCAGCAACTCTTCTGGTTTCTCCGCACCTGGCCCGAACAATGTATGAATGCTTCACCAGACCATTTCGCACTTGGGGAGCGTTCAATGGGGTGAACGGGTGGGATTGCCAAATGCTGCTCTCTGGGAAGCACAAGAAGTAATGCTGACCAATCTCCCAAGGATCCTGGTAATTCGTGAGATCGAGGCGATAAACGTCTCCGTGTTCGCTGTCTGAAAAGAACGTGATATCTGCCGAGCAAGAGCGGAATCCAACATTACCCGAGGGCAGAATCTGATAGTGAAGGATTCCCGTCCTGATGAGACGCAGGCCACGGTCGATGAGCCAGAAGATGAGCGATGGTACCATGAAGCATTCAAGCTTGTCCCAATGCCCCCAGCATGCGCCAACATAAACCATGGCCAGAGTATAATGCATTTTTCTAAAGGCCTCGTATCCAGTAAGCCGGATTCCTAAAGGGGTGCTCAGGAAAACGAGCAAAGTGAGGACAGCCATGGCAGCGATTCCCCATATTAAGTATGTTTCAGCAACGAATTGCTGTCCGACAGCCGGCTGGGGCTGATACAAACGGATCTCAGTCACACACCAGCCGATGGTATGGAGGGATGCTTGGGCAAAAATGACGTATCCCAACCAACGGTGTAAGAAATTGAAGGCTTGGTAAGGCACTCCAATAAGAAGCGAAAGGAGAGACTCCCGATTGGCGAGCATTATAGACAGGGGCGTGAGGGCGTACGCCAGGACTCCGATGCGATCGGACCATGGGCCGAGTGTAGTTCGAGTGTTGTAAACGCCTGGTAGGTTTTTCACGGGTGTGACCCAGGTCCGATATGCGAGGCCGACGAAGGACCAGATGGTGAGGTATCCAATGAGGCTGACAAGAACCACAACTTGTAAGCGAGTAGCATGGCCAAATATTGAGTGAATGGACTCCGGAAGAAGGTAGCGTTGAATACCAGCTCTGGCAGTGCGGATGACCCGTGCAGATGTCGATTCATGAATCCCGAGTGGCATGGCCAAAGTGTGTGAGGGCAAACTGAGCTTGCGGCTCACTGCCCAAAAGATCAATATGCCGCCGATTGTTGCCCATACGATGCCGGCATATAGCATACTCAAGTCATGTGCCGAGTATACCAAGTCCAAGTATTCGCAGGAGCCCTTGTCGGTGGTGCAAGGCAGCACACGGTCGGCATACCCCCAGTGAGGCTCGAGCTGTGTGGCATCACTCATGTTCTGGATATGCCGAGCACGCACTATAGAGTGAGCGCTGGCCATAGTCCTGCGCGTCCGGTCGCTTAGTGGTAAAGTGAAAGGGACAGACCTTGTGCCAGATAGCTGCGACACCGCGTGTTAGTGAAGCGTTATTCTCCTCAGGCGCTTTATCGGGCAGCAGAGAGAGCTTAATATAAGCATGACGAGCAACTAGATAAGGTCGATAGGCAACTCCCTGGCTCCAGTCATACTGTCCACTCGGGAGGTTGGAAGGGATGGTGGGTGGTCCCCCCCTTTTAGTTTGCGGCTGCTGTATCAATCACATTACACTTTACCCGCCAAACCATGGTAAAGTTGCACTTGTATCTGCTTGAATGCTCCCACGATGCTGTAAGGTATCTAGTGATACAAGGCTAGGGGCGTCGCTTCACACTTATTCTTAAGGTGGGGTACTACTGCAGGTGAGGACATATGAGCAAGTTTGCGGGAGATTGTGAAAATCGCAGGTTGGCTGCCTTGACCATCCTCATCCAACACTTTGGTCTGGCCTATATATGTGTGACCTTCACCTAAGAGATGCTCGGGCAGCCCCCCCATAATGACTTGGTAACATCTGCTTTGGACTGGTTATCTCTTGTCTTTGCAGTCAACCTACTTCGCAGGACTTTCAAGGAGTGCGTCCGTCCACAAGAGCCCACTGCCGAATCCGCAAGCTCTTTCCATACAACTTGGTTGCCACGACCATGGATATGGGTGACGATGGCTCAAGGAGCTGTAAAATATCGGTAAGATTCTCTGCCCGCTCCCCCCTCTCTCTGTTTCGAGCTTGGCTGTAGTTCGTTTGCTAACTGTGACATTAGATGCTCTGGAATTGGTACACAGTGGACGCATGCTTCCTCTCATCATCATGGCAAATTCGCAACAGGGGCATGTTTGCTGCTTCGTGTATTGGCATAGTCCTACTAGTCGCCTCGGTCGAGTTCATGCGACGGATTGGCCAAGAATATGACAGCTTTATTGTTCGGCAGTGGCACCGGCAAGCGGCCATGGCCAGTGCTCGCGCAGTTGTAGGAACTCGAGGATCAACCACCGACGCCGAGAGACTGCTGTTCCGAGCTACTCCACTGCAGCAACTTATACGGGCACTCATACACGCTGCCACCTTTGGAGCCGCGTACATCGTTATGCTCCTTGCCATGTACTTCAACGGCTATGTTATCATTTGCATCATCGTCGGCTCCGGTATTGGCAAGTTTGCCTGCCACTGGCTTTCTGTCACCATAGATCTGCAACCCGGGGAAGGGGAGAGACTCTTATCAAAGCCCTTACTGCAGACAACGATATGTTGCGACTAGGCATCTACATTCTTTCTGCTAACGACTTCATTGTTCAATGCTAAACTGTTGGCAACGAAGCGGCATGGAAAACATCGACGAGAATAGAGGTATCTCTCATTGATAGCTTCTCGAGTGCGTACCAAGCTCGTAGTAACTATAGACCCTTCATGTATGTCACGATATGAAGGCTGGGGAGCTTTTTCTCAATTGTTATTGTGGTTTATTAAGTGTCTAGTACCCTGTATTATTCTACGTCCGAATACGAGAGACGGATCATAACGAGACAAACGATTGGGTCAACCCACTTACAAAAGATACTTACGTAACACTCAGGTAGTATGACATGATTTGTAAGGTAACGTCTGAATCGAGTCTTTTTCTTGCTTGGAGGCGTGCCATCGTACATCGAATAGCTTACTCGAACGATTGCTCACTGTCCTCGCGAGAACGTCCGTAAGGCCCCTTTATCGATTCTCGGCACCATCTCACAGGTCTACCGCTTGAACATCGCAGGAATGGCCGGTCCGCTGGTTGTATTGCCTCGCCCTGGAGCTAGCTTTTCAGAACCACCACGTATCATTCCTGCACCAGCTGAAAGCGCCTTCGTCGCAGCCTTCGGGCAGATATTGCCCCCAGCATCCTTTTTAAAGACGAGAAACGGCAGTGTTGCATTCTACGAGCTTTTACCTTCCTCTACCACTCCCTGCCAGACCACAAGCCCCATTTCTCGCGTACTCTTCGTCCACGGCATCCAGACGTGTGCAATCGGCTTGCAACCGTTAGCAAGCACACTCTCCGCGCGCTTTCCAGGTGCCAAATGTGTACTCGTTGACCTATGGGGTCACGGGCTCACAGACACGCCTTTCGTCGCACATGATGCGGCTCTCGCTCACGACTTGCTGGAGTCTGTAATGACACAGATTGGCTGGGAAGACGCCCACTTTGTTGGCTTCTCTCTTGGCGGTTCGCTGACTGCGAGTTTTGCCGCAGCAAGGCCAGAGCGTGTGGCGTCCATGACTTTGATTGCGCCCGCTGGCTTCGTGCGACAAGATCAATTTGACGAAACGCAGAAAAGCTACTTGCGAGGCGGTGAAGGCATAGAAGAGCAGGCAAAAGCGTGGATTCTGGAATTCTTGGAGGGGGGAGATTTGGTAGTGCCGTCCGACTGGAAGGAGAGGTTCGAGAGAGGCGAGGTGGTAGCTGAGGCAGTTCGGCAGTGGCAAATGAGGCACCATGAAGGTCACGTTGCGAGCGTTGTGGCCCTGTTCAGAGACGCCGGTGTGTTGGACAATGATGAACAATTTGCCAAGGCGGCGAAAACGGGCATCAAGAGTCTTTGCATCCTTGGACAGCTGGATGACATAGTGAGCGAACAGGATCTGCACAGCATCGGTATGCAGAACACTGTGCTAGTTCCGCAGGCTGGGCATGCCGTAGTTAGAGAAAAGGTGCCAGAAGTTGCCGGACTAATCGAAGATTTCTGGAAGAAGTTGGAGTAAGCTATATCTATACTTATATTTTACTTTGTCTTGCGGGCTGACAGTCGCTGCCAACTGTGGAGGATGTGGTTGCGGCCGACCGACGCGAGATGGGAAGCACTTCATCATCTTTGAGGAGACCTAATATGTAGACATAGATATGTAATCGATAAGAAGACATCGGATGAAGACAACGCTGCTGCTTAGAGTACAAAACCGGATTGAAGTTAGAGAAGGAAAGTCAGCCGGATCAAAGCACAACTTTCACAGGATCTGGATGGGCCCTGTTCCTTGAGGTTCGCAATGGTTTGTACATCGTGTAAGTGCTTCGTAGAGTCTGTCTAAACTTCTTCGAATGAAATTGTCTGTTGATAACCCAAAGACATTTGATCAAAGCTGCTGGAGGCATGTCACTGCCGGCCTTTCTATCTCTGCTTTCATCACGGCTTTCATCACGGCTAGCGCCTTGTCCAACTCGGCATTCAGATCACAGTTCCAAATCTCTCGGATAGGGACGTCAATAACTGCTTTGAGTTTCTCAAGATCATCCCCCACATCAGGCCTTTGTAGGTCCAGCAGTTCTCCTTGGCGTCGTCCATGGTATTGCACAAACTTAGCACGCGGCATACGCACCGTTTCATATGCGGTGAAAGCAGCGAGGAGGTCGGATGGAGAACGACACTCGCCAAGGATGCGGGAGAGAATATGCGCATCTTCCAGCGCTTGACCTGCGCCGGCCCCTTGATGGGGAGCACAGGCATGTGCACTGTCGCCCAGAAGGAGGAGGCGAAGGTCTCGGGACTGATATGTTGGAATATCGGGTGACAGGTCAAAGATTCCCCAGTGGTCGGTGCTCTGCATCAACTGTCCTGCCATATCAGCAAAGCTGCATCACCAGCCATCATTGAACTGTAGTTGCCGAGCATACCGAAAATATCTTTTGGCACTCTTCCCCAAAACCCTCGAAGTCGGCTGCCAAGTCCTCCCGCTCCATTCGCTTTATCCATTCTCCTTCCCACGTGCCGCTCTTCGTCGTGCTGAAGGCGACAACGTTCATCACCCTGCCATTCGCGACGGGGAAGGTCAGCACATGGCCGCCTTTGCCAATGAACATGTAACGATTTTGGGCCTTCTCTTCACCAATTGCCGCAATAGCTCTATCCATGGGTATCAACCCACGATAAGCATGCTTTCCTGTAAAGACTGGCTGCGACAGGGGGTTATCTTTGCCGAGCACGAAATCCCTACATACTGATTTAATCCCGTCACACCCAATAACGGCATCAGCCTCAGCAGTGGTGCCATCGGCAAACGCCAGGATGGTTTTCCCTCTAGGTTCATCTCGCGAAACAGCAATCAGTCGCCTGCCAAAGTGTGCCATGTCCTTGGGAATCAGTCTGACGAGCTCGTCGACAAAATGCGCGCGATGAGCCGTGCTATGCCGCTCTGTCGCTGAGAGCTTGGGGGATGTGATGGGCGTCCCAGTGGGCAGGCCATGCAGCTCGTGAGCGAGGATGAAGTCGAAGTATGTATCCTGCTTCGACTGCCAGCCCACGGTTGTCGATATTCTCGCATAAGCCTCGCCGACGCTGGGGTGAATGAGGCTCATCGCTCGAATGGCATTCGCACCAAAAAAAACTCCAGCTGCAGTGCTTCGGTAGTTAGGTTACAGCCATTCAGTAGACGCCAGGATCAGTCTCTTAGCATCGAGAAGTACGGGCACTCACCCCCAATCTCGGAAAACTTGGAAGCAGACTCGTAGATTTTGGTCCGGATATGGCCATGCTGTTGTAACCCAATGGCTAGGGCAAGTCCACCGATCCCTCCTCCAACGATGGCTACGTCAATCGGCTCCCGATCCTGCAATAAACCCATCCTCTCTCCTAAGGACAACGAATGAAATGTCAGGCTACGCGGGTAGAATGGAGCAAGATACTCTCGATATCTTGGCTTAGAAGGTAGGTAGTGAGCTTGGGGCTCGGGGTGGGTGGCTTGAGAAAGCAGCGGCCGCGTGTTCAGAATGTAAAAATGCTCGCAGAACAGTGGGAAATCTAGAGCTGCTTGCAAACTTACGTTGGGTACATATCCTTGTCCCGTCTTTCTACAGTTATTTTCTTTTCGGGGACGCACGTTCGTCGTCTTTTTACTGTAATGGCAGCCGTTCCGATGCTACTTTGATGGATTTGGGAGGCGGGGCGACACTAGAGTGACATCCTCGTCATGCCCACCCCTGCATGAGCAGAATTGGAATCCTTATTTATGCCTCACACTGTGCTCGTTGTGGGTGCCTAGTTTTCCGATTCTGATGCATTTCGTTGACTTTACGCTGAACTTCTCGACCGCCACCGCGTCCATAGCCCTTGTGATGTCCTGAACAGGTTGTGTATTTCGGCTTCATTCAGTCTATCCAGTGTGGCTGGTTTGCATGGACAATGAGTGCCTTGGCATAGAGACTGCAGGTGAATATGCTGGCTATCTTTCAAGACACAGAGTTGAATGCCCTACGTCAAATGTGCCCTAAGCCGCAAACGGCTTCATAGACTCTTGCGGGTATTCTGAAAAGTCAAAAGTCCTACGAATGGCAAGTGTTCCTTTGGAAATTCAGGTTCTCTCCTTTACCGGTAACCTTGCCGAGCCGGCTGAAGAGCCGAGGAGACACCAACTAATATCCGAGAAGCCTTTGAGCGGCACTCAAAGTAGTCAAGGAAATACCTTGTTGAAAAGACGGGTTTACATTCTTTTTACGCAGCATCATCAGGTCCCAGACAAGGATCACATCTGGTCACCCTATCCCCGCATGCGTTAAGTAACTTGGCTGTCCATGCATTAGATGGCACAGTCAGGTGTGGTCACTTGACTGTCAACCGTCGAGAAAGATGGGTCGCAACTGATGACCGCCTGCGATCGCTCTTTTGCAGTAAGAGATTCAGGGGAACTAGCAGGTGTCCTTCTTTCTAAGGCTGTTGTCCACGCAGTGATCAAGGCCAACGGTCTCCTAGTTGTGTGTAATGGTTGCGCAGGAACTATTGTTATGATTTGAAGTCAGCACTTCTGGAGCCAGTCGCATGTCAAACCAATGGCTCAACCGATTGAATGGCTGGCCCCTCTAGTAAGTGTATATAAACTCGGGATGGGCGTCCCCCAGATTATCGCCCTCCTCCTCCAGAAGGTAATCTCGCTTCCCCGAACGCTTCTGCTTGTTTTCATGCCAGAGGCCCCAAGTGTAAAGGCAAATGAGTCCCATTGCCATGCACATGAGGGAAAAAGTCGTCCTGAAGCCTGTCCAGTAAAATGGGGCGGCCTTGGACTGGAACGAGAACGACGCAACGAAGCCGCCGCCGTTGCCCAGGCCAATCTCCATGCCCATCGCGAAGGCGGTTTTGTAGGATCCGGAAACATTGTTCAAAAGCAGGATCCAAGCTCCGGGTAGGGCAGCAAAAGAACCAGATGCTATGAGATACAGAGCTCCGTACCGTGCATTCACCGACACACGCTCTTGGTTGAGAATGACAATGTAGCCGATAATGGCAATGAAGCAGCCTGCTAACGCTACGCCTGCGCGGTGCTTCAGTTTGTCAGAGATATATGCGCATACCAAGGTTGTGGCTGATGCGACAATGAAGATTGGGATGACGAGGGACTGTATCTTCTTGGCGGAGGATCCCGGCTTGAGGACCGAGACGATTGTCGGAGCGAAGAGGGTACATGAGTATACACTGGAGATGATCCCAATGATTATGAAGGCACTGGATCTGGAGTCAGTACGGAGTATGCTGGATCACGGTCCAAATGATATTACGGGCGTTCTGACCTGAGATAGATTTTCCAATCTGTGAGGCATCGAGTGACTGCCCTTCGGTCCAGGACGTCCATTCGGCCGATGATGCCGTCAACTCGAATCCGCTCCTCCAAGACGTCCTTCTCTATCGGCTTGAGCCACTTTGCTGTGGCAGGCCAGTTGTTCATGAAAGGCCAGCACAGGAGCGTAAGAGCGATGGTAACTACGCCCTCAATGATGAAGATCCATCTCCATCCATGCCATCCGTTGGCCGAATGAATGCTGGCAACGGCATAGGCAAGCAGGCCACCGACGGCATTGGAGAGCGCGTTACCAACATGCAGCATACTCACTCGCCATTGCAATTCATAACGTGGGTAGTACGCCGATAATAAGAAGATGGAACCGGGTATTAGTCCAGCTTCCAAAATTCCAATGACAAGGCGAATGGCAACAAGGCCAGCAAAGTTGTTGAGCAGGCCCTGAGCAATGGTGAAGATACCTACCAATGTTAGCGCCTCGCGCATCGGATCGGGCGTGTGTCCCTTACCAAGAACTATGCACTCTCCGCAGAGCACGGTTGCCGGCGTGAATCGTTTGACTAGCCAGTTACTTGGAACCTGCACTGGCCTATGAGTATGAACTGCCCAAATAAACAGAATACCGTGTGTTGTTAGGGTCCAGACGAACCTCTGCAAGCATGAGGCCAATGAAGACGACGACTGAAGAGGTCCGGGTTAAGATAAAAGCCAAAGCGACCCTTGGAAGGCATCACAGGGCTTACCAGTTGCGATATTGAATTGATTGGACAGAGGGTTCATGCCCAGGTCTTTCTCAAGGCCCTGGATCCTTGCCGTGCCAATGTTGACACGGTCAATCAACGAAATAAACCACAATACGAAGAGCGGTGGTAGTAGATGCACGTCGAGTTTCCAAATAAGTTTCCGGTATTCGGTACCAGAGACGGTCTCGGTGGCATCGGCATTTGCTGTGTCAGACGGTATCATTGAGACTAGGCCCAAAGGCTTCTCTGCTGCGACCTCTTCATCCCGTTTCATGATTATGTTCCTCGTGAGTTGGTTGGAATAATGCGATTGGGAAACACTTTTTGCCGTGTCTCGGCACGGTGTAGTTGTAGAAGAGGAATCGAAGGAATTGTAGGCTGCTTGAAGAAGGGCCTAAGCATCAAGAAGCAACCCCTCATAACAACAGTAGCACCAGCCCATCATCCGGCTAATGGTACTCCGTAGCCTGCCTCTTTCCATCTGCAACACATAGTACTTCAATTTCATCATGCAACAAGCAACAAACCACCCCATTTTAACCCAAATCCCTGCCTGACAGACAGGTGAAGGCAGTCATGGCACACTGTATTGACGAGCGGGATCCGCTCACAAACACGGGTCGACCCCATGGACGAATTTCTCTCCATCAGCCACATCGAGGCTCACCGTTGCGCTGCAGCTCGTCAAAAATGTCACGCCTGCGTCGCGGATGTGGACACTACTGTACCAGGCCGGGACTCAAGGGTTCTCCCCATGTACATACTAGCATCCATCGTCAGGCGGATAAGACTTCCGGCGGACGCGGCCCGTGCCTGTCCAATTGGAGAAAACCGCCTCGCGTGTACTAGTGAGGGGGGGAAACCTGTAGCGCTGGAAAAGAAGCTTATGTGGCGAGGCGCGACGAGGCATCTACTGTCCCTACCCAATCATAGCCCTCGAATGACCCCCAAAAGTCTTCATAGGCATATCGCTTTAAGCTTCTCGGCCGAGGACCTAGACAAATCAACCCTTGTAGGGCCCCAAGCCCCTCCCCGGGTCTGCCTATTTACCTCCGCGAGTGGGGCACGGCGTCGAGACAGTTGCATGGATAACACACACCTTGCCATCTACCGGCCTTTCACTGGACATGGTAGGAGAGAGTACGAATTAGGGTTCTGCTACTCTGTAGCGTTCAGTTGCGATAAGGAGATATTGGTATTATACGGTATGCGTAGTACGTGCTGCAACAGTGATATGAGTCCACGGTAACCCTACTGCTTGTACTCCGTAGAGGTGTTATCCTTCGCCGGTAGCGAAGTATGAAGCGTGCTGTATTGGAGGCAGAAAGCCAGTTGATCCCAACAACCGAGACCTGCGAGGCGGCATAAACATGGATGGCAGCAAGCGCATGGTTCGGAGAAAGCTCCCCTCTACGCCCCATGAACTGCCAGACTCCGTCCTTACTGCTTCACCGTTTCCTAGAAGTGGCCGGCCTTTCTGCTTATACAAGTAGTATGAGCGTGCGTAATAGCGCTGCGAAAATCAGGCCACTGAGAACTGGTTGCTCCTGAACAGCTGCAAGGAGGAGGGGGGAGCATGTTGCATCCAGTCTCGACACGCGCCTACACTAGCAAGGGACGGACGTGGGCGTTCTGCCTGCAACCAACACGCATTCAATTAGGTCGTATTGCATGTGCATGGATAAGCCTTTCGCCTTCATAACCTCAAGAATACTGAAAGTTCTCATTGCAACGTTTTCTCTAGCTGATGGGGGTGTGTAGTAGATTTTCGGAACTTTTCAGCCTGCACGTGAGACTTTTCATATGAGGCTCCAAACTGTTTTAGAGGGGGGACTGGGGAAGTAAAGATTCCACGGGTAACTGAGCGCCTTATTACAGGCACTCTAAAAGTTAACGAGACTTGCAAAGCCATCCTTGTGCACAGTGCAATGCAGCTTCTAGAACACCCAGAAGTGTCGACCAAAAATTTAGTAGAACCGCAATGGTATTACATGAGATGCGTTGCTGTAGAGTTGCGTGATCAAAGGAATGCAGGAAGAGGAAATGCCAGATAGTCCCAGATGATCAAACTATTTTATTCTCGCAGCTTGAGGGACAGATCAGACGACGCTGGAACGCCATCTTCAGTAATATGTATATAGCACGCAAAATACGGGCAAGAGCTTGGTTGAGTGGCTTTGTGAGCCCGGGTAACAATGTCGGGTGAGCTAAAAAACGCCTCTGTAGAATTTCGTTCTGCAAAACGGTATGACAAACTGGCCGCAGCTATGCAGCTACCAGACATGTTGGCTATGGGCGGCCGCGACTTGTCACATATCGGCCTGAGGCCCTTATAGCCACTCTTGTCAGCTGGCTAGACATATCGGATCGTGCAGCCCCTTTTCGGCAGCCAAGGTGATGCATAGACAGGAGGAAGACCGCATTCCCTAGGGTATGTTTCAGCCATCAGGTCCTATCACACCTGTCCTGGGTTATGTCAACTCACTTCCTTGTTGCACAGGAGACAGAATGCTTTGTATCACGAAGCGGGAGCCCCAGTTAGTGGCTGCAGTATTTGCAACGAGACGAGCCCGATGACATCTAACTGCATGGCTGTCGAGGAATCCAGAAATGCTTTCTTGCGTAACGTCGGGCGTTGTCCAGAGGACGAGAATAAATGTACTTGTGCGTGGCCAGCAGTGGACTCCGCCGTGCAGATAGCTGTGGTGATAATCCGTGAAACATCGTTTTGGACGTTATATGGCGACTCAGTACGTCCAGCTTCAAGGACACTGCCGTTGCTGACTGTGTGTTTTAAGTTGAATTGCCTGTGAACTCCGCCACTGACATGGCTATTGTCATCATGGTAGTATCTCTGGACCAGCGCTAGAGCGGCTCCCTTCAGGTTGGGGCAATAACACATTCGGACGAATCTTGTTCCATCTCATCTGAAGAAGCTGGGATCAAGGATGAGCTTAGCGGCAGAGCAATGTCTCGCTCCCCGACACTGTCAGTTCTTTGTTGGTAGCGAAATTTGTCAGATCAATCGCTGCAAGTGCAACTGGATCGTAGGATCCTTGTCTGAAAAGCGGAAGACAATGGCACATAGGTCATGCAAAGTGGCAGTAGCTCACATCAGGGTAGCTCCCTCAAGTAACCACTTTATCCCAACGACTGCCCTTCTCTCACCGTCTCTCCTTTACTTGCATGAGTCCACCACAACAAGCACCATGACGGCAACTGCCATCACCGTTCCCAACGGGCCAGATACGAAGAACGGCAACACTTTCCTCTTTGTGAATATTCCGCTGCTTGTCGTTGCCATATGTATTGTGGCGTTTCGTGTATGGTGGCGGTGCATAAAGAATGGCGGTGGCACGTTTAACAAGGCAGATGTTTGCGTTGCTATATGTCTGGTACTGGTCTATCCAGAAGTGATGGTGTTCTGACTAGTTGGCTAACTAGCCGGCAGATATTTAACATTATCCAGGTGTCTTGTATTTCGGTCGGTAAGCCGCATCTTCTTTCAGCCGGAAACGATGTTGGTTCACTGCTGAAGAAAGGACTTAGCAATTGTGAAATGGGGCTTTGGGCATCATGCACCTTTCCTCACTGCGGAACAGCGATATTACTCGTTACTATACTTTTTCGTATTCCAGTGCTTTGTGAAGAACACCGTCGCCATCACGAAGCTGTCCTTTCTCTTTCTGTATCTCGACATCTTTCCCCAGAGGAAGTTTCGGATGATATGCTGGGCGATGGTCTTCCAGATAGGAGCCGGATTGGTGGCCCTCAGCTTCACGACCATCTTCCAATGCACTCCGGTTCAATACTCCTGGGACAAGACCATATCTGGGACATGGTCAGTTTCGTCGTGTATCATTTGGCCGGCATCGCTCCTAACGCAGTTCCAGTATCAACATCAAGGCCTTCTGGTATGGCCAGTCAGGCTGGAACACTCTAATGGATGTTGTGGTACTGGTTTTGCCCATACCCGTCATTCTAAAATTGCAGATGAACCGTCGGGCCAAGATCAGCATTCTAGCAGTGTTTGTTCTTGGGGCGTTGTGAGTGTCCAAGACCTAAGCCTGCACCGCTCTCCTAACGTCACTTCAAGCGTCACCATCACAAGTATCGAGCGCCTGATCAGCCTTAATTTTAATGCAACCTTCATATTAGACTTTACCTGGGCGACTGGGACGTCCGTCATATGGACCCAGGTAGAGTCAACGGTCGGTGTTATCTGCGCCTGCGCACCATCTCTGAGGATGCCGCTGGCCCGATTTATTCCATTCCTCTTCGGCTCCACGAGGCACGACGGCTCCTACGAAATGAGTGTTGATGTACAGCGCAGGGTGACACGATATGACAAGTGGAACAGCCAGTCCACAAAGTCAAAAAGGCACGGAGACTTGGAGGTAGCCATTAATGACCTCGAGACATGCTACAGGAGCGATGGTAGCGAAGAGCAGATTATGGGGATAAAGAAGACAGTCAGTATTGATATGACGTTCCAAAAGAGGGTCGGCGAGCTAGATGCAGGCAGCAGTAAGCTGTATCCTAACCAACAGCCGTTTTGATCGCAAGGTCTTATTCCCTCTTTCGACTGTTTTGACTGGACAAGGATCCGCCTCCAAGAACAGGTTACACACACACTGCTTCTTTCTTCTTAAAGTGGCAAGGCGAATAGGCACCGTGTCTTGGAGTGTACAAAAACAGCCATCTACCTGTGGTAGCCTGATCTTGTGAGCCAATGCAGATGGTGCAGTGAAAGAGATCTGGATCGTAACTCTTCTTGGCAACCTTGAGCGTAGGTCGAGCTTTGTCGTAGAAGTTTGTCAGGTATCTAGGGTCAAGATGATGACCTTCATCCATGCACGAACCAGTGTCTGGAGCAAAACCTTCCTGCACCCTGCCCTCGATGTGTGTGACATCCTCCTGAGCTTCTGCTATATCTTCATACAGTCCGCTTCTGCCCAAGCCGCAATCTACAATGTTTGTCAACAGCGCCCGACGGTAGGACGGACTGACGCCCATGAGCAGCCCAATCGTGCATGACGGCACGTCCTCGGTAATGTCGACAATGACCGACGTGCTCTAGCCCGCCAGGCCAGCCGTTGCGTTTACCGTTTGCCATATAGATGTTTGCATTGGGGGCTCGTAGAACCGAGGCGACATGATGATGCCGCCTCCAATGTCCATCGAGTTATGCTGCAGCGCCACTGAGTAGCTGAAGTACCCGTCTGTGAGAAGGATGTCGGATGGAGACATTTGGTCCCCACCGGTTGAAGAGCGAGAGCTGACCCATGATTGATCACCTAGGGCTCTGGACTAGTTCCGGTGTTCAGTTGAAGATGCCTGTAATTATATCCAGCATTCGTGAGGCTGATGCCAGAGACGACTGTGCATGCCATGCCACCCACGCGGCGCATCCCTGGACGCCATCATCCAAGTTCGGTGAGTGGCGTCGGTTGCAATGTGAGCGTAATGTCTGATGCTTGGGCCTTCCCAACAAATTCACCAGATTACGGAACAAAATAGCTTCGGTTGCCTTCAAATTAGCCTTCTTCTTCCGTACTTGTGCGGCGAAGGAGCTCACATGTAGGTACTCGGGCATTGGGCCTTCGGATATAGTTCTGGAGCATAGAAGTCCTTCAACGGTCGACATTGTAAGGCATAAAGGAGCCATATGGCTAGTATGGAAGGAACGTGAAACTTAAACTATTGCCTAGAGAGCTTGCAAGTAGAAAGGAGAGCCGGGGAGCCGAAAGAAGAGGAGGAAGCACATATTAACAGCAAATTGCATAAAAACATAGCAACAGTCCTCGAGATGTAAGCTCTACACATTGCAATATCATTATAATCGGCATATGACATGATTAAAATTAATAAGACGTACCTTTGGTAGCATGGCCATCCATTCGGGATGTTCAGTTGTGACCTTTGTGATATGCCTAGAGATGCCTTAGCATTTGCCTCTTCCTCTATGATCTTCACAAGCGCACATTTAAACACCAGACTTAAGAAAGAAGTAAAGGATCGCTTGCTGGCCTGCGAAGAAGAACTGAAAGGGAGTGAGCCCGATAGTGTTAGCCTTTCGATCAATTTTCGGCATACGAGTTGTCGGGTCTCACCACTCACAATGAGAAAGCCCAGTCATCCCTTCTGCATACCCTAGAAATAGCGCTGTAGAATATGCTACGCTATGATGAAATAAGAACCGGTCGCATGATTGTGATGATACTTCGATGAGCGGCTTGCAAGGGCATACCCAGCGTCACCTATAGCCTCCCCCTTCTTCTGATACGGAACTCTAAGGCCAGAACGCCGCAGACGAATCAAAGCAGTAGCTCAGTTTGGTTGCTACTTGGTGTCGCAAGCTGTCATTAAGCTCGCCTTGGCCTCAGGAAACGCCTTCGCATCCAATGAGGCTAAACCTCCGCGGGATGCTCCACAAAGCACAAGGATTATCGATCAACAAGATGTCTGCGCAGATGATCTTGTGCGAAGTAGGTATTGCTCCGTACTCGTATAAAGGTGAGAGGTATTTAGGCAATTTACGTCTATTTCCAGTCCATTGGCAGCAATCGCTCCTCGTAGCACCCAGCAGTGACCATTTCTTTGTATGGACTAATTCTGTTTCTGAAGCTCCTTTGTTCACCTCTCCATGTTACGACAGTGTTATTGCTCCCGTTGTGAGGGCTGAACGCCACATCGTCCAGCATGGCTATGAATCTTGTTGACATCCTCGCCGCAGCTTGTCGAACCTCATGGCAAGCAGCATCACTCGTTGCACTGTTGGCTGGAGTCACATCTCACCACCTAATCTTCCGGCCCTTCGAGATCGATGGCTATGCTTGGCAGCTCTTGTTCATCTTTGTAGGCTCGGTTGTCGCGCTGATCCTTGCCCATATACAAATCGGTGGCTACGATATAACATCAGCCGTATGTCGCGCTTCGCTTGTTTCGAATGCATACAACGCCGGAGTTGCGGTCAGCATCCTCACCTACAGAGCGTTCTTCTCTCCTTTAAACCGCTTCGCGGGCCCTTTCATGGCCAAGCTTTCCAGATTCTATGCTATGCGCAACGCCGCAAAGAGTGTTAAAGCATTTGAAGATATCCAAAAGTTGCACGAAAAGTACGGAGATATTGTTCGCGTCGGTGAGTACCATCACACGTTCCTGCATCGATCCACGCAACTGTTCCCCATTCCTGATCTTTGCAATACCGTCAGGTCCTCGTGAGCTGTCCATCAATCGCGCGTCCGCCATAAGTGCGATTTACGGAACCCCCACACGAACAACAAGGTCACCTTGGTATGCGCAAGTCTCCAATGATGTAACAAAGATATCGCTGAATTCGACCCGGGTTCTCAGAGTCCACAAGCTTCGCAAGAAGATCTGGGAACGGGGTCTTGGATTTCGAGGTATGGGAATCCATCATCAACTTCCACTCTGCTTTCTCCCTTGCTTATTATCCAGCAAAGCATTGGCCGTCTACGCGCCGCGCATTAAGACTAAAGTAGATCTGCTTTTGTCCAAGATTGCGGAACAGGGTGGTCGCCCAATGGATATGACAGAATATTCCATGTTCTTCGGCTTTGACGTGATGGGCGAAATTGGTGCGTGAGGGCCAGGCACAGAGTGCATCCGGAGCGGCCATCTTGTTCGGCGGCACCTTAGCTAAAGAAGTTTCTCCCTAGGATTCTCCAAGGACTTCCATATGCTGGAATCGGAGATCGAGCACCCGGCTATCAAAGGTGTTCACGAGAGCATGCTGGCCATTGGTGTGTTGGGCACCATGCCGTGGCTTTTATCCATGATCTCCAAAGTGCCTGGCGCAGCAGCGGGCTTTTCTCGATTCACGGCATGGTGCCATCAGCAACTCCAGGAAAAGCGTAAGGTGAGATTTGAAGCGGATTATGTAGTCAGCTTCTGTTCTGGCGACGATGCTTACAGGCGAATCAGATCGTGGCAAGCGAAGCGGCGGCGCTGAAGGATCAGGACCCTCGAGACATAATATCTTGGTTAATCAAGGCGCTCAACGAGGGAGACCCTTCAGCCCCGCCTGGTGAAATGGCCATTCAGGAAGATGCTCGTCTTCTGATCATTGCGGGAAGGTATGAACACACTTATCATGGGGACTTACATACCAACAAGTCATGCTCACCAAGTGCTTGCAGCGACACAACTAGCGCAGCCATTGCAAATGCGTAAGTCCCTCCTTATGCTCACTTTCGCGCATCTGACGCTCCTGTGCATCCTATGAAATCGCGGTAAGCGGTAATTTCGTGCTTTTTTGTGTTAACGACCTGGTAGGCTCTATTACCTTGCCAGCAATCCGGATGCCTATCAACGTCTCCAATCTACGCTTCGCGACCAGTTCCCAAGAGGCATACAGGATTGGTCATATGAGAACAAAATCCCATATCTCGACTACATTATCCAGGAGACCTTGCGCCTAAAGCCTTCCGTCCCAGGTGGCCTTCCTCGCGTCACACCGCCAGAGGGTTTAATGATCGATGACATATTCATTCCCGGAGGCATAGTGGTGGCTGTTCCGACATATACTGTCCAGCGAGACCCGCGATTCTGGCCAGACCCCAACGCTTTTAAGCCCGAGAGATGGGACGGCTTGTCAACGGAAAATTCTCCCTGGCTCCCGTTTACGCGGGGTCAATGGGCATGCCCTGGTCGAAATCTTGCGATGATGGAGATGCGCATGGTCCTCAGCTGCATAGCGCTGCAGTACAACGTGTCATTAGCCTATCCAGAGGCTGCGAAAAGGTTCGACTCAGACGTCATGGACACCTTCACCTTGACATTGCCGCCATTGCACATTGTGTTCACGCCTATATAGATTGTTACAGTGTTCTCCGGACTACACTGACAGGCTGATTGTTTCCAAAATAGTGAGGTAAAGGAAGGCTATGCCGAGACCCGCCTTTTGTTCTTCTATATCCAGGTTACAGGTTAGAGGCCCTTCAGGGCGATACCGAAAATTGATGCCGTATAACATTGATCACCATATCGGTATGCGTATGACTTAACAGTCAAACTACAGCTTGGCTCTTGGCTACGTGAGTTAAAGTGAAGGATCAGCCGATAATAACGAAGCATTCACGTGTTCCTCTCTGGATTGCTCCTCTTGGTGTCATCAGAGTCGTAGTAGACGTCTTCAATCTTGAAGGGAACACGTGGGTAGCCGTTGAGGGATTCGTAGGCGGCTTCAAATGCCCCTTGAAGTCGCCACAGAAATTGAAACAGGTCGGGAGAGGTAGGGATGGAGGATTCTATGTTCTGACGTCCTCGAAAGAGCGCTGGGAAGTGCCATACCTATATAAGCATCCTTAAGCAGGAGAGGAGCCTTTTTTGCCATGTGTCAGACGAGAGCTGCGATATCGAGAAAATGTATGGATATCTTCTTCCGTTTCTCAATGGATGATTATACAAGATTATAGACGACAATATTGCTTTGGTCAGATTCTGAGTTTGTCGGGGCTGGAAAGTCAGCAACCAAGGCAAATTCTACTATTAACTCACGCCGCCATCTATGTCATGCTCACTCATTCATGCTTATCCATCCCATTGCAAAGGTAACGCATAAAGGTTTAAATATGTAACCTGCTTCCCGTTCTATAAGCGATAATCCCTTCTCATGGCATACCTTAGGGCTTTCCTACTTCACCAACGGCAGGGCTACACGAGCACATACAGTCCACAATGTCTCAATACGACGCCATTGGCGCATCATACGATGTCCTCGAACAACTTCCCTACAGGGCTGTGGAGAAAGACAACGTATACACGGCTATCAAGCCACTACTCAAGCCCGGGGCGTACGTTCTAGATCTTGCTTGCGGTACCGGCTTCTACTCATCGCATCTTCTTACATGGGGAGCTGAATACGTCTTGGGCGTGGACATATCAGCCGCAATGCTTGAGAGGGCCGTATCTCGATTATCCCCAGAGGTTTCTGCGGGAAGGGCACAGTTTATATTAGGGGATGGTGCCATACCACGGTCGTTCGCCCCTGACAACAGTCGAGGGTTTTTCAGCGTGGTCTTTGGTGCCTGGTTTCTCAATTATGCGTCAAACAGAGACCAGCTGGTTGCCATGTTTACGAATATATCCCTCAATCTCAAATCGAATGGCGTTTTTGTGGGAGTTGTCCCACATCCAACAGAAGATATTCGGAAGCGGGCAGAGGCCTCTAAGCAGTTCTTACTACGGCAATATTTCCCACGCAACGAGTATGTAGACGAGCTGACTTCAGGCGACGGCTGGGGCTTACGGGTATTCTTAAGTGATGATGGAGTGAGTTTCATGACCTGGCATATGAAGAAGAGCGTTTATGAGGAGGCCGCAAGACTGGGAGGTTTACGGGGCAGATTGGAGTGGCGCTATGAGACCATGGGAGAAGAGAGTACACGACAGCAATTCGGTTTAACAGCTGACGAATGGTCAGTCAGAGTACGAAACCCTCACATGGGAATTTTGGTTGCCTGGAAGAGTTGATTCCCACAGCAATTCGAATACAACTCGCTGCTAAAAAGAGAGCATCTCGTCAAGCAGAGGCTGTGTTTAGCAACAGATGCTCTAGTGTTACTTCAGACCGTCATAGGCAGTTGACAAAAGCAATTAATTTGTAGTTTGATCACTAAGTGCCTACTAGGATACCGATTTCAAGGGTATCCTAGGAAGTGGTCCGAATTGGGTTGATAATCTTCAAGTTGTGGTTGTAAACACGCGCCCAAAACCATCGTCCACCATACCCTTGTATCGTAGCTTATAAAGCATCCCACATCCCACATATGAATGGCTACACGCGCGGCAACATATCAGCTGCCTAGGTGGTAAGCGATCATCGGCGCAACGTGGGCTATGACTCTTTTACAATCGGCAACCGAAAACAACTGGAGACAATCGGGCTATGGAATTCTTGGAAAGCAGTAAGCGATTGGTCATCCCATCGAGGCGGTATGACTTGATATAATTATATTCCTATGCCAATGTAGGCATTTGCGTGATCTATAAAACCCAGTAGAGATCATTGCCTTTAGAAGATCTCTCAACCCGGTACTATTGACACCTCAAAACCTTTTCACTTGTATTATCCGCTTAACGCCATGCTCAAAGGCCTTGCTACAGCCCTCTTGGTTGGGCAATCTTTTGCTTTTGATACCATTCTTGGCTTCAACTCCACCCCAATTATCGAGACGCGCTCACTTGATGAGATATACCGTGCTGCTTTACTAGAAGGGGGGACCGTAACATTATGGCACGGGGGTGACGAAAAGACACAACAGGACGCTCTCAAGGCGGCTTTTGAAGATCGCTTTCCCGGAATCACTCTGAACATTACTGTGGATCTTTCCAAGTACCTTGACGGCGAAATCGACCAACAGCTTTTTAACGGCAATGTTTACGTCGACAGCATAATCCTTCAGACGCTACAGGACTATCCTCGTTGGCAACAGGAGGGAGCCTTGCTCGACTACGCACCTGTCGGGTTAGATAGTGTATTTCCAGCATTCAAGGATCCTCTATCAGCATCCTGGTACGGATACAGTATCTTCTTCTGGAGTATCTCCTGGAATACTGAGAAGCTACCGCATGTGGGAAACATATCTTCTTACAACGACCTCTTGAAGCCTGAGTTCAAGGATCAGCTTATCCTGACTTATCCCAATGATGACGATGCCGTTCTATTTGCCTTTTATCAAGTGTGAGTGCTTCCAAATTGCTTCTGAAGCAGGTGTATCACTAATGTAGCAAGTACAGAATGCAACTGCTTGGAACTGAGTGGTTTGATAACCTTTTGAAACAGAACCCCAGGTGGGTTCGAGGAACTGCCACACCACTCAACATTCTGAGTGAAGCCGATTCTCCTCAGTCCGTGACGTTCACCAGCTTTGGTGGATTGGAGCCGGGGCATAATATCAATATCAGCTTCCCAAATGATGCCAACTTTGTTAGTTGGCCGCAAACAGCAGCGATTCTAAAGCATGCGCCGCACCCCGAAAGCGCAAAGCTCTTACACAACTATCTGTTGAGCCCTGAGTATCAAAGTACGGTCAGCTGGAGTGTCCGACACGACATCCGACCTGCAGACACTGCGTATCCTGATATAATGCACATGCCTCATACGAACCCAACGGCATTTGCTAGGTTCATGCAGGACCGCGTAACGGTCGAGCGCTTGAGGTTCTTTTTCGAGAAACGGCTGGGCACGGCACAGGGATTAAGCCCTTTAATCGATGAACTCTGAAGACGACCTGCTTTGCCATTATGGCACACAGGTCAAAGGACGCTTGGAGGACTGCGGTCGAAGAACGCTCTCTCAGGTCGTCGATTATTGCTGCAGGTTCCATCCAAGACGCAGCTGGAACTCAGCTAGAAGAAGACCAGTTTTCTTGGACACCAAAAGCGTTTATGGACATGTGTCACTCGGCACAAAGTACATAGAGCATACTGATCCTGTTGTTCCAATCCCTACCCTCAAATGTCATTCCATATCAAGTCGCTCGCAAATGTTTCTTAGTGCACCGTGTATATTCATTGACTCAAGTTTATTTCTGCCCAAACCCTGTGGAAACATGGCCCGTAGCGTACCCGCGTTAGTAAGACAACATGTCGCATCTTCTGTTTCGATTTGGATACATCACTCATGTAAGCAACAGGTGATTAACACGGGTTCATGCATTAGCACGGTCATCAATGGCATCAACCGCTTCCGCAGTCTGCCAAGAGTTCTGGCGATATTGTTCGTCCCGTCCAAGCACCATTCAAAGTCAGTCATGTTATTCCCCCCAAGCTATATAATGCTCTCAACATTCCAGATCTGACGCCATGTACTAGCCGCAGCGAAGGAAGACTACCCACTATGACCTCGACCAGAAACAAGTTCAAATGGTTACATGTTATCGGGGACCGTTGTGCAAACCTACGGCCTCGACTAACTAATATCTGTCCCTGAGTGTGGCGGAGATGGAACAATCTAAACCGAACCGCGCTGAGTCGAGGTTTAGCACGCTGGAGGTAAGACTTGTTACGTGTAGTGATGTGCTTTCTCCAACAGCAAGTATCATTAATGGACTGGCCAATTGAGTGGCATATGGCTGATGTGTCTGTCTTCGTTGCTAGTGTGGCACTTTATTCCGCTTACGCGTTCCGTAGGCGTGTGCTCAAGCCCATGGACAAACGAAAAGAGGCCAAGGATGAGTAAAGCCGTGGGAATTTGAGCTGCATTGGCTCGACGTCTAGAAGACGGGATGGCATGCCAATGGACACGCCAGTCGCCGACAGAAACTGGCAGAAGGCCAACCAGGTATCCATAGGCACTTGTGCACCACTCCAACATGAGTCCAATTCTAGTCTCCCCTTTCCCATAACCAGTACTAACTTCGTACCCCTTCGACATCAGGCTTGACTGATCAAGCTGCCGGTTTGGGTTGACCAAGGATGACATCGAGAACCTTGTGGTCATCGTAGGTGGCGACAGTACGCTCACAAAGAACCGCCACGCGCTCCTTGCTTTGCAGTCCATCGGGGCAGATGAGCCAAATCACGTTAGTCATGAAAGATCGCTTGTACTCAATCATGACTTCAGGGTCGTTGTGACGGTCGAACTTGGGTCCGCCAAGTCGGTGTAGCGTCTCCAAGTAATGGTCCAAAATTTCCATCTCGTGCGCACGGCGGTCCTCGACGCTTAGCATGGCTGTCATGTGATAGACAACATCGTGGAAGCACGACCCGAAGTGGAAAGCTGACCAGTCCAGGAAGCCAATACGCCCAGAGGCTGTGAAATAGACGTTGCCAATGTGGGTATCGCCATGGAGTAGCGTCCGGAATCTCGGGTTGCGCTCCGCGTAGTAGCGGTCTAAAGCTTCATTGCATCGCGTACCATCCATCAAGTACTCCGGAAGCTGGGGGCGGCCTGGCGTTCGGACAACCTGGTCCCATGGCGTGCACATGAACTTCATTGCTGGGTCATAATTGTTCCAAATCCCTGTCTTTGTGTTAGATGCCGTGGTGGACCCAGATGGGAGCCGAACTTGGAGGAGGGGCGAGAGGTGGGGTAGGGGGCAAGTGGGTTGCAGAAAACACCGCCGCCCATCATGTACAGTTTATAGTGGCAGACCGGCGGTGTTTTTTGCAACCCGCATGGGGGGATAGTTGTTCCTTACATGGATGATCATCCTGGCTCTGACCCCAATACTGCGCGTGAAGCCCAGCCAGCTGTTCAACACCGTTCATGACCTTTTCGACGGGATAAGAGGCAGTCTCGGTGGGGAAAGTGCATCCCTCAGTGGTCAAGTCGTTCATAATGGCAATGCCTTGCTTGTCGCTCATACCGCTCCACCAGCTCTTGGGAAAGATCATGTTCTTGACATTGGGCGCCACCTTGGTGAAGAACTGCGACTCTCGCTGAGCCAAGCTGACAGTCCATGGCTGAGCTTCGATCATCTTTGGGTCAAACACACCCTTGATACAAATGTGCTGTGGCCGCTCCTCGCTACTGTCTTCTTCATAGGTAATGGTGTAGAATAGTTTGCTGGCTGTGCCCCAGATGTTGGATGTATTCTCGACAGACTTGATCTTGTGTCCCAGCTTCTCACCCAACCACTCTGGAGTTATGTCCGAGGGGACTGCTGGAAGTTGCTCGCTTGCATCAGCCATCTTTTCTTCTTTCCCTTCTAAAGTCTTTGTCGTCCCGAGACTTTCGGTACTCTGCAGCGACTGCAAAGCTAGGGAACCGGTGAAAGTAACAACACAGAATTGAAATAGAGCCAGCGATAAAAAGCGCTCTGAATCTTCGATGCATCGGTTGTAGCCAGAAACTCTCCCGTCTTATATAAGTACACAAGGCTGCTACTTTACCCCTGACACTCGTGATAATCTGCAGTCTGCCCCATAGCTACGTCCTGCTTGAAACCAGTAGTAGTGGGAGTTCCCGCATTGCGGAGCAGTAGCAATGGTTATCATTGAGGGCTTCTTTATTTTGTCTTCAGACATCTGAGCTTGGCAAGCTTGGGGTTGCCTACCCATGTAGAAAGTACGGATATACAGCGGCGTATATCCATGAACTATTTCGCTAGTGAAGCGGACTCGAGTGCCCCATACACAAACTCCACGACGGCTAGCCGCTCTACGGAATAGCGGTGTAGGACCACAAGCCAATGGGAAAAATGACGCCGAGCGTACTTGTACTATTCTATTCTAGCAGTGGTAGTGCTGGCAAAGTTGTGGTAGCTCGCTTACAGGAGATCAACTTAAGTTACAACTGCAAAGTCCAAAGTAGCATGACTATACCTGCTGGTGTTCTTATTGCCTGTGCAAGGAACATTGTGAGCTGGGGGTCGAGGCAAATCAGTCTCTCATTGGCTATGTAACGGCCACAAGCCTGTAACATCAGCTTCCAAGACTGCTACTTCCACCCCGCCAAATTTCGGCAACGATCACAAGCCGAGGACCCTTTTGACTTGCAGGTTCCAGCATCACTGGAGTCTTCTCAGTACATCATCAAGGCTGGACATACAACGATGAGTCTAGCATACTACCCTTGGCCTGAAGAGTCCTCCTATTTGAACCGTAACAGATTCCTATTTGAACCGTAGTGGTCTGTGCCACCAGCTAGACCAACCCCCTAGGTAGAATATCCCATACCTAAGCACCAGAATACAGTGTTGCACACTGGAAGTCATTACTGTTAAGGAGATGTTATAAGGTAAAGCGCATATATAATCATCGCTAAGATATTTGCTACTGCTGCCTCTACTGCTGCTGCAGCTGCCTCCTTAGTCCTCTGGCCATAGTCAGCGGTGCCGTCAATCTCGCGCTGTAATAAGGTGGTCGGCTGCGATGAGGTCGGCTGCGATGAGGTCGGCTGCGATAAGGTCGGCTGCGATGAGGTCGGCTGCGATAAGGTCGGCCCTGAAGTCGGCCCTGAAGTCGGCCCTGAAGTCGGCCCTGAAGTCGGCCCTGAAGTCGGCCCTGAGGCCGGCTGCGATAGTTGAAAACGATGAATCCGTGACCCTGTGTGGTGTTATTATGTGAAGACAAGCCTGCCATTAGCTCACACTGTAAGCGGGTGTGCAGTAATGGACTTGACGGTGTGTGCGCAGGAATTTTACCCTATGCACAGACCACTACGGTTCAAATAGAGATATGTTACGGTTCAAATAGGAGGACTCGGCCTGAATGTCGACGATCTTGTCTGTTGCATGTGCGAAGTCCGACGTGACTGGGCTGAGGGCATGGCTTTCGGTCAGCTCGCCACCGTTGTTGCCAGCATGTCCACATGTGCCTCCACCCCAACACTAGAGCTGTCTGTTACTGACGTCCAGTCAATGTAAACTATAGTCCCTTTGTAGAGTCTATTGCAGTTTGCCAGATGATTGTCCGATGCCCTGCAAGTAGTGGGCTATGGAGCATGTAGGTATCGAGATAGGAAGAAAGGAAAAGGCTCTAGGTTGCCACTGAAGGGCTTCTCAGGTCAGTGCAACTCCCTAAGCATAACCCAACAAGTATGGTACATATGTACTGTAGGATGCACGAGGATTACTATAGATCAGATCCTCCTTACTTTTTCTCCTGGATTCCGTAGCCACTTACGGAATAGATACTCCTGGTCCGCGCTGCTAAAATTGCTTCCCCGGCAAGGGCACTAGCTTTCCGAAACAGTAGTCGGGCGGCACTCTGTTTTACACCCCTTTGGACCTTTGGAGAAACTTTCCTTCGTGCTCCATTCAAAGTCTCGGGTGACAACTCCAATATTTCACCTCTTCTCTGCTCCAGCTATAAGGGCTCGTCAAGGAATCAGACTTGGCATGCGCAGTCCCAAAAGACAATGACCAAAGATCTCACGACGACCGTGTACGAGCCAATACAGCCCGAGGGCTTGGCGCTCTCTTTGATGGTGGTGACAATTGTCTTCACAATTCTTTCAAGCGTCGTCGTGCTTTTGCGATTCTGGATTCGCCTATCGCATAGCTTGTTTTCCGTTGAGGATTGGCTGATGCTTGCTGGCTGGGTATGTTTCACAGACGTGCAGATGAGGACGCTTGGTTCTCTATTACTGACCGGCAATTCGCGAGCTGTGTAGTTGATAAACCTTGCGCATAACGCCGCCGTCGTTGTTCTCTCCTACAGCGGCATCGGATCGCACGATGATGTTATCACGGTCGGCATGCAATTCCATATCGGGCTGTGGACTATCATCTGGCAGTTTTTATATGTCTTGGACGGGGCCCTCATCAAGTCGAGCATTATATGGACCCTCCTCCGCCTTTCCGAGGGAGTGGGCGTAGTGTATACGCGCATACTATGGGCATTATTTGCTTTGGGTTGGATCGTTTGGCAGATTTCCTGGCTT